>CM037857.1:12664810-14121317 GCA_021292105.1 Anadara kagoshimensis
AAAGTGTGTATGTACGTATGTGTGTGTGTCCATACGTGTATGTGTGTACAAGTGCGTGTGTGTGTGCGCGAGCTCGCGTGTGTGGGTGTGTGTGTGTGTTTATTCAGCATCACAATATGTATGTAAGTCTGTGTTTACTTGATACTACGATTTTGTGTTTGTGCCTGCAACAGTGTGTGTGTTTGTGTATTACATGTGTACATGTAAGCGCACATGTGTGTGTTTGTGTATTCCATGTGTATATGTACGCGCGCGTGTATGTGTGCGTGCATGTGTGTGTGTGTATTTAGCACCACAATATGTATGTACATTTGTACGTCTGTGTTTATTTAATAGTACGATTTGTGTTGTGTCTGCAACAGTTTGTGTGCATGTGTGTGTTTGTGTCTTCAAAAATGTGTGTGTGTGTGTGTGTGTGCAAACGTGTATGTGTGTACATGTACGTGTGTGTGTGTGTGCGAGCTTGCGTGTGTGGGTGTGTGTGTGTATTCAGCATCACAATATGTATGTACGTCTGTGTTTAATTAATAGTACGATTTGTGTTTGTGTCTGCAACAGTTTGTGTGTATGTGTGTGTTTGTGTATTACATGTGTACATGTACGCGCGCGCGTGTGTGTGTGTTTGTGTATTACAGGTGTGCATGTACGCGCACATCTGTGTGTTTGTGTATTCCATGTGTACATGTACGCGTGTGTGTGTGTGGGGGGTGTGTATTCAGCACGTCTGTGTTTATTTAATAGTACGATTTGTGTTTGTGTCTGCAAAAGTGTGTGTGTGTGTGTGTGTGTGTGTGTGTGTGTATTACATGTGTACATGTATGTACACGTGTGTGTATATGTGTGTGTGTTCAAGGTGTATGACAATTTTTGTGTTCATGGTGTGTGTCACGGTCAATATTTGTATCTTTTATCAACGCGTTATTTAATTGTCCGTATTTGTCTGTTTACATAACCATTAAACTGTGTAGAAATGGCGTTTATAGTGCTATAACTTCCATTGCCGTGCAAAGCAAACCGAATAACGCGCGCTAGCGCGTTATGACTAGTTTGCTTTGCACGGCAATGGAAGTTATAGCACTATAAACGCCATTTCTAGACAGTTCAATGGTTATATTTACATTTCGCATTTTTTGAAAATCTTATTTTTGTTTTTGAATCCTGAAATAAATTTAAAACACTGTCGTGTACGACATGCAATTCCAATTCCTGGAACAGCCTATCAATGATGTCACGAGCATAGGTGTCAGCAAGAAATGAGTGACGTCACATTAGCAAATGTAATTATAGTCCTATAACTTCATTTGGTCTAAAACAGAGTTTAATACAATCAAACACCATAAATGTAAATATATGTTATTAACGATATGGGTAAGTCATGCCCGGAACTGTGTTCACCATTTTTAAACATCTATTGTGGTAGTAAAGAGTTATGTGGTATGGTAAAACAAAGAATTAATTTAATTGCATTTTATTTAATATTTCAATAAGCCGATAACAATGTGATGAAATTAAAAAACACACAAAAATGATATGATTTTTTATCTCTATATCCATATTGAACATAAAATAAAACACGCATTTACAAAGAAAATGTCAAATAAATTAATTGACGACACCACAATGAAGTGAAATCGGGTATTCTTATATAACACAGCATTGTGCGAAGTAGACCAGCAATATTTCCCGTGCTGTTCTTGTTATTAAACAGAATAGTGTAGGTTTCGGAGCAGTCTCCGATGTCAAACGGGAAGGTGGTTGAGTATTTCCGTGATGGGTATTCGACCACTCGCCCTTACCGGGGCGCTCTCTCAATTCTTATTTTTCTGACTTTTAACTCTCTGATTTCTTTCTGTTGTATTGTACAGTTGGTGTTCTATTGCATGCAATAGCCATCATCTGCCCCTGGACTACGGTTGCCTAGTGGTTAAGGCATTTACCTTTTACCACAAGCTATCTATGGTCCCGGGTTCATTTCCCTTGGGCTACGGTTGCCTAGTGGTAAAGAGCATATGCTTTTAACCACAAGGCCTCTAAGGTTGAGAGTTCAACTTAGTTAATGACAAGAAAATTGTACTTTTGTCGTTGTCATTTACTAGTTGTCAAGATAAAGTCTGCTAATTTTTATCCGAATTGATGTATGCAAAGTAGATCACGAGTTGCACACCACGAGGGACATAAATGCGTAATTGATGATATAATGTAAAACTATATACAAGATTTCTCTTCAATTTGTATTACTTTTTTCTACAAGGTGGATCTTTACCAATTTCGCCCATTGGATGATCTTGGTCTTTCTTTTAAAATTGTCATTCTCTATTATAATCGTTTTTAGTACTGCATTTAGGACTAACAAAAAAGTGTGTATGTACGTATGTGTGTGTGTCCATACGTGTATGTGTGTACATGTGCGTGTGTGTGTGCGCGAGCTCGCGTGTGTGGGTGTGTGTGTGTATTCAGCATCACAATATGTATGTAAGTCTGTGTTTACTTGATACTACGATTTTGTGTTTGTGCCTGCAACAGTGTGTGTGTTTGTGCATGTAGGCGCGCGCGCGTGTGTGTGTTTGTGTATTACATGTGTACATGTAAGCGCACATGTGTGTGTTTGTGTATTCCATGTGTATATGTACGCGCGCGTGTATGTGTGCGTGCATGCGTGTGTGTGTGTGTGTGTGTGTGTATTTAGCACCACAATATGTATGTACATTTGTACGTCTGTGTTTATTTAATAGTACGATTTGTGTTGTGTCTGCAACAGTTTGTGTGCATGTGTGTGTTTGTGTCTTCAAAAATGTGTGTGTGTGTGTGTGTGCAAACGTGTATGTGTGTACATGTACGTGTGTGTGTGCGCGAGCTTGCGTGTGTGGGTGTGTGTGTGTATTCAGCATCACAATATGTATGTACGTCTGTGTTTAATTAATAGTACTATTTGTGTTTGTGTCTGCAACAGTTTGTGTGTATGTGTGTGTTTGTGTATTACATGTGTACATGTACGCGCGCGCGTGTGTGTGTTTGTGTATTACAAGTGTGCATTTACGCGCACATCTGTGTGTGTTTGTGTATTCCATGTGTACATGTACGCGCGTGTGTGGGGGGGGGTGTATTCAGCACGTCTGTGTTTATTTAATAGTACGATTTGTGTTTGTGTCTGCAAAAGTGTGTTGTTGTGTGTGTGTGTGTGTGTGTGTTGTGTGTGTGTATTACATGTGTACATGTATGTACACGTGTGTGTATATATGTGTGTGTTTAAGGTGTATGACATTTTTGTGTTCATGGTGTGTGTCACGGTCAATATTTGTATCTTTTATCAACGCGTTATTTAATTGTCCGTATTGTCTGTTAACATGTTATTAACGATATAGGTAAGTCATGTCCGGAACTGTGTTCACCATTCTTAAACATCTATTGTGGTAGTAAAGAGTTATGTGGTATGGTAAAACAAAGAATTAATTTAATTGCATTTTATCTAATATTTCAATAAGCCGACAACAATGTGATGAAATTAAAACACACAAAAATGATATGATTTTTTTATCTCTATATCCATATTAAACATAAAATAAAACACGCATTTACAAAGAAAATGTCAAATAAATTAATTGACGACACCACAATGAAGTGAAATCGGGTATTCTTATATAACACAGCATTGTGCGAAGTAGACCAGCAATATTTCCCGTGCTGTTCTTGTTATTAAACAGAATAGTGTAGATGTCGGAGCAGTCTCCGATGTCAAACGGGAAGGTGGTTGAGTATTTCCGTGATGGGTATTCGACCACTCGCCCTTACCGGGGCGCTCTCTCAATTCTTATTTTTCTGACTTTTATCTTTCTTATTTCTTTCTGTTGTATTGTACAGTTGGTGTTCTATTGCATGCAATAGCCATCATCTGCCCCTGGACTACGGTTGCCTAGTGGTTAAGGCATTTACCTTTTACCACAAGCTATCTATGGTCCCGGGTTCATTTCCCTTGGGCTACGGTTGCCTAGTGGTAAAGAGCATATGCTTTTAACCACAAGGCCTCTAAGGTTGAGGGTTCAACTTAGTTAATGACAAGAAATTGTACTTTTGTCGTTGTCATTTACTAGTTGTCAAGATAAAGTCTGCTAATTTTTATCCGAATTGATGTATGCAAAGTAGATCACGAGTTGCACACCACGAGGGACATAAATGCGTAATTGATGATATAATGTAAAACTATATACAAGATTTCTCTTCAATTTGTATTACTTTTTTCTACAAGGTAGATCTTTACCAATTTCGCCCATTGGATGATCTTGGTCTTTCTTTTAAAATTGTCATTCTCTATTATAATTGTTTTTAGTACTGCATTTAGGACTAACAAAAAAGTGTGTATGTACGTATGTGTGTGTGTCCATACGTGTACATGTGCGTGTGTGTGTGCGCGAGCTCGCGTGTGTGGGTGTGTGTGTGTGTGTATTCAGCATCACAATATGTATGTAAGTCTGTGTTTACTTGATACTACGATTTTGTGTTTGTGCCTGCAACAGTGTGTGTGTTTGTGCATGTACGCGCGCGCGCGCGTGTGTGTTTGTGTATTACATGTGTACATGTAAGCGCACATGTGTGTGTTTGTGTATTCCATGTGTATATGTACGCGCGCGTGTATGTGTGCGTGCATGTGTGTGTGTATTTAGCACCACAATATGTATGTACATTTGTACGTCTGTGGTTATTTAATAGTACGATTTGTGTTGTGTCTGCAACAGTTTGTGTGCATGTGTGTGTTTGTGTCTTCAAAAATGTTGTGTGTGTGTGTGTGCAAACGTGTATGTGTGTACATGTACGTGTGTGTGTGTGTGCGAGCTTGCGTGTGTGGGTGTGTGTGTGTATTCAGCATCACAATATGTATGTACGTCTGTGTTTAATTTATAGTACGATTTGTGTTTGTGTCTGCAACAGTTTGTGTGTATGTGTGTGTTTGTGTATTACAGGTGTGCATGTACGCGCACATCTGTGTGTTTGTGTATTCCATGTGTACATGTACGCGTGTGTGTGTGTGTGGGGGGGGTGTATTCAGCACGTCTGTGTTTATTTAATAGTACGATTTGTGTTTGTGTCTGCAAAAGTTTGTGTGTGTGTGTGTGTGTGTGTGTGTGTGTGTGTGTGTGTATTACATGTGTACATGTATGTACACGTGTGTGTATATGCGTGTGTGTTCAAGGTGTATGACAATTTTTGTGTTCGTGGTGTGTGTCACGGTCAATATTTGTATCTTTTATCAACGCGTTATTTAATTGTCCGTATTTGTCTGTTTACATGTTATTAACGATATAGGTAAGTCATGCCCGGAACTGTGTTCACCATTTTTAAACATCTATTGTGGTAGTAAAGAGTTATGTGGTATGGTAAAACAAAGAATTAATTTATTTGCATTTTATTTAATATTTCAATAAGCCGACAACAATGTGATGAAATTAAAAAACACACAAAAATGATATGATTTTTTATCTCTATATCCATATTGAACATAAAATAAAACACGCATTTACAAAGAAAATGTCAAATAAATTAATTGACGACACCACAATGAAGTGAAATCGGGTATTCTTATATAACACAGCATTGTGCGAAGTAGACCAGCAATATTTCCCGTGCTGTTCTTGTTATTAAACAGAATAGTGTAGGTTTCGGAGCAGTCTAGGTTGTCAAACGGGAAGGTGGTTGAGTATTTCCGTGATGGGTATTCGACCACTCGCCCTTACCGGGGCGCTCTCTCAATTCTTATTTTTCTGACTTTTAACTTTCTGATTTCTTTCTGTTGTATTGTACAGTTGGTGTTCTATTGCATGCAATAGCCATCATCTGCCCCTGGACTACGGTTGCCTAGTGGTTAAGGCATTTACCTTTTACCACAAGCTATCTATGGTCCCGGGTTCATTTCCCTTGGGCTACGGTTGCCTAGTGGTAAAGAGCATATGCTTTTAACCACAAGGCCTCTAAGGTTGAGAGTTCAACTTAGTTAATGACAAGAAAATTGTACTTTTGTCGTTGTCATTTACTAGTTGTCAAGATAAAGTCTGCTAATTTTTATCCGAATTGATGTATGCAAAGTAGATCACGAGTTGCACACCACGAGGGACATAAATGCGTAATTGATGATATAATGTAAAACTATATACAAGATTTCTCTTCAATTTGTATAACTTTTTCTACAAGGTGGATCTTTACCAATTTCGCCCATTGGATGATCTTGGTCTTTCTTTTAAAATTGTCATTCTCTATCATAATCGTTTTACTACTGCATTTAGGACTACCAAAAAAGTGTGTATGTACATATGTGTGTGTGTCCATACGTGTATGTGTGTATGTGCGCGTGTGTGTGTGCGCGAGCTTGCGTGTGTGTGTGTATTCAGCATCACAATATGTATGTAAGTCCGTGTTTACTTGATACTACGATTTTGTGTTTGTGCCTGCAACAGTGTGTGTGTGTGTTTGTGCATGTACGCGCGCGCGCGCTGTGTGTTTGTGTATTACATGTGTACATGTAAGCGCACATGTGTGTGTTTGTGTATTCCATGTGTACATGTACGCGCGCGTGTATGTGTGCGTGCATGCGTGTGTGTGTGTGTGTATTTAGCACCACAATATGTATGTACATTTGTACGTCTGTGTTTATTTAATAGTACGATTTGTGTTTGTCTCTGCAACAGTTTGTGTGTATGTGTGTTTTTGTGCATTACATGTGTACATGTACGCGCGCGCGTGTGTGTTTGTGTATTACATGTGTGCATGTACGCGCACATCTGTGTGTGTTTGTGTATTCCATGTGTACATGTACGTGTGTGTGTGTGTGTGTGTGTGTGGGTGTGTGTTTCAGCACGTCTGTGTTTATTTAATAGTACGATTTGTGTTTGTGTCTGCAAAAGTGTGTGTGTGTGTGTGTGTGTGTGTGTGTGTGTGTGTGTGTGTGTATTACATGTGTACATGTATGTACACGTGTGTGTGTTCAAGGTGTATGACAATTTTTGTGTTCATGGTGTGTGTCACGGTCAATATTTGTATCTTTTATCGACGCGTTATTTAATTGTCCGTATTTGTCTGTTTACATGTTATTAACGATATAGGTAAGTCATGCCCGGAACTGTGTTCACCATTCTTAAACATCTATTGTGGTAGTAAAGAGTTATGTGGTATGGAAAAACAAAGAATAATTTTAATTGTATTTTATCTAATATTTCAATAAGCCGACAACAATGTGATGAAATTAAAACACACAAAAATGATATGATTTTTTATCTCTATATCCATATTAAACATAAAATAAAACACGCATTTACAAAGAAAATGTCAAATAAATTAATTGACGACACCACAATGAAGTGAAATCGGGTATTCTTATATAACACAGCATTGTGCGAAGTAGACCAGCAATATTTCCCGTGCTGTTCTTGTTATTAAACAGAATAGTGTAGGTTTCGGAGCAGTCTAGGTTGTCAAACGGGAAGGTGGTTGAGTATTTCCGTGATGGGTATTCGACCACTCGCCCTTACCGGGGCGCTCTCTCAATTCTTATTTTTCTGACTTTTAACTTTCTGATTTCTTTCTGTTGTATTGTACAGTTGGTGTTCTATTGCATGCAATAGCCATCATCTGCCCCTGGACTACGGTTGCCTAGTGGTTAAGGCATTTACCTTTTACCACAAGCTATCTATGGTCCCGGGTTCATTTCCCTTGGGCTACGGTTGCCTAGTGGTAAAGAGCATATGCTTTTAACCACAAGGCCTCTAAGGTTGAGGGTTCAACTTAGTTAATGACAAGAAAATTGTACTTTTGTCGTTGTCATTTACTAGTTGTCAAGATAAAGTCTGCTAATTTTTATCCGAATTGATGTATGCAAAGTAGATCACGAGTTGCACACCACGAGGGACATAAATGCGTAATTGATGATATAATGTAAAACTATATACAAGATTTCTCTTCAATTTGTATAACTTTTTTCTACAAGGTGGATCTTTACCAATTTCGCCCATTGGATGATCTTGGTCTTTCATTTAAAATTGTCATTCTCTATCATAATCGTTTTAGTACTGCATTTAGGACTAACAAAAAAGTGTGTATGTACGTATGTGTGTGTGTCCATACGTGTATGTGTGTATGTGCGCGTGTGTGTGTGCGCGAGCTTGCGTGTGTGGGTGTGTGTGTGTATTCAGCATCACAATATGTATGTAAGTCTGTGTTTACTTGATACTACGATTTTGTGTTTGTGCCTGCAACAGTGTGTGTGTGTTTGTGCATGTACGCGCGAGCGCGCGTGTGTGTGTTTGTGTATTACATGTGTACATGTAAGCGCACATGTGTGTGTTTGTGTATTCCATGTGTACATGTACGCGCGCGTGTATGTGTGCGTGCATGCGTGTGTGTGTGTGTGTATTTAGCACCACAATATGTATGTACATTTGTACGTCTGTGTTTATTTAATAGTACGATTTGTGTTTGTGTCTGCAACAGTTTGTGTGTATGTGTGTTTTTGTGCATTACATGTGTACATGTACGCGCGCGCGCGTGCGTGTGTTTGTGTATTACATGTGTGCATGTACGCGCACATCTGTGTGTGTTTGTGTATTCCATGTGTACATGTACGCGTGTGTGTGTGTGTGTGTGTGGGTGGGTGGGTGTATTCAGCACGTCTGTGTTTATTTAATAGTACGATTTGTGTTTATGTCTGCAAAAGTGTGTGTGTGTGTGTGTGTGTGTGTGTGTGTGTGTGTGTATTACATGTGTACATGTATGTACACGTGTGTGTGTTCAAGGTGTATGACAATTTTTGTGTTCATGGTGTGTGTCACGGTCAATATTTGTATCTTTTATCAACGCGTTATTTAATTATCCGTATTTGTCTGTTTACAAGTTATTAACGATATAGGTAAGTCATGCCCGGAACTGTGTTCACCATTCTTAAACATCTATTGTGGTAGTAAAGAGTTATGTGGTATGGAAAACAAAGAATAATTTTAATTGTATTTTATCTAATATTTCAATAAGCCGACAACAATGTGATGAAATTAAAACACACAAAAATGATATGATTTTTTATCTCTATATCCATATTAAACATAAAATAAAACACGCATTTACAAAGAAAATGTCAAATAAATTAATTGACGACACCACAATGAAGTGAAATCGGGTATTCTTATATAACACAGCATTGTGCGAAGTAGACCAGCAATATTTCCCGTGCTGTTCTTGTTATTAAACAGAATAGTGTAGATGTCGGAGCAGTCTCCGATGTCAAACGGGAAGGGCATTAAATACTTCCGTGATGGATATTCGACCACTCGCCCTTACCGGGGCGCTCTCTCAATTCTTATTTTTCTGACTTTTTGCTTTCTGATTTCTTTCTGTTGTATTGTACAGTTGGTGTTCTATTGCATGCAATAGACATCATCTGCCCCTGGACTAGGTTGCCCAGTGGTTAAGACATTTACCTTTTACCACAAGGTGTCTATGGTCCAGGGTTCATTTTACCTGGGCTACGGTTGCCTAGTGGTAAAGAGCAAACGCTTTTAAACACATGGCCTCTATGGTTAATGGTTCAACTTAGTTAATGACAAGGCCCGTTGTGCTATTTTCGTTGGCATTTATTTACCAGTTGTCAAGATAAAGTCTGCTAAGTTTTATTTGAAATGATGTGTGCCAAGTATATAACGAGTTGCGACATAGATCTATGCGTAATTGATGAAATAATTTAAACTACCTATCAACCGTCCTCTTTCCCGTCAGGTTGTAAATCTCTGAACACATTATTGTATAAATTATTATCGAGAATTCATCATTTGGGTGTTACTGGTTGGCACGCTTCCATTATCCGTATGCACCGCAACCAAACGTCCTCAGATGTTTAAATCTTTGAGCCTTTGCATTGTCACCATTAATATGCCATACTTAATCTGTTGTAAGAAAAACATAACAACACACGCCTCTCTCTCTCTCTCTCTCTCTCTCTCTCTCTCAGTGTTCAGCACCACAACGTTAACGTGTGTGTGTGTGTGTGTGTGTGTGTGTGTGTGTGTGTGTGTGTTCAAGGTGTGTGTGTTCAAGGTGTGTGTGTGTTTAAGGTGTATGTGTGTGTGTGTTCAAGCTTTATGTGTGTGTGTTCAAGCTTTGTGTGTGTGTGTGTTCAAGGTGTGTGTGTGTGTGATGGTGTGTGTGTGTGTGTTTGTTTGTTTAAGGTGTGTATGTGTGTTCAAGGTGTGTGTGTGTGTGTGTGTGTTTAAGGTGTATGCTACTGTCATACCATTTTTTGAATTTAATCATAAAATACATTAAAAAAATTATATATGACAGTATTGTCATATATGATATTTTGAATGTATTTATGATTACATATGTATGTGCATGTGTACCAAGAAAGGATGTCTTCGGAAAATGTAAGGAAATGACCATAGGAAAAAATCATGCGAGTCAAAATTTACATCATTTAAATATTGGTTAAATTTACTTTTTATTTATAGAATAAGATTCATTTTAAAATGTCATGTCAATAAAAATATCCCTGGTAACAGAGAAGTATTACTTATTCCATATGCAAATAGTGATTCTATATAGAAATGGTAATTTTTCATACATATTGCAATTTCATAATGATGGCAGGCCTGCCCGTAAACGAAACGGACATTAAAATGTAGATAATTTAATTAGTTTTCAGTGACTTAAAGATTATCCACGGGCATGCCTGCCATCATGGTAAAAAGTTGAAAAACACTTAAAAACTAAACCGTGGCCATTATCCGTCACTCTTATATCAAAGCGTATACACCCTTTATCTAAACTTCGATAGCTCAGCGGTTAAGTATGTGGTCTATTGATTTGAAACCTAATGCTATTATTTTAATGCGCGGGTTCTAATCCCAAACATTTTGCACGTGATTTTGTTTTTGGTTTTTAGTCTTTTTTCTTATTTTCGAAACGTTCAAGATGATTTCAATTACATTTAACTCAATTGTGAGTTTAAATCTATTTTTTTCGACTGAGGTGTTAATATTTAAGAATTGATCATGAATTGCACTTTTTACGTTGTTATCGGGGTGTAACAACGTGAAAATTATTACAAATTGTGTAAAACCGCGTAGCGTAGCAAAAAAGGATTGAAAATGTGTCTGGAATATCAGTTGACAGATGTCAGTCACATGTATGTGATAAATTTTGGAGACAATTATTAATTCGTTCTATTATTTTGAAAACGATGTTACTGATTATTTATACTACACTGTTAAGGGTGGAGGGTAGATCTTTGGACGAGTAGTCATAAACAGTGTACTTCTGGAGGATACATGACTTCATTATAAGATTAACTGCTGGATTATCAGTCAAAAATACTTCACTTATATATAGAATAGAAACCAGTAGCTATTGTCGAACTTACAAAACAATACAATAATGCCATGCAGATGGTCATGTCATACTTATTTCATCATGGTCTTTGGTGATTTTTATTATTCAAGTTCTAATAAAATACTCTTTACATTAAAATATTTATTATACAACCGCTTGCTTTTATTACGGATTTCAGTAACCTGAAAGATTATATCCGACTTAGTGATAGAAAACACTATTTTACTTTATAGTGGCCTCATACAGGTAAAAATAGCATCGGGTATTCCCATCATTCGATGAATATTCCTGTGGGTCGATTGCTCCAAGAAACCGTATACATCCTTTGCAACAAAAGCTATTTGTATGGCACGCCAATTTATGCAAAAATCAGCTAACCCTAGGATAGCTGGCTGCTATCCTATAGATACCAGACCGTTACTCTCGATACATGCAGGTATTGTGAGTTAAATCAGCTATCTATAGGATAGCTGTCTGCTATCCCATAGATAGCAGGGTGCGAACCCATAGATACCTGAAAAATAACCCCCTATATCTCCTGGTATTTTGAGATGCAAAAAAGTATTACATTAAAAGCTGAGGTTTTAATGAATTAATAACTTCAAACCCGTTTTTGCAACAGCAAACCTTAGGATAGCTTAGCTACCTATAGGATCGCAGGCCTGGAAACCCCCAGATAGCTGATTAACTGGCCATAACTGAATTGACCAATCAGCGCCTTTGTAACAAATGTTCTTGTTTACATCAGAGACTTATGTCGCTGTTTACATAGAAGAACAAATTTTGTTATTAATCTGTTAATAGAGCAAAAACCAGTTAATCGAAGAAAAAACTGACTTTGATAGATTTATATTTTAAGTGCCAGTAGAGAATTAATTTTAAATATGGACAGCTAAGACGGCTATCATACGGTACAACGCATCGTTCGGCGAGCTCACTGAAACCGTGAAAATGGAAAACGGATCGAATATGGCAAAAAAATAAGGAAATAGTTTGAGAACTTTCCGATTTTAACATTTCATAAATAACTTAAGAACATACATCTGTTTGAGCAAGAAAACTGCGTTTTTGGACCCCCCCCCCGTTTTTTTTCCAGATTACACGCGGTCATACTAAATTATACGACACGGGGAAAATCATGCGACGCGTTTTTCACTTCGCCACACAAGTCTGTGTTATATGGAGCGGGTTGCAATTTTAAAAATATAATAATGGTACACGTATCTACATTATGAGTGATTTTCATTTTGTTTAATAAAATACTTTTTGAGCAATCGATCAACAAAGTTTTGATTACAGTTTACACATACATTATGTCATTTACTGACCTATCAAAATCTTATCGAGTCAAGAAGATGAAATCTTGTTGATGAACAACTTAATGACAACTCGACGTTCTTGTATTGCGTTTATACATTTAACCGGTTTAGAAAAAAAATCATATTTACAATTGGATATTAAGTAATTAGCAAAAAATGCAGTGGCCAAACCAAAACTTGAACCTGGGATCTCCCCACTAGTAGCCGGTACTGGGGGAGGGGGGGGACTCCACTGATTGGCCATATGTCAAGTCTGACCCGCTACATTCCTCCCTTCCTTTATTTCGATTTGACTCCCTTGAATTTGAACCACCAGGTTCCACCCTGGGACCATCTTGTTGGTACCCAAGACAACTCATACCAATACCAAACTAACTCTTAAGCAAGACATCTCGTACCCAAAGACAATTTGTACCCAACCTGAGACAACTCATACCCAAGAAAACAATGGAAGGAAATAAACTGATAAATTGTTTTTTTAATCTGATAATATTTAAATCATTTTTTATCTTTTAATGGATTTTATTTAACTATTTCAAAGTTATTAGTCATGACTAGAAAACCCCCTTCCCTGTCCATTTCTTTCATCAATCAAGAATACTTACTGCTAATATTTCTCACACAAGTTTGTCAACTGAATTCCTGTAGGACAACTGTAAACTTTGATATGTGTGTGCTTAAATGGCAAAATTAATACTAATAGATCTAATACTAAGTTTTGAACTAAAATATAATAAAACTTAATTTTCTTAAATTGTTTTTCTGGGTATGAGTTGTCTCAGGTTCGGTACGAGTTGTCTTGATGTAAAAAAAGCATAGGTATAAGATTATTATTGTCTCGGGTTGGGTACGAGTTGTCTTGGGTAAGAGGAACTTCCATTTGTACCATCAACTAATGTTTAAATTTTGACTGAAAAAGCCTAAAAATGACAGAATCAGGCCATTTTTAACATTTCTGTGATCATCGGCGAAAAATAAATTTTAACACCTTTTACAGGGTTTAATCAGTAATGGGTACAAAAGGAAGTCTTATCCATATCAGATATCAAAGCAGGCATGTGATGATAAATTCCAATTCAATAAATATCCAAATTCCACAGTGTAACTTGTTTGATTTCCGATATGTCTGCTTCAGTGTTGACAAACTCATCACGATGCAAGGACGATTCTGATTGGCTATCGGCTATCTATGGGGTAACAGAAAGTTACAACTCCCGATAGCTGGTGCAAAATGGGGTTTGAAGTTTTAATTCATACAAACCTCAGCTTTCAATGAAATGCTGTTTTCTATCTCAGAATATCAGGAGGTATTGGGGATTTTAATTCAGATATCTATGGGATAACAGCAGGTATCTATGGTAGCTATCCCATAGATAGCTGATTTATAACCCACAATACCTGCAGGTATATCGAGAGTTACGGTCTGGTATCTATAGGATAGCAGCCAGCTATCCTATAGATAGCTGAGCTATCCTAGGGTTTGCTGATTTTTACATCAAGTGGCGTGCCATATATTTGTTTAGGACCACAATATCACGGCGTGTGTGTGTGTGTGTGTGTGTGTGTGTTTAAAGACAGTTGCGCCTGTATTCGCGGATTTTTATATTACTTTTTATGTTTTTAAAAAATATTTCCAAAGAGGCGCTAGTTAAATAATTTCTTAAATATTAAGGGAAAATTTACGGAAACATCGTGGAACGTGATTAAAGAAAAATAAAAAAAATAAGGAAATTATTAAGGTATGATTGGGAAGCCAGGGTAGAGCTGTATTTGCCGTAAATACTCGGTTTTTTTTTACCTTAACATTTATTTTTTGAGATGGGGGTAGTCTTACAAGACAGGTACACTTCTAAGAGGCTGAAATTCTTGAGAGAATGTCCACATGTGATCGCAAATGCCACCATCTATGATTTTGTATATTGCAGTTTCATAACGGTTGATATATTTTACAGATCACAAACCGAAAAGAAACGGAAATTAAATGCTTTTTAAATTATTGTAATTTTGTATTTTTGTTGATTTTTTTATGAAATTAAGTTTGAATAAATAAATAAAAAAAGAAAACAAAAATAAACGATAAGTACAGATATAAAAAGGTGGTAAAACATTTTATTCTTTTCGTTTTTTCTTTTCTCAACAATCTAGAAAATGCATGTACCCCAATTTGTCTGCTTTGCAAACCTGTCTTCAACAACTGATTGAGTAAACAAGACAGCATGTTTTTTTTTTTTTTTTTTTTTTTTTTTAAAGATATATACTTTTATTTAATTTATAATAATAACGGAGTACATGATACGTCTTCTACAAATAGGAAAAGTCTATAGGGTTTCTGAGGATGAGAAGTTTTTCCATTTGGTTTTATTCTTACGTTTTTGATTCATTCTTATCCATACACAAAGCATTACGATAACAAGTGAACATCAGGCGAAAATTGGTAGAAAATTTACGGTCCGATCGGTAGCACCAAATATCGTTATAGGTATGGTCTTGATTGAAAATTATGGTCGTCTTATAGGCGTGGGATAGCCTGAAATCTTAAAAATGATAGGAAAATCTCACCCCGTACGCGTCTTACAGGCGGAGTAGCCTTATAGTCGAGGATTTACGGTATACAATAATGGGATTCATTAGTTCGTCTATTTATCAACTACCGGTAATACTGTGGATATTAGGATTTCGTCCTATATATATGTTGAAATATTGGATTAATATTATACATGTACATTTATGATGTTGAGTTGAATTAAACTCTGTTTAAGACCAAATGAAGTTATAGGTGCTAATGTGACGTCACTCATCTCTTGATTACGCTTATAGCCGTGTCATCATTGATTGGCTGTACACGGCGGTGTTTTAAATTTATTTCAGGAGTCAAAAACAAAAATAAAATTTAAAAAATTGCGAAATGTAAGTATAACCATTGAACTGGCTAGAAATGATGTTTATAGTGCTATAACTTCAATTATCGTGTAAATCAAACTGATCATAACGCACTAGCACTGGTTAAATACATGTAGTTGATCTTCCAGTCTAGTTCGACCTATGCTTTAAAATGTTCATCAAGGCATTGACACGGGTTTATTCTGCGTTATCAGGATTTCTTGTTAGTTTATTTATTATCTCTGAGACTATAATAGATAGCGGTTTATTAGCGGTTTATGTCATTCTTCGTCATCTAACTAAAGCGCAAAATATACATTTCTTCCTTTCCCCTTACAATCATTGAATAAAACATATAATTTGTCATTGTATGTAGGGGGAATTCCCACAAAATTTGATGTATCATGGTTATATGTGACTTTTATTTTTATGTGTCAAACTGGTGGTCTACATTTACTTGTCATATATCAATAAAGTACGTGTTAAATACAGCTAATACATTAATATATATATCTTGACCAATGTCCAGCTACAGACATACATGAATGTCCACCTTCTATCAATAAATAAATACTGTATGTCATCGTTTACATCATAGTTCCTGATTAGAACAACAACGTAACTAAAACAAACAAAAAGACCCTCTTTATTCTGAAAACATATAAAATCAAGAAATTTTGTATTCATTTCACACATTTAACACACAAAACCATACACACAGATATATCTGTAGAAGGTTTGTATTTCTGATACTTTATGTTACTTATGGCAAATACTATCTTGTTTTACTCTGTGTTTTTCTCGGTGTTTTAAATTTTCAACATCGAAAGTAACTCGTTATACGAAAATTTTCTTTATACTTTTGGTGTTCAAATATTAAATGAAATCAACTTATCGATATTATTTATTTATTTATTTATTTATTTATTTATTTATTTATTTATTTATTTATTTATTTATTATATTATGTAATTCGCGCTAATTACTTTCTGTACAATGAACTTATCGGGTTGCACTTTAATAAATAAAATTATTATTATTATTTATTCATTTTATTTTAGGCCTTGTATCCACTTAAAAGATGAATTCTCAAATCCTTCTGATTGCTTTGGTTTTATGCGGTGTCGCGTCAGCCACTTATTCGTTATATAATAACTACGGTCTTTACTCGGGTTACAACACCTATCCATACTACAATAATTATAACCCATATATGTATGGAGGAAGAGGATTTATTGGAGGAGCTAGATTTTATAGAGGACCATTTGGAGGTGTTGGTGGTGTTGGTGGTGTCGCCGGTATCGGAGGTGTTGGTTTAGGCGGTATTGGTTTAGGGGGCAAAGGATATTATTGTAAGTACATTATGATATTTTTATATCCACTAAAATAATAGTAGATTTATTCCCCGATTTATAATCATCTATCATTATTTATAATCCAAGAGATTGCCAAAAGTTTTACATCCGACGTCACAAAAATGACAAAAACAAGAATCAATTGCAATTAGGAAACATACTACTGAATTCCGTATTATGTTTTACACGGGATTCAGTAATATGTTTCTTAATTGCACTTGGTTCTTGTTTTATGAGACACCAGTGGCGTAGCTTACTGTGAGGCAGCCGAGGCAACTGTCTCGGTAAAAATCAGATCGTATTTTTTAAAAACAATTCTACAGAAACACGAAGAAAGATAAAAGGATAAAACATAATTTATAGTGAACAAATTTCTATTTTTATTTGCTCAGAATTGTGTTAAAGGTATCACTACTGGGTTTATCACTACTGGGTAGTCACTATTGATAAACTACTGTCTATTCTACGACTGACTAAATAGAAATCTCCAGTAAAACTTAAGTTTTATTTGTTCAACTAGATATGCAAAATTCACGGTTTCGGAAAAGTTTTGCTTTGCCTTTTTGATAATGTTTATGAACATGGAATGATATTTTTGTATTTAAATTTAAAAGATTTCTTTTATATTTGCTAATATCTTTTAACTGTTGAGCAAATATCAGGTTCAGGTGCCCCCAGACTCTACCATTTCACGACACTTTTTAATTTTTTACCGGGAGCATTACACTGAAAACTGCATTTAATTAAAGCGCCCATGACACATCTATATGTGCCTCGGTTATAATTCGTTTCTATCTACATCCCTGTTAGATACCCTGTCACTCAAAATTAACAAATACAAAAGAAAAAACATTAATTCAGGATAAGTATATGTATAAATATAAATTTTAATCAAAGCTCTAGTTAATACTGCTCATTTAATCAGTCAAAATGTTATATACATTCCACATTTTATATTAAGCATGTAGACGCTCCTAGCCCTGTATATGCTTTTATATTCCTGAACACATTGGTTGTTATACTGTAGTCTCAAGAATGACTAAACACAAGATACTAAAATTCGATTTGGTGACTGAAGATCAAGTATGAATTTATATCGAGATGTAATTACGGTGGTATATTATGTGGTAGCACTGAATGCTAGTTACCGGTGTGATAACCACAGTTTACATCGTGGTTCTTATTATTTACATTGTGGTACCTACAGTTTACAATGTAGTATCTAGGTTACAATGTGATATCCGTGGTTTTCAATCCAGTACTTATGGTTTACAATGTGGAACCCGTGGTTTTCAATCTGACACTAATGATTATATTTACATTAGAGTAAAAGCACCATAGGACTATCATTAAATTTGCTATTGTGACGTAACTCATTTTTTGTCTATGCTTAAATATGCGTGACGTCATAGAGTTGCTGTTTTAACGATTGGAAATGCATGTCGTACATGGCAGTGCTTTCAATTATTTCAGGATTAAAAACGAAACCAAAGGTGGTCTTTTTTAAAAAAAATACATAACGTAAATATAGCCATTGAACTGTCTAGAAATGGCTTTTATAGTTCTATAACTTTTATGACCGTGCTAAGCAAGCTAATCAAAACGCGCTAGCGGGCGTGGTTCAGTTAAATGGTTATGTATCTGGGTAACAATGTGGTATATATGGATCATATTTGAAAGGTCAATATTTATCATTATAAAGTATTTTTAATAAGAATATTTTCTTATTTCAGAAAGAATATGATTTCATCAACAACCATCTACGTTAACACCAACACATCATCCATTTATATCGTCAGCTGAAAACCAACGACTACACAACTGTGGTAAACACGAATAAAACAAGATGTATTTATATCCTTGATGGCAGGCTATTTATTGTTTTTGTTTTATATCAAATTTTTGTAAATAAATAATTTTTAATTATTTTCTATTTGTGATTTTCTACATTAGTAGCTTGGGATAAATGTTTTATTGTATGACAACAAATCTTTAAAAAATGGAAGGAAAATGCCACAAGGGCTAGGGAATAATAACTTACCATCCAAAATGAAAGTAGAGAATGTCTTTCAATTATATTATGATGTTCTGTTGAGCCAAATTGGCATTATCGCTCCTTCGCTCTGAACACGAAGAAGCGAAGTTGCGAAGATACGATGGCAAAAAGCGAAGATACGTTACTATCGCTCCTTTGCCATCGTATCTTGGCTACTTCGCTTCTTCGCGTTCAGGTCGAAAGAGCGAAGGAGCGATAATGCCAATTTGTCCCAAACAGAACAACATAAATTTTAGAGTGGTATGTTAAAATGCTTCTAACAACTTATTTTCGAAGCACTTGATTATTGAGCAATGCCATTCATTTTCGAACCCGACTTGACAAGTCCTAGTGTGGTCAAAATCTGTCGGTTTGCTTGTCAAATATAGTTGGTTTTTCTCAGAGTATACAGAGTATAACATAATTAACATTTCTGAACTTGAGTAAATTTATAAAACACTTTGACTCAATTACCCATCATATTTTGTCATTAACGGATCAACATATGGGGATTGTTCAATATGTAATATTATTGTGTATTGTACAATATCTCAAAAGCACTTGAATCAAATAGTGAAATGAAACATACATTCTTTTAAAGTATTCTCGGCGATTCGAAATACATAACTTCAATCTCTGAATCCATTTCTAAAATGCGTGACGATACACTGATTTAGTAAGACCTCTGAGTCACTGACTGATGGGTGGACCAGGAGCTTGTCGGGACCTCTAACGCCTACCAGATTAGAACTGTTTTAAGTTTTGGAAATAGGCACGGATGTAGAGTATGGTGGCAAGACGGTCACCTTCTTTGACTTGAAATTGTTTTTACAAGCTAAGATGCATGTGGTGGAGCATTATCATGAAGTAGACAAACATGCCTAAATCCTGATATATATATATATATATATATATATATATATATATATATATATATATATATATATATAACATCGTTTACGATAACATTTCTTGAACTTAGTATAAAATTTCTGTAATGCCAATCTGTAATACTTTTGTTTCTTCGGTACCGGAATTGTTACAGCTGTAACACAACATAAGGAGAATAGAATATACAATAAAGAACCATCTTTGTGCTTATGCTTGTTTTGCCAACTACAGGCCTTCTACTTGGCAACTACACGCCTTCTACTTGGCAACTACAAGCCTTCTACTTGGCAACTACACGCCTTCTACTTGGCAACTACACGCCTTCTACTTGGCAACTACAAGCCTTCTACTTGGCAACTACAAGCCTTCTACTTGGCAACTACACGCCTTCTACTTGGCAACTACAAGCCTTCTACTTGGCAACTACAAGCCTTCTACTTGGCAACTACACGCCTTCTACTTGGCAACTACAAGCCTTCTACTTGGCAACTACACGCCTTCTACTTGGCAACTACAAGCCTTCTACTTGGCAACTACACGCCTTCTACTTGGCAACTACAAGCCTTCTACTTGGCAACTACACGCCTTCTACTTGGCAACTACACGCCTTCTACTTGGCAACTACAAGCCTTCTACTTGGCAACTACAAGCCTTCTACTTGGCAACTACAAGCCTTCTACTTGGCAACTAAAAGCTTTCTACCGTGTTTAGGTAACCATATTTTGTTTCCACATTTTTCTTACTCGTTCGAACTAGTGAACCCATGTCTCGTCATCAGTAATAATGTTTGCAAATCGTTTTAGATTAATTTAGGACACATTGAAAATTGTGTAGCGGTTTGTAATCGTATCCGTTTTTGATCGTCTGCCAATATATATGGGATCCATCTGGCAGAAATCTTTTATACTTTCAAAATATGCTTGAAAATAAAATGCAATTGCGATAGCGATATGCCAACGGCTTTTGCAATATCACGAATCGTGTATCTGACATCACTTTCAATTGTTTTCCTGACTTTTGAGACATTTGCCTCGCCTGTTGCAGTCACAGGTCGGCCAAAGTTTGCTGTGTCTTTGACGGACTTGTGCCATAAGATACCTTATCAGACCCATCTATAATACCAAATGACCGAGTTTTGTGCGAACTTTTATATAAGCTCCTATTTCTCAACCCATTTCTCAACCATTTTTACAACAGTGGTCAACTACTGCCTCTATTGAAACAACAAATTTTAAAACTATGTGGAGTTGAAGACACGTGTTTATAAATACTGTTGGAAAGGCACTGAGTAGAGCTTTTCAAGCGTATGATTAACAACGAAATCCTGTAAAGCGTTATTGCACAGTGGTACAATAAATATCATATCGAACGACCCTCGTACATTGGTATATGTGATTTAAATGAAGAATCAATCAGTTTTAGACAAAAAAAAAAAAAAACAAAACAAAAAAAAAAAAAAAAACGAGCCCAATAATTTAACATATTTAAATCCAAAAATATGTATAACCTGGTTTGCAAAACATAAAACCTGGGGTTGAAGGAGTAGCTATATCATTGTTTCAATCTATGCAATAGTTGACTATTGTGTATAATCATAAACAATACTACATTATAATGGTATTTCAGAAACACAGAGAACAATATCACAACATGGATCGACAGTTGTGTACGATTTACTTAATACACAACGGAACAAAAACGTTGGTGTCAAACACAAACTGTTACTATTGGGAACGGTATAGTTGAATATGTTGTGTTTTATCGCGCACATGATAAAGGAGTTGTGTTTTTAAAGGTTTTATCGTTTTGTTTACAATTGAGATAAAACTGTTCCAATTAGTGTTATGTGTAGTGAACTTCAGAACTTGATTATCCTGCAAGAAAACAATGAAATTTAAAATATTTGTTCTTAAAATTTTCGATTTCGTTAATGTTTGATATTCATAAGGTTTTCCGTTGTATATATTTATGCAATACCCAGTAAGCATATTTTGGTGTTAGATGTACAATTTTTAGTGAGTTCACATTGATTAAACAAGACGTTTTCTTCATGTTTCGAAGTGTTTATTAAACAACGTATACATGAGCAGAATTTTTAGCAGCGACTCGCAAAAATTATTTCACGTCTATATGCCTGTTAAAAAGGAATACGTTTTGGAAGACTATTTATACTGTAATTTTGATAGCCCTCTTTTATTCAAAAGAGCGGTAGGAACTCATAAGCTTAATATAGGAAATGTCCACTACGACAATACACAATAAAATAGTGTACATTATATTTATATACGGAAACTGTTTTAACAGAATACCAATTTTATCCTGGTATGTTCAGATCCATATATTTGCCAAAATATTTTTGGTCATGACCAAACATATATAAATTAAAGATTTTACTAACTGCATCACAACAATTAAAAACCTTTGCCTATAACTTTTACATGCTTTGCAATGTATATCTCAGTGTGTGGTACAGGATTCTTCTATATGATCTATGTTTTATGCAGTTATTGTCATATACATGTATGTGTCATTGTTGTCTGTATATATTTATGTAGTCATGCCTATTGCTGCGGTATTTGTTTGCTTTTACAAATAAAGTTATTCATTCATATCTGTTTAATACTACGTTAGTAACCATTATGAAGACCTTTATAGTACTAGTGGCGCAGTTGCCCATGCTGTCACAGATATAGATTCCGGTATTGAGAGACAAATAGAGATGAGTTGAGTAATGGTGTTTAACGTCCCAGTCAAGAATATTTCACTTATATCGAGACGTAGCCATCTATAGCCGAAGGTGCAGAAATTTTGTCGAGAGACAAATAGAGGTCTATCATATCTGATACTGTGAACCAAATAGATTACAATCTCCAATTGATGGGAGGTATTCAGTAAGCCAGGAAATACATTTACGAAATGCACAATACTTTCTACATAAAGCGATGACTCGATTTCTCTTAGCATTGTAAGCTGTTTAGTGTCAATATTGTATGCGTTTTGTGTTTATTTTGCCTTTTTAAATGTTATTTTGTGGTCTGAGACTTTGTTCATTTTATTTTACTGATTGGTGCATAAATAAATAGTTAAAAATGAGTTCATCTGCGGAAGATATATTTACCACATGTTAACTACAGTCCATGTACTATTCTACAATATACCACGGGTAGATATTAATTATTCATTAATTACATTTGTTGTACGTATTTGATTTGGTCAGTCAATAATACAGCCAAAGGGTTTTACCAACATATTAAACTACCAAATCCAATACCAAGAACAAAGTCAAATACAACCAAGAACAAATTCCAATACAACCAAAAACAAATTCCAATACAACCAAAAACAAATTCCAATACAACCAAGAACAAATTCCAATACAACCAATAACAAAGTCAAATACAACCAAGAACAAAGTCCAATACAACCAAAAACAAATTCCAATACAACCAAAAACAAATTCCAATACAACCAAAAACAAAGTCCAATACAACCAATAACAAATTCCAATACAACCAAAACCAAAGTCCAATACAACCAAAAACAAATTCCAATACAACCAAAAACAAATTCCAATACAACCAAAAACAAATTCCAATACAACCAAAAACAAATTCCAATACAACCAAAAACAAAGTCCAATACAACCAATAACAAATTCCAATACAACCAAAACCAAAGTCCAATACAACCAAAAACAAATTCCAATACAACCAAAAACAAATTCCAATACAACCAATAACAAATTCCAATACAACCAAGAACAAATTCCAATACAACCAAAAACAAATTCCAATACAACCAAAAACAAATTCCAATACATTCCAATACAACCAAAAACAAATTCCAATACAACCAAGAACAAATTCTAATACAACCAAAACAAATTCCAATACAACCAAAACCAAAGTCCAATACAACCAAAAACAAATTCCAATACAACCAATAACAAATTCCAATACAACCAAAAACAAATTCCAATACAACCAAAAACAAATTCCAATACAACCAATAACAAATTCCAATACAACCAAAAACAAATTCCAATACAACCAAAAACAAATTCCAATACAACCAAGAACAAATTCTAATACAACCAAAACAAATTCCAATACAACCAAAACCAAAGTCCAATACAACCAAAAACAAATTCCAATACAACCAAAACCAAAGTCCAATACAACCAAAAACAAATTCCAATACAACCAATAACAAATTCCAATACAACCAATAACAAATTCCAATACAACCAAAAACAAATTCCAATACAACCACTAACAAATTCCATTACAACCAAAAACAAAGTCCAATACAACCAAAAACAAAGTCCAATACAACCAAGAACAAATTCCAATACAACCAAAAACAAAGTCAAATACAACCAAGAACAAATTTCAATACAAACAAAATTTAATACCTTAAACAAAATTTAATACACACGAGAACAATATTCAAAATCATGAACAAAAGAGCAACGTCAAAAACAACGAAGAACAAAATCAAATACAGTCAAAAACAAAGTCCAACACACCGAAGAACAAAACAAATACAACCAAGAACAAATTCCAATACAACCAAAAACAAAGTCAAATACAACCAAAAGCAAAGTCAAATACAACCAAAAACAAAGTCAAATACAACCAAGAACAAAATCAAATACAACCAAGAACAAAGTCAAATACAACCAAAAGCAAAGTCAAATACAACCAAAAACAAAGTCAAATACAACCAAGAACAAAATCAAATACAACCAAGAACAAAGTCAAATACAACCAAGAACAAAATCAAATACAACCAAGAATAAAATCAAATACAACCACGAACTAAGTCAAATACAACCAATAACAAAGTCAAATACAACTAAGAACAAAATGAAATACAACCAAGAATAAAATCAAATACAACCACGAACTAAGTCAAATACAACCACGAACAAAGTCAAATTCAACCAAGAACAAAGTCAAATACATCCACGAACAAATTCAAATACATCCACGAACAAAGTGAAATACAACCAAGAACAAAGTCAAATACAACCACGAACAAAGTCAAATACATCCACGAACAAAGTCAAATACAACCAAGAACAAAGTAAAATACAACCAAGAACAAAATCAAATACAACCAAGAACAAAGTCAAATACAACCACGAACAAAATCAAATACAATCAAGGACAAAGTCCAATATAGCGAAGAACGAAATCAAATACAACCACGAACAAAGTCAAATACAGCCACGAACAAAGTCAAATACATCCATGAACAAAATCAAATACAACCACGAACAAAATAAAATACATCCACGAACAAAGTCAAATACAACAAAGAACAAAGTCAAATACATCCACGAACAAAGTCAAATACAACCAAGAACAAAGCAAAAAACAACCAAGAACAAAGTCAAATACAATCACGAACAAAATCAAATACAACCAAGAACAAAGTCAAATACATCCATGAACAAAGTCAAATACAACCAAGAACAAAGTCAAATACAACCAAGAACAAAGTCAAATACGACCAAGAACAAAGTCAAATACATCCACGAACAAAGTTAAATACAACCACGAACAAAATAAAAAACAACCAAGGACAAAGTCAAATACAACCACGAATAAAATTAAATACAACCACGAACAAAGTCAAAAACAACCAAGAACAAAGTCAAAAACAACCAAGAACAAAGTCAAATACAACCAAGAACAAAGTCAAATACAACCAAGAATAAAGTCCAATACAACCAAGAACAAAGTCAAATACAACCAAGAACAAAGTCAAATGATAAGAATGAAAATAATATCTAGAAAATATATATTTTGAATTTAAATGAATTGATCAAAAACAAACATACTAATCCATGTCCGAATCGCAATCTAGAAGCACGGACAAAACTTTGGAACTGACAAGTTACGTTAGACTCATAAACTTCAACTAGGGAAGTGAAGCCGGGTGCTCCGGAAGGGTAAGCACTTACTGGTTAGCTAGCTACACTCGCCACGTGTGTAATCAAAATTGTGTAAAAGGAACATGGAACCATAGGACGTAAAATATATCGGGCAATTCTGGACACAGAGACATTAAGCTTGGCAACAATACTGTGATGACGACCATAAAACTTTTTTAGGGCTTTGATAAGCCTAGGCTTGCAATATCCCTTGGCCAACAATTTATTTGCAAGCAGCTTGCTTCGTTGTACAAAGTCTTTGTAGTGGGAACAAGCTCTGTCATAGCGTATTTATTGGGAAACAATTACACATTAAGCATCAGAAGCAGGTGTATAGCTGCATAGAAACGTTGACAATAAAAAAAATTGAAGTCAACACGTTTGTCATCAAGTTTTAAATGTAGCCTTTTGTTGGCGTTATAATTGAGGTATAAGTCTAAAAACGAAGCAGAACTTGAGGAATCTGTCGTATCTTTTATTTCAAGCTCACTAGGATAGATGGCATTCACAAAATCTCCATATATATATATATCTGTATGTGGAGTTGAATGGTTTTGCGACAGATTAAACAAGGTTCTGCATAAATTCTGTTTCATAAGAATAAAGAAACAAATCGGTAAACAATAGTACATAGTTTGTACTCATTGGTATACGGATTGTTTGCTGAAAAATTATATTATCAAACACAACAAATACGTTATTTATAAAAATCCAATATTTCATTGATGCTTTCTTCAGTATATTTTTGTTTGGAATCCGAGTATGATGCTTAACAACATAACCAGAATCCCTGTTCAGTACTAGATATTTATATCTTGGCTTACCGTTTTTGTAAAAGATTTACAAGTGAATATTGTCTTTAAGAATTGTTTCTATTCATAATTTAGAAATAAATTAAATAATTTAGAAATGTTAGTAGCAGTGCTCAAAAGTCAGCGTTTCCTAGAAGAATAAATAAATATCCCTTCTACATACATATTTTTTATTTTTAAATGAAGACCTCTAATACGAAGGGTGTGAAAATACCATAAACCAATCACAAGATTAACATAATATTGTTTTCGGAAAAAACTTTTTATTTAAAATCAGGGAAAATCATCAATCGATCAAAATAATAAAAAATAATAAAAATCAAAAATAAAACAGCCACAAGTTCTGTAGTGTCAATTAATATACCAGGGTAATCATACATACAGTACACTTTCGTTCATCAGACTCTTGATTAAAATAAGGTCAAACTTAACAATTATCAGATTAACTAAAAACCAGGATAAGAAATTATATGACTTTATTTGCCATTTAACTATGTCATTTTATATACAAATCGTATTTAGTTAATATATTGACGGCGTTTTTCAGAGATTTGTTTTATTTCCTGTTCTGTCAAATGTTGACTCTTGAAACGACAGTTTATTTAATAAAATGATCAATGGTGTCAATGTAGATGAATGATTATTTACAGAACGAATTGTCACCACGACCATTATTCACAAATGTCCACCTCCCGTCAATACACATTATGCGGTAAACTATTCTATTGTTTATCTTATAACTTCCTGATCACCAATACACAAACAAACAATGACTATTGTTGTAAAATTTGTATAAAAAGGCTTGATTTCTGGGTTATAGTCACACCAGAAATAATACTATACACTAGACAGTTGCTTCAACGCAAGGTACGTAACCATTTATGTATTTCTTTACTTTGACGCGGTTTAGTATTATGACGTCGATAAATACGGTTTTCTTGTATTTTTAAATTATTCCACCTAATTTAACATTTGTTTACAGAAAGTAGTAGATATTTCACTGAATATCATGCTTTTACCTATTATTGTTGCTTGTAAAGTATAACTTTATAACTTTTTTTCACAATGTAAGCCTTTTCTTAATTAAAAAAAGAAAAGAAAAAAAAAACGAAATCAGTACTATACAATAATATCGTTTTTGGAAAAATATAATTATTTTAATAAGATGCGGGTATTATGTTCTCATTTCATGTAATGCATCATGGTAAATAAAGCTACTATATTTTTATGGCACAGCAATTACATAAAATGAAATATAGAAACAAGTTATGATTATGACAGATTACTTTCAAACATTATCAAATTTGATAACAAAGCTATTCTTCAGCCATGGATGCTGTTGGCTACACGACAGTTTCTATTGTTTCAGTGAATGTTTGTTTTTAATATTTTAGGCTTTGTGTCCAGTTAAAGATGAATTCCCAAATCCTTCTGATTGCTTTGGTTTTTGCGGTGTCGCATCAGCCACTTATTTAAGATATCCATCTTTATATAATAACTACGGCCTTTACTCTGGTTACAACGCCCATCCATACTACAATAATTATAACCCATATATGTATGGAGGAAGAGGATTTATTGGAGGAGCTAGATTTTATAGAGGACCATATGGAGGTTTCGCCGCAGGTATCAGAGGTGTTGGTATTGGAAGAAGGGCATTTAAAGGCGGATTTTATTGTAAGTATATCTTCGAAAGTACTACCAGTTGATAGTAATACATTGGGAACCGTTATCTTGCTAGCTAAAAGTTGTTAAATGCCTGTTGTTATGGATTAAGCAAAATTCATATAATAATTATAATTCAGACTTATATTTCAATTATGACGCCACAGAAAGGCTATATCTGAAGCTGATCACTTCAATTTATCTATTGTCAACTTTTTATGCAGCAATACACCTGTTTTGCCTGTTTCTGGTGTATTTGAACTATGGTAGATCTTTTTCCAACTACGGGAACTGTTTACAACAAAGCAACCTGCTTACATATACATTTTTGACACATTGATAATCAGGGCCCTAAAATATTATGGCCGTCATCACAATATTGTTGATAAGTATGATGTCTTTGTGTTCAGGATTATCCTGAATACATTTAAATTTGAGGTCCAATAGTTCCATATTCTTTTCACTCTCAATTTTATTTCACACGTGATGGATGTAGCTAGCTAATCAAGTTCCTGGTTAGTGGAAATTCACCTGTCAGTAGTTTTAAAGTTTACACTTTGGGTAGGGATTGTGATTTAGACAAATATTTGTTTTTTATTAATACATCAGTTATTTATAAATAATAAAGGCAAAAATTGCGATTACAAAGTGCCTAACATCCATTTAATTGTTTTTATTCATGACGCCCACGAAAGGCTACATGTTGAAACTGTACGACAAACTTACAATTTTTCATTGTCAACTTTTCTTTCTATGCTGCTATATACCTGATTCTCATACTTATGGTGTATTTGTTACCCAATTAATACACTATGGTAGAGCTTGTTCGCACCATGAGAACTTTAATCAACAAAACAAGCTGCTTACCAAAATTAATGATCCAATAATATTGCAAGCCTGGGCTTATTAGGACCCTTAAAAAGTTTTATGGCCGTCATCACAGTATTGTTGATAAGTTTGATGTCTCTGTGCCCAGGATTACCCTGGATATATTTGACGTCCAATAGTTCCATGCTACTTTCACTCAGTTTGGATTACACACGTGGCGAGTGTAGATAGCTCATGATCAAAAGGAGGTGCATATCATTCCGAAGCACCCTACCCACTCTCTGCCACGTGCTTAACCTAACTTGTCAGTTTCAGTGTTTTTTTTTTTTTTTTTTTTTTTTTTTTTGTTGTTTTTTTTTTGCTTCTAGATTGTGATTTGGACATGAATTAATATGTTAAATTTTGATTATATAAACTAGAGACAAGTTTTTTTATTTTCAGAAAGGATTCGATCTCATCTCCAATCAACTAATAAGCTACATCTTCATCAACTGATTTCCCAATGATCTACCTTAAATACTTACATAGATTTTACGACGCACACGGATAGAACAATAGTTATTATCACTGATGCTTTGATAATTTATATGTTATGTATCATAACGTTTTGTAAATACATGAATGTTTATTGATATTGAGTTTTTGTTTTCATTATTTCTACATATGGCTTTGAAGTGATAACATTTTTAATGATATATTACACATGATTTCACGATCCTGCTGAAATCAAATTGTGTAACAGTGGCTGAATAAATACAAGAGCTGCCAAAATAAAATAGTAACAAAATACATATAAATATACATTATACACTGATCCATTAAACAGATACTGCGACCAATGACAAAATAGACATCCTTAACCTGTCATAATGCCAACCCCGTATACAATGTAGGGACATAAAAATTCCAGTTTAACTGTAATCCAAGATTGCATATCATGTCAGGTTCTATAGTTATTTTGGTCGGTACTTTGTTCTCTTCATTGCAAATTTATGCAAATTCAAACTTTGAAACTTCGTAACCTTATGCGTCATTACGCAAAGTAAGTTAAATTATAAAAATAAAACATACATGTACGTATCCTTTGGGAATATTTTCCGTTTATTACACCACAAGGATGATCAGTTTTACTAACACTTGTAATGCACTACTTATTGAAATGATCAATATGATGGGGATAAGAGGTAAAATATTAGAAAGCTTAAAAGTATATAATGCCAATAATGTAACCAGAAATAATAACAACACAACAATATACACTCAGGTAAAAATCACTTGAAAAACAGTTATTAGAAAATTCACTACTAAGAGAGAGAGAGAGAGAGAGAGAGATTGAGAAAGAGACGATCTTAGAAGTGAAAAATCACGAATTCCAAATGCCTTAGCTAAAATAAAATGAGCCCCTTTACACATTTACCAATCGTAAATTAGAAATCAAACACTTTCTTAGAAATGATACAGTATAAAGGGAATTACAAAAGTGAATTGGATTTAACGCTTTATAAATGTATGTTCATTAGTATTTGTTTGTTCACCTCAGGAAAGTTGTATTTAGTGCTTCGTTCGTGGTGTGCCTTTTTTGTTAACTTTTAAACACTATCAATTTCTTCAAAACCAGCGAGATTATATTTTGGCATTTATCAAAAGGTTGAAGCCTGAAACTCCATAAAGACAATAATCCGTCTAGTCTCACCACGTGTATTTACCTTAAGCTTGACATTAATCAAGGTCACAGTGATTGTTAAAAAGCTAATATTTTAAAGCGAGTGTTTTCACGAATCAAAATACATAGAAGGTTGAAACTTCTAATGTATTATGGTTTACCAAATGTGTGAATGTTTCAAAAGCATCCGTACATAATGTTTTTCATTTTAAGTTGGTTGTTAAGTGTAATTATAAATAAAATGTAGGTTTTTGTTTTAAGTTGGTTGTTAAGTGTAATTATAAACAAAATGTAGGTTTTGTTACTTCTGTCATCGCCTTCAACATATATAAATTCGTCCCAATTTCCCTCTAGATTCAATATGTATATTGCAAACGTCCGACATTAAACAGACAATAATGACAAAATGGCGCTACGTGATGCGTTTTTAAAATGTTTGAAATGTTTTCTTAAGGCCTTAAACTCATTTTACAAGAGGTTATTAATAGTAGTGTGGCAGTACAAGTTTTTAAGTTTTTGCTGTAGACGAAGGACTGTGGTCTCGCGTCAAAGCATACATGGTCCGGATTCTAATATCATCAAAACGTATCTATCCTTTTTGCAGTAATTTTGTACAAACTTAAGTCAAGTGAATCACTATTAATGAATTTTAATGGTTTAGCAAACAAATTAACGGGCTACATATATAGTTCTGACACATGTTATACCAAATAAGTCTGAAAACTATAGAGTGATTTTATTAAGAACCAATCAAATTGTTGAATACGTAAACATGGGTAGTATAACAAATACAAAATTGATCTGCCTATACAAGCGAGGCCGAGTATGCCGTGACGTGTGAGTATCGCCACCAGTCCTTCACATACTAGATCTATTTCATTTCGTTAGAATGAACTGTGTTATTGTAAGATTTTTCTTTAAAAAACTTTGTACTGAATATGACAATCTATACGCAATAAAAATACCACATTGTATACTTTTTAATTCACGCAAATGTAGACCTTGAATTTTTGTATTTGTTGACTTCACACTTGACTATTCTTTCTAGTTTTTTGTTTTATGATTTTATAATGTTTGACTCTGGAATGAATGGTGTGTACATGATGGGTTTGAAATGTTTACAACACATAAGTAATTGTTATACATATAGTAGTTATAAAATTCTTGATATGTATTAAAATCAACCATACACTTAGATAACGAATTTATAATTATAGGGGTGATTTTAATTAAGTACAAGACTCATCACTTGGCTATCGTAATTACAAAATAATAAATAACACAAACGCAAAGGAAGAATTGTTGTCATTTAAACTGAAAAATCGTCTTATTCGGTATAGATTTTCTGTGGATTTGTTTTAAGTTTCTCTCATCATTTCGTATTAAATCTTTCAATTACTAGTATAGTTTCGAACACTGCAAACTATCAATAACCCAAAAACAAGAAATTATATCAATACTGCCTAAGGGTGAAAAAAGCAGAACCAAATAAAGAAACTGGCGACCTATTGCCCTTTTAAACGTTACATAGAAAATACTTTCCAGCTGTAATGCAAATAGAATAAAGTCAGTATTAGATTACTTAATACACAAAAATCAAAAAGGTTTTATTACCTTTATCACCGGAAGATTTGTTGGTGAAAATACAAGAATTAACATCTTTAAAATAATGTTGGTTTCATATTTTTGGTCTAAGCACTACTGATGAGGAATTGTATTCCGAAACGGCCGTCTAGTGCTGTAAAATTAAAAACTGGTATAATATGTAATTATGACACTTTGAAGCTTACAAGAAAAATATACCTGGCATATTACTTTTAGTTGATTTTGAAAAAGTGTTTGATTCAGTATCTTGAAATTTTACCAGAAAAACTTTTAATTATTTTAATTTCGGATCTGATCTAAGAAAATGGGAAGAAATTCTTAAATAAACAGCACAGTTATGTTTTATTTAAAATGGTTTTTCTCATAGTTTTTCAATATCTCTCGTAGGTGTCGAATAGGATTAAATTAGAAAACACTAAAGTGTATTTACTGCAATATGCCGATGATACCTGTATACTTTTAGATAGTTCATAAAAATGTTTGAAAAGTTCTGTGAACCTCTTATTTCATCTGATCTTCAAACCAAATATCGATAAAACAAAAGCTGTCTGGATTGGCTCTAAAACAAACTGTAAAGATACAATTTGTCCAGATATAAAATTAGAATGGACAAACACAAACTTTATGGTATTAGGCTTAACTTTTACCTCAGATCTTAATAAAATCGAAACTTTAAATTACAATAACTATATTTTTTAAATAAAGAGCGATTTAAGATCTTGGTCTAAGATAATGATATCCCTCGAAAAATTATAGTAATTAAGTCTTTACTACCGCCGAAATTAACACACTTAAAGATTTGGAAATTAAATTAAACCAAAATATGTGGAAAAAATAGTAGAAAAACATGATTTAGGAGAACAGGATGTAACATGATACACTTAAAAAGTTTTATGAAATCTGTAAAATTAACATGGCTATCAAGACTGACCAATAGCAATACTCATATACTAAAAGCTTTATTTACAGATATAGTCAAATGTAATTTGTCTCAAATCAACAACTTTGATGATAATTTATGTTTAGACAAGTAAAAACAAATCAAAAATGGTTTTTTAAAAGGAGTATTAATATTGAACTAGCTGAATTAAAAAAAGTCTACCAATTTAATGCGCAACATATTCTATACAAAATTGTAAATTATGGCACAATTCAAAAATAAAAAATAACAGAGAAAAGTTTTATGAAAAACAAGACAAACGGATGAAAGACCTATTATACCCCAATAATACCTTCATAAATTGACAAGCATTACAAAATAACTTAGTTGTACGAATCACATTTACAGTGTATGAAGGTCTGAAAGAACAATCCTTTTACAAAAAACCGAAAGGTGAATTAAAATGGGAAAACGAACTTAATCTTCCACAAAATTATAATTGCGAAAAAGTCTATCAAAATTTCCATAACACATTTGTCTGCAAAAAACTCAAATGTTTCAATTTCGGAATTATTACTTAAATACATGGCACTAACAACTCCTCCGGAAAATTAATATTAAACAAAATTTAAAATGTACATGTAAATTGTTTGGAAAAACTATTTCCCATCTTTTTCGACTATGAATATGTAAAAGAATTTTGGAGTAGAGTTGAATCTTGGGCAGTTGTAAAAACAAGGGAAACAGTATATAATGTTAATATTGAAGGTGTTATATTAGGCATATCAACCAGAAGATTCATATGCTCTAAACCACATTATAACACTAACTACCTACAACAATACCGTGAAAAAACGTTGCATCTAAAAGAACTATAAAATCTCATTACAAAATACTATAGCATCGAAAAACATAGGTACAAAGCTTCGGGAAAATATGAAAATATAATAATGTTTTTGCAAAGATAGAAGGTCGATAAATCTTTTAGTGGATAAAAACTACAAGCAAGTATATTTTGTACATATTGTTATATAGACCTTGTGTATAATGAAAAAAACCCCAGTATGATTGATGAATGTGTGGGTGACTGAGTAGTGTCTTTGTCTTAATATATTTTGTAAAAGTTTTGAAAACAATATCAATCAAAAGGGTTAATAATAGTTCCATAGTTCATGTTCCTACTCTTCTCAATGTTGATTACATAAATGGCGGGCGTAGCAAGCTAAACAGGAGGTACTTACCATTTCCGAGCACCAGTCTCACTTCCCTGGCTAAATTTCCGTGTATAACAAAATAACCAGTTTACAAAAATTATAATTTGTTGTTTGGATTGTAATTTGAACAATTAAAGGTACGGTTTTTATTTATAAGCAATCACTTTTCGCCAAATCAAACAGTTATTTCAGACAAAAACTGTTTTACTTGTTATTTTAATTGTTTAACCTAATGTTTCAGTTTCAAAGTTTTAAGTTTGATTTTGGGATTTTCATTTGGATATTGACAAGTAAGATTGTTTTGAAAGAAGCGAACTGCTTACAAATAAATTGTTGACCCAGGGATATTACAAGCTTAGACTTAAAAGGCTTATGGCCGTCATCAGTGTTGTTGACAAGTTTGATGTCTCCGTGTCCAGGATTATCCTAGATATATTTGACGTCATATAGTTCCATGTTCGTTCCTTTCACTAAATTTTGATTACACACGAAGCGATTGTAGCTAGCTTACAGGAGGTGCTTACCCTTCCGGAGCACCCGGCCTCATTTCCCTGGTGGAAGTTCACGTGTCTAATCTAACTTGCCAGTTCCAAAGTTTAAACTTCGCTTCTGGATTGTGATTCGGACATGGATTAGTATCTTTGTTTTTGATTATTACATGTCATGTAATTGGAAAACATACAATGAAAAGTGTTTTAATATATGTGAGGTGAAATAACAAACATTGTTGCACGATAACTTACACCTATAATGATGTACTATATGTTTATATATATTCTGCATAAATTTGTTGAATCCTAAGAAAAACGTCGATCGTATTTTTATGTTTCTAGCAACACCAGTTCCTACGATTTTCACACTTTACATTTACTTGTGCAGTTTTTATTCACCTATTGTTATATGTTCTCTTATATTTTTAACATATATTGAGCATGACATTAGGTTTGTTTGAATAAATGTAAGTAACATTACTGTCATGAGCTTATTTTGAATTTTTATTAAAATAATACATTCGAAAAAAGCACATGACAGTACTAATAAAACAGCACTAATTAGACGATTCCTCTTAAACCACTTATTTTCAATTAAAGTTCCTGAATCAAAGATAACTAAAATGATATTAAAATCGGCAATATACACAAGCTAATTTTGAGGAATATCTAAGGTTTTGTTTTAATATTTTTTATATCTTTATTTTTTTAAATTTCCTGTCATTTACAAAGTTCCATCTCATAGGGGAAAAGACTCGTGTTTAAATATTAATCAAACATGACTGTGCATATATAATAATTGTTGACATATTTTTATAGCTTTGAATTTAATTTTGACAAAATTAAGTTATATTAATTGGTTAAAATCCTAAAGCTAAAAGTCAAATCCTTGGTATTGATATCTAATAAATACATAAATAAAAGTTATCGTCAGTACACTAAGCTGTTATTTAAAAATTTTAAAACACATGCATACTTAATAAAATGTAACTTATGATACCGGGTTTATCTTAATTGTATAACACTTCCATCTCAATCTTTTTGTCAACAGTCATTTCATTGTTTTCTAAATTTAAAATGTACACATCCGAGTTTTTTTTAGATGTCCAGAGTTTTTTTTTATTTTCTACTCTGTGAAATTGTCTGTCATCATCACAGTTACCAATAATGTTAATGTAGATATTTGCCCAGTCATAGAAGCATGTGTCACTTCGGACAATGCCCACTAAAGTCCACCTAGATATGTCGATACATATTTAACGAAAAACATTCCCATGTTATCTTGTATCTTACCGATAGTCAAAACACAGTAAATACACAGCTACTGTTGTAATATTGGTATAAAAGGATTTGAGTTTTACGTTATATTCACACCAGAAATAATACCATACACCTAGACAGTTGCTCAAACGCAAGGTACGTAACCATTTATACTTTTATTTGTATTATGTATATAATAAGGTATCTGTTGGCCCTGTTATAATCTAAAGATTTCACGTCCCTTGATTCTACATTATAATTCATTACGACTTAATATATCTTAAGACATTGAACTACATTGCTCAAGAATTAATTTTGCAAGGAAATCATCCTAGTACCTATCTATAACGGTGTTTTGAGGATTGTTTTAGAACGTCGCTGTTGTATACAGATTGTTAGTGTTAAATTAATTCATAAAAAAGTAAAAAAAAATATTTTGGAGTATAATTACATGAGGAAAATCCACGTATAATGTGCTTATTTTATTTACTTCAAAAAGAAATTTTAAGGTACTACTAGTATGTATACCGTATATCGGAATTTTTTTGGGCGTGGCCAAATTTCGCCACATACGTCGGCGAAGAAAACTTGATTTTTTCTAAAGCAAAAATGTCACTCGCGTAGTTGTGATCTTCTGTCCAATGTATGGTTCCCAAACTCCTATGTTAAATAGTATTCACTAGTGATGGCAAAATCAGTTGTTAGTGAAAACCGATTAATCGGCACATTTTTTTTTTTTTTTTTTTTTTTTTTTTTTTTTTTTGGTTTTGTACAGTCATGTACTTTTGTGATTTGATGCATTGTACATTAACTATACTTAAAAACTGAAATACATGTACATAAGGAAATAAGAGCAATCTATGATTGTTGCGGATAATTGGCATTCATTTCAAGTATCTATCTTTAATTACCAACATTCTACCTCTACGTATAGGGCATGTAATAACCTGCAGGGTAGATTTTAACTGTTTTTGTCTTTTATTTAATCTTGCAGGTCTTCCATATATCTGGAGATGAATTCACAAATTCTTCTTATTGCTTTGGTTTTATGCGGTGTCGCATCGGCCACGCATTACATGTATCCATCTTTATATAATAACTACGGCTATTACGGCGGTTACAACACTCTTCCATACTACAATAACCCGTATATATATGGCGGAAGAGGATTCGCCGGAGGAGCTGGATTTATCGGAGGACCAATGGGAGGTATCGCCGGTTTTGGAGGTGTGGGATTTGGTGGTGGAGGAATGGGAATAAAAGGCGGATATTATTGTAAGCATATCGATGAATTTTGTACATATTAAGTTGTTGTTGTTGTTGTTGTTGTTGTTGTTGAATGTTGCTTAACGTCGCATCAACAATTTTTCAGCTATTCGCGACGAGAATTAGTTTATTTATCTCTATGGATTAATTTATGTACAAGTTTGTTTATGCATGTGAAGTGCGAGTGTGTTTTATGGTCTGCCTTGTACCACTCCGCACTCGGGCGACTTTGAAGTGCTAGGACACCGAGTCAGTACGCCGCAGATAAGCGTACCACTTTCCCAGTCACATAATACTGACACCGGGTGAACAAGTAAAGGCCAACAGCAAGGAAAATTCACTTTCCCACATGTAGTCTGAGTGGAACATGAAGTCACAGCGGTGAGAGACCATGGATTTGTAGACTGACATCTAATCCATTAGGCCACCGCGGCCCTTTAGCAAAATTAAGGATAAATACGAGAGCATCGTATCTTGCACAACTACTTACTTGGTACATTTTGTCGTAATGTAGAATTATTGTTTTCTGTGTAGGTAGTTATCAACAGAACAAACCTAATATGAGCTTTAGACTTAATGCTACATGAATTATTAAACCATATTTATATTTATATTTTCAGAAAGAGTCGGTATAATCAACCTACAATTTGGTTTACATTAACAGATTGTCTATTGGCTTGTCTATAAGAACTTACATCAACATGTACGACGCGTTAAACATGTAGATAGAGCAATAGTAATCACCACTGATTCTTTGATATTATATGTGTATTACGAATCATTATTACTTATAAATACATGCATTGTGAATAATATTTTTAGTTTTTTATACCTCCATACGGTTTAAGACTCGTTATAAAACTACGTAGAGTTTATGACATTTTAGTGTAATATTGCATACATAATTCCAGTAAAGAGTACGTAAGTTAACTTTTATCATATTGGCAGAATAAAATGTACTTTTTAATCTGTAAAACCTATAAAACAACACTAAAATCTCAAAAAGATAATTTGAACACATTATTAATACATATTGAGAATCCAAAACATAAGCCAAGAACATGATATAGGATCATTGTCCAGTGCAGGATTATGACATGTTTAGCTTAAGTCGCGAAAACGTATATCACGTACGGCAAGCTAGTGAACAAATAAATCACATACATGTATGTCTTTGTTGAAGTTACTTTCAGTTAAATTACCTGCATACAAAAAAGAAACATTGCCAGAAAATGTGTGGTGCGATAATACATGTTACGAATCACTCATTGAAATGCACAATCAGCTGGTGGGAAGAAAGAATTGCTTATTTGGTCTGTTATCCCTGCAATTACTCGTTATAATATCGTTGCCACTTTCAACAATAAAATCAATTAAACCTTGAAACAAAATATAATGTTGCATATAGGAATTTATAGCTGAAAACATATATTTGTCAACAATGCAAATCACTTCATGTTAGAAATGCCTCATCCCAGAACAAAAGTAAAATTCAATGTCTACAATCTTTCAAAAACACGAATAACTTGGACGTTCTTTGTCATGATGATATTAGAACTACTACTATCGGTTGGTGAATGTTTTTTATTTTGTTTTTGAAATAGCTTAGGTTTTGATAGACATCAGGCTTTGTTGTCTCATCCAATGATGTTCGATATGACAGACGTGTCGGAAAAGGTTATGTTTGTGACTATGGGGTTATGGGGGTTGCTTTCAAAAGGCGTTGCATATAAAGAATAATAGCAGCACTGTAAATTTAAGACCTACTTTTAAACAAGGTATCTGAAACGCCCCCTTACATGGTACCAATTTATACAACGGCTCCTTACGTTACCATTTCAGAGAAAACATTTTGAATATTTGAATGATTTTCGAGGAATGTAGAGAGCGCCAAGACTGTATAAATGTGGAAAGTAAGTTAAATGGATAAAACTCTTGGTATAAAAAGAAATCAATTTTCCAGTGATTTATCTATCCATTGGTTAGTTCTGTGTTCCATATCAAGGATGTTTATTTAGTATATTACTACTTTTGGGCTGAGTACTAGCAGTTGAAGTAGAGATTGGAATAGGTTCTAGAAGGTTTCGACAGGGAGTAGTTCATATTAGTTGCTGCCAACGATTGAGGAAAAACTAGCTGGTATTGCGATACTTTTGAATCATATTTTATTTCATAAAAATCAAAAGTACATTAAGAAAAATAAGTAAAAAATAAAAATCGGTTTACATGTATGGAATCACTGATTGCAAGGTTTTTTTCTACTTCAGACAAGAAATAGATTAAGGTCTCATACAATAAGGTCTTTAGACACATTTATGAAGCTCGAAAATCCAGTTCACACATTTCAAATTTGAATTATTTCACTATTGTTGGTTACAAGGTGCATATGTTTCGGTTTTTAAAGGCCTCAGATTACCAGAAATAAATCGCATATATATATAAATGTCAAAATATTAAACGAAGTGGCCGACAGAGACAAGGGGATGCAATTCTTCCATTACAAAAATTGTCCAAAAATACCCAAAATTTGAATGCATTTTCAAGCCAAAGCACAATGTATTTACATATAAATTACGGCAGACAAAAATATGTCATTTGAAGGAACATAGAAAAAAGGCTATTTATATATGCAATAGAACTGATACTGATTAAAAAAACCCATTACGAAAAACTGTCCGCAACATTATTGGCTAAACTGTTCATATGGTTTTGAAATCCTTCAACACTGATTTTTAATTTGTTTTTTTACTAACATTTAGATCCACTTTTTCAATCCATTAACTTTTAATTCACTGAAAATGCAAAACCCGAATATCACGACCGACCTTATAAAACCACCCTCTAGGAAATTGAAATAGCACGAGAAAAAGAAGTCAAGGCCATTCACAAACTAAAAGTTAACAAATCAGCTGGACCAGACAACATCCACCAAACATTCATTAGCACTACACGCGACATAAACAAATATTAACAACCTTATTACTAAGTTGTTAAATGGCAGGAAATACTGGTAGACTGGCAACTAGCTCACGTCACACCTTTTAAGAATGGCTATAGAAAAGAAACAACTAACTATAAACCAATCAAGTTAACTTCAGTCCCGTGTAAAAATTTTACAACGAATTATCGAGCTAGTCGAGAATTTTGACGAGAATAACCTATTTAACACCAAACACGGATTTAGAAAAGGATATTGGGTAGTAACGCAACTTCTTATTTATAGAAGATATGTCAGATGCTTAAAAACAACGAAAATCTCAACATCGTCTATCTGGACTAAAGTAAAGCGTTCGACAAGATATCGCATAGGAAGCTAATTCTAAAGCTTGAAAAATTCGAAGTAAAAGGGAAATTCTAAACTGGATTAATGCCTATCTTAGCAACCTCAAACAAAATATAGTGATTAACGGAAGTGATTTCAAAGTGGCAGCTATAACGAGCGGAGTTCACCAAGGCAGTGTCCTTGGCTCATTCCTGTAATTATATATATAAATGACATACGAGACGAGAATAACTGTACTTTCAAACTGTTTGTAGATGACGCCAAACTATATTCTAGAACAATATAAATTGCAAGTAATGTATCCAAAACATGACATAAACTAATAATTGATTGGGCAGAAACATGAAGTACGCAACCTAACACAGACAAGTGCAAACATATGGAAATAGGCCAGAGCACTGACGAAAACAAATAATCCATTTAATTTCGACACAATACTATCACCATAGAAAATGTAAAAGAGCCAAAAGATCTGTGAGTAGTCTTCGACAAAAGTCTACACTTCACGGAACACATCAACCAATCCACTGTCAAACATAAATATAGCATTGATTTTTATGACCTAGTTATCTCGACAAGTCTATTCAAATAACTTGTCAGACTTCATTTAGAGTACGGGTGTGCAGTATGACCACCCCTAATGAAAATTAAACAAAAAAATAGTAATAATAAATTTACAATTTGGCAAATGACCCATAAAATTAATCAATCAAAATAGGTAAAATGGCTAGGATTAGTGTCCAAATATCGACCAGGTCATCAAGCTCTGAATTGCAAAGCTTTCGGTATTTATTGCAACTTTGTACGAAACCTAGCCATAGCATTGAATACAACTATCTGCTGATTACATAGCACATTCGATAAGACTAGGTAACGTAAACTAATGGCATTCAACGCCTGTCTTCTGCAGTCTGGTGCCTTAATTATGTGTTGGTGTCTCATGTCCTAGTGGGGATGAAGAGGATAAGTAAGTAAGTTCCGCCATGGGGCGATGTTTCAAAACCCAAGTAATTGGGATGACTTCAGATAAATCGCAATAAATGGGGTTCATCGATGTAACACGTGAAATATTATAGCATTAATATTTTTCAACTGCCCACATATTTCCAATTAACTATTCCTACAAAATTTATGAAACTCTTGTGAACATCTTATGCTGGTTGTTTTTATAAAAATGTGACGGACAAAGCTTCACTTCGGTCCATATTCTAAATTGGGGATGACTACCCGGTCCATAAACTGTCATAAGACCCGCAATGCCATGAACTATTTGTTAAATATATATATATAGACGCATGTTTGTAGGCTAAAAATATCCTAACCGGCGAACGAGAATGGTTTCATTAAGTCACGGTACCAGCCGTTTTCTGTAATTTCTCCTCTTTAACATATCGGGCTCTTGCAACAGCCAAAAATATGTTGAAGTTATACATGAAATACATCTATGTTGAGAATATCGTTTTGATTGTTGTCTGTGCTTGGTATAAAATATTGAAATGTTCTCAAATTACAACAAATACACGATACAAAGGTCATTACATCAATAGGTAACGTCGTCGTGACGTCATCAGACATGAAGCTGGAAATCAACAGTAGATATCAAGGTTGTGGTGTTACAAAAATAATACACATTCATGTCGCCTTTTAATGGTTGTGATGCTTACGGGACTAAATATGCCGTCTATCATAATATCTACAGTACTTTGCATATGTAATTTTTTTTAAAATTTGATTGCACACGTGTCGTACGTACATGTAGCTAGCTAAAAAGTAGGTGATTTCCCTTTCTGGAGCAACAGGCCTCAATTTTCTGGTAATTTCACGTGGTCAAATTAATTTGTTAGTTTTCGAAGTTTTTACTATAATTTGGGATTGTGATTTAAACATTGGTTGATGTGTTTGTAGTTGGGTATTATCCCTGTTGCAAAGCCTAGTTCACCAACAATATAGTAGCTGACAAAAAGTCACAAAGAGCCTTAAAACTCTAGTTTCATTGCCATCTGTAGTAACCGCTCTTTAAAAACATATTGTTAAACTGCTACAAAACAAAACAAACTGTTCATATTACATGTTGAACCGCACAAATGCTTAACATAAACCTGCCTTAGCAAAAACAAAATAATTGTTTTCTTATTTGATTGGCCAACGTCAGTGATGATAAATGTCAATATAAGAGTTCATTGTCATATAAACAAGAAATTATTAACACTTCATTTTAAATAATGTAACAAAATGACAAACAAAGTAACATGTACTCGGTAATATAAATATCAACAAGAAATGTGCTACAAAGAAAGACATGAAAGATTATAATCACACAATTGATAAAAGAAACTCTACCACACAATTGATAAAAGAAACTCTACAGGAAACTTTCAGATATATGTGGCCAATAAATCCAATAATTTACTAAAACAGAATTTGAATAAGTTTTATATTAAACTTAACTTTCAACTTAATACCGTAGGCATTTAATACTACACAGAAAAAAAGATGCATGCATACCTTGATAAGAAAAGCATCAAAAAAAATTATCATTCATAATACATTAAAAAAGATATATCATACTAAACATTATATGCATCATGCAATAGTTATTCTATAATGACGATAATAATAATAATAAGCAAATTCAGTGAAGTAGGATTTCCGGCTAAAAGGTTCTTTTTGAGATTTGCACTTATGTTCAAAGGGCAATAACTCCAATGAAAATGAGCAAACCAACTCGGGTTCACGTAATGCGCATCTCCTCTCAACCTTGATGCTTTGTACCAAGTTTCCTAAAATAATGCTTTATAGTTTAGGGGAATTTGCGCAGACAATAATTTCGGACGGAAACTCGAATATATTATCCCCCACTTTATTCGAAAGGCGGGAGGGGGGGCAATGGGTATGGTAGTGGAAGGCTGTTTGTGATAACAGGAAAAAAAGCAAATTATAAGTGTAAAGATAACATATTGTATTTGGCTGTTTTAATTAACATTTTTATATATTACACACTTCACAAGTTCATTCTGGCTATATTACGGCAAATGTAAGTGACCAATAAAAATGTTACAAAGCTTGACTCCAATATAAGTATCAATTACAAATGTGGAAAATACGCAGTAAAAACTATCCAAAATTGTTAAGAAATTAGAATATTTATTAGTGAAAAAAATAGAATTTGTATCAGTGGAAATTAGTGAGGAAATAGCTTTTTTTTTATTTTTCATTACTTTTCCGTCTTTTTGGATGACATTAATCGTGTTCTTTCTATTTACTACCAATATCATCTCTTTTTCATTTGGGACACATGTTATTTTCAATTTTGTAATTAAACCAGAGGCTCAGTGTGGCTGAGCCTGTATTGTTCACCTGACTAAAATGCTTTTAAAGCAAATTTGTATATATGCTTTTCCCATAGGGTCCAATGTGAAACAATGTTCTCCGCTGGCAGCCATGTTTTTGGCAGATCAGAAAAATTTTGGCAATCTATGTAAAGGACCTTCTATACATCATTCCTGTAAAGTTTGGTTCAATTTGCTTCACTAGCTTCAGAGAAGATAGCATATATATGCTTTTCCCATAGGGTCCAATGTGAAACTATGTTATCCGCTGGCAGCCATGTTTTTTGGCAGATCAGAAAATTTTTGGCAATCTATGTAAAGGACCATAGTTTCAGAGGAGATAGCCAAAATGTGTTTTTCCCATAGGGTGCAATGTTAAACTTTGTTTGGCCCTGGCAGCCATTTTTTTTGGCGGATCAGAAAAATTTGGGCAATCTTAGTAAATGACCTTACATACATTATTCCTGTAAAGTTTGGTTTAAATTGGCTCAGCGGTTTCAAAGAAGATAGCAAATATATGCTTTTCCCATAGGGTCCAATGTTAAACTATCTTCTGTGCTGGCGGCCATGTTTTTTGACGGATCAGAACAATTTTGGCAATCTATGTAAAGGACCTTACATACATCATTCCTGTAAAGTTTGGTTCTATTTGCTTCACTAGCTTCAGAGGAGATAGCATATATATGCTTTTCCCATAGGGTCCAAGTGAGGGCGCGGTGGCCTAATGGATAAGACGTCAGTCTTCAAATCCAGGGTCTCTCACCGCTGTGAGTTCAAGTCCCGCTCGGACTACATGTGGGAAAGTGAATTTTCCTTGCCGTTGGCCCTTACTGATTCACCTGGTATCAGTATAATGGACTGGGGGAGTGGTACGCTTGTCTGCGGCGTACTGACTCTGTGAGCTAGCACGGTAAAGTCGCCCTGAGTGCGCGCTAGTACAAGGCAGACCATACAACACACTCGCACTTCACATGCATACACAAAATTGTTCATAGATTAATCCATAGAGATTAATTAAATAGTTCTCGTCGCGAATAGCTGAAAAATTGCTGATGCGACGTTAAGCAACATTCAACCAACCAACCATAGGGTCCAATGTGAAACTATGTTCCCTGCTGGCAGCCATGTTTTTAGGCGGATCAGAAAAATTTCGGCAATCTTTGCAAAAGACCTTCCATACATCATTCCTGTAAAGTTTAATTGAATTCGCTTCAGTCGTTTCAGAGGAGATAGCCAAAATGTGCGTTTTCCCATAGGGCCCAATGTTAAACATTGTTTGGCCTGGCGGTCATTTTTTTCTGGAGGATCAGAAAAATTTGGGCAATCTTAGTAAATGACCTTACATACATTATTCCTGTAAAGTTTGGTTCAAATTGGCTCAGCGGTTTCAAAGAAGATAGCAAATATATGCTTTTCTCATAGGGTCCAATGTTAAAATATCTTCTGCGCTGGCGGCCATGTTTTTTGACCGATCAGAAAAATTTTGGCAATCTAAGTAAAGGACCTTCCTTACACCATTCCTGTAATAGTCAGGGGGCAGATCCCAAAAAAGTGACACCCCCTAAACTTTTTTGTTAAAAGCAGGAAACATGGTGGATCTTATTGCCCTATATGTACTTAGTCACGCTAGGTATGTTTCCACCTTGACTTTTTCCGTTTAATGAAAATATGGCTGACAATCCAAGATGGCCGCCAAAAAAGATAATTTAAGTATAACAATTCGATATCAAATCAACTACTTAACCTTTTAAGTTGAAACTTGGTATTTTATCAATTTAATATTTATACTAATTTTCCATGAATAAACATTGGTTGTAAAATTCAAAATGACCGCCATTTTTAAGATAGCCGTCTTATAATCACCGTGCTGCATTTTAAATCAAATACAACAAAGGATGTCATTATTTTATGACATAAAACCAATGAATAGTATTTAATATATATGTACTTAGTTAGGCTAAGTATGTTTCCACCTTGACATTTTCTGTTTAATGAAATTATGGCTGCCAAATCCAAAATGGCCACCAAAAAGATAATTTTAAAATTAAAATTCAATAACAAATCAACCGCTGAAGCTTTTGAATTGAAATTTGGTATTTGATCAATTAAATATTTATACTAACTTCTCATGAACAAACTGTGGTTGTAAATTCAAAATGGCCGCTATTTTCAAGATGGCCGAATTATAATCATCGCAATGCATATTTTAAATAAAATACAACAAAGGATTTCATTATTTTATGATATAAATCCTATGTAATTTATTTAATATATCTATCTACACACACACACATATATTATGTGAAAATATTGCAGAGAAAATATTACGTAACAACTCTTTAAACTTATTTCATATAATATAAATAATTTAAATAACAAAGCCGAAACATTTTTCAAGTTTCCAATAAAGTTCATTTGAATAAATTTAATAGCTGTGACTTTTGATGTCTGCGGTAAAAAATAGTCATCTCGCTCATTCAACATTCAAAGAGGTCCAACAGCAACACGATTAACAACCACAAGCACCTTGCAACAATATATTCTATACGTATATCCCTTATACTTATTATATAAGTATGATCAATATATAACATATTCCCCCGATTCAACAATTCAACAGCTATAAATATAGGATTTAATAACAATCTTATATTTCCAAAACATTAATTGTAAAACAAAAACCAGGACCATAACAAAAACATCTTCATCTCTACAAAGGATAAGCGTCTGACCATTATTTGTTTCTTTGGCTTCTTTGGCACAAAGAACAATTCTTGTGTCTGCCTCTTTATGGTTTGCTCAAAGACCTGATTTACCTCGCCCTGTACTCTAGAATGTAGTATTTGCATCCGAAAAAAAACCTAACCTAACCGCCAACTGCTTACCATACACTCTTTTTGTTTAACTCATTTGATATAAACCTAAAGAAAATCAGATTCATTCTTTATTTTCGTCCATATGTATATTGAATTATTCCAATTTTCAGCTTTGCATCTTTATTCTGCAGAACATGTATTATTCTTTAAATCGAATTATTCTTACCAGTTCTTACTGGTTTTAATGCTCTATGATTGTGATTTGTGGATGGATTGTTGTGTTTGTTTTTGATTTATTTTTTTTCTTGTCAGACTTTATAGAATGCTCAAAATATCAATCAAACAAAACATCACAAAACATCTACTCTATCACTATTCCTGAAATAACACTTTGTGCTCTCTGCAAATCTACAAAGTTGTCAAAGGTTTGTGCATTGGTGCTTTCGAGCTGTTACATGGTACAAATCTTTATACCCTTTTCTGAACATATCTGGATGACATCATTTATCTGTTGCTACATTAGATGTTTGTTGATTGGTCGTAAACTATCTACTTAGAATACAGTTACTTCTTTTTGTCCAGTATATCACTATTACCATTACCTCTTCCTGCTTTCACTGGCACAATGATATTATTTAGCTATTATTGTTTTGATTTTTGAAACTCCATAATGCTACCGAAAAATATAAAGACCTGTACGATAATATATGGCACGACAATGGTTAACAGCATTGGGAAACCACAATATGCACTTTGAAGATTGTCTCGCAGCAACCACAAAGTATCGTTTTAGAAAATATTGTTAGAGTAGATTGTTTGTTTTATAAAGGCTTGAACCAGACAAAAAATAAATTTAAAACAAACATACCAATCTATGTCAAAATCACAATTATGAAGCAAAGTAAAAAACTTTCAAATGAAGTTTAACACAGTAACATCCACCAGGGAATTGAGAACAAGTGACCTGGAAGGGTAATTGAGCACCCCACTCAATGAACATGGAACTTTGGGACGCCACATATATGGTATTTTCGGATACAGAGTTACCACACTATATTGTGATGACAGCCATAAAACTTTATGAGGGCCTTGATAAGCCAAGGCTTGCACTATCCCTGCATCAACAATTCATTTGCTAGCAGTTTGCACCGTTGTATAAACAGATTTAAAGAATGCAGAAGAGAGATAGAATTCTATGTTGCCTGAGAATTTAAACAATTTTATAATTAAGGGAGAGAATAAGGCTTCACTGACTAGTTTTATATCAAATGAGTTGAGCAAGAAAGTACTAGGCAAGGAGTCGTGGTTAGTGCGGGTTGCGAATCCAAATACTACATTCTCGAGTACAGGGCGGGATCATGATCAGGTCTTTGTGCAAACCATAAATAGGCAGACTCAAACTTGTTCCTTATGCCGAGCGAGGTGGATAAAATAACGTATAATGACCAGATATTTGTATTCTCTTGGTTTTGTTTCATAACTAAACAGTAAGGTTTAAGTGAGTACTAGAACAAATAAGAAACCGAAATTTCCAGGAGTCAATAAGAAATATCAGAAGAAAAACATTTAGATCTGTTGGTATTTGATCAACAGACAGTGATTGAGCTTCCAGCATGGGAAGTGTTCAAACAAATAACAGAGCTTGAAAACTAAAAGCTTATGAATATACGATATAGTCGGTAATGCTGTTATCAAGGGTAGATTCCTTTGTTTGTAATCCATTTCAATCCTCAACAAAAACCTTCGTGGACTTCACTGTCATATGTTCCGTCATTGCCACGTCATACGCCCATTAAACAATAAATTATCAGAAAATGGTTTGGATTCTGTGTTTATTTCCTCAGTAAAACAACCATTAACTCTTGTTAGTAGTTGGGAAATTGACCTTCAATATTTATGAATGTGGAACTGTTGAATCCTTGTGATGATTGTGCAGTTTAATTATTGTGAAAACACACTCTACTACACAGTTGTTTGTGGATGTAAATCAAGTTGGTGTAAAAGCTTTTGAAGGAGCCAGTTAACTAGTATATATATATAACAAATTCAAAATATTGGTTTATTGTATTAAAACAATGCAACGCGATGATTATAAGTCGGCCATCTTGAAAATAGCGGCCATTTTGAATTTTACAACCACAGTTTGTTCATGAAAAATTAGTATAAATACTTAATTGATCAAATACCAAATTTCAACTCAAAAGGTTAATCGGTTGATTTGTTATTCAATTCTAATTTTAAAATTATCTTTTTTGGTGGCCATCTTGGACTTGGCAGCCATTTTTCATTTAATGGAAAAAGTCAAGGTGGAAACATACTTAGCCTAACTAAGTGCATATATATTAAAAACAATTCATAGGTTTTATGTCATAAAATAATGACACCCTTTGTTGTATTTGATTTAAAATGCAACGATGATTATAAGTCGGCCATCTTAAAATGGCGGCCATTTTGAATTTTACAACCAATGTTTATTCATGGAAAATTAGTATAAATATTTAATTGATCAAATACCAAATTTCAACTTAAAAGGTTAAGTGGTTGATTTGATATTGAATTTTTATACTTAAATTATCTTTTTTGGCGGCCATCTTGGATTGTCAGCCATATTTTCATTAAACGGAAAAAGTCAAGGTGGAAACATACCTAGCGTGACTAAGTACATATAGGGCAATAAAATCCACCATGTTTCCTGCTTTTAACAAAAAAGTTTAGGGGGTCAATAAAGAGGCTACTTTTTGAGATCTGCCCCCTGACTATAAAGTTTGGTTAAATTTGCTTCAGTCATTTCTAAGGAAATAGTCAAAAATGCATTTTTCCTATAGGGTCCAATGTTAAACTATCTTCTGCGCTGGCAGCCATGTTTTTTGGCGGATCAAAAAAATTTCGGCAATCTAAGTAAAGGACCTTCCATACATCATTCCTGTAAAGTTTTGTTAAAATTGCTCTAGTGGTGTCAGAGGAGATAGTCAAAATGTGAAAAGTTTACAGACGGACGACGGACGACGACGGACGCCAAGTGATGGCAAAAGGGCCAGGTGAGCTAAAAAATCATGCTTGTTGGATATTAAGTGGCAAAAGTAGAGCCAAAAATAAATCATAATTGTTGTACGCAATTACTAGTTGTATGCGACCTACATGTGATTAAGTGCATCCCAAGAGAACTCGTGAAAGTTACCGTATAAATACTGCGGATGAAATTATGTTGAAACTAGGTATCTTTAGTTTAGGAATTTTTAGTTATATATACATGTATGTCCATAATCAGGCAGTATTTTGTAAATCAAATACATCGATATACGTTCATGAATTCTCAACTGAAGCTCCTTACTGTCCAGATAACTAAATTTACAAGACAAAACACAAAATACAGAATATACTGTTTGTTAATATTTGCTCAAAAATTCCTTTATGGATCTCTTGTCATAGAATCTGAGCTTAACATCCACACCTCATCCTATCGCAAAAAATAGTTTCTATACTTTATGCAAACCAAACCACGACTGTTTATTTGCAATATCTTTATAACAAAATTAACAAATAGCGTTCAATTTAGTGTTAACAGAAATTTTAATAATTACTTTTGCTTTAAAAAGATGGAAATATTTAAACATTTTTTCTCAGAAAACCTGTAACATGAATCCATGGTATTCATATAACATACTTATATCCCTTTATTGGTATTATTAGCTTAAATATTTATAATGTTATAAATACAACAAACACTACATATTTAAAAAAGGATGCCAGATATGATACCTGATTCATTATGAATACAGGACACTTTCGTCTCAATCTAATTTGTCATCAAGCTCTTTATTAAAGTAAATACCTTTTCGGCTCTAACTTCTCTAACTTGTCGGTTTAGTGTTAAACTTTCGACAGGTTTTTACAATACGAACTAAAAAGTTCATAAAGCTGAAGCTCAAAGAGGATGGAATTTATAACTAAAATTGCCATTTAACTATTTCATAACTTCAAGTTTAATAATGTTTAAAACTTATCTCTTTATAACATTAACAGGAAATTTTGCGTTCTTTTATTTTTTTATAGTCCCTGAGTTTGTTGACTATCATAACAAGTATCTTTCATAATTGACCAATTATGACAATGAATATAATTGATCAGTCATAAAAGCATATGTCATTACGGACAATTTCTATTAATATCCATCTTTCTGTCAATACAAAAAATATTTCCTGATGGATAAAACCACCAATAAGGATGACCATTGATATAATATTGTATAAAAGGACTTGATTCCTAGATTGTATTCACATCAGGAATAATACTATACACCTAAACAGTTGCTCTAACGCAAGGTATGTAAACATTCATTTTCAACATATATAAACTATCATTTAATGACTTAATCAGTTAAGGATACATTTGTAGTCTCAAAATATCGAGATAAAAGTATTGTTACTGCTGTATGTTGATTTTCAATTTTTAAAAAAGTCGTAATATCTGATATGTTAAGTCAAAAATGAAAATAAAATCAGCTTTATTTATTTTTGAATTTATAATCTAAGATGATGCGTATCTTGTCAATATATTTTTTATTTTTGAGAGAGAAATCTAGGCTTTATTAGACAGACCTGAAGGTTTTATACTTATATAGAATTATTGAAATTATGACATACTTCTTTCTAGAGTGATAAGTAACAGATAAATTAATATCATTAATATTATATGGTGTTTTCCGCCCGTTTTCATTTAGTTTACAATGACAATTTGAATATTAAATTAAATGTATTTATTCTTGACATAGTAAGCCAAATTAATTTGTAAATCTGCTACCTGTCCATAAAACCTGCATGGCCAGTTTGGCACATTTTCCGTTTTCGTGATAAAGAGTTTTCAATATCATCAATGCGATGAGAACATGCAAACGTTTTTTATTTCGTCAAATTCAATAACAGGGATACACCCTGGTGATTTATTACTTACGAAAAGGCTATGTTTTTGCCTTTTTTAAAGCAATTACAATCTTTTTGATTATATTTCAATTGCTCGCCTGATTCAAATTTTGTGAGCTAACAAAAATTGATTTTCAATCCCCAGCTTGCCTTTTTTGGATACAAACCATAGAATTAAAAATTAATTTGGTGTGACATATTTAATCTAAGATTTGGTTTGATATATTTCTATCGGTATCGTAATATAATATCATTGGCATGAGTTTTGGCGTTTTTAATTTTTTTTGCTATTATATTGGTTTCAAATATTACAATTCATAATTACTTGATACATGTTCTTAGGTAATTATCACTTACGTACAATTATATTATTTTAGGCATTGTATCCAGTTAAAGATGAATTCTCAAATCCTTCTGATTGCTTTGGTTTTATGCGGTGTCGCATCAGCCACTTATAACTACGGTCTATACTCGGGTTACAACGCCTATCCATACTACAATAATTATAACCCATATATGTATGGAGGAAGAGGATTTATTGGAGGAGCTGGAATTTATAGAGGACCATTTGGAGGTGTTGCCGGTGTTGGAGGTGTCGCCGGTATTGGTGGTGTTGGTATTGGTGGAGGAATGGGATTAAAAGGCGGATATTATTGTAAGTAAATCATTGAATTTTCGTGTTTTACATTAACTGATAGTATAATGTTTTCGGCGATTAGGAAATGATCCTTCGTAATTACTTGTACACTGTATAATGTTTTCGGCGATTAGGAAATGATCCTTCGTAATTACTTGTACACTGTATAATGCTTACGGCGATTAGGAAATGATCCTTCGTAATTACTTGTACACTGTATAATGCTTACGGCGATTAGGAAATGATCCTTCGTAATTACTTGTACACTGTATAATGCTTACGGCGATTAGGAAATGATCCTTCGTAATTACTTGTACACTGTATAATGCTTACGGCGATTAGGAAATGATCCTTCGTAATTACTTGTACACTGTATAATGCTTACGGCGATTAGGAAATGAACCTTCGTAATTACTTATACACTGTATAATGCTTACGGCGATTAGGAAATGAACCTTCGTAATTACTTATACACTGTATAATGCTTACGGCGATTAGGAAATGAACCTTCGTAATTACTTATACACTGTATAATGCTTACGGCGATTAGGAAATGAACCTTCGTAATTACTTATACACTGTATAATGCTTACGGCGATTAGGAAATGATCCTTCGTAATTACTTGTACACTGTATAATGCTTACGGCGATTAGGAAATGATCCTTCGTAATTACTTATACACTGTATAATGCTTACGGCGATTAGGAAATGAACCTTCGTAATTACTTATACACTGTATAATGCTTACGGCGATTAGGAAATGATCCTTCGTAATTACTTGTACACTGTATAATGTTTTCGGCGATTAGGAAATGATCCTTCGTAATTACTTATACACTGTATAATGCTTACGGCGATTAGGAAATGATCCTTCGTAATTACTTGTACACTGTATAATGCTTACGGCGATTAGGAAATGATCCTTCGTAATTACTTGTACACTGTATAATGCTTACGGCGATTAGGAAATGATCCTTCGTAATTACTTGTACACTGTTGTAATATTACATTGTTGCTTTTTGTGCAGAGATTTATCAACAATGTAATTATAAATGTTACTTCAATAAAATACATAACGGCTTTGACTGTAACGAATTATTGTATATTTCGCTTTATAGTTTGATTTATTTAAACCTTATAGAACTTATATGTTAAACGTAGATTTTATTTCTTTTTTTCAGAAAGGATTCGACTTCATTATCTATGCACTTCATTATTGTATCATCAGATTGTTCATTGATATCTCATCAACCAAAGACTTGCCTTACGGAACTTACATGAATATTGATGACGCCCAAGGATTTTGATGTTTTTATATTTTGTGTTATGTATCATATCTATATATTAATAAATGCATTTTGTTGATATTGATTTTTTTTATTTATTTCTACAAAAGAATTCACACTCTGAAAGTAACATTTCAATTTAGTTTGATCATTGAAACCTCACTAAAGGAAAAATGCATAAATGGGGCCTTATCATACATGTAATACATGTAATTAATGACTTAAATTCACTTAAACAACATAAAACGTATAAAAATCACGACAAAAGATACATTACAAAAATGTACACAGATTTTAAGACAACTGACAAGTTTCAGAACCTGTCATAATGTAAAAATGGTTTCTGATGCAGAGACATGCGACTTATGATTTACTATCATCAAACCCTTGATACCATATGAGTTTTATAGTTGGTCACTTTGCTAACGTCACTTCAAATATATGTAACTCACAGTTTGACACTATTTGCGCCATAACACAAACTGGAATAAATTGTAAATCAAAACCAAACATACTAATGCATGTCCAAATCACAATCCCAAAGCAAAATAGAGCAAGCGCATCCAGCTTAGCTAGATGGATCCGCCACGTGTAGAACCAAAATTGATAATGAAAGGAACATGGAATTAAAGGAAATCAAATATATATCCATCGTTATTTTAGATATAGAAACGTCATACTTATCAACAATATTGTGATGATGGCTGTTATACTTTTGAGGGCCTTCGTAATCCGAAGTATGCGATATCTTTGCGTCAAAATTTTATTTGTAAGCAGGTTTTTTCATTGTATAGAGTTCCTGCAGTTAGAGCAAGTTCTACCATAGCGTGTTAATTGTGAAACAAATACACCAGAAACACGAGAATCAGGTATATTGCAACATAGAAAAGAAAAATTGACGATAGAAAAAATTGAAGTCATATCCTTTCAAATGTAGTATTTTGTCAGAACTAGGGTATAAGTCTAAATATAAAACTGAACTTGAAGTATCGCGGTCGTATTGTTCATATCAACCTCATTAGAACATGTTATTCATATTAGCTCACAATTTACAATTATTAAGAGATAGAACATCATCTATACATCTGCATGTGGCGTTAAGATGTAACAAAGTTCTGCAATTGTGCTTCGTAAACAAATAAAACATCGATGTCTTTTCTGAAGTTGTTCCGTATAATACACCACAAACAAGTCAGAAACGTGAACACAAAGCGATGTACTAACACTGGTTATGTAGCATTTTTTAAATAAACAACTGGATAGGAAAAAATAATTGCTGATTTGGACTTAATATATTAAAAGCCCACCGATAGCTGTAATAAACCTGATGCCATTTTAAACACAAATTAAAGTTAAATACAGAAATCCTAAAGATCTAAAAAGAGTCTTTCACTAAATAGTGAAACAACACAACACACTTGTAAAATAAGTTGAGTAGTCAAAATTAACAGGTATTGCTTTATTCCGACATTAAGGTGACATTGATGACAAACAAAACTATCTTCTTGATATAATCACGCTTTGCAAAACGTAGCTTTATACAATTATTTTTAATAGAGTTCAATTTGATATTAAATAAATATCACAAAATATAAAAAGTAAATTAAATGCGATATAAGAAATATTGCTCTGTAACAGAAAGTACGAAATCTTATATTAAAAGAATTTGCATAGGAAGTCAAGATAACTGGGAAAAGATATCAGAAATTATATATGAACTTTTATATAATTTTTAAAGAAGTAGGGTTAAAGAATTTTTTGAAGTGAGATTGATATGTATCCGATATTACTTTCTATGTTTTTCAAACAATATAATCTACGTTTATAGAATGGCACATTATGCCATAGGAACCTAATAATAAATCGTTGTATATGTCTTATCTGTATATTTAGAATCGTCATTTCATTGCAGTTCTGGCTATTTGAAGCACCATGTCAGCCATGTCTACACCGAGATATTTCAAGAGACGAAACGTTCAAGTATGAAACTATCTATCTAGGGAAACCTAGCTGTATCCATTTTTCACGGTTTTTAACCACGAAAGAAAGTTTAAAATATTGTGTTTTAACCTTTTCTTTTCAAGACAGCAACAGTCGTCATCATGACTTCATACATAATGTGAAGTAAAACATTGTTTATCATGGAAAGGTAATATTGGCATTTTAACGACTTTGTATCCGTACCATTTTACTGAACAAATAAACGTAATCTCTGTAATTTATATTTATACTCCTTACTCAACCGAAAGAAATATATTCTATGATATGTTATGTACAATTTATAACCTTATATCTATGTTATTCTTTCCCTCTCTATTCTTGTTAAAGTTTAAGGGAGTTTTATCGGTAACATTTAATGTTATTTGTAGACTAATTAAGACACTGTGACCTATTTTATTTCACATTGATTATATACCCGTACTGTATATGGTTTAGTGTTAAAACTTTGGACTTTTGGTTAACCTAGCTACACAAGGGTATTTTTTGATACAGAGATATCACACCTATCAACAAAAATGTGATGACGCCCATGAGCTTTTTAGGGCGCTGGTAAGCCTAGCAATAATCTTGGGTCAACGCGATTTGCATTCCCTTTGAGGGAACTAGCTTTATTTAGCATATTAAGTGTGAAACAAATACACCATAAGAAGATAAAGCGGGTATATTGTTGCATAGCAAAGTTGAGAATAGAAAATAATAAGTCATCACGTTTATCATACAGCTTCAAATATAACATTTATTTTGTTGGCGTCATAATTAAAGTATAAGTATAAATATTCAACAGAACTTAATGAATCAGTTGTGTCTGTTTTTTCAAGCTCACTGGGATAAATGACATATACATAATCTCAAAATTTAGGATGATTTAAAAATGCAACGTCATCTTTATATCTGTGGTGTTTGAAGTTGAAGTCTTCTCTCGGGTTTAACAAGGTACCGCATAAATTCTGTTGTATACGAATAAAACAAATAAAATAAATAAACCAGCAAGCAATGATGCAATAATAGAACCCTATGTAATTGTAAGAAAATAAATGACAAAAATACCAAGTAGACAATTTATTACAAAAGATAATACAAACGTCTGAAAGGGATAATTAATTAAAGAAACAACGTTTTACTATGTATTTTTATTAGTATGGATATTTTTTTCTCTTTTGAAATAATTTTGATAAAATTTTGTTAGGAAGAAATATTGTTTCATATTTTTAATAGTAAAAACTTCTTCGTGAAGGCAAAACATATTTTTTTATTAAAACTAATGCCGGTTGATTTTTGAAATAAATTATCGGAAGAAACCATACAACACAAACACAACTTAACAGTCAACTACAGTCACTGTTTTTGAGATTAAAACTCGTTTAAAAAAGTTTTTGTTTTTACATTGTTGTCAATAAATCTAGAAAACTAACGGACAGAAGACGAACAGAAAATGGTTTCAAATACTACTGATGTCATTATTAGACAGCTAATATCAAACTTACCACAGAGTACTATTACAATTAAAAAAAATCTGACGTGAACATTAATAATAGATATTCACACATTAACAAAAATATGAGAGAAATTTTTATCTTTACGTTGAAATAAACAATATCCGGTAAAATTCTCCTTCTTTAGAGATAAAACTTTTTTTTATTTTTCATAGCCATTTTCATAAAATGAATTTCAATTTTACAGTCTAACTTGGTTACATTGAACTTTAATTTAGCGACACGCAGATACCCACAATTTTATTTAGGATTAAATAGTGGCTGACTATATCTCCAATAAAGCCCAAGATCATAAATTATTTATTATATATTCTAAAAAGCTTTCTTTACGCGAAATATTTTGTATTTGCTTAAACAACGCAAAATATTTTGCATTTGCTTAAACAACGCGAAAAATTGTGTATTTGCTTAAACAACGCGAAATATTTTGTATTTGCTGAAACAACGCGAAAAATTGTGTATTTGCTGAAACAACGCGAAAAATTGTGTATTTGCTTAAACAACGCGAAATATTGTGTATTTACTTAAACAACGCGAAAAATTGTGTATTTACTTAAACAACGCGAAATATTGTGTATTTACTTAAACAACGCGAAATATTTTGTATTTGCTTAAACATTAAAATTAATATTCCGTCAAATGAAATACATCCATTAATGTACTTCCTTTACATGTTTAAAATTTGCATTGCAGTTATTTTATTTTATAATTTAAAATTTATCAAATAAAAGTTGATAGGTAATTTGTTATGTAAAATAAAGATAATTGTTGATTTTTAAATTAGTGTATGAAGTGTATAGAACATCCATTTGCAAGAGGTACCCTTCGGTAATTGTTTTTTTTTTTTTTTTAGAGATTTTCAATTTTTGTTATATTTTTGAAGCGTTTACATAGGGTTACACAAATATAACATAGGGTTACACAAATATAGTTATAAAAGTGAAATCAACAACACAAAGCTATGTTATACGAACAGACTTTATTATGGCATTCGAAATTTCTGTATTAAGAATACATTGTTCTAATATATAATCTACTGCTTGCAAAACGAGTTGGGTTGTATAGCAGTACAAACTTATCGTTAGATGTCTGATATAGTAGTGTAAGTAAAAAATTCAAGTGTTTAAAATCAGTGGTACTAATATATATTGGTCTTTTCTTGTTCATCATGTGTTGCTATTTAATCATTGACTTGTAATTTGTCGTGTTCCAGGGTGGATTGCATTTACTGGGTGGATTACATTTAGGTGTAGTTTGCAATGTTCCTGGGTGGATTACATTTAGCTGTAGTTTGTAATGTTCCTGGGTGGATTACATTTAGCTGTAGTTTGTAATGTTCCTGGGTGGATTACATTAAGCTGCAGTTTGTCATGTTCCTGGGTGGATTACATTTACCGGTAGTTTGTCATGTTCCTGGATGGATTACATTTACCTGCAGTTTGTCATGTTCCTGGGTGGATTACATTTAGCTTTAGTTTGTCATGTTCCTGGGTGGATTACATTTAGCTTTAGTTTGTCATGTTCCTGGGTGGATTACATTTACCCATAGTTTGTCATGTTCATGGGTGGATTACATTAAGCTGCAGTTTGTCATGTTCCTGGGTGGATTACATTTAGCTGTAGTTTGTCATGTTCCTGGGTGAATTACATTTAGCTGTAGTTTGTCATGTTCCTGGATGGATTACATTTACCGGTAGTTTTTCATGTTCCTGGGTGGATTACATTTACCCATAGTTTGTCATGTTCCTGGGTGGATTACATTAAGCTGCAGTTTGTCATGTTCCTGGGTGGATTACATTAAGCTGCAGTTTGTCATGTTCCTGGGTGGATTACATTTAGCTTTAGTTTGTCATGTTCCTGGGTGGATTACATTTAGCTGTAGTTTGCCATGTTCCTGGATGGATTACATTTACCGGTAGTTTTTCATGCTCCTGGGTGGAATACATTTACCCATAGTTTGTCATGTTCCTGGGTGGATTACATTAAGCTGCAGTTTGTCATGTTCCTGGGTGGATTACATTTAGCTGTAGTTTGTCATGTTCCTGGGTGGATTACATTTAGCTGCAGTTTGTCATGTTCCTGGTGGATTACATTTAGCTGTAGTTTGTCATGTTCCTGGGTGGATTACATTACCCGTAGCTTGTCATGTCCTGGGTGGATTACATTTAGCTGTAGTTTGTCATGTTCCTGAGTGGATTACATTTAGCTGTAGTTTTGTCATGTTCCTGGTGGATTACTTTTAGCTGTAGTTGTCATGTTCCTGGTGGATTACATTTAGCTGTAGTTTGTCATGTTCCTGGGTGGATTACATTTAGCTGTAGTTTGTCATGTTCCTGGATGGATTACATTTACATTTACCGGTGGATTTTTCATATTCCTGGGTGGATACATTTACCCATAGTTTTGTCATGTTCCTGGGTGGATTACATTAAGCTGCAGTTTGTCATGTTCCTGGTGGATTACATTAAGCTGCAGTTTGTCATGTTCCTGGGTGGATTACATTTAGCTTTAGTTTGTCATGTTTCCTGGATGGATTACATTTAGCTGTAGTTTGGCCATGTTCCTGGATGGATTACATTACCGGTAGTTTTTTCATGCTCCTGGGTGGAATACATTTACCCTAGTTTGTCATGTGCCTGGGGTGATTACATTTAGCTGTAGTTTGTCATGTTCCTGGTGGATTACATTTAGCTGCAGTTTGTCATGTTCCTGGGTGGATTACATTTAGCTGTAGTTTGTCATGTTCCTGGGTGGATTACATTTACCCGTAGTTTTGTCATGTTCCTGGGTGGATTACATTTAGCTGTAGTTTGTCATGTTTCCTGGTGGATTACATTTAGTTGTAGTTTGCCATGTTCCTGGTGATTACATTTAGCTGTAGTTGTCATGTTTCCTGGTGGATTACATTTAGCTGTAGTTTTGTCATGTTCCTGGGTGGATTACATTTAGCTGTAGTTTGTCATGTTCCTGGTGGATTACATTAGCTGTAGTTTGTCATGTTCCTGGTGGATACATTTAGCTGTAGTTTGTCATGTTCATGGGTGGATTACATTTAGCTGTAGTTTGTCATGTTCCTGTGTGGATTACATTTAGCTGTAGTTTGTCATGTTCCTGGGTGGATTACATTTAGCTGTAGTTTGTCATGTTCCTGGGTGGATTACATTTACCGGTAGTTTTTCATGTTCCTGGGTGGATACATTTAACCCATAGTTTGTCATGTTCCTAGGTTGATTACATTAAGCTGCAGTTTGTCATGTTCCTGGTGGATTACATTAAGCTGCAGTTTGTCATGTTCCTGGGTGGATTATATTTAGCTGTAGTTTGTCATGTTCCTGGGTGGATTACATTTAGCTGTAGTTTGTCATGTTCCTGGATGGATTACATTTACCGGTAGTTTTCATGTTCATGGTGGATTACATTTACCCATAGTTTGTCATGTTCCTGGGTGGATTACATTAAGCTGCAGTTTGTCATGTTCCTGTGTGGATTACATTTAGCTGTAGTTTGTCATGTTTCTGGGTGGATTACATTTAGCTGTAGTTTGTTCATGTTCCTGGGTGGATTACATTTAGCTGCAGTTTGTCATGTTTCTGGTGGATTACATTAAGCTGTAGTTTGTCATGTTCCTGTGTGGATTACATTAAGCTGCAGTTTGTCATGTTCTGTGGATTACATTAAGCTGTAGTTTGTCATGTTTCCTGGGTGGATTACATTTACTGTAGTTTGTCATGTTCCTGGATGGATTACATTTACCGTAGTTTTTCTTTTTCATGGTAGGATTACATTTACCCATAGTTTGTCATGTTCCTGGGTGATTACATTAAGCTGCAGTTTGTCATGTTTCTGGTGGATTACATTAAGCTGTAGTTTGTCATGTTCCTGTGTGGGTTACATTTAGCTGCAGTTTGTCATGTTCTGGGTGGATTACATTAAGCTGTAGTTTTGCCATGTTCCTGGGTGGGTTACATTTAGCTGTAGTTTTTGTCATGTTCCTGGGTGGATTACATTTACCCGTAGTTTGTCATGTTCCTGAGTGGATTACATTTACCCGTAGTTTTGTCATGTTCCTGGGTGGATTACATTAAGCTGCAGTTTGTCATGGTCCTGGGTGGATTACATTAAGCTGTAGTTTGTCATGTTCCTGTGTGGGTTACATTTACTGTAGTTTGTCATGTTCCTGGGTGGATTACATTAAGCTGCAGTTTGTCATGTTCCTGTGTGGGTTACATTTACCTGTAGTTTGTCATGTTTCTGGGTGGATTACATTTAGCTGTAGTTTGTCATGTTCCTGGGTAGATTACATTAAGCTGCAGTTTGTCATGTTCCTGTGTGGATTACATTTAGCTGCAGTTTGTCATGTTCCTGTGTGAGTTACATTTACCTGTAGTTTGTCATGTTCCTGTATGGGTTAAATTTACCTGTAGTTTGTCATGTTCCTGTGTGGGTTACATTTACCTGAGGTTTGTCATGTTCCTGAGTGGGTTACATTTACCTGTAGTTGTCATGTTCCTGGGTGATTACATTACCCATAGTTTGTCATGTTCATGGGTGGATTACATTAAGCTGCAGTTTGTCATGTTCCTGGGTGGATTACATTTAGCTGTAGTTTGTCATGTTCCTGGGTGAATTACATTTAGCTGTAGTTTGTCATGTTCCTGGATGGATTACATTTACCGGTAGTTTTTTCATGTTCCTGGTGGATTACATTTACCCATAGTTTGTCATGTTCCTGGGTGGATTACATTAAGCTGCAGTTTGTCCATGTTCCTGGGTGGATTACATTAAGCTGCAGTTTGTCATGTTCCTGGGTGGATTACATTTAGCTTTAGTTTGTCATGTTCCTGGGTGGATTACATTTAGCTGTAGTTTGCCATGTTCCTGGATGGATTACATTTACCGGTAGTTTTTCATGCTCCTGGGTGGAATACATTTACCCATAGTTTGTCATGTTCCTGGGTGGATTACATTAAGCTGCAGTTTGTCATGTTCCTGGGTGGATTACATTTAGCTGTAGTTTGTCATGTTCCTGGGTGGATTACATTTAGCTGCAGTTTGTCATGTTCCTGGGTGGATTACATTTAGCTGTAGTTTGTCATGTTCCTGGGTTGATTACATTTACCCGTAGCTTGTCATGTTCCTGGGTGGATTACATTTAGCTGTAGTTTGTCATGTTCCTGAGTGGATTACATTTAGCTGTAGTTTGTCATGTTCCTGGGTGGATTACTTAGCTGTAGTTTGTCATGTTCCTGGGTGGATTACATTTAGCTGTAGTTTGTCATGTTCCTGGTGGATTACATTTAGCTGTAGTTTGTCATGTTCCTGGATGGATTACATTTACCGGTAGTTTTTCATATTCCTGGGTGGATTACATTTACCCATAGTTTGTCATGTTCCTGGGTGGATTACATTAGCTGCAGTTTGTCTGTTCCTGGTGGATTACATTAAGCTGCGTTTGTCATGTTCCTGGGTGGATTACATTTAGCTTTAGTTTGTCATGTTCTGGATGGATTACATTTAGCTGTAGTTTGCCATGTTCCTGGATGGATTACATTTACCGGTAGTTTTTCATGCTCCTGGGTGGAATACATTTACCCCATAGTTTGTCATGTGCCTGGGTGGATTACATTTAGCTGTAGTTTGTCATGTTCCTGGGTGGATTACATTAAGCTGTAGTTTGTCATGTTCCTGTGTGGGTTACATTTAGCTGCAGTTTTGTCATGTTTCTGGGTGGATTACATTAAGCTGTAGTTTGCCATGTTCCTGGGTGGGTTACATTTAGCTGTAGTTTGTCATGTTCCTGGGTGGATTACATTTACCGTAGTTTGTCATGTTCCTGAGTGGATTACATTACCCGTAGTTTGTCATGTTCCTGGGTGATTACATTAAGCTGCAGTTTGTCATGGTCCTGGGTGGATTACATTAGCTGTAGTTTGTCATGTTCCTGTGTGGGTTACATTTACATGTAGTTTGTCATGTTCCTGGGTGGATTACATTAAGCTGCAGTTTGTCATGTTCCTGTGTGGGTTACATTTACCTGTAGTTTGTCATGTTTCTGGGTGGATTACATTTAGCTGTAGTTTGTCATGTTCCTGGGTAGATTACATTAAGCTGCAGTTTGTCATGTTCCTGTGTGGATTACATTTAGCTGCAGTTTGTCATGTTCCTGTGTGAGTTACATTTACCTGTAGTTTGTCATGTTCCTGTATGGGTTAAATTTACCTGTAGTTTGTCATGTTCCTGTGTGGGTTACATTTACCTGAGGTTTGTCATGTTCCTGAGTGGGTTACATTTACCTGTAGTTTGTCATGTTCCTGGGTGGATTACATTTACCCATAGTTTGTCATGTTCATGGGTGGATTACATTAAGCTGCAGTTTGTCATGTTCCTGGGTGGATTACATTTAGCTGTAGTTTGTCATGTTCCTGGGTGAATTACATTTAGCTGTAGTTTGTCATGTTCCTGGATGGATTACATTTACCGGTAGTTTTTCATGTTCCTGGTGGATTACATTTACCCATAGTTTGTCATGTTCCTGGGTGGATTACATTAAGCTGCAGTTTTGTCATGTTCCTGGGTGGATTACATTAAGCTGCAGTTTGTCATGTTCCTGGGTGGATTACATTTAGCTTTAGTTTGTCATGTTCCTGGGTGGATTACATTTAGCTGTAGTTTGCCATGTTCCTGGATGGATTACATTTACCGGTAGTTTTTCATGCTCCTGGGTGGAATACATTTACCCATAGTTTGTCATGTTCCTGGGTGGATTACATTAAGCTGCAGTTTGTCATGTTCCTGGGTGGATTACATTTAGCTGTAGTTTGTCATGTTCCTGGGTGGATTACATTTAGCTGCAGTTTGTCATGTTCCTGGGTGGATACATTTAGCTGTAGTTTGTCATGTTCCTGGTTGATTACATTTACCCGTAGCTTGTTCATGTTCCTGGGTGGATTACATTTAGCTGTAGTTTGTCATGTTCCTGAGTGGATTACATTTAGCTGTAGTTTGTCATGTTCCTGGGTGGATTACTTTTAGCTGTAGTTTGTCATGTTCCTGGGTGGATTACATTTAGCTGTAGTTTGTCATGTTCCTGGGTGGATTACATTTAGCTGTAGTTTGTCATGTTCCTGGATGGATTACATTTACCGGTAGTTTTTCATATCCTGGGTGGATTACATTTACCCATAGTTTGTCATGTTCCTGGGTGGATTACATTAAGCTGCAGTTTGTCATGTTCCTGGGTGGATTACATTAAGCTGCAGTTTGTCATGTTCCTGGGTGGATTACATTTAGCTTTAGTTTGTCATGTTCCTGGTGGATTACATTTAGCTGTAGTTCCATGTTCCTGGATGGATTACATTTACCGGTAGTTTTTCATGCTCTGGGTGGAACATTTACCCATAGTTTGTCATGTGCCTGGGTGGATTACATTTAGCTGTAGTTTTCATGTTCCTGGGTGGATTACATTTAGCTGCAGTTTGTCATGTTCCTGGGTGGATTACATTTAGCTAGTTTGTCATGTTCTTGGGTGGATTACATTTACCCGTAGTTTGTCATGTTCCTGGGTGGATTACATTTAGCTGTAGTTTGTCATGTTCCTGGGTGGATTACATTTAGTTGTAGTTTGTCATGTTCCTGGGTGGATTACATTTAGCTGTAGTTTGTCATGTTCCTGGGTGGATTACATTTAGCTGTAGTTTGTCATGTTCCTGGGTGGATTACATTTAGCTGTAGTTTGTCATGTTCCTGGGTGGATTACATTAGCTGTAGTTTGTCATGTTCCTGGGTGGATTACATTAGCTGTAGTTTGTCATGTTCCTGTGTGGATTAAATTTAGCTGTAGTTTGTCATGTTCCTGGGTGGATTACATTTAGCTGTAGTTTGTCATGTTCCTGGGTGGATTACATTTACCGGTAGTTTTTCATGTTCCTGGTGGATTACATTTACCCTAGTTTGTCATGTTCCTGGGTTGATTACATTAAGCTGCAGTTTGTCATGTTCCTGGTGGATTACATTAAGCTGCAGTTTGTCATGTTTCCTGGGTGGATTATATTTAGCTGTAGTTTGTCATGTTCCTGGGTGGATTACATTTAGCTGTAGTTTGTCATGTTCCTGGATGGATTACATTTACCGTAGTTTTCATGTTCATGGGTGGATTACTTTACCCATAGTTTTGTCCATGTTCCTGGGTGGATTACATTAAGCTGCAGTTTGTCATGTTCCTGTGTGGATTACATTTAGCTGTAGTTTGTCATGTTCCTGGGTGGATTACATTAGCTGTAGTTTGTCATGTTCCTGGTGGATTACATTTAGCTGCAGTTTGTCATGTTTCTGGGTGGATTACATTAAGCTGTAGTTTGTCATGTTCCTGTGTGGATTACATTAGCTGCAGTTTGTCATGTTTCTGGGTGGATTACATTAAGCTGTAGTTTGTCATGTTCCTGGGTGGATTACATTTAGCTGTAGTTTGTCATTTCCTGGATGGATTACATTTACCCGGTAGTTTTTCTTTTTCATGGTAGGATTACATTTACCCATAGTTTGTCATGTTCCTGGGTGGATTACATTAAGCTGCAGTTTGTCATGTTTCTGGGTGGATTACATTAAGCTGTAGTTTGTCATGTTCCTGGTGGGTTACATTTAGCTGCAGTTTTGTCATGTTTCTGGGTGGATTACATTAAGCTGTAGTTTGCATGTTCCTGGGTGGGTTACATTTAGCTGTAGTTTGTCATGTTCCTGGGTGGATTACATTTACCCGTAGTTTGTCATGTTCCTGATGTTACATTTACCGTAGTTTGTCATGTTCCTGGGTGATTACATTAAGCTACAGTTTGTCATGGTCCTGGGTGGATTACATTAAGCTGTAGTTTGTCATGTTCCTGTGTGGGTTACATTTACATTAGTTTGTCATGTTCCTGGGTTGGATTACATTAAGCTGCAGTTTGTCATGTTCCTGTGTGGGTTACATTTACCTGTAGTTTGTCATGTTTCTGGGTGATTACATTTAGCTGTAGTTTGTCATGTTCCTGGGTAGATTACATTAACTGCAGTTTGTCATGTTCCTGTGTGGATTACATTTAGCTGCAGTTTGTCATGTTCCTGTGTGAGTTACATTTACCTGAGTTTGTCATGTTCCTGTATGGGTTAATTTACCTGTAGTTGTCATGTTCCTGTGTGGGTTACATTTACCTGAGGTTTGTCATGTTCCTGAGTGGTTACATTTACCTGTAGTTTGTCATGTTCCTGGGTGGATTACATTTACCATAGTTTGTCATGTTCATGGGTGGATTACATTAAGCTGCAGTTTGTCATGTTCCTGGGTGGATTACATTTAGCTGTAGTTTGTCATGTTCCTGGGTGAATTACATTTAGCTGTAGTTTGTCATGTTCCTGGATGGATTACATTTACCGGTAGTTTTTCATGTTCCTGGGTGGATTACATTTACCCATAGTTTGTCATGTTCCTGGGTGGATTACATTAAGCTGCAGTTTGTCCATGTTCCTGGGTGGATTACATTAGCTGCAGTTTTGTCATGTTCCTGGGTGGATTACATTTAGCTTTAGTTTGTCATGTTCCTGGGTGGATTACATTTAGCTGTAGTTTGCATGTTCCTGGATGGATTACATTTACCGTAGTTTTTCATGCTCCTGGGTGGATACATTTACCCATAGTTTGTCATGTTCCTGGGTGGATTACATTAAGCTGCAGTTTGTCATGTTCCTGGGTGGATTACATTTAGCTGTAGTTTGTCATGTTCCTGGGTGGATTACATTTAGCTGCAGTTTGTCATGTTCCTGGGTGGATTACATTTAGCTGTAGTTTGTCATGTTCCTGGGTTGATTACATTTACCCGTAGCTTGTCATGTTCCTGGGTGGATTACATTTAGCTGTAGTTTGTCATGTTCCTGAGTGGATTACATTTAGCTGTAGTTTGTCATGTTCCTGGGTGGATTACTTTTAGCTGTAGTTTGTCATGTTCCTGGGTGGATTACATTTAGCTGTAGTTTGTCATGTTCCTGGGTGGATTACATTTAGCTGTAGTTTGTCATGTTCCTGGATGGATTACATTTACCGGTAGTTTTTCATATTCCTGGGTGGATTACATTTACCCATAGTTTGTCATGTTCCTGGGTGGATTACATTAAGCTGCAGTTTGTCATGTTCCTGGGTGGATTACATTAAGCTGCAGTTTGTCATGTTCCTGGGTGGATTACATTTAGCTTTAGTTTGTCATGTTCCTGGATGGATTACATTTAGCTGTAGTTTGCCATGTTCCTGGATGGATTACATTTACCGGTAGTTTTTCATGCTCCTGGGTGGAATACATTTACCCATAGTTTTTCATGCTCCTGGGTGGAATACATTTACCCATAGTTTGTCATGTGCCTGGGTGGATTACATTTAGCTGTAGTTTGTCATGTTCCTGGGTGGATTACATTTAGCTGCAGTTTGTCATGTTCCTGGGTGGATTACATTTAGCTGTAGTTTGTCATGTTCTTGGGTGGATTACATTTACCCGTAGTTTGTCATGTTCCTGGGTGGATTACATTTAGCTGTAGTTTGTCATGTTCCTGAGTGGATTACATTTAGTTGTAGTTTGTCATGTTCCTGGGTGGATTACATTTAGCTGTAGTTTGTCATGTTCCTGGTGGATTACATTTAGCTGTAGTTTGTCATGTTCCTGGGTGGATTACATTTAGCTGTAGTTTGTCATGTTCCTGGGTGGATTACATTTAGCTGTAGTTTGTCATGTTCCTGGGTGGATTACATTTAGCTGTAGTTTGTCATGTTCCTGGGTGGATTACATTTAGCTGTAGTTTGTCATGTTCCTGTGTGGATTAAATTTAGCTGTAGTTTGTCATGTTCCTGGGTGGATTACATTTAGCTGTAGTTTGTCATGTTCCTGGGTGGATTACATTTACCGGTAGTTTTTCATGTTCCTGGGTGGATTACATTTACCCATAGTTTGTCATGTTCCTGGGTTGATTACATTAAGCTGCAGTTTGTCATGTTCCTGGGTGGATTACATTAAGCTGCAGTTTGTCATGTTCCTGGGTGGATTATATTTAGCTGTAGTTTGTCATGTTACTGGGTGGATTACATTTAGCTGTAGTTTGTCATGTTCCTGGGTGGATTACATTTACCGGTAGTTTTTCATGTTCATGGGTGGATTACATTTACCCATAGTTTGTCATGTTCCTGGGTGGATTACATTAAGCTGCAGTTTGTCATGTTCCTGTGTGGATTACATTTAGCTGTAGTTTGTCATGTTCCTGGGTGGATTACATTTAGCTGTAGTTTGTCATGTTCCTGGGTGGATTACATTTAGCTGCAGTTTGTCATGTTTCTGGGTGGATTACATTAAGCTGTAGTTTGTCATGTTCCTGTGTGGATTACATTAAGCTGCAGTTTGTCATGTTTCTGGGTGGATTACATTAAGCTGTAGTTTGTCATGTTCCTGGGTGGATTACATTTAGCTGTAGTTTGTCATGTTCCTGGATGGATTACATTTACCGGTAGTTTTTCTTTTTCATGGTAGGATTACATTTACCCATAGTTTGTCATGTTCCTGGTGGATTACATTAAGCTGCAGTTTGTCATGTTTCTGGTGGATTACATTAAGCTGTAGTTTGTCATGTTCCTGTGTGGGTTACATTTAGCTGCAGTTTGTCATGTTTCTGGGTGGATTACATTAAGCTGTAGTTTGCCATGTTCCTGGATGGGTTACATTTAGCTGTAGTTTGTCATGTTCCTGGGTGGATTACATTTACCCGTAGTTTGTCATGTTCCTGAGTGGATTACATTTACCCGTAGTTTGTCATGTTCCTGGTGGATTACATTAAGCTGCAGTTTGTCATGGTCCTGGGTGGATTACATTAAGCTGTAGTTTGTCATGTTCCTGTGTGGTTACATTTACATGTAGTTTGTCATGTTCCTGGGTGGATTACATTAAGCTGCAGTTTGTCATGTTCCTGTGTGGGTTACATTTACCTGTAGTTTGTCATGTTTCTGGGTGGATTACATTTAGCTGTAGTTTGTCATGTTCCTGGGTAGATTACATTAAGCTGCAGTTTGTCATGTTCCTGTGTGGATTACATTTAGCTGCAGTTTGTCATGTTCCTGTGTGAGTTACATTTACCTGTAGTTTGTCATGTTCCTGTATGGTTAATTTACCTGTAGTTTGTCATGTTCCTGTGTGGGTTACATTTACCTGAGGTTTGTCATGTTCCTGAGTGGGTTACATTTACCTGTAGTTTGTCATGTTCCTGGGTGGATTACATTAAGCTGCAGGTTGTCATGTTCCTGAGTGGGTTTATTTACCTGTAGTTTGTCATGTCCTGGGTGGATTACATTTACCTATAGTTTGTCATGTTCCTGGGTGGATTACATTAAGCTGCAGTTTGTCATGTTCCTGGGTGGATTACATTTAGCTGTAGATTGTCATGTTCCTGGTGGATTACATTTATTTGTAGTTTGTCATGTTCCTAGTGAATTACATTAGCTGCAGTTTGTCATGTTCCTGGTGGATTACATTAAGCTGCAGTTTGTCATGTTCCTGGGTGGATTACATTAAGCTGCAGTTTGTCATGTTCCTGTGTGGATTACATTTACATGTAGTTTTGTCATGTTCCTGAGTGGGTTACATTTACCTGTAGTTTGTCATGTTTCTGGGTGGATTACATTTAGCTGCAGTTTGTCATGTTCCTGGGTGGATTACATTTAGCTGTAGTTTGTCATGTTTCCTGCGTGGATTACATTAAGCTGCAGTTTGTCATGTTCCTGGTGGATTACATTTAGCTGTAGTTTTTCATGTTCCTGAGTGGGTTACATTTACCTGTAGTTTGTCATGTTCCTGGGTGGATTACATTAAGCTGCAGTTTGTCATGTTCCTGAATGGGTTACATTTACCTGTAGTTTGTCATGTTTCTGGGTGGATTACATTAAGCTGCAGTTTGTCATGTTCCTGGGTGGATTACATTTAGCTGTAGTTTGTCATGTTCTTCAGTGGGTTACATTTACCTGTAGTTTGTCATGTTTCTGGGTGGATTACATTAAGCTGCAGTTTGTCATGTTCCTGAGTGGGTTACATTTACCTATAGTTTGTCATGTTTCTGGGTGGGTTACATTTACCTGTAGTTTGTCATGTTCCTGTATGGGTTACATTTACCTCTAGTTTGTCATGTTCCTGTGTGGGTTACATTTACCTGTAGTTTGTCATGTTCCTGGGTGGATTACATTAAGCTGCAGGTTGTCATGTTCCTGAGTGGGTTACATTTACCTGTAGTTTGTCATGTCCCTGGGTGGATTACATTTACCTGTAGTTTGTCATTTTCCTGGGTGGATTACATTAAGCTGCAGTTTGTCATGTTCCTGGGTGGATTACATTAAGCTGTAGATTGTCATGTTCCTGGGTGGATTACATTTTCCTGTAGTTTGTCATGTTCCTGAGTGAATTACATTAAGCTGCAGTTTGTCATGTTCCTGGGTGATTACATTAAGCTCCAGTTTGTCATGTTCCTGGGTGGATTACATTAAGCTGCAGTTTGTCATGTTCCTGTGTGGATTACATTTACCTGTAGTTTGTCATGTTCCTGAGTGGGTTACATTTACCTGTAGGTTGTCATGTTTCTGGGTGGATTACATTAAGCTGGAGTTTGTCATATTCCTGAATGGGTTACATTTACCTGTAGTTTGTCATGTTTCTAGATGGATTACATTAAGCTGCAGTTTGTCATGTTCCTGGGTGGATTACATTTAGCTGTAGTTTGTCATGTTCCTGAGTGGGTTACATTTACCTGTAGTTTGTCATGTTTCTAGATGGATTACATTAAGCTGCAGTTTGTCATGTTCCTGGGTGGATTACATTTAGCTGTAGTTTGTCATGTTCCTGAGTGGGTTACATTTACCTGTAGTTTGTCATGTTTCTGGGTGGATTACATTAAGCTGCAGTTTGTCATGTTCCTGAGTGGGTTACATTTACCTGTAGTTTGTCATGTTTCTGGGTGGATTACATTAAGCTGCAGTTTGTAATGTTCCTGAGTGGGTTACATTTACCTGTAGTTTGTCATGTTCCTGGGTGGATTACATTAAGCTGCAGTTTGTTATGTTCCTGGGTGGATTACATTTACCTGAAGTTTGTCATGTTCTTGGGTGGATAACATTTACCTGCAGTTTGTCATGTTCCTGTGTGGATTACATTAAGCTGCAGTTTGTCATGTTCCTGGGTGGATTACATTTACCGGTAGTTTGTCATGTTCCTGAGTGGATTACATTTACCGGTAGTTTTTCATGTTCCTGGGTGGATTACATTTACCCATAGTTTGTCATGTTCCTGGGTTGATTACATTAAGCTGCAGTTTGTCATGTTCCTGGGTGGATTACATTAAGCTGCAGTTTGTTATGTTCCTGGGTGGATTACATTTACCTGAAGTTTGTCATGTTCTTGGGTGGATAACATTTACCTGCAGTTTGTCATGTTCCTGTGTGGATTACATTAAGCTGCAGTTTGTCATGTTCCTGGGTGGATTACATTTACCGGTAGTTTGTCATGTTCCTGGGTGGATTACATTTACCGGTAGTTTTTCATGTTCCTGGGTGGATTACATTTACCGGTAGTTTTTCATGTTCCTGGGTTGATTACATTAAGCTGCAGTTTCATGTTCCTGGGTGGATTACATTAAGCTGCAGTTTGTCATGTTCCTGGGTGGATTATATTTAGCTGTAGTTTGTCATGTTCCTGGGTGGATTACATTTAGCTGTAGTTTGTCATGTTCCTGGATGGATTACATTTACCGGTAGTTTTTCATGTTCATGGGTGGATTACATTTACCCATAGTTTGTCATGTTCCTGGGTGGATTACATTAAGCTGCAGTTTGTCATGTTCCTGTGGATTACATTTAGCTGTAGTTTGTCATGTTCCTGGGTGGATTACATTTAGCTGTAGTTTGTCATGTTCCTGGGTGGATTACATTTAGCTGCAGTTTGTCATGTTTCTGGGTGGATTACATTAAGCTGTAGTTTGTCATGTTCCTGTGTGGATTACATTAAGCTGCAGTTTGTCATGTTTCTGGGTGGATTACATTAAGCTGTAGTTTGTCATGTTCCTGGGTGGATTACATTTAGCTGTAGTTTGTCATGTTCCTGGATGGATTACATTTACCGGTAGTTTTTCTTTTTCATGGTAGGATTACATTTACCCATAGTTTGTCATGTTCCTGGGTGGATTACATTAACCTGCAGTTTGTCATGTTTCTGGGTGGATTACATTAAGCTGTAGTTTGTCATGTTCCTGTGTGGGTTACATTTAGCTGCAGTTTGTCATGTTTCTGGGTGGATTACATTAAGCTGTAGTTTGCCATGTTCCTGGATGGGTTACATTTAGCTGTAGTTTGTCATGTTCCTGGGTGGATTACATTTACCCGTAGTTTGTCATGTTCCTGAGTGGATTACATTTACCCGTAGTTTGTCATGTTCCTGGGTGGATTACATTAAGCTGCAGTTTGTCATGGTCCTGGGTGGATTACATTAAGCTGTAGTTTGTCATGTTCCTGTGTGGGTTACATTTACATGTAGTTTGTCATGTTCCTGGGTGGATTACATTAAGCTGCAGTTTGTCATGTTCCTGTGTGGGTTACGTTTACCTGTAGTTTGTCATGTTTCTGGGTGGATTATATTTAGCTGTAGTTTGTCATGTTCCTGGGTAGATTACATTAAGCTGCAGTTTGTCATGTTCCTGTGTGGATTACATTTAGCTGCAGTTTGTCATGTTCCTGTGTGAGTTACATTTACCTGTAGTTTGTCATGTTCCTGTATGGGTTAAATTTACCTGTAGTTTGTCATGTTCCTGTGTGGGTTACATTTACCTGAGGTTTGTCATGTTCCTGAGTGGGTTACATTTACCTGTAGTTTGTCATGTTCCTGGGTGGATTACATTAAGCTGCAGGTTGTCATGTTCCTGAGTGGGTTACATTTACCTGTAGTTTGTCATGTCCCTGGGTGGATTACATTTACCTATAGTTTGTCATGTTCCTGGGTGGATTACATTAAGCTGCAGTTTGTCATGTTCCTGGGTGGATTACATTTAGCTGTAGATTGTCATGTTCCTGGGTGGATTACATTTATTTGTAGTTTGTCATGTTCCTAGGTGAATTACATTAAGCTGCAGTTTGTCATGTTCCTGGGTGGATTACATTAAGCTGCAGTTTGTCATGTTCCTGGGTGGATTACATTAAGCTGCAGTTTGTCATGTTCCTGTGTGGATTACATTTACATGTAGTTTGTCATGTTCCTGAGTGGGTTACATTTACCTGTAGTTTGTCATGTTTCTGGGTGGATTACATTTAGCTGCAGTTTGTCATGTTCCTGGGTGGATTACATTTAGCTGTAGTTTGTCATGTTCCTGCGTGGATTACATTAAGCTGCAGTTTTTCATGTTCCTGGGTGGATTACATTTAGCTGTAGTTTTTCATGTTCCTGAGTGGGTTACATTTACCTGTAGTTTGTCATGTTCCTGGGTGGATTACATTAAGCTGCAGTTTGTCATGTTCCTGAATGGGTTACATTTACCTGTAGTTTGTCATGTTTCTGGGTGGATTACATTAAGCTGCAGTTTGTCATGTTCCTGGGTGGATTACATTTAGCTGTAGTTTGTCATGTTCCTCAGTGGGTTACATTTACCTGTAGTTTGTCATGTTTCTGGGTGGATTACATTAAGCTGCAGTTTGTCATGTTCCTGAGTGGGTTACATTTACCTATAGTTTGTCATGTTTCTGGGTGGGTTACATTTACCTGTAGTTTGTCATGTTCCTGTATGGGTTACATTTACCTCTAGTTTGTCATGTTCCTGTGTGGGTTACATTTACCTGTAGTTTGTCATGTTCCTGGGTGGATTACATTAAGCTGCAGGTTGTCATGTTCCTGAGTGGGTTACATTTACCTGTAGTTTGTCATGTCCTGGGTGGATTACATTTACCTGTAGTTTGTCATTTTCCTGGGTGGATTACATTAAGCTGCAGTTTGTCATGTTCCTGGGTGGATTACATTAAGCTGTAGATTGTCATGTTCCTGGGTGGATTACATTTTCCTGTAGTTTGTCATGTTCCTGAGTGAATTACATTAAGCTGCAGTTTGTCATGTTCCTGGGTGATTACATTAAGCTCCAGTTTGTCATGTTCCTGGGTGGATTACATTAAGCTGCAGTTTGTCATGTTCCTGTGTGGATTACATTTACCTGTAGTTTGTCATGTTCCTGAGTGGGTTACATTTACCTGTAGGTTGTCATGTTTCTGGGTGGATTACATTAAGCTGGAGTTTGTCATATTCCTGAATGGGTTACATTTACCTGTAGTTTGTCATGTTTCTAGATGGATTACATTAAGCTGCAGTTTGTCATGTTCCTGGGTGGATTACATTTAGCTGTAGTTTGTCATGTTCCTGAGTGGGTTACATTTACCTGTAGTTTGTCATGTTTCTGGGTGGATTACATTAAGCTGCAGTTTGTCATGTTCCTGAGTGGGTTACATTTACCTGTAGTTTGTCATGTTTCTGGGTGGATTACATTAAGCTGCAGTTTGTAATGTTCCTGAGTGGGTTACATTTACCTGTAGTTTGTCATGTTCCTGGGTGGATTACATTAAGCTGCAGTTTGTTATGTTCCTGGGTGGATTACATTTACCTGAAGTTTGTCATGTTCTTGGGTGGATAACATTTACCTGCAGTTTGTCATGTTCCTGTGTGGATTACATTAAGCTGCAGTTTGTCATGTTCCTGGGTGGATTACATTTACCGGTAGTTTGTCATGTTCCTGAGTGGATTAAATTAAGCTGCAGTTTGTCACGTTCCTGGGTGAATTACATTAAGCTGCAGTTTGTCATGTTCCTGGGTGGATTACATTTAGCTGTAGTTTGTCATGTTCCTGGGTGGATTACATTTACCGGTAGTTTGTCATGTTCCTGAATGGATTACATTAAGCTGCAGTTTGTCATGTTCCTGGGTGAAATACATTAAGCTGCAGTTTGTCATGTTCCTGGATGGATTACATTAAGCTGCAGTTTGTCATGTTCCTGGGTGGATTACATTTACCGGTAGTTTGTCATGTTCCTGAGTGGATTGCATTAAGCTGTAGTTTGTCATGTTCCTGTGTGGATTACATTTACCGGTAGTTTGTCATGTTCCTGGGTGGATTACATTTACCGGTAGTTTGTCATGTTCCTGGGTGGATTACATTTACCGGTAGTTTGTCATGTTCCTGGGTGGATTACATTTACCGGTAGTTTGTCATGTTCCTGGGTGGATTACATTTACCCATAGTTTGTCATGTTCCTGAGTGGATAACATTAAGCTGTAGTTTGTCATGTTCCTGGGTGGATTACATTAAGCTGTAGTTTGTCATGTTCCTGGATGGATTACATTTACCTGCAGATTCTCATGTTCCTGTGTGGATTATATTTAGCTGTGGTTTGTCATGTTCCTGGGTGGATTACATTAAGCTGCAGTTTGTCATGTTCCTGGGTGAATTACATTAAGCTGCAGTTTGTCATGTTCCTGGGTGGATTACATTTAGCTGTAGTTTGTCATGTTCCTGGATGGATTATATTTAGCTGTAGTTTGTCATGTTCCTGGGTGGATTACATTTACCTGCAGATTCTCATGTTCCTGGGTGGATTACATTTAGCTGTAGTTTGTCATGTTCCTGTGTGGATTATATTTAGCTGTTTTTCAGTTAACACCTTCGTTACATTTACTTTTGGAGTACAAATAACTTTTACGTTAGTTTAAATGATCTAAGTTCATATAAGGTATTCGTTTAAAAAAAGAAAATTGTTATTGTTTTATTATTATTATTATTATTATTATTATTATTATTATCAGTTTAGTTTTTATTAAATTTCAATATCTAATGAATACAGTTCTTCAATATAATTTGAAGAGGAAATGTTTTATTTTCTGGTATGACAAATTGATGACTCTTATAATGATATTTTATTTAATAGAATGGCCTATTATGTCAGTGTTGATAGATATTCAGTCATAAAAACGTACATTATTAATGCTATTGTCCACTAATGTCCACCTTCTCGTCAATACACATTATACAGTAAACTATTTCATTGTTTATCTTATAACTTCCTGATCAGCAAAACAAAAACAAACAATGACTATTGTTGTAAAATATGTATAAAAGGACTTGATTTCTGGGTTATAGTCACACCAGAAATAATACTATACACTAAGACAGTTGCTTAAACGCAAGGTACGTAACCATTTATACTTATTAACATATGGATACTAGTGTTCTAAAACTATAAGACGAATAAGAAGTATTTCTATAAACAAGACGCCTCTATGCCTATTATTGCACTGTAGTATGTAACAATGGATTTACCCTTGCAGTCAGAAATACGTAGTACCACCTAGTATCAAGTAACTGTAGGAAACTTTCGATGAACTAAATAGAAATTTAAAAAAATCGCTGAGAAGATATTCTTCACAATACGAGAGAAACCGTGAAAATCTCGAATATTTTTCCATACGAATATTTCTTCTTATGCAGTACTATGTTTTGTCAAATTTTAAAACTTCCTATTTAAATGTTGCTAACATTTTCATCAATTACATGACTAAGATTAAGATCCAAGTACCATTTGCTCACCTAATTTATTAGACAAAATTTAAAAGTTACTGTAGACATTGAAATGAAAAATACGGAGAATTTCTGGTTTTAATGAAATATTTACAACTAATTTTGATAACGGCGACTATTCTACAGCTACATGTATGCTTGCAGTACGTGTAATAAATTGCTAGATGACTGTAAATTAATTATTACCATATTTTTCATTATTTCAATAAGGATTATCTTTTTTATCAGCATCATATAGAAATATTGCAAATATATTTGTTAATTTTGTTAATTTCTTTAGTTAAACATACAATTATTTTATTTTAGGCCCTGTATCCAGTTAAAGATGAATTCCCAAATCCTTCTGATTGCTTTGGTTTTATGCGGTGTCGCATCAGCCACTTATCCATCTTTATATAATAACTACGGCCTTTACTCGGGTTACAACACCTATCCATACTACAATAATTATAACCCATATATGTATGGAGGAAGAGGATTTATTGGTGGTGCTAGATTTGCCAGAGGACCATTTGGAGGTTTCGCCGCGGGTATTGGAGGTTTTGGTATGGGTGGTATTGGTATCGGAGGAAAAGGATTTAGAGGCGGATATTATTGTAAGTAAATTCTTGACAGTCGAAGTCGTTTTATATCAGTGATTTTCTTTGCCTATAACAACTACTGTATAAGGATAGTTTCTTCTGAAGAAAGATGATATTAATTTCCCGATTTGATAACCTATCTTTCCCGTAACAAGTGGTAGACAAATTAACAATTTACACATTGAATTTAATCCAAGATAATTCAAACATGTCAGGGTGTAGTTTGCTATTTCAGGACGTTATCCTAGTGCAAATTTTCCCAATCGAAAAGGCAGAAGGTAGTTTTTAATAAACGTAACAAAATCACAGTTTTTATACTGATTGTAAAGCAGTTGGATGTTTATGATAATAACTTACTTTATTAGTTATTTTACTAAATTTTGAATTTTGTCTGTGGTAATATCAAGTTCTTGTTTACAGTATACATATTTACAAATATTTTACAAATTTACAGATATTTACGGATATATTATGTTATATTTCTCATCGGTCATGGAATAGCAAAAAAGGACTATGGCTGTTACCAGGTGCTCTATATGTGTTTAGCTTAATCTTAAAAAACTGCAGTGCTATCAATAGCAGTGACATCGATATGTTAATAATTAGACAAATTTACATTTAATGTATTTTCTATTTTCAGAAAAAATTGGATCTCATCACCTTTCAACTACATTTCCAAAACCAAACTTTCCATTGAACTACAATTTCATAAACAGACTGTCCATACTGAAGCCTAGCCTTCAAACAGTTACATCAATATTAACGACACAGGCTGATATAAAATCAGTTATCATCACTGATAACTTGTTATAGTTATCATTATAGATAACTTGTAATATATATATATATGTTATGTATCATAACTATTTATAAATATATTTATTTTTATTGATATTGAACTTTTGTTTTATTTTTTCTACATACGGGTAGAAACTGTATGGAGAAATTATGTTTTGTCTTTATTATTCACGTGTTTGACCTAATTAATTTGCCAGTTTAAAAGTTTTTACTTTGCTTCTGGATTGGGATTCGAACACGGAATGCCCGGATTAGTATGTTTGTTTCTGATTTGTGCAATTTTACACAAAATTTTAATCAAGGAAAGCTCCACTAATTAAAATATAAAATAATTGCTGAATGAAATATTTTTGGTAATGTAACAGTAAGACTTACAAAGAATAGATGCACAAGAAAGATTAACACATATAGATACCACTGATTATAAAGTAGTTCCCTGAACCTAATGTCAAAATGGTTCCCATTGCAGCGTTTTCAGTTTTTAACCTTATTGGTATCCACACGTTTATATCGTAGCTAATTATATATCTAGTCCGTTACTGAGAAATCTACATTGCGATTTAGTATTAGGCATTTCTAAAACACTTGCAATATTGTATAAAAAGAAACATTAGCATTAGAAAACTTTCGCAGTTTTGATCTTTTTAACTATTTACCAGCAAGAAATTTTCACGGTTCTGCCTGTAAGGAAAGTGTACAAAGCGAGTAGCAAAGGACTACGTATGATAAGGGGGTCAAAATGGCCCTTGTAGCAGAAATACAATTTTTGGTACATTAATACATGAATATATAACATATTTGAAAATAGAAATCATTTACCTGTCTGGCCTCTATAATGACCTTGAATGGGGGTCAAAGGTCATAAGGGGTCAATCAACTATTTTCAGTTGTTTCCTGTGTATTTATGCATGTTTTTATTTTTGCGGAAATTTATGATGTGTAACAATATTTTCCAGTTAAAATAGAAGCAGTTGTATATATATAAAAAAAGAAATGTCTTGCCAAAATATCAATCCCAAGGTTTTTTTTCTGGATTTTTAAAATGAATAGTTAAAAAAAGCTCCATGACGAGTTAATATTCTAGTTGTCTAGTAAATAAAACACATCTCTATTGGAATTTGAGCTAGAAATGTGAAATTGATAAAGTAGATCAATTATTTGAAACAAAATTTCCATCATCTAATGGGAAGACTGGTCAACTAATGATAAATACGGAAAGGGGGGTAACTCATTCAGTGTAAACAGAACACCAATACCAATCAAAAAAATCATGTTACTGCCTTTGTAACACATTTTACCAGATTTTTTTTGGTTTTTTTTTACTTGAAACAGACACAAATTTTCTAGACTTTCTGTTGCAAAATATACATTTTGTATTGCTCCCAAATCTGCAGAATATGGGAAGCCTTATTAAATATGCTCTAGGAAAAGATGTTTTGTCGTTACTCTCATCTGCTTCTTGATGAAGTCATTTGTTCTTTTTTTCATAATAAAATTGATTTCTACATCGGTTACAAATAAAGTCATTTTTGATTGTTTGTCAATATTTTGCCAAAAGAAGTTGCAGAATGCCTTGTTATCTGTACTAAATCCCCTAGTTTTAGATTTTAGACATCTTTTTGAACAAACACAGCATCTATACCTTTTAGTAGGCTTTTTGAAAGTGAGGACAAATACTGACATTTTGGATTATTTCAAATGCTAGTAAATTGTAAGTCAGGAGGCAATAAAAATTGGGGGGGGGGATGTTGTTTTGCTTGATTTTCACAATTCTATAAAAAATCAATATATGAACACCTGCAGAGGAAGTGTCAAAATTAAATTGACATGCTGTCCATTTCAATCTTAAAAGTGCACAATTATTGTATCAGTACACAAACTTAAAAAGACAGAAATAAATAAAATAATGTTTTCAATCTGTAACAGTAATAATTAAATTTACTTTTACAGTATGTATGTAACCTATCTAATATGTACCATCTGACAGAATTATCTCCCTTGGTGAAATTTACAAGCTGGTTGTTTTAAATTGGAAAATTCGACCCGGTTCATGCATTAACCACTGTGAATTTTTGCACAAATATTTTCATTTATATACCCTTTTGATTTAGGCCTAAATCATGTTGGTTAAAGCTTGAACCCATGTCTAATTTTTGAAAAGATACAGAAGATTAGATGTTTTTCAACAAATTGTATGCACAATCCGAAAAAAGGTATTGTAAGACAAATAATGTTTTAACAATGTTTCCCTTACCAAGTTTATCACCTCTTATTAATTAATTTAAATTGAAAAATGGTAAAATATGGGTTAAAAACCAGATTTTGAGCTATAATTCAAGTCTGTAATGCTGACAAAACAACAATATTGTATACAAATGTGTTCTTAATATTTATTTTTGCAATAATTTATATAGAAATCATATACTAGTATAAGATATAATCTGAGAAAACTTTATGGTTTTATTTTCAATAAAAGGGCACATAACATGTCACAGGAAGATCTAACAAGGTTCTTAAAGAATTATCTCCCCTGGTTTGATACGAAATCCAGATTTAGTCATCCAGATTTTGTCAAAGTCTTCAGTATGTTTTCATTTTGAATTGTGACTTCATTTTGCTGCCTCTTTATGAGATTCTACATCATATTTTGCTGTTCAATGATTGTTCAATGACTTTTATATGAAGAAAACATGTAACAAAATTGTTTTATGCAAATTAGTATACTACAATTTCTCAAAACAGGTCAAAGTGTGCAGAAAAATACAAGTGACTAATAAAACAATTAATTTTGCTTTGGTTTACAACCAAACAAATGCTACTAACACCATACTTTTTAAATACTATATTTATTTTGAAACTTGGTATTGGTATATAGATTAGAAATATGTTGGGCAGGTAAAATATTACCATTTTCACTTAGAGTCGACCTTGATGTAATTATATGCTAACTGTAAAGATTCTATGAAGAGGGCCATTTTGACCCCCTTATCATACGTAATCCTTTCGCCGGAAAGATATATTCGCGGTACAAGAGCCACCATGAAAATCGCTAATATTTCTTAACCGCGAAAATTTCTTGTTTTGTTTCATACTTTAATGCTTTTTTTTTTAAAGATTTAAGCTCTATGTCCAAAATACTGATGTAAATAAACCAAATGATTTAAAACTTTTAGAATACTGTGTAATATACATCATGTCATTGAAATGCTATTCTTTGAAACATTGATTTAAAGAAGAACGTTTATGCCATCGCCTATTTAATTAACTATTTTACTGGTGGAAATGCGAAGATTATAGTTAGTTGGTAGTAATTTCTATCATTGCTGAGTATTCTATTCTGATTGTTTAAAGCGAAAAAATGTCCCAAATATGAAAATAATAATAATAATAATAATAATAATAATAATAATAATAAAATGCAAATACTTGGAGCAAGTGTCACATTATGCAAAACATCTCGTTTGAAAGTTTAGCAATTATATATTTATACTTACTTTGGACCAAATAGATAAAAAACCAATACTTTAATACACAGGAAAATAACCGTGTTTCTGGAAAAGAAACTAAGAAACAAAATACAATCAAGTCATTATACTCTAGATCTCTAGCCTTATGGTGAATTTTGTTTCATAAATATACGAACCAAACAGCTTACAAATAAATAGCTGACGCAGGGATACTGTCATATTAAATTTACCACCAATAACATGAGTGCATGATGGGTTAATTTGTATCCGTATAAAAGTCTCCGAAAACCTTATGTTGCCAAAATTCAAATTATCTAAAATTTTACAAGTCGTTTAATAAGAAGAGCTGCATACACAACATCTGTCCTTCCATGTACAATTATATAAAACATGTACTTAATCCCTTCCCTACCAAACATCAGAGGAATATCTAAGCAGTTTTAGTACACAAAGTTTGTCAGTGTTAAATGATACTTTAAACGGTTAAAGTTTCAAAGCTCCTACTAACTGTTGTAGTATACATATCTACACACCATAGTAACAATTACGGTAGCCCAGCTGATCGAGTGCTCACTTCGTAAGTGGGAGATCGTGGGTTCAAACCCAGGCAGAGATCTGACAAAGGCTTTGAAATAGAGAGACTAGAAACGGAGACTTTTCTATCGCCATGAACTCGGCAATCAGAAATGAATGGGGGTCCTTCGGGTGAGACCTTAAAAGCCGATGTCCTATATTATTGACAGTGTGGCACCTTAAAGCCGGAGCCCTCCGTGCAAATTACCCCGAACGCTCTGCAAAGGTAAACTTTTCTACCGTTTCACAAATCGCTGGTGACGTCTCGATATAGATGCATCTTGACTGGGACATAAAACTCCATTCAATCAATCGATGCACATCATAGCAATTTAATCCCAAGAAAGATTAAAACAATCTGTCAATTGTCGTTATAATAATGGAGTATCACATGTTAAATAATACTAAATATTATCCAAGCGCCATAACTCCTACAGAAATTGACGAATCAACAACGGATCAACAACGGATCTATAAATCATAGCAATAAATCCTGACAAATGTCAGGAATTGTGGATGAACGCCTACTATTGTCGCTTCACGGCGGTGGGGGAGGGGTTTGTAAAGGCTAAAGAGACTTCATTTGATTAGTTTTTTTAATGGTGTAAAGAAAGATACAAGAAACTGATAAACACCTACATTACATAACTAAAAAAAACATGTCACAAATAAATAAAACTTGTTTGTAAAGTGAAAAACGGCATAGGTCACGAGTTATTACAGCCTGTCATAGATCACGTGTTATTACAGCCCGTCATAGGTCACTTGTTATTACAGCCTATCATAGGTTACGAGTTATTACAGCCCGTCATAGGCCACGAGTTAGTATAGCCTGTCATAGGTCACAAGGTATTACAGACCGTCATAGATCACGTGCTATTACAGCCCGTCATAGATCACGTGTTATTACAGCCTGTCATAGGTCACGAGTTATTACAGCCCGTCATGGGACACTAGTTATTAAAGCCCGACATAGGTTACGTGTTATTACAGCCAGTCATAGGTTACGTGTTATTACAGCCCGTCATAGGTCACGTGTTATTACAGCCTGTAATAGGTCACGAGTTATTACAGCCCATCACAGGACACGAGTTGTTGCAGCCCGTCATAGGTCACGTGTTATTACAGCCCGTCATAGGTTACGCGTTATTGCAGCCCGTCATAGGTCACGAGTTATTACAGTCCGTCATAGGTTACGCGTTATTACAGCCTGTCATAGGACACGAATTATTACAGCCCGTCATAGGTCACGAGGTTTTACACTTCGTTATAGGACACGTGTTATTTACAGCCCGTCTTTGAATACGAGTTATTACAACCTCTGATAGGTCATGAGTTATTACAGCCAGTCATAGGTTACGTGTTATTACAGCCTGTAATAGGTTACGTGTTATTACAGCCTGTCATAGGTTACGTGTTATTACAGCCTGTCATAGGTTACGTGTTATTACAGCCAGTCATAGGTTACGTGTTATTACAGCCAGTCATAGGTTAAATGTTATTACAGCCTGTCATAGGTTACGTGTTATTTCAGCCAGTCATAGGTTACGTCTTATTACAGCCTGTCATAGGTTACGTGTTATTACAGCCTGTCATAGGTTACGTGTTATTACATCCAGTCATAGATTACGTGTTATTACAGCCTGTCATAGGTTACGTGTTATTACAGCCTGTCATAGGTTACGAGTCATTACAGCCCGTCATAATACTAAAGTTATTACAGCCTGTCATAGGTTACGTGTTATTACAGCCCGTCATAGGTTACGTGTTATTACAGCCCGTCATAGGTTACGTGTTATTACAGCCTGTCATAGGTTACGTGTTATTATAACCAGTCATAGGTTACGTGTTATTACAGCCCGTCATAGGTCACGTGTTATTACAGCCTGTAATAGGTCACGAGTTATTACAGCTCCTCATAGGTTACGTGTTGTTACAGCCCGTCATAGGTTACGTGTTATTACAGCCCGTCATAAGTTACGTGTTATTACAGCCTGTCATAGGTTACGTGTTATTACAGCCTGTCATAGTTTACGAGTCATTACAGCCCGTCATAATTCACAAGTTATTACAGCCTGTCATAGGTTACGTGTTATTACAGCCCGTCATAGGTTACTTGTTATTACAGCCCGTCATAGGTTACGAGTCATTACAGCCCGTCATAATTCACAAGTTATTACAACCTGTCATAGGTTACGTGTTATTACAGCCTGTCATAGGTTACGTGTTATTACAGCCCGTCATAGGTCACGTGTTATTACAGCCTGTAATAGGTCACGAGTTATTACAGCTCCTCATAGATTACGTGTTATTACAGCCCGTCATAGGTTACGTGTTATTACAGCCCGTCATAGGTTACGTGTTATTACAGCCCGTCATAGGTCACGAGTTATTACAGCTCCTCATAGGTTACGTGTTATTACAGCCCGTCATAGGTCACGAGTTATTACAGCTCCTCATAGGTTACGTGTTATTACAGCCCGTCATAGGTTACGTGTTATTACAGCCCGCATAGATTACGTGTTATTACAGCCCGTCATAGGTTACGTGTTATTACAGCCTGTCATAGGTTACGTGTTATTACAGCCCGTCATAGGTTACGTGTTATTACAGCCCGTCATAGGTTACGTGTTATTACAGTCCATCATACGTTACGTGTTATAACAGCCTGTCATATTTTACGAGTCATTACAGCCCGTCATAATTCACAAGTTATTACAGCCTGTCATAGGTTACGTGTTATTACAGCCCGTCATAGGTTACGTGTTATTACAGCCCGTCATAGGTCACGTGTTATTACAGCCCGTCATAGGTCAGATATAGACTGTAATTACGTTGTGATTTTTGTGTTGACATTTGTTTGGTATACGACAGTGTTGTATTTATTCCTATATAATACTGATTTAAATACACTGCTAGGGATGTCTAGTTAACGACACTTTGTATTGAAGACTTCATTATGACTGGTTAGATAAACATCTCCAATACACAGGGTATCATAAAACATACAGTGTTCTATATCGTACTACGTTTTGTTTTTGTTCTATTTTAGACTAAATGCAAACACTCCGTCTGAGATATAATGATTTTATTTTTCATAAACTCCAAATGTTCTTTCACTTATTTTATAAAGTTATTTAAAACCCTATACAACGTGTATATTCCTTGTACCTTTAATGTGTTGTAGTGTTACCAAACTAACACAAATTATACAAGGAAGCCAATCAGCTTACATCAGGGTACATAACTTATAATGAGTTGTAATGTTACCAAACTTACACTTATTATACGAGGAAGTCGATCAACTGACATCAAGTTACATAACTTTATCTTATTTATATTGAATGAAACACTTTTCTAATAATGTAATCGTTTTTGTAATTATTTCATAATGAAGCCCATTAACTAACGGTCTCTACCTCTAGATAAACAATTCGGTTGAAGATTTTAAAATTACCGACTGGATCAACATCTCCAGTAAAACCCGTGATAAATAACCAAATTCATTACTTTTTCGAAACTAAATACTTTTCATAAAAATATTGTTACGTTTTTGTACAAACGAAAACAAAAATTCGTCATTTGAAATTATTTATTCAAACCATTTTCACTGAACAGATTCCTTGTAGTGTAGTACATCGATGTAGTATATACTAGTAATTAACTTACATAGTTGAAGATTTCTTAATTTGAAATGGATATTTTTCACACTGAATAGTTCGCGTAGCGAATTATGTTATGTGTGCAATGTCCCATTCTTTCATACTTCCATAACAAAAAGAAAAATTAACTTCATTTCTTATAATTCAATTTATAGAATTTTTTCAACAACAAATCAACAATTTAAATAATATAACAATATTGCCATAGCAAGTAAAAATAGCACCTCTATGGCGTAGGCTGTGCGTCATCCATAATAAGATAACGTCACTGAGAGCCAATCTATTCATGCAAACGTGGCAGACAAATATGACCAATCAAAATACTTGACACAAAGGAGAATTGAATTATATCCGTCACTTGGCAGGATTTTAACAAATCGTCTACATTAGACGTTAGCATTATTTCGTGTTCTTGGTTTTTCGTTACCAAATGCACGTGTTTCTTACTGAGCTGTTGCCAAAAAAAAAACCAACTGTTTCATATTTGGGTATCGCCAAAAACATCGAATCTTGGGTTAGTTGTTGCAATATACATCTGTTCGCCAGTCAGCTGTGCCAAAGACACGTGTTTCTTGGCAAACCGTTGTCAAATAAATCTGTTTCTTATTTAACTGTTGCCAAATACAAATATTTCAGGTAGGTATGTCCAATACCGTGTGTCACGATTAGCTGTTGTCAAATATACCTGTTTCTTAGTTAGTGATTACCAATTGCCTGAGTTCTTTGGTTATGTGTATCCAAATACAACTGTTTCATGGTCAGCTGTTGGTAAATACACTGTCTTGCTTGGTTAGTAAGATGTTGGCAAATTAAATTGTTTATTTGTTAGCTATTGCCAAATACACCCATTTCTTAGTTTCAGCCAAATACACCAATTTCTTATTTAGTTTTGCCAAATACACCAATTTGCCAAATACACCAATTTCTTATTTAGTTTTGCCAAATACACCAATTTCTTATAAGTTAGTAAGATGTTGCCAAATACGCATGTTTCTGTGTTATATTTTGCCAAATACACCTGTTTCATGGTTATATATTGGTTATTGTTAGATGTTGCCAATGCACTGTGTTGCTTGGTTAAAAGGATTAATAATAATAAATATAAATAAACTAGTATATCAGATATCTATTGCCCCAAAAAGTTATAGTTTCATAATAAGTTATTGTCAAATCAACTTTTTTCTTAGTTAGCAGTTGCCAAAACACCTGTTTTTGGTTATTGTAAAAATATATCTTTTTGGTAAGCTGTTTCCAGAAACAGCTGCCAAAACACTTCTTTCTTGTTTAGCTTTTGCCAAATAGACATATGTTTTAGTTATTCTTGGTTATATATTGGTTATTGTTAGGTGTTGCCAATACACTGTGTTGCTTTGTTAGTAAGATGTTGCAAAATAAACTTGTATCTCAGTTATATATTGCCCAAAGAACTTGTTTCATAGTAAGCTATTTTCAAATCAACTTGTTTCTTAGTTATTGCCAAAAAACTGTTTCTTTCGTTCTGTTGTCAAGTAAACCTATTCCTTAGTTAGCTATTGCCAAATATAAACGTTTCTTCGTTAGCTATTGACAGATATACCTGTTTCTTAAATACCGGTTGCCAATAAACATATTCCTTAATTAGTTATGTCCATAAAAAATTGTTTCTTAGTTTCTTTCTGGTGTAGCTAGCTAAACAGAGGTGCTTACCCATCCGGGGCACCAGGTCTCACTTCACTGGTGGAAGTTTTTAACGTGTTTAACCTAACTTGTCAGTTTCAAAGTTATTACTTTGATTGTGGGTTGTGATTCGGACAAGAATTAGTGTGTTCGTTATTTAATTAGTTATTGCCTAATAAATTTGTTTCTTATTATTTATTGTCAAATAAACCAATTACTCAGTTAGCTTTTGCCAAATATACGATGTTGCCAAAAACACTTGTTTCTTTCTTTCTTTGTACCAAAAAATACCTATTTCTAAATTAGCTTTTTTCCAAAAACACCTATTTCTTAAGTGTTGACAAACTGTGGACAAGCAACCAATGTTTTGGTTAGCTATTTTCAGAAAAACCTATTTTTGAGTTACCTATTGCCAAATACACATATTTGGTAGTTAGCTGTTGCCAAAAAACGCTCGTTTCTTTCTTTTCTTTTGTTAGCATTGCTAAATAAACTCATTCCTGTGCTAGCTGTTGCCAAAAAAACCACATGTTTCTTAGTTCACTGTTGCCAAAACACTTGCACCTCAGTTCGATGTTGCCAAAACACCTGTTTCATAGTTCGCTGTTGCGAAAACACTTGTTTCTTAGTTCACCGTTACCAAAACACTTGTTTCTTAGTTCACTGCTGCCACAACACTTGTTTCTTAGTTCAATGTTGCCATAACACTTGTTTCTTAGTTCGCTGTTGTCACAACACTTGTTTCTTAGTTCACTGTTGCCACAACACTTGTTTCTTAGTTCACTGTTGCCACAACACTTGTTTTTTAGTTTGTTGTTGCCAAAACACTTGTTTCTTAGTTCGCTGTTGTCACAACACTTGTTTCTTAGTTCGCTGTTGCCACAACACTTGTTTCTTAGTTCACTGTTGCCACAACACTTGTTTCTTAGTTCACTGTTGTCACAACACTTGTTTCTTAGTTCGCTGTTGCCAAAACACTTGTTTCTTAGTTCACTGTTGCCACAACACTTGTTTCTTAGTTCGCTGTTGCCAAAACACTTGTTTCTTAGTTCACTGTTGCCAAAACACTTGTTTCTTAGTTCGTTGTTGCCAAAACACTTGTTTCTTAGTTCACTGTTGTCACAACACTTGTTTCTTAGTTCGCTGTTGCCACAACACTTGTTTCTTAGTTCGCTGTTGCCAAAACACTTGTTTCTTAGTTCGCTGTTGCCAAAACACTTGTTTCTTAGTTCACTGTTGTCACAACACTTGTTTCTTAGTTCACTGTTGCCACAACACTTGTTTCTTAGTTCGCTGTTGCCAAAACACTTGTTTCTTAGTTCACTGTTGCCAAAACACTTGTTTCTTAGTTCGTTGTTGCCAAAACACTTGTTTCTTAGTTCACTGTTGTCACAACCCTTGTTTCTTAGTTCGCTGTTGTCACAACACTTGTTTCTTAGTTCCCTGTTGCCAAAACACTTGTTTCTTAGTTCACTGTTGTCACAACACTTGTTTCTTAGTTCGTTGTTGCCAAAACACTTGTTTCTTAGTTCGCTGTTGCCACAACACTTGTTTCTTAGTTCGCTGTTGCCACAACACTTGTTTCTTAGTTCGCTGTTGCCACAACACTTGTTTCTTAGTTCACTGTTGCCAAAACACTTGTTTCTTTGTTTACTGTTGCCATAACACTTGTTTCTTAGTTCACTGTTGCCACAACACTTGTTTCTTAGTTTGTTGTTGCCGAAACACTTGTTTCTTAGTTCACTGTTGCCATAACACTTGTTTCTTAGTTTGTTGTTGCCAAAACACTTGTTTCTTAGTTCACTGTTGCCACAACATTTGTTTCTTAGTTTGTTGTTGCCAAAACACTTGTTTCTTAGTTCACTGTTGCCATAACACTTGTTTCTTAGTTTGTTGTTGCCACAACACTTGTTTCTTAGTTCGCTGTTGCCACAACACTTGTTTCTTAGTTCACTGTTGCCAAAACACTTGTTTCTTTGTTTACTGTTGCCATAACACTTGTTTCTTAGTTCATTGTTGCCACAACACTTGTTTCTTAGTTTGTTGTTGCCAAAACACTTGTTTCTTAGTTTACTGTTGCCAAAACACTTGTTTCTTAGTTTACTGTTGCCATAACACTTGTTTCTTAGTTCGTTGTTGCCAAAACACTTGTTTCTTAGTTCACTGTTGCCACAACACTTGTTTCTTAGTTCGCTATTGCCACAACACTTGTTTCTTAGTTTACTGTTACCACAACACTTGTTTCTTAGTTCGCCATTGCCACAACACTTGTTTCTTAGTTCGCTGTTACCACAACACTTGTTTCTTAGTTCACTGTTACCACAACACTTGTTTCGTAGTTCACTGTTACCACAACACTTGTTTCGTAGTTCACTGTTGCCACAACACTTGTTTCTTAGTTCGCTATTGCCACAACTCTTGTTTCTTAGTTCGCTATTGCCACAACACTTGTTTCTTAGTTCACTGTTGCCACAACACTTGTTTCTTAGTTCGCCATTGCCACAACACTTGTTTCTTAGTTCGCTGTTACCACAACACTTGTTTCTTAGTTCACTGTTACCACAACACTTGTTTCGTAGTTCACTGTTACCACAACACTTGTTTCGTAGTTCACTGTTGCCACAACACTTGTTTCTTAGTTCGCTATTGCCACAACACTTGTTTCTTAGTTCGCTATTGCCACAACACTTGTTTCTTAGTTCGCTATTGCCACAACACTTGTTTCTTAGTTCGCTATTGCCACAACACTTGTTTCTTAGTTCACTGTTACCACAACACTTGTTTCTTAGTTCACTGTTACCACAACACTTGTTTCTTAGTTCACTGTTGCCACAACACTTGTTTCTTAGTTCGCTATTGCCACAACACTTGTTTCTAAGTTCGCTATTGCCACAACACTTGTTTCTTAGTTCGCTATTGCCACAACACTTGTTTCTTAGTTCGCTATTGCCACAACACTTGTTTCTTAGTTCGCTATTGCCACAACACTTGTTTCTTAGTTCACTGTTACCACAACACTTGTTTCTTAGTTCACTGTTACCACAACATTTGTTTCTTAGTTCGCTATTGCCACAACACTTGTTTCTTAGTTCGCTATTGCCACAACACTTGTTTCTTAGTTCGCTATTGCCACAACACTTGTTTCTTAGTTCACTGTTACCACAACACTTGTTTCTTAGTTCACTGTTACCACAACATTTGTTTCTTAGTTCGCCATTGCCACAACACTTGTTTCTTAGTTCGCTGTTACCACAACACTTGTTTCTTAGTTCACTGTTACCACAACACTTGTTTCGTAGTTCACTGTTACCACAACACTTGTTTCGTAGTTCACTGTTGCACAACACTTGTTTCTTAGTTCGCTATTGCCACAACACTTGTTTCTTAGTTCGCTATTGCCACAACACTTGTTTCTTAGTTCACTGTTGCCACAACACTTGTTTCTTAGTTCGCCATTGCCACAACACTTGTTTCTTAGTTCGCTGTTACCACAACACTTGTTTCTTAGTTCACTGTTACCACAACACTTGTTTCGTAGTTCACTGTTACCACAACACTTGTTTCGTAGTTCACTGTTGCCACAACACTTGTTTCTTAGTTCGCTATTGCCACAACACTTGTTTCTTAGTTCACTATTGCCACAACACTTGTTTCTTAGTTCGCTATTGCCACAACACTTGTTTCTTAGTTCGCTATTGCCACAACACTTGTTTCTTAGTTCACTGTTACCACAACACTTGTTTCTTAGTTCACTGTTGTCACAACACCTACTACTAAGTTAGCTGGTGTCATATAAACTTTTTCTTAATAGTTGCGTGTTTTACAAATACCTTGAAGTTCTATTTCATTTTCTAGTAAAATAAATTACTTTTTTCGTTTACTAATTTTATTTTGTTTAAGCTTTTCATTGAAACAAAAGACAACCATTGCATTTATCAATTTATTGTTGTTGAGATTTATTTGTTTGAACTGAGTAATATCTTTAAGATAACGTGTAAAGGAAATATTTGACTGTTTTATTTTGTGTCTGTCAATTGTTGACTGTTATTACGACAGTTTATTTATTAAAATGACCAATTATGTCAATGTTGATAATTGATCATAAAGGATATGCCACTCCGGCCAATGTCCACTAATGTCCATCTTATGACTTCATGATCAGCAATACACAAGTAAACAATGACTATTGTTGTAAAATCTGTATAAAAAGGCTTGATTTCTGGTTTGTATTCACAACAGAAATTTGACCAGACAGCGACAGTTGCTCCAACGCAAGGTATGTACACATTTAACATGTATTCTTGGTATAGTATCATATTATTATATTAAAGTCAGTTTTATTTTCGGGGTTAGGATTATAAGTGTGTTTTGGGTATACTAGATTTTATATTGTATGTTCCTTTCTACTCATTGTTCTTATCATATATCATATTTGTACATACTGCTGTTGTTTGTTCAAACCTTTACATGGGGCTGGTTGTTCTTTTCTGTAGTATAACATTCGGTGGTTTTGAGATTACTTTAACGAGCGGGTATGTAAAATGTATTTGACAAAACGTAACCTTAGATATTTGTTTTTTTTTTAAATTTTCTTCACATTAAATCGTGAATTACAACGCCTTTCACTGCGTAAGTTCGAATCTCGCTTTGGACTCGTATCAGGAATTAAAGCCAGTTCATTTTGTCAATGGTCAGTGGTTTTCTCTGGGTGATCAAGCTTCCTCCACCATCAAAGAACTAACAGCCTCCATATAAGTGAAAAAAATCGTGTCTTGGGCGTTAAAACATCATTACCACATACCTCTTGAATGATCTATTTTGAGCAAGACGTTGTAAGCTGGTAAATTGTTACGGTTTTTTTTTCAATAGTATCATAGAATTAATGTGAAAATCTTGAGGACATGTACACGACGCAAACTTTTAAAGGCGTTTCCTTATCACCCATTTAGTAATTCCTTTAGTGGATCTGTAGACAAGTAGTTTTTAATTTTACACATCTATGCTGCTATTTCTATTAAAAAATATAATTGAATAAATATGTTCATCTAAGAAACATCGCACGTTTTACGCCTGTAAAGCCAGTGATTGGTTTGCCTACGGACTAGCTTGTTCACCAGTACGCCAATGTTAGTGTTCATAATGCTCGGAATCTTTATATCAGTTATGTGTATTAATTATTGTTTTTATAACAACATGTTCATGATCACATGTCATATGCATTATTAACTTAGGATTGTTTCATTTTAGGCCTTGTGTCCAGTTAAAGATGAATTCCCAAATCCTTCTGATTGCTTTGGTTTTATGCGGTGCCGCATCAGCCCATTATAATTATCCATCTTTATATAACAACTACGGCCTTTACAATACCCTTCCATACTACAATGACCCATACATGTATGGAGGAAGAGCATTAATTGGAGGGGCTAGATTTGTCAGAGGACCATTTGGAGGTGTTGGTGGTGTCGCTGGTTTCGGAGGTGTTGGTGTTGGTGTTGGTCATGTTGGTGGTATTGGTTTAGGAGGAAAGGCATTAGCAGGAGGATATTAATGTGAGTATAGCATGACATCACATAAATAAATAAATAATAAATAAATAAATAAATAAATAAATTTTAACACATATGTATGTGCACAATACCAACACGACCCAGAGTTAAACGTTCCGGAAGCAAAATATTACATTACTGCCAAGTGTTGTTGTTCCTATTGGTTATAAGTCGGATTGGTCATGATTGATAGTACCTGATTGGTCAATATTCACAAATGTCGTTATTCGAGAGATAATGACAGTTTTATTTGACGTAAAAGATTCTCATATCAGATGTGTTGAGTACTATAATATCTAGTCCGTATGATCTGACACTATCAGTAGTTCCTGTAGGTCTATAAACATGTCTTCAACATAATATAAATGTTCTAGATTTAAGTATTTTGTGTTGAAGTAAAATCCATTGATGCCTATCTGGCACTAAAATGTCGTCAATGGGTTTTGTAAGATTATTCAGGAACCGGTACTTTTAAAATAAAGTTTCCTATCTCATCTGCATTATCGTGTTGTACTTTTAAATTATTTCACAAAAAGTTGCATTATCTTAATAAACACAGTCGATCCTATATGTCAGAGTCATCTGCTTTTAAAGACCAGTAGGATTTTTTTTATCCTAATTGCTCTTTATTTATGTTATTCAAAACTGTCCGAAAAGGCATCTTTTATCCTTAGACAGGATTGACCATCCGCACTATACTGCTCTTTATTAACCTTTAAAATTAACTAGAATAAAGACGTATGTATCACAAATCTAAAATGCCTAACATGGTTTTATATTTGTTATTTCAGGGACACTTATATCCACGGATTGAAATCAACATTACACCGGTACACAAATTATGATTGAGACTGAATTATATGATGTTTTATAATTTATGCAAATAAATGTAAATAATTATATTGCAAATCTAAATATTTATATTTTTATTTCTTCATACTTTTCATGTGTTAACCTAGGGATTCATTTATTATCTCATTAACATTGATTGTTTCACCGCCCTGGTTGCAGTAATATTACTTGAATCGAGATGTCACTAAAATATAGTAACACAGTACAGACCTGTCGAAAGTTTAACACTAAACTAACAAATATTTTTTGCCGAATCGGAAGCTGGTCTTGGAACTTCGATAGCGATTTTTCTACAGTTTTTCGACAGTAGTGATATATCTCTCTCGGTATTCACTAGTTTTTCGGGAAATCGACAGCCGGGCTTCAACTCCATTTCGTTAGCTAAGTGTTAAACTTTCGACAGGTCTGTACTGTATGTAAATAGACTTTGGGGGAAAAACTCGTTCTAAAGGTGAAATATAGAAACGCTTTAGCTGAAAAACATGTAATGTGTTCAGCAATAACCAAGACAACCAAGAATATCCGGACAATATAAATGAAAAAGAATTAAAACACATAACGAGACCACTGGTTATAGAATACAGTCCAATCTGCCTTAAAAACCACCTCTATATAAGGGTCACCTGTTTATAAAGGTCATTATAATTGTATCCCAATTGTTCTTTATTCATGTTATTTGAACCTGTATATAAGGGCCATTTATACTGGTTCCCCTGGGTGGCTTTTATAGACAGGTTTGACTGTATTTACTTTTTATGAACCTGAATACATTGACAAAATTGTAATGTTCCATTCATGACCGATGAGCGTGAAGAATAACTAAAATCTTCGAGATGTGGAGTTTAAATACGGTACTTCACTGATTCCTAACCTTCAGCTCTTGGTATTCATGTTTCAATTACATATTATAAATTACCCACATCCTAAAATCTAAACAAACGAATTAGCTATGAGGAAATTGCATTTGCTATTCGTTTCGTTGTTTTAATTAAAGAATTTGGCTTTTGTACAAGTACTTTTGCAATAAAAAACCGCACAGAATAAGAAATAATAAAAAATGATAAACATGGTTACAAGCTTAAAAACTAGCGGATAATTTATCATGTTTTATGTAGGTTTTAATAATTCTAGTCTGAACGTATATAGGCAAACAAGAAGGACCTGTCCTCATTACCTTCCATTAGGAATATACATGTAGTTAGGGATTCGTAGTTAATGCACATGTTTCTAATGATGTAGATGATATAAACAAGCAAAAATGTACTGATCTATAATTTTTCAAAGAAAAGGCCAGACGGACAAGTCGGTGTTGTTTGGTTTTACTAATTTGCAATAGTTTATATGGGCGTGGTTTCAAGTTGATGTGTCTCTGAACACTCGAAGCCAGAAGTTTCTAAAACACACTGGTAGGTATCACCATATGATGGTGTTTGTGTTAAAACTATGTTAACTACTTGTTTGTATATCGAGAAGAATTGTCTTTAAACACATGGATCAGTGCTAAAACAACTAATTGTTTAATAACTAAATGGAGTCCAGTTGTGTGGTTTAAATACATAATAATGACCACAAACAATGCAATCCCACTTATTTTACAATCGTTGTTTCCGGATAGTGCTTCATGTTAACATATTTACATACATAAATGAAAAAATAAATAAATAAATAAATAAATAAATAAATAAATAAATAATAATGATAATAATAATAAGAACAAGAAGAAGAAAAAGAAGAAGAACCTGTTAGCAAGACGGAAAGCTTCACGAAACCGTAACTTGTACTTACATTACTGGTTGTGTAGAATCAAGTGAAATAACATGGTGAGCGAAGGCGAATGATTGATTGATTGATTGAATGGAGTTTCACGTCCAATTTACCTTGCAGCGTTCTTAGGGTCATGTGCAGGAAGGGATCTTTAACGTGCAACGTTACGCCTGTTGTGGCACAGGACATCGGTCTCTTCCGAAGATTGCAGCGCTCTTAGGGCAATATACAGGAAGGGATCTTTAACGTGCAACGCCTGTTGTGGCACAGGGCATCGGTCTCTTCCGAAGATTGCAGCGCTCTTAGGGCAATATACAGGAAGGGATCTTTAACGTGCAACGCCTGTTGTGGCACAGGACATCGGTCTCTTCCGAAGATTGCAGCGCTCTTAGGGCAATATACAGGAAGGGATCTTTAACGTGCAACGCCTGTTGTGGCACAGGGCATCGGTCTCTTCCGAAGATTGCAGCGCTCTTAGGGCAATATACAGGAAGGGATCTTTAACGTGCAACGCCTGTTGTGGCACAGGGCATCGGTCGCTTCCGAAGATTGCAGCGCTCTTAGGGCAATATACAGGAAGGGATCTTTAACGTGCAACGCCTGTTGTGGCACAGGGCATCGGTCTCTTCCGAAGATTGCAGCCTCTTAGGGCAATGTGCACAAAATATTTTATTGATTACTGCTTTCACTGCTATGGAATTCTTTAACAGGTAAGGGCACTTCATTTACCCACCATGGGAAGTTGTAGGTATGAAAAAAGTAGTTACTGTTTTTTCGCAAAGCACTTGGCATTTAGAAATGAAAAGCGAATGAAGTGCATTTCGTAGCAGTGAAAGCATGTTACGTGGGCCTCATTATAGATGTGCAAGTGTAAGCATGAAACATAACTTGAGAAATCAGTCATATCTTATTTCAAGCTCGCTGGGATAGATGGCATTCATGCAATCTCCAAAATTATGATGAAAAATAAATAGAACTTCATCTATATATATATGAATGTGGAGTTGAATGATTTGGCAATAGTTTTCTCTCAAGCTGATAATTTAAAAAGGTTTTTATAAATTCTTCATACGAATAAAGAAAAAACTCAGGAAGCAATGGTGCATAGTTTGTGCCTATTGGTATACTGATTGTTCGTTGGAAAATCATATTACCTATAGCTAACACAGCAAATATGTTGTCTATCAAAACCTCTTTTTTATTGCCGGATGGTATCAAAAAAGACACACAGTTCACCTGAGGATATTTCACATCTCTTACAGAAGTTCAATGGCCAATTTCGTTCATTACAGGGACGATGATATTATTAAAAACTTGTCGTAAATGCGACCGCACATAAAATACCAAGGTATGCTTATTTACGCATATAAAGTATGAGCAGCTAATAAAAAATACAAAGGTAAAAACAAGACCATTTTAGCACTTTTATACATTTGTGACATTGACCATTGAATCCATGACCTTCATCTGTATATAAAATGCCCTTGCAGAAAGTTGATAGTTTTCGAGATAATTAACGGTTTCACTATCAGTTTACATATGTTGAATTTATCGCTAAAAATGAAACATTCGGATATAGGGATCTTAATATTATAAAGTTTTTAGTTTTCATTTTTATTTCATGGGGGATTTTTTAATATGCAACAATATGTTTGTGTTTAAAGAGTCCTGGCCAAGAACCTGCAAGGTTACATGCACACAAGTTAATTTCATACCCAACCAAAAGTTTTCTCAGTTGACTTTCATAATCTTTATTAAACTTAACTCTAAAGATTAGTTTTCGCTCAAATATTTTAGAATGTTGTGAAAGTCAAATTTAAGAAAAGCAATGTTTGATGTCATGTGAGGATTGAATGTTGAAACAAAATCATTGGTGATAAAGCCTGTAACTTGGATTGTGGATCAAATGTTTAACATTAAGCTGACCAATTATTGTCCAATCAGCAGCTTATCTCGGATCCTATACCTCGGCAGTTTTTAGACAGCTGCTATCTATCTTTCTGCAGCTTTTAGACAGCTGCTATCTATCTTTCTGCAGCTTTTAGACAGCTGCTATCTATCTTTCGGCAGTTTTTAGACAGCTGCTATCTATCTTTTGGCAGCTTTTAGACAGCTGCTATCTATCTTTCTGCAGCTTTTAGACAGCTGCTATCTATCTTTCTGCAGTTTTTAGACAGCTGCTATCTATCTTTCGGCAGCTTTTAGACAGCTGCTATCTATCTTTCGGTACCTTTGCGGCCACTAGCTACCCATATTTCGGCCGCTCGACAGTCCGTCTTTGTCTTCTTTTGGTTGGCCCAGTGTTAAACTTTCGACAGTCATGTACTGTATCTTCAATATTTACTACAAACCACGAATTTACAATCCCACGATATTGTACTTTTTTTTCTCAGAACCACGAACATTGGACATCACAAAAATAAATTAATTAACAGTATCTAACTTTCTGATTAAATCATCGATTTTTATTTCCAAACAGTATTTATATTGGAGGCATAACGACTTGTATTTCCATAAATTGATGGCACGTGGTTTTTATTCTTTATTTCTTTTAATTGAAAACGTTTCCATTAAACTATCAATAAAATGCATTTAAAATGCACTGACCTAACCAAATTATATTTTTAATTAAAAACATCATTGTTCAGTTCGTCTGTACATACAGAAATTTTGCGAAAATTTTGGAAATACACCAATTGGGCCTCATTCAAAGTTACATCAGGGCATTTAGGGTCAGGTAGGTCATTGTTGCTCGGGTTTTTTCCAGGTGTGATCATCATGAATATTCAATTATGACATAACGTTTATAGTTGTTCTAAGTAAGAAGGTACAGAAGGGATAATTTTGACATAGTCATATTTGTTGTTTTGTTAAAATTAAGTTAAAAAAGTACTCTATGTACAGAATTAAGTTCACTTTTTCATGAAGGAAAAATATTTTTTCAGTATATTTTGTATAAAGTTTTGACAAATTTTTTGTGAGTTTGTCGGAAAATACGACTTTATTCTGTATTTTTCATGTGCACTGAATTTGTGGAAATACAGTAGTTCTTCTCTACAAAGGGTACAAAAGGTATACATAATCCAATGACAATGTTTATCCACATCCATTCAGCAAAATCTTGTATACAGTGTATTAATACATAAGTCCACAAACTTAACTTCTGTAAAAGTTTTATGGGCTGGAACCGCATCTAAAATGTAAAGCTTACAATCTCCAGCTTAATTGAAGATGATTATCTATTATGTACAATAAATTCTTTATTATACCAAAGGAAATTTTATAAAACGTAGCTAGACAACACACACATTGCAGTCATACAAGATTTGAAAAAAGTAACTATAACTAAAGCATAAAAAGCCATATATGAGCATTTGTTACAGGGAGTTTCTTTGCGGGAGGCTGACACATTATGTATTCATGTGTACACTGTAATAGTATCGAAGGTGACGAAAAAGCGTCGAAATTAGGCTGTGTTATGCATGGACAGTGGTCGAAATTCTGCCGAGAGATACATGGAGATAGCAACTGTCACAAAGCTATCGAGATAAATCTAAACAGAGACTTGAGATGTGCTGTTTATTCGGCGCTTATTCGTAGGCTTAAGACAGTTCTGCATTGCTATGTTTGCCAATATCCATCAAGAAAAAAATCTGATACAAGTTGAACCTATAATGATCAAGATAAAAAAATTAATGACAATTTTTCATTAGTATCTAAATCACATAAAACCAAAAATAAACGTGTTCCTGAAAACATGATCAGCAACAACTTAATGAAAACATGAAAACAAAGAATAACAAGGTATAAAAGAAACAGGCTAATAACACAAGAAAAGCCAAACGCATGTTGCGAATACTGATGAAAATCATCCTAGTTTTAGACGGATACATATAATATTATGTATTAATCATATAACATTTAAGAAATGTTTTATTCTTTTCATTTGGATAATACCAAGTAAAATGCACTATGCTTTAAGGAATCTATGGAAACTTAAATCCGACCGATACACTGAGGGGTAGTAATGACGACCAACGTCCATACAGCTTTAGAGTGGACGCATCATTGAATTGATTTTCTGCAGCGCTATCAGTAGGCGAACAAATCAACAACAACAACAACAACAACACATAAAAATCCATATCCAAATAACAGTTCCAAAGCAAAGTAAGTACAACACGTTAACTTCCATCAGGGAAGTGAGACCGGTGCTCAAGAATTGTAAGCACCTCTTGTTCCGCCACGTGTGCAATTAAACTTGAGAAAGAAAGGAACTTAGAACTATGAGATGTTAAATATATATAAATTACAGATACATAATACTATTAACAACAATGCTGTTATTATATTTGTAAGCAGGTTACTAAGTTGTACAAAGTTCCCGAAGTGGGAACAAATTTTATCACCTATTATTAACTGTGAAACAAACACAACACAAACAGGTAAGCATGTTAATTGCTGCTATAAAAGGACAATTATAATTGAAGAAAAAAAATAAACAAAACATTGCCTTTGCCATACAGCATCGAATGCAGTCTTTCTTGGTGCCCAGAAAGTCCAAATATGAAGAATCTGTCCATCTATGATTTCGATTTCAAGCTCACTAGGATAGATGGCATTTATTCAATTTCCAAATTATTTATATATCTGTTTGACGAGTTGAAGGCTTTGACAACAACTTATTTAACCATAATTATTTGTAAAAAATAATAATAAATTATCTGCATGTGCGATATTTAAACACTTGTTCAGTTTAGGTGTAAGTGATAACTTAATGGTAAAGCTGTGTTAAAAGCTGAAGTATGAAAAAATATGAGTATATAAGTACTGACAAATATTCACAACTTCATACATTTAGTTTTGTTTGGTAAAATTTAATGAAAATAGACTTTGTAGCTAAATTTTGATCAGAACAATAATACTCTTATAACTGGTCAACTAATATTAAAACTACCGACAAAGGTCAACTGATATTAAAACTACCAACACCGGACCACTGGTAATAAAACTACCAACACTGGACCACTGACAATAAAACTACCAACACCGGACCACTGGTAATAAAACTACCAACACCGGACCACTGGTAATAAAACTACCAACACCGGACCACTGGTAATAAAACTATCGACACTGGTCCACTGATAATAAAACTACCAACACTGGACCACTGATAATATAAATATCGCCACTGGTCCACTGATAATAAAACTACCAACACTAGTCCACTGATAATAAAACTGCCGACACTGGTCCACTGATATTACAACTACCAACACTAGTCCACTGATAATAAAACTGCCGACACTGGTCTACTGATAATAAAACTGCCGACACTGGTCCACTGATATTGAAACTACCAACACTGGTCCACTGATATTAAAACTACCAACACTGGTCCACTGACAATAAACTACCAACACTGGTCCACTGACAATAAAACTACCAACACTGGTCCACTGACAATAAAACTACCAACACTGGTCCACTGACAATAAAACTACCAACACTGGTCCACTGACAATAAAACTACCAACACTGGACCACTGACAATAAAACTACCAACACTGGTCCACTGATATTAAAACTATCAACACTAGTCCATTGATATTAAAACTACCAACACTGGACCACTGACAATAAAACTACCAACACTGGTCCACTGATATTAAAACTACCAACATTTATATTATATCTATTTAACAGAAAGAATAGTTTTACTTTCAGTGGTCAAATGTCGGTAGTGTTATGATCAGTGCTCCAGTGTTGGTAGTTTTATTGTCAGTGGTCCAGTGTTGGTAGTTTTAATATCAGTTAACCAGTGTTGGTAGTTTTATTGTCAGTGGTCCAGTGTTGGTAGTTTTAATATCAGTTAACCAGTGTTGGTAGTTTTATTGTCAGTAGACCAGTGTTGGTAGTTTTAATATCAGTGGACCAGTGTTGGTAGTTTTATTGTCAGTGGTCCAGGAGAGAGTACGATAGGCGGCATATTCGGCCCCAAAAAATCACAAAAATTAAAATGCGACATGGACTTGTAATAATTATGTTAAAACACAACCTTGATATGAACTGTTAATTTCCAATTTAATTTTTGTCACTTTATGTCTGATGACGTCACGACGACGTTGCCAACGGTGACGTAATGGCGGTTTTATCGTGTATTTGTCGTATTTTGAGAATATTTTTCAATATTTCATACCCAGCGCAGGCAACAACCAAAAAGATATTTTCAACATAGATGCGTTTCGTGAATATCTTCAACATATATAAATATGGTTTTGGTTGTTGCGTGCGCTCGATATGAAAAAAGGTAAAAATAGTCAGAAAAAGGGAACATTGTGACTGAAAACAACAAGTTACTGAACTCCTTTCTGTTCCTATATGGTACATAATAGTAGCGGCAAGCATACAATTAGCCTGTCCGTCACAATTATGGGAAAACTGTGATAACTCGGATATTTTTGAAGCAGTTTTCTCGCAGGATATCTCAACTTGTAGAAGATAACGATGCACAGTTTTCAAATCTATTCGCCGACAACGAAGCATTTCCTTTACTTTTCGTGAATGGTCATAATTTGAAAAGTAGATTTATTAGAAAGAGATTATTCACTTTGTTATTATACCTGATATAAGTAACAGATATAAAAAAAAATTGTATATCACGGTATTCACGGAATTTAAGGTTTTCAACAACCGGGTCACGAATGTCAACCAAAATGATTCTACGGTTATATTTTCCAAGGTTGGAATTTTAGGTCTCTGTCGGAACATAACAATTTTTTTTATTCCCTATGTAGAATATTGTGTCAAAAATAAAACCCAGAGTAGCCCACGAATAAGGCAATCAAGTTACATGTATCTATCTACCAAAAATCCACCATTTTCTTATTTATTTAATATACATGTACATGTAATTTTTTTTTTTTTTGAATAGGTTTCACATTGTTTAAAAATGAAGATTGTTTTTAATCGCCGTGAAAATATTTTTAGAATAGATCTTTAAATATCGTCACGTCTTGTACCTTAAGATTACCACAATTCAGTAATTATCTATAAATTTTGCCAAAATTCGTACTAAAATAAACTGAATTTCTTACATTATCATTTTATGTAAAGAAAATATCGATCTTCGATCACTTTTAAGACAGTTCTGTTGAAACGAAAATGTACCATTTTCAGTATTAAAAAATTGTCCGATACACAGTTGGATTCGTCTAAGAAATGAATCCTAGCCGTGTGCCTTTCAAGAGATGTGAATTGTAGTAAAATTAATACAATCCAATAAAAAATAATAATTCCTTAAATAATTACAAGCAAAATATCGTTGTGATGACAGTTTCTATAAAAACGGAAAAACGTGTTTATACATTCAGTGTGAATGTGTCGATCGCATGTCTTCTACTACGTCCGTAACATCTTTCTAAATATACAAAACAGGGGTCAAATATTAGGCCGGTGTTTGAAAGAACTAGAACTGGCTGCAAACTCGACTAATACACATCCTAATTGTTGATGGAGAAATTTGATCGTCTTTGATGGGTTTTTATGATGTTTGTGATAAATTATGTTAAAATTATTTTTCAGTAAAATATATGCGAACAAACGGATAATCTCTGGTACACATGCTTTATAATACTTAATATCTGTGCATAATATCAGGAAAACTCAATTTATAATCATAAATGCATAGGTTCTTATGATGTTTAATATCTATGCATATTTTGTTAATTAAATAAATAAATTACCTGACAAATTGTATGTATGGCCAAATTTTCAATGTTAGCAATTCTAAGTCTGGAAATAATTCCGCAAAATATATAGATCCGATAAAACTGATAATTGCACAGATTCTTATGAGCCTTATATGTGTGTATAGTTTCAGAAAATTTGGATTTAACGTATTTAAATTAAACTCCGGAAGGAAGGTTTGTCTACAGACGGACAGACCGACAAACATGTGATTCCAGTATAACCCCTTCGTTTCGGGACCCGTATGGGCGCAGGACATTTGAGCGACAGTTTTAATATTTTAAATTTATTTTCTGTTCCAGTATGAAGGGCCGAGAAAGAAAAAGCTGAATATTCGCTCAAATGTTCCCCCGGGGGTGTATAAAAATGTTTTAATTAGATATTTTGTGTTCAGTATTTTCCGACTTTCAGTCGAGCTGTTATACAAAGTGTTCATCAGTTTCAGTGTGCAATGTGCTTATGATCGATGTTGCGTCGGTGATCAGGGGTCGAGTGTACTTGCAACGTTTTTCACCCAAGATTTTAGAATCAAACTCGTAACGTTTTCAGTTCGCTTGGCGAAGGTATTTGCTTTCTCCGGATATTCCGGTTTCCCCAAACATCCCAGAACTTATCACCTTGCTAAAAGCAAAATAAACAGGACTTGGGCGTTCACTCCACTCGAATAATGTGATCAGGTGAAGTATTTTGTTTATCATCTTTGCAATAGTATTAGAAGTAAAAAAAGTGAAAACATGTAATGATGATTTTAACAATGAAAGGGCGGTACACAGTCTTATATTGTACCAAATGGATTACTAAAACAAAATTCACCAGTCCACTGCCACAGGAAGTAACAACATACACATGGTATTTATAGAATCAAACCCGACTGTAAAGACCACTTCATAAAACTTGCAAAAGTGGTCCTTATATACAGGCGGCCATCGTAAACTTAAAATATGATTTTTAAGATGTCACTAGTCTTTAAAAGAAGACAAATACGGTATCTCGGTGGTCACTCCGTATATGAGAATTCGGGGTTCGAAACCTATCAAGTCTGACTAGGTAGTGAGTATTATTTCGCCAAACACTTGGCATTAAGAAATACCCCGTGTCACGACTAAAAAAACCAACATGCGCATTGCTGTTGCGGCCGTCTCATGAAGAAACCCACCCCTCCCTTCCAAAAATAAAATTCTCTATACCAGTTAAATAATTTTGACTGGATTTCAAACACTATTTTATCAATTAACCAACTAACAATGCCGTTAAATAACACTTTTCTTGTTATCATTTGAAGTTGTGATTCGTTAGGCAGCCGATTAATCGCATATCCAACGGCTTACTTCTCTCAGCATTTAGTTGAATCTCAAGGACCTGATGTGAAAATGTTTTGTTTCAAAGTTAGTTGGTTTTCTATGGATACTCAGATTTAGTACCAGAACTGAATATCTCGATACGAGCGAAATAATTTTGACTCGCCACTGGATGTGCATCATTACAAACAAAATTGTATAATCCAGGCCAGTGACAGGATTTTGTTATAATGTCATTTTAGCTCACCCGGCAAAGCCACGTGAGCTTATGGTATGGCAAAGCGTGCGTCCGTCCGTGCGTAAACTTGGATCTTCTCCTCTGAAACTACTGAACCAATTTAAACCAATTCGGTGTGAGAGGTCCTTGCAAGATAAAGATTAAAAATTGTGTCCGGCATAATTTACCAATATCCAATATGGCCGTTGTTACTAAACATATCAATAACCTATTTTTAGGCAATGTGGATTTATTTATGAGCCGATTTTGTTCAAATTTGGTACACAGAAACAAGATAGATAGCCACTTAACATATAATATGGGATTTGCTGTCAAATTTTTCGTTTACACAATATTAGAGTAATATGCAAATAGATGGGTTTTAAGACTTTTTCTTAAAAAATCTTCTCTGAAACTACTGAACCAATTTTAACCAAATTTGGTGTGATAAGGTCCTAGCTGGATAAAGATAAAAATTATGTCCTGCATAATCCACCAATATCCAATATGGCCGCTGTTACTAAAAAAAGCAAAAACCTATTATTAGTCACTGTGGATGTATTTATGGCCCGATTTTGTTCAAATTTGGTATACAGAAACTAGATAGATAGCCATTTAACATATGTAACGGAATTCCATGTTACATATGTAACATATGTAACGGAATTCCATGTTCAATGAAAAGTATAAATGCAATGTTAACAAACTTAATCCTTTGAGTGTCTTCAGGCGCATGCTTACCAGGTTAGCGATACAGGTACATTGTGCCTCGTGTTGTCATTTATGACTGAAATCAACCATCCATTTTTGCGTTTTGCAATGTAAGGGAATAACAAGTATACGGATTGAAAGAGTGTTAGAAAACAATAGAAAATTCTTAAATCAATAGCGAAGAAACACGAAACTACATGAAAATTTCGGCAGCCGATTTGCCGTTTTTGCCCCCCCCCCCCCCCACCCGAAAGTTACGGTTGTGAATTTGGACCATTTTTTAGCTCATCTGAGCTTTTGTCATCTATCTTCGTCCGTCGCCCGTTCTTTGTCGTCCGTCGTGTGTAAACTTTTCACATTTTAATCAACTCCTCTAAAACTACAAAGCCAAATTGGATGATATTTGGCAGTAATGTCTATATGAGGGCCTTTCAGATTTGCACAAAGGAAAGGATTATGTCCCCTTGGGGCACCATTTAGGGGAAAATTGTGAAAATTTGACTTAAATTAACACAACATTGTTTCTCTAATATTCATAATCCTTAAGTAAGAAATACACTTTAGCAAGGTTCTGTGCTACAAATGTATTTTGATTGTTTGATTTTCAATATTGGTTTTATTGTAATTAATTTTTATGTAGCCCTGAAATACGGAAAAATTCTATTTCGCCGTAAATAAGTGCCCCCTTTTGGGGCCTCGCTATTGACACCCATGACGTCATAGTATTTAAAATGAACTGTTTTTGATTAAAGTAAATGGGGAACTTCAAAATATAAACATAATAATCAATTCTGAGATGGGGCCGAAATCGGCCCTTATACTCCCAACTCCTTTTCACTAACAAAATTATTGGGCAAACGGAACTTTAAATAACCGGATTCTCGTCATGGTTACATCAGTCTTAAAACATTATTTTGTTATATTTGATACCAATAGTGTGAGAGTTCAAGCTCTCCAGATGCTAATCATCATTATACATTTATAAATAACTTTAGATAGCTTTCAGAAAACTTGTATTTATCTGGCTCTGTTGTTTGTGGGGTCAATTTACTTTATCTAGTTCTATTTGTTCACCAACCAAAAAAAAAGACCAGCATAAACAGTGTTTTAGAATAGACACTCATCGGTACATTTACAACACATGACTGTGTTTTTGTATTGGGAATGAAATACTAATTATAATAAATTACATATTTTAATTTCACTACACTTCCGTGAATTTTGTATTCTACAAACTTGGTAAAACATATGGAGTTGTACTCAGCTAAATCTAGAGAAAACAAAATTTAAATTGAATAAATGAAAGAAAAAGAAACACTAGCACAAACACACACGATATGTCTCAAGATACATCAATGAAATACATTTGATTGAAAAATCGCAGATCATGTAATATATTTTAGAATGCACAAACGAAGAAACGTTACACAAAGCTCGGTGGAGGGGTACTCGAATCCGAGTTTATACGTAAGTGGCCAATGACCATTAGGTAAATGAGTTTGACCACTGGAATTTGGACGATTAGGCGACAGAATATGATCTAGTGATGGATGTGTTTATTTGTTTATTGATATAGGCAAACGCCTTGAGAACTTTGACTGTTAATATCACCAAATTAAATATGCAGATGTTTTGTAAACATATCAAATAATCCATCATGTGGTTCCTGGTCCTTACATCGTCCTCTATACTGCAATAAAACAGGAGAATCACCCCCTTTTGATGTCCAATACGATGGCTGTGATGTTTATGTCACAAAAATTTAAACATTTATCTTGTTAATAAATGTCAGAATATTTGTATATAAATTGTACAACGAGTGAATGCTGTATCAAACCTCTAGCTTGTACTGAAGTAACATTGTGGTGATACACAGTAATCAGCAATACTTATCTTACGATTAGACTTGGTATCTGCTAAGTAACTGTAAGTATACTATTCATATTAATCTGTGCTGTTTTTTTCTGATGTTTAGAGCATACATGTACGTATTTCGGCTCTTTATTGTTGTCGCTTTAAGATATAAGCAACTGTAAGCTTAAAAATAAAGCAAAACTGTTAATATATTAACAAGGTTTTATAAAATATAAACTGTAGTTATAACTATTTTCAGTAATGGCAATTGTAAAAACAGTAAACATATGCCTTCTTCCACTATTCTGTCATTCTTCAGTGAAGGTAGCATTATATATTTCATATAGTATAAAAACCGAGAGATATTCGAAATCTTACAGAAACAATAATTTATTATCGATGACAATATATGTACGTTTGAATGTTCAGAAAATTACATCCAGATAATAAGTGTATAAATAATTATGTTTCTGAATTCTAGACTATTTGTTTAATATTGTTACAGTAAATATTTGTAATTAATGTGACATTAACTAGATTTGATCTAATTCTCAGTTTTGCTGATATATTTCGATATATGCGATATTCTTCATGAAAAAGATAACATTTTTAATATCTTTGATATTTTACGATCAATTTTCCGTAGTCTAAAAATTCGGTAAGCGTCTGATTATTTCGGTAAAAGACTTATTATTACGATAAACGTCTAATTATTCCAGCAAATTTCAATTATTACGGTAAAACATTTCAAAGATTTACCGTAATAATTGGACAATTGCCGGAATAATCAGACTTTTACCGTAATATAATTAGTCTTTTACTGGAATAATCAGATACTTACCGGAATTTTTAGATTCCGAAAAATTTGCGTAAAAAAGTCTAAATATTCCGGATTTTGACGGATTGTTCCGGATTTGGTCTGATTATTCCGGATTTTTCCTGATAATTCCAGATTTTTCGATAAGATTACAAAAAGTGTCTAACCATTCCGGAATTTCGCAATTATTCCGGTAAAACCTAGTGAATTAGGCAAACTTTTGATGGATACTAGGTTAGCATTACAAATCACGCAATTAACCCCGTTATAAACTGAAGAAAACCTAAAACTAATATTAACAACAGTGGTGTACACTTGTAACATTTAATGGAAGGCGAACCGCTGTAAATAAAATATGTTAATTTATCAAAAGATTTTACGAAAATGGAATTGCTTTTGTATGATGAAGCTTTTGAAAGAATAACAATAATGTTAATCTATTTAATGTCACACATATATAAATATGAAGTACATGTACATCTTAGAAATGTTGTACAACTTATTGTTTTCTTAATTTATATTTTTTGGGGCTTATTTCTATATTTTTAGACAAAAGCCAAAATGAAATCATTCGTTGTTTTAGCCGTCATGATTATCGTCGCCGTTGAAGGTAAATTCTTTAACAGCTACGGCGGATATGGATTAAATTATGTAAGTCAGCCTATTCAACTACCCTATAACAAATATGGTTACAAAGGATACCCAAAGATGGAGCTCTATAACAACTATGCTTACCCAAGCTATGGTGGAATTCTTGGCGGGGCGAATGTTGCAGGATTTAATGGCGGTTTCCATGGTGGATTAGGTAGCGGTTTCAATAGTGGATTTGGTGGCAGTTTCAATGGTAGATTTGGCGGTTATCGCGGATACAATCAAGCCGGATATGGGCCATATTACCAGTCATTCAAAGGTGGTCGATATTAATAATCTGACGTATACCGACCAGGTCAGTATTTATAAACCTTAACCATAAAGTAAAATACTAGTCATATTGTGGGATAATGTTATAATAACTATTGTAAAAGAAGTTATCATAAAACCCTCGACCGCTATACACTTACCACAAAAAAAGTGGTTATATACGGGTTATTTATCAATAAAAACGCCATCGGCGACCTGAATCGGGTATAACTCTGTATCAGAATGCTTTTAATACCCGAATTGCTAATTCAGTTTCGTTGAATCGCAGAAGCAGAACAAATTTTCAGTTTAGCTTGCTATCCATATCTATATTCTGTTAGGACATTTAGGACGGACGGCATGTGTACATATATTGCATCGCTTACTAAGATTGATAAAAAAATGTGGTTATAGCATTATTATAAAGTTTATAATGGTGACACTGAATGTTTGTTGTATGTCTTTCAGATGTAACGAATTGTTTCATTTCCAGAGAAGATAACAGCACAGAAAACGTTTATGTAAAAACGTGTACATGTTTGTATTTGTTGAATAAATGGTTCTAACATTTAGTTTTGTTTCTCATGTATTTTAAACATCACAGACATAGTTGAGTTGAGTTGAGTAATGGTATTTAACGTTCCAGTCAAGAATATATCACTTATATCGAGCCGTCGCCAGCTATAGGCGAAGGTGCAGAAATTTTGCCTGTGCGTTGCGCTGATGGCATTATACAGCAGGGTTCTTTAGCGTGCCAAGCCCACCGTGACACGGGACCTCATTTATTTTATGTTCCCATCCGAAAGAACCGTGACTTTCATTTCGTAATGCCGAGTGCTTGGCGAAAGAGCAGTCGCTACCCACTTTCAAGTCTTGGGTTAGACCCGGCCGGGGATCGAACCCACGACCTCCCACTTACGGAGCGAGCACTCTACCAACTGAGCTACCGCAGTGGTGTGTGCTCTTCATATTATAATTTGCTACAAAGTCTAGTATATACAACGGACGTTTTTTCAACAGTTTTACATCCAGTAAAGGTTATTTTTGTAATTTAATTTCTTTTAATGTTAATAAAGTTTGATTATTGAATGTCAAGAATATTTCACTTAAATCGACACGTCACCAGCTATTAAAGAAGTGATAGAAATTTCGAGTTTTACAGTGCAATCAAGGTGATGTGGAGGGGTTCTTTCATGTTTCTGTCGTGACAAGGACACAGGTTTTTAAGGGTTTTTTCGAAGGAACCCACGAATTTCATTTTCAAGTCTTGGTCAAACCCGCCTGAACTCAAGACCTTCTACATACGAAGAGAGCACTCTACCAAATGAGCTACCGTAGCAGTCAATAAAGACAATCATGCCATCTTTAAGGACTATAGTTGGTAATTGGGACAATTGAAATTCGATAGTACTATGTTATCCTTTTTTAATTCAAAGATTTTCTGTCTTGCCTACAATTTTAAGAAATACCTGTGATATTTTTTGGTTCATTCCAACCCACAAAACCGGTGTAAACTGAACCTGCAAAAAATTACACACCGGTTTTGGGTGTTAAAACATGTTAAAATGATAAACAAAAAATATTAAAGTTATTTCTTATAATTTAATTCAAGAACAGTTTTGCAATAATATTTATAACTTTAATGACATTTCATTCAAATTGCCGCCAGCATATGGCGCATGAACACAAATGACGTCCCTGACGTAATGACCACGTAACCATTAACATCATCATTTCTATTGATCGCGTGACTAATGTTGGTTATCATTATATAAACTGGAAATAATGATATTAAAAATACCTAGAATTAAATTAAACAAAGTTGTTCAGACAAACTTAAAGAACACTTTCTAGTATTCATTCAAGTTTTATGCTTAACTTGCACGACAACGGATGTCGAATTGTTTATCAGAATATCATCCATAGGTATGGTGGTTTGGTTGTAGTGGTTATATTGTTTTTCGTTTTCTAAAAAGCAATAGGGAAATCTACAAACAACAACTTGACAACGGATGTATTGAAAAATAGGTTTTACGTCAAGGCCAATAATATTTCACATAAATCGAAGTTTGATATTGGATGGTGGAGGAAACCGGATTACTAACATAAAACTACCAACCTTCAACAAGCGACAACACTTTCAAAAAAGGAATCTGTCCCGAGCAGGATTCAGTCGGTAAGAGGAACCTTGGTTCCTTTCGACCACTCGACTACCACCTCAACCAACTGAGAAAATTAAACAAAAACTAAGCAATAAGTACACAAACACCGAAACTTCTGATTATAAATGATCACTGACCTGTTCATTTGTTTTAGTGAGACTGGTCTCTAGTGATGTGGTTTAAGTTTATTCATATTCAATATGGAACTCATGTAGCATCCCGTTATGTAAACTAAATAATTTAGACATTTAGACTGATATATTAACAGTAATCTCGATATTAATGAGGAATAAATGATGGCCAGAGTTTAAAATCCACTACATGTGTGAATATATTTGATAAAAAAAACCTTCATGGTTTAGTTGTACTTAAGCAAGCATTCTGAAAGAAAACTTTGTCAGTACAATCTCCGCTATTGAAAAGAACAATGCATATTATAATTATTGTCACCAATCAAAATGGAGAAAATTTGGTGACTGGTAGTATGCAAACTAGAAGTTCGATTCAGGTCACTGTGACCCTGAATTTGGGTCAAGGTCAGAAGATTTGCAAGATTAACCAGAACTCTAGGCTAGAACTATATATGAAATTTCAAATTCCTAAACCTTACAGTTTAAATAAAGAGTTTTAGATGTTTTTTTTTATTTAAGGTCACTATGACCTCAAAGTAGGGTCACGGTCAACTAGCGTTGCAAACAAGAAGGGGCTTGAGTCTGATAATATCAATTTTTCACTGTCACCTTTTATTGCCATGGTTAATTGTTACTGTAGAAGTTGTTTTAACAGAGAGGCTTTTCTGACAGAGATGACACATCTATTCAGTTAAAGGCTTGCTGTAATTACTATATCATTTGACCTTTGAAGAGAGAGAGAGAGAGAGAGAGAGAGAGAGAGAAAGAGACAGAGAAAGAGAGAAACTCCTTCCATGATAATTCAGAAAGCTTATAATGCACTATATGCATCAAAATGACTGAGTTTTTATTTAAACAAAACAGTCACATACATTAAATAATACAATTTCACATTTAACCACAGGCACACATTAATAAAAGGCTGTGTTAATTAGTAATACAGACTTTATCACAAAACTGGTTGGTGGAATGCTACTCTTCCATTAAAACAACCTGACACCAACAAACAATGATTAGGAGAGAATTTAGAAGTCACTACTACATTGGCATGTGACATGCAACTACCAACTTCATACAGCTGAACAGGAGAAGCAGGAACACAGTCGCACAGTTCTCGGCACTTAGGATCAAACGACAAAAGTCTAACTCCAAAACCAAACGGTGAACATATGATTCGTCCATCTGAGCTGAAGCAAAGTTCCTTTATAAATCCTTTACCAACATTTGGTTCCTCTGTATAATACAGAAGTCTTTCTTTTGAATTGTATTTAGGTGATGAGAATCCATTTGCCATTGGCCGTTCCTCTACATGTATACTGTCTCTGTAATTTAAATTCACAACTCTCCTGCGTTCTCCAGATTGAATAATTAATGTTAAGATGTCATTTCTATCTAAAGGTGCATCTAGATTTAATGTACTTGAGATCCTAATGAATTCTCTATTCTGTGAATTATTGCTGTTACTGTTTTCACTGTTTGCGGAAGAATTTCCTTGGTTTTGCGGCTGACCTTGGGATTCATCTTGTGACCCCGAACTTCCAGCCACCGGGCCATGTGGGGGTCTATTGGACTGATAAACAATATGTATACCAGGTCCACTGTCTGAGGAATCTGAGCTATCTGAATCAGAACTTGTATCACTGAATGAAAATAAGTCAACTATATGTCCATTTTGTTGTACATGAGCATGTCCATTTTGATTACTATGGTTTCTGGAATCATTATGTTGGGATGCACTCTCTTGGTTGGCATGACGACCATGCTGACTAGAACTACTTGAACTGGCTGATCCTTGTTCAACATGTTGCACTGATGAAGTACTAGCTGTCTGTACATCTGATAGATGTGAGCTACACCTCAGTGCTGTCGTACCTGACGTACCTGATACAGAGGCAGACATTGTGGTATCAGATGAAGCTCCTATGTACTTTGTCTCTTCATCATCTGTGTTCTCATTATCATATTCTTGGATGTCATGAACACATGTCCACTGAAACATAAACAGTAATACAATGTTCAATAATTAACCAAAATGTAGTTGCTGGTAACCATGGTTACACATGCCAGAAATCTGTTGTAGACAGCATTATCACAAGCTAAAAACAGAGCTCCAGATAAGAGGAGTATCTGTGTAAATACCCTTTATTTTTTTTGAAAATAGTCTTTAAATTGTAAATGTAAGGGTATAAAAACCTTTGAAAGTCGTCATTACCCTTTACAATTCTTATGAAAGTAGAGCCTGCTATGGGGGTTGAACTCCTGACCAAAGTGCCTGTGAAATGTCATTGTCACAATGAAGATGATGTTAGGTATTATTATTAGAAGCTATACTTATTTGAATAAATGACTTTAAAAATTGAAAATACGCTTTACACTTTTATGGATCAGTGCCAATACTCTTGAGATTTTACAGGGTACACTTTAGAAAAAAAGTAGGGGGTAATGGCATTTCATATCAAATTCTTATCTGGAGCTCTGAAAATTTTTACTGAAAAACCTGTTACGAATGCTTAATTATGTTTAATATTTTCTATGTTTAAAATTTCAACAAAAGCCGTACACAAATAAGGCCGTTATGGCCATTTTTAAGTTTTTGCTACTTATAGTAACAGTGGCTATCTTGGATATACTATAAGAATGTCGAACAATCCCATACCAATTGCCTTCACAATAAATCATCTATTCAAGTTTCAATTAAATCAAATGAACAGTTTCTTTCAAATACACAGAAACAATTTATCCACAAACATACACCCTGACAGTGGTATTACTATATACCCCACACAACAGGTAGCAAGGGATAATTAGTGTTATTTATATTAAGAAGTATGCAACAACCTTGACTTCTGATGATGACTTTAATTATGATAAAAGAACATCAAAATCAATAATTTATAAACAATTATATGGTTTCTTGATGGATTCTGATTCAAATTCAGAATTTTCCAATTTTCCAAAGAATCATGATGAAAATTTGAAATTATCATGATACTGGGCATTCTGAGTTCCAAAAAACCATTTAAACAGACTACAAAGTGAGCCCAACATTATGGTCAAAGGGGAGATAACTCTAGAATATCACATTGACTAACTACTACCATTATGGTCAAAGGGGAGATAACTCTAGAATATCACATTGACACAGATCAAAAACTAACTAATTTAGTAATTACCTCTGACACATCCCTGTTACTCATATTTCTAGACAAGACACACCATCCATATGGATGAACCTACAACATAAAACATAGGTGTTTACTTTATTATCAGAAAAACTTTATATGGAATTAACAACCGCTTATATTTTCAATATGACTATCTCTCTTCAATGAAACATGCAAAAGTAATTGTATTGCAATTCCCCTTAAAAGACAACTGGGGTCATGACCCTTGATGCGTATGTTTGCAAATTATTGCTACTCATTCTGTTACTCGCCGGCAACTTGATTCCTTAATCATTTTCCCCTAATACAACTGTGATGTTAACAAATTCAACTTTTCATAGCCAAATGTAATAGTATAAACTATAAAATCTAAAAGTTAATTATTCTAAAATCCCAGAAATAAATTTTGAAACGCATTGAAAATTTCTGAATTTTGAAGACTCGGATGTTAAGATGATGTCATGTCTCCCACAGGATGACATTATGTGATTGCCTTTTGATTATGATGTCACTTAAGGTTAAGTGGTCATGTGAGATACGCTGATCTCGCAAGGTAAAAAAACCCTATCTCACATGAACAGGTATGGAAGAAACGGTGACAAGAGTTGAACAAATATGGGTACAAAATATTTATTGAAAGAAAGACTTGTAAATATAAGAAATGACATTTCTGCTCATGGTATTTCAAGAGAAAATGCAAGATAGTGTGTGCACATGTACTGTTTAATGATTCATTTTAGGATGTATACAATTTTGTGGATTTGTAAGTTTATTAAGTCATTTTAATTTATTGACTGTATTATCTTCTTTAAAATTTGAAAAAAAATGAAGAAAAATTGTCAGATTTTTTATGGGTGAAATAAATACCCGGTACATGTACTATGCATTAAATAGTGAAATATCAATGTCTTTGTAAGATATCTAAATGTACATTGTAATCATCTAAATATTCAATTCTCATTTGTTTAAAAACATTTTCTTTCGCCTAACTATATCAGGTACATGAAATAAATAATGAATGTCACACATGTCAAAAGCCAGTGTTTAAATTGGTAAGCTGTTACCTGTAGGGATGCCACAACTTTAGCATGGTTTCCAGTTGGCCAATCACTAACCACTTCCACTTTATTTCTTTTACTGGTTCTCTTACTAAAATGATGTATTTGCTCATTTTGAACCCTCTGAGGTCATCTGCTAAAGTTGAGAGGTCAAGGTTATGTATAATGACGATACAGCCTGTCTGTGTAGAGATGATTAATTTCTTGTTATCAGGAGTTAGTTTTGATCTCATTAGACGATTTGTGTGGAATACTTTAGTCCCTTGAATTTCACTCTCAGAGTAACTGAAAAATTAAACAATTAACACTACAACAATTTGTACCTAATTAATGATTCATAAACATGTGATAGTATTACATACAAAGTAAGTCAAAATATCAGGTGTTACACATGTCAACCATGACTCAAGCCAGGGTCACTAACTTATCAGGTGTTACACATGTCAACCATGACTCAAGCCAGGGTCACTAACTTATCAGGTGTTACACATGTCAACCATGACTCAAGCCAGGATCACTAACTTATCAGGTGTTACACATGTCAACCATGACTCAAGCCAGGATCACTAACTTATCAGGTGTTACACATGTCAACCATGACTCAAGCCAGGGTCACTAACTTATCAGGTGTTACACATGTCAACTATGACTCAAGCCAGGATCACTAACTCAAGCCAGGGTCACTAACTTATCAGGTGTTACACATGTCAACCATGACTCAAGCCAGGGTCACTAACTTATCAGGTGTTACACATGTCAACCATGACTCAAGCCAGGGTCACTAACTAACTGTTCTTAATAGAGTAATGGTGTTTAATGTCCCAGTAAAGAATATTTCACTTATATCGAAATGTCGCCAGCTATTGGTGAAAGTGCAGAAATTTTGCCTGTGCATTGCGCTGTTGGCATTATACAGCAGGATTCTTTATCATACTAAGCTCGTGCTAGGCCCACCGTGACATGGTACCTCATTTATTTTTAGTTCCCATCCAAAAGAACCATGACTTTCATTTTGTAATGCTGAATGCCTGGCGAAAGAACAGTCACTACCCACTTTCAAGTCTTGGGTCAGACTCGACATGGGTTCGAACCTACAACCTTCCACTTACAGAGCAAGCAGTCTAACAATTGAGCTACCACAGTGGTTCTGTTCTTAATAACTACTTCCTCAAGTCTCATATCTTAATCATAGTTCTAAAGTAAATATTACTAATACTGTCTAAAACATAACAAGCTCACATATTAACTCACACACCAAATCATACTAAAGGTGTGACATTATGTAATCATGAATATTAAGACCCTCATTTTTATACCCTGTAAATTTATATGTCTAACCTGTTTATATCCCAGGTAAAAATGTTGCCATCAAATCCAGACGTGACCAGCATACCTTTATCAGGTATATACTCTATGTTCTTCACCCAATTAGAATGGCCTTTAAAATGGTGTAACTTGTTTTTCATATAACGAGCATCCCATAATGCAACAGTCTGATCATCAGAACAACTGGCAAAAATTCTTGAATCCAGAAATCTATATAAAACAAAATAAAAGTGAGAAAGAATTATGAAATATATTCAATTAAGTTAAACCAAGTGGAATCAAACATGTTCACGACAAAACGACCTCCAATTTATAAATTATATATAAACATATTTAACTAGATACAGCATAAATGAGGATTTATATTAGAAAAACTATGACATTGGTTGATAAATTCCTAGGTATTATTTACAAGTTTTGGTGTCATAAGGTCAAAAGCAAATTAAAATCTCAATTTATAACATTAATAAATTATATGACTGATACACATGAGGTGTATTTTCTAGATTTTGAATTTTCTAGATGGATAATTTTCATTAGGTTACCCAGAAAGAATGGGCTAGGCTATGGGTGAAACTTAATTGAACAGACACATTTAAAAACGTGATTTAGGAAAAATTAACCTGATAACATAAAGGATCTTGACACATAAAGAGACTGACCTGACACAGTTTACACATAAAGAGACTGACCTGACACAGTTTACACATAAAGAGACTGACCTGACACAGTTTACACATACAGAGACTGACCTGACACAGTTTACACAGTCATTGTGGGCTTTACTCTTTGAAGAAACTAGTTTTCCATTAAATGGATCAAACATCAAAATACTGTGACCTTCACATGCTGCTGCCATTAATGACCTAATAAAAATAAAAGAAGCATATTTAGAATAGTAAAATTAAACATTATACATTCACAAATTGAGACCAAAATTACGGATATTTATAATTGTCTGTATCTTCTTATTGTCATATCAGCATCATGATTATCCTTATAAGTTCATTCAAATATTTATCTGTATAAAAACATATCAAAGTTTCTGTTGTTAGAAACTGGTCTATTTTAGCAGCTACAAATGAAATAAAAAATGTATTTCCCCATGTTTTGAAGCTACTACTTCCTGATGGGGTTCTCCAGTGTACCACATGATATCCTATAACATTTCTGAGGAACAATTATTTCTATTGGAAATGGAATCTCATCATGTCATGTTATCTTGTAAAAATAACATTAATCTAGGAAATTTCGATTAAACGTTTTCCTAAACGTTCCACACAATCATTAAGTAGTATTGATCATGTGGTACACTGCCTTGTGAACTCCATAGAAGCTTTATACCAATATTCAGTATCAATATAAACAGTCATTGAATGAGGATCAACCTCAAGCAAGTTCAAAAAGCTGTACTATATATTGACAGTGCCGTCTGTAAATGTTCAAGTAAAAGACAAATTTCTTAAAAGTAGGCAGCAAGTATGGAGTGTCACAAAACATATTCAGAAAATGTAAAGTTGGTGCAAGTAGGTCACTAGGTGACAAACTGAATCTAAATCTAACAAATTAGCAGACAACTTTTGTTGGCCTACTGCTTGCTGGCCTTATTGATACCACTGTATTGCTTCTCATATTTCTTGTAAGTTCTCTATGGATGTGTTTGCATCTCTGTCAAGACATTAGCTGTAGGTCCTGTGTATCTTATAGAACACGGTATCTGGTCAACTCGTTCCAATTCCAACTCGTTCCAACTGATTTTCGCCAACTCATTCCAACTTTTTTACCAACTCGTTCCACTTTTTTATGCAGAGTTTTTACACCTGTGTTTTAATTACCAACTCGTTCCAACTAAATTACCAACTCGTTCCAACTTTTTTACCAACTCGTTCCAAATACCAACTCGTTCCAACTTTTTCACCAACTCATTCCAAATTTAAGAATTTTTAATGATTTTACAACTTTTAATATAATTAAATAATTAGTTTAATATAAGACGATTTAAAAATCAAGGATATCCTAATTTTTAATTTAATTAATCACAACGTTGCCCAGCTCTAACCACATTGAGCGTTGAGGTATCCTCTTCAAGAGCCATAATAGTCCAAAGTTCCAAAATATATATTGCAGAGATTTCTTTTTTTTTTTTTTTTTTTTTGTTACATTTTTTCTTTATATTTTCTTCTTTTTCTTTTCTTTTGTATCTTTCTTCATTTCTTTTCTTATTGTGTTTATTATTTTATTTATTGATTGGTTTGTTGTTGTTTTTGACTGTTATCGTGAGTAGTTTTCGTAGATTAGTTTGATCTTGTTTAAGAATATTTTAATTGTGTTTTTAACTATTTTCATGTATTTTTCACGCTCACTTGTCGGTAAAAAGAGGAAAAACAACCTTTTAGTAATTTTTCAATCGCACACTAATGTTTACAAAACAAGTAAAGGGTTTATTTGCGAAACTAAAATTCTACTATCCGTTTAATCTGTTTATAGAGCCGATCTACCTAATAGTTCCGACAGTCTTGATAAACAAAGACATAACAATTAATTGTGATCACAATACATAATATTATTTATTTATCTGTTATATGATTTATTCAGTGTTAATTCTTAGTACGTCCGGTTTAAAGTGTGTTCATCACTTGACATAAAGGAAACTATGGGGAATATTTATCTATTAAAATAAAATAAAATAAAATAAAATAAAATAAAATAAAATAAAATAAAATAAAATAAAAAATACATCTGTCGATCTAATCGGTTTAATTGAGAAATTTGAAAGAACTACTAAGTCGTACGCTGTTATAGTTGTCACAGATTTGGACATATAGCAGCAAACTGCAGATTCCATAAACGCTGTATAAACTGTGGATCAGAAAAATGTCAACAAAACTATACATGTGATAAGGATCCAAACTGTGTCAACTGTAATAATAAACATAAAGCTGACAGTAAATTTTGTATGACCTTTAAGAGTATTCAATCTAATATTCTTGAACGGTCATTGAGTATAAAGTAGTACCAATTTACGTCTACATCTATATACAAACTTTATTTCTATATTTACACCGTATATAGATGTTTTTATCTATAATTAACTTTTCATTTTTTTTCCTTTAAGTTCATTGAATATGAAAATCCTTCAATTAAATATACGATCAATTTTTACCTCTAACAAACTGTTGGAAGATTATGCTAATTCCTATGGAATTGATATTTGTTTATCTGAAACATGGTGTAAGGATAACAGAACTATAGATATTAGAAACTTTACATCAGTATGGAATAACAGATCAGTTAAGAAAGGTGGCGGTGTCTGTATCCTTATCAGAAATAACATTAAATTTATTCCAAGAGATGATTTAAAAATAGATACTCTGGAAGCTGTATGGATTGAGGTCGAATTAAACCAACAAAGAGTAATTATAGGATCAGTTTATATTCCTCCATCTAATTTTAAAGCCCTTGATTCTTTTGAAAATGTCATATCAAACTTCGATCAAGAAACTAAACTTATCATCACTGGCGATTTAATGCTAGGAATGCAGTATGGGACAAAACTGACAAACAAAGATCTGGTAGTGCATCTTGGAAAATGGGTGACAAAATACTTGAATATATGTTAAAGTATGACTTAATATGCCTTAATGATGGCTCTATGACTAGATCCAATCAAAACAACCAAGAGGATAGTGCCATTGATCTTACACTTTATAAAAATATGCTGAAGCCAGAAAATTTCAAATGGAACATAGATATCTGGGGTATGTTCAACAGTGATCATACAGCTATTATTATTACTTATGAAGATCTTAATAATGTAATTAGAGAGAAATGGGACTTTAAGAACACAAACTGGGATGAATGGAAAGAACAAAGTAACAATTTTCTTGAAGAATTTAAGACAATATTGGAAGAGGGTAGTCTACACATTGAAGAGGCCTGCAAATTTTTCACTGAAGGAATTATAAATTGTGCTAAATCTTCGATCAAGACCAAGAAGATATCAAAATACTCTAAGCCATTCATGACAGACCTATTAAAACAAAAATTGATAGAAAGTAAACGACTAAGAACATAATACCGGAAAAGAAGAGACCCAAACAACTGGACAAAATATAAAAAATCTGTTGAAAACTTTATAACGTTATACAAGGATGAAAGAGATAGATGGTGGAAAGAATTATGCAACTCTTTACATAATGAACCTGACACAATGTGGAGGAATATAAACAAAATTACCAAAGGATCCAATTCATCTACAATCCTACCAATCAAAACTAATAATAATGAATATGCCTTTAGTGATGAAGATATAACAAAATGTATGATTAACACCCATATACGTAGAACGCATTATGACACAAGTCAGCTTGATCAAACCTTCTATGAGGAAGTAGAAAATAAAATTATTCATATTGTTAAAGAAGAAGCTGGAAAATTGAACCGTCATCAAATCATAATGCTGAAATCTTTAACACAGACATCCAGGAACAAGAAGTAAAAGAAGCCATTCAACTTATGAATTATAACTCAGCACCAGGACCAGACAAAATCTCACCTATAATGATTAAAAATTCAGGCAACAACATGGTAGAAATCTTGACAATACTTTTTCAACAGTGCTTAAACTTTGGAATCTTTCCCTCTACTTGGAAACTTGATCATAAAATTTTCATCAGGAAACCTGGCAAATCAACATACAATACTGAAAAATCATATAGACCCTTAAGCCTGTGCAGTGTAGTAGGCAAACTTTTTGAGAGAATTATTACTAGAAGACTAGTTTGGTACCTTGAGGCCACACAACAATTGGACCTCTTTCAGTTTGCATACAGGAAAAATAGAAATATCACACAGTCTTTGTTATATATGACTTCAGACATATATGATGGATACAAAAAAGATGAAGACACAATTGCCACTTTTATTGATCTAGAAGGTGCTTTTGATTCAGTATGGCGAAATGCTGTGATACTCAAACTGCATGAAGCTGGTATCAATGGAAAATTACTTCTCACCATTAATAGTTTCTTATCCGATAGATTTTCTAAATGTCTTATAAACAATTATTCATCAAACTGGTTAGCGTCTAACAATGGAGTTCCCCAAGGATCTGTTTTATCTCCTATACTCTTCATCTTGTTCACAAAAGAATTCAAACCACAAGTTTTAAAGCATATTGCATTCGCAGATGATATCACCTGTTGGATAACCAGTGCTGACTTATCTACAGCAGTAAATCTGATGGAAAAAGACCTTGCCTTTCTGAATAATTGGACTAGAAAGTGGAGACTTAATATAAACTGCTCAAAGACTGACTTTATTTGCTTCACTAAAAAAGGACACAAAGATGTTAATATCAAACTTAACAACACTATGCTGAAACAAGTCCAATCTAAACGATGTTTAGGAGTTATACTAGATGAAAATTTAACATACAAAGAACATGTTGAAAATACATGTAGGAAATGTTTTTCTGCTATTTATAAAATCAGCTGTTTTTTCAACAACATAAATGGAGTAAATCTATCCATTGGTTGATTGTTATATAATACATGTATATGTAGTACTCTTGAATATGCCTACCCAGTCTGGTGCTCCATACAGAATGATTCACTAAAGAAGTTAGAGACAGTCCATCAAGCAGCTCTGTTAAAAATCACAGGAGGTTTTACATCCACTCCAACTTCTTTGTTAGAAGCACACAGTGGAATTCAGCCTATTCGTCTAAGATATGAGGAAATCATGCTGCAAGAATTAGCCAGAATCAAGAGAAAACCACTTGATAATCCAATTCGTGCAAAGATGGAACAACTCCTAGCATGTACACAATTTATGGAACATAAAATTATCACTCCAATTCACGACTTTAATATGGCCAATGCAGACTTCTCACAGAAGGCAAATATCAATAACATCGAAGAAGAATCATCTTATAATTTAGATACATTCACCAGTGAACCAGATAAAAATATTCTTTTAACAACTGAGAATCTTGGTAATAGTAAAGACAGAACGGCTGAACAAATACAGAGAGCTACGACCATCACACAGGAGTTTTTATTACAACTAGATCCTGATACCATGATTATCTTTACAGACGGGTCTGCTTTAGGAAACCCAGGTCCAGTTGGTGCAGCAGCCCTAATTTATACCAAAGGATTAAATTTTGATCCTGTTTTAATTAAAGAACCAGTCTCAAATTACAGCACTAGCTACCATGGTGAGCTATATGCTCTGAAGTTAGCATTCAACTATGTACTAACCTACAGTACCTTAAACCAGTGTAAATCTGTCCATATTTTTAGTGATTGCCAAAGTGTTATCTCTACAATTTTATCTACAAATGACCAAAGTTGTTTCACTCATCTTACCAATGAAATTTACTCTTCAATTAATAACCTGAAAAAAAGGAATATCAGACTCAATATTTCATGGATAGCTGGACATGCAGGTATTAATGCCAATGAAAAAGTGGATTTAGCTGCAAAAGAAGCAGCAAATGAAGCTGCAAATGAAGCTGCAAACACAGAAATTGTGGAGCTGTTTGTACCATATTCGGACATAAAAATCTGTATAAAAGAACATATTAAAGAAAAATGGCAGAGACAGTGGGACCTAGAAAATGCAAACCAATTTTATCATGACCTCATACCAAATATTGGCATAATAACAAAAAAGAAGTGTGAAAGAGACTTAGAGTATGCCAGACTCAGACTTATATCTGTCCACAACAGACTTAAAGATAACATGAACAGACTCGGTCTTACAGACAACCCAACATGCGATTGTGGTAACAACAGGGAAACCGTCCAACATATTATTTTAGAATGTGTAAAATATGAAGAATACAGACGTGAACTTATGTCCGTCATCCAAAGAGAATTAGATGGTGCGCTTGCTATAAGCGGAGATTATACTATGACGGTGCTCCTAGGAGAATGTAAGGATATACCACCGAGTTCAAGAGATGCCATTTCTGACGCTTTTGAGACATTTATTCGAAGCAGCAAAATTTTAAATATAATATAAACGTACTCATTCGATCGCAGTAGCGCCTACCTACAAAAGTACAAAGTGTAAATTTCTCCATAGTGGAACTTTAAACCCATAGTGTTATTTCAAATTCCATAGAGTCCATTTTCTCGCGAAGAAGGAGAATTTGGATAACAACAACAACAACAAATTTGGTACGAGTTGGTAGTTGGAACGAGTTGGCAAAAAAGTTGGAACGAGTTGGTAATTCATTTGGAACGAGTTGGTAGTAAAAAGTGGAACGAGTTGGCAAAAATCAGTTGGAACGAGTTGGAATTGGAACGAGTTGACTAGTATTCATAGAACACATTAAAGATTTATGGAAAGCAAGCATAAATTCAAAATTTACCAAACTTCTTCAACACTTACCCATCGGTGGAAAAATCAAAATTGAATATTCCACCATGGTGAGTATCCTGGACCGTTTTACTTGGATCCCATGTGTGTAAAGCTTTGAAATTTGAATAAAGGGCTGTATTCAAAGATTCAGAATCTGATAAACCACTGCGATGGACATTAGAATGTCCCATTTCTCTCCGCCTAAGCCATTTCCAGGGCATGAATTCTAACCCTGTCGACACAGTCTCCTTCACGCTTGTTTTGGTGTCTTCTTTCTCAGATCCAGCCATTTCATCTTTGATTATTTAGCATACATATTACAGTTTACACTAATGTGGTACAAGTCGTTTCAGTAAAGCGGAAATTAAACACTGATTGAAGAGCACTGCCAAGGGAGTTAATAAAAACACAGTGTCTATCTAAAGTGCGCCAAGAAAGAACAAGCGAACAAATTAAATCAGAATCAGGACTCAGGAGAGTATGCATATATATAGTAGATAGTTGTTTGCCCGGCTTAGTATATATATTAATAATTATATGCTACTTATAGTATTGTGAAAAAATAATTAAAATTGATTGAGTTTAAATGAAGGGAGCGATTTTTCACAGTTAATTTTGAACAACCTTGTCAGTTGAACAACCTCCCTGACTGACATATTTGAGCATTTGGATCCAAATAATGTTACCAGATTCGAAAAAAAAACATCAGGGAAAAACTTTTACCGATATTAAAGCAGTTTTGTTTTCTTGCGTAAAGTCACTTTTCGAAAATGGCGAATGCTACAAATTTTGAGATGGATGCTGCAATATACGCAAGGCCGGTACAACTTGTTCAAACTGTGACAGGCCAAGAATCACAAATCACACGCGAGTTGAAAAAATTGAAAGAGTATATCCAGATATATATATATATATATATATATATATATATATATATATATATATATATATATATATATATATATATATGGTATATCTAAGACTGTCAACCGGGATTGCCAAGTTGACAACAAAATCTATACTCACGGTTTAACTTTCAACCGGGATTGCCAAGTTGACAACAAAATCTATACTCACGGTTTAACTTTCAACCGGGATTGCCAAGTTGACAACAATATCTATACTCACGGTTTAACTTTCAACCGGAATTGCCAAGTTGACAACAAAATCTATACTCACGGTTTAACTTTCAACCGGGATTGCCAAGTTGACAACAAAATCTATACTCACGGTTTAACTTTCAACCGGGATTGCCAAGTTGACAACAATATCTATACTTACGGTTTAACTTTCAACCGGGATTGCCAAGTTGACAACAATATCTATACTCACGGTTTAACTTTCAACCGGGATTGCCAAGTTGACAACAATATCTATACTCACGGTTTAACTTTCAACCGGGATTGCCTAGTTGAAACCAACCCAATCGTTAATTAGTATTAACATTATATAACAGTTAAGGCAAGTCAGCATGGCTACTGGTACATCTGGTTTCGTACAAGATAAGAAGAGTCCAAGAACACACAGTACTAACTGTCCTCGGTGCGACGTAAACATACCTAATGACTCTAAATCCAATGATTACTGTACTTGTTCAGTCTGCCTCTTACGATTCTGTCTACCATGCGCAAAATTTCAAAAAGATCATACGAAATCTTAATGGAAGATGACAATTTCATATGGTATTGCCCAGGTTGTAAACAAAACTTTTCATCGTTTACGAACTTTCAAAGCAAGCTAAACTCAATTGAAACCAACACTCAAGAACGATTAAATATATTAGAGGAAAACATAGATTTAAACTCGATAAATCAGTTGACAAAAGGATCGACACTCGTATTCAAATCACAAAAATGAAATGATGGATGAACTCAACTCAAAGTTGGACGAAATGCTGCACAATAAAATTACAACTGATGTGAAAGAATTGGACGACCAAAAACAACGTTCTTTAAACCTAATATGTTTCCATCTGCCCGAATCAAATAGCCCTAATTCATCAGACCGAATTAAACACGACAAGCCTAATTGAATCTATCCGTAAGAGTATTAACGTTCCAAATGTTGAAATAAAACTGTGCTTTAGGTTAGGAAAGCCAATTAAATCAAAAGTTAGACCTCTAAAAATTGTCCCAGAAAACAAAAGGCACAGAAAGAAAATTATAAATAACGCAAGTCTTTATGCACCAATCCACTAAAAACAATGCATCATTATTAAAGATCTAACACCCAGACACCGAGAAGAAAATATAAAAACAACGTAAAAATTTAAGGCAGATCAGCGGGAAACAACAAAAATACAAATTGGAATCGTGCTATAATGTTCTATCTAACATTTTCAACAATATAGAGGTATTGGTACCATTGAAATCAGTACTATTTAAACTCTTAATTTAGTAATGCTCTGTTCTATCTTCATCCCTATTCGCGCAAAAGCAATGCAAAAATGTTATATCTGCAAGGTGCCCCTACTGTTCTATGATCTGCACACCCAATCGGCACGCTTCTTTGAAGTCACGTGGTACAACAATTAACAAGTGAGAAAAGAGGAATGTTATGAACCTAGGGTAAGTGTATAACATACAATTTCTTTATTAAAGATTAAAATAAAACAAAAATTAAGACACAAAACTCAAATTACTTGTACTGACCGATTAATCAAAAACATTCGTTGATGAATTACAGTAACGGAACCCACCAACACCACAATTACTGCAGCCTTATTCAATGATACCACCCTATCCCCAAGCTGTTTAGCACATTACTAACACAACATAATGCTAACAGCGGAATTACAACCAGCCCATTATTACATTGCTTAGATGATCTGACAGAAAGAGATGGACCTGTCCACCACCCGCTTAAATTAAAGATTAAACTGAACCAATTTCCAGTACACCAATCTATAATCAAGCCGAAACCTCGGATGATGACGACACTGAAAATGGCATAAACCAGTTGGGTACCCAATAAGAGCTTTGTCTTAACCATTTTAATAATACTGTAAATACAAATTTTAAATGTAAATATAATGTAAACAAAAATCTCAAAATCTTTTATACAAATGCAGACAAAAATCCGATGTAGTACAAATGTACAAAATTCAGCACAATATCGACAAAGTAAATAAAGATATATTCTCTTACTCAAAAGTAACACCAGGGGACACAACTTCAAAACTCCATAAAGAATTTATAAGTAGAAGAAATATGAGGAAAGCAACATTTAGTCAACGAGTGACCAACACGTGGGATTCCTTACTAGTAGAATTAGTGGACAAGCCATCATTAAATAGTTTTAAAAGTGACATCAACAAACATTGGACAAACGTAGATCTAAAATTCCAACCGACCAATTATGAACCGGAACCGGACAAAACAGGAATTAGTTCGAAGAATCCTATCAAAACGGGTCACAGAGGCAAAAAGCCTATAGTGGTTTCTACAGACAGGTAACACGTAAATCGGCGATATAATCAGATAATCACACAATCAACAAACCAATCACCTTTTCCCTCTTAATGTAATCAGTTTCGAACTGTGAATGCGTTTATAATTGATCATCATAGATAATCATAATTATTTAAAAGAAAAAAATCCATAATAATGAAAGTATCTCGGTTTTGAATTTTATTTTTCATGAATAAAACATCACATTGTCACGGTGTGTGTGTGTGTGTGTGTGTGGTGTGTGTGTGTTATTAAACGCATTGTCTGTACATGTCCGTATGTGTTTGTGTGTGTGCGCGTCGCGTTGTGTGCCTATTGAACACAGTTGTGTGCACGTATCTGTATTTGTTAAACACAATACTCTCCTTGTGTGTGTGTGTGTGTGTGTGTGTGTGTGTGGTGTGTGTGTGAACACAGTCTGTACTTGTTAAACACGATACAATACTCTCATGTGTGAGTGTTTGTATACGTGTGTGTATGTGATTCTGTGTGTGTTAAATGCAATCTGATTATAGCTGTTTCTGTGGGTTAAATAAAATGTATGTGCATTTCCGTGTGCATCTGTGATAATGGCAATTGTTATATGTGTATGTGCGCGCCATGGAGTGCGTCTGTTTTAAACACATTAGTGGGCATTGTATATGTACATGTTAAACACAACAGTGTTGTGTGTGTAGGTGTGGGTGTGTTGTGTGTGTGTGTGTGAGAGAGATAGTTTGTGTGTTAAACGCAATCTGGATATAGCTGTTTCTGTGGGTTTAACACAATCTGTTTGCATGTGTCCGTGCATGTGTAATAATAACAGTGTGTGTGTGTGTGTGTGTGTGTGTGTGTGCGTGTGTGTGTGCGCGCGCCTTGAAGTGTGTCTGTGTTAAACACATTAGTGTGCATTGTATATGTACATGTTAAACACAATACAATACTTCACTGGTGTATGTGTGTGTGTTAATGTACGTATGTGTGTGTGTTAAACACATTGTCGATGTATGTCCGTATGTGTTTGTGTGTGCGCGCGTCGCGGTGTGTGTCTATTGAACACAGTAGTGTGCATGTATCTGTACGTGTTAAACAAAATACATGCAAGACTTCCCTTGTGTATGTGTGCGTGTGTTTGTGTACGCATGTGTATGTGTTAAACACATTGTCGATGTATGTCCGTATGTTTGTGTGTGTGCGCGTCGCGGTGTGTGCCTATTGAACACAGTAGTGTTGTATATGTTAAACACAATAGTGTTTGTGTGCGAGTGTGTGTTCCGCGTGCGCGAATGTATCTTTTAATACAATATGTGCATGTATCGGTTCGTGTTAAACACAATACTCTCGTGTGTGTCCGTGTGTGTGTGTGTGTGTGTGTGTGTGTGTGTGTGTGTGTGTGTGTGTATGTGTGTGCTTGTTTGCGTGTTAAACGCAATCTGATATAGCTGTTTCAGTGGGTTAAACACAATCTGTTTGCATGTGCCGTGCAAGTGTAATAATAACAGTTTATGTATGTGTGTGTGTGTGTGTGTGTGTGCACGCCGTGGAGTGTGTCTGTTTAAAAACATTAGTGTGCATTGTATATGTACATGTTAAACACAACAGTGTTTGTGTGTGTAGGTGTGGGTGTTTGTGTGTTAAACACATTCTCTGTGTATGTTCGTATGTGTTTGTTTGTGCGAGTCACGGTGTGTGCCTATTGTACACAGTAATATGCATGTATTTATACGTGTTAAACACAATACAATACATTCCTTGTGTATGTTTGTGTGTGTTTGGTGTACGTATGTGTGGGTGTTAAAACACATTGTCTATGTATGTCTGTATGTGTTTTTTGGTGTGCGCGTCCGGTGTGTGCCTATTGAACACAGTTGTGTGCATGTATCTGTACGTGTTAAATACAATATTCTCCTTGTGTGTGCGTGTGTGTGTATGTGATTAAGTGTGTGTTTATCGCAATCTGATTATAGCTGTTTCTGTGTTAAACACATATGTGCATGTGGTATGCATGTGTGATAATAAAATTTTTTATGTGGTGTGCCCGCGCCGTGGAGTATGTCTGTTTTCAACACAATAGTGTGTATTGTATATGTATATAATAAACACAACAGTGCTTGCGTGCTTGTGTGTTTCCGCGTGCGCGCATGTATGTTTTAACACGTGCATGTATCGGTTCGTGTTAAACACAATACTCTCTCACTCTGTGACCGCGTATTTTCATTCTAGTATTAAATTTGTCGTTTGACCTGAATTAAGTTATTATTACATTAATTAATCCCATAAGTAATCCCTTCGGTGCATTTTTTCCACCCGGAACTGTGTTCACCTTTCATGGAAATATAATGTGGTAGGTAAGAGTTATGTGTTATGCCATAACTAAATATTTTTAATTATTAAATTGTATTTTTCCTTTAATTTTAACATGTCAAAATACACCGCGAAGAAACAAATACAAAAAATAAATTAATAATTATCTTTATATCAGTAGTTCGTATTAAATATAATAATCATCTGCAATGTTGATTTTTAATAACTTAATAAATGACACCACAATGACGTGATTTCAGATATGGTTAAACACATCATTTGTCAGTGTTAATCAATCCAAGTTCCCTTACTGTTCATTAGAATAGTGTACGATGTCGGAGTAATACCCGATATCAAACGGGAATGTGGTTTGTTATATCCTTGATGGATATTCAACCACTCGCCTTACGGGCTCTCTCTCAATTCTTCTACACATTCTGACTTTTTATCTCTTTTACTCCTGTCTTTTGTATTGTACAGTTGGTGTTCTATTGCACGCAATAGCCACCCTCTGCCCCTGGCTACGATTGCCTAGTGGTTAAGGCACAAGGCGTCTATGGTCCAGGTTCAACTTGAGCAAACGTAAGGCCATTGCAAATTTGTCGTTGGCTCATGTCCGACGCGAAATGTAAAATAATGTGTTCAAGCACATCAGGAAATAACGCTTCATATGGAAATTAAATTTAAAATAATGCATTATAATCTTAAGAAAACTGCAGTTTAGTTGAGCAACATTTAAGATAGCAATATTTAAAAACAAAAGAAATATCTGCAATACCCCGGCCATCTGGAATACCAAACTTCGAAGTAACTCCTTATATCACCGATAACTGACACAGAAATACGTCATTTTCCATGAATTTATGGCGCGTGTGTGCATGTGTGTGTTAAATAAATCGTCTGTGTATGCCCTTATGTATGTTTGCGTCGCAGTGTGTGACTATTGTACACAGAAGTGTGCATGTATCTACGTGTTAAACACAATACTCTCCCTGTGTGTGTGTGTGTGTGTGTTTGTGTGTGTTTATTAAAAGCATTGTCTGTGTATGTCCGTACGTGTTTGTGTGTGTGCGCGTCGCGTTGTGTGCCTATTGAACACAGTTGTGTGCATGTATCTGTATTTGTTAAACACAATACTCTCCTTTTGTGTGTGTGTGTGTGTGTGTGTGTGTGTGTGTGTATGTGTGTGTGTATTAAACACATTGTCTGTGTATATCTGTATGTGTTTGCATGTGCGCGCGTCGCGTTGTGTGCTTGTTGAAAACAGTAGTGTGCATGTATCTGTACGTGTTATAAACAATACTCCACTTGTGTATATGTGTGTGTAAGTGTATGTATATAATCATGTGTGTGTGTGTGTGTGTGAACACAGTCTGTACGTGTTAAACACAATACAATTCTCTCCATGTGTGTGAGTGTTTGTGTACGTGTGTGTATGTGATTCTGTGTGTGTTAAATGCAATCTGATTATATCTGTTTTCTGGGTTAAATACAATTTATGTGCATTTCCGTGTGCATCTGTGATAATAACAATTGTTATATGTGTATGTGCGCGCCGTGGAGTTTGTCTGTTTTAAACACATTAGTGGGCATTGTATATGTACATGTTAAACACAACAGTGTTTGGTGTGTAGGTGTGGGTGTTTGTGTGTGTGTGTGTGTGTGTGTGTGTGTGTGTGTGTGAGAGAGAGAGAGAGAGATTGTTTGTGTGTTAAACGCAATCTGGATATAGCTGTTTCTGTGGGTTTAACACAATCTGTTTGCATGTGTCCGTGCATGTGTAATAATAACAGTTTTGTGTGTGTGTGTGTGTGTGTGTGTGCGCCTTGAATGTGTCTGTTGTTTAAACAGATTAGTGTGCATTGTATATGTACATGTTAAACACAATACAATACTTCACTGGTGTATGTGTGTGTTAATGTACGTATGTGTGTGTGTTAAACACATTGTCGATGTATGTCGGTATGTGTTTGTGTGTGCGCGCGTCGCGGTGTGTGTCTATTGAACACAGTAGTGTGCATGTATCTGTACGTGTTAAACAAAATACAATGCAATACTTCCTTGTGTATGTGTGCGTGTGTTTGTGTACGCATGTGTATGTGTTAAACACATTGTCTATGTATGTCCGTATGTGTTTGTGTGTGTGCGCGTCGCGGTGTGTGCCTATTGAACACAGTAGTGTTGTATATGTTAAACACAATAGTGTTTGTGTGCGAGTGTGTGTTTCCGCGTGCGCGAATGTATCTTTTAATACAATATTGTGCATGTATCGGTTCGTGTTAAACACAATACTCTCCGTGTGTGTCCGTGTGTGTGTGTGTGTGTGTGTGTGTGTGTGTGTGTGTGTGTGTATGTGTGTGCTTGTTTGCGTGTTAAACGCAATCTGATTATAGCTGTTTCAGTGGGTTAAACACAATCTGTTTGCATGTGTCCGTGCATGTGTAATAATAACAATTTTATGTATGTGTGTGTGTGTGTGTGTGTGTGTGTGTCTGTTTTAAACACATTAGTGTGCATTATATATGTACATGTTAAACACAACAGTGTTTGTGTGTGTAGGTGTGGGTGTTTGTGTGTTAAACACATTCTCTGTGTATGTTCGTATGTGTTTGTTTGTGCGAGTCACGGTGTGTGCCTATTGTACACAGTAATATGCATGTATTTATACGTGTTAAACACAATACAATACATTCCTTGTGTATGTTTGTGTGTGTTTGTGTACGTATGTGTAGGTGTTAAACACATTGTTTATGTATGTCCGTATGTGTTTTTGTGTGTGCGCGTCGCGGTGTGTGCCTATTGAACACAGTTGTGTGCATGTATCTGTACGTGTTAAATACAATATTCTCCTTGTGTGTGCGTGTGTGTGTATGTGATTAAGTGTGTGTTTATCGCAATCTGATTATAGCTGTTTCTGTGTGAAACACATATGTGCATGTGTGTATGCATGTGTGATAATAAAAAATTTTATGTGTGTGTGCCCGCGCCGTGGAGTATGTCTGTTTTCAACACAATAGTGTGTATTGTATATGTATATAATAAACACAACAGTGCTTGCGTGCTTGTGTTTCCGCGTGCGCGCATGTATGTTTTAACACAATATTGTGCATGTATCGGTTCGTGTTAAACACAATACTCTCTCACTCTGTGACCGCGTATTTTCATTCTAGTATTAAATTTGTCGTTTTGACCTGAATTAAGTTATTATTACATTAATTAATCCATAAGTAATCCCTTCGGTGCATTTTTTCCACCCGGAACTGTGTTCACCTTTCATGGAAATATAATGTGGTAGGTAAGAGTTATGTGTTATGCCATAACTAAATATTTTTAATTATTTAAATTGATTTTTCCTTTAATTTTAACATGTCAAAATACACCGCGAAGAAACAAATACAAAAAAATAAATTAATAATTATCTTTATATCAGTAGTTCGTATTAAATATAATAATCATCTGCAATGTTGATTTTTAATAACTTAATAAATGACACCACAATGACGTGATTTCAGATATGGTTAAAACACATCATTTGTCAGTGTTAATCAATCCAAGTTCCCTTACTGTTCATTAGAATAATGTACGATGTCGGAGTAATATCCGATATCAAACGGGAATGTGGTTTGTTATATCCTTGATGGATATTCAACCACTCGCCTTACGGGGCTCTCTCTCAATTCTTCTACACATTCTGACTTTTTATCTCTTTTACTCCTATCTTTTGTATTGTACAGTTCGTGTTCTATTGCATGCAATAGCCACCCTCTGCCCCTGGGCTACGATTGCCTAGTGGTTAAGGCACAAGGCGTCTATGGTCCAGGGTTCAACTTGAGCAAACGTAAGGCCATTGCAAATTTGTCGTTGGCTCATGTCCGACGCGAAATGTAAAATAATGTGTTCAAGCACATCAGGAAATAACGCTTCATATGGAAATTAAATTTAAAATAATGCATTATAATCTTAAGAAAACTGCAGTTTAGTTGAGCAACATTTAAGATAGCAATATTTAAAAACAAAAGAAATATCTGCAATACCCCGGCCATCTGGAATACCAAACTGCGAAGTAACTCCTTATATCACCGATAACTGACACAGAAATACGTCATTTTCCATGAATTTATGGCGCGTGTGTGCATGTGTGTGTTAAATAAATCGTCTGTGTATGCCCTTATGTATGTTTGCGTCGCAGTGTGTGACTATTGTACACAGAAGTGTGCATGTATCTACGTGTTAAACACAATACTCCCTGTGTGTGTGTGTGTGTGTGTGTGTGTGTTTGTGTGTGTGTTTGTGTGTGTTTATTAAAAGCATTGTCTGTGTATGTCCGTACGTGTTTGTGTGTGTGCGCGTCGCGTTGTGTGCCTATTGAACACAGTTGTGTGCATGTATCTGTATTTGTTAAACACAATACTCTCCTTTTGTGTGTGTGTGTGTGTGTGTGTGTGTGTGTGTATGTGTGTGTGTATTAAACACATTGTCTGTGTATATCTGTATGTGTTTGCATGTGCGCGCGTCGCGTTGTGTGCTTGTTGAAAACAGTAGTGTGCATGTATCTGTACGTGTTATAAACAATACTCTACTTGTGTATATGTGTGTGTAAGTGTATGTATATAATTATGTGTGTGTGTGTGTGTGTGTGAACACAGTCTGTACGTGTTAAACACAATACAATTCTCTCCATGTGTGTGAGTGTTTGTGTACGTGTGTGTATGTGATTCTGTGTGTGTTAAATGCAATCTGATTATATCTGTTTCTGTGGGTTAAATACAATTTATGTGCATTTCCGTGTGCATCTGTGATAATAACAATTGTTATATGTGTATGTGCGCGCCGTGGAGTTTGTCTGTTTTAAACACATTAGTGGGCATTGTATATGTACATGTTAAACACAACAGTGTTTGGTGTGTAGGTGTGGGTGTGTGTGTGTGTGTGTGTGTGTGTGTGTGTGTGTGTGTGTGTGTGTGTGTGAGAGAGAGAGAGAGATTGTTTGTGTGTTAAACGCAATCTGGATATAGCTGTTTCTGTGGGTTTAACACAATCTGTTTGCATGTGTCCGTGCATGTGTAATAATAACAGTTTTGTGTGTGTGTGTGTGTGTGTGTGTGCGCCTTGAAGTGTGTCTGTTTTAAACAGATTAGTGTGCATTGTATATGTACATGTTAAACACAATACAATACTTCACTGGTGTATGTGTGTGTGTTAATGTACGTATGTGTGTGTGTTAAACACATTGTCGATGTATGTCGGTATGTGTTTGTGTGTGCGCGCGTCGCGGTGTGTGTCTATTGAACACAGTAGTGTGCATGTATCTGTACGTGTTAAACAAAATACAATGCAATACTTCCCTTGTGTATGTGTGCGTGTGTTTGTGTACGCATGTGTATGTGTTAAACACATTGTCTATGTATGTCCGTATGTGTTTGTGTGTGTGCGCGTCGCGGTGTGTGCCTATTGAACACAGTAGGGTTGTATATGTTAAACACAATAGTGTTTGTGTGCGAGTGTGTGTTTCCGCGTGCGCGAATGTATCTTTTAATACAATATTGTGCATGTATCGGTTCGTGTTAAACACAATACTCTCCGTGTGTGTCCGTGTGTGTGTGTGTGTGTGTGTGTGTGTGTGTGTGTGTGTGTGTGGTGTGTATGTGTGTGCTTGTTTGCGTGTTAAACGCAATCTGATTATAGCTGTTTCAGTGGGTTAAACACAATCTGTTTGCATGTGTCCGTGCAAGTGTAATAATAACAATTTTATGTATGTGTGTGTGTGTGTGTGTCTGTTTTAAACACATTAGTGTGCATTATATATGTACATGTTAAACACAACAGTGTTTGTGTGTGTAGGTGTGGGTGTTTGTGTGTTAAACACATTCTCTGTGTATGTTCGTATGTGTTTGTTTGTGCGAGTCACGGTGTGTGCCTATTGTACACAGTAATATGCATGTACTAAGTTTATACGTGTTAAACACAATACAATACATTCCTTGTGTATGTTTGTGTGTGTTTGTGTACGTATGTGTGGGTGTTAAACACATTGTTTATGTATGTCCGTATGTGTTTTGTGTGTGCGCGTCGCGGTGTGTGCCTATTGAACACAGTTGTGTGCATGTATCTGTACGTGTTAAATACAATATTCTCCTTGTGTGTGCGTGTGTGTGTATGTGATTAAGTGTGTGTTTATCGCAATCTGATTATAGCTGTTTCTGTGTGAAACACATATGTGCATGTGTGTATGCATGTGTGATAATAAAAAAATTTATGTGTGTGTGCCCGCGCCGTGGAGTATGTCTGTTTTCAACACAATAGTGTGTATTGTATATGTATATAATAAACACAACTGTGCTTGCGTGCTTGTGTGTTTCCGCGTGCGCGCATGTATGTTTTAACACATGATATTGTGCATGTATCGGTTCGTGTTAAACACAATACTCTCTCACTCTGTGACCGCGTATTTTCATTCTAGTATTAAATTTGTCGTTTTGACCTGAATTAAGTTATTATTACATTAATTAATCCCATAAGTAATCCCTTCGGTGCATTTTTTCCACCCGGAACTGTGTTCACCTTTCATGGAAATATAATGTGGTAGGTAAGAGTTATGTGTTATGCCATAACTAAATATTTTTAATTATTTAAATTGTATTTTTCCTTTAATTTTAACATGTCAAAATACACCGCGAAGAAACAAATACAAAAAAATAAATTAATAATTATCTTTATATCAGTAGTTCGTATTAAATATAATAATCATCTGCAATGTTGATTTTTAATAACTTAATAAATGACACCACAATGACGTGATTTCAGATATGGTTAAAACACATCATTTGTCAGTGTTAATCAATCCAAGTTCCCTTACTGTTCATTAGAATAGTGTACGATGTCGGAGTAATATCCGATATCAAACGGGAATGTGGTTTGTTATATCCTTGATGGATATTCAACCACTCGCCTTACGGGGCTCTCTCTCAATTCTTCTACACATTCTGACTTTTTATCTCTTTTACTCCTGTCTTTTGTATTGTACAGTTGGTGTTCTATTGCACGCAATAGCCACCCTCTGCCCCTGGGCTACGATTGCCTAGTGGTTAAGGCACAAGGCGTCTATGGTCCAGGGTTCAACTTGAGCAAACGTAAGGCCATTGCAAATTTGTCGTTAGCTCATGTCCGACGCGAAATGTAAAATAATGTGTTCAAGCACATCAGGAAATAACGCTTCATATGGAAATTAAATTTAAAATAATGCATTATAATCTTAAGAAAACTGCAGTTTAGTTGAGCAACATTTAAGATAGCAATATTTAAAAACAAAAGAAATATCTGCAATACCCCGGCCATCTGGAATACCAAACTGCGAAGTAACTCCTTATATCACCGATAACTGACACAGAAAAACGTCATTTTCCATGAATTTATGGCGCGTGTGTGCATGTGTGTGTGTTAAATAAATCGTCTGTGTATGCCCGTATGTGTGTTTGCGTCGCAGTGTGTGACTATTGAACACAGAAGTGTGCATGTATCTACGTGTTAAACACAATACTCTCCCTGTGTGTGTGTGTGTTTGTGTGGTGTGTGTGTGTGTTTATTAAAAGCATTATCTGTGTATGTCCGTACGTGTTTGTGTGTGTGCGCGTCGCGTTGTGTGCCTATTGAACACAGTTGTGTGCATGTATCTGTATTTGTTAAACACAATACTCTCCTTTTGTGTGTGTGTGTGTGTGTGTGTGTGTGTGTGTGTGTGTGTGTATGTGTGTGTGTATTAAACACATTGTCTGTGTATATCTGTATGTGTTTGCATGTGCGCGCGTCGCGTTGTGTGCTTGTTGAAAACAGTAGTGTGCATGTATCTGTACGTGTTATACACAATACTCTACTTGTGTATATGTGTGTGTAGGTGTATGTATATAATTATGTGTGTGTGTGTGTGTGTGTGTGTGTGTTTGTGTGTGGTTGTGTGTGTGTGTGTGTGTGTGAACACAGTCTGTACGTGTTAAACACAATACAATTCTCTCCATGTGTGTGAGTGTTTGTGTACGTGTGTGTATGTGATTCTGTGTGTGTTAAATGCAATCTGATTATATCTGTTTCTGTGGGTTAAATACAATTTATGTGCATTTCCGTGTGCATCTGTGATAATAACAATTGTTATATGTGTATGTGCGCGCCGTGGAGTTTGTCTGTTTTAAACACATTAGTGGGCATTGTATATGTACATGTTAAACACAACAGTGTTTGGTGTGTAGGTGTGTGTGTTTGTGTGTGTGTGTGTGTGTGTGTGTGTGTGTGTGTGTGTGTGTGTGTGTGTGAGAGAGAGAGAGAGAGAGAGATTGTTTGTGTGTTAAACGCAATCTGGATATAGCTGTTTCTGTGGGTTTAACACAATCTGTTTGCATGTGTCCGTGCATGTGTAATAATAACAGTTTTGTGTGTGTGTGTGTGTGTGTGTTTGCCTTGAAGTGTGTCTGTTTTAAACACATTAGTGTGCATTGTATATGTACATGTTAAACACAATACAATACTTCACTGGTATATGTGTGTGTGTTAATGTACGTATGTGTGTGTGTTAAACACATTGTCGATGTATGTCCGTATGTGTTTGTGTGTGTGCGCGTCGCGGTGTGTGTCTATTGAACACAGTAGTGTGCATGTATCTGTACGTGTTAAACAAAATACAATGCAATACTTCCCTTGTGTATGTGTGCGTGTGTTTGTGTACGCATGTGTATGTGTTAAACACATTGTCTATGTATGTCCGTATGTGTTTGTGTGTGTGCGCGTCGCGGTGTGTGCATATTGAACACAGTAGTGTTGTATATGTTAAACACAATAGTGTTTGTGTGCGAGTGTGTGTTTCCGCGTGCGCGAATGTATCTTTTAATACAATATTGTGCATGTATCGGTTCGTGTTAAACACAATACTCTCCGTGTGTGTCCGTGTGTGTGTGTGTGTGTGTGTGTGTGTGTATGTGTGTGCTTGTTTGCGTGTTAAACGCAATCTGATTATAGCTGTTTCAGTGGGTTAAACACAATCTGTTTGCATGTGTCCGTGCATGTGTAATAATAACAGTTTTGTGTATGTGTGTGTGTGTGTGTGTGTGTGTGTGTGTGTGTGTGTGTGTGTGTGCACGCCGTGGAGTGTGTCTGTTTTAAACACATTAGTGTGCATTATATATGTACATGTTAAACACAACAGTGTTTGTGTGTGTAGGTGTGGGTGTTTGTGTGTTAAACACATTCTCTGTGTATGTTCGTATGTGTTTGTTTGTGCGAGTCACGGTGTGTGCCTATTGTACACAGTAATATGCATTTATTTATACGTGTTAAACACAATACAATACATTCCTTGTGTATGTTTGTGTGTGTGCTTGTGTACGTATGTGTGGGTGTTAAACACATTGTCTATGTATGTCCGTATGTGTTTTTGTGTGTGCGCGTCGCGGTGTGTGCCTATTGAACACAGTTGTGTGCATGTATCTGTACGTGTTAAATACAATATTCTCCTTGTGTGTGCGTGTGTGTATGTGATTAAGTGTGTGTTTATCGCAATCTGATTATAGCTGTTTCTGTGTTAAACACATATGTGCATGTGTGTATGCATGTGTGATAATAAAAAATTTTATGTGTGTGTGCCCGCGCCGTGGAGTATGTCTGTTTTCAACACAATAGTGTGTATTGTATATGTATATAATAAACACAACTGTGCTTGCGTGCTTGTGTGTTTCCGCGTGCGCGCATGTATGTTTTAACACATGATATTGTGCATGTATCGGTTCGTGTTAAACACAATACTCTCTCACTCTGTGACCGCGTATTTTCATTCTAGTATTAAATTTGTCGTTTTGACCTGAATTAAGTTATTATTACATTAATTAATCCCATAAGTAATCCCTTCGGTGCATTTTTTCCACCCGGAACTGTGTTCACCTTTCATGGAAATATAATGTGGTAGGTAAGAGTTATGTGTTATGCCATAACTAAATATTTTTAATTATTTAAATTGTATTTTTCCTTTAATTTTAACATGTCAAAATACACCGCGAAGAAACAAATACAAAAAAATAAATTAATAATTATCTTTATATCAGTAGTTCGTATTAAATATAATAATCATCTGCAATGTTGATTTTTAATAACTTAATAAATGACACCACAATGACGTGATTTCAGATATGGTTAAAACACATCATTTGTCAGTGTTAATCAATCCAAGTTCCCTTACTGTTCATTAGAATAGTGTACGATGTCGGAGTAATATCCGATATCAAACGGGAATGTGGTTTGTTATATCCTTGATGGATATTCAACCACTCGCCTTACGGGGCTCTCTCTCAATTCGTCTACACATTCTGACTTTTTATCTCTTTTACTCCTATCTTTTGTATTGTACAGTTGGTGTTCTATTGCACGCAATAGCCACCCTCTGCCCCTGGGCTACGATTGCCTAGTGGTTAAGGCACTAGCCTTTAAATCACAAGGCGTCTATGGTCGAGGGTTCAACTTGAGCACAACCTAGGTTCAAGTTTGTCGTTGGCTCTTACTAAGTGTACATGTCCGACGCTAAATGTAAAATAATGTGTTCAAGCCGAAAATAACGCTTCACGTTGAAGTTAAATAATTAAATTTAAAGTAATTCATTTTATTACATAATCTACTCAATAATCCATGCAATACGGTCATACAATAAAAATCGTATTGAATGAGTATGACGTCATAAAAGCATAAAAGACATTCCAGAGTGACGTCACACAATTGACCTAGTTCACAGTTGTTTGTTTCATTTGACACTGTTTGTTGATTCTAATTTAAGCCGATACTTTGTACTTTTCTTCTAAAAAGAAGATACATTGTATTTAAATTAAAAATGTTTGTTTTGTATTTGTATCCTGCGGACAGACTATTATTTACTTTTAATATTTCAGCAGGATCACTTTTGGCGCATGTAGACAGTTACGTGAATTTGTTGTGTTTCGGTCAATCAGCTGTTTTCTTATAATGAGAAGACAATTTTTAAATCTACGAAAAACTCGTTTTTTATCGGATTATATAATAAATAGAATCTTGCATTTGTGTTTATGCAATATTGAATTTATTAAACTCGTTGAATAATGTTTTATGCAACTCGCCAAGGCTCGTTGCATAAAAAATTATTCAACTCGTTTAATAAATTCAATATTACATAAACACTCATGCAAGATCCTCTATATAATCTTAAGAAAACTGCAGTTTAGTCGAGCAACATTTATAATAGCAATATTTAAAAAAAAAAAAGAAATATTTGCAATGCCCCATCTGGAATACCATCCTTCGAAGTAACTCCTTAGATCACCGATAATTGACGTGGATTCTAACTTACTTCAAAACGTAATTTTCCATGAATTTATGGCGCGTGTGTGCATGCGTATGTTAAACATAGCGTCTGTATGCCCGTATGTGTGTGTTTGCGTCGCTGTGTGTGCTTATTGAACACAGTAGTGTGCATGTATCTACGTGTTAAACACAATACTCTCCCTGTGTGTGTGTGTGTGTGTGTGTGTGAACGGCCTTTATATTTATAAAGACCCTTTTCCCTAAAAACAAAATACTTTAAGAAAGCTTTTTTTCATATTTAACCATAGTGCAACAGTACTCCACTTATAATACCACCCTTCACTTTAGTGGTCCTTATATACAGGATTTTGTAGTAGATGTTTCACTTGTTCCTTGGTAGAACTGTGATGTTTGTTCGAATACCAGTTCATCTTTAACTAAGGACATCGGAGGAGAAAGAGAGACTTGGTCAAGAAAGTTGGACTTTGTATTATCAACTATGGAATATGCCGTCAGTTTAGGGAACCTATGGAGGTTTCCTTTTCTGGCATTCAGAAATGGAGAAAAGATACATGTAATTCTAAAACATTACAGTCGCTATAACTTTACAGTGGTCACACAATTTATCACAAATAGTTCAAATTAACTGTGCTTTGATATTGTATATACAGTATGTTTTTCGGCTCCTTGTTGGCTATATCGCTGCAGTTTTTTTATTGTCTATAGCTAGCTAAACAGGAGGTCCTAATCTCGCTTCTCTTGTGGAAGTCCACGTGTTTAACCTTACTTGTCAGTTTCAAAGTTTTTACTTTGCTTCAGGATTGTGATTAAGACATTAATCAGTATGTTTGTTTTTGATTATAATCTTTGAATTGTTAAAAAAGTCGCATACTTCGTTTTATTTTCCTCTATAACTATTTCGATCACTAGCTATCCATATCTCGGCTGCTTGGCAAACTGTCTTTTTCATTAGCTCAGCGTTTACTTTTCGAGAAATGTGTATTGTATTTCGTTCTTTTGTTGTGTTCTTAGTAAAACTGACTACTACAAAATGACTGTCACGCAACAACTTTTTAAAATTTATTTGCTTTCGACATAATTTAGAGTTAAAATGGCATTGACATTGCTTTACATCGAAGGCCGCCATTGCGCCAAATCTGAAATCTTTGCAGCTTGCCGCTTTTGTGTTTCATCTACATACACTGTCTAGGTGTAACATCTACTCTATATGGCTACCGGAATAAATACAAATTAATACAAAACTCTCTAGGTCCAATGGACCAACTGGGATATGGAAAATGAATCCTTTATTCAAAGGTATATATGCATACAAATATTTTACTTTGTATAGTCACATTAATGATTTAACAAATTTCGGTTTCACCATCTTGAAAAAATTGTTTCACAATTTTGGTCCAATCACTACTGATGAGGAACTATATTCCAAAATGGCCGTCTAGTGCTGTAAAATTAAAACTGGTATAATATATAATTAGTATTTTGCAATTTTCTGATTTGGCCTCATTTCTCATTTCACTTGCTTTACTTAATTTGCCAGTTTTAAAAGTTTTCAATTTACTTATGTTTGTGTTTAATTTTTTTTTTCAAAGTCGTTTTCGGTATGCACTTTAGATAATATTTAGCGCCAATGTATGTCAAAAAAGACTGCTCTATTTTCAACATCAGTGTTGCCTTTCACAAGTCAGTGGAGTTTACCTACATTACTCGTCCCATTACTAAAGAATAACAGAAATTGTAATATATTTCCAAAAGTGGTATCAAAAAGTAAATCGCTGTCCCCTTTTTGTAGTTAGTTCTTGGCTCATCAATAAACATCATTTATTAAAATAAAAGGGTAAATCGCAATAACAAAGAGTTTAAAAATAACAAGTTATATTATTTTTCGGTGTTGGTAATGCCGCGGTTATGATATCCTTCATGGTATCTATACATAGTTTATAGGTCTTATTACATTGCGGTATCCTTCATTAACTTGGACCAGAATATACCATGGGTCAATTGTAAGAATCCTTGGAACCTGATATTAACCTATCAACCACATGAACGAAACTGCGAAAATACAAACAGTTTTAAGTAAGTGTATATGATATACTATTGCGATAGTACAATTAGCTTTTTACCAAAAAAAAAAAAAAAAAAAATAATAAATAAAAAAAAAAAAAAAAAAAAAAAATGAAGTCTTTCTGATTCTGTTAGTTTTGTCAGTCTTGAAACATTATACTGAAATGACGTATAACGTGTTGCTCTGTAAATAATCTATGTCATATGCCACTTGTACTTGTCGTGTCTACTATGAATATGGTTAAATTGATTTAATAAATTTTGATAGTTGTGTCCTCGAATATCACATATTATGACTCCAACCACTTCATTATTTATTACCTTAGTTACAAATTGTATTTTGTTTTACTTTTTAAGTTATTGTTTGGCTATTTTTTGTTTTAATTTAGAGTTTTTCAACATTAGTTGTATTAACCGTACATTGGAAAGAGGGAACCTTAGTTACAGCGATTTATCATACAACCTTACACAGACAACCCTAGCTGAGTGTGATGCGTCACAAAGATTTAAAACGCCAAGTGAGGAATATTTTAGGTACATTTTATGTAGTTTGTTACATCTCGTGAATATGCTAAAATATCCATCCATTTTTTAATTGTAAAATAACATTTCTCTTAGCTTTACCATTCGGGTCATCCGGCCTCACTTCTACAGTAGAAGTTCACTTACCTTAACTTAATCTGTTATTTTTTTTTAAGTTTTCAACTTTGATTTTTGGATTGTGTTTTGAAATGAACTATTAATGTCTTTTTTCAATTATTGGAGTCATTTTTAAGAAGACAATGTAGAAATAGTGAAAGAAATGTCATCAAACATCATTATTTGCGATTGAATGATGATAAACCACTTACGAGTTTGACTTGTAACTGCAATCTGTTAAGGCCTCACAATAAGCTATTTTTTATCAGCAACTAAACTGTCTTTAACCTAATCATGTAACAATATGTCTTATGTTTGCAATGGAGATGTTATAGGGACTGACTAGATGCACACCTCAAATGAAATTGCAAAAATTGTTTATACGATAAAAATCTGATTCTAATCCATCAACACCTTCAGAACATTGTATTACAATGTTTGTGAAATGTAGTAATATACAAATCTACAATATATGCCATTAGGTATTTTTACCACTGTAGTAGCTCCGATGTTAGAGTGCTCGCTCCGCAAGACAGAGGTCGCGAGTTCAAACCACAACCAGGTCTTACCCAAGACTTGAACATGTGTAGTGACTGTTCTTTCGCCAAGCACTCGGCATTACGCAAAATGAAAGTCACGGTTCTTTAAAAGTAACGAGGTCCCGTGCCACGGTAGGCGTGGCAGAATAAAGAACCCTGCTGTATAATGTCATCAGCGAAACGCACCTTCGCCTATAGCTGGCGTCGTCTCGATATAAGTAAAATATTATTGATTGGGACTTTAATCATCATTACTGAACTCAACTCATTAGATATTTTACTTCTACACAGGTTTAAACTAAGAAACTGTTTTATTTTTTTTTCAGCAAATACGTATTAGGACTAAATCAAGTTGAGGGATTTTAGGATATTGAAATTAATTTTCGCCCTAGTAATTGGTTGGATTATCGTTTTCCTCTGTTTGAAAAGCAAAACTTCAGGAAAGGTATAATTTACCATTTTAAAGTAGAACGTTTAATGTACACAATGAAAACATGTGGCAGCAAAATGGAAACAGAAAACATGTTAAATTGAAATCTTTGCAGCTGACAAACGATCAAAACAAAAAAGTGTTAAATGAGTGTACAAGACAAGTTAATCACATATTGAGTACACTAATAATAAAACCACCGTTTTTGGACAGACTAATACATCTAACCCACCATACCCACCATTATCAAAATGGTGCTATCACATTTTGCATTTTTGCATTTTTGCAATAGTAACACTGGCCTAGATCAGATTCCAAGTGTGACATTGATTCAGTCAATTTTGACATTTAATTTAATGAATTTTTCAGTTGCAAAATAATTAAACCGACATGTTTAAATTACATTCTAATCATTCATTTGTTTTTGAAAAATAATTACATGTATGCTTAACATATATTTTTCATTTGTTTCTTTATTTTTTTCATGTAGCGGTTTCACTAGAATGTACCTGATTTTGCTTTTAGGTGGTGTACTTTACAGCCACTTGCCCGTATGTTGTACTGCTTATATATGTTACTAGTGCGAGGACTTACTCTAGAATGTTATTGGAAAGGCATCGAGTTCTATATCATACCAAAGTGGGAAAAACTCATGAACATGCAGATAAACGTTTTTGTTTCTTTATTAAGTAAGAACTAATAAGAATGGTAACACTTTGCAGCGATAATGACAACTGTTATATCCAGATGCTTTTTGAATGGTATCGGTAACCCAAGTGTACATTTTTTTTCAAATTTGGTTATACCAATAAGTATCCAAAAACCAAAGTAACTGATACAACAAATCAACAAAGTCTAAATATAAACGAAGTATAAAACAGGAATTAAAATATGTACAAAGTAAGACAGACGTCTGATTATTATATTTCTGAGACTTTGGACGGGCACTGGTTAATAGTATCGAGTGCTGTGGGTCATAACTTTCTCCACTATATATGTCACTTATTCTACAAGAAGCTAAAAGAGGCCAAACCAAATACTGGTTATAGTATCACAGTGACTGATAGTGAACAAGTAAGCCAAAATGTGACACAATTTTGTTTAAGGTTTTACTTAAGACATGAATTAAAATGTTTTATGTAACTCTCGTCTTATAGGTGTGGTCGGATGCAGCTTCTCAGATATTTTACTTCCTTGGTCCGGTATTTGGTGTTCTTATAACAATGTCTACATGTAGTTGCAATAAGTTCAGCAATAATTTTTACAGGTTATTATAATAAACTACATTTTGTGTCACTCGCTAAACTAAAAAAATAAACCCTAAAATCAATTGCCATAACTAAATTAAAGGTTAGAAGGTTTAATTCGTTGTGTGTGTTTTCTTGGGTGTATTAGAGATTTCCAAGTACACGTTTTCAGCTTTTCTTTTAATGTACTACTTTTATACTGTTTTCAGATGTATGGTATATTTTTAACAAGAACTATCTTAGTTTCATATTAAATTCTTTGTGGCACTACTATAAGATATTAACGAGAGATACATCTACATGTATATGATAAAAAACGCTTTCGTTTATTGCCAGTTCAAGCTACAAATGTCTAAATTTTTGTCGATGCTTATAGCAAAACCTAAATATTTAATTCCTTTTGGGCTTGCCAAGGCCCTCAATAAGTAAATATGTTTGTTATTACAATATTGTTGCCGTGATGTCTCTATATCCGAAATTACCCCGGATATATTTGATGCCTCATAGTTTTGAGTTTCATTCATTCTTAATTTTGATTTCACACTTTGCGGGTATAGATAGTTATACAGGAGGTCCTGACTCTTTCGAAGCACTTCTGGTGGAATTTCGCGGGTATAGATAGTTATACGGGAGGTCCTGACTCTTTCGAAGCACTCCTGTTGGAATTTCGCGGGTATAGATAGTTATACGGGAGGTCCTGACTCTTTCGAAGCACTCCTGTTGGAATTTCGCGGGTATAGATAGTTATACAGGAGGTCCTGACTCTTTCGAAGCACTCCTGGTGGAATTTCGCGGGTATAGATAGTTATACAGGAGGTCCTGACTCTTTCGAAGCACTCCTGGTGGAATTTCGCGGGTATAGATAGTTATACAGGAGGTCCTGACTCTTTCGAAGCACTCCTGGTGGAATTTCGCGGGTATAGATAGTTATACAGGAGGTCCTGACTCTTTCGAAGCACTCCTGGTGGAATTTCGCGGGTATAGATAGTTATACAGGAGGTCCTGACTCTTTCGAAGCACTCCTGGTGGAATTTCGCGGGTATAGATAGTTATACAGGAGGTCCTGACTCTTTCGAAGCACTCCTGGTGGAATTTCGCGGGTATAGATAGTTATACAGGAGGTCCTGACTCTTTCGAAGCACTCCTGGTGGAATTTCGCGGGTATAGATAGTTATACAGGAGGTCCTGACTCTTTCGAAGCACTCCTGGTGGAATTTCGCGGGTATAGATAGTTATACGGGAGGTCCTGACTTTTTCGAAGCACTCCTGGTGGAATTTCGCGGGTATAGATAGTTATACGGGAGGTCCTGACTCTTTCGAAGCACTCCTGGTGGAATTTTGCGGGTATAGATAGTTATACGGGAGGTCCTGACTCTTTCGAAGCACTCCTAGTGGAATTTCGCGGGTATAGATAGTTATACAGGAGGTCCTGACTCTTTCGAAGCACTCCTGGTGGAATTTCGCGGGTATAGATAGTTATACGGGAGGTCCTGACTCTTTCGAAGCACTCCTAGTGGAATTTCGCGGGTATAGATAGTTATACGGGAGGTCCTGACTCTTTCGAAGCACTCCTGGTGGAATTTCGCGGGTATAGATAGTTATACGGGAGGTCCTGACTATTTCGAAGCACTCCTGGTGGAATTTCGCGGGTATAGATAGTTATACGGGAGGTCCTGACTATTTCGAAGCACTCCTGGTGGAATTTCGCGGGTATAGATAGTTATACGGGAGGTCCTGACTCTTTCGAAGCACTCCTGGTGGAATTTCGCGGGTATAGATAGTTATACGGGAGGTCCTGACTCTTTCGAAGCACTCCTGGTGGAATTTCGCGGGTATAGATAGTTATACGGGAGGCCCTGACTCTTTCGAAGCACTGCTGTTGCAATTTCGCGGGTATAGATAGTTATACGGGAGGTCGTGACTCTTTCGAAGCACTCCTGTTGGAATTTCACGTATTTAAATACATTTGCAAGTTTCAAAAGTTTTTTACATTGTTTATCTAGATTGTGATTTGAACATGTGGTAATATGCTTATGTATGATTTAACCTCTTTATTTGTGATATTTTGATTGTTTCTTACAGAGATGTCATTATGGTCGCAATTATAAACTGCTGTACAAGTGTCTTGGCTGGCTTTGTCATCTTTTCAGTAATGGGTTTCATGGAGGATGTAAGCAATCAACCCGTAGAGAAAGTCCCCGATTCAGGTACTGATATTCACAAACAATTTAATTCAAAGCCGTTAACATTTGTTTTCTTATCTCCCTATGTTTTGGGATAAGGATTCGATAATTAACACTTTCTATCTTCATCTTTTTCAGGTTTATATTCAGAACGCTTCGTTAATTTACTGTCAGACATTATTTGTTGTATTTTAGGTCCTGGGTTTTGTGTTTATAGTCTACCCAGAAGGCCTCGCACAGATGCCGTTCGCTCCTTTCTGGTCTATATTGTTCTTCTTTATGTTGTTAATGCTTGGTTTGGACAGTCAGATATAAATACATTTTCTTTCAAAACTAATTACTTTTTATATATTTTCCATTTAACTGTTTTCCACGGAATGACAATTTACAATTTCTCATCGTATGACATGTAAACTAAACTATAATCTCATATATATGTATGTATGCGCGCTCTCTCTCTCTGTCTCTCTCTCGTTCTGTGTGTGTGTGTGTGTGTGTACGTATGTGTGTATGTTAAACACATTGTCTGTGTATGTCCGTATGTGTTTGTGTTTGTGCACGTCGCGGTACCGGTGTGTGCCTATTGAACACAGTAGTGTGCAGGTATCTGTACGTGTTAAATACAATACTATCCTTGTGTGTGTAGGTGTGTGGATGTGTGTGTGTGTGTGTGTGTGTGTGTGTGTGTGTTTATTAAACGCATTGTCTGTGTATGTCCGTATGTGTTTGTGTGTGTGTCCGTCGCGGTGTGTGCCTATTGAACACGTACAGTTGTGTGCATGTATCTGTACGTGCTTAACACAATACTCTCCGTGTTGGTAAGTGTGTGTGTGTGTGTGTATGTGTGTTTCCGCAAGTGCATGTAAACATGTGTTTAAACACAATGCTCTGTGTGTGTGAGAGAGAGAGAGAGTGTGTGTGTGCGCGCGCGCTCACGCGCGTGCATGTGTGTGTGTGTGTGTGTGTGTGCGAGACGGTGCGTCTTTTATCAACATTATTTATTGTCCGTCTTTCTCTGGGTCAAGTTTTTCATGTAATTAATCATAGTAATTATAAACCGTTCATTTTTTCTACCCGGAACTGTGTTCACCATTCTTTAACATATTTTGCGGTAGTAAAGAGTTATGTGGTATGATCGAACTAAGAATAATTTTAATTGCATTTTATCTAATATTTCAATAAGTCGACAACAATGTGTTGCAATTAATAAACACAAAAACAATATCATTTTTTATCTTTATACCTACATTAAACATAAAATAAAACATCCATTTACAAAGTAAATTCCATGTGAATTATTATTCGACACCACAATGAAGTGAAATCGATTATATTTATATAACAAAGGATTGCGCGAAGTAGACCAGCAATATTTCCCGAGCTGTTCTTGTTATTGAACAGAATAGTGTAGACGTCGGAGCAATCTCCGATGTCAAACGGGAAGGTGGTTGAGTGTTTCCGTGATGGATATGCGACCACTCGCCCTTAACGGGGCGCTCTCTCAATTCTTCTTTTTCTGACTTTTCTTTTGTATTGTACAGTTGGTGTTCTATTGCCTGCAATAGCCACCATCTGCCCCTGGATTACGATTGCCTAGTGGTTAAGGCATTAGCCTTTTACTACAAGGTGTCTATGGTTCAGGGTTCAATTTCCCTAGGCTACGGTTGCCTAGTGGCTAAGAGCATTAGCTTTTAATCACAAGGCTATGAATCAGGGTTTAACTTGGTTAATGACAAGGACCATTGTACTATTTTCGATTGATTTAGCTAGTTGTCAAGGTACAAGTCTACATTTTTAATTAAAAAATTAATGTATGCAAAGTAGATCAGGAGTTGCGCACGACATGGAACATAAATGTGAAATTGGTGATTTGATGTAAAACTTCCGACCAATCATCCTCTTTCCCTCGAGTCCTTATACATTGCAACCGACCATCCCCACATGTTTAAATCTCTGAACTGGGCATGTAAAACCATTGTCACCAATAATATGCCATACTTAATCTTTTATAAGAAAAAAATAACAAGATAACAACGCGCGCCCCCCTCTCTCTCTCCCTCTCTCTCTCTCTCTCTCTCTCTGTGTGTAAATACCATAACGCGTTTGTGTTTGGACCAGCAATGCGTGTGGCCACCATTTCTGTTTAGTACCACAATTATTACTGTTTATATTTGCATTAAGCACCACAATGTGCATTAGTATGTGTTAGAAGTAAGTACCAAGTAAGGCCTTATGTAAGATTGGCTCAGTCCAAAAAAATAAAGTCATTATTATTATTATCATTATTATTTTGCCATCACTTGGCCTCCGTCGCCGTCGTCCGTCGTCCGTCCGTCGTTAAAGATCAACTCCTCAGAAACCGCTGGGCCATTTGCAACCAAACTTTGTCACAACAGTCCTTGGGTGGTCTACTTTAAAAATTGTGTCCGACATGTCCGCACCTAATCCAAGATGACCGCCAGCGGGGACCATAGACTCTAACACATACTAATACATTGGACCCTATGGGAAAATATGTTCAAAGATATTTTTCTCTGAAACTACTGATAGACTAGGCACATTTTCAGAAAAGACGTCGTTTAAAAGAGGAAGAGGCATTTTTTTAGTAAAAGCAAACCATATACTATTCTTACCTAATTTGGGTGTGCTGAGTTCGAAAATGGCGGATACCAAGCTGAAAAATTGCTCTAAGTAGGTCAAAATTTAAATACAAAATGGCCGCCAAACTCAAAATGCATTTTTGCATGAAAGTTGATATAGAATTTGTTTTGGTGGCAACAAACAGCTATTAATCAAAGATTGTAATATTTCAAGGCTTATTTGGGTGTTAATGAACAGAAAATTTAAACAAAATACCTATGGGCCTTATTGCTCACCTGAAAACATTTAAAAGATATTGAAATTTTAGGGGCAACTCCACCTTCGTTGATTATCAAACACAAAACTTGCTACGAAGTTAGATCTTGACATGTTGATTATTTTTGCAACTTAGTGTTGTTATCTATTTATAAAACTCTTTAAAAAATATGGTCAAAAACACAAATTCGCAAAAATTATACTCCAGGGGTAACAACTCCTCTATGGATCATCGTATTCTTACAAACATTGCTACTTAGTTTGTCATGTTCATTAGTTTTTAATGTCTTCTTTGTATAACAGTAATAGTTTTCTAGTAAATAACCACACAACCAGCAAAATTTGCGAAAAAAATCAAGCATTTTTCAGGGGCAATAACTCTGTAAAAAGGGGTTAGATATTTATGGAATTAAAAGATTTGGCATGCCGGTCAGCCTTCGTCTCAGGTGGCCTGGCGACAAAGGTAATTATGAAAAATGTATATATTTGACTCATGAACGAGGTTCACATGTTTAATTTTAGCCAGTTTTAAAGGTTTTCGCTTTTGGTTTTGGATTTAATTTGAAAATAGATGTTTAATTCAATGAATTAAGTATGGCACATAACATGCTGAAACAATGATATATGTAGTCTAGGTTGTGAATGAAACAGCTTACAAAATTGAAGCCTGTGTTTGCACCAAATGCTTAAGAAGTTTTTCTTTTTTTACATTTGAAGAGCAAAGTAAATGTAACTACACTAGCCTTTCAAACCTATTTAAGGGTGCTAAGTCATCAACGAGCAACTCTAAGCTGACTATTCGCTAAAAAGGTGAATTTGCACTACAAAATGTTGATGTAAAGTTTGATATTCAATTATAGCAAAAGTTATACTACATTTTATTTTATGATACACCGTGAGCCTTCTGTTTAAGAAGATTAGCGCTGATGTTCCTTTGCAACCCTTTATCCCCTGTTATAACTGTTTAAATCCGTGTATCCGAAGACCAGTGTAATTTTGTAAGTTAATATCAGCAAGGTAATACTCTAAAATAAATAGGACTAGTGACAAATGTAAAAAATGGTGAAAGAGCAGGATCCAATATTTGCACAAAAACGGTTAGGCACCTAAGGCTATCCATACTGATATGATAGCAACATGCCCATACATAGGTAAGAGTAAAAAGGTGGCGGATTATGAACAGTACAAGCAGAACACTAATGATGACCCCAGTCATAGAAGGTATGCCACAGTTGCAACCCCAGAAATGGTCGATAGAGCTTTGTTTTCATTCCATTCATGGTAACCAAAATCACCATTGTTTGCTCATTTTTGAGAAATCCTTTTCTTTCAAAAACATAAAAATTGTTTTTGCAAATTTGTAAAAACAAAAACTCTAAACATTTTCACAAATTTTGAAAGTTTGGCCACTAATCATTTTAAAATTGTGGAAACGTAGATAAAACCATGGTATTGTTATGACTAACAGGTGAGTTATAGAAAATATAAGGGCAGTGAGTTGGCATTTCACAAAGAACAGTACATCTTATTCTGACATCTTGCAATAAGAAAGCTTTGGGTCTGTTGGGATTCTTGCACAGAAGCACACAAGATGCACTTTGTCGCGTGTTAATCTAAACATTTTAGTGGTATATCCTGCTAGCTCCCTTTGTTTCTATGGCGGCAAAGCGGGACATTATTTCATTCCTGAACCCAAACAACAGTCTAAACAATAGAATCACCTGGCTCATCTCCGCAAAAGAAGGCAGAGAATGGCTGTTCCAGCACCACAATTAACTGATGGTATTCTGATGGTACATGTAGATTATTTCCAAAAGGGACAAAAAATAATGGCACATAATTTGTATTACTTTTCAGGCTGTTACGGAAAAATATTCAACTCAAGTGTTGTAGAAAACTCAGTGAAGGTGTCTTAGTCCACTGACAAAATTCTACCATTGCCTTGACTGCAATTAACGATTGTGGCTTTAACTTTTAAATTGAGTGGCCAACTTTTTGCTTAAGCTTGCACGTCAGTCTTGCTATTTACATTACCCAGTTTTATAGTGAGTATTCATTAGTCAAAACTCAAACCACTGCATATGAGATTCACAACCTATCAATCGATATATGTTTTTAAATAATGGTTGTGATTCTACATATTTAAGCTATATCATTCTTAAAAGTTTGACTCATGATGACATAGTAATTATACTTGTGCAAACTCTGTATGAAAGAGTGTTCTGGAATATGCTCTTTTGCATTTCAAACACAAGTTTCGATTTTGACTGGTAATTATACACCATGAGCAGTATTTCAGTATGGTTTTGGTTATGAACTCAATTTATTAGTCATGTAGATTTATCAGTGTTTTATGCAAAAGGCACACATAATGAACAAACACTTAACTATAGCCACCACTTTATTTTTAGAAATTGTTTTAAATTTGGTTTAAGCATTTATACTTCGATTTAGCCTTTTTCATTTTAATGTAACAACCCCAAGTCTGCAAGTTATGCTGAAATGTCACAAAGTACCATCTTTTGCTAAAACATGGAATTGAAATAACACTGAGAAATTATATTCCAATAAATTTAAACAGTCGCCATTTTGTTTTCGGAATTATGGTTTCAAAAGCTCAAAATTTTACTTGGTATCCGTCATTTTTGAAATACAGCAAACTTGAATTATGTCAAATTAAGCATGCTGCCAACTTTTTGTAAAAATTGAAACCCCAAGTAACATTTTTGCATTAGTACACTATAAGTCTGGGATCAGCCCGAAACGGGGATCGCCCGATCGGGGGACAATCAAAGGGAGGTAATTCTTGAGGGTGTACACGCGAGTACACAGAAGAGTTCCGATGCTCGTGAGTAATACTACCTTATGTAGACATCCGGTGTATCGTACATCTACTCGCGGTTGTCAATAAAGCTTTGTCAATCCGACAGGCAACAGGTACTAATAGCAGACATATCGGCAGTGTATTCCAATGATGGCATGAAAAGAACAATTGACTGAAGATTTTTAATTAAATACAAATGATTGTTAATTCAAATCTATAAATTAACTCAATTAAAAAAATCAATACACTATTTTATCTTGTTTTTCAATCAGAGGACGACATTAATTTTTTTCAGTTTTTCTTCCTTTTATTTTTAATTTATAAATAATTTTTGTATATAGTATAAATTGGGTTCGGAATTCCAAGCAAGTCACTACAAAACCAATTGGATGATACAATCAATCGTAATAGTTGATTCCGCTTTTGTTTATTGTTATTATTAAATTATAAGTATTACATGTCTCTCTCAATTTTTTTAGCCTCCCCGATAAGCTTAAACAATGAACAGCTCAAAAAGATATGAACGGCTCAGAAAGATACAACTCTTAATAAATTTCAGTCATTTTCAATGTCCAATTGAAATATGATTTCTTTTGTTTGTAATAAAGAACAGGAGGCTAAATGACAAGTCTTCTTTAGTTTATAATAATTATGTTGGAACTAAAAGCACCATCTAGATTTACCCTATTCTCCCGACATATAGCTATATATACACTGGTTAAAAACAGAAAAATCAAATCGCCACTAAAAGCTTAGTTAGTATATTATGGCATTGGATTGAGAATTGAAACATATACTATAATTAGCTACATATTTACAAGCTTTTCATCTGACTTTACAACAGAACCTGAACATTTTACCCTGAACAATAACAAGTTATTTCATGAAGGAATGTGTAGATTGTAAAACGTTTTGATATTTAATGGATGAGGGGCCGGGGAGACGAAATTCAGACAGAAAATGAAAAAATATCTTCAAAGAGTTAGTTACAAAATGCACATTAACAATAAGTTGTGCATTAATCTGTTTTTTCTTCTTATCACACATCTGCACCAGGTAAGAAACAGTTCTTTTATTATTTCTATACCCGTAACTACGATGTATTTTTAACTGGAAAATTTTAAACCGGAAGTGCATTTTTAAGAGCTTATAACTTTTTTTCCGCACGACAGAATTTTTTTCCGCACGACAGATCTTTAGAAATATATGTTTACTATAACTGTTCAAAATTTTGAGTCCCCCTACTTAGAAATGAACCCCCGCGGCCGTTTTTTTTTTATAAAAGGTCATCAATTTTACTCGATTTTAAGCCGGTTTCTAGGCTGCTAGGCAAACAAATGAAATACGCATGCGCGATGTTATAGTCACAAAAACGCTTAGACGCTTTATCCCCCGATCGGGCGATTTCGATTTATCCCCCGTTTCGGGCGGATCCCAGACCTGATAAGTCGCCATTTTGTTTTTGGAATTATGGGTTCAAGAACTCAATATTGAGCTTGGTATCCGTTATATGTGAATTCGGAATCCTCAAATTATGTTAAATAAGTCATGTTACCAACTTTTAATAAAATTTGAAACCCCAACTAACATTTTTGCATTGGTACACCATTAATTTTAGCCGCCATTTTGTTTTTGGAATTATGGGTTAAAAAATTCAAAACTGACCTTGGTATTGATCATTTTTGGAATCGGCATCCTCGAATTGTGTTAAATAAATCATGTTACCAACTTTTACCAAAATTTCTCAACCCATGTTACACTTTTCGCATTGTAACCATTAATTTTAGTCGCCATTTTGTTTTTAGAATTATGGATTCAAAACTCAAAATTCAGCTTGGTATCCGTTTTTTTTAATTCAGCACCCTCGAATTATGTTAAATAAATCATATTACTAACTTTTACCAAAATTTGTCAAGCGAGTAACATTTTTGCATTGGTACACCATTAATTTTAGCCGCCATTTTGTTTTTGGAATTATGGGTTCAAAAACTCAAAATTAAGCTTGGTATCCGTCATTTCTGAATTCAGCACCCTCGAATTATGTTAAATAAATCATGTTACCAACTTTTACCAAAATTCCTCAACCCAAGTAACATTTTTTGCATTGGTACACCATCAATTTTAGCCGCCATTTTGTTTTTGGAGTTATGGGTTTAAAAACTCAAAATTGAGCTTGGTATCCGCCATTTTTGAATTCAGCACCCTCGAATTATGTTAGAAAAGCATGTTACCAACTTTTACTAAAAAATGCCGCTTCAAGTCACATTTTCTGAATTTGTTCCTAGTCTATGAGCCAATTAGAACCAAACTTGTTCATAGTAGTCCTTAGATGGTACCTTCTGAAACCGGTGTTTTTTAAAGTCTCCACTAATCCAAGATGGCGGCCAGCAGGGAACATAGGTTAACATTGGACCCTATGGGAACAATATCAAAGATCTTTTTCTCTAAAACCCTTCAGCCAATGGGAACCAAACTTGGCCACAATAGTTTTTGGATGGCCCCTACAACATTGTGGTTTTTGAGGGCCACACCAAATCAAAGATGGCCGCCAGCGGAGAACATATTTTAACATTGGACCTTATGGGAAAATACGTTCAAAGATATTTATCTCTGAAACTAGTGAGCCAATTGGAACCAAACTTGGTCACAGTAGTCCTTAGATGGTACCTTCTGAAACCGGTTTTTTAAGTCTCCACCTAATCCAAGATGGCGGCCAGAGGGGAACAAAGGTTAAAATTGGACCCTATGGGAACAATATCAAAGATCTTTTTCTCTAAAACCCTTTAGCCAATGGGAACCAAACTTGGACACAATAGTCTTTGAATGGCCCCCTTCAACATTGGGGTTTTTGAGGGCCGCACCAAATCCAAGATGACCGCCAGCGGAGAACATATTTTAACATTGGACCTTATGGGAAAATACGTTCAAAGATATTTTTCTCTAAAACTACTGAGCCAATTGGAACCAAACTTGGTCATAGTAGTCCTTAGATGGTACCTTCTTAACCGGTGTTTTTTAAGTCTGCATCTGATCCAAGATGGCCGCCAACGGGGAACATAGGTTAACATTGGACCCTATGGGAACAATTTCAAAAATCTTTTTCTCTAAAACCCTAAGCCAATTGGAACCAAACTTGGCCACAATAGTCTTTGGGTGGTGTTTTTTCAAGTCTGCACCTAATCTAAGATAGCTGCCAACGGGAAACATAGGTAAACATTGGACCCTATGAGAACAATTTCAAAGATCTTTTTCTCTAAAACCCCTAAGCTAATTGGAACCAAACTTGGCCACAATAGTCTTTTGGTGGCCCCCTACAACATTGGTGTTTTTGAGGGCCACACAAAATCCAAGATGGCCGTCAGTGGAGAACATATTTTAACATTGGACCCTATGGGAAAATACGTTCAAACATATTTTTCTCTGAAACTACTGAGTCAATTGGAACCAAACTCGGCCACAATAGTCATTGGGTCCTTACATTTGCTATTTTAAAATAACATCTGCATTTAAAAATCAACTCCTGTGAAACCACTTGGCCAATTGCAACCAAACTTTGTGACAATAGTCCTTGTGTGATCTACCTGAAATATTGTGTCCGACATGTTCGCACGTAATCCAAGGTGGCCACCATAGTAAATCAGTCAGACTGCCTTATGGCTTTTGTCCTTGACCTTAATTTCATGGTTCATTGGCCAGTTTTCGGATAAGGAAAATTTCTCAGGTATTATACATGAAAAGTCGATGATACTTAGTATGTATTGTCTCAAAATTTTGAAATATTGTTTTGTTTTGAAAGGAAATAATATTGAAATTTTGTGATAGAGATAAATATTGTGTAATAAATTTCAAGCATTAATTAAACATTAGACAATCTGTTGATTTTCATTCTGCAACAACTCTACTTAAGTGAGCTACACAGGCTTCTGGGAGCCTCTAGTTATTATTACCACGGTGTTTGTGTGGACACAGTGTGCTAATATTACAATGTGTACGTGTTTGTGTTCAGAACCATATGTGCGTTTATGCAGTACCGGCGTGTTTCTGTTAAACACTACATTGTGTATGTTTGCGTTAAGCATAAGAGTGTGTGTATGTGCGTGTGTGTGTGTATGTGTATGTGTATATATGTATGTGTGTGTGTGTGTGTTTGTGTGACGGCGCGTCTTTTATCCACATGATTTATTGTCCTTCATTCTTCTGGGTCAAGTTTTACATGTCGTTTAGGTAATTATAAACCGTTCATGTTTTCTACCTGGAATTGTGTTCACCATTCTTTAACATATTTTGCTGTAGTAGAGAGTTATGTGGTATGATCAAACTAAGAATGATTTTAATTGCATTTTATCTAATATTTCAATAAGTCGACAACAATGTGTTGCAATTAATAAACACAAAAATGATATTATTTTTTATCTTTATACCTACATTAAACATAAAATAAAACATCCATTTACAAAGTAAATTCCATGTGAATTTTTATACGACACCACAATGAAGTGAAATCGATTATATTTATATAACAAAGGATTGCGCGAAGTAGACCAGCAATATTTCCCGTGCTGTTCTTGTTATTGAACAGAATAGTGTAGATGTCGGAGCAATCTCCGATGTCAAACGGGAAGGTGGTTGAGTGTTTCCGTGATGGATATTCGACCACTCGCCCTTAACGGGGCGCTCTCTCAATTCTTCTTGTTCTGACTTTTACCTTCTAATTTCTTTCTTTTGTTTTGTACAGTTGGTGTTCTATTGCCTGCAATAGCCACCATCTACCCCTGGACTACGATTGCCTAGTGGTTAAGGCATGAGACTTTTACTACAAGATGTCTATGGTTCAGGGTTCAATTTCCCTGGGTTACGATTGCCTAGTGGCTAAGAGCACTAGCTTTTAATCGCAAGGCCTCTATGGTTCAGGGTTTAACTTAGTTAATGACAAGGACCATTGTACTATTTTCAATGGCTTAAGCTAGTTGGCAAGGTACAAGTCTATATTTTTAATGAAAAATGTGGTATGCAAAGTAGATCAGGAGTTGCGGACCATATGGTTTATAGACGAGAAATTGGTGATGTGATGTAAAACTACGACCAACCATCCTCTTTAATTTCCCTTGAGGTTGTAAATCTTTGAGCGCATTCGTGTTTAAATCATTATCAATCATTTATTATTTAGGTGTTACTTGTTGGCATGGTTCAGTTATCCGTATGAATCGCAACTGACCAACCGCAGATGTTTACATGTCTGAACTGGGCATGTAAAACCATTGTCACCATTAATGTGCCGTACTTAATCTTTTATAAGAATAAACATAACAACGTGCTTGCCTCTCTCTCTCTCTCTCTCTCTCTCTCTCTCTCTCTCTCTCTCTGTGTGTGTGTGTATGTGTGTGTTTTGTTAAGCACCACAATATGTATGTACGTCTGTCTTTGTTTAATACTATACATTTTTTGTTTGTGTCTGTGCGCACGTGTGTGTGTCAACGGTTACAGATAGTATTATTTATAAAGAAAAAATAGATGAATCTCATTGTAAACTTAATTCACTGGGATACTTATCAATTCTAGTCTTTTAAGCAAAACACTCTGCAACTTTACATCAAGTTTTCCGGAGAATGAAGTTTAACCGATTGTCTACATTTTACCGGAAAAATTCATTTTTTCTCGTTATCAAAACCTTATTCTATTTTCTTGTTTAATCGTGTTTTATTTGTTTCTTTACTTTTCAAACTTTTAGCTATTGGTAATCTCCAATGAGGCGGTAAAACATCACAATCCCAGTTTTGACATTTAATCCAAGAACTAATTAGGAGGTCAAAGACAGGTGTGGCACATGGAAAATGATGCGGTTATATTTGAAGCAGACAAAATGCGCGCTAGCTAGCGTGCCGCTAGGAGTTGTTTCACGTATTGGCTGTCCGCCAATCTGCACACCGTACCGGTGTTCGTCATCATCAATATAGTTTATAAACTGTCATGGAAACAATAAAATGGTGTTTGCGCGTAATATGACATTGTTTGGAATTTCTGAATCAATTTTTAACGTTTTCTTTATAAAATTGAAAAAAATTCGTTTTCCCAAATTATCAAAATTATAAAAATCGTCGTTAAACATACACGGCAATTTCTTAGTAGTTTTATCACAAAGAGTAGAAGAGTAGGAATGAGAATGCCATGTTGCGTGTACAGGCTATTTTATTTATCTTGTACACGCGCATCTCTCTCTCTCTCTCTCTCTCTCTCTCTCTCTCTCTCTCTCTCTCTATTCAATATAACAACAGGGGCGTGGCCGATGGGAATTAAGTGACTTGGTGCCTAGGACTATCGTGATTTTGGTCAATTGAGAATTTTACTTGTTGTTTTTATTTTTTTTTATTAGATAAATTAATAATTCAAAGTGTATTACTACATTAAAATATAGCAAAAAATAATGGTTTATATACCACATTTGATTTAATAAATTTGAAAAAAGTACCTAATTTAAATTAAATAATTGCCAAAAACCACAATGAAGGCTTTTCATGTTAGTATTTAATAATTAAATTTTAATACTATCCAGTGCTTTTTTATATCTATAATCCCATAGACAGAATTTTTTTAAGCACGCCGGAACTACATTTTTATTTCTCCGACGACGTCATTGACGTATTGTTTACATGACGTCATATTGTGCAGAAAATTTGCAGCTGTGTTTCGCTTTTAGATTAATGCGCCATTTTTGTTTTAATGCGCTGGTTTTTTGTTTCATGTGTATAATTAAATTAAAGATTACATGAATGTTATGAATATTGAACTTGTTTTTGAATTTAATTATAAGGAATGGTTGTAATTTTTTTCTATCTATGGGGTCATAGATAGAAAAAAAAATTACAACATTCCTTAAACAGATACCATTTCTTTGTCAGCAAGTAAATCCTTCCCATGCCAGTGTGTATGAAACAGTTTATACGGCGGTTTTAATGACTGCACTGTCGGAGCAATCTCTGATGTGTAATGGGAAGGTGGCTTGATTAGACAAGTAACATTCTACCTACAGCCCTTACGGGGGCAAATTCCTATTTTCTTAATAAGTAACCGATTGGTCTGCGGCAGCTCCTCTCACAATCAAGGTTTGAAAACCCATTCATGCTTTGTGTGGGAAAGTTAGCAATTAACTTTCCGAAGGTGGCTGGTTTCTCTCGACATTCCAGTTTGCACCATCATCCTAGAACTTACCGCTTACGTGAAAGAAAGACTCGTCCGGTCAGTGGGGCGAAAAACCACATTGCTCCATCTCTTTCAACTATTGTTAATTAGATCTAGAGTCCAGCAGCAAACTATTGTCTAAATTTGCTGCTATTTTGAATTCCTTAAAAACTAAGGTATACTCCCTCATGCAAAGTACATGTATTTTCTAAGCTCAATTTGGTAAAATATAATTTGGTCCTTTGGGTATCTTTTAAACATCTTTCTTGGTTTCACAATTTTGATCCAAGCACTGAGAAGGAATTGTATTCCGAAAGTTAGTGCTGTGAAATTAAAACTGGTATAATAATTTATAACTTGTCTTTACTTGACTTACCGATGAACTAACAATGAAGATACAGAAAGCCGCAAAACTCTGGAAATATTGATCACGTAATATTAAATTTAAACGCAACTCTTTATAACGGTTATGTTACTTTTGTGGTAAAAAAAATATATCTCAAGGCATAAAAATGCCAGCCATCTCTGGTTTAATTGAAGTTGTTCGTCTAGTCGGTCACTAAACGCCTTTAAATGTATCCACAGTAAATGACTAGAAGTTGAGCATTATTGAAAACCGGGCAAAATAAAATTAATGTTTTTACTATTTATAGTAAACAGCAGGCAAATGAAGTTAAAAAGTAGTACGCTAACACTGGCTTTATAGGATCGAGTGAAAGTATGGAATTTGGTCTTGGTACAATATTATAGAATGTATTTAATTAAGGACTCGATAAGCAAAAGTTTAACTTCTGTATGACGAATGTAGGACCTAGTTTTACAAACAGAAACTGATAACGATTTTTATTATTATAAAGCATACATTTTTATACTTCAGTACTTAATAGTTTTTTATATTTTTGATGTTATCAAAATATTTTCACCACTGAAGTGTACCTAACCTATTGTACAGGAGAGCAAGTAACTTTTAAAAATCATGACACGTTACTACACTATATATATATGTACGTAACGTCCACTTAAATGTCATCTATCTATAAGTATGATTGGGTTCAAACATTACACTTATTTTGAAGCAAGCTGCACTGGACGGGAACTAAATGACACATGACGTGCTAACATATGTCACCTCTAAGTACGGAATATGATAAGCGCGATATAGCAAACATATACAGCCAAACCACAAACAGTACAACAGTATACAGCACTCAGTAACTCTATGATTTACTATCAAGAAGAATGTATATGATCGCAATATATATATATATCAAAATGATATTTACTATATTATGGTCATTAAGAAACTACATGTTTTCACAATATTTAAAAAAAACATTATTGCCGTTTTGTTTTATTCCATTTCCCACATACCTCTATAATTTATAAAACCATACTATCAACATACCCCGGATCGTAATTGCTGCCAAGGAAATCGGTTTTGAAACTTTTACGCAGTACAATTTGACCTATGATAACGTAATTCCCATTACACATTCTGTTAAATTATTAAAAGGTAAAATATTCAAATATAGTTCTGATGTATTTTTGTCTTGGTGTTTGACTTTATTGTCTGCAAAAACTAATAAAACAATAATAGCTAACCGTAAGATAGGACTTATAGGTTTCCAATTTTCCGAGGGAAAAAATACAAAATATCTGCCCCATTTGTAAGATACTTATATATACATGTACCACTGGTACATTTGGTAGATTGGTACACTGGTACATTTGGTAGATTGGTACACTGGTACATTTGGTAGATCTGTACACATGTACATTTGGTAGATCTGTACACGTGTACATTTGGTAGATTGGTACACTGGTACATTTGGTACATTGGTACACTGGTACATTTGGTAGATTCCGTCTTTGTTTTTCTTTTTATTCGTTTGGTGTGTCATTGTTTTGATGGATTTGGCTAATACATTCCAATACCTTAATTATAACACAGGTTACCGATGACGGATTTGGCAACTAGTAATGTTGTACATTGACTTACAGAAATATGTTTGTTAAGGCTGTAAAATAGCGTACATCGTACAACTCTCTGAAATAACAGTATTTGCTTTTGCTGTATGTGTGTTTTAAAGTTGTACCCGTTGGATGAAAACAATAATTGTATGGTCAATTGCAGTTTTAACATTGAGAAACTAAGAAAGAATGTTCATTTAATTGACCTTCAGAATGAGTACAGTCTCTTATTCATCTGTCACAATCACATGGATTAAACAGAACATATAGTTGTTTATTGTTTTGTAATAACCAAAATAGTTTTGACGATCATGTTTACATTTACATATAGAAGACTAAAATGTTCGACCTTTGTGACTTGTTAGATTTCACGAGACGTACGGAGAAAACTTTCATAATTATTACAATCATGTTATCAGTGAACTTGATGGGTTCGTAGTTTGACTTGTGACATGATTTGTAATGTACGTCTAAAGATAAGGCCCTTATCTTTACCAATACTTCTTAAATACCTACCTATCTATATATAGCTGCATTAACTAGTTCAGTTGTACATTTCATCATTGGAAGCTAGAAGGGTAAGATAAACCTGACCTTATAATTACTAGTATCAATTTACTTGTGCGTACATTGTATTTATGCAACAATAATTGTCAAAGAAAAAAAAAGCCTTCAACAGTTTATAACCACACCACTGGACGTCATTACAATGCTAGCTCGCCTTATGTAACCGACGTCTCAATATAAGTGATAAATTGTCTTTTCTTCCCATGTCTTGTTTCAGGATGGTTTTGTATTGTGCTGTATTATTGCTTGCGCTGCTGTTACTAATTTCGTGTTTTCAGTTGCAAATTTCTTCTCTTAATATTTATCCATTCATTCATATTCTGGATTTCAAGGTACTTTTAGGATAAATATTAAGACAAGAAAAAAGTGAGATTGGTGATAAAAAAACAAACAAGTATAATATGAAATACTCCAGGTCAGGTTTATTAAATTCTTCGTGTACATTTTTTACGTTCTGCATCGTTAAAGAAAACACACTTTGTACCTGAGCTGAATTTAGACGATATCGAAAACACGTGATAAAAACAATTGTAGAAATGCATTATTTTCGCAATTCTTGTAGTTTTAAATACTATAGGCTCTTTCTATTTGTACTTTTTTTTGTTAGTTTGTAAGATAACACTTTTATTTGTGTATTTTAGGTGTATTTTTCTGCTGCAACTTTTCTATTTATTATGTGTTGTGTGTATCTAATGTGTCTAACTTTTAATTTCTCTGCTGAATATTTTGTAAAAATTAGCACATAATATTTCTATCAGAGACATTACATTTTAAAAGTTGTGTTTAGCTTTTTGTTCCCTTGCTGTGTCTAACTTTTCAAATGCAATTTGTTCGTTAGTAGTACAGTTCAATAAGCTATTTAAAAAAACACAAGTACTCTAAGATTAGCGCATTACAACTAGTTGGTGTCATGCTAATTTTTGAATGCATGGTTTTCATTTTGTAAAAATTATAAAAATCAAATAACACATGAAAAAGGAATTAAGTTCTCTTGACTAATGCAAAATATTAGTGAGAAAAGAAAAAAAAGAACATTTACAGGACCCCAGTATGATGACAAATTACAGTATATTTATCTGAGACAGTTGCTCGCTCTTCGAGTATGAAATTTAAAGCTTTGAGAAAAAAGTTATTCATTTAAGGCGAGACCAATATAGGAATCATGTAACCGACTATATTTTCCTCATTAAGAAATTTGTCATTATTACCCATAGGAAAATCATTTATAAAGCAATGTGGGGAAGAATCGAAACCTGGATATTACAGTACAGACCTGTCGAAAGTTTAACACCGATCTTGCGAAAAGGAATCGAAACTCGGCTGTCGAATGGCCGAGATATGAAAAGCTATCGGCCGATATGCTACCGAGCGATAGGAACCAGTAGCTACTGAAGTATAGGCTCAGTTGTCTTTGTCTGTCCCTCGTTAGCTAATAGCTAACGAAGGACAGACATGGACATGTAAATCGACAATAATTTGTTGGCTAAGTGTTAAACTTTCGACAGGTCTGTACCGTAAGTTGCATCATTTTATAGCATTTTGGTAGGTTGTGGGTTGATTTGCAATCAATAACCCGAATATATGCATATGCATGCTATCGGTTGTGTATTTGTTTTTACAGTGTATTCTTGTTAAATGTTGGGTTTTTTTCAACATCTTGCACTTTGTTTCATTTACTTTAATTCCCAATAGAATTACAATCAGGTTTTACTGTTCTATAACCAACTAAAGATCAATTCGGTTCTTAGTCAACATTCACACGACTACTGCGTGTTTTATCAGTGTTAACCGTGCTTGGGAATGGTCATATGGTTCAAACAGCCTATTCTACACTTTTTATCAATTTCACATTTACGTAAATTTTAATCAGGTCACAAGATTTGAATGTTAACTATATCAATTATTTTATTTGTGAAATTATTAAATATTTGTTATTTAAATAGAAAGATAAAATCACAGAGAGTTAAACTTAATCATTTTTTTCATATTCCCGACATTTTTTCACATTTACAACTATATATTACACACGATCTGAGAGTCATAGCCAGATCTAGCTTTCTGCTATCAAGGTACCCCTTTATTACTTTAAACCTTACTGCTGTTCTGCTAATTATCAACGATAATAATGATTAATTAAACAGAAGATGTAAAGGTAGATATTTATAGCCAATAAGTTTGATGTTGAACTCAATTTCACCAATTTTATTTCAATCCGATGTAGAGGTGACTATATAGAATATTTTCATTTAGTTAGAAGCATTTACGTTTAGTAATATATACCTTTTTGTGAAATAATGTGTCTCATTTTACATAACGTGAAGAATAAGTCTAATTTAATTGGTCTTCGTTTATACATACATTATACATGTTGTAAAGCGCATAATACGAACATCTATACGAAACAGTGTACATAGCAAACATCCTCACCAACTGTTTCTCCCTTGCAATGTTGCTTTCGAAAGCTATTTTCGAATCTTCCGATTTGTTTTATTGATCAAAGTTTAAACAAGCTGCTCCCAAAGTTATTTGTTTTTTTTTTCATTTTGTATTTCAAATGCATGGAGTCTGAAGTTCTTACTTGGTTTCATATGCCTCATTAAGTTGTAAATTCATCATAAAACTACTAGTAGTGCCAACGTATTCTTGCTTCAAGCTTAGTGTTGTTTTGCATGCTGTTTATCTGGACATCATAAAGACAAATCGTTGCGGTAGCTCAGTTGGTAGAGTGCTCGCTCCGTAAGTGATAGGTCGTGGGTTCGATACCCGACCGGGTCTGACCAAAGACTTGAAAGTGGGTAATGGCTGTTCTTTCGCCAAACATTCAGCATTACGAAATGAAAGTCACGGTTCTTTCAGATGGGAACTTAAAATAATCGAGATCCCATGTCACGATGGGTTTGGCACGATAAAGAACCCTGCTGTATAAAGCCATCAGCGCAACGCACAGGCAAAATTTCTGCACCTTCACCTATAGCTGTCGAGGTCTTGATATAAGTGAAATATTCTTGACTGTGATGTTAAACACCATTACTCAACTCATGAAGACATATCTGTTTAGACTAATAATGCTGCTTAGCTAACACAACTAGATGGGATTTAATCGTGTGATATGAATGCACTCAGATATATTGTATATAATTCATAGTGACTCACAATAATTATGTTTTTGGTCCGCCAAATATTTTTTCAGAACCTTATTTTTTACCTATGAAGGGTCAGGAAAATTCAATTTTTGTTCTGTAAAGTATAATTCGAGCAAGTTTGATTAAAGCAATAGAACTAACGTCAAATGTTTGGAATTTGACATCTAGCTGGCAACTGTTAATAGAAACACTTATCTTATTGTCTAAAAGTTCTAAGGATAATGTGAACACCGATATTTTAATCTTTGTTCTATATTTGCAGATAACCTACTTGAAAAATGAAATCGTTTCTAGTGGCCACAGGTAAGATTAAGTCACTGAATATGTGGCACTTTATATACACTTCCATCAATAAAACAATTATCATACATGCCTATCTTTATAGATTCAAAATCTTCACAAGATTAAAATTGTTGAAAATATCATTATGCTTAAGCTAAGTTTTTAAGCTAAAATAGAGTTTTTATTTTAAAAAATATAATTTTCAAAATTTATTTATTTTTCACAAATAAATTTCAGAAAATTCTAAGAAAATTAATTTTCAAGAAAGACAGCTTTATTTTATATATTTAGATCATAAAGTTAAGATGTTACTTCCTAGTGCAGGAAAAACTTCAATATTTCTATTGTATGAACAAAATTTGATATGATCATTATTATGTAAACCTATAGCTAAGGCAGTGTATTTAGGCAGTGTAGTTTGGCTCGCTGATTCAGTTATATTGACGCACATATTCCACATATATTGTACATGTACATCTGTTCTGTGTAAGAGTGTATGTTTATATTATTTCGCTAATACGATAGACATTGTATACATACATACTGGGCCAATTTTATGCCTCAAATGTAAGCGGCGATTATAAGTGGTTGTATATACTTGCTACCACACCGCAGCCACAGATAGACCTCATAATTAACCGTCCCTTTAAGAGTACATACATATACATTGACCACTACAATGCCATCATCATTGGTCATTGCAAATGAATATATAATGGATAATTTTCGCGTTCTGTTGTAATATTATAGGTCAGTTTAATAATTGCTGTTATGTTATTTTGAATAATTCAATTCTCATTTGTTAAAAGCATATTGATTGGTAAGATTTTTCTGTTACTTTTACATGAATGAATTGGCTCTCAGTGACGCCATTTCGTTATGGATGGTAAACAGAGGCATTTGAATTCATACGCCATACTGTTGCTATTGTTTAACTTGCTACGACTATACTGTTGTTTAAATTGTTGATTTGTTGTTTTTGTTTTTAAAAAATTCTAAAAATTGAATTACAAGAAATGAAATTAATTATTCATTTTATTATGGAAGTATGAAAGAATTAGACAATTTGCACACATAAAATACTAGTAATTTGCTACGCGAATTATTTAGTGTGCAAAATGTCCAATGCTTTCATACTTCCATAACAAAATGAAAAATTATTTTCATTCCTATCATATAAATTCAGAAATAAATACAATTGTTCTTGGTGGATAATAGATAGTACAAGTAAATATACAATTGCAACGCATCATAAAACATGGGGTATTTACACAGAGGAGGGATTAAGGTTTATATTACAGATATTGTTTTCTATTTACAGGATTGGTTGTGGTTGTGTGTTTATTTGGTACAGGTAATGATGCTTTTTCATTATGTTTATAAAGTCTGTTGAACATTCTGATGTTGCGTCGTGATGTAAATTATATTCCTTTTATAAGTCGAACATTGGGATTCAACAAAGTCAATGTGCGTGAATAATCTGTTTGCGATCATTTATGTTATTTGATAACTTTAGTTTTAATTTTATTTTAAAATTTTGATTGAGTCATCTATAAAGTGAGAATTATGTTTTTATGAGTTTTATATTTTGATGAGTTTTTTTGGGGGGGATGGGGTTGGTTGGTATAAACATTCTGATACTAGTTAAACAGTCAAGCAGCGTTTACGGTTGTTCGAAGCAAAAGATAATTAAATGTAGTGCCTCTTGAAACACAAAGCTAAATAATGACAGTATTCATTGTGCTTTATGTTTCCTTTCAGAAGCATTTTAATGTTAACCAAATCATGCAATGATTATGTTTTTGAAACTCATACACATGTATATTCGAATTAAAGTGAAAGTATATTGTATGAATATCTTTACAGGCTCCTCATTGACATGTTTACAGTGTAATGATGCCGTTAATATCACAGATTGTCTTGACGCAACAACAGAATGTGGCGCCGGAGAGGTAAATTTTCACCACTCTCTATACTTTTAAGTTTTGTTCCTAAAAATATATACTTTCATGAACTTGTGTGATTAACCGTGTTTTTTCTAATGTTGAATATTTATACTCTTTAAATTCCATATAATTGATATCATTACAAAATTAGTTGGTTGGTTGAATGTTGCTTAACGTCATATCAGAGAGCAACAATTTTTCTGCTATTCGCGACGAGAACTATTTTATTAATCTCTATGGATTAATCTATGAACAATTTCGTGTATGCAAGTGAAGTGCGAGTGTGTTCAATGGTCTGCCTTGTACTAGCGCGCAATCAGGGCGACTTTAAGGTGCTAGCTTACAAAGTCAGTACGCCGCAGACAAGTGTACCACTCCCCCAGTCCATTATACTGATACCAGGTTAACCAGTAAAGACTAACGGCAAGTAAAGTTCACTTTCCCACATGTGGTCTGAGCAGGACTTGAACTGACAGCGGGGAGAGACCCTGGATTTGTAGACTGACGTCTTATCCATTAGGCCACCGCGGAATCCATAAAAGTTTGTGTCCCAATCACTACCCCGTTACTGTATAGATATAGTTGTTTTTGTTTACTAGTAATCCTCCTAAAACATAGCAATTACGTTGTCAACAAATTTTAAAATATTCAGATGCCGGAATGTTTGGTAAACCTTTCTTTAATGAATCTGTCATTAGATGTACGCACAAAGTCGGAAACTTCATAGTCAGTGAGCTCAATATTTGTACTAAATTAGTATGTGAATTCAACGGTTGTGACGTGGCTTTGGTTGTGATTGGGCATATACATTTTCAGCTACAAATTACCCAATTCTTATTTCATTTTGAACATTTCATTAGTGCAAGTCAATTCATTCAAGACTGTATGTAATATCGTCAAATGACATAAGTTTTAGGAAAATATAATTTTTTGTTGCCATTCAAGGTGACACTCTCTTTAGTCTAAAAGCTTTTTAGAATCTTGCTCATGAATCTGTCTGAATGTATGATATTTGCTTGACTTTTAATTATTAATTATTTTTAACTTTTGAATGTAATTTTTTAGAAATGTTTCTTGGAACAATTGACAACCGATACAAACCAAGTTGTAATAAATGCCGGATGTCGTTCAGATGGCGTAAGTAAAAACAGACATTTTGTGTTGACTATGTCAATAGATGTAACTTGTGAATATGAGACTAGGCTATTTGTCATTTCATAGTTGCTGCTACTTATCATTATTCCATGTGTGCTTTATGCATGTTTTCTACTTAGACCTGTGACCATCACTTGAGAATATTTGAGTTTTCCAGCACTCTTAGTGCATTAGTTTTTACACGCTAATACTCTCTCTCTCTCTCTCTCTCTCTCTCTCTCTTTGACTGTTTGTGCATGCTAGTTATTTTATATTTATTTTGCTGAAAACAAAAAATACTTTCAAATTGGTACTTATTTGCCTTTCCAACATTACAAATGACAAGCATAAAGACGATGTATTATTTGATACAACACGTGTATACTGAATGTAAAATCATGTCTGTCATACTCTGTTGGTTGTAAAATATTGTATATATATACTTATAGGTATGTAGTATTATGGATACTTTAGTCGGTGGTGTAGGTAAGCGAGACCTGGACAGACAGAGCAGATCTATTGTCACATGTGCCAAGTGTTGTGACTCTCCAAAAGATAATCTAGGACCATGTAATTCAAAGTTATGTGGACAAAGTGAGTATAGCAGGAATAAATTGTCTATTATCACCCACTGGATCGAGTAGTTTCACAATTTAATCGTCAATATATGGTTATTAGGGTTATTTTATTCCCCCTGTCTATAACAACATTTATATCCGACACGCTTCCAAACTCAAAGTGTCACTGAATGGTAGTGAAGAATCTTTAATGTTTGTCTTGGTGGAAACATAGCTTATATACAATGTATGTTGATATAAGTTGAAATAGTCTTGCACACGTTTGTATAAAATCCAAATTAATGATAAGACTACCGAATTAAATACTGTGTATTACTTAATTTTACTCAAATAAATTCATTGAAATTCATCAGAAGTATGAAGTTGATTGTTGTTGCAAATTTCGAGTCAACGAGGGACATTTTGTTTTCAAAATTTCGGTTTAATAACCCTTTTATCATTATATAGCATTTACTTTCCATTACTATTTCATCTCAACATATACTTTTTGTCTCATAATACATAAATACTGCACTGATTTTTGTATCCGTATATAGCCAGTGCAATAGACTTGCACAAGTCCCTATATTAAATTATTAATTTTAGTATCTTGCCCCTTTAAAACTATTACAGAGATCAACTGACAAAAGTCAATTTACTATCAAAACCCAGGAATATAGGGACTTGTCAAGTCTGCATGAAGCTCTTGCTAACAATTATATTTGATTGACATTAGAGGTCAAAAAATCAAATGATAACACTGCACAGTCAGATTTAATTACAATACAATGTGGTCCAGCACACGCTTGGTGTATATATTACAAACACTCACTAACACAATTTTTATTTTAAAACTACATTTTTTATGGCCTCGTCAACATCAAAAAAGTTTTTTAAGTTTATAAATTATACTCCAAGAACAAAACAAAGAAGAAAACTTTTCATGGGTCTGCTAAAACTAATTCCTGTTTATTGATTGAAAAACATCTCCAAATTGATATACATCCGGATTTACATACCTGTCATATACCATTTTTCAAAATTTAATCATAAAATACATTAAAAAAAAGGTATATTTTTTTATTGTATTATATGGTTAAATTTAAAAAAAATGGTATATATCATACCGATACAGTATGCAGGAAATGTATTAGGGATATCCAAAAGGTAGAAAGTATTGTTTCACACTTAAAAATATCTTATCAAACTACTACTGAGACATTACAAGTGTCACATGGAAAAGAATATACAACTTATAAAAGGCAAATCAATGAAGAAGAAGAAAAGACATCAAAATGAAAAGTTTTATTTCCAAAGGAGGACGACGACAAAGAAAATGACAAAAGTCAAGAGGATCTATGTAGTTTTGTTCCACTTGATATAGAAGAGAATACAGAGTATGTACAAGTAAGTTTTATTAAAATTTATATATCTGTAAAAAGTTGTAAAGAATTTCACCTTCATGACTAACCAAATGTGGCCCGTATAAGACAAGACCAACGGAAATAAATGTCTCAAATCTAGTAATAAGTATCAATATATGCATGTACTAGTGAACATATTTCTGTATTTCAAAATCATAATAAATTGCATTGTGTATGCCATTATTATCTCAAATTGAATATTGAAAAACAACTGACTTTCCTTGTGATGCAAATAATAATAGTACAGTAAAACCTCGAATCATCACCACCATTTGTTTAGTCAAATTTTGGCATTATAAAGGGGTTAAGCGATAAATTAGTATAGGCGGATAAAGAAAAAACATAAAGAAAATGGATTTTTGGACTTCAAACCTTTTCTATTTACAGAAGTGTTAGTTTAAAACAAATCACTTAACCACACCACATTTATTTGACCTCTTTTTGTTGTAGATTGAAGTTTCAAATGGATCGCAGAAAGCTGTGTATTTTCTCAGACAGTTATATGTACCTATAATGTGTCTCTGAACAATCACCAAAAATCACCAAAAACTGTGGCTTGCACTTCAAGAAATACCCGAACTAAAACACCTTTCTTACAACATGAAATAAAAACATTGTCATCAAAAGAAACAAATTCTATTCTCAGAAAAACGGATAAAAATATTCTGAAATCAATCACTGTAGATCAGATTCTGTCAGAATGGATGGAAAAGGCACCAACATTTTTTGAGATATTAGAAGCATGTACTATCAACCCTTCACAAAGCCGAAATAAGTACAAAAAGGATGAAGCTTTGTTACCAGGTATTATGTCGACAGGTTGCAAACTTTTATTAATTTACAACAAAGACATGAATCCACTCCAGCATTTAAACAGCGTCATTTTAATAAAGGGTGGGTGTAAAAAGTCTGCATTTACAAGGCTTAATGCAATATACGATTGTCTTAGTTATAAGGCATCCCTCAACATATCTGAAAAGTTTGGCGAGGACTGGAACCTTGAACTGAAGTTTTGGGGTCAGTAAGTTTCGCAAGATACCTTCATTGAGGACAGATTGCAGAGTCAGATTAAGGAAACACAGGAATCAATTGCAATTGACACACTAAGGCATAGGCGTAGGATGGTTTTTAATATTGGGGGCCAAACCGAAGCTATGTCTATGTCGTGCCGCAGGTACGACCTCGTGCCAGGTACGACCTCGTGCCAGGCACGAGGCGGGAAGAGTATGAGAGGGGTGCCAAACCCCTCGCATAGGTGGGGGTCCGGGGGGCCTCCTATGGAAAATTTTCAAAACTAAGTCTTGTCTTGACGCATTTTCAATGTATTGTGCATCGTTTTTGCTGGGGGTAAAATACTGTGATATCAAGGCAAGGAAATAACTGTATGGCACAAGTTCCATAATCACCCCTTTCAATGGAAATGGATATCAGAGGCTGATCCAGAATTTTAGAAAGGGGGCGTATAATGTGAGAGCCGAAGGCTCGAACCTTCTAGGGGGGTTCGGGGGCATGCTCCCCGGAAAATTTTGAAAATGTGGCGCAAAAATCCTGCATTCTGGTCCAATCTGAGCTGAACAATATGTATTATTAGAGACATAAAGGGGGGGGGGGAGTATGTCCCCCCCGCTGAATCCGCAACTGGATATGGGGGTACACCGGAAAATTTTGACGCCCTTTTACAAGTATAATGATGAAATTGATAACTGATTGGTTACCAGATGGACATTTCCTGTTAAAGCTCTTGGGTTTTTTTTTTTTTTTTAGCACTTACACTATAAACATAAACTATGATACAAAATTTCACACAATATATTGCGGGGGCCTGCCCCCCCCCCCTCCCCTTCTCTGACATGGGGGGGGGGCGGCCCCCGCTGGCCACCCCTGCTCATACGCCTATGTAAGGGGTAATCCATAGAATAGTCAATACAGTTGATCTAATCATTGAATTATCTCAACTGGAAACAGATTTAGAACAACACAGAGCAGCTATGCATCCTGGATTTTATTTTGTAGGAGACAATGTTGATATGCGAACTAAAGTTCGACACATACAAAAAATACATCTTTATTTTGTAAATATGCCTCTATGGCCTTTTTCTTGTTTTCTCTAATCTCTTTATAAGATAATTGTTTTAAACCATTTGTAAAATCCATGCTGTATGTACAATGATGTTAAATAAAACAATGAGTTATACTGACCCAGTATGTGTGATTTAATTATATTTTGCTAGGGACATTTAAGTTCGGTTTGTAAGCTGTATCTGGAGAAGTAATTAAAGCTGTCAACAGTGTTAAATGAAAATTAATGACCGACCATATACTGGTCGGTGGAAATGCAGACTTGACAAGTCCCTATATTCCTGGGTTTTGATAGTAAATTGACTTTTGTCAGTTGATCTCTGTAATAGTTTTAAAGGGGCAAGATACTAAAATTAATAATTTAATATAGGGACTTGTGCAAGTCCTATATTCCTGGGTTTTGATAGTAAATTGACTTTTGTCAGTTGATCTCTGTAATAGTTTTAAAGGGGCAAGATACTAAAATTAATAATTTAATATAGGGACTTGTGCAAGTCTACCAGTGCAATATCAGTCATGATTCAGACGACAGTGTCACGTGACAAAGTTTGTGTATAATATGAACATATATCTCATGTTAACATCTATATTCATGATATTATTTCATTTCTTTCAGAAACATATATTGCTTTATAATAAAACGTATATATATAGCCTGTAGCGTATGACTCTAAAGTGGTGACAATCGTAGAATAATGTGACTGTTAATTTAACTTTATTGAATTTTTTTTTGCAGAACCAACAGTAAATCGCCCGGCAAAATGCTTGGACTGCACTCTTAAGGCTAGCTCTGGAGCCTGTATAACAAGAACATCGTGTCAGGAAACTCAAGTATGTAATGGTCTAATTCCTTACGGTTTTACTAATGTATTATTACAATGGTTTTTTTTTAATTTTCTATAAAAATAATAAAATAAATAAATAAATAAATAAATAAATAAATTAATTAATAAATAAAAAAAACTTAACAGAGGGGTTGATACAATTGATTAACATGGCATTTCTAGATCAGGTTCTCATGTCAGTCCGCGCTTTTGTTAAAAAACGTGATTAGCTATAGTCTGATCAGATTTTCTACAAGGTGTTCATAAGTCGGTTTGGTTATACATGTACATGTTGATATTTGTTAAACGTGTTGTGTTATGCACTGTAACTCATCTGGTGTTGCTTAACCTGATAAAGACTAGGTGCACTCTATCAATTCTTTATCATTTATAATTATAAATAATAATGGAAAATTTGATTCCAGCGATTTTATTTCTCTATAAAATGTATAATTCTACTTTAGGTATGTGGAAACGAAATTATGGTCATAGGTGGATCCATTGTACGTTATAACTATTACTGTGAAGAGAGACATGTGAGTAATTACTTTTTATTGAATTAATAAATAATTAAGGCTATTTGAATGCATGTATTATGCCCTCTTTATTTTTTCGGAGACTTGTTCTGTCATCGACAATAAAAAAGTTTAAAGTTAATATATCCGGTTTAGTTTTCACTACTACGGGTCCACTCACTGGCTTAGTATCTCATGGTCCATACTTAGTATCTCATGGTCCATACTTAGTATCTTGTGGTCTAAAATTAGCAAGCGAGAGAGGGGAAAGAGGCTTTTTGTCCTGGACTTTCACACTTTCGGTATGTCGTCTCTCGCTGTTTTTTTGTTCAATATCTAAGTTGCAAATTAAATTTCTAATAAAACATGATAGATTTCTTTTCAGGTCCGTTGGTGAACGATCAGCTAGCTATTCTATAAATAAGACACCTCTTTCTAACCATTTCAATACCTGCCTTCAGAACTTTTTATATTTTTTACACACAGGTAGCTTAAACCAAAGGGTTTCTTTTATAGTCTTTAGATCCATGATTATAAATAGATAAAACAGTTTTCATTAAGAATGAGGTACTTAATGTTTTCTTAATAAGGCTTAACAAAGAGGTTAGAAATTGTTGAGTAAAACAATATATATATATAAAGCTAAACACACAGCACTTTTAGCATCACATTTTAAATGTGAATGTGTTATATTATTGTATTATAATGAATTAAACTGATCTTATTCTCCAAAATAAATCGTAACAAATAAACCAATATATCTTTACAATCATCATGATCTGTAATAAACACTGTAAGTTGAAAAAACAACATTTACTGCAAAACAACAATGCGACCATCTCAAGAGCACAACACAATACAAGTGAACAATACAATTAAATGACAAAACATACAAACAAAACTAGGCGAGTAAACTTGTAGAGATATACAATAGTCAATAGTAGTTAGAGGATCATTAGTACAGCACTCGTATAGTGTATGATAATGTCAATAATAGTTAGAGGATCATTAGTACAGCACTCGTATAGTGTATGATAATGTCAATAGTAGTTAGAGGATCATTAGTACAGCACTCGTATAGTGTATGATAATGTCAATAGTAGTTAGAGGATCATTAGTACAGCACTCGTATAGTGTATGATAATGTCAATAATAGTTAGAGGATCATTAGTACAGCACTCGTATAGTGTATGATAATGTCAATAATAGTTAGAGGATCATTAGTACAGCACTCGTATAGTGTATGATAATGTCAATAATAGTTAGAGGATCATTAGTACAGCACTCGTATAGTGTATGATAATGTCAATAGTAGTTAGAGGATCATTAGTACAGCACTCGTATAGTGTATGATAATGTCAATAATAGTTAGAGGATCATTAGTACAGCACTCGTATAGTGTATGATAATGTCAATAATAGTTAGAGGATCATTAGTACAGCACTCGTATAGTGTATGATAATGTCAATAATAGTTAGAGGATCATTAGTACAGCACTCGTATAGTGTATGATAATGTCAATAATAGTTAGAGGATCATTAGTACAGCACTCGTATAGTGTATGATAATGTCAATAATAGTTAGAGGATCATTAGTACAGCACTCGTATAGTGTATGATAATGTCAATAATAGTTAGAGGATCATTAGTACAGCACTCGTATAGTGTATGATAATGTCAATAATAGTTAGAGGATCATTAGTACAGCACTCGTATAGTGTATGATAATGTCAATAATAGTTAGAGGATCATTAGTACAGCACTCGTATAGTGTATGATAATGTCAATAGTAGTTAGAGGATCATTAGTACAGCACTCGTATAGTGTATGATAATGTCAATAGTAGTTAGAGGATCATTAGTACAGCACTCGTATAGTGTATGATAATGTCAATAATAGTTAGAGGATCATTAGTACAGCACTCGTATAGTGTATGATAATGTCAATAATAGTTAGAGGATCATTAGTACAGCACTCGTATAGTGTATGATAATGTCAATAATAGTTAGAGGATCATTAGTACAGCACTCGTATAGTGTATGATAATGTCAATAGTAGTTAGAGGATCATTAGTACAGCACTCGTATAGTGTATGATAATGTCAATAGTAGTTAGAGGATCATTAGTACAGCACTCGTACAGTGTATGATAATGTCAATAGTAGTTAGAGGATCATTAGTACAGCACTCGTATAGTGTATGATAATGTCAATAGTAGTTAGAGGATCATTAGTACAGCACTCGTATAGTGTATGATAATGTCAATAGTAGTTAGAGGATCATTAGTACAGCACTCGTACAGTGTATGATAATGTCAATAGTAGTTAGAGGATCATTAGTACAGCACTCGTACAGTGTATGATAATGTCAATAGTAGTTAGAGGATCATTAGTACAGCACTCGTATAGTGTATGATAATGTCAATAGTAGTTAGAGGATCATTAGTACAGCACTCGTATAGTGTATGATAATGTCAATAGTAGTTAGAGGATCATTAGTACAGCACTCGTATAGTGTATGATAATGTCAATAGTAGTTAGAGGATCATTAGTACAGCACTCGTATAGTGTATGATAATGTCAATAGTAGTTAGAGGATCATTAGTACAGCACTCGTATAGTGTATGATAATGTCAATAGTAGTTAGAGGATCATTAGTACAGCACTCGTATAGTGTATGATAATGTTGAGTATATATTTTACTTTTACAGTTGTGTGCCACTGCTTATCAGTCAATAGCAAACAAAGGGAGGAGAAGTGGATCTAATACAGGCCATGCTAGTGGTTCTGGTGGTGTTGTCATCTGTAACTCATGTTGTATCGGTGATGAATGTAACAAAGTGGATTGTTACACATTGCAAAAGAGTAAGTATGCTTAACGTGTTCCAGACTAGCATATATTGAGGTGTTCCAACACGGCACACATTGAGTTGTCATCTAGCAAATATTGATGAGGTATTGCTGATCATGCTTAACGTGTTCAAACGTAGCGTATATTGAGGTGTTCCAACGTAGCACATATTGATGATATACTGCAGATCATGCTTAACGTGTTCCCGCCTAGCACATATTGAGGTGTTCCCACCTAGCACATGTTGAGGTATTGCTGATCATGCTTCTTGCTTTCTTTAGAAAGGTTTCTTGATCTTTAATGTGCATTGAAGTTTGACATTCGTTTCATATGCGGTGCTTTAAATAGCTCATCTTACAGGGACAAACGCTCCGGAGTATCCAATTCTAAATTTGATACAAAATATTACAGTTGCATGTATGTGTATTAAGTATTGTCAAAATAGAGTAAGTGCCACATAAATACTACAATTTTGTAGTACCTGGATAAAGATGATTGTGAATCCCTCTAGCTGGAATAATATAAGAAACAGTAAGAGGCCTCAAACTTGACAGAACCCCTCCCCCTTTTTTTATTTATCACTGCTTTAAATTGGGAAATTTTCGCGAGATTCGTTACGTTATGTTTTTTCGCGTTGATTGGATGATGAAAGTTGAAAATTCAAGTGAATTGTATAAAATAAAACATTTATCTTCACGTTACTCTTGACTCGAAAAGTGAACCAACGTGGAAACCTGGATTTACAGTATTTTATTGTAACATAAATACCCGTATGTAAACTACTTGAAACAGCTGTCTACAGCTATATAATATTTGAAACCTGTGTTAAAAATCAGTTTGCCCATATATCAAGATATCACGTAGAGCAACAAATATTACGAGTTTTAAAGGTTTGAAGATTGATAAATCTTTATTAAGAAATATTTACAATTGCAACGTTGACTGACAGGAGCCGATCCATTTTTATGAGAAGGTTTACCAACATTGTTTTTCAAAATTGTTTTCAAATTAACATGGAAAATGTAAGGCGGTAATTTATTTTTATAAATATTGTAAATATAAGAAATAAGGTAACTTTCCAATGTCTTTATGAACTTGCAAAGTATAATGAACTGTCTCAAATTTTCTATAAAAGGCTTCTTAAATAATTACATGTATGTTAGTATGCAGATACACAATTTTTCGTAAATAAGTATACTTATCAATCATTGTCAATTAGTACTTGATACCATTGTTTGATACAAAACATAATAATAACTGATTTTATTCTGAGTTGTAAATAAGCTGTTATTAGTATGAACTCATCCGTCTTGCAATAAAAATGTCATAGCATGATAACAATTACACATAGATGTTAACTAACTCATGAATGTATCTATGATCAAACAGTTTCATAAAACAAGGTCATAACTCTTACGATGGTCTGTAAAAACGCATCATAATATCTGAACCATATCAGATTGTTCTGCAAAAGGCGGGAATGATTATGCCATATAACGTATCACAATATCCTAAAATTACGACCGTAAATATGACGTATGACACTGTCCAAAAATTACGACCGTAAATATGACGTATGACACTGTCCAAAAATTACGACCGTAAATATGACGTATGACACTGTCCAAAAATTACGACCGTAATCATGACGTATGACACTGTCCAAAAATTACGACCGTAATCATGACGTATGACACTGTCCAAAAATTACGACCGTAAATATGACGTATGACACTGTCCAAAGATTACGACCGTAAATATGACGTATGACAATTCTTTTCAATACCTTTTAAATAGATTAAATCATGTATTTGGTAGGACTGTGATTGAAGTTTAGAAGTTCTTAACGTGAATATTGTAGCAAATCTGTCTAAAATGTTTGTCAGAAATTGTGTTTAAATTCATTTGTTGAAATTCCAAGTTATTGTTCAGTTGAGTAATTTTATCTCAATTATGGACTGATTTCGGTGAAATGGTAAACCATTAGAAAATATTCTCACAATTTTTGTGTTTTAATGATTTTTTATATCTATTTAAAACACTTCTGCATCTAAAAATAACAATTTTCTCAAAATACTAAAGATAGATTTAACTCTAAAGAATATTTTAATAAACCCGTATGTTAAAGACTGTAGTGCTCGGGTTGTAGAGAAAACGTCGGTCCCTTCCGTTTTATTGCACTACACCAATGTGAAACAATTAGTAGACATCCAAAATATACAGGGGGTTATCCATCGATATTATAGTCTCTAAAGTTTAAGAAGACAAAATGCAAAAATACACGTACGGCATACGGATGATGTTAAAACTTAAAAAGTATGTTTAAATATGATTTTTACTAAAGATAAAAAAACAAACATACCAATCCATGCCCAAATTATGATTCCAAACCAAAGGAAAAACAAACATACTCATTCATGCCCATATTTTTATTTCAAAGCAAAGTAAAAACAAACATACCAATCCATGTCCATATGATAATCCAAACACAAATTAAAAACAAACATACCAAATTCATGTCCAAATCAATTTTCCAAAGCAAAGTAAAAACAAACATACCAATCCATGTCCATCTGATAATCCAAACACAAAGTAAAAACAAACATACCAATCCATGTCCTTTTGATAATCCACACACAAAGTAAAAACAAACATACCAAATCCATGTCCAACTCATATTTTCAAAGCAAAGTTATAACAAAAATACCATCTTAATTCTAAAACAACGTAAAAACAAACAAACCAATCTATGTCCAAATTATAATTAAAAAAAAAAGTAAACAAAAACATACCAATCCATGCCCAAATGAAAATTCCAAAGCAAAGTAAAAACTTTGGAAAATTAATTCTACACTTCCAGTATCTTTTTTTCATTGTGTGGCATATGGTGTGAATAGATTTACAAAGGTCGACAAAATTATCGATCATCACCTGTGAAGTATGACGCAAGGGGAGCTAAGTTGATTTTAGTATCATTTAGTTACAATTTGAATATTTCAGAATTACTTAATTTATCACTCAGTGGTAATAACCTTACATTTTTAAAATTATCTTTGCTAATTGCTGTTCCGCCGCTTCGCTTTTACTCGCTGGAACCTCGAGTTTGAACACAATAATCTGAAATGTCTAGGTGATTTAAAACTTAGAAAAATACAAAATTCTGTATCAATGATCGCGTTAGTTTTATTCGTGTATTGATACCATTTTCTTGCTATTTATAACAAAAACCATCTATCATAGATCTTAAATAATCAAAATCATGTGTGAAAAGTCTGAACTTAACACACATTAACACATTGAACAGTTGTTCTTTTCTCAAAGTAGACACGAGTTTTAAGATCAAATGTGAGTATATATTGTTAAGTTATATTTACTATTTTCGGTGTAGCGTTGAATTGTACAATATATTTCAAAGAGTCGACATAGTTAAATATCAAGTTGAAACAATAATATTAATTTACTATGCCATTTCGCTTTTGCCGAATACTTTGCATATTAATATTGCTAACGGATGGTTACGAACATGCTTGAAAGGTTCGGTGCTTTTGCTTTTTAACTTTCCGCGTGATGCTTATTTTAGTCAAATAAAATTGATTTAAATCTCTTACTGTTTTTTTGTTGTTTTTTACAGATTTCACTACAGCTGACTTCTTGTTGCCCTCAACTCCAGGAACAGTGGGTTAAAACTAGCTCGGTCACGTGTATTCCAATGGATAATATACATTGACGTCTACCAAATATAAAATTGCAATGAATTTGATAGATTTTGTCATGTTTTTATGTATATTTGATTTTGCGTATCTGTAAAAGAGTATCTGTTCAATAAAAGTTTTTTTTCTGTTGGAAAACAAATTGTTGAAATACATGAACGTTAAACACTACTGGCTTTCCAAATATAGAAGGATTCTAAAATAATTGGTGAATACATTTACGTTTTATCACATTTCGATAATATCTTAATTTAAGGGACATAAAAATGAGAATTATAACAGCTACATTTGTCAGTGGTTTTCATTGGATACTACGGATTCCTCCACTATCCCTGAACTGACCATCGAAAAATGTACATGTAAGTGAAATACTGAGGCGTTTAACATTATTTCTCCACTCCACTAAAATTGTTTTGATCTTGTTTAATATATGGTCTGATACAGATTGAGCTTGATAAATTTTTCAAGTAATGATGAGATCGAGAAAGTTTATTTGTTATAAAACATAACAGAAGATAAAATATGTGTGTTGTGGTTGTCTTTGTAAGCCTTAATCTTCTTTGAAACAGCTGGGCCGAATTGTGCTTTGTTTGGTGAGGTCCAAAACCCTAATGTGATTGTGATGTTGAGTAACAGTACACCACCGTGGCATTTTAGCGGCGGTTGTGAATGATTGCTATATGCATTTTATTACGGCGCAAAAACCGTATAGACTTTTTATCTCTTTTGAAACAACTGTGAAAAATGGAATTCTATTTAGTGTTTGAACAATATTCAATATGGCTGTTCGAAATTCAAAAGTCAGTTGAGTGATACCGATCCTATTGGGTAACGTCTTGTAATTGGTGAAGGTTTGTATAATATTCATTATTCCATCATTGTTTTCTACCACGTCCTATAATTATCTCGGATGGGTTGAGTCAAGTTGAGTAATGGGTTTTATGTCCCAGTCAAGAATATTTCACTTTTATGGAGACGTCGCCAGCTATAAGCGAAGGTACAAAAATTTTGCTGGTACGTTGTACTGATGTCAGACACGGTTGACGACCATGGCACTAACATTCAATCCCGTCATTGAAAAATATCATTAGTAGAGAACAAACAGGTTTTATTCCAGGGAGATATATAGGGAGAAACACAAGACTTGTATATGATTTAATGCAATATAGCAAAGAAATGATATTCCTGGTAAACTGCTTATAGTCGATTTGAGAAAGCTTCCGATCTTATATCTTGGTCTGCCCTTGATAAATTTTTAAACTTTTTCAATTTTGGAATATCTCTATTAAAATTGGATAAATACTTTTTACGAAGATATAAAATTTTAAGTGATACAAGGGCAAACTTAACCTAATTTTTTTTTTAATCAAAAGAGGTTGTAGGCTGGGAGATCCCTTATTGCCATATTTATTTCCTCTATGTGTCGAAATTCTTTCGATAAAGATGTGAAACAATGCTGATATAAAAGAAATTAAAGTAAATGATAAAGAATCTAAAATATCTTTATTCGCCGACGATACATGTCTTATACTTGATGGTTCATAGAAGTCTCTCAGGGAAGTTTTAGGAGAATTAATTTTTTTTGCAAAAATTTCAGGACTTAAAATAAATTTTGATAAAACTCATATCATTTGGATTGGTAGTAAAATGCAACACGGATAAGCTATTTGTAGAATATAATCTACACTGGGGGAATACGCGTTTTACTTTACTTGAAATAATATTTGATGTTGATTTAGTTAAAATATCCTATATTAAATACGAAAAATTTAATACCGTTATAATTAGATCGATTACTTCTGAAAGAAACAAAATATTAGCCCAATTGGAAAAAATACATAAGAAAACATTATTGATATCACAATTTCGCTACCAAATCCCAACCAAACATTTATGGCCGACTAAAATACATTATTCTTTTATTTTATTTGCAATAGTGCAATTGATAGAATGAAGAGAGGCGATTTAATTAAAGAATATGAAAGTGTCGGTTGAAAATGGTTAATTTATATATAATTAAAATCGTATATAAATGCTCTCAAAACAACTTGGATCAGAAGAATTTTACGAGAACGTAGTTCTTGAATTACAATACTACAATTATACATTGATATACAAAAAATAATTTGCGTGGGAGAAGATTATATAATCAAAAATATAGAAAACGTCAAAAACGAGTTTTGGAAAGATGTTTTTAAAGCGTGGTTATTGTTGATAAAAAAAGGTTACAAGTTACAAATTTTTAACCAATCTTCAGAATCTTTCTTATGGTACAATAGTAATATAAAAATAGACAATCTATATTTTCTAGGAAGATACGGAAAGGGACTTATTCGTTAGCGATTTAATTGATGATGTTAGAAAGGTTTTTAATGTATGCGAGTTCAATCGAAAATATGGGTGTGACGTAATTTTTTTTAAATACAATGGAATAATATTATAGACACATGTTAAAAGACAATAAAGAATATAGTTTAAACAAGATTGGAAACAAATATATGGATTAATTTACTCAACCACAACAAATTAAAAATTACAATGTTTTCAATATAGATATGTCACCTATATATTATTGGTACAAATACTCTTTTATGTAAAATCAACGTTAGATCAAATTTATCATGTACGTTCTGCAAACAGAGAAGTGAATTTTTTGGGAATGCGAACATGTACAGACATTTCTAGAAATGTACGACAAATGGTTTGTTTCGAATAATATTCTGTTTGATTTTACAAAAATGTATTTAATTTTTGGAATTTTTTCATATATTAATAGAGTTAAAACCTAGTTATTTTACATGTTAAACACTATATTTATAAAAGAGATTGTCTTAATACACAGCTTTGGCTCAAAAAAGTTTAAATACAACTTGTTAGATTTAATATTGACATGACTTGTAATAAAAATAAACTAGAACAATTCACAAAAGAATGGCAGCAGTTTCACCATTTATTTTCGTAACACAAAAAAAAGGGTTTAGTATTTATGTATCAATATAATCATTGCAAAAACAATATTAAAATGTTACCTAATATAATTATTAAATATTATATAACACATGCTGCAGTTTGTAACATCTCTCTCTCTCTCTCTCTCTCTCTCTCTCTCTCTCTCTATATATATATATATATATATATATATATATATATATATATAAACATTCAGTATATAATATATGTTCATGTTAATTTATATTATACAGGATATTAAAGAAGCAGTAAAATATATATTAGATGTGAAGAAAACAATAAATATAAAAACCCACTCAGTCCCCTTTGTCATCTTTCGGACAATACATGTATGTTAAAACATTCGCATATAAGAGAATAAAGAAACCTTGATTTAAAATCAAATTCATTTGACAGACAATTATTACAACTTTGCATTAATATTAATATGAAAATTTCAAACGACAGAATAATTGGTGACTATATTGGAAATTTTACTTGTTATAAAGGTACTATTTTCGTTGTCTACGTTCTGTGTTTCCTGAATTCTACAAAAACTTTAATTTGCTAAATGTTCAACCGTTGTCATCCTTCTCGGACCACTGTGCAATAGACTGTTTTTTAAATGTAAAAGAGGAACAAGCAACCTCAAATCTAACACACTAAAACATGATATAAACTTGTCAACTAAGAAACCATCGAAAACATACAAATTTTTCTGGGATAAAAAATCCTCTGAGGATTTTCTTAGTTTTGTCCTATCACCTGGTCTAAAAGTTGCAGCAAGAAGGTCCATTACGGCCTCTTTACTCCTGACCTAGATATATATATATAGGTATAGATGATTTCACAACTAGCTTTAAACAAATATTTACCCAGGCAGCACGCGCGCAATTCTCTGAAGCTTGTCTGCAAACAGTTCAAGAAAAAAAAAGATGGTTTGATCAGATTGCAAACATTTAAAAAGCAATGTTACAAAAGTTGTTAAATTGATCCGTATTGATCCATTCAACCTAAGTCTAAGAAGAGAATTCTACTATCATAAGAAAGCTTATAAAAGGGTAAATATATAATACGACTGTATCCCTCTTCGAGATGAAACATGCAGAAACAAGTGTATTGCAATTCCCGTTGAAAGACAATTGTGATCTGATCCTTGATGGGTATCAATTTTCCCGCAATATTACGTCATGTCCCACACAGTGGGTCACGTAGTCATGTGAGATAAATACACCCACAGAATGTAAAGATCTACTTTTACAAATTTAACAATGAATTGTCCATGAGATGCCATGTGGTACAAAGTGTTTTAGGAGAACAAATGATACAAGCATTATAATTTTCAAGAACAAAATCATTTTCACTATCAAGTTCAATAAAAAATATTCCACTGTTCCCTAAAAAATTAGTTTGCAGTTTCATATACAGGGATGAAGTTTAACTAATTTGAGTAAGGGGCGCAGCTCACTTAAAAAGAGAAGTTTTAATTTAATAAATAGCTAAAATGTGTAAACAGTTTGGGGCCCAGACTGAGTTTTAGGAGACATTGGGTAATCTTAATCCCTGATATATATCTATTTATCCTGCAACTAACGTGTACATTGACATTATAATGCCTGCCGAATAAACCTTATCTTTATTCGGTCACTGACCCAATAAAGCCACGCGCTAACTGTGACGTCACAGTTACGGCACTACTTTTTCCATTCAACATTTGACGTAACCTTTGACCCAAATGAACCCCATTCTCAATGTATTACTCTTCGTTGTTAGATTTTTACAACATTTCATCAAAAAATATTTATTTTAATATTATTATTGTAAGAATTTAAGATTTTGTTACATATATTAAATATGAAAATAATATATTATTGTAGTTATTTATTCAAATGCTTGAACGTCGGACTGAGCAAAAATGACAAGTACGGGTGTGATGGGGTAGCGTGACGTCACGTAAACATTTGTATCCTTGCGCTTGGAGTGTAAACAAACAAGTCAAACAGTTACAATTATAATTTTAGGACGTATCTGTTGCAGGATAAAGTAAATACATGGTCATTGACGGTGAATAAAGGTCGTATTTGGCTCGGGGGCGAAAACGTGTAGAAAGCTCGGCAGAGCCTCGCTTTCTACAAGTTTTCTCACCCTCACCAAATACGACCTTTATTCACCGTCAATGACCATGTATTTTCTATATATATATATAAGAAAAACAGTACAAGCTCCTTTTACAGAACAAGCAAACACGACACGGATGTCAAGGCTTTTTCCAAACATCACAATGGACATTTCAAGCGACCCAAAGAAATGGAAGATCAAGTTTCGTTCTACCCTAACTACACGGTATATAAATGTGTTCTGTGCTGGTGTAAGATTTGGTTTGTTTGTATAAGGCTTGAGACACCAAGTGTTTACAGGATATGTCATACAGCACTTTAATGTATTTAATTAATAAATTATAGATATGCCGGATCACCAAGTAGAACTTCTGCTTGTCCTATCAATGGTATCAAATCAGTGTTTAAATAGAAAGGAAACACTCTTCTTGTCTGATAATCAAGTCTAAACTGTTCAATGTTAAGGATGAAAATTATCCAAAATTGGTTGAAAACTTCAAATTTATATTACTTATGGTACATGAATTATGTATGAACGCAAAGCAAAATGCACTTTTGCTTACCTGAGTAAATTTATGTATGAGTAAAAATACTTAGGTATGCAATTCTCGCCGTATAAACGGGGCTTAAGTCAAACAAAAGAAGACTGTATACATGCTTTGTTGACTTTTCTAAAGTATTTTATATAGTCTGGCGACTAAAAACCCAGTCTGGCCCCCAAAATGTTTACACGTTTTAGCTATTTATTACATTAAAACTTATTTTTTCAGCTGAGCTGGACCCCTAACTCAAAATAGTTAAGCTTCATCTATGCATATGAAGCTGCAAATTGATTCTTTAGTGATCGGTGGAATGTTTTTATTGAACTAGATGGTTAAAATCATTTCAGTGATGTTGAAGATGATGATGTTTGTAATATTTGTTCTCCCAAAACACTTCATGGCGACATGGCATCTCCTTTCATGGACAATTCGTTGTCAAATTTGTAAAAGTAAATTTTCTTTACATTCTGTGGTTGGCTTTTGTTGCTCAAGCACTTTCTCTTTGAAAACTTGTAAAACGTCAAATTTTGGTGACAGTATGTCACTAGTTTTGTGCTTTTGTCAAATAAATCTATTTCAATTACATCTTTTGATCTATTCTTTACTGGATAGTTATTACAAATCAATGAGGGCCACGGTTGTTATATAGTGGTTGGCTTCTTTAACCGCTATGAGTTCGATCCCCGAATGTAACACCATATGTGGTGAGTGGGTTTCCCTTACAATAGGCACCTGTTGGTTAGCTCAATGTCAATACACTGTTAATCTGCGACATTGTATATCATTGGACAACACTATTAAACAATTTTTCTGGAACAAGGCAGATTACAAACACCCATATTCACTCCTGCACCTCATGAACCTGAATGAACATTAACCAATAGAGATAAATAACCTGGCAGTTATAAGTCCATGCGTTTAAAATTATGTGAGTAAATATTACTGTGCGTTCATACGACACTGTAGCAAAATTTGCATACCTAAGTATAAAATACTCACATACTATAGCAAATTTGCACTTGGTCCCTACTAGGTGCAAATTTACTTACATGAGTAAAATTTGCGTATATGCAAAGTTGTTCATACGACACAATTTGCATATGTGAGTAAATTTACATATGAGTAAAAAATACTTAGGTATGCAATTCTCGCCGTATAAATGGGGCTATAGTCTATTCTTTAAACTCATTGAAAATGCAATTACAGGTAAAGTATATTCCATTCTAAAGCATAAGTATTGTAATATAACTAACAGCGTTAAGACAAAAAGCGGCCCAATAGGAACAATAAAATCACAGCTAGGTGTAAAACAACTCAGTCCGTGTATACCGATACTTTTTAATTTTCATTTAAATGATATGAGTCTCTATCTAAACAGAAATCCGTTTACATTGCCACAAAATTTCAGACCATAGCATTTCCCATATTTGCATATGATCTTGTATTATTTTCGACTTCATCTTCAGGACTACAAGTAAGCATAATCAAACCTTTTAAGTGACTGGTGTGTTGATTGGAAATTATCACTCAACACTGATAAAAGTAAACTAATCATATTTAACAACCCTTTCAATACATCTTGTAAAAACATTCAATTTAAATACCAGAATCAAATTTCAGAGATTGTTAAATCATATACTTACCTAGGCATAAATTCACATGCACCGAAAGTTTCAAAGATTGTATAAAAATGAATGATAAATCTATGCGGGAATAGTATCAGCTGAAACAAAAGCTTTGCACAGAAGATTATGGTTCTGTTGATGCGCTAATACTCCGTAATTAAGCCAATTACTGTATACAGGGCAGAAATTTGGGGTACTGATATTCTCAAACGCTGCACCGTTGACCCTTTTAACAATTGGCATAAAAACGTGTGCGACATAGTTTTGATAAAACTTTGCAAGTCAATACTTAATCGGCCTAAACGATGTTCCAACATACATGTAGGATCTTTACTAGAGGTAGGCATATATCCATTCCTTTGTCTATCTACCTCAATATGTTCAAATATTGGAAATGGTTGACACTTAAAGATATAGGAGGCCGCGGTGGCCTAATGGATATAATAATAATAACTTTATTAGCATAAAGCAAAGACGCCAGTCTAAAAATCCAGGGTCTCTCACCACTGTGAGTTCGAGTCCCGCGCAGACAACATGTGGCAAGGAAAGTGAATTTTCCTTGCCGCTGGCCTTTACTGGTTCACCTGTTGTCAATATAATGGACTGGAGGAGTGGTACGCTTGTCTGCGGCGTACTGACTCGGCGAGTCGCCCTGAATGATACTTTAAATATTATAAAAAAATGATAACTCTAGTAAACTCCGGACATACTTCAAATGCAAAACTGAAAACTATTTAACAGAAATAAAAAATATTCCCCATTACAATGTCTTGACATAACTAAGACTAAGCTTAAGTAACCACTCTCTAGAGAATTACACGAAAGGAAATGTAAAATATGAGTTGAAAACTTTTATTGAAGATGAAATTCATTTGTTATTGATGTGCCTAAAATATAACATATAAGGGACTACCTAACGAACAAATTACTTCAACTCTCTCCAGCTGTTCTGGTTTAAATTCAGAGGAATAGTATAACATCCTCTTTAACCCACCCCCAAAACACGCCTCCTCTATTGCACAATATATTTATAATTGTTTTATTTTAAGAAAGTCCTCATTGTAGACCACATTCTAACTTGTGTCTCTTATGTTTCTATTCCTCACATAAATCTATAAGTATTATTCTTAACCAACGAAGCGGGTTATACAAAAGTTTACACACCGGTTTTGGGGGTTAAAATGATAACCAAAGTTATTTCTTATTATTCAATTCAAACAATTTTTTACAATAGTATTTATAATTTCAATGATAATTAAATGTTTCCAAAACTTTATATTCAAATTGCTACCATCATACGGGGCATTAATACAAATGACGTCACTGACGTAATGAGCACGTAACCATTAACATATACAATTAAATTACTGTATTATAACCTATGTCTCTGTATCTTGTATAGACTGTACTTTGCCCCTTGTGGGCGTATTTGTGCAATTAAGAATTTGAATTTGTCATTATACAGCAGGGTTCTTTATCGTGTCATGCCTACCGTGACACGGGACCTCATTAAATTTAAGTTCCTATCCGAAAGAACCGTTACTATCATTACGAAATGCCGAGTGCTTGGCGAAATTTTCTCAGATAGGGAAGTTTTATGAAGGTTATCATATTACTGACAGTTTTTAATTATGACTTCGGTTATCCTCATCACTGAGTTACTCTCGTTTGATTTATGTCCACACGTATTTATTAACAGAAGGTATGGGACTTTTGATTTAGTATCATGTAAATTTATATGTATGTCACTACTTCTATAAAGCGGGTGTAGGGCAAAACGTACCCTTGCAAAAACGTAAAATGTCTTTTTCAAATTTAATTTTATTAAGAATTTCAGGCAAATTGAACCATGACAAGTTGAACCCATATTTCTTGATACAATAGTGCAAATTGCCACCGGAGTTCAAAGTATGTCATGAGGTTGAGTTTATTGGGTGTCGGCATGGTGGTTAATTTTTCCGATATTCATCAGATCTAGCGTACACAAATTGTGATAGCAGAAACATTTCTGTCACATTTTATGTCCACTTCACTAGAGGTTAGGTAAACTACATAAACTATATACAGCTAAATGACATACATTTGTACATAGCTGCTCTAAGAATATACTTATAGGACGGTAAAATATGGAAATACAGTGAGTGTTTGGTAAAATATATGACTTATGAAATAAAAAAACCCATACGGATTCATGTCCGAATCACAATCCAGTAGCAAACTAAAAACTTTGAAATTAACAAATCAGGTTAAACACGTGAACTTCCTCCAGGGAGCTTAGGCCGGGTGTTCCGGAAAGTCAGCACCTCCTGTTTAGCTAGCTTCACCCGCCACATTGAGTAAAGGAATATGGAACTATGGGAATCGGGTATTTCCTGGGCTATATAAAGTCCCCGAAAAACTCTACAATAGCGTACACCATAAGCAGGAGAAGCAGGTATATTGCTGCATAAAAAAGAAACTTGATCACGTTTGTCATACAATTTCAAATGTAGTCTCGTTGGCGTCATAATTGAGGAATAAGTCTAAATATGAATATAACATTCACAGAGTCTCAAATTTTAGGATTGTTAAGAGACTGAACGTCATCTATATATCTGTATGTTGGGATGAATTATTTGGCGACAGTCTTCTCTCCAGATGTAACAAGTTTCTGCATAAATTCTGCTTCATAAAAATAAAAGACAAATCAGTAATCAATGGGACACAGCTTGTGCCCATTGGTATACCGATTGTTTGCTGGAAAATTACATTACCAAACACACTGAATGTGTTGTCTATCAAAAATTCCAAGATATTGTTGGTAGTGCCTTCAGTGAATTTTTGAATCGAATGCATATGTTGTTTGATAAAATAATCAGAATTCCTGTTATATATACTCCAAGTGCTGCTTTTTGTTTCTTCTCTTATCTTTATATCTTTATTCAAAAAAAAAAAAAAAAAAAAAAAAAAAAAAAAAAAAAAAAAAAACTATACAAAAACTCTATACAAGTGATATGAAAATATGAAATACAAAAGATGACTGTTATATGACATTTATTGGAATTAATATCACTGTTAATTTCACACACTACAAAAATATCTAATAAGTTTAACATATAAAATAAGATATTTATTGACGTTTTGTCGGCTGTGTTCTGGCATAAAAATTAAAGTTAGACATACAAATATATGAGGTATAGATTGAAGTTTTTGCAGGTACATTTTGGCATGGGTACGTTTTGCCTATATTCCTGTAAAACAGATGTAGTAGTTTCTGTGCAATAACTATGTTTGCTTCATCTTGCAATCCCACTCTACGAAAAAAGCTTTCTAAAACTCATGAATAAGAACTAAAGGCGTTATAAAGCGAATTGAAAAACATAAGATGCAATTTAAAAGGCGTAATAACGCGAAGTACAAGGAGTAATAACGCGATCTAAAAGGCGTTATAATGCAATTTGAAAGCCGTTTAATGCGACACAAAGGCGTTATAACGCAATTTGAAAGCCGTTTAATGCGACAAAAAGTCGTTATAACGCAATTTGAAAGCCGTTTAATGCGACACAAAGGCGTTATAACGCAATTTGAAAGCCGTTTAATGCGACACAAAGGCGTTATATGGCGAAGTGAAAGGCGTTATCATGTCTTATTGTCTATATATAAATATATGATATATAACAGTCACTTCTCTGGAAGTTTAGAGACACCACCCACCACCACCCCAACAAACGTTAAAAGGCATTATAACGCCTTTCAATTCGCGTTATAACGCCTTTTTCGCTTTATAACTCCTTTCAATTCGCGTTATAACGGCTTTATTTCGTATTATTGCGCCATTTAATTTTTTTATTCATTAGCTTAATTAGCTTTCGTATGTATATGACAATGAATTGTATAAATTTTTAAACTAACGTGTATTTTCTTTTGATTTTAATTTATACATCGTTTTTCTTGATGGTATTTATAGCTTTACACATTTATTTTCGGGTTGTCTTTCTTTATCAAGACATAAACAAAATGCGTATTTGCCGTTTTTACTTTTATGGTTGTAATAATTCCGAAGTTTTATGGAGCTGTCTTATATTTCTTAAAAGGAAATATAGTATGAATTCTGTCCAGAGTACTCGTTGTGTTAGGAGATCACAGGCTTGAGATCCATATCTTGGAAAAAGTTTATTCGAATTCGTAATAAAACAAACATACGGACCCATGTCCAAATTAAAAATAAATAATTAATTAAATGAATAAATTCAGAGAAAATTTTAAAAATGGACACATTAAGTAAATCACGTAAACTTACACCATAAAAGCGAGGTTTTGTACTCACATGCGAACATGCCAGCGATTAAACATTCATGTTCGCGAAATTCGTTGTCTGTTTTTTAAAAATATTATCAAGATAATAATAATAATAATAAATAATAATGTATTCGCGGTGTCATATTTTCGCTGTCTTATCTGATTAGAGGAAAACGACTCTAGGTAAATTACACTGTGGTTTAATTTTCGCGGGAATACGGTTGACCGCGAATATAGCGAATATAAAACCATAGCGAAATATAAGCATTATACGGTACATTAGGCCGCGTAGTTTCGAAGGAGAGAATTAAAATGTAAATAAAAAAATAAAATAAATAAATAAATAAATAAATAAATAAACATGAAGCATGACACACAGCCAATCATTGCAATATCCCAATTATGCTTACAGAAGCTATTATAAATATCTTTTGAAAGGATGAAACTTCTTATTCAAGAAGTGCTTGAAGTTTGCTTAAACGGAGACAGGCACAAAGGAGTTTGCTCAATTGAAACGTTTGTGTTCACTTTGGGTTCAATTAAGAAAGAAATTGTGTAAAAAATAATTAAGTATTTGATATTTCGTACACGCAAAACAACTTGCGTAGATATCTAATTTATGAATTCTTGAAGTCATTCCAGAATAATTGTAACGCGTTCTTTGATGATATGTCGCAGTGGTAGTTTTCACATTTAGGCAGCCTTTTCTCACGGTATTCAACAATTTGGATCTGGCGGTACGAACCAGGTTTCAAAAGATATATTATATTTGAGCATTGACAATTGAATTTTTATCTAGTCCCTCAGAGGTGATATTTAAGTTTGTAATTTTTTTTAAAGATTCTCTTAAATTTTAAAATCAAATTTATAGTTTATACTTTGATATCATGATATGCAAGTAACATTTCACATGTTAAAATACTGAATTATTAATTGTATATCAAGATATTGCAATGATAAAACTTTGTTAACTCGTTTGAAGACATGCCACTTCATTATGATTAATACTTTTTATTTTTGTATTTAAAACTCTAGATTTCACAGCAGCTGATTTTATGGTATCCACCTCAAAGCCTAATGTTCCAGTCACAACTAAACGACAGACACAGGCGCCAACAGCAAGACCAACAACACAAACAACAAAACCACCAACAAAACAAGCACCAACAACACCCCCAACAAAACCACCAACAAAACCACCAACAACACCGCCAACAAAACCACCAACAACACCGCCAACAAAACCACCAACAAAACAAGCACCAACAACACCGCCAACAACACCAGCACCTGCCACAACGCGTGCACCAGCACCAACAACACCAGCTACAACAAAAGCCCCTGTATCCACCAATCCTCCTTCAACACCTGCTCCTGCACCTTCTAATCCTCCTTCAGCACCTGCTGCACCCTCCAATCCTCCTTCAGCACCTGCCCCTGCTCCTTCACAACCAGTCAGTGCCGCAACACCCCCGAATCCTATGGTAGTTGGATAGAGCGTTTTTTTCTGATTAGTAGTAATACATTGTGTGTATATGTTGACCGACGATGCAAGAACATTCCAACACAATTAAATGAAAATCGTTTATATTAATAAAATAATAAGTGATTACATCTAAAATCTTAGTTTGATTTTTCTCAAATATAATAGAAAATAGTAAATTATCTAAAAACAAAACACAGGTTTAATCATTAGTGCTATCTTAACCTTTACTGGCATTAATTGTTAGGGCATAACCATATTTTTGATCTTACACGTAACTAACACTTTCCAGGTGTTCTGAGTTTCAGTTGCACAACTGAGAGAATAACCCGACTGAGTAAAGTTATTTGGGACGCTGTAAAGTTATTATTCCCGCTACCAGGGTTGTGTGTAATTCGGATTCCCTGCATTTGAAGATAAACCGTACATCCGATTAAGCTGAAACTTGGCCAGTTTTTGGTTTATTTTGGTGGTAAAAGGTACTATTGTGGGATATAGCGACATCCTTATAGTGTAGCGAAGATGACCACAGTTACTATAAATAGCAAAATCCTATAAATACCATTAAAGTCTTACGAACATAATAATATCCGGCACTCTTTATCTGATTCTCGTCATTCTGGGAACGGCGATGACGATCCATGACGTGACGATGTATACGGTCTATAAACAACATGACGTCCAGGTTTCAGTGATGAAGATCGGGAAACATTTATTTCAAATTAGGATGTGAAACCAAAATGAAAGTATAAAATATTTTGATACATCTTACAAGATTACTTTACCCTAAAGTGAACTTTTAGATCTTTGTAAAATTGCTAAATTAAAGGTCCCCTCTGTACAAGGGGCACTTGCTTAGGTCGTTAAGATTGTATCCCAATTGTTCTTTATTCATATTATTTGAACCTGTATATAAAGGCCACCTACCCATAAAGACCACTTTTAGTGGTTCCCTTGGGTAACCTTTGTAGACAGGTTTGACTGTAGTAGCACAGACCCTTCAGAGATAACATACTGTATAGATATAAATTGTTGTATGGTATTTAGTCGGAGGAAAATAACGGACTGCGTCGTCATATTTGTACAATGGAAATTAGAATTAGAGAAACTCGTATACGACTGTAACTATCAAGCCCATCAATATAACAGCTAAGACTCTATATTACATGTTTGTTGATACAGGGTGTAAATCACCCATTCTCAGTAATAAGGCCCAAATAGTGTTATATTACAGTATAATGAATTGGCTTTGGAAAAGACCAAAGAATAAATGTTCCAACAGAAACTACACATTATATCTACAATTATCAATCACAGTTTTCTAGTTAATCCATGTATTTGATTATTTTCCAATCTCATAAACCTTCAAAATGATACAAACGTTACTGTTACCGGGTAAGGTTTTTATGTTTTAAATCGCCAGATCTTCAATATTTGGAAAGTAACAAAAATTTTAAGAATTGCTTTTGTTAATGCTGCATTGTTGTCATATCTAAGACTGGTTTCTGATGACAATGCAAGCTATTGGTAAAATCTGGTGCCAAATAAAGATGTTACCAGCTGTCGGATACAAACGTTACCACATATAAAACTGTCTCCATGGTTATCATATATTAATGTCATACTTACCACTGACGTGGGCAAATTGAAGCTTATCTTACGCATACTTAACGGAACAATAAAATTTTCAACTTAACAGTCGCTATTGGGCCTGAACAAGCATGACACAAAATTGAATGGAAGGTTTTATTTTCATCAATACTTACGTTACGTCATTCATATGGTTAAATATTTTATCCAAGTCAAAATTAATATATTGTCAAACGAAGTACATTGATATAATATTTGAAATATATCATCTTTATTCTGCACATGTTTCTATTATTTAAACCACATATTTTAACAGTTGAAAAAAATACATACGTTACCGATACATACGTGATATCATCATTTGAAAATACACCTAAATCACGTCAAGTGACCACTATAATTTGTATAGTTCTAGATATAAATCATAGAAGTGTGCATGTGAAGTTTTAATCACATCGATTGTTGTTAAAATAAAAATCCTCAAGCAAAAGTGAAACAGTCGAAGGTGACCTCTTTGGATGGCAAGAATCCATTCAATAATTTCAATTTGAAATAATACATCTGACTATATAGATAATAAACCTTGTCATTTTCATCAAACCCATGATGGTATGTCTACCCTTGATCCATAGTCTGGAATTCATTTTCCAAAAAATGATATATACGTTACTATAGGTAACGTATGTAATTAACACAAGTAACGTATGTATCAGTACTTTTATTTCAATTTCAATGAAATAGTTAAGCAAACTGTCATTAGATACAACAATAAACAAACACTTAAAGTTTCTAGTTTAGTTACGTGTAGAGAAATTAAACAATTTTCAACTTCAAATTGGATTTTGAAACGATAGATGTCACTGGTCTAATTTATTTGGATAATTTTCTCATATATTTGAATACAACATTGTTCATTTTAATATTTGTTATACATACAAATCAAATACCTGCAATTTCATAAATTCTGATTATGAAAGTGTAAATGCAGCGTAAAACAAAACTTCAATGGTCAAATGGGTGGTCAATATACATCCATATATCTGCAGACCCCCAGGTAACGTAAGTATTGGTATCTACTTTACTGGTCTGAATTACAAACACAGTTGCTGCCTAATGTTTCATGATGGATGAATCATGTCTTGAAATTCAGTCAAATTACAGAGATAAAGAAAATGGGATATGATCGGAGTTCTAAATTGAAGAGAAACTAAGAATTAAACTGAAAAAAAACAAACCTACTATTCCATGTGTCCGAATCACAAATTCAGAAGCAAAGTGAAAACTTTGAAACTGACAAGTTAAGTTAAACACATGAACTTCTAGAACAGATAGCCGCCAAGGATGTTTCAGATAGTGGTTATGTCTCTTTTGAACCAGTCCCTGTTACGTCATTAACAACAGTGGTCATACTCTTCTTAGTTATAGATTACCTTCTATTTAAACTAGGGGTAAAAACTATACTAGTTCTGACAAGAAGTTAAGAGGGAAGCTTAATGTAATGTATCTAAAGACGTTAAAATTTTAAAAGATAAATCATGAGAAAGAAATTTCAGATAGAAAACTTTCATATTAGAAAGGATAAAAGAGTTACATTTTCAAATGAGAAGTTAACATTATGAAAGCAAACAGAAAGTGATGTATCCATTATTGACTTGACACCCAACAAGCGAAGCTCAGCAAGAAAAAGTTCTTCTTGGTAACACCTTATTGACAAATATTAAATACATGTATAGTGATAGAATCAACAACAAAATATGAGTGATTTTGAAAGACACCATATACATGTGTTTAGCAATATAATTTTCCAACAATAATCAGTAATGGGCCTAAACTGTGCATCATTGCTGGCTGATTTATTTTATATTGCAGCAGAATTTATGTAAAACCGTTTTTAATTTGAAGGATTGTAACAAAACCAAGTAACTCCACATATATACAGATACATGATGTCTGGTATAGGATTTTATAATTCTAAATTCGAAGGCTTTTGTGAATGTCATCTATCTTAAGGATATTGAAATAAAAGATACAACTGATCTTTCATGTTCTGCTTCATATTGGGACTTGTACCTCAACTATGGCACCCACGTGGACTTTATAAAACGAAGCAAACTGCTTGATTACTAATACCAAAATACAATGGACATTGTTGATTTGTTCTCACTTTCCTGGTGAAAGTTCGTGTGTTTAACTTTATTTGCAAACTTTCAACGTTTGTTCTCTGCTTTGGGATTATGAAATTGGCATGGATCGGTATGAGAGACATTTTAAGTCACGTGATTGATTAAAAGATAATTAGAAGAAAAAAGATCGACTTTCAATGAATTGACTGGTATAAACAGTAAATGTTTGTAAAAGGCACATAGCATGTAAGATTTTTCAGTCTATCCTGAATTTAGAAACAGTATAATCAATCGGGTGGAGAAAAAAGTTGTTAGAAATAAAGGATGGAGAAAAAAGTTGTTAGAAATAAAGGATAAGTCCAGATTTTAGGTTTAAAAACTAAATATGAAAAGTACTACTGGAGAGAAAAATACAGACAGTGGTTCCTTTAAAGATATGGCATTTTAATCAGCAATTAAGACTTTCTCATTCCATTAGCCTTGTTTTCAGAATGTAACTCGGGTATATTTTATTGAATTTCCTTAAAGGAGGACATGTCACTGAGTGAAGAAGTTTTAAACCCCAGTATGTTATTGTTACATACGTGACTTAACAGTTACATACGTTACTTACTTACTTAATTATTTTTGTCACTAGAAAAGTAAACATTTACATCGTGATAATTAATAATTTTAAAGGCTTTATATCTCTTGTTGTCTTAATAAAGAAATTGAAGACTTCATTGTAAACGATACCATGTACATAATCTTATTATCGGTTAAACTGTTACATACGTTACCGATAAATAGTTTTTGTCATTTCGCTAGAAAAGTGAACATATATACCAATATCATGTGTTCTATTGATAAGTTTTACAATTTTATTATGGAAAACAAGAGTTAATAATTTGTAATATAATATAATTTAGCTGTCTTTATATTGACTCAAAGTCATCTAGAGGTGCTACATACGTTACCGAATACACTGTTTACTTAAGTGAAAATTATCTTGAAGATAATAAGTTTTGTACAGTTCTTTTGGTTATCAATTTCATCAAGACATATTTGCATTTTGATTTGAGTGTTGATGAATGACTACCTGTTTGAAATTTTGTTTCTGTTACCAACTTGAGAATGCAGAAATAAATTTACTGTATTTTTGCGTAAAAATACTTTAATTTCTGTAGACTACAAACATCGTCATTATCATTTCGATATGCCGAAGTGGTCTCAAGGCACATTTTTAAATTAATAGCAATGTAACCTAATGTTCAAGCATAATAAACATATAAATACTACTACCTGGTAAGAATATGATGAACTTTAAGTACGGTCACGTAAATATCAACTCATTTAAATACACATGGTATGTATGTAACAATAAAGTGAAATTACAACCAAAATAATCAATTGGTGTTAATAATTTTGTTGTTTCTGAATCTTCTGATATGTCCAGTCTCTGAAAATACCAGAAGTTCATTGCTTGTAAGACTTTTATTTTTCATCATCTTGAAATAGTGAATTGGGCCTTATTACTGAGAATGGGTGAAATACAAGAATGTAAAACATCATATAAACGTAAGTCTTAAAGAAATCTTCACGCGTATGTAATTACGAAATTCACATGTTATAAACATTTCGCTTTCAGATTGCCTAGTTTTCAATATCCAACATTGATTGGAGATGTACATTTCATTAACCAAAGTGTTATAGGAGTTGTTACCCTTTGAGTGAAAAAAAAAAAACCCACGAAAACAGTTAAATTTTCTAAAATTCATAACTGGACCATGGAGCCAAAATCTGATGAGATATTTCTTTCTCTAAAGTTAAACTGACACTATATTCACTTCTGAGCATTTTTGCGTAAAAAATCGACAAAGTTTCAGAAAATTTAGTGCAAAGCTTCAATATTGACAGGAGAATAGCATATCATTAACCCAAGTTGGTTTTTATTAGTTTTCCTGGAAGCAATGACACTATAAAAATCACAAAAATTACCTGCTGGCGGGGGATTCTAATTCACTGAACTTGCTTGTTGTTATAATGATTAATGTTATTGTACTTCCGCGCACATTTTGCCCACCACATAACTTGAAATCCGTTGATTCGGTTATCTTTAGTTTTCACAGTATATCATTGTACCTGTGTATTTCCTATTGTATTTCCTGATGTCGTTTCCGTGATAACTGATCACGTGATTAAATGAGATCACTATAAATCAGGTGTTTCAGATAGATTATTAAAAACCTCCACCCTTGACCTACTTTTCACTGTTTAGTATTCGGGGTTGGTGAATGAATTCTGTGATTGTGTCAAATCTAGTTTATATTTAAGAAATGAACGTCGAAATTTTTTTATGATTATCGAAGATAACCTAAAAACCGGTGGGAAAAACTTATAATCCGCTACAAGTTTTCACACCGGTTTGCATGTTATACTTCGATAATCATAAAGAACATTTCGTTCATTTCTTATAATTTAATTTTATTGAAATGAAAAAAAGCATAAAATTATGTCATCAACATTCTGACTCTATATGTCAACATTTACTGTTGCACATTATATTGTCCAATAATACATAATAGCAACGAGGTACATAGTAACCGCCGGCGGGAGTAGTGAGGACGCCATATTGCATCAAGGTCAACAAAAGTTTTTAGGTGCTAATATTTGAATTGGAAACCACAATTATTTAAACTCAAGTTAGAAATGGAGCCACTGGACATAAAATTACTACTGTTGAGCTATAATTGGCCTGATAACTGATAGACGGAACAAGGAATGGCCATTGATAATGGAGATTCTTGTGATGCACCGGGTTCAGCAAGGCTGCTTTCTGACTGTGTAGCGAGAGGTACACTGAAAGAACGAGATGCACTGTTTTGTTTTTTTGTTTTTGTTTTGTTACAGGGAATGGTTTATGAGCAGAAAGGTCACTTTCGAATTGAGGACCAGTGCCTTTTATGACTACAATATGTATACATTGTTATCGAAAAATTAGTTCCGACAACCGCAAATAGATCACGTGACTAAGTTACGTTATGGAAAAATAACCAAAATCAATGTATACTCATTTTCCAATCAAATTACTGAAATTTATCAAAATTAAATTACTTAAACTTATACCTCAATTTTGACAATATTGGAAGTCTACTTTCAAAAGCGTTATGACAGAAGTGACGACGTCAAATTCTCTATTGCTATCTTTTATTTTCTATGCAGCAATACATCTGCTTCTTCTGCCTTTTGGTTCATAGTTACTATAAGCTATGGAAGAGGTTGTCTTCACAACGGAAACTTTATAGAACGCAACAAGCTGCTCACACATTTATTGTTGACTAAGGCTTAGACTTATCAAGACCCTCGGATTTTTTTTAGCTCTCATCACAATATTGTTGAGAAGTATGATGTCTGCATCCAAAATTACCCTGCATATATTTGACATCTCATAGTTCTTGTTCCTTTTATTTGTAATTTAATTTTGATTATACACGTGGTGGGTATAGCTAGCTAAACAGTACCTCATTACCCTTCTGGAGCACCCGACCTCATTTCCTTAATGAAGTTCACGTGTTTACTTACATTTGCAAGTGTTCAAAGTATTTTTTGTTAATTGGATTGTGATTTGAAAATGGACCAATTTGTTTGTTTCTGATGATTATCCATTTTGAGGTTTATACGATCATGGTTCCAGCCAGTTTACGCACAATCTTTTCAGTAAGATTATAGTTTAGACTTGTCTGTGTCTAGTCTGTTTAGACATGTTTGTGTTCATTCAGCTTTAGTTTAGACATATATCAGTGTAAACCTGTTATTCCTCTCCCAGACTTTAGTTAGTTTATGTAAGGGAATACAAGGGATACTCAAATACTCGATCTTAAAACATATATTTAATAAAGTACTCGAGTACTTAGCTGTTTTATGTTTCAGTTTTGTCAGACTTTGTTCAGTCAGGTTTAGAGATGTTTTTGTCTTCTGACGTGCTTTTGTCACTCATTGTATAGTTTGGAGTTTTTAGAATTTGGCGCAAACTGGTGTCAATAAATAATTTTCACTCAGATTTCCGTATAGCCAGCCAGGTTTTGTTAACTCGTGTTTCATTTTAGACATGGTTTGCTTACCCAAGTTTCGTTTTAGACAGGGTTTCGGGGAAGCAGGGTTTAATTTGAATAGTTCTCTCAGATTACATTGAAGACAATTTTCATCGATTAGGCTTCAGCTTATTCAGGTTTTATTCACCCAGGTTTCAGTTTGTACGACATTAGGACATTATAAGAATATATTTGCATTTTACTGCATTGATTGTATTGTCGGCTTCCTCAATTCTTAAAAGTTCCAGGTTCAAAAGCGTATTACCTGAAAATATGCATTTGTACTAGGATATTAACTTGGTAACATTGTTACGGAACAACGAGCTATGTCGGGTCCACAAAAGTCATAATACCAATACCAATCATGTCGGATGTAATATCTTCTTGAGAGATTTAATGAATGTTTACTTCTAATGTCGACTTTCTCGTTAAAGAATATAGATAGTAGAATTGTACTACGCATGATTAACTTTTCTCAATAATGCCATGTTAGCAGATAATCCTGAATTATCTCAATCCTTAGTTGTTTACAGACGTTTCAATTTTTACCAAATCAACAGAATCGATTGCAAATACATGACACGCTTTCTACACTTGTGTATGTTATTGACGAAAGAATAATAACATAATTACGTTATGACTTGCAGGTTACACTGAAAAATGTACACTTGATAGCATATTTTGCTAGAAATAGAAAAGATAAACATGCCAACATTTATAGAAAAATAAGAGGAACTTGCCCGAAATAGAAGGTTCACGTCGTTGTGATATATACGGAAATGAACAAACAAACGAACGAATGGACGAAAGACGTCGATAGGCTTCATTGCTTACGTAGGTCAAAAGTTAAATTGTCTCTTGAGCGCCTTCAACATTAAAAGTTTTCCTGCGACCTTGATCTTTCCGAAATGACCTTGGTCATGACACATCTTTGGACTATGAAAATTATTCTTGTGAAGTTTCATGAGAGTCCTCCAAAGCATTGATGAGATATGGCCCGGGCACGATTTTACACGGACAGACGGACAGATAGACATACACTGTGATTCCTTTATACCCCCTCAAACTAGTTTGCGGGGGTATAAATATCACCATAATGGTCTGTGCGATACAGTGTAATGTATAATCAAACCGACTAATTAACATCTTGTAGAAAATCTGATCAGATAATGAGACATGGCGAGGGCACGATTTTACATGGATAGACGGACAGACAGACATGGTGATTCCCATATACCCTAGTTTGCGGGGTGGGGGTGGGGTTATAATGATGATTAAGTACATTTGCATTTATAAGTGAAAGTACTTTCTGCAAAACGATTGCAGTAACATATTTATAATCAGTGATAATATAATAATATTTACAATTAGAATTGACCTTCTTTAGATGAACCTATTTGTTTTTACTGGCATTCAATTGCTCTTGAATACAGTGTGGGGTCATGACCTCCGATTACGTAACGTTTAACTATTCGATTACGTCACAGAATGACATCTATTACGTCATGCATTTTTTGATTGGTCAGCATCCAAGTCTACCCCCGACGTAACTTTCCTTATTTGGAACAAGGCTGTTCCGTCAATCCCGTATGTTTGTCGGAATTTTGAATGAAATAAATTATTGTAGCTATGATTTTATATTTCGGACATGCTATCAATATTTTTTATGATTGTAAATATAAGAAATAACATTCTATTTGAGTGTATTCATTCGGTATTATGAATGAGAGTCAGGAATAGCATTTTTAACATGAACTGCTTCGCAGTTCATTGAATATGCTATTCCTGACTCTCATTCATAATACCGAATGAATACACTCATCTTAATTAATACTAATCTTGCAGTCAGCTCTCGGGCCGCGTGTTTGGACTTCGGCTTAGTACATTAAAAACATAAGTTACACTCGAGATTGTAATGGAAAATTAACAAAAATGCTTTGATTTTTGTCTTGAGTTGCTTGTAATGCTTTGTACACACAAACATATATGGTAATAGTCCTCTAGTAGAAAATAAATGTATTTTCATATTGTAAATGGGAATTGGCATTCGTTTTTGTAATTCTGAGGTTAAACTAACGAAAGTGAAAGTTTAAGTAACTTATTTTGATGTTCAATTTACTTGATCTGATTTTACCTTTCAACTTGATTTGGCTAAATAACCACATGATTTTTTATGTCTGATTTGAAATTATCAAAGTTCGGAAAACCCTAAGTGAACAGACACTAGTACTGATGAACTTGTTGGGATGGTAGTGACAAACGTTTGTCAATTGAAAGCACCTTGTCTCTATTACGACTTGAACCACTGCGGTAGTTCAGTTGGTAGAGTACTCGCTCCGAAAGTGGGAGGTCGTGGGTTCGAACTTCGACCGGATCTGACCCAAGACTTGAAAGTTGGTAGTGAATGTTCTTTCGCCAAGCACTCGGCACTACAAAATGAAAGTCGCGGTTCTTTCGGTTGGGAACTTAATATAAACTAGGTCCGTGTCACGGTGGAATTGGCGCGATAAAGAATCCTGCGCAACACACAGGCAAAATTTCTGCACCTTTGTCTATAGCTGGCGACGTCCCGATATAAGTGAAATATTCTTGACTGGGACGTTAAACACCATTACTCAACTCCATTACGACTTGGCTGTATCAGATTATAGAATATTATATAGTAACACAAACCGTTCTTTGATTCTATATCGAACATTTCATGTGTTTAGATAGAGTATATAATTATTATAAAGTTGTGATAGATCCCAGTCGAGTTTTAATGACTTAAACATTTAATCAATGGGAAGTCAGTGATTGAACATATTAAGGAATAACGATTATTCGTATTGATATATTTCATAGAAAGAAATCACGTCTAGAATCGCTGTTCTGTGAAATAAGATCGTGTGAAATCCATCATGATCGCTTAGAGATTTCGTTCAATTTGCTGGAGTCATAATAGCATTAACACCAGGAAAGAAATTAAGTATGAGATATCAACAGTTGCGTAACCATTAATGAAGGCGTTAAGAGTGTTTGAGATAGTTCTTGAAATAAAAAGAAATATCTAAGATAGCTTACAGCATTGTTTGGAAACATTGTTTGGTTTTTATTCCTGCTAATGTAATAAAACAAGAGCACCACTGAGGGGGGGGGCAACATACACCAGTCAATGTCTATAATGTAAACAGGAATAATCAGAAGAGGTAAAATTTCACGCAGAACATTCATTTCTTCATTATGATCCAGATAATACATGTCAAATTTCAAAACAGTCTAAAACTGTGGGACAAATGACATCCACAAGAAAATTAAACACAAGATACCATAAACTAAATACAAAGTACAATAAATCCATTTCATTCCTCAAGTAAAATGTTATTCAAGTTTATTGGACTTTTAATGAAAATGAAACATTGAACACCGTCACAACCACAGTAATACAAACCCTGGTCGGGTCATACGTAAGACAATTAAATTTAGATACTGTCCTTGCTCTCGCTATTAAGAGGACATAGTATCAACTGGTCAAATTAACCCGGTGTCAGGATAATGTGACTGAGGGGAGTGGTATGTTTGTCTGTGGTATACCGACACTGTGAGCTAACTGCATTTAGAGTCACCGCTAGTACAGGGCAAACAATAAATTCTCTCGCACATATCATGCATACAGGAATTTGTTCTTAGAATAATCCTGAGAGATTAATCAACTTGCTAGCTAAAACATTGCTGATATGACATAAAACAACATTAAAACAACATCATCCTGCTGCTGGTGAGCGTCTAGATGATTTTACTTAAGCGCCATCAATATAGTATTTTATTCCTTACTCATATAATTGTGTACTCCTGCTTCGACTATTTTCAAATATGGAATACTGGTACTTTATAATTTTAATTTAGATTTTTTGGAAGTGCAGATCACGATTCTCATATGAAACAAATAATCCACGTTTTAATATTTAAACAATAGATTGGTACTTGTTGCATTACGTAACATTTAATTGAAGTAATGGAAGGATAATGTGGAGATAGATTTGTTATATAGAGCTGGAACATTGGGAATATACAACAATTAAAGAATAATGCAGATTATGTCATTACTTGCTAAATGTATATTCGCCAGTTTTATTGTTAAACACAAATAAAAAATGTATATTCTCTAAATTGTTAAGCATTGCTGATTGAGGAATATATTAGATGTAAATTTTACAGTACCGCATGTTGATTGAAAGCATGGGAGAAACTTGAGTTCCTTTGCTTAAGATATATCTAAGATTTGTCTAAATTTGTCTACGTGTACATTCAAATGTTAAAGAATAAAACGCCTCTAAAAATAACATTTGGCAAAACATATTGACAAATCCTATAATATTTCATTGGGAAACATAATGTTTGATTGAAATATGATCTAAAATTTGTGATACAAGTTTTATCGTTCATATCCCTTTTTCGGATGGGAACTTATAATAATCGATGGCCCGTGTCACGGTAGGATTAGTATGTTAATGAACCGTGCTTTTTAATGCCATCAGCGCAACGCACAGGCAAAATTTCTGCACATTCGCCCATAGCTGACGACGTCTCGATAAAAGTGAAATATTTTTAACTGGGACGTAAAACACCATTACTCAACTACAACAATCTCTTTCAATCTCTCTACTAGTATACTTTAATGATGTTTTTTAAAACATCAATACTGTATTAAATGTTTTTATAGAAAACAGGGATACCTAAACAATAAAAAACAAACATATTTATCCATGTTTGAATCACATTCCAGAAGCAAAGCAAAATTTTCACACTGGCAAGTTTAGTTAACCACGTGAACTTCCACCAGGGAAGCAATGCCTGGTGTTCCGGAAGGCTAAGCACCTGCTGTTTAGTTAGCTACACCCGCCACCCACGTGTCACGTATTTATTGATTGATTGAATGGGGTTTTACGTCCAATTCAATAATATTTCACTTTTATCAAGACGTCACCAGCTATAACCGAAGTGGCACGGTAATAAAATTGGGAATAACGAAACATGAAACAAACAAGTAAACACCGCACACAGTAAGCATTTTAATACTTCAACATAGAACTATGGTGTTGATATGATGTTACTATAACGATATTTTGACAATATTTTACATGACTTCATAAAATGCATTATAAGGACAAAATTCTGTAATACAGTACATCATAAGACAAACGACAACAACCATTATCTTTATCACTGATCAATACACCAAGTATCTATTACAATTCTTATCATGACAATTACTTCTGTATAATCCTGGTTCAATATGACCGGGAACAAAATACATGTCTAGTGATAATCTTATGAAAGGCCTGACGGAAATCTCTATTAAATATTGTATATATAATCGGATTTAGAGCTGAATTACAATATCCTGCCCAGAAAAATACGGCAAATATGGTGTTCGGAATGCAGAAATTACACAATGATGAGGCGATATATAAGGTGAAAAATGGACACCAACATAGTATAAACGCAGCCATTACAAGGCCCAGAACAAGCGTAGCACGCCTTTCCCGCGCTTTCGCAATTTTCCTTTTTTGACGTTCCATTTCACTAAGGGAAAATTTCTTTGTTTCGCCGTTAGCGTTGCTTTTATTTTCATTTGATACATGTGTGACTGTTGTTAATTGTATCCCAGAGTCCTCCTCCGAGTCACATGACCCGACATAATGCACTTCCGGTGAGACTTTGTTAGTTTCAGCTGTTTCAGATTGTGTGTTCTTATTAGTAACGGACAGTAAATTACACTGTTTACTTTGTGTTTCCTTTGCCGCTTGGTTTTCATTAGTTGACTTTAGTTCTTTATCTGTCATTCTGCAATCACTATCTAGCTGTATCGATTCACAGTGTATCTCCTTTTGATCTTGATTACAATTTCTGTCGGCTGATGTCACTTCTTCAGGAGATAACAGTTTCGTTTTTTCATCAAGTTGTTTGCTGCCGTTTGTGTCTTTAGTCTCCATTACTTGTTTTTCGTATATTGGCCAGTTGCTCTCATCGTCCGATACAGGTGGGCTGGTATTTTTATTTCCATTATTTACATTCCCTTTGCTTATAACAACAGTTGGTGGGACAACAAAATTATTCTTTTTGTCCTTTGACTTTTTGGCTGTCTTTGGTTTTGGTCGTGCTTTTCCATGGCGGCGTGCTCTGGCTTTTGCAGCTAAATAGATTTTGACGTAGACAAATACCATTATAACAGCTGGTATATAAAACGACCCCATTGTGGAATAAATAACATATCCAGTAGCATCACTTAACAAACACAGTGGATAATCTGTGACGGGAAGTGGATTTTTCCATCCTATTAGAGGCGGGATACATGTTACTGCAGACAAAAACCAGACGGCTGTAATCATTAACGCCGCTCTTCGTGGTGTACGTTGTCTGGCGTACTCTAAGGCGCGTGTTACTGACCAATACCTGTCGAGACTTATTAGACAAATACTCAGGATAGAGGCAGTGCAAAGAAATACATCGATTGATTTCCAAAGATCACACCATATGGGTCCAAAAATCCAATATCCCATTAATTCATTGGCTAATGAAAAAGGCATTATTACCAAACCCAAGAGAAAATCTGCCACAGCAAGCGAAGCGATAAACCAGTTTTGAATCAATTTGAGATTACGGTCAGTAGCGATGGCTATAACAACCAGTAGATTTCCAAACACTATCAATATAATTATAATTATCACAAGGGTGGATATACATATTACACTAACAAAACTGTAATTATTTGGTAATGGAGTCTCTGTCTGATTCACTGAGGAAATATTTCCAAGAGATTCGTCTAATAAATTATCTGGTAACAAAGGCATCTTCGATCAATCGAGATGATTTTAGTTGCTATACAAAAAATAGTTTTATATCTTCTTCCACTGTTACCTCCTAGCAACCATTGTGTTTTGTGATATTCTAAGCTGATGATATGTTGCACAAACGTTTCACTCCGATGGATATCTGCGCTTTTTCTCCCTTCAGTTAGATTTCTTTACCTCATCTTGAATACCTTCAATTAGAACAAAATATGCAAATTAGAACACAAAGAAAATTGATTGTTCGGCAAAATAAAATCAAGAACATTCAAGTAATGTTTATTACGATTTGAGCGAGACAGTTTCTAGGATCACTCTGCTATTGTATAAAAATTCTTACTTACGAGATATACACGTTTCTAATGTCATGTCCGTAATCAAATCCAGACATATTTATTTAACTTGCTTCGTGTAAAAACAGAATATTATATAACATCACAGTTTTAAACAAAATTGAAACAAAAGCTTTGTGAAACATGCAACTCTTGTAGAAATATTTTCTTATTATGTAAGCATGTTTGCTTTGAGACATGTACTGTGTAGTTTTGGCATTATGATCAAATAACAAATTTACGATGTTCTAATTGTGTGGCATCTACTGCGATGTGCTGATTTTGAATTTCTATTCAAATAATGCATTCAAAATCAGCACTAATTGTCATGTGCTGAGTTCACGTTTTAGTTGTAATGTGCTGATTTTGAATGCATTATTTTAATTGAAATTTAAAATCAGCACATGACACAATAACCACTAATGTGCAGTTTTGTATTATATGTGTATCTAGTCGGTCACTAAAATATTTCCAATGTTAATTTGTGTATTTCTCACGAACACAAACCTTGCAAACTAAGTAAATTCGTAAGGAAAAACAACGTCTATTATGTTTTTCAACATCTTTGTATATATCACTTCAATGAAAATGAAGTGCTGTTCTCGAGTGCTCGTAACTTGGAATGTGGAATGAGTTCTGTATATCATATATATGGTTTGCTGATCAATTAAGTTAATTTTTCAGATCATTTTCTGAAATAAAGTTTTCTACTTCTGTAGAAAAATTATCCAGAAATATAAATCATTATATAAATCATTTTAATGTAAAAGATATTTGTTTGTCTTAAGATTGTAAGGAACTCCTGGAGAAGGTAATTAAAAATACCTCGATGGCATTAATTAATGTTTCTCTATCCTCGTTTATAACACTGGGATGATAAACTTAGGAAAAATTGTAGCATAAGTGATAAATGCTTGAGAAGAAGATTTATCATGGAAATGACAGAATAAAACTGTTAGTAAAACCAATATTTGGAGTTGAATTAATTTAGATACAGTAATATCTGAGGATATATAGGTTTAAGATAGCAGGCTTTCTGGAAAACGTCCTTAACTGTTTGCTTTCTGTAGAATTACAGAAAGATTTATCGGTTCACTTAGATAAAATATATCGTTTTATAAATACAGGCGTACAAAGGAACGATTTATATGTAGAAATGGTTTTATTTCTAACAAACAGAAAAGCAATTAAAATATAATATTTCAAATTTTTCAGAACTTTAGAACGTAGGATTTGATTTTTAAGAAAACATAAACTTCTGTTACATAACATGAGTGCTAAGAACTTATTGATTATAAATTTACAGTGAAACTCATGTTAAATGTGAATGATATGGTAAATCTTCATGATAATTCTATATAATCACTTATTTGTAACATTTATTTACTAAAGTATTCTCATAATAAAGCGTAAAATTACATACATGTATATTAAATGTAAAAACTCATTTAATCGTTCGATCATAAAGAACAATCGTTGGTATAATATTCATAATAACATTATTGTTATCTTGATAAACTTAGTTCCTCTATTATTATTAAAATTCCAAAGACTTTCGGAATGATTCGCATTGCGCAAAAAGTCCACACTGAATGTTTCCATACTTGATTATCATGAAACAACATGAAGAACCACTGCGGTTGCTTAGTTGGTAGAGTGATCGCTTCGTTTGTGGGAGGTTTTGGGTTCGAACCCCCCGGTTCTGACCCAAGACTTGAAAGTGGGTAGTGACTGTTTTTTCGCCAAACAATCGGCATTACGAAATAAAAGTCACGGTTTTTTTCGGATGGGAACTTAAAATAAACGAGGTCCCGTGTCACAGTGGGGTTGGCACGCTAAAGAATCCTGCTGTATAGTGCCATCAGCGCAACACACAGGCAAAGTTTCTACAATTACGCCTTAAGCTGGCGACGTCTCGATATAAGTGAAATATGTTTGACTGTGACGTTAAACACCATTACTCAACACTAATTGTTTGAAGCGGGTGAGATTTGGTATCGTTTGTAGAGAGTGATATTTGGTTATAATGAAATAAGGGTTAATGTTTGGACGCGGTTACGTATACTATGGGATACGAGGTAATGTATTGTTTGAAGGGCGCAAGATTTGATTACAAAGAAAATATTTTGAAAAACGTCTTGGAATATTTCTTCATTTTCAAGAAAATACATCACTGGTTTGATTTCAGATCATAGAGTTTTAAATCAGTTTCTTCAAAATTCATAATTAGACAAGAATTGTGAATTACAATAAGATCTAATCCACGATATCTGTGAAGATGTTTAACTTGTCACTATTACATCTAAAATGTGCATTAATGCATTTCAGATCTTTTGTAGAAATGTGTAATTACATTAAACTGAGATCAATGATGAATTTCATACTAAATATAGAAAACAGTGAAATCAATTATCAAGCAAGCCTGAACACAGTTACCCCACATACATAGGCTAGAACATCCATCTTTGGCGTTTTCCTTTGAATAAAAAACTGACATTACGCGGCGTTAATTAATCTAGAGTTTTGATTTTTTATACTTTATCATTTTATTGCCGCCATGTGTAAAATATAGGAACGTTACGTCACAACCAAACTTTTTATAATTTATTTGGCTGTACATGTATACAGGAATGTTGTTTCTGGGTACAACCAGACTTGCAGCGAGACTACGATTCACTTTTAAAATAAAATAAGATACAATCCTCTTTAACATGCCAGCAGACTGTGACAGCCGCGCTATCACGCTTACCAACTTGTCTTGTCTGGCGATATTTTATTGTTTATAATATGTAAGCTTAAAAGGCGTGAAGCAATCTTTGACTGCATATTACCATCAAAACGGAAATGAAGGGTGAGCGCAGTATAAAATAGGTAAGGAGGTATGTTCAGTATCACATTTACATTGACGCGTCAACTTTGTAAATAATACCTCAAAAAATCTGTATCAATGAGGTAACACTTAAAAAAATGGATTCAAACTAACTAAGTGAATACTAGTAATTCATGACAAATAAAGTTGAAGTAAAAGTTTGAACATAAATTAAGGACAACTCGAAGTAATATACAGAAAATGTTCTATTTTATTAATTTAAATTATTGATGTCAATGGTATTTATTTTGCGCAAATGCTACATAACTTCGATTTTTTTTAAATTTTAGCTCGTTTTTCGGATATCCTAATATTTGCCCATTGTATTAGTTTTTATAGAGCACTGGAATAAACTCCTTATTTTCAAGCGGCGTAACGCAGTGAAGAAGTAACATTGATGTCACTTGGACTTTGCTGGATGTTCATCTAACTATGAAATAAGTGCTCATCGTGGATAGTACGTTCTGGAAATGTTAATATGATCATATATATTGTATTTTGAGATATAAACCATGTCGCGGGACACATCAACATGACTTGTACAGTACAATGGTGGAACTTAATAAAAGTAGTTAGTTCAAAGTAGCAGAAATATATGCAGTTTTTGTCAGTGACAATTTCTGTCAATTCAAGTTTAAACATAAAATTAAGTCTAAAAATTAGCGGTTGTAAAATCTTCTGATTGAGTGAATTATATATCTTAACACGGCCTGTTTGTAGAATAAAAATAGCTGCAAAATGCAATTTTATTATAAATTTTGTAGTGTACGCAGATTAGTTTTAAATTCATAAACTACTTGATGAAAGTTGATTGGGCGATTAAGCCGATTGTACACGTTTTCTCAAGCGTTTTGTCATCAGCGAGTTTAAGATACTTTTACTGTGATGTCTCCATTGGGTATTGTTGTTTATGCAGATTCTAAATTAATCACGTCATTTAATATCCTAGAACGACTAACTGTTATACTAGCTAACATCATAGGAAACAAAAGCAGAGCTCCAGATAAGAATTGGAAATAAAGGGTCATTACCCCCTTCTTTCTTTTCTAAAGCCTATGCTTTAAAATCTAAAGTGTATTGATACTGTTGCTACCGCTGACTGACTGTTTGCGCACATAATAGCCTTTTTTCACAGCAGACGACATTTCGTGATATGACAATCAACATAAAAGGTGAAAAGAAAATGATAAATGAAAAGCATCCACCTTCAATGTGAATGGAGTATGGTAGAGCCAATCCTCAATGGATCATCTGCATCGACAAACTGGAATTGATAATAAATGCAACAAAACAGAACAAAAATTAATACTTTGGTCATAATCAGTTCAAATGTTAGATATTCACATTATCAGTTCTTTTTATTCTTAATTGAAAACACCTTATCATTAAGAATGACTTAGACATCTTGGTATATAAATCGGAATTCGATATTACATTACATCAACTACATTTGCTTTTTTTCATTATACGATGATTAATGCTTACAATGATGTAGTCAAAAAAGATTAACATTCACGATGATTGAATCTTATTTCAGAGTAACTCAAGACTACAGGGAATTTCAGTCGTAAGAAATTTGGCCTAGATGACCAAAGAGATAAAACGTATGTTTAACAAAAAAAGAGCCAAACTAAATATGTATTCTGAATCAATAATAGTCGACGATTACAGCTCTAGAATCGTCTTTTAACACTGTCCGTTTTGTACTGATTTGTGGACAAGTTATGTCACATATAAAGAAGTTACAAATTCCCTAAGAATGTATTTATAATGTATTCTGCTGTATGGTCTTTAAGGATCTTCATGTGATTAGTCTGAATGTGCATTTTCCCAACACTCACCATGATGATACCGCGTTAACGTAATGTCAGATGTTTTGAAGTAACCATCGGTGACGTTTGTTTCAAAGATCATAAAACAATTGCAAAATAAATAAATAAATAAATATAACTAAGGTAATCTCCTGCTGGTTCCATTGACTTTATTTAACTAGACTATTAGAAGGACACTTTTAAATTATTTACAATTACAAATTGGAAGTGATGGCAATAATATTCCTACATCTGGTTTATTATTATTATTATTATTATTATTATTAAATTGAAGCAGTTTTAAAACAAAGTTATATATTTCACTTTGTGTTACTATTATATAAACACATACTAGACATCGCAATGTCACTTACTTTACAACAACTTCTAGTACTAACGTTAAAAATAAGTCTTTTGACACCAAAATCTGAACTGAAATTTAGCAATGTAATAATTGTTTATATATCTTCAAATATTTGATACTTATTAATATATATATATATATATATATAACCTGCTTAAAAATGTGACACATAGTAATCGGATTTAAACAATATAATTATGTCGTAAGTTAGTTTCTTTGATTTGTTATAACTTGAAGCCATTAATTGCTGTCAACAGTATCTAGAATCAACATGCATGTCTCTGGGTATCAAAAAGCTAACAGTGGAGTCAGGATGAAAATCTAGAAGGCTTTTATCTAGGATTGAAGCCGACAAATACCAATATCAGCTTCACAAAGAATGAAACAAAATGCTAGGATTTGATTTATATATAGGCGTGTCCAAAAGACTATATTTCAAAGCTGAACATTGCTTCATGTACATGGTGAATGCGATCAAGGACCTGTCCCGTTAAAACAAAAAAAAAATTTTATTTCAAAGTTAGACTTTGCTGCGTGTGTTGTTAGGAAACACCAGCATATTTCAAAGCAAGGCTGCTGAATAATCTTTTCCTACAGAATGCAGTTCTCGGTTGTAGCATCAATGGCTATCTTTAAGAAATATTACGCCAGTATTAAATGGAAGAGTAATTTTTTTTACAAAAGTCATTCGGTGCTTGATTTGTCTGTTGTTTTTGTTTGTAATCTTTTGTTGAATTGGCATAAGCCAAATAAGTGTTTCTCATCTACAAATATCTTTATTTGTTTTCCAACGATTTACAGTGTAATTGAAGTATTTACCAAGCCATAATTCTGTATCCAGACAAAGACAACATTGTGGTACAAAATTATATGTTCCCAATCATGATATTTTACTGTCTGTGAAGTAAGTTGTAATTTCTAGCTTAGCAGATTTGATGTCTATAACTATGTGAGGATCATTACAGTATAGTGTCTTTATTTAGTGATGTATGTCTGTCAAACAGATGTTCAGACTTCAGACTTTTCAATTATTCTCTCGTAAACTTGAAATTTATATGATTACAAATAACGGGAACACACGTGCACGAAAAAATATAATCGACCCAACACCAGCCAAAAAGGCAAAGAAGACATGGCAGACACTATCATATAGAAAACACTGGTTATAAAGTTCCAAACATATGACAGGCATTGTAGTTATGTTGTAGTGGTATTGGAATATATGCGATACAATTATTCTTTAATTAATAATGAACTGTTTTGTTTTGATAACTACAAGACCAAATTGGATTTCAATCATCTATTGTTTGAGAATTTTACTAGTATTTAAAACAAATCAGTTTAGATTTCATTAACCTTGGTTGTCAATGCTCAATTGGTTGATTGTGTCCTAGTTCATGATTGGCTTTTCTTTAACTTAATGTAACTTGGTTCCTTATTTTATACCAATATTGCCATGCTAGACCTATATTTTTGTCATTCTGGTATTTATTTTCACTTTTATGTTTATGCGTTGTTTGATAGTTATTATCATGAGATTTTTATAAATCATTTGCTTAAATGTCAAAATCAGTGGTTTTATACTCAATGATAGTAATTATTTCTCATCCTATGTCATTCATTTTGTTATTGCATTTTCTTTTTAGCATTGGTTTTGACAAACAAATTATATTGAAGTTTAACTTTATATACATTTTTCATTTTAGAATAACAAATTACACTGTGTTTATATGCCAAGCAAAGTGCAAGTGTGGGATAGTTCTTATAGCACGGCAGTGGCGAACTACATGTATATATGTCGACATACCGTGTACCTCCCGCCGCCAAACATGAAGACAGTTCACATGTCTATCTTTTGCAACTTGTTTAAATTTTATTTATTTTTTTATTTATTTATTTATTTATTATGTATTTTCTTTAGGTTCGTGATTATGACATGCATTTTTGCGTTTGATCTACACTGCGTATTACACTTGTGCTAAAACTAGAAGCTTCGTTTAATGCGCCATTTTATATAACATGTATAATCACAACAAGCGAAATGACATAAATATATCAATATAGTTACCAAAACAAACTGAATATCAAAATTCTGGTTGCATGCTAGATAAACCACTGACATAAACATTCATTTGATATTTTCCCTTGTTATTATCCCGTGTCTGAGGTTAATGCAGAGTACATGTAGAATTGTATATTGCATTAGTCTGTACTTGTAATTGGAGTAGACATAGATCAGTCAAAACCTGTTGCTTAAGACTTCGTAATTGAATTATTTGTCCGTCTTTTGCGTGCATTTACAAAATTTATTTCTATCGAGGCTCATTTACGTTATAGTATATTCATAAATAGATTGTTTTTATTTCAATCGCAGAAACTTTACTCTAGAATATAGCGAAATCAACATAGAAATGCAATGATTACATGAATAATTGTGAACAGAAAAGTCATAGCAAGACCATATAAAGTATAATGCATATAAGATTCTAGTATCAATTTACTTTATTGTGCATGCTGTAATCCGCAGACAGAAAAATGTTTTTATAGAGAAAACCCTTTACCGATTGATTTGTTAACAATAAACGACCACCAACAAAGGTGAATTGTTTTAATACTGGCACTTTGGTCGCTGCTGAAAACCGGGCGGCTGAGATTCGAAATCAGTCCTTAATATAAATGAATAAGTAAGCGACGTACCGTTAGGCTTAAAGGCTTAGCAGCAGGGAGGTACCATGCTTACGTCTTTTCTGTTATTAAGGTTTCCGTCACGTTCCTTGTAATGTTTCAGAATTACCTACCATACAATAGATAATAATACTCATAGTCAAAAACATTTTCAGAGGGAATATGGCTGTTATCGTAACCGATATGCTAGACGGTTTTAGTACTTGAACCACATCACTGGACATTATTTTGCCATTATTTGGCAGTCTGTCTAAAGTTATTATTCATTAGATGTTTTCTTGACACTAAAGTCTACAAGATTTCTAGAAAGTATACACCATGGCTTTCTCAGTTACTTTACAATATAAAAAGACAATTAAGGGAAGCCATTTGAGAATACTCCACACACTTCTGTACAGTAACATAATAATGCTAAGACAAGTCAATTTGAACTCCTTATTGTAGTAATTAAATGTGGCGCTATTTGTTATTGCATGCCTGGTAATTAATGAAAGTCAAATTTGATAATAAGTCTTCTACTGAGAATAAATAAGAACAATGTCTTATAAATGGTATAAAGAGAACAGTCACTGAAGGTTTGTCCTCAATCATTGTCACATCTGTGTGAGGCGTGTAAATAGTAATTGTCTTAAAATTGGCAACGTGAGCAAACATAGAAGGATATCTCCAGCTTCATGGTTAAAAGAAATGCTTTATAATTGGTTACAATAAAAATATAATAACTCAAAATTAAAATTAATAGAAAAGCTTTTAGAAGAAAATAGGACTCCTGTTGAGAACAGCTTTAATATCTGACTTTCACAGTGGAAATGGTTGAGCTTCTTACGCAAACAAACTTTTCTTGTTTGTCGGGCAGATAGTTTTTTTTTAAATTAAGAAAAATTATTAGGTCTAGATTATAAATCAATTAAGGATTTAAATGTTCGATTTAAAATTAAGCCACTACCAACACATAGCTAGAATTGTGGTGTAAAATGACAGACCTAAGTACGGAACAAAAATAATAGAGGAAGTATTGAACATATAATTGGTTGTTATACATTAGGCTATGGAATCCAAAATTCTGAAATATTTCGAAAGCCCATCTACAATAAAAATAAAAACCCGAACATACAAATCCAAATGACTACTTTTTCCAGATTCATGATTACGCCTTAGTGTTTAGTGATTTTAACCCAAATTTAGGCGTAAATGACGTTGTGTTCTTGTTTCAAACGCCAATTTATGTTTTTACGATGTTTGAGTAAAGCGCCGGATGTACTATTATTTGTATAAATGCGCCATTAAAGTTTTATTAGTTTGCTGTGTGTGTTTATATTTCACAATGACAAATTTAATTCGGCTATATATTTATCTATGTTTATGCATGTGTTTTGTACAATCGTACGTATCCTATTGACAATATATTTTAATTTTGGTGAAATATTATCATTGAATCATTGTACGCATCAACATGAAGGCATCTATATTTTTCGTGTTTACATTATAATAATTTCTAACATTTATCCTAATGATGTTGTTATGATAACAAAACAATAAATAATTTAAACAGTTGTAAAGTTTTAACATCTAAAGTTGCAGCAAAGCATCGCCTTACGTTATACAACTATACATGTTTAGGTTGCCGCTAGTCCATAAGGATTTAAGACACCTTATCTAGTTTTATATTACCCACATCACAGACCGACTTCCATTCTGTTATCAAACATAAGGACAACGACCAATAAAGATAACTTTAAATTACATGAATGCATAACATATATTCTATTATTCAGTTATCAATGTTTCAAAGGGATTCAATCTCGCATATATTAATTTCCCTGCAGTATAAAATTCAACATCAATTGTTTTAAAAATAATTATGAATAAAATTGGAAAAATATGCCTTAAATTTTATGGCTCACATATAGATCCAAATCTTAATGGTTCATTGTATTTTAGATTAAGGCCTATTTTTAAGTTTAAAATGTACAAACATATATCCTGATCATTAGCTGTAAAATAAGTCGAAAGGTCGCAGCTCTCATATAGAACTACATGTATAACAAAACCACTAAATCAAGAGTCGATCTAATTTCAGTAAAGACTGCTTTACCATTTGTTTGTATGGTTTCGTATTCATGGCGACATAAATTGTTTCTAAGTATACGCTTTTTTGTTGTAAATGTCCCTTTCATTTTTCTATTTTAACCATGTGTAGTGGACAATAATAACAAATATAAATAAATGCAATACTAATGTAAATGTTAAATTTCAAAATTCTCTTTTAATTCCGATATGATATGCATTATTCATTGCATTTTAGATATACACAGTTTTAGAATCGTCGATGGTTTATTTCGATGAAACTCTACTATCAAGGTACATGTTTTTGATTTATCTCTATAGCATGTGTTCCACTTCTCGTTTTTGTTTCAAGCAACGTTACGCCTGCTAGAGGAGATATCAGTTTCACGGTCAATTTTGGGCTGTCTGCAACATCGTTAGGTTTATTCCCCATGCCATTAATACATTGGAGAAGGAATGACAGAAGTTTCATTATTATATATGACGTAATGTCCAGTGAAGACAAAGACAATGGTTTAATGATTTGTTTTAGGAAAGGAATCATTACACAAATTTATGCGTTGTGTTAAATCAGATTTTGTGCATTAATTACATATTACACCGTGCTTTGGCAAAAAATTATAAAAATAAAATTGTTTCCAATATGTTGAAAAGATAACCAAAAGGAAAACATTATATTTAACAAAAATAAAAAAAACCAAAAAATGGAAAGAAACTGCCATATAATATATATATATATATATATATATATATATATATATATATATATCATGTTGAAGTTAACATGTGTGACGCTATTCGCCATTTTTCCTTTTTGGGTTGTGATTTAGGGCATCGATTTGTATGTTTGTTTTTATTTGGACTGTTTAGAAAACAGTAGGTCATCATTGTGTTCATGCTAATCTATCCTGTGAAAAAAATCAAAACTAACTACAAGCAAGATATTATCTCTTCAAACAATAACTAAAATGCAAAAAATTGTAAATTATTACTTATTCTAATATTGTATGACGGTCGTTTCTGAATACGATTTGCTCATCAGTAAAGCTCGTACCAAAATAGTGAAAATCTAAATGTTTTTAGTATGTCGAAATAAGAAAAATATCAAGGTCAAATTATAAGACTTGATATAATATGATAAAAATCAAATAAAATTTAATTATTTGTTTTCTTATATTAGGTATGTAACATTTCCTAATGTACAATAATAATAGTAATAATAATATTTTCTTCTTTTCTTGTTATACATCATTTGGTTATTTGTATTCCCGAGAGTAAGAGACATTTCCCAAAAATGACTATTGCCATGCCTATGGTGTCATCCAACTATAAGGGACTTGTCACGTGTCAAAGTGTTTTCAAACTTATTAAAATACGGTGGGTGCAATATAAAACACATATTTTGCTTTAAATTATAAACTTGACTTTTCAAGTGCACACCATATGATGAGTAGGGTATATATTCATCGTACTTGGTTCAACTCTGGAATTTCAACTAAGGTATACTCCCTCATGCAAACTATTTCCTTAGTTAAATTTGGTAAAAATATTTTAGTCCTTTGGGTCTAGTGCTGTAAAATTAAAACTGGTATAATATGTAATTTCAACAAGTGTATCAAATGCCGATAGTGCAAGCAGAAATGATGCATTTGTTCTGTATACGTATTTGACTGAAAGTACGAAACTGAAACAATTAGTATCTTTACATGACAAATTATGATTAACAAACACTATTGACATTGATAAAAATATTTGACCATATACTTAGTAGTGATTGTGATGTTTAATGATATATAAAGACCACATAAGGCATATGTTGCGGGAAAATATTTAGTCATGATGTATTTTGTTTTTGTTGATGTAAATACTGATATAACCTTTATCTAAAACCTGCCATCAAAGTTTTACCATTCACAGCGTACTTGTTTTGGAAGTAGTGGGTGGTACAGTTTGACACTAATAATCAAGCTTTACATAATAATAAAGCATATAGTTGTTGTTGTAATCTGGGAAACAAGTATCGATTATTATTTTTTCTATTTGTCTGAATTAGTCTATTGTAAACATGTTTATTAATTTACATTTTACAGAGACAATCGAAACAGATAGTGGTTTCTTACATTGAAAACAATAATTGTCACATCTAGTCTTTGAAGGTATATATAAGGTTAAAAGCATGCTGTTTCTATCTTTTTATGTTATAAATCCATGTTATAATATTTATTTGATTTTTCCTGTTTTTGTGATATTGCAGCGTTTGAAGTTTAGTTACAGATAGCATCTTGTTTGATGATAAAGATAAAATATATATTTTTAATTAAAACTTTCAATGAACAAGAAATGAAGGAAATAACACTCAGGAAAGAAGTGTCTGTCCCAGGAAGTCAAACCAGAGTGAACGCAATCATCTGTTAAAGCCAATTTTATATTAATCAATATAACATGTCGATTGTCTAGCCTTGATGTAATGATAAATAATGAAATTTTACATACAACATGGTCAGTCGGTGTTTTCAATCAACTTTGTTACAGGAAAAGGTTATCAGATTGATCTGCAGTAGTTTACCATTACCATTTGTGGACTTCTAAACCGTAATCATGTAAACGTACGGTTTACAAAACATATGTGTTTGGTATTTTTGGAGACAAAATACAAATCGCATGAATGAAGAAATAAATACTTTCTTTTGTTATTTCCTTTTGAGAATGAATAGATTATTTCAGTTGAAATTTCCGTACGAGTGCTATTTCCTCCATTATGACAAACGCCCAAACATAAATAATAAGGAATTGTTTATAAGTTGTAAGATGTTAGTACTGGAATCATTGCCAGCAGGTGGATTGAATTGCTGGAACAATACTGTCACGTTGAATATCAGATACATTTAAATAAAAATATTAATTTTATTTGTATCATTCAGGCATGAAATGAATTAAAAAACCACACTTCACACTTCGATTTACAGTGTGTATCACGTCTTACGATATTGCTATTTGCCGTTTAACACGTAAACTGCTCCTCATTTGGAATTCGTTATCAATATTTATCCTCCTCCCAATATTTCATTATAACAACATATATTTTTTGGTATCAGATGTTTGATAAAACAAACATACTAATCCATCTCTGAATCTCAATCCAGAAGCAAAGTAAAAACTTTGAAACTGACAAGTTAGACACGTGAACTTTCATAAATGAAGTGAGGTTGGTGCTCCAGAAGGGTAAATCATATAAAACAAAAATAAAGACACATAAAAACACATATTGTAGATAGACACGGTCAACTGTCCTGAACACTGGATTCTATTTAAATCATATTAATAAATAATAATTTATTTCTTTAATCGCCAGGTGCTCACCATATGCCACGACTTTGAATGCAGTTTACAATAACAAGTAGTAATATTTGTATTTCTGAACTTTAAACTACACAGTGTTATTATTATTATTTATTATAGTAATTGTAGATTGCATAAGAAGAACCTTTTGTCTGGCTAGACAAACCGGAGGCTTTGAACTAGTCAGATAATTCTATAACCCAAAACCTGGATATTTTGACCTAGAGAGATAGTTCTTTTGGCTATACCTATAACCTAAAACTTGGACACCAACCTTGTACAATCCGGACTTTTTGACCTAGACTGATAATTCTTTTTGGTCGTTTCTATAACCCCAATCCTGGACACCAATCCTGTACACTTCGAAGGCTTTGACCGAGTCAGATAATTCTCCTTGGCTTTATCTATAACCCAATACTGTACAGTTTAATTTTATTTTGAATAGTTATTATCTAATTCAACAAAGTGAAATCGAATTCCCAATAGTTTCTCATACTTCTTCATTAGAACAGAATTAGTGACAGTTTGACAGGCGTTAGGATTAATTATATCTGAAAGGTTGTTGTAACCGTCGAACCTGTCATTGTACAATGTAATAAATATAATGCTGATTTGAACTTTTCGAGTGGAATAGCTTGTGTATGATAAACATGACACTGTCGTATTGTATTTGTAAAACCAACAGTTGGAAAGAATTGAACAGACGAATAATTAAAACATAACGTCTCAATTGGTGACAAGAGAGTTTCAAATGTAATTAACATTAGCTTTCGTTACTTTCAAAAACTATTCAAAGTAATTAAATTCCTAGAAAACCCTAGCGATTCTTTGTGTCTGCATTGAAAATATCAGTTGTCATGACCGTCATCACAATATTGTTTGATGACTGTAATGATCCTGTATGTAGAGAGATCGTGGATACATTTGTCGTCCCATAGTTCCTTTCATTCTCAATTTTGATTTACCTGTGGTCTGGACAGAAATTGCTATGTTTTGATAAACTTCAAAATGGTTGAAGGTCACGTGTTTAAATTACTTTACCAATTCTCTTAGCTTTTGCTTTGATTTGGGGATTGTTAGTTTGGCATGGATTGATATATTTGTATTGATTTTTAAGGAAAGGCAATGTTTTAAGTAGATTGTTATAAAATGAAGTTGCAAACATCATAAGTTTGTAAAGCCGAATTCAATAGGCATTCAAGTGATATAGGCGCGTCTTTTGGCACTTATCATCTTTATGAATACGTATGTATACTATTTAGGGTACACAGATATTAGACATTCATAAAGATAACTTAGTGCCAAAAGACGCGCCTATATCACTTGAATGCCTACAAAATTATACGGCTTTACAAACTTATGATGTTTGCAACTTATATATATATACATATTAGACATACATGTATGTTCTGGAACAACATCCAAAAAATGTTTTCTTTTTGGATCGCAGTAAAGCGAAAACACTTGTAGATAAGACTGTGTAATAATACTCGATGTAAAATCAGCGAAGAATAACTTTGAATAATGCATGTATAATAGAAAAATAGAACATAACTGAAAATATGATTACTACCTATGGAATTAAATGTTGTGGAAACAGTCATTTATAATCTCTTTTGTACTGCATCAATACCTGTATCATTAATGCATTTTGTGTGTTACTCGTTTATTTTGTATTCAAAACACGATAAAGGTCTATGGTCCAATACTTTAAATACATATACGTCTAACATGTCTAATGGTAATATGTTGTTGTTTTCTGATGTTACAAAACAATTGGTTTATTCTAAAATATATCAAGGCCCTACATGTACAGCTGTATATGTTTGTAACAAGTAACATCTGATATTGAATATCTATTTCCGATTGTGCAATTAGCGAAACAAGAAACTTTAAGATAATAATTCTCTGACTTTGTGTTATTTCAAATTGAACGAAACAGATATGTCGTTTTACTTTTGCTGTACATGCCAATTAATATGACATGAGAATGACAGCCTGTAATCACTATGCGTATTCAACTTAAATTACTTTATTCCTCCATGGAAAGTTGATTTCGTGTAAAAATTGTATTAGAACAGAAAAAAGCTTAATAATTAAAAGCTAGAAATGATATTTGAAAATTGAAAATAATAAATCAGTCAATACATCAACGAAAAGCACAATGAACAGACAAAAACAACGTAAAATTAAAAAAAAAACGTAAAATTATAATTATTATTATATATTAAAACAGTTATGTCAATTTCTTTTGAAGAGAAATTATACTTATATCATTGTTTATTATGAAATAAAAATATAAAATATTTAATCTAAACATACAACATAACTATTTACATACCCTGTAATACACCGAGAATCACGGTTTCCTATATTATATGTTCATCAGATAGACAGCAGAAAGAGAATTGAAGTTTTCAGGTAAGCTACTAGAAGGATATGACAAAAATGTCATAAGTTATTAGGTAACATGATTGGTTACTTAAGCACGTGACTAGAAAAAAAATCTTTGTAACTAAAAAGATAATTTGATTGGACGTAGATTTTCTGCATCACGTGATTTGTCTCGTCATTTTTCTTTGTTCAATAATTATGTAAACATTCTTCTTCGAATATAATTTCTCAGACTGGTATAATATGTAATTTAAACCCCTGAACCGATATCTCTGCTGGTGGCTGGTGCCCCGAGGATATCACAAACTCAGTAGGCATTAATTTCGTATTATTGGCAGAAATATACTATAATTGTCTAAATTAACTGCAAGTTAAAATTTGAAATTTCTCAAAAACCAAGGTATACTCCCTCATGCAAAGTATTTCCTTAGCTTAATTTGGTAAGATATATTTTGGTCCTTTGGGTAGCTTTTCAACATCTTCAAAATAATTTTGGTTTCATAATTTTGGTCCAAGCACTACTGATGAGGAATTGTATTCCAAAACGACCGTCTAGTGCTGTAATATTTAAACTGATATAATATGTAATTTAAACCCCTGAGCCGATATCTCTGCTGGTGGCTGGTGCCCCGAGAATATCACAAACTCAGTAGGCAATAATTTCGTATTATTGTCAGAAATATACTATAATTGTCTAAAATTCCTGCAAGTTAAAATTTGAAATTCTCAAAAACTAAGATATACTCCCTCATGCAAAGTATTTTCTTAGCTTAATTTGGTAAAATATATTTTGGTCCTTTGGGTAGCTTTTCAACATCTTCAAAATAATTTTGGTTTCATAATTTTGGTCTTAGCACTGCTGATGAGGAATTGTATTCCAAAACGGCCGTCTAGTGCTGTAACATTAAAACTAATATAACATGTAATATTATTCAACACATAGTCATTTTAAGAGCTGAACGAATGTCAATATATATGTTGATACTTATGTTTGCATGTCAATTAACGGTTTATATATCTTTTAACAGACAGAAAATTAATTTCATTCGAATCAAAAATATTTACATTAAATTTAATAACTAGAATGTTCTTATTAAAAATACCTTGCCAATGTCTGGTCTCATCTTTTTTACTTTTTTATTCTTTTACAATTCCAAAAGCCAAAAAACCTGGAAAATTGGAAAACAGTGGCTGTCGTTCTCTGATGGAATGGGCTATTAGTCAAATATTAGCTGTTTTAAAACCGATAGATTAAATGTAAAACAGTACTACCAGACTGGACACACTGATTACTTTGAGGTGGTAAACGCATAATCTCAAAATATTAAGATATTCAATGTACAATTTTCTATGCTTAAGGTTAATTTTGAATTCACTATACCATATGTGCATTGCAGATAAGAGAATGCTTTAATTTAACATTGATTAGCACCTTGTATGTCGTATGTTAGAAGAGATTTTCTTACTTTCTTCCGCTGATTAACTTCCCAAAAAGGTTATTCAATAACTTTGGACGTGATATTACCTGCGTGGAATTTTATTTGGTATCTGGAATGAATGAAGCTTCTACATTATCGAAACAATTATGTTAAAAAATAGTGGTATTCATGAGCAGATTCGTCGAATAAATGTAAGGACTTTTAAGAGGGATTAATAGAACCCCCATTCACGTGATTAAGAGATAGGTTGAACAAAGTCAATAAGTGTTTTAAACATTAAACATTGAAAGTTTTGATTGAAACAAGTTTTTTTGGTGGTAAATATGGAAATGCATTGTAATTCAAATGTGACAAACTACGAATCTTTGCGTGTTGCCGTTCTTCTTGTAGATAATCTTCAATCACATCAATATTAAACTGCATTTCACAAACCATTACATTGCAATAAGTAACCGACTTTGATATTGCTTATGGTCGATATTACCTTTTGATAAAAAAATTAAATCAAACATTGCTTTATTTCCATTATTTAATGGATAATCACTCACAATTTATGTTTTAAAATCTCTCATAATATGAAGAAATTTTATCTGTTACAGAAGTATTTGAAAATGTAATTCAAAATCTATACATAATTCATTAATCCTCAATACTAAATTCTGCTTATTAATGAGTTTTACTTTAGACTAATGGAAACTTATGCTTTATAATGCTGTAAAAAGAAGATTTGTAAACAAATTGAAAAGAAAAATATTGAGTAACGATGATTTTCAATCTGAATTGATTCAGATGCAGCTGCCAAACTTTGTTTTGACATGTCTAATTGAAATAGTCACAAATTGCCCGCATGACTGTTTAAATCATGAATTAATAATACAAACGTGAGTCCAGCTAGTTCAGAAGAGAGAACTAATGTCGTTTTCTTGTTAGGCTCTATTATCATATGTAACTGCTTGTCCCGGTTGCAGTGGAATTTCTTAGGAATACTTGAAACCTTATATATATTCCACCTTTAACTAATAAGAAGGTTCTTGGGAATGTGGGATTCTGTGCAGTATGACACTGCTTGTGGAAAGCCAGTGAGGAAATGCCTTTAAATGCCATATTCAAGGTGGTGTGTGTGTGCGTGTATGTGTGTGTGTGTGTGTGTGTGTGTGTGTTTGTGTTGGTGGTGTAATTAAACAGTTTTTCCTCGGTGTAAAGAACAAAATATTGAAAATTACCTGTAATGTGAAGATTGAAATGCAAAGTTAGCACACTCAATTTCAAATGAATATGTTCTTTTGTAAGAAAGTAAATTAGAAATATTTAGAACAACACTTACACAGATGTGGTAATAAATTTATTCACCTTTTTATTTTGCAATAAATATTGAAATAACTATCTTGTCAGAACCGATGTTATATAAACGATATACAAAATATCGAACTTTGACCTTAGATTTTACCTCAGCTATTGATGATATCGACAAAAAAACTTATTCAAGAAAAGTAATTAATCTTTGTAACTCTGTTATTGGGAAATTCTGGTAGAAAGGGATAAACCACCCTATTTATTCCTCATAACACATAACTAAGTGTGATATTCCAACAATTTGTCATCATTTTAATGTAATCATTAACGTTAGTTTGTACGCTTATCTAATCTAAAACAAAATAACTCATACTTTCTGCACGTTAATCAAATAATCTGTGTAATGTGGATTATGGAAGACGCTCGTTCTTATCTCAAATCCATGTATTCATATATGAAGGTCACATACTAATCTCAAACGTTAGATAAATCCGGTGAAACCTAATTACAGATGCTTTATCTGAACTCTCGAAAACATTACCGGTAGTAATTGATGTAAGGTTTTATAATAAATCAACATTAACGAAAACAAACTACTGATGTTTGTATAGACATTCATCAGAATAAATCAATTTTTAACATTATTTGAAAAATCGGTTGAATTTATCTTAATATTTGTTTTATATTTTTATGTCATTAGTTACGTTTTCCTAAAAAACCTTACAGTGTATGTTGCAATTTTGTGACAGATTTATTCAAGGAAATACTAAGTTTGGACAATGCCTTTCGAGAAACGCGAGGGAAAATTAAGACTATAATATAATTGTAGGGAGATGAATTAGTCTCCTACTTCTAGGTATGCGAGAGTTTAAGACAGACCACTATACTTCGGACAAACACTATATCATTTCGCTAATTGTTATCTAATGATGTGGACTATGTACAATCGATTTAGGTAATATACCACTTATCTAACAATCAGGACCCAGTTGTTCGAAGCTTAATTAGTTTAATCAATACTTAGCAGAAATTAAAAACATGATTTAAATAAAAATATCATTATCAAATCAATAGTTTTATTACAATTTTCTTTAGTTTGATGGAACCTTTATTCACTTTTAAATGTCAACATGGAGTTCACAATGTATCTGCAATTATGAAAAATTAAAATTTTGACTAATCAATTTCTTAAACTGATCCAGCTTCGAACAACTGACCCCAGTACGACACGTCTTGATGACTAAATATACTGCATTATATCAAAACAATTCTGCATGTGTTATAGTCAAAATGTCATCATTTTAGAAAAGGTAGTTTTGCAACTGACACGATACCTTGTTGTTTTAATTTTCTTTTATAATTTCGACATTACATTATATTACACGACGCTTTACACGTGATATGAGAAGGACTGGTTGTTTAACTTGCTCCAAAATCAATGTTACAGTTGATTCAAATTGCCATACTAACAGTTAGCAGTAAGACAATAATTATATAAATGTTAACAATTAATAATGAAGTACAAATTTAGAAGAACTTGAGTGATAAAGTGAGATTTGATTGATTAAATAAATTAAATACATTATATGCAACGACCCCTGGTCAAGTTTAAATTTTTTGTTTTAAAAGTCGATGTGTTGTAAACTGAAAAGTATGTTTCAATAACAGAACAGACAAAATGACTGGAAAACCATAAGACTAACCGATTAAAACATAAAGTCATAATGTGTTACAACAATAATATGTCGTCATGAACCATGTTTTCATGATTGTTATTTCTATTCTATTATTATTATTATTACTATCTAAATTAAACGTATGAAATTAAGAAATGATTCTAAAATAAAATAAAAATAAACCAATACCCTACAAGAGTCACCCGGAGTTAAAAGTGCAATATTGGTGCTTGTACATGAATCTGTAACTTCTTTAAAGGAAAACATTAAAAACTCTGTAATAAACTGCATTACCTCTCGACATTTATCATAATATTGTAACATCAAATTGTATTCTAAACAAGAAAGAGTATAGATACAACTTTTAAGTAATGGCCACACAACGTGCTACAACAGTAATGTTTGTGACCCAGCAATAAAAGTCGTTCCAATGTTCTATGGTGGTGAGTTTATACAGTCAAGATATATACTCCTAGGTAAAATGATACTTGTACTCAAAACAACTATTTGTACAATAAAACTACTTTAATTGTGATAGTATGTGCGCATTCCTACTAATGGGGTTCGCGCTGTACTACGTGATACCTTCTAACGTTTGTGCGGAATAATTATTTCAATTGGATATGTAATTGCATAAGATGGCGTTTTTCAGTAAAAAAGACGTTATTCTGAGAATTTGCAACGTCAACATTTTCCAAAACGTTCCGCATCATCCTTAAGATGTATTGATTACGTGATACAGCGGCAAACTCCATTCTCTAACACATATACGACGTAGTAAAATTCATTTGAATATTAATTTAAAAGCCAATTTCAATGATTGCACAAGTATCTCTGATCAACCTTGTACCGGAACGTTTTTTGCTTTTGAAAACATTAAAAAAAATAAAAAGATGATGTAAAACAAAAGTTTGATGTCGGTAAATTCCTAAAATGTCAAAACAGGATGATATTAAATTTCTAAGAATTCCAAGAATTGCAATTAAACAGGAATGTTTTATGAGATGATTAAGGTATTGGGTTTTTACATTAGTAAAATTATCATGACTGTGTCGTTAGAGTCAAACAATCCATCAGGTTATTGATCACAGAATCAAATCCGAGGAAGTATCACACGAAATCTGTCATACAATATCATTTTCAGGATATTAGAAAAAGACATATTTTTCACTACAACGTTTGGCTTTTTAAAATTTGTTATCGTTAGAAAAAAAAAACTAAAACTCACATTACCGTAATTTTCCTAATAGTTTCATCACTGATTCAGTGAAGAATAGCGACATGGACTTAAATGACCGTAGGTAACTTACCTCTATCTTTTTTCAGAAACCAGATGAAGTAAAAAGTCACCTTTTAGGTACTTATAGTCCAAAATTACAGATTCATAATTGTTTGTACTGAGGATGCTATGAAATAGTATATCAATATCATATAAGATCTATCTATTGTATGATTATTTAAATAAATTAAAAGGAACCAATCAAGTGACTCAATTTGGAGCCCCACAGCTTCCATTTAAATAAATGAGTAATGTTATTTGCCTTAAGGATTCTATATCTATAATAACTAAGAATGGACGTCATAGTTATGATGTCTCTGTCTCGAGATTGCCCTGGATGTATTTGACGTCCCATAGTTCCATGTTTCCTTCATACCCAATTTTGATTTCACTTGTGGCGGTTGTAGCTATCTAGGTTGAAGACGTTCGGACATGGATTGTTATGTTTATTTTTTATTTGTATTTTTGCAGAACGCATGCTTGTATAGGCATTACTATGATGACACATATCATGAAAACAAGTACATACTGATTTAAGTTTCATAGTTAAAAAGTTATCGTTTTGGGCACCTATGTTGTCCTATGTTAAACTTTGTTTTCTCACACCAGTAACATGAAAAATCCCTTGTTTTTACTCATCCGGGATTTCCTTGTCACATTGTCAAACTCTAAGGTTGAGACAGGCTACACGCTACGCCTGATGAAACAACTATTTTCTGTGACAATAGAAGCGTTGAATGGATTTTTAAAGGAAGGAATAAGGTGTGAGAAAAAGAATCAATCACTACTGGTCATATGAGCTAAAGATATCGCAACCATCGGTTATATTTGGTCTAGTACTCGACAAGGCTCGTTCTGGACCAAATATATAAGACCTTTGGTTAATATTTCCCTATCTCATATAACTAGTAGCAATTAATTCTATGAGACACATATCGCCTTAATTCGACAGACTCGTCAATAAACAAAAATCAGTCGATTTTATAATATGATATATTATATCATAACATATTAAATGTCTTCATCATGACATTACTTGCATGGGTTTTGTTTTAAACTTTCCACTGTAATTAACACTAGATGACAAAGTCATTACACAAAACGTCAGTTTGATGGTGTAAAACTGCAGCATTGGGGTTAATACATGTTAAAGTTATGACTTTGTATGACAGGTTTTGTACATTATTCAAAAACTTAAACATGCTTAGAACGCCCAGACAAATGTCAAATTTGTTTTACAAACATGTCAATGTTGTCTTTTTTAACAGTTTCATCAAGTTTAATTATTTCAAAGTGTCTGGATTGAAAAGCATTACACTTATTTTGATATTTCATTTTATTTATTGTTTGTAAAATTTCAATTGAAGAAGGTTACGATTTGTCATCAAAGTCATTAAGCATTTTTATAAGTACATTTTGGCTTTCAAAAGATAACTTACAAGATAAATGCATTAATTTGCACAATGCAATTTCCGGAAATTGAACTTAGAATGTCAAAGTTTTGATTCGTCTAAGTCAGTGTTTGAACTAACAATCTTTTAGACATGACCACAATTCAAAACGAGATGCTCCGTTTCATAGTCTTTTTTAAAGATTTATCATCATGTTTCTATTACGCCACATCTGATCACTCTCAAACAGATGCACACTCTTTAATTTGTTTTCTTTCCAGTCTACTTGCTCCCTACCAGCCAACTTGTACAAGATATTAAATATGATAATGTTGTCTACTTTTGTCATAAAAACCGTTTACAAAATAATTGCTTATATTTTCGTTAAAGATTGTATTTGATCAAAATTAATGACTAAAAGATTTTATCTCTAAAATAATATTTTAAAGCCTATCTCATCCTTTTATAATGTTCGATAGACGATAGTAAATCTGAGCATGTATAAGCTTAACATTCTGCTTCATTACACTTCATTGTCAATAAAATTTCATAAGAAGTATTTTACAGCATATAAACTTCTAGTAGTCTTTGATAAAACATCTTTTTAATTAGTACACATGTTTTTTTTAGAAAACAAGACCATTAATTTTGTATATTGAAATAAGCCATTAATGTTTTTATGTAATAGTATTATATTATTATTAAATATTACAAATAAAAATACCGGCATATGTAATTTTCTTACTTAAGGAAGGATAGTAACCTGGTGAACCTGGTTAGACGCAGCTAAACATGAAATTCTAAACTTTATATATAGTCAACACTGTAAAATATCGATACACTGTCACCCATTATTATACATGTTCAAATGGTAATAGTAATACAGGCTAAAAATCTCCACAGTGGAAATTCATTGATTTTAAACATTACACTAAATGATAAACGATTTACTATCGCAAATATTTATGGACCAAACGAGGATAATCCTACTTTCTATGAACAGTTGTTTTTTGATATAGACAATTTCAATAATGATAATGTTTTAATCTGCGGGGATTTCAACCTAGTTTTAGATCAAACTTTAGACACATTTAATTATAAACATGTAAATAATCCGAAAGCAAAAACAAAAATTTTGGAATCTAAAGAAATGTACAATTATATTGACCCATTTAGAGAACTTTACCCTCATAAACGCTCGTATACTTGGAGAAAAAAAAAACCCAACAAAGCAAGCACGACTAGATTTCTTTCTATAAGTAATCATCTGTTATCTAATATAGAAGCAGTAAACGTGACGAGTGGCTATAGATCTGATCATTCAGGCGTTCTCTTAACATGTAAACTAAACGAATTTAAAAAAGGTCCTGGGATATGGAAATTTAACATTTCTCTTTTAAAAGATCCTATATATGTTCAAACAATTAGTAAACTTATTGATGAAGTTAAAAAACAATATATGCTCCCTGTGTACAATCCAGATAATATTAACAATATCCCAAACGAACAAATTAAATTTCAAATTACTGATCAACTATTCTTAGAAATATTACTTCTCGAAATTAGATCTAAAACTATTTCTTATTCGACATACAAGAAAAAACAAAATATACAAAATGAAACAAAATTGATAAAAGAAATAAGTCAGTTAGAATGTCACACCGAAAATATTGACTTTGAGACCCTTGAAACAAAAAAGAAAGAACTTGAAACGCTTAGGCTTCAAAAAATGAAAGGCAACATAATTCGATCTAGAGCTCAATTTGTAGAAGAAGGCGAAAAACCAACAAGATATTTCTGTGGCCTAGAATCACGAAATTATACCAATAAGTTAATAACTAGTTTAGAAACTGAAACAGGAAAAATAATAACAGATCAAAAAGAGATATTACAAGAAACTAGAAGTTTTTATAAATCATTATATTCTGCTAAGGATAAAAATTCAGAAATCAATCTTTCTAAGATTTTACAAAATCATGATCTAAATATTCTAAATGAACATGAAGCTAACGATTTGGAAGGTGAAATTACATCTAATGAAGCTCTAATGTTTTTAAAAAATATGAAAAACAACAAAAGTCCTGGATCAGACGGATTTACGGCTGAATTTTTTTAAATTTTTTGGAAAAACATCGGAAATTTCGTTGTTAGATCAATAAATGAAGGCTATACTAAAGGAGAACTATCGGAAACTCAAAAATACGGAATAATTACATGTTTACCAAAACCAAACAAACCAAAACAATATCTTAAAAATTGGAGGCCTATAAGTTTATTAAACTGTACGTATAAAATAGCCAGTGGATGTATTGCAAACAGAATTAAAAAAGTTTTAAACAAACTAATAGATAAAGACCAAACAGGTTTCTTAAAAGGCAGATATATAGGCGAAAATATCAGGTTAATTTATGATATAATGCATTATACCGAGGAACATAATATACCCGGTATGCTACTGTTAATTGATTTTGAAAAAGCTTTTGATTCGGTATCTTGGCAATTCATTATAGAAGTTCTTCGCTTTTTTAATTTTAAAAACTCAATTATACACTGGATAAAAACCTTCTTTAATAAAGCAAGCTCTGCAGTGCTACAAAATGGAACTCTGTCTGAAAAAATCTTGCTAGAGAGGGGTTGTAGACAAGGGGATCCTCTCTCCCCTTACATTTTTATACTATGTGCAGAAATTATGTCCGTTCTTATAAGAAATTCTAAAGAGATTAAAGGTATTAAAATAGGAGGTGAAGAATATAAAATTTCGCAATATGCTGACGATACAAGTCTAATCTTAGATGGGTCCCCCGAGTCTCTGACAGCGGCGCTGCAAATACTTGATATTTTCGATAACATCTCTGGACTTCATATAAATATAACAAAAACAAAGGTGATATGGATAGGTAGCAAAAAGTTCTCAAAAGAGGTGTACCATCATGACAGATGGAAACTTGATTGGGGTTCTACAGAATTTTCAATGTTAGGAGTACTTTTTTCACTTGATATAATAAAATGCCTTTATTAAACTATTATCCAAAACTTGAAAAAATGAAAACACTCTTGAAGCAATGGTCAAGAAGAAATTTAACAACCATAGGAAAAATAATTATCCTTAAAAGTCTAATAATTTCTCAAATTAACCACCTTCTACTTTCCCTTCCAAACCCCACAGATACATTGATGGCTGAGCTAAATAAGCTTTTCTTTAATTTTATCTGGCAAAATAAACCAGAAAAAATAAAAAGAGATATAGCTGTGAAAGAATATTCAGAAGGGGGGTTAAAAATGATAAATATAATAAACTTTTCAACTGCCTTAAAATCTACCTGGATAAGGAGAGCGATAACAAATGATTCAAAATGGATAAAATTATTTGAAACAGAAATAAAAACGAACACTTCTTCGCTGATACTTTTCGGAAACGATTACCTAAAAGAAATTAAAACGAAAACAAGGAATAAGTTCTGGAAAGATGTTCTTAATAGCTGGGAAATAATACGAAGTAAACAAAAATTTTAAACAATAACTTTGAAAATCAACCTATCTGGTATAATCAAGATATAACAAAGGGCGGGAAATCATTTTTCTATGAAACATATTGGAACGCAGGAATAGTGTATGTTAATGATATTTTAGATGAAAATAGTAATATACTGGATTTTGAAACATTTAAAAGAACTTACAAACTAAAAACAAATTTCTTAGAATATACATCTTTAAAACTTTCAATTAGAGATTATAGGTCAAAAAACCACCCCCAATATAACTTTGCACAAAAAAAGCAACAACCTATTATCCCTGTAGATGTACAGCTTATAAATAAACAGAAACCGGGTTGTAAACATATCTATAATTTTCTGAATAGTAATACAAGCAAGCCCAAATCTCAAAAGAAATGGTCAAATTTAGGTTATGAATTCACACCGGAACAATGGACACACTACTATAAGATTCCCTTTAATTGTTGCCAAGAAACTCAGTTACAATGGTTCCAGTATAGAATTATACATAGAATCCTTGGTACAAATTCTCTGCTAAATAAGATGAATGATAAAAATTCTAATTCATGTTCGTTTTGTAAATTATACCCAGAAACCATCGATCATCTCTTTTATGAGTGTGAAGTGACATATAGATTATGGCTTAAAACAAAACAATGGATACTAGACAAAACTCAATGTGATATAAATGTTACAAAGAATACAATCATTTTTGGTAAAGAAGGTATTTCAACAACGAATAACTTTGAAAATTGGCTTATTATCAATACAAAATATTACATATATAAAATGAAAATGCAAAATAAAAAACCCAACTTGTTGGCTCTCAAGTCATTTATAGAAATGAAATTTAAAATTGAAAAGTATATTTTATTTAAAAATTGTAAATCCGAAGAATATAACACTCTCTGGTCTAGATGGTCGCCTCTTATTGATTAATAACACAAATACACAATCTTCGCAGGACACGTGTCATCCCGGCAACTTTTTTCTTTATCTCTGTCTTTTACCTCTAACTTTTTATTTTCTCATATACTTAAAAAAATAACATTCACTGAGATAGTTATGTATGTTTATATATGTAATTTGTATATACTTTTGCAATGTAGTTTGCTTCAAATACCTCCGGATCCTGTCGAACAACAACAAAAAAAAAAAAAAAAAAAAAAAAAACTGTACATACTCACCCGTGAATAAAGATGATCATTGTAATCGCTTTGTCCGTGTAAATTCACATAGCTGTAATTCACTTTTTGGTTTCATATTTAGCTCCAAATATAATCACAACAAAATGTTTTAGTCCGTCACCGATTTTATGGCAGAGCCAACGGTTATGTAAACACGAGCGAGTTCATTGTGCACCAATAGGTACTATATATACCATGTTGTCGTATATGTGTGTTCACACCTTCATGCGTACGTTTGGCGGCTCCACCTTCGTGTATGTCCCTATCGGTGGGCTATATAAGTTATATGGACTCTTCCATGGTTATGGACGCTCTGCCACATTGTCGCTGACCGACTTTTCACTATATCATTATTGCACGTGATAAACAGTATAATCTTTCAATCATTGTCCATCAAGTTCAAGATAACAATCACGCCGGTTAACGGATTGATATTGTCTAGTAAGACAGGATCCCGGGGACTTGAAATCAAACGGGAAAATATTTTTGTTTATTAACCTTATTATGTTATTTACAATGTTAAAGTTGAATGTTATATAAAAAAAAAAAAAATAAAAAAAAAAAAAAAAAATCTCCACAGTATTAAATTGTAGAAAACATCAATTTGCTAAAGCTGAGTTATTTTTATCTAAAATACATGTATTCTGTTTATTTGATATATTTTTTGCATTGTTATAGTCTTCTTCAAAATTAAAAAAAAATCCAAGTAATTTTCTATCAGTAAAAACAGATGGGGATGAAGCTAGCTGATACCAACCATTCTCAAAGAGCCGGTCTCAGCTTCCTTTGTAAAAATTTCTCGTGCTCAACTCAATATGCTAGTTTTCGAAGTTTTGAAGTTTTAACTTTTGTATTGTGATTTAGACATGAATTTTTATGTTTGGTTTTGATTGCATAGATTTTAGATTCAATTAAGGTTTAATTCTATAAACGAAAATTGACATAAGAAACATAGTGTAATATAGCAAATATCAATGTTCATAGTTTTTATGGATGCCAATGTACATATAAAGTTTAAAACATTGCATACCTACACTATATTCTGTGTTTACGAGTAATTAAATGTGCGAATTGCTTACAACTTGCTATAAGTGTATCTCGGTATTATCGCCTAATCATTCAATTCTGGGAGCTTAATGAAATGATATTCATCTTCTAGTTCTATGTTAGGATGGAATCTTGGTCTTCAAATATATGTATTGATTAAGAAAAGTTTTTGGTTGATGAAACATCCTGTAAAGCTAAAAATTAAAACTAAAATTAAAAAAAATCGTTAAGCAAAAATGCAGATTATTTACTTACAATTTATAAACGTGATTCATAGCTAAGCACGAGTTAGTTTGCTAGAACAAATTTTGGCATGTTTTATCAATAATTTGTTTAATAGTTATTTACATATGAAAACTGACTAGATCTAGCAGATGTACATTTGACGCAATAATATTGCAAAAGACTACGTGTTCTTCCTTAATACATTTCAGACACAAAACACTGCTATACTTTGGCAAAAACTGATTTCAGACACTGAGAACAAAGCATATGTTCTAAAACATCAATAAATGTTTTTTCTACGTCAAATAGTACTATAAAACACCCATTTGCACTAGAAAATGAACGTTATACGAAAAATAAATAATTGTTATATAAAATCACGAAAAATCCCTTTTTTATCCTATTTATAAATGTTTTAGTATTTTCAATACAGAACAGATTGTAACTTAAAACATTGCATGTTTACCATCGAAAATGCTTGATTATTATTGCGATTAAGTTTTTTGAATATTTGAACAAAATGAATTTTCCCAAGTATTTTTATTTGTTTTATAACTCGTCATTCACTTAAACTAAAATTTGACCTTTTATCAATTATGCCATTATTATCAAACCGTCATAACTGTTGTTTTACAAGAATTATATAAGGGGGGGGGGTTTAAAAATTTCTGGACAGACCTGTATATATATACCGATAATCTATTTGCCTTACATAAATATTATTCAATAACTTGTTATAAATTAGTTCCGTCGCTTCTAGGAAACGTCTGTGTTTAGATAAGACAAGGGTCAATGACTGTTTGGCACTAAAGTGGTGATCTACCTTACATATTTTAACATTTCGTTAAAGAGATTATTTCCTGTTATGCCATAATGAATAGTCTGACATTTGTGTTTGACAAGACAAGGGTCAATGACATATGATCATTATATTGATTTCTTAACAATTATATATTTATCAAATTATATATTAATTAATAAAAGAATTAATGCGATATAAAGCTAGCTCTGTAAGTTAATAAGGCAGAACACTGAAATACATTCCAGACAGACCCAAATACATTCAAGACCGACCGAAATACACTCCAGACACACTGTCTACAGGCGCTCCAGATATAGTAAGACACAGTACCTACAGATACATAAGGCTAACATACCAAACTAATGTGTAATCCAAGCAGTTGTCTACTTCGCACTACTAATAAGGATTGTTTTCATAAACAGCTGTCTAGTGTTAAAAATTAAAACAGATTTAGACATTCTATAAACATTAATTTAATCCCCTTCTTGTAGATCCTAGAATGAAAAAGTATGAAAAAGTATTCATCTGCACTAGATCGATATATTTCGCCGCGTACTCCGGTTCCTTTCACCATTTCAAACACAACAGCTTGAATTCATATATCTTGTCTGAAGCGTAAACAAGTATGGTACAGAAACATTGATAAAACAAAACTAATTGGTACACCTCCATATCACAAAACCAAAAGCAAATCAAAACCTTAAATTACTAGAAAACTAAACAATTCAACATATTTTCAATACGTCCATTTGTTTACAAAATGATTTTATTTAAGGTATTAAGTTAGTATCAGATAGGTCATTAGCTCTCTGTAACTGTTTGTTATCTGAAAGTAATACAGTTCCTTAAAGCTTATTCATATTAATCCATGTCAATATTACGATCCCAAACGGGTGCTCCTGTGTAATCAAAAGTAAGAATGAAAGAAACACGGAAATAGGAGACGTCAATTATATCATGAGTATAAGAAACATATCTGAAGCTAGATCCGTAAGCTAAATGGTTCATTGACATCAATATCTACAGACACTTCTGAGTGGCACACTCCAGAGAAACACTATATACAGAATGACATTGTCATATACCACTTTTCGAATTTAATCATAAAATATATTCAAAAAGTGGTATATTGTTCAAAAAGTGGTATATGACAACATGTAACAATTAGACTACAAACCACTGACGCGTCGTCTACAGTCATGCACTATGTGAATATTTAAATAAGGACCTCAGCAAATAGAGTCACAAACAAACATTTGGTTAGATACGCAAACTTCCATAGGGGAAGCGATGCCGGGTGCTCCGCAACGTACGCTTCCGAATTTACTGAAGACATTACTCTTAGGTAGATCACAAATTGCTAAGTTTTGCCTTTTGGGGAATCAAAGATCAATGACGGTTGACCACTATATTGATTTTCAACCTTACAAATATGTTATTGAATACAAGGAAATTGTGAACTCCTCAGAAGAATACATACTTAAGATTCTGGTAAAAAGATTATTGTCAGTTATGTCACTTCCAGCTATCGTCTGGTACTTTGTTTATTAAAACAAGGTTCAATGACTGTTGATCATTATTTTGAGTTACTTCCTCAATTATATTATAAAATAATGTAAGAATATATGTGATATAAATCTAGCTCTGTAGGCATAGAAACGACGGACATTCACTTCAGAAACACACATCTACAGTCGCCCAATATTCACACATCTGCAATGCTCCAGAGATAAACTTTATGGTCAAATCTAAGAACACACTAGCCTAAGAAAAAATGAATTCGGAAGTACAATAAACAGTTGTCCGGTTATATTTATGCTTAAATATCATTGCAAGGGACTCCGATAACGAAGTGTTTTAAATGTCACGATTACAAATCACAGCAAAACTTTCCCGGATTAATCAAATACCAAGAACGTCAATTTTCCTGCCTAAGATCGGGAATCGACAAGTATTCCGTTACCCTCTATCATCATAGAACCAACAGCTTTGACACAAGTGAAGTAACATTGATTGAGGCAAAAAAATATCATATCTCCATTCCACTAATAATTAGTTCGCCTGCCTCTTTGTCATTTAGTTAATTATGGTATGTGATACAAACAAGATAATATAAAATGTTCGATTGTCAATAAACACAAGCATACCGATGTTCGTTAAAGTCACAATAAACTGGTTATGTTCACACTTGTGTACGTTTCCATGAAATTAGGCCGCCGGGGGTTCCAAAATAAATATGACGCACCTAACACCATCTAATGACATTATACAGGTGCAGTTATGTTTCAGTTTAAGGCGTGTTAAGCGTTGTGAATCCTTCCAGATGGCTCTGTTTTTACCCATATGTTCAAAACCTTAAATAACAAGTGTAAGCGGTGGATGATGAATTGTCATCGACTGAAAAATAAAAAATCTTACCGCGTAGTTTCGAATTCAGAGCAGATCTAAGTGCGGAAGGTTTATTTTTTCGTTTGGTCGATAGTTTTCTCAAAGTATTATAGTTTACTCGGCAATACAAGAAATGACAATCTTGATATAAGTTGGGCGAATCTTGATTTTAACATGCCATTACTCAACTCCAGCCGTTATGCTTATAGAAGTTATAAGGTTATTTGGTACAAATCCTTGAAGAACTACTAGTTCTCAACAATTATAGATTTTTTTTAAGAGTTACTTTTTGTTATCTAATGTTAATTTTACCAATCACTTTCCCTGTCTACAGCTGCTAAAAAACTTGAGGCTATTGTTCAGAAATATTGTATATCCATTGACATTTACTGGAGACAATACTTGGTATTCATTTATCGGTTCAACTTGCTCCATCTAAACTTTTACGGTTCAATAACATCTTTGTTTGTATTAATGAATTATTATAAATATTAAAATATTGAAGGGCAGAGTTTGTGGCCAGTTTGACTTTTATCAATGCAACACCTATAAAACCTTTTGTAACTGACTAAAGACAATGACCTTTGATGTGTTGTGTTCAGTCACACGATTATAGCGTATCACTAAACACACACCAATCACGAAGTATAATGAATTATAAATATGTCCCATGTCTATCTGAACGTATGCAAAATGTTTAATAGATTCCAGTGCCAAGATTGTATAACACAGGAACACAGAGGTGACTCATATATTTGTTGTCTGCAAACGTATAAGCTATTGTGACATTTTGCGTTCATGAGAAAGCTGAAATGTATATTTTCTGGCATTAACATTCTGGACTATTCTTTTCATGTCAAATATATGCCGATCACGTATCACAACGCATTATAAATAAATGAATAAATAAATAACGGTGTTTTTTAAGTTCCTTACTTAAATTTTCTTAACAACCAAATTCCTAAATATTTCTATTTGACAATATCAGTACATAAAGTATATTGCTATACAACCTTTTTTACATTTCTTTTGATCTCCTTTTTTTGTTTTCTGTAAAGGTAGTGACAAGTGATGTTGGAACAGTTTTACTATTATTAGTTGTATAATAACAATATAATGTGACAATTGATTGTACCATAGTTCTGTCATCGTACTACATGTTTTCTTTCTCATTAAAGTGGAAGGTTAAACATCAATACCAATCCATTGTTCATTATACATTTTAAACTCATAAGTTTCAATGTTTATTTCGTATCGTTGTCATGCCTTATTAGATTGATTCGAGTCTTTGTTACGTTGACATTCAAGTTTCTTCCAAAGTTATTTCATTTTGGTAAAACGTATGATACACTACAATAATGATAATTAGAGCAGTCTCGTGAGAGACAAATTCATTACCTACTTGTTATTTATAAAATTTTACTTTGTGCTTATACCCTTGACATATGAGCTTTAATTTGGTATGCCACACGTCGTAACATGTTGGTTTAATGTGTGCTATTTTGACAATAATATATCCATAGATATCTGTGGAGGGCCTAACAGACAGATGTCCAAGTTGATTTTAAAATACATGTACTCCAAGACTACGCTTATAAAATAGTTATACAAACTTGATTCCCTAATTTTAATTTAGTAAGACGAACACGGTAGACTTATTTACAATTATGTTTTTTATATTTCACACATATACATGTAGCTTCAATATACTTATATAATGTAATGTCTTTTTAGAAACAGCTCTTATACAGACGCATTAAGTAAATGTAGTAGTTATGTTCCTAAATCTAGTATAATACGGTTTTATACAATCATATAAATGTGATTCTACAATTCTAGTCGGTTAAGTAGTGATCGATTCAGGTCTGATAATGTTTTTGCTTCGAAGATGTATAACCGCTTCAAGGATTTTATAATTTTGTAACATTTTTGTTGTTATTTTAGAGGAATTATAAAATTATAAAACATTCTAAAATTCGAAGAAGTAATTACTCAAATTTTGACAATCGTCAAAGATGGTCTTTAATCTTATTCTGATAAAGTCTACACTACATCTGGTATCAACCAAAAATGGATTCTAAAAAAAGAATTATTTTAACATTTTGTTTCTAATACTTTGTCAATATAATTATCCTGGCGGTTTTTATATGAGAATGTGTTGTAAATGTCCCATTGTCGTCTTTTATTTAAAGATAGTGATTACAATCGCCAAAATGATTAAGATTATGATTTTATGACAGTGTAATCGCTTCCAGAATTACAATGTGTATATCATTCACTCGATGGCCTAATATATGGAAACCAGATTCAATTATTATATTAAAAAGCCACCGACGAGAATACAATTGTTCAATTAACCACCGATATGTCATTTATGGACTGTGAATTTGTTGTTTCCTCCGAAGCATCAATGTAGACCACTGTACTTTGTTAATCATCTTTTTATTTCGCTCAATAAAAATCGACACCAGGAACAAGGACATTATCCCGCACAAAATTCCAGATGCATGTTTTGAAATCAGATCAACAGTGGTTCTTTCCAAAACCTTTATGCTTTAGTGTTTTTATAATGCAGAATATTTGTACAGTTTGAATAATGATGTCTTACACAGATAAAACTGTGCAATTTATTTGTCGTTTGTCACTATAGAGAGATAACAATTTGTATTTAGATAGCAGTCTGCATCTCAACTGCTATGTATGCATACAATGATTGATTATTTCTCATATAGCTACAATAAAACGGAGTTTTGTGTTTGTTTTGTGCACTGCATTTTTTCATAATATATTATAAGTCAAGTTTTATTAAAATTTTAAATAAAGCTCTTCACAGTCAATTTTGTGTGGCGGAGTAATGATATTGAATGTCCCAGTTTTTTTTCAAGGCGTTCAATTCTGGGATATTGGCCCAGTGTCGTTGTGTCTGGAGAAAACCACCGAACTTCTGCTGGCGAACTGGCAAGTTTGTCCCACTGCAAGTGCTGCAAGTGGAATTCGGACATGGTGACCGGGAAGCGCTGCGGTCCATAAAATTAGCGCGCAATTGTTACTATTTGGCCAACGGGACCCCTTACAGTAAATGTGACTTATCGACATAAAACTACTCACAGTTAGAGTTTCTTATCCAAATAAAATTCTGAATAGTTTATGGGAGTTATCCAAATAAGGCGGAGATGGACTCGATAGTTGGAATGATCTATATTCAGTCCACATAGTTCAAACCGGAAAACCTGGAGAAAACACTCTAGCTTTGAAAAGCCAATTGAACTCTCAAACATAGATCTATTTCAAAGATGGCTTTATGAATTTCACCTTTTAGATTTCTTTTTACATTATGGAAAATACAACTCGGTAGATCTACCTATTTTTCTAATAAGGTTTCAAACTAGCCTATAGTTTTCAAAGTTAATAACAATATATTGGACGTCTTAAGTAAGCCTAAGATTTGTATGTGCGCAATTTCATTTTTGTACTAATGGTGCTATATATATATATTTTTTTTTTGGTATTAATAGTTTTTTATTCTATCTGTCATGTGCTACTTTTGAATTTTTATGAAATAATACATTCAAAAGTAGCACATGACAATGTCATGTGCTACTTTTGAATGTATTATTTCATAAAAATTCAAAAGTAGCACATGACATATCTTCCACAAACATAATACAAATTTACAGAAAAAACATACATTTAAGCACACATCAGTCAAATTAACTATCTAACAAAGATTTAATAAGATTCCGTAAAGGATGACTGAGGGTTTTGATACAGGAAGATAGATTTTTCTTATATTTTGACCCCCCATATTTCCCCCAAAGTAGTCTATATGACTAACTTCCGTTATTTCTATGAATTCAGTAAGGCTGAAGCTCGTGGTATTATAAGTAAGACCTTTAAAAAATATAGTGCCAAAACAAAAATCAAATATTATATGTCTATTTCATATGTACATTATCTACAAACGTATAACTTTAATCTTAAAGTATTCGCGACCATTAATTATCGCGTGAATCTAATATTTTCCAAAAAAAAAAGAGACAACAGTATCGCGGACCATAAATATGTTTGTAGCCGGTCTGACCCATATTTGTCACGTGAATACTTTTAGATTAAAAATATAACAATATACATGTGTACATAGACCAAACATACATATATTAACGAGTACACGCACTTACATCTACATCTATGTACAAAAAAGACAAACTTTCAGACAGACAATCAGACACACTTGTGTTACATGTGTACATGCTCATTGATCCGTAAGTCAATGACAGGACCAGAATTAGTAGGTCGGGTTCCACTGTTATACACAGTAGATCGCTACAGGTGATCGGACAATATACCGCCGTTACTTCACATTACTAGAACTGCAGCTAAATAATTTAACTGAACTTCCACACAGGTTTCACAATAATATAAGATATGTAAAAAATAGTGTCTGTACGCGTGTCAAACATGTGGATAGCAAAATCTGAACCGAAAGGATAGCAGTTTGTCCGGCGTGATTATATCAATGTGGGAACTAAAGTTTATATCATGATACTTTCGTGAATATGGAATTTGAATACCATGTATTATTAATATTCTTCACAACGGAGAAGGGTACTTTTCGTGGTGTATGACTGTCTTTTCATGGATCAATAGTGTAAGTACACGTAACACACACACACACACACACACACACACACACACACACACACACAGTATTTATTATCATCTTTCATATATAAACATCTATAGTATACTACAAGTGCGTGGAGCGAGACTTGTTTCATTCAAACTTTTCATTTCTAATTTTCATTAACAGTTTTCCAAATTGGTTTCCCCAAATTCATGTTTTCCTGTTCCCCAATATTCGTGCGGCAAAGGATGTACAATTTTACAGTTTAATGTATCGTATAAAGCTTTACGAAATTCCGGTACTTGCTCAAATTTTATATACAGGATACATTTTAATATTAAACTTCTTTTTATACCATTCTAATGATATGTGTGATTTCGGTATAAATTACGATAAAGACTTTGCATCTTTTGCTGTCTGTGCATATAAAATGGCTTTTGCCAGTTGATGATATTTAAAAAAGGATGCCTTTTTAAATTGGTATAGGTGCTCAGCACTTTTGAATGTTGTTCCGTTTTCCGTTAGTCTACATGGATAGAAATTCGACATAATACATTCCTTTCCTTTTACGATTATATATTTATGTTTGGGATCTGAAGAGAGAAAGAGAAAAAGATAAATTAGACAGACAAATGTCTCGCTCACAACACCAGAAAACATTATACTACAGAGTATATATACAACCAAAAAACATGTTATACAACATCATATATGTATAAGCCGTTAAACGATCTGGTGGCAGTGTGTACAGCGAATCAATATACAAAAAAAAAAAAAAAAAAAAAAAAAAAAAAAAAACGCTAGACGGCGTGAATGTATTTATCCGGTATCATTGGGTTTCACCCGTGATTGTAAACACTGCCACGAGATCGTGAGACATCTATATATATACACGTCATGCAGGTTTTGTCGACAATAACAAACTGGGTCAGTATCGATCGATATTGCGCTGACCTTCCCTTATTTACATACTTCCATGTCTTTTGCCTATTATACAAATATAACATCAGAATTGCTATCTGTAATTACAATAAGGTTTTTTTTTTTTTTAAATAAATTTTTTTTAAATTTTTTTTTACGTATTAGTATATTATTCGTCAATTATTGAATTGTTGAAAATCAAATGGGATATGAAAATTCGATAATGAATCACTCAGGGCAAATTAAATTATTCATCAGGTGCGGGGTCATGGGTTCATATGACATGTATCCGGGCCAACCAGTTTAACCTGCATGACGTGACAAACAATTTAATTTGGCATAGCATATACTTAGAGTAAATGAAAGTCAATGTTTTGAGTTCATTGCATTTTTTATCGTTTATTCTATGTAATATTGATACACGGGTAGTTTTGTGAAGTTTCTATTCAATCAGTAGTCAAATACAGTTAACATTTGTTTATTTCCTTGTCATTAGTTTGACAAATGGGTACTCTTTTGTGTATATTAATTTTGTTTTTCTCTTTTCGTCCACCGATAACAGGGCACGTTCCCGTAGTAACTGAGACCTAAGTCTCCCAGTTTCAGGGGCAAGATCAGGTGTAACACTATATCCAGATCCAGCGCATAATTTCATGGCTCTCTCTAAGACATCATCCCTATCTAAAAGGCTACTAAATCTCACTATAATATTGCGCTTAGAGTCATCCCTGCTTGGAAGTCTATGGGCGGCTTGAAGAATCATGTTTTTTACTGTATTTTCGGGAATTTTCAATGATTCTATGAAGAACTTAGGCACAACGCTATCGTGACTCGCGAGCTCTCTTTCTGTACTCCAGGGACACCTCTAATCACTAAATTCCACTTTCTTCCCCAAATTTCCAATTTAAGTCTTTCTATACGCTAACCTTGTATCTTTTCTTCTAGACCTGGAATTATTTCCTCGTGTAAGACCTTAAGAGAGTCCTCTGTAAAATTCCTGTAGCTCTCTAAATTTGTAACTCGTTCATCAAGATGCGAGACCAGTGCTTGAATTCCATCTACGCTATTTTCTACTTTATCTAATTTTCATATAGCATAGCAAAACATTCCGAAAGTTCTTTACCTTCAAACGCCTTTAGTAATTTATTGATCTGGTTAGAGTCTGTGCCTTGGGTTTCCATACTTTCCACGGAACTCATACTCGGTGTATATGTAAACAAAGTGCGTTGTCCATATAGCGGGAAAACTCAGGACAAAGAAAAAAAATTCTGACGAATAAAGTGTGATAGAAACTCAACATTTTAGATAAAAAATTGATGAATTAGTTCCTGAAACACATATATAGATGGCAACTCACATATAGTTGTTGTAGATATGGTCCTTATATGGTTTTTGAAATACAAAATATTGAGCTCGAAAGGCCGGTATCCGTCCACCTACATGTCAAAACCGGAAGTCCAATGGTGCTATATTTTAGTGTCAGACAGATTACTACTAGCCTACCCCATTATATCATAACTGGCAGTTTGTGTGTGTCTGTTTTTACTTCTGCGCAACCAGGCCGTTTTCATATGCTATCTCACATGCTAAGACAACAATTGGCGAAGTTGCTGCCTACTGGTCAATTATCCCAATTTCGGGTAAGTCAGCAGCATTGTATGATAAAGCAACTAACTTTAGCCCAAAAACATGTCCCCATTATTATTCGAACCCACAGCCTCTATGCGCTACTAACTGTATTATATTCTTTAATGAAAAAAGAAAAATATTTCTGAATAAATATCTCACTAATCATTCGCAATCGTCATGATGAATATTGGAAACAAATGTGTTTTGTTAGTGGATCAATATGTTGAAGTGTTCACAGATTAAGGTAATTTAGAGCTGGGTCGTTTCGGTAACGTGATACCACGTTTGATGGATTAACATGCTAGTAAAAATCGATTTATTTAACAATTTTAATTAAAGTCAAATGCAAAATCAATTTATAAAAATACATTCCTCGAGTGTACTACACAATATGAAATCATATACGTCACAATTCCTGACACTTCCTGTTTTGCTAACAAACGTGAAATGCCAATGTCATTGGTAACAGTTCCGTTTTTTAAATTCAATTTGAAAAAAAAAAAACCAAAAAAAAAAAAAAAAAAAAAACCAAAAAAAAAAAACAACGAGATGATAATCTACATCGTCAGCTAATTACTATTATTGTTAAATTAATTATTCTATTTAATAAAACAGTGCTGAGAGAATTGAGTTAACCTCAATATACGTATCTATAAGTCTCTGAACAATAAAATTTAAAACAACTAAAATTAGCAATCAATATGATTAGTCTTGGCCTAGCAAGACACTCATAAAGCTTTATCATCATCATCATCACAACGTAGTTGATAAGTATAATGTCTCTGTATATAAAAAAACAATTTAAATTGATAAAGTTGGCGCAACATAATTCTTTGTTCCTCCCAATGTTTTGCACGTTGCTGTTATAGCTAGCTTAACAAGCCATGCTTACCCTTTCGAAACAACCAATCTCACTTTTCTGGTAGAAGTTCACGTATTTCACTTATTTTGACAGTTTTCAAAAAAAAAAAAAAAAACTTTGGTTTTAGGGTTGTGATTTGGGCATTTACCCGTATGTTTGTGTTTGATGGCTACCAACTTACAACACAACAATCTCTTAACAATGCTACAATATAAAAACAAAGTAGACAATTTACGCACTGAACAGTTAAAATCCCATTCTTTTATTGATTAAATTTCTTTGTAGGATATAATTTCCTGAAGATAATACGGCCAACGGAAAACAATTCTATAAAAAGCGAAAATCATTCCGGTAAAATGCAATGTTTTTTCCTTTCAAACGAACTACAACATTTAAATCTGACACGTCACACAAAAATCGACAAATTAATATCTAAATAAATCCTGAGAAGACACGCATTGGCAAATGTAAATTGCTTTTAGATATTCTGGATATACGTTTTTACAATTGCGATATATTTTGTTTTCTAATATTACACCTTGTAACGTTACACACGCATTTCAAATACGCATTTAATTTATAATCTACTTTTTAGAATTGAGTGTATTACAAGACAACGAATAAACTGTATTAAAATACAGACAGTCACTGTAAAGTTTAAAACTATTTGAAATATAATTGTTTCTGTGGATTTTATTAAATTAAACTTCCATTATACATGTACTTTGAACACTCATAAAAGCGTAATTGATTTCATAAGGCTGTATGAAAGCGAATATTTTATTGAAATTGAAATGAAAGATAGACGCTATTAAATAAAATTAAATGTTTCAAAAAGAGGAAATAGTTTAGAATATATATGGTTGGAATTTAAAGTACAACTAGTCGATTTGGAATAAATACCTCACTGAAATCATCGAAGCAAAAGGGATATAAAGTGTTATAAAATCACATAAAGTAGTAAGTATTGAAGACAGTTGGCTGTAATCACGGAATGTTTTTATCAGCGTAATTGTCCATTTATCATTCTGACTCCAGACCATCATCAACAACAATACTTATTCATTAGCCCTGACGTTTCCTATCAATATCACCACGGCTATAAACGTAAATATTCCGTTTGACCATACTAATACTTATTCCTATAGAACACATACAGACTATTACTCAACTAAGTGACACAGTTTAGAGCTTGGCGGCACTATAAAAGTAATGTCAACTATACTTGAAATGAACACGTTACTGAAGTGTGAAATTATTGAATCATCAGCATCATAGACGTACAGACTTCGTTTCTGATAACAAACTAAGTGTAAAAAATAAAAATATATATATAGCGGCAATTCATTTAAAAACGTAAAATAAGTAGTATTGACCGCTGTTTATCTTTGTTTTAACCTAGTGAATCGTGAATAGCTTTATACAACAAAACATGTGACCTTTAGCATTTAAAGCAGTGTTTATTGTAATGCAATCTTGAAATGTATAGCTGCTAGAACAAAATCAAACTAAAACAGTAAGCTATCGATATCAGTAACGAAACAAAACGGATATCAATGAACCAAAAGCAAATGTATACTTAATTAACAAGAGGACAATAGTCAATTAGACAATTAAATACAATGAAATTAAATGAAAGAAGAGAAGGTTCAACCGAACAAAAGCAGTGTCGGGTCAATAAAATAATATGACGTTAAACAAGAGCAGGTTAAATAAAACAATAATAGTGTCGGGTCAGTAAAATTATTGAGCAGATTAAAATAAGAACAAGTTTATTGAACCAAGACAGAAGCTCAATAAAAGAAAAGCATTGTCATTTAAAGAAGGACAAAGATCAATATGACTAAACAAGACTCAAAAGGTGCAAAAGGAGGATAATTTAAACAAGCACAAAGTTAAATTAAACAAGAATAAAAGTGTAATAGAACAAGAGCAGAGATAAAATAAAAATAAAACACAGAGTCAAAGAGATCCAATGCACACATGGCGGTAACACAGCTTCAATAAACACATTGCAAAAATGCAGAGATCCAATAAACACATCGTGAAGAGGTAAAGAGATCCAATTAACACACCATGAAGAGGTAAAGACATCAATTGAATACATGTAGCGATGCAGAGACAAATAAACAGAAGCAGAGATAAAAACACACGCAGACATCAATAAAACAGACTTATAGATGTCAATAATACAAGACCCATGACTTATTAACCAGAGGAGGTTACAAGGTTAGGGGCTCTCTTAAGGAGGACAAAGGACAGTGGAACAGGAACGGGGGTCAATTTAAGAAAAGTAAATGTCAACTAGAGATTGTAACTGGAATACCAGTTACGTATGATTCCCCACCATCCATAAACTATATATTATCTAAACATATACATCTGATATGTCTGGATTTTTTAAAAGTACATTTGACCTTATCTTTTATATTGGCTGACTTGGTATTGTACAGGTATATTACTTAGATTTGTCCAATTAAATTGTTCATTTACAAGATTTCATGCTCGAGTGGACATTTTTGACGGTCACTAATTGGAGTAACTCATAGGTGAAAGTATTGGCTTGGTATAATAAAAGTGTCATAACCAGCTTATGTCCATTCCGAATTGGTTTCCACGGGTATTCAACTACTTATTTCATTACGCAATTTACGCCCACACACCTTCCAGATAAAGAGAAAATGAACATGTCTAGCATATCTACATAGATAACGGATTATTGGTACCAAAATTCATCTAAATCTATGAAACCGTTTCAGAGATCCGCATCAGCATACTATAATAGTCGGTCTTGAGAGAAGAATAATAATAAGAAGAAACAGAACGAAAACAATATGATTTCCCAACTTTGGTGGTGGGGAATCATAATTAACAAACAACATTCGCATTTTTATAATGTTGTATGGTCCAAAAAGCACACGACGGACTCGTAGTTGGACAGGGAGAGCAGTATATGACTCCCGAGTATAATGTGGATATTTTAAAATCAACTGTTTAATAGTTTTTGTCTCGTGTTGTCTTGTTCTTTTTTATAAATTGTAATGGTTTCGTAACCTGGTTGCATTAAATGTTTCCTGGTTCTAGAACTACTGATGAGGAATTTAACTCCGAAATGACCGTCTAGTACTGCTAAATTAAAACAGGCTTGAGACAAGAAATGTTGTATCGAAGTGCATATTTTCCTGTTACAAATCTTTGCTTTTAATAAACAATTTTTACTACGTGATGTTAACTTGTACTGTAAAGTTTGATGGAATTAAACACAATACGCTGTCATTTTTATTGATGGTTTGCAGTTGTGCGGAAATAGATATACTATTATAAATGGTAAATTTCAGTATTGCCGTCACAAAGACTAACACATATATCTATCCTGATTACTAAACCCAATCCGAGGTTTACGTCAACAAGGCTGAAGGTATCCATCATACGTTTAGTATATCTTTAGTATGATTATTTCAGATGAATTTGGTTCATTTTGATAACTATAAAATATGAGAAATAATTATTAAATCAAATACTTATTGGTAGATACGAAACTTGGGCGCCCATAATATTTAGTCACAAAATGTGATGTAGATATACCAGAAACTGAATCCTACAAAAGTTGTTAAAAAGCACTTGCAACTAAATCTGCAAAAAGGTGAACTACTCCTCTCTATTGTCAGCAGTTTCTTATACGATCATTTTATTTCCTTTACGTCTTTATGACAACACAAATATTGCATACACAGGAAGATCTAGTTAAATATGAAATAAAATATTACTGTCTAAATTTGCAGCTAGTAAAAATTTAAAATTCCTCAAAAACTTAGGTATATTCCCTCATGCAAAGTATTTCCTTAGTTGATTTTTTAAATATATTTCGGTCCGTTGGATTTCTTTTTAACACATTAGAAAAAAGTATTGGTTTCATAATTTTGGTCCAAGCACTACTGATGAGCAATTGTATTCCGAAACGGCCGTCTAGTGCTGTAAAATTAAGACTGTTATAATATGTAACTATTAATCATTCTGAATATATAAATATCTAATTACTGATAGGATTGCTTTCTATTTACGTCATTAAAAATACTGACGACTAATCAGATGAGTTGAGTTGAGAGTTGAGTAATGGTGTTTAACGTCCCAGTCAAGAATATTTCACTTATATAGAGACGTCGCCAGCTGTAGGCGAAAGTGCAGAAATTTTGCCTGTGCGTTGCGCTGATGGCATTATAAGCAGGGTTCTTTAGCGTGCCAAGCCCACCGTGACACGGGACCTCGGTTATTTTAAGTTCCCATCCGAAAAAACTGTGACTTTCATTTCGTATCGTAATGCCGAGTGCTCGGCGAAAGAACAATCACTACCCACTTTCAAGTCTTGGATTAGACCCGGCCGGGGTTCGAACCCACAACCTCCCACTTACGGAGCGAGCACTGCAATCACATAACAATGACAGAAATATCAAAATAATATGTCACACGCGGCGCGTAATATTTCCTTCGCATGATTGAGTTTCACTGTATTATTCCCCACATTCAGAAAACCACCATAACGCTGCCAACTGACTTAATAGATTATGAATCAGTCAGATTTCTGCCACCGCTTTGACAGCCTAAGAAAAGGTTTATACAATTTAAAAAAAAACCTTGAACATAGCGCATTACAAAAAGCAAAAAGCTTGCCATCTGTGATGCAACTGTAGATATCCGTGTAGTCGGTTATTACAGGAATGAAATTAATTTTTCTTTTTGTTATGGAAGTATGAAAGAATTACACATTTTGCGCACTGAATGAATCGCGTAGCATTTAGCATAATTCAATTTTAGAAATTTTTCAACAACAAATCAACAATTTAAACAAAAATAGCCATAGCAAGTATCAAAATAGCAACGCTATGGCGTAGGAATTCAAATGCCCTGGCATTATCCATAATGAGATGACGCCACCGAGAGCCAATCTATTCATGCAAACGTAACAGAAAAATCTGACCAATCAAAATGCTTTTAACAAATAAGAATTGATTACCATGTCTGGTAATGTTGGTTTGGAGGTCTACATATAGTTAGTCTTTATGAACATGGTACATTTTTGAAAAGAATATGTGGGCTATTTGACGGTTTTAGATTTAAGTAAATTTTATTGTATATATACAATTAGCATGTCGTTTATTTCAGTCATGATACAAAATTTGTTCTTATTCGTCCGTATATTTAAGATAAACTCACAAATAAAATGTAGTTTCTATTATGTTTTGTTTTTACTAGACGTATACTGACTCGGATTTCATGCAGTGCAGGTCTAGGCTTTTGTCTCTTTACAGTTTGAAAACTCATTTATTTTATATTCGGGCAGCAATTAAATAAAACTCGTACTTAGAAATGTATTGATTGTACTTTAGATAAACTATTGAATACTAAAATTAAATCTACATCGATGAAGGATCACAGCACAGATTAAATGATCAGTTTAAGTTTGTCAAAATGTTCATGATGTCATTAAATCCTTAATCCTTTCATCCAAAATAAAATTAACAATCAAGAATAGAAACTTAATCGGATTTATCTTTCTGCAATACTAGTTTGATAGCTCGGAGGAGAATGCGTTCAAAACTGTTTGCTTTTAAATTAATGATTACAGTTAACATTAAACCATAACTTCTACAAAACAAATGTAACGATGACGACTAACATTGACAAGGTTGATAGAAAACAAGAAAATGGCTTCAGGTTGTAGAAATCAATTCTAATCCAAAAACAAACTTGTAATTAATTGTAGAAAGATGACTCAAAACAAACATGGTTGCATAATACCTTAGACAACCTTGGAATTTATATTTAATGTCAAAATATTTACATGTAATTTATACTTTTTGTATCTCGCCACATATAACAATTTTTCATTATTGTCAGCACTTGAACAAAATACAAATTTTACAATAAAACTTACATATTTTCCCTATAAATCTAGTGATATCATAAAAACAGACTGAATGATCACAATCCCAAAAAAGAAAAAAAAACAAAAACAAAAAGAAAATTGACAAACAAATTAAACACGTGCTTTTTCACCAAAGGCGTGAGGTCATGTAATCTAGAGGTGCGAGCACCTCTTGTTAAGCTTACTTAAATAATTTTTGTCATTCCTAAGGTTTATTATGCAAGGATGTTCAGAAAAACTTCAGACATGTATTATCTTTTAAATTTGATTCCAATAAAAGTACTGCTAATTTTCTTCAAGATTATGAATATTGTTAAATGCTACGGAATATACTTAGATATATTGACAATACTATTTAGATGAACATCTCCAATAGCACCGGATATGTTAACCTATTTGGTTTATATTAATAACGGTTAGTAAAATTGGCCTTGTCTAACATTTATTTTTCTTATTTGGACATTTTTAAATTTATTTGTTTACCTTGTTTATGAAAAAAGACAAAATAGGAGACATTTTCTGTTCTAAGCGCTTCACTTTTGAGGAATGGCTAAGTTACGCGTAGCAGTCATGGGAACAAATGCTGACGTCATATTTAGACAGACAGCCATACGTCATAATGACGTATGGTCTGTGACGTTTTCAGCTTGTTCAGATTGTTGTATGTATAGGTGTGTATGTGAGAAGTATAGGTGAGTGATTGAGTGTGTGAGAATATGGCAATTAGTTAATGTTTATTTTTATATATGTTAATAAACATTTATATACTTTGTACGTTAGTGTTTGTTCCCTATGACGTAGATTTACAAAAATCATATTAAAAAAAATATTTAGACCTGATAATGTTGATTAAAATGTTTTAAATGATTCCGAATGATATCAATACATACAATAAGTTAATTTACTCAGATTTTTTACTAAGTCATTTTTATAGGTTTGTTAGTTTCGACAATATCTTAAGGCAAAGTAGATGAGTGCTATTAGTGGTAGGATTATATTTCTCAGCTAGGACTATCTATGTTGTTTTATCGTCGGTTCCTTCGGGAGCTCGTATCTTATATGTTATATTTACATTTCTAGATTGGGCTACATAAATACGAGTCAAAAACCTTTTAAAGGTCTGGGATCAATGGATTACGTTTTTAATAGATTTCTTTTAACAAGAATATAAATAATTTACTTGTAAGAAGTTTCCAGGGACATTGATCCGATTTTTTATATTTGAGTTTATACTAACGGCCAGCATTAGGGAACGTATTAGTTGATACATTCGTGTCATCAAGGAGTGCTGTCTGACAAAAAGTAAAAGCACACATTTCTTACTAAGATGTTGTCATCAATGAGACAAGATTACTTGACAATCATTGATTTCCTTCCTTCGATGAATTAATGATTTATGTTGAAGTAAACTTAGTCTAACTAAGGTTTTCTCTTCACGTGATTTAGTTTTTGCTCTAGAATGGTGTTCTTTATGTATAGTGTTGTCTCACATTCATCTCAGAGCGAATTCTGTGTTTTTATCACAGTACACAAAGAAAAACGCTAAAACAAATGTTGCCGTGTAATGGCCCTTATCAAGTAAAACAAGCGTCCTAATTCGTGTCCAAATCACAATCCAATAGCGAAATTATCAATTTGAAAACTGGAAAATAAAGTTAAACGCGTGAACTTTCACTAAGGAGGTGAGACCGGATACTCTGGAAGGTTTTCACAATTTATATGTTTTGTAGTAAGTATCTGTAAATATTTTTCTATCTGTAAAACATAAGTGATCTTCGGTTGCAAGAACATTATTTTCAGCTTTTGGAAACCAGTCAAAATTTTATATATGAGATCAGAAAACATGGTTTAAAATCAAGTCATTCACTATAAATCTGTAGTAAACGTCAGTGGATTCCATAGTAAGCAAGTAGACATCCTTAGTTTTACAGCATATTAGGCTTAAAATTCAAATACTTTGTCTGAAACGTCACTACAATAAAGTGAAGGTAAGACTATCCAGTTTTAAAATGTACACAGTAACACTTAAAACATGTAAAATGTACTAAACACTGTGACATTTAAACTACAAAACTGGGTTTCTGACATTTAAAATAAAATAATAAACTCTCAATTGAACACGATATGAACTTGTTTTGCACTTGATTTTTTTATCTGCTTAGTACAAGTGACTCCCACAACAAGCAGAATAATTTTTATTTATATCACTAGAGCTATTAAGTTTTATTCAACTTAAAACGCACGAGGTTACCTTAAGATAAATCTAGCGGAGTAGGCGGTATCATGTCAACTAACAGTGAACCATGCCAATCAATAAACAATCATACTAATCTATGTCCGAATCACATTCGAAAAGCAAAGTCAAAACTTTGGAACTGACAAGTTAGGTTAGACATGAACTTCCACCAGTATGTCGTGAACCGTTGAAAACATCACTAAACATAATTGGTGTTAGAATGATTTTGGGAAATATCATTAATGAAACCAGTGGTATAATGGTTATTATGAAATATATCATAAACACAGCAATGGTGGAAGATTTTCGTTGGAAAGCATCGCTAATTGAAGCCACTTTTGTGGTGATGGTTTAAATTGACAAACATCACAAAAGAAACTGTAACTACGCTGACTATCTAGACTACTTCACTTATGTGCTCTTTCCTGGAATGGTTCTTGCTTAAAAGTACCACATTAGGAACCATATTCAGACTTGTTCAGTTTAGAGAGAATCATTAACATTCCTATTGCTGGAATAGTTTCTTTTGAAAACCATCACTTAAGAAAACATTATGAAACTGTTGTATGGTTGTAATGCATGTTTGAGTCATATAATCATTTGGCATTGCATATAATTAGTGTTATAAAAATAGTAAGATAATGTGCAGTTGTTTCTCTGATTACAAAAGTGAAATCAAAAAAGCAATTGTGAGAGGCAATAAGCTGATACTGAGAACAATTCAAAACATTTAAATATAAGTTCCGATTCTTGTTTGACAGTTATTTGATATGAAATGAAATGAGAAACATAAAATACCGTTCATATTACGGAGAAATCAATAGATATATGTGTAAACCCGATTACTCCAATACCATAAGGCAATAAAATAACAACTTTGCTGACAAACAATGCGCTCTGTGATTACAATATATATATATATAAAGAACTTGGTTAATAATAACCCAGTTTTAGCTTGTAAGCGGGAGACATGTAGCCTATTATTTCACAGGATATACCAATTGAAGTATCACTCATATACGGAATTACAAAAACGTGTCCTGATTATTTTTATTGAAAGAAATCTAAATGACTGCTATTGATTAACATATCCAACATGGGATATTTTTAGATATATATGACTCTACAAAGTCAGAGGTACCAGAACCTGTCATAAAGTAGCCGTTAGAGTGCTTAAACCATAGAATGATCTTATAGCTTCTACCTTGAAAAATCTGCATTTTGGTATAAAATATAAAATATATCGCTCGCAATAATCTAATCACCAATGGTATGCAACTAATACAAAATTTAATGGTTTAACTAAAATGAACTATTATTGTGATTTTTTGTTCTGGTTGTCTGTTTTATTATAAAATTATTTTTTGACATTTTGGTAATGTGTCTAAGAAACGGATTTAAGAAAGTAGAAATGGTCATTCGTAATTAAAAAAAAAATCTCTGAATAAGTTTTTCACAAAATTAAACCATTAGTTGACTGACTAAACAAATCTCTGATTTAGTTTTTGACAAAAATAAACCATTAGTTGACTGACTAATTTTGCTTGTGTATTGTAAAAATGTTGATAGCAGTTGTGATCAAATTGCCAGTTTTGATAACTCCTAAGTAAGGTGAATACGTTTGCCTTTACAACTCGAATAGCTAGAAAACCGAAATAATCCGAAAAATGTACCTGAGAAATGTTTGTCAGCGGAATACAAACACATTATTAGTTTACGCTTAATAAAAGTTGTTAGTTTTATTTATTCAGCAAATAAAACGGTAATGTGTAATTTTCTCTTGAGATTGACACAAATGTAGTCGATGTGTCATAAAGCTACAAATTACCAGTTATTGTTTCCTGTAAAATGCATGTTAGCTGTAATGATATATAGTAATTATGTTCGTCTTCTTAACGATTCATTTACCATTGATGTGCTTTGAAATTGTAACCAGAAGAATTACGCATCTTGGCGTTAACTATTACCGTTAATTCTTTCAGCTAATTACAGTCAAATTCACATGGGTAATTATACTTTATTTTTTGGAATTGTATCTGAGTCTATATCCTGTTTACGGTTTTAACATTACTATCTTTGGCAAATCACTTCCTGTTTGAAAAGAAAATTGTTCTTCTTTAAGTAGCTCTTTTCTCGATATACCTAGCACCTCAAATCTTTGCGTTTGGCTGAAATCGCCTCTGATCAAAATAGTAAAATTAATTAAAATTTCTTGTTAAGAATGAAGCCATAAAAATTTTTTATATGTCTAAAGATTTGGATCATATTTGAATTCATTTTAACCATTGCATTATAACTCATATCAATCAAACAAATATATTTGAACCACGCAAATTGATACATTTTTTTCTTTTCTGAAGATCTTGTACTCGTTTTTAAGCCAGATTTATCATTAGTCTGGTGAAATCGTAATGTTTAAATTTTGTGCTTTTTATCCTTTTGTATGCATTAGTCCAGATTTCATTTCTTCATTTCAAACATCATTCATTTAAGAATTGATATCTAGAATCTAATGAACTGCTAAGCAGTTCATGTAAAATTTGCTAGTTTTAAAATATGGGTCATCACTTGATGTTCCTAAATAAAAAGAAAGTCAATTCGTATATTTACAATATTTTTCATAACATTCTTTTTACAAACTTCTCGATTGCGTCATACAAATAAGAAAGAAAAACCGGTAACTACCAAATCTGTCGGCAACGTAAATATTCTGGGAACAGACAATATGTCAATGGAGATAATTCCCGCCTACTTATTGATGATGTGACGTGATAGGCGGCTGAAAAATAGTATGCTGAAAACAAAATAACATTTCATAAAATTTCATTCAAATTGACAAACAAAGTTACAAATTCATATTATTTGTCAAATTACATATGTTAAATGTTGAAATTTTAAAAAATCCCGATTGTATAGATAAAAGTAGGTCATGGGAATCCCAATCTTTTTAGGTGAATTCATGCACACAATGTATGTGAAAAAGTGTGTGTCATTGGAATTCAATAGGTATTTACTTTTGCTTTGTCCCGCTAATGAATTGATATTGTATTTCATTTATAAGTATTTCATTGAGAATGATAAAAAATACTACCAACATAAGTAGTTTTATGTTTTTGTCTATTCTTGACTTGTACATTCTTGCAGTGTATACAATTACCTTGTGGGGTGTCTTGTTCTTGGTTGTATTGTGTCGTTTTTGGTTCTGGTGTGTCGTGTTCTTTGTTATGCTGTCATGTTCTTGGTTGTATTGTGTCGTTTTTGGTTGTATTGTGTCGTTTTTGGTTGTGTTGTGTCGTGTTCTTGGTTGTAGTGTGTCGTGTTCTTGGTTATGTTGTGACGTGTTCTTGATTGTGTTGTGTATGGATAGCCAGAGGCAGAGTAGCTGTTGGGGTATAGATAAAAACTGCTGAATATATAGTTAACTTAGGGCCGAAATGAACTGTAGATTTGGCACTGATTGTCAAATACATGTTGTCCAATTCTATTGTTTTGGAACAAATAAAAATGAAAAAAATTGAAAATATAATATTTTAATTGTTTAAACGTTCATTATGTAAAAGGTTAAAGTCGTTCAGTAAATGACTCCATCATCTAAACCAATATCAACGTAATAACTTAATGACATATAACATATATAGACTGATTTTTGAGACAACAGAGAATATAAAACATTATACTAGGGGTTTTAATCAGTCAGGTCAATAATTTTATCTCTTGTGTTCAAATAGGCCCTCCTATGTAACAAATGCATGTTATTGCAACGCAACATATATTGTAAATTTTGCACCATATTTCTAACATTAGAATACCCAATATCTTAACCACTTGTTATATTGAAGTAAAAAATCCAATAAAATTACTTTGATATTGCTCACTTGCTTGAGACCAAAAGCAGTTGAAAATTACCTTGGTGACGTATAACATCGTATGTGCAAACATGACCTGCCATTCGCTTAAATTTTAAACATGTAAAAAATTTCCATAGCTACCTATGATAATCGCGGATGTGTATAACAATTAAAGACACAGCATGTGATAGATACACTGTTTTTTTACAAGTTTATTGAAATTCTATGAAAATTTGATTGATTTACTTTCAAAAAAGAAAGGTAGTTCGACAGTAATTGGAAGGGTCAAGATTTTGAATGTGGCATCAGATGCCTAACTAAATACTCTGTCACAGGGAAATTCACTACAGTGCTTCGCCAAAGCAAAACAGCAGCCAGAAAATTTTCCTGTGTGACAATATCCTTAAAAATTAAATTACACTCGTGGCGGGTGTAGGTAGCTACACAGGAAGTGCTAATCCTTCGAAAGTAACCGTCTTACTTCCCTCGTGGAAGGTCGCGTGTTTAACTTTAATTTGCTTAGATATTATGGTTCTCACATATATATTTGTATGTTTAGTAGTGTTACATCAAAACATGATTCCAAAGTTAATCAAAGTAAAATTGTGAAAGCTGATAAAATAATTTAACACGTGAACTTAAAAATTATGAAAAAAAAATTAAAAATAAGCTTTAAGTTTGATATTTTTGTAATGGATATGAAATTAAACTTTCTTTAAAATTCTAGGACCAAGTGGCAAAATATTTCCTTACTTTGTCACACAAAAATAATTCAATTCCCCTTTGTTTCGAGCATTTTGGTTTATCATATTTTCTGCTACGTTTGCATGAATGGATTGGCTCTCACTGACGTCATCTTATTATGGATGACGCATAGAATACTTACGTCATAACTCTGCTATTTTTATTGCTACGGCAATATTGTTATTTAATGCTGATTAGCTGTTGAACTATAAATTAAATCTTAATTTTCTTTTTGTTATGGATTATGAAAAAATGGACATTGCACACGTAATATTCAGTATGCAAAATGTCTAATTCTTTCATACTTCCATAACAAAAAGAAAAATTTACTTCATTTCCATACTGAAAAAAATAGTCTTCAGTTGTGAGCTAAATTTGAATATTAAAAAACGTACTTCAAAAAGTTACCACAAATTTATATGTTGTGTCTTTTACAATCGAGGAGAAAAGTTTTTCGTTAGCCGGTCATATATGAATAATATAGGTCAGCATATATGAATTTACATCAGGAACTTTTACTCATTTTTGAAATAATATTGCTTGACGGAATATGGCAGTTTTCCAAAAGGTAAATGATCATATATATATATATATATATGTTGTGTTCTGTGCGTTTCCTATTCCCTGTAATTTGATAAGAATTATTGACTGTACATGTTATTGATCATATGAGCATATGAATAAATATGTTCTATCTTGATGAATTTTATGTTTAATAAAAAGTTTTGATTTGTCTATCTTTCATGTCACAAACATCGTAATTGGCAAACAATGTAATTCAATATGTGCAAAGGTAAACAATCTGAGCTCAGATTGTAAATCCTTATGTTTTTGTGTTACCGAATAAAGGAAATATCTAAAATAATATAAAAAAGAAAACCTTTATAGTAATAATTAATGCTTATGCACTAATCATTAAGTCCTTAATTCATTTTGATATAAACTTATTTTGAAAACAGTTCAATTTTGTTTTCGACCAATGGATCATTATGTTTATATAAGCTATCAAATTTGTCAATTATTGTTTATCTATAATGTTTATAGAAAACCTTTTTCATAAATACCCTTAATAATTTTATAATTTTGAAACCTAATACTTATTCATGTTTTGAAAATAATAAGCGCATCAAAACAAACATTTAGTTTTGTTTTCACTTTTTCCGTTTTTCTCCTACGTTGAGAAAATGTTACACTTTTTTTTGCTAAAATTTGATATAACGTGTTCCCTTGGTCACTCTATATGCATATATAAAAAGGATCAACTAAGGTCAACATGCAAATCTTTTTATTACCCTTGTTATTTACATCGGTTTAGAAAAGATCGTGGGGAAGAGATATCTATTACATATCACGTGACCTGTGTGGATATTGGTGGATATGCGGGGTTTTCTCCATAAACATTAATTAATGTAATAATTAATATGCTTTATGTATTTTTCATGTTAATATTTTAGTTTTAAAACAGAAATATTGTGGTTATTTGATGAGAAACCAAATTATAATGTAGCAATTTTAGTTAAAGACTTCTCTTAGTAAAAATACTAACAATAATTGACGTGTTCCATTATTTTATAAGTCTGTTACAGTGACTCGATATAAATGTCATAGCGGCAGGGAAAACGTTTTAATTTTTTACGGATTGAAATCCCATAGTAGTGTTAAGCCACGAAATTGTAAAGTCTAAAAATGACGTTTATAGTGTTATAATTGTCGCTTTTGTACAAAACAAATTATCGTTATGTTCTGAAGACAATGCAACTATAGCAGCTATAAACGGCGTATCTAGACAGTTCAAAGATTAAATATGCATTTCAATACATTGCCCATTTTAAAAAAAAATATTTCGTCTGTTGATTTGTTCTCTTTTTTCATTAAACGTTTACGTTTAACGCCCAATTTTCCTTGAAAATTCTAATATTCTGGTAACTTTTAAATTAAATTAAATTTTAAGAGAATTCATCGGATGATTGTCTGATCGGTAGGAAATAACTGATGGTATTAAATTATATTTAATTTAAAACTAATGAAAATTTAGTCAATGTATGGCAGGTAACATATTGGATATGACACTCTGTCTGGATAAGAATCACGTGATTTCCTTGACGTCATTTTATTATCAATAACCGTGACTATGAGGAGTTTTTTGTAAAAACTACACAATTGAAGAAGACACAATGAGAATTGAATATCAAATGTAAAATTTCATATATAACCGTATAACGAAAGTATTGCATTCTGGATTAAAAAAGAATCAATCAAAGTTTATATTATCATGTCTATTCCTTTAAAAACAGAAGAAATAAATCATTTGCCAGACAGACTTATTTTGTGTCAATGATAAAAACAATAATACAATTTAGGTTATATCACAATACTGTTCTTCTTTTTCTTAATCTTCACGTTCTCCGAGTTATCCAATCATATCCTTTATTTCAAACAAAGTATTCTGTCGAAGCTTTGATGATTTAACTTGGATTTTTTTATTTCCGATTAATTAATGTATAAGAATGATAGGTACACATGGCTAACGATAGATTTCTTTTTTTTTATTGCAAACCCACCAGAGATTCTCTGTCTATGTAATTCGATCATTGACAATCTGTTTTATATGACCAAGCCGTTTTATATACCGCATTCAAAGATGATACGATGAAATATGTGAACTCGTTGTTGTAACATGGCCAGTCTAAGTAAAACATTATTATGGATTTTATATCTCAGAATATATAGAGTACATTTTACTACCAGTTAAATATTCCTTATACTTGTTAAATGGACACAATTGTTTCCACAAATGTTTTATCTATTAGATTTATTTCCTTTAGTCTTGGACTTCCATTTCATTATACATTTAGCGAACACGTATTGGCATTTATAGCCTTATATATATCAGCGTAGCTATTATAAACAAGAATAGCAGCAAAGCTGTGTGAAAATGGTTAAAACTCTAACAGCTGGAGTAAGGCCAGCGAGATATAATATCATCACTGGTCATCACTTACAAGGCTAATTATCGCACGTCATAGACATGTTACCATAACGTCGTTCTCAAGTAGAGACTTCCAACTATTTTAAAAGCTCTCTTCATTTATTACGTACACCGGTAATAAAGAGAAACTTTCCAAAATACCAGAAAAAATTTCCGTCATAAAAAGGGCTACGTTATTGATGCCATGGATTAGTATGTTTTATTTTTGTAGTAAATGTTCTACAAGTCCAACTCGAAATTTGGGAAGCCCCCTTATCAACCTTGGTTACACAACACTTTTTACGGTCATAGTACTTTATGTTTTGTAAACTTACATTACCAAGGGACTATTTTTCTACTTTTTGTAAAATTAAAACTGGTATAATATGTAATTTATCTTCTTTATAGAAGGTTTTTCAAATGACATAATAGATAAAAGATTCAATTTCAATTCAGGTGACCAGCGAGCAGTAGAGCAAATAAAAAGTTTTGAGAAAAAATCAGTAACTGTCTCTTGATAAATGGACAAATTGAATAGAAAATACTGAAAAGAGCAATGAAAACTTGCACAAAACACATACCTTGTTTTCAATCCTTGTTTATAAATGGACAACAGTTTTTGTGCCAAAAATGTATAAGAAAACGACAACTGTGTATTTTGCCATTCCTGTGGTAAAATTTGCGTCGAATTGATTAAAATTTCATTGACAAAACATGTCAAATTTGCTATAGCTTACAAACTCGAATCTAGTTAAAAACAACATTTATGGGGGCTGCCATACTTTCGAGTTGGACCTGTATAATTGTTTAGTTTCTTTATTCTAATACTTCTCTGCTATATCACTGATAAAAGACCAAAAAAATCTAACCTTATATATTTCCATTCGTAGCATTTGAAGTACACAGATTACATTAATTTTGGTTGCATTTTAAATTTCAATTTTTAAAAGCTAGTCATGTACCGTTTCAGCTTTGGATGTAGAAAGGATTTCCACATTTTGTGATTTTTCAATAAAAAAGGCAAATGTTTTCCACTTTTACCTGCATGGTAAAATTAAAAAATACATTATATAAACAGGTTCGTTATGGCAAGTGTTTACTACTTGATTTGTTGAGCGTGCAACAACTAACCCTTTTACAGGGACATGACCTTCATAATTAGTTGTCTAAAACTGACAAAAGTGACATTGTGTCTTGTTTTCGCTTTACAATAGTGTTTACCTTGTGTTGTTGATTGATGCCAAATACATCCTTTTCAGCTCCATATATTCCATTATGAAGTGGTAGCCAGGTATACACATGTATATATATTGTGGTTATCAATTTGGAAGAATTATTTCCCATTCAGCAACTGAAATATATCTCAATGCTATATTGAGTTCTGAACTATATTCACAAAACACGAATAAAATATACTTAGTGCTGGTCAACATCTAAAGAAGCACATATTACATGTACACGGGGATTTAGGTAAATATTTAGGTTTTAGTGTTTTTGTAATTTCCTTTTATATATTTACCAAAGCAGTATTGTTAGAAATCAAAATTAAATTTTAATCAAAATTATTGAATTTGATGCAATAAAAATTTGAGACATTTGGATTTTTGTATACAGTAATATTTTTTACGTAACTTTGTTTTTTCAAAATTGAAACAAGCTTTTCCAAACATTTGTTTTTTAACAGAAACTGAAGGTTTATATCACACCAATTCTTTTAAAGTAAGATTATTGGATTTACCGATAGAAAGATTTAAGATGAATTGGGGTAAACTTGAATGAAAAATTATAGTATTTGACAGTAGTCAAATCCAATTTTAGAATGACGTGCTTGTTAGGTTTGTTTTATTTGTTAATCTTAATATACGATATCCGTCTTTGACAGATTAGCATGGAAGGATAATTAATTAAAACACTTACAACTTTACTGACATAATCATTATATGACAATCACAAGCAAACTATGCTACAGTTGAAGTCCTCTAGCCTCTGGGATTAGGTTCAAATCGCATACCCTACACTAAGTATTCTTATAGTTAGCTATACCACATATTCGCTGATCAATACGTAATGTAAGATACACGTGGTCAACCAACACAAGTGTTTTGTATGCGATTAGATTGAGAGTTCTTAAATTCTGAAAAGAACGTTCAAATCGGCATGAAGCCAAGTTTTATAAAGAGATTGATAGCAAGCCCTAAAACTAGACTGGGAGTCTAAAACGTATTTAATTTCAGTCATAAATGTCATTCTGTGTCAATATTTAAAGTCGAATTATACACAAAACTGTTTCGTACTCAAGAATCCGGATTGACAGCGATTTTGTTGTCCTATAAAACTTGCACACGAATTGTTCATTGCAAAATGATCTTTCGTTTGATATAATATGTATATTGATGGGGAATTATGATAAATAGAAAAGGATCTTGTCTAGTGAGGAACTTTTTTATTTGAGTCAATTACTCGTTTTTATCCCAGACTCAAAATCTTTAAGTAATGTTTGATTCTAAATTTTCGATGGTATATTCCCGTTTTTTATTATCTGGTGATATATTCAACACAATTCTATATTTTCCGTAGTCAAATGGTTCGCCATTTTTCCTAAATTATTTTCCCCTTTTGCAAGTACAGAAAATTTAATGATCACCTATGCCAGCAGCATTTGAGTCCCTACTGCTTTAGTTTTACAAAATTCGTTGAGCTTCCCATAATAGGAAAATCATTTTCAAAAATGACTACCAAAACAGTTAATAGTTGCAAGGCCGTTGAACAAACCAAAATATATTTATAGATAAAACAAATTCAGATCGAGCCGGAATAATAACTTTCTTTACTTTAGTTATTAAGAAAGCTCTAATTGTTTATTTGAATCAGTAAATCGACAGAATTACAACATTAGAACTGATTATATAACACAAAAAACAACTTGCTATCAAAGTATTCATGGGAAGTGTTATGAAAATCTCTGCACTATGAAATCTTTTAATTGTATAAATCCATCACAATGATATGACTCAGTAAAACTATTGAAAACTATTTATCCAAGACGTTGAGTTAGAATGCAAAATGTTTAGTCGAAAAATATGTACATATACATGCAAAAGCAAAATAAAGTGAGAATACATTGCAATAAATGAAAGAATTATGAAATTAAAACTTTTGATAAAAACAAGTCTGTAACGATAGTTTGTTACAAAAAATTATGTTTGAGTAATATACGAATACTTTCAAAGGAATATAAATGTTCAATGTTGTCTCTTAATAATGAGTCTTATGTTTCCAAACCATTGGCAATTATCCAGCGTATATTTGAAAAGATTGGAAACACTGATGCTTATTGTGTTAACTAGCATCAGTTAATGTATCGCTACAATTGGTGACATACGGAGTCTGTTCGATTGTGCCACATCACGACAACACTTTGCATGAATGATGATGATTCGTTTGAATAGATCTATTCAAGATCTTTCCAACAGTATTAACATGTGTCTTCAGCTTAACACAGTTATTAAATTTATAGTCATTCCTTTAGATTCAGTCGTTTACCACTGTTTGGGAAACGGGTTAAGACTAATAAAAAAAAATTAGAGATTAAACCCATGACTGAAACAGGCAAGGCAAATGTCTCAAAATTGAGGTAATTTATTGAAATTGATTTGTGAAATTACCGAAACTGTTGGCATATCGCTATCGCAGATGAATTAATTGTGAAGCGTATTATGAAAATACGAAAGATTTCTGCATGATGGATCCCGCATTTATTGACAGATGACCAAACTTAAAAACAAATCGCTAAGCAAAATGTTTCTCAAATTCAGTCAAAGACAATTTGCAAACATTGTTACTGATGGCGATGATGGCGAAACATAGGTTCACTATTTCGAAACAGTAAGAAAAAATAGAGGCAAAATATGGCTACTCTTCTCTCGTGATGGTATAGCCGTACAAATACCAGTGTGGAAAGTGTCACAGGTCGGTATTACTGAGATGTTATACTGAAAATGCTCAAGCAATATTACCTTAAACGGCGCCCTGTTTCGGGATTTTGGTATGTTCGTCTATTTCATGACAATTCTACATCACATACATATGAGGTTGTGAAGAAATTTTTAAAGTCGGAGAAGTTCACCGTCTTGCCACAACAACCATACTCTCCAGACCGAATGCGACTTTTTCTTACTTCCAAAACTTCCAAAAAATTTCTTATATTGCAGTCATTACAATTCCCGTCAATCCATTGGAACATCCATCATTTAAATCAGTGTACCCAGACACATTTTAGAAATGCATTCAGAGATTGGAATTATGTATTTCAAATCCTCTGAAGGAATGAACTGGTCATTTTACTATTTGAGTCAAATGCTTTGGAGATATTGTACAAGACACGTTACATTTCGGACAACCATCATATATGACCTTGCTTTAATTCTCAAGAGGGACATAGATTGTCAACATATACAAAACAATCCGAGGACTAAGACGTATATATAGAACTGCTATAGTTTATCGCCTGCATTTTCTGTTTTCAGTGACAAGGATGTCATATATATTTTTGAACTGTCTTATGTAAGATTACAGAGTCGTTACATATTTCCAGTTTTATAGCGATAGATGAATGTATGCATATGTTTTGCGTATTTGGCATAAAGTAAAATAGCTATCAATCTCAAGTTATTTCAGCTTTAGACTGACGAAATATTGTGATTTGTAAAAATACGAAATACTTACCAAACCTATTTGTGAAAACCGATAACCCATAAGTAAAACTATCGACATACATCAAATAATTAATCACATTACAGAGTTTTTGTCATTTTAGATACTGTAACATTTGTGCCGTGTTTGAGTGTGTTTATTCAATAAATAATAAACAATAAATATCAAAATATTTGTTTTCTGTTAATGTAGTATCATAGTTTTAAATTAATACAATTTAATACACATGATATTAAATATAATGTTGAAACAATTAAAATAAAGTACTTACGAACATAACTGTAAGATAAAAACCTCTGAATAGTTTTACAGCCTTCTAGACTTCATCAAAATCCATAATGTTTAAACATTAACCACTTACATCAGCGCTTTTAATGACTAGAATGCAAGTTTTGATATCACTACATCTAAGTTGGCAGTCCTAAATCAAACTATACTTCTGTCGCTGCTTCTCATGTATATACACATCGATATAACAAATCAATGGTAATGATGTACAATTAACTTAAGTTTGTTTGATTGCGCCGAGAAATCGTCTTTGTCATTCTAACAATGGTGTATTGTTGGTGCCGAATTCAAATTGTCAATTATCGTCATTTATACATCAATTCATTGATTCATATAAAACACTCTATCCGCCTTGACTGTTAATACAGAACTTTGCCAAGAATGTGGCCTGATTACATTTGTACCGAAAGAAATTGTATTTGAAAGGTTTTTGATTGGACATTGAAATAATACAGTTATCCCATTGGTCAGTCGGGAAATGGAAATGTTATTAAACTAATCTAATATACGATCCGTCTTAAACATCAAGTGACACATTCTATATGGATCTCTCAAAACACCAACCTCATGACATATAAATATGTGTTAAATAAAAGCATGTTTCTCACTACAAGGATTCAAAATAGTTATTTGTCTTTAAGACATGTAAATATCAATCAGGTCGGAAGGATAAGTTTTATTTTTTATTCTTGATAATTGATTTGCCTCAGTGTTTTCAATCTTTTCGAATATACGCTGGATAATTGCCAATGGTTTTAGAAACATAAGACTTATTATTAAAAGACAACATTTAACATTTACATTCCTATGAATATTGTTCGGATATTTCTCAAACATGATTTTTAACGATCGTTTCAGACTTTTGTTTTTTATCAAAAGTTTTATTTCCATAATTCTTTCATTTATTGCCATGTAATCTTTTTTTTTTTTTTTTTTTTTTTTTTGCTTTGGCCAAGTATTGAAGGAAAGAAGGATGTCAAGTTATAGTGATTTTGTACCCCAGTAAATTTAATTTACCTAATGTTAATGGCTACCGTTAAGAATTAAGAATGGTTGAAGAAACCAGTTACGGACACCCCGGCCCAAGCTAATGGGAAAAGTTCAGTTTGCAAAATTTATTATTTTTCATTCGTAAATGCTGACGATCGATTGGATGAGCCGATGGGCAGATTACATGGGGATATTCTCCCCTGGCGCAATTAAGTTTTTCTGTAATTCCGCATTCGAAACACCGCCATAACGTCACAATAAAATTACGTTAAATGTAAAAGAATCAGGCAGATTAAAAAACACAATTGCACTTATTCCATATCCCTTTTAGTATCAGTGTTGCTAACACATATGACGTGTGTAGCTAGCTAAAGACTGGGTGCTTACCCTCCTGGAACACACCGGCCTGACTTCCGTAGAGGAAATTCACTTGTTTAACCTAACTTGTAAGTTCTAAAGTTTTTACTTTGTTTTGATATTGTAATTTCAAAATGGATTGGAATGATATTTTTATATTTTTTTATAAAACACTTGATTTGAGGGTCACTAAGTATCAAAGCAGAATGAATTAAAGGTAATGCGCTTTAAGGATTTCTGTAAGAACTTATTTATCACGACCTGTCAAACCACGGTACAAAATCACAAAACATTACGTGGACATTATGTAACGTCACCACGCAATTACAATGAAGACATATACACTTGACTTTGTGATACAGTGTCTCACAGACACTATAGAATAAACAATAATGTGTTGTAATTAATAAATAAACAAAAAAGAAGTTTTATTCTTCATATAATTTTAAATTTAAAGAGTGTAATCAGTATAGATCAGATGTGTCTTAACAATGTATGTTCTCGATAGTATTAGTCACGTAACACTACTGCGTATTAACGAAGTGTCGGCTTCTGTCTTATAAAGCTTGCTGCATTTTTTATCGTTTTTAAGCGGCTTCCCTACAATTCTTGTTGATGTTATGAGTAAATATAGAACTATCAGGATCTTGTCTCATTGAACATTAATCACACGTGTAACTGATAATGACTGGCTTGATGTGCTCTCAAATTTATCAAACTTTATCACAGGCTCGGTAAAATACTAGGAGACTTAGTTATAATAAAAATTGATTTTCAATTTCAGCTAGGTAATGAAGTTTGATATCAGATTTTAAGAAGACTAATGGATGTGTTATTTTGATATTGCATTTACGTTAAATTAATTTGTTACCTTTCTAAAAAGTTGTTCATGTAAATAATAAAAGATCTATTTTGACCTCTCTTTGATCAGTGACAACAGGGATAGGAATCACTGTATGTCCAAATGTCTCACAAAGCAAAAGTAAACATGGAAATCTAACTGAATGTGTATTACATATACTAGTATAAATTTTACAGCACTAGACGACCGTTTCGGAATACAATTTCTCATTAGTAGTGCTTGGACCAAAATTATGAAACCAAAATTGTGATCGAGATGCAGAAAGGATACCCAAAAGGACCAAAATGTATTTTACCAAATTTAGCTAAGAAAATACTTTGCATGCGGGAGTATACCTTAGTTTTTGAGCAATTTCAAATTTTAACTTGCAGCAAATTTAGACAATAGTATGTGCTATATATTATAGTAAAACAATAAGTGAATATGTTGAAAATTATGTGTTTAAAGGCATAACTATAGTCTCGATTATTTCACAAGATTGTTTTGCAAACCGGATTAGTTTATCTGAACCCTTTCTTTCTCACCTAAGCACCCGTAAAGACGTCACTTTTGATAAATTTATAACAAATTATATTTGTAGTTGGCGTATAAGCTGAAATAATTCACCCAAAATTCTAGGAGACTTAGTTGTAATAAAAATTGATTTTCAATTTCAGCTAGGTATTGAAGTTTGATATCAGATTTTAAGAAGGCTAATGAATGTGTTTTTACGTTAGATTCACCATTTGTTACCTTTCTGAAAAGTTATCCATGTAAATAATAAAATAGAACTAAAGTAAGATCTATTTTGACCTCCCTTTGATTTTCAGAATCTGTGGTAACAAGGATAGGGATCACTGTATGGTCCAAATGCCTCAAGGCAAAAGCGGAAGTCTAACCGAGTGTATATTACATATTATACTAGTATAAATTTTACAGCACTAGACGGTCGTTTCGGAATACAATTTCTCATCAGTAGTGCTTGGACCAAAATTATGAAACCAAAATTGTGATCAAGATGCTGAAAAGATACCCAAAGGACCAACATATATTTTACCAACTAAGGAAATATTTTGCATGCGAGAGTATACCTTAGTTTTTGAGATTTCAAATTTTAACTAGCAGTAAATTTAGTAAATGGTATATATTATTGCAAACAGTGAATATGTTTAAGACTGGGGTTGTTTTACAAGCCGGATTAGTTTATCTGAACTCTTTCGTACTCACCTAAGCGCCCGTAAAGACATCACTTTTGATAAATTTATAACAAATTATATTTGCAGTTGGCGTATAAGCTGAAATAATTCAAATTTATCAGATTCATTGTATCTGACTTGAACGTGATGTACATTTTTTTCTCGGTATTAACTCATTTTAATTGCTCTCGGAATGCAATGTTATAGTTTGTTTACTTAAGTGTTGAAAAAATTGCGGAATCCGAGAGAGTGGAATATACAATGTATTATATTCCCGCTTGAACGTGTTATTTGACAAGTAGACAAGTGAATTGTTGTTATTGCGACACAAGTCCTTTTAGTGGTGACAGTCTGTTGAAAATTTTACCATTCGGTTTATAAATTATGCATTTTATTCTGTGCTCAGAGTGCAGTTGGTAAAAATAAAATAAAAGTGGGAAAATGTCGGTGTATTGAGGAGCATATTCCTCAAGGAAAAACTACCTGTCGAATACAACAAATGTGACATATCAAACTGCTATCTGGTATTGTAAAAAGAAAGGTTTTTGTATGCATACCCGATACAGACGGTAGAATTTGAAACAGACGTTAAAAGACTAATTTTTTAAAAACACACATACTTTATTGACTTATCCAAATGTTTTTCAGTTGCGTTTGAGATACAGAAATGACAATTATAGATTATACCAGTTTCAATTTTATAATTTTGTAGGTAGTTTATTGGGATTCTGAGAAGAAAACGGGTTGTATGATATTTGACAAGGTGTCATTGAAATATTATGTTTGATACTCTCATTTCTGATTGTTGAGCCACTGACAATCATTTCAACACAAAATCTAACAGGTTGAACAATGATCTTAATGTGCCAGTGAGCTTAAAATAAAAAATACGATTTCAATTATGACGCCAAACAGACTACATATGATGTTGTATGACAAACGTGATGACTTCAATTTTTCTATCGTCAACTTTCCTTTTCTATGCACCAATATATAGAGATTATCATATGACCATTTTGATATCACACCTCTTATCAGCCCGAGAGTCCCGATATCAACTATAGGGTCAATGGTCATATTATAAACGTTTTGTCATATGTTTTTCCAGTTGACTCCTGGAATCTAGAGTCATCAACTGACTATACTAAAAATTTCGTATCTTTTAAATGGAACCCGGCCTTTGAGCTACCCTTCATTGTACCTCTTACATTCTTTCGTCATCATTACGTCACTCGAAAGACACCACCATTTTGCCGATTTCTTTCCTATTGTAAACACATGCAACCCAAAATATATTTTTGTGCATTAAAGGAGACATAATGCATAGACTTTGATTGAAATAATGATTTGTAGCAACAACTCGGCTCATGTAAGTAAACGAATTGCAAATTTACATACCAATCCCATTGAAAATCTACGAAATAAGTTAATTTTTGTTTTCTCATTTTGTGCCTTTTAATGTTTTCACTGCCGATGTTACGTTCAAACGTTGATTGTCGACACTGTTTTGAAATTTAATTGGGGAACAACCGGTTTACCAAAATATTGTTTATAATATTAGAAACAGACAGGAATAAGTTGAAGCGGCAAATTAAAATCCGCCATTATCAAGGAATTTGAAAGGGGTGTGATATTACTTTGAGAGGGGTGTGAAATCACCCAGGCTGATATCAACTTGTTTCATTTTTAGACTTATCACATATACTAAAATTATGTTGTTATTATTAATAAACATATGATCAACCTGATTCTTCTGCTTATGGTGTATATTTTTCAATTTATATTCTATGGTAGAGCTTTTTCCTAAAACGGGAGCGAGCTGCTTACATATAAATTGTTGACGCCTGGGCTTATCAAGGCCATTTAAAAATTTTTAATGGAAATTATTACAATGTCGTTAAGTATAATGTATGTATCCAGAATTACCATGGATATATTTGACGTAAAATAGTTTCATTACCATTCCATTCTCAATGTTCTTTTCACACTTGGCAGGTGTAGCTACAGTACAGGCCTGTCGAAAGTGTAACACTTTAGTGTCGAATTAATGCAATTTCTTTTCAATACGTCAGAGGATGGATTTACCATTCATCAGCGACTGTGAGAAGCTATTGTAAACGAACCAGATGAATATATGTGTTTAATAAATGAATGCACCATGAGGAAAGGTATTCATGAACAACCATCTCGTATTTAAGGTTTTAATGCAATAGTTCAGCACTTGTTAACACTTATGATGGCATTTCAAATATTTCACGTAAGAAGGATGTTTCGAAAATGCGTCAAGCGCTTAAAAGAGTCTGCAGACAAAACATGTTTATGTTGCTTAATGCAGCTAAATTTAAAATGCAGAAAAATAGTTCTAAATAAACAAGCCGATTTTAGAAACCAACCTTGTGTTGGGAAACATTCATGTAATGGTATTAAAATAGCTTTAATTCTTTTCGTTATTGATTTTCCTAAGTAAATACGGATTGTCTCTTGTTAAGTGTATGAGATAGAGACAGAAGCCTACAATGCCTATCCCTGCTACTGAAAAATATCGCTGAACTACCTTAGGTGATAGTTTGTGTAAGTATTGCTAAAGCTGTTTCTTGCTAAAAGACTTTAATCGTGCTATAACTGAATGATCCATGTGGAATATCAATAATTACTCTGATATACAATTAAATGAAACTTTTTTATACTTTAGTTTTATTGTAGTATTGAGACATGTATATACATGATATTTATGATATTTAATTGCTAGTATATTGGCTTTTGAGACTTAGGAAACCTGTTCAATTTATAATGTAACACTTTTGATTTACCCAATTATTTTTAATAATTCATATTTCACTGTAACAAAGGTCTATTTGTGAACCGTAGCTGCAATATACCATTCTGCAATGATTTGCCCAACTCGAAACTGTAGTTCTGTTCATGTTTCTTCCATTCATCATTGACTACTCTTTAACGACCAAAATAAAGTATATATCTTTCGTCTCTGGAGACCACGTTTCAGGATTCTCCAGATGCCATAATCCATTGGGACGCTACCGGGACATCTTGGCAACCACTCAGGCGGTGTAATATAACTGTCTTAACGATTCTCTGAAATTCAATGGTTTTCTTAGACGTTCCTAGATGCTCAGTCCTGATGAAACACCATGTCACTTTCATGGTCATAAAGCAATCTTGGAACACATTTGTTAAGAAAGGGTTTAAAAACATAATTAATGTAATAGTTCAATTTAAATTCTACACCTTTGTTAATGATTCTCGGTGATGTTTAGACATAAAAAGAGACGCCAGTCCATACCATAAATACGTGTACAAAACTATCACGTTTAACGAATTCGAACTTTTTGACGATCTTATTGATTTACATTGATGTAATATACCTTTCTACGACCATAACTGCTACCCATGTAAATCATGACCTCGTCTGTGGTAACATAGTTTTCTAATTTGTCGTTATTAAAACGGAGTTTAGAGGCGTTAATCTCGAGCACGTCATTTCTTGATTTAGTTTATCTTGACGTATCCTACGTTGTCAAGCGTTTAGTAGCCGACTAGTAATTTTATTTACATTCCAACGGAAACGTCAAATTTAATAACTATCTCACGTTCGAAAAGGGGTTGGTTAATTCAATCTGTCATATGACAAATTTTTCTGATGACATCAGTAGTTTCTCATCTAACTTCCGGTTGATTTTGAGAAATACCTTTGCTATGTTTAATTCGGTACACAGAAGCAATGAAATATAGCCACATTCACTTGTTATACAATCATTCTGTGGCTTATGTTCATCACAAATCCTTAAAACAATGCCTTCCACAACGTCGCTAGTTAACGTCGAACCATTTTCAAATATGATGCAAAAAGTGTTTCTACTCGTACACTAAGCCATATAGCTTACAGGCAAAATTTCCTTAAACGGAAGTCATGCGTAAAAAGGTAAGAAAATCACGAGTGATACGTGTTACGTTATAAATTGAACATGTCTCGTACGGTTACGTAATGCTGACAAGCTGTTGGCGTTGATAGTTCAGTTGTAGTCAAATATACTCTTCTATTTTACGTTTGTTGTTTAGCTAGCTACTTCAGTGGTATGCTGAATTTGATTTATGCCAAGGCTTGCTCAAATTTAATATAATTGTTAATTTCCCTAATGTTATATTTGAAGCATTCTGAAATTATAATAGGTAGTGAAAAAGTTCCGAAGTAGAAATCCGTTAGCATTTATAACTGTTATAGTAAAACAATCAATTCCTCATCGTAGACCAACCATTTAAACAAATTTTATACTAGTTCTATATATACCCTACATATAAAAAGGTCGTTGACACAGAATTACATTTCATAATGTTTTACATCATAAACAACGCCTTTGGGTTGAAAAAGTAATTTTTGTCAGGAATAATGTGAAGCAGGTGCTCTTGCTTTAAGCAGTAATTCTATACTTATACTAAGATCATGGGTAAGTTGGTCACAGAAACACAATGTATTTCTTGTATAGTGCAGTCAATCATACATCAACTATTTATCTGAAAAACATATAATACAATGCACAATTTTCCCGTAACTGTTTTTCGGGGGACATAACTCCTAGGACATTTTGCAAACCAACTTGGCTAAATAAAACGCGCATCTCTTATTAATGTTGATGCTTTGGAACCAGCGAAATAGTATTACGTTTTGGAGAAATACTCCGGGCATGAGTTCATCAGAATTACACGCTAACTTATACCCACTTTTTTATTCCGTTTTGTGTAAGGTGCAACATCAAGCACATGTGAAAATTCTGTACTTTAACTCTTTGTTAGTAATATGTAAAATATCTCATGCTTATACTTTCACTCGGCATATTGACACATATCTACACAGACGTGCATTGTTTATTGGTAATAGTTGATAATCACTACTAGTCATATTAAAGCATCAATTATTTAGTGCAATGTACAAACATTTCCGACCTCATTATTTCGTTGTGCTTTGAATATACACAACATTGTCCAATGCCCAATATTTTCGCATAGTTTAAATGTTATGTCTAATGCCGCATACTTCCTTAGAGAATATCAATTAACGCTTTGTAACTTCTATTAGATATACTTTTCTACCTTTGTTATATGTCCCATGTTTCTGTTACTATGGTAACGTTGTGTGTTTCTTGTTACCATTTAATCATTGTCTTGGATGTGAGATTATCTGATGAAGTATCACGAAAATAACTTTCGTTTAAAGAGTTTTATTGAAATCCCAATTCAGTTGACTTCGCCAGTAAACATCTGATCCAGCATAAATTGTGCACTGTAAGATACACAATGACATTAATTATTATGTCAATCGTCTGGAATATTATTGTCACAATCCATAAAGAGTAGATTAAAATTTCCACTTCTCTATTTGCGTTGTCGTATTGTAGCGCTTATTGTATTTGCTGCAGTTTATTCTTGCATAGTCAAACATACGATTCATCCAAATTAATGCTTTCAAACACAAACATACCGACCCATCTCCAAACTACAAGTGACACGGGGTGCTCCGGAAGAGTCAAACACCTCCCGTTTAGCTAGCTACACCCGCCATCAAACTTGAGAATGAAAGGAATTTTGGATGTCAAATATACCCAATACTTCTTATTGATGTATGATGTATTGAGGTTCATATTATGTCTGTATTAAGAATGTGAAGTTATGAAGTCAGATTATTCTTAAACATGTAAGAAAGATTTAACAGGTAATATAGCCAAAATATACATGACGTCAATGGGGGACTGATGGATACAATGATTCATTATGATCTATAGGAACAACAAGTGTTCGTTGAACTTATTGCATAGTTGTCAAGTAGTCTAAATTATGTGTTTATTTTCTTAAAACTGTTTCAGACATCCACAGTTATATTTCCTAATATTAAGAAATGTTTTCAGGGATTTAAAAACATTGCAACTGATTAAAGTCATTGTAATGTTTGATTATTTAACTGAATGTTTTACTGATTAAAATTGACACATTCAACTCCCTCTTCAAAACATGTTTAACTTAATTATCATTCATATAAACAGTTATCGAGAAGAAATTTGTGAACAGAATAACTTAAGGATCTCTTGTTTAAGACGGAAAAAATAAAAATTCATAAAAATAATGATTTTCTAGAAATATAAAATTAAACATTTTTGGAAATATTTCTTCTCAAGAGCATTAAAACAAGTTTTTATTTCTAAAATGTTAGAAATTCTGTTGCTTAGTTCTTAATTAAATCAATAATCTGGTTGTGATAAAGAATGTTATGGGAATAGAATGAAATTATGTGCGCAAATTGCGAATCAAATATCCTCCAAAATAATGAATTAAATAAAGTTTTAAGTAAAGAAATTTTGCTCTCATTTTGATAACATTTCGTATATTTAAATCATACTAGGGACAAGGCATGCGACTGGTCTAAAGTACATTGTATCCCCTTTCAGATCAACGCCAATTTATCAGTCTATGATCACTTGCAGAATAAAGGCAGTTATCGCCGCATGATTTTGTTGCCCCCAAAAGTATGTCACGTTGATATATGGTAAAGTAAAATGTATAACCACACGACATGACTGAAGAGTAAATCTGTATTATATACCTTGTCATGTGTTATTTTTTTTTTAATTTTTAAAGAATAAAAATGTGCTATTTTACGAAAACGTTAGTTAATTAAAAATCAAAAATACTTCATGACACGGCCTTGAACATTTGAGCGAAAGCATAGAACAAAAAAACGGAAATAGACGGACTTTTGAGCGACAAAGTAATGGACATATAAGCGACAGAATTTTCACCCGTTTGAGCGAGATTCCAAATATATATGGTAGACTTTTGAACGACATTTTTCTCTTAACTTCTTCTAGTTCAAGTAACCAGTTAACCACAGTTTGTTGCCCCTGTTCCGCGGGGATTTTGCAAAACACCAAATTGTAAAATATATTAAAGATCTAGCACTAATATAATATTATATATAATATATATATATATATATATATTATATATATATATACCGAGTAGTCCAATATTTTACATACTGGACAGTTTTGCAGCTTATATTTTTACGTAGATTTAAACTATCGCTCAAATGCTCATCGTGAAATGGGGGTTATATTTAAAGTCTGTCGCTCAAATGTCCACTAAAGTATGTCGCTCAAATGTCCACTAAAGTCTGTCGCTCAAATGTCCACTAAAGTCATCGCTACAATACCAACTAGGAAGTTTTTAATTTTCGCTCAAATTTGCTGCGCCCTCATGACACCAGTGTAACAACACTGGTGATAACCAGTGTAACAACACTGGTGATATCAGCAATAACATTATTCTTTAAAATATCCTTCAGAGTAGCAATGACAAGTAGTGTTTAAAACAAAGTTGCACAATTAAGCTAAGTATTTAAAATGTATTGGTCGTTTCATTTTTGCGACATTGCTACAATGTAATTGTATAATGTTACTTTTAATAATAGCACATGACAGGCATATGGAGGAAGACCCATCATTTGTCTAGGTTTGTTATGTCATTACATACGGTTTAAATTTTTGTGGATTCCCCTACATAATCTATACGCATTGATGACATTTCTGAACGTTTCGAATAAGTCTTCCTACCCAAACGCCAAGAATATGTAATAAAAGTAATTTCTTTTCAAATCTGAATGGTTAATTGCCTGACTTTAACAATGGTAAAATATATATTAGGGACTCCATTTTAATGACGATCATACTAGAATGCATTTCAACAAAGTGAAATTATAACCAATGAATTGAAATCGACACCGGTTTAGTAGTACATCCCTTAACGATGTCAAATTAAGTTATGCTAGCAGCAACAATTAACTAAGAGTTAAAGTACTTCCACATTATAAGGCGTCATTCAGGCATTATAACTAGGTATGTACATTTGTGTGTCATAGAATTGTACAAGTCGGAAGCTGACCGAGTTACCTTTGCGGAAATCAAATCGGCTGTACTGCAAATGTCCTTGTACCCTCGAAGGTAAAAATATCAAATAGTTAAATAGACCTGTACTAATAGAAATCACAATGAAACTGTCTATAAAGGCTACCCAAGAGATCCAGTAAAAGTGACCTTTATGGGCAGATGACCTTTTAAAACAGGGTCAAATAATGTGAATGAAGAACAATTCGGATACAAATCTACTGGCCTTTATAAGCAGGTGACCCTGATAAAAAGGTGACCTTTAAGGCAGGTTGGACTGTATCGTGGAGATTTTAACTTTAGATCTATTTATTACATAAATACATATTAGTTATACATGTACATGTGTTTGTAAATAAATTATTACAGCACCATTTGGTGGATATTGTAAATTCTTATTTATTCTTTATGTAACGCCCGTTTTCATTGGATGACGTCAGTAATTCGCTGCAGTATTTTCGTCAATATGTTGTCGCAAATTCCGACAGCATAATCGCAGTATACTGCTTCCAATTTTCCCGGTACTTGCACCTGCATATTCGCTACCTAATCATCTTGTTGGAATAATGGAATCTTACACAGGGTAAATCAGAGATATATCAAATACGAGAGGATGAATATTTTCCTGTCATTAAATAATTATATTACACTGTTAGTGATGTAGAATTCTTTTTTCACATGCAAAAAACACAATTTGTAAACAAATATGTGCATCAAGTGTTTAGTTTTCATGCCACCATCCATGCCTTCTGAAAAAGATGTCATTAAATGCTTGACATTATTGCGTAAAATTATTATGACGTCATCAATTTGGTGTCCGTAAGTGATCGTGTCTCTTACGGAATGCACATTATTTTTTACATACTGTCACAAAAATCCAATTAATGCGGGAGATGGTTCGTGTGATCTGTCTAAATCGGTTTAAATAAATTTGGAAAAACCCCCGAGTTATTTTAGTGTTATTTTCAGAAAATGCTTGCCTTGTCCTTTAAAGTATGATTTGTATTAGAATAGGGATAACCATATTGTAATGTTCGATTTGCAGAGGTATATCGGTGGTTATAATGTCGAAAATTAATTTTATTGGAGCCTATAAAACGTTATTTAAGAAAGTATATCTGCAAATCGAATACCACAAGACAGTTATCTCATATTACTGCACTTACTAAATTGATACATTATAACAATATTTCAGTCGGGACTACATGGAAGATCGAAATGATGTAATTGTTAATCTCGTGCACGTGAACAACCTGATAATGTGGAAAGAGAACCGAAATATGTAATACGATCGTAATAATGTAGATACAGCACTGAAACATGACACAGAGACAGCATTATGTTGATGTAGGACTGGACATAACACAGAAACAGCATAATGGGGATATAGGCCTGAAACATGGCACACAAACATCATAACGCGAATGTAGCAATGAAACATGGTATATGTACAGAAACATAATAGTATCAATGCTAAACCGAAACAGGTCTTGCAATCGTGATAATGCCAATGCAGCACTGTAAATGGCACAGAAACCTCATAACGTGAATGCAGCACTGAAGCATGGTAAATATATCTGATAATGTGGAGTCAACATCAGACTATGCCACAATATCCTGAAAAATTTGATAGGGTACACAAACATCATTATGTAAATTCTTTACTGAAATATATCAAAAGCACAAGCTGGTGCTATAATATGCCATAACAGCCCGATAATATGATGTAGCATTACCGGATTATCTCGTATATACCCATGTGTATAAGATATATTGTACTAAGATTTGGAGATGTTAAAATGGATGATAAGCTAGTGATGAGAAATATTTGTCTCATATTAAAGACTAATGGAATAAATAAATGAAGAAATAATGATAACAGGCACTGTACGGACGAATATACATGCCATTTCAGCGTTAAATGGAAATTACTAATAAAATCATACGACATCAATATGTCTAATCTGCATTTTCAAATTATTATCCTAACATTAAAAGCCACATTTATACAGTATCAAGTTATCAAGGAAAAACACTCACATGCATGCATAACGCATGATTTAGTATAATGGTGATTGCGAAATCCATGTCATACATGTCTTAGAACTCATATAGAATCTTAACAATCACATACTGCAAGCTTGCATTTTATGGATTTCAGTTTGTTATATCAGCTTGCGATCTTTTCTTCTTTTTAAGATATAAACTAAGCAATGCTTAATTTCTATGTTTTCTGTATTTGATGACATTTCTGTTTCTTTGGTAACGTTTTACTGCTTTACAATAATTTTCAGACTAATTTTACGAAAGTTAATAAAGCGGAGGTTTGTTTGTTGTTGTTAAGTTCATATACAATCCACATATTATTGTTGTCATTTATAATCTGTAGTGACAGACTATACTATGTTTGATGGAAAAAAACATTCATCTTGCGTTTTAAAAAAGGAGTAATCGCTTAATTATTTTAAATGGTGCAAAATATTATTTTTGCATTAGTTAATTGACCGTTAAAACTCCCCAAGTACTATAAACATACTTGTAAGTCTATGACTCTATAATGTTTTATTTTCTACATTCTATATTTCTTTTCTTATACCAACTATTTTAAATCCTTTTATCTGGGAGGTATGGGTTCGAACCCCTGCCGGGTTTAACCAAGAATATATGTGTCGCTTGAATTATCGGCATTTCGCAATAAAAGCCACGGGATTCTTCGGAAAAGACATTAAAAACCAATTACCTTTTGTAGGTATGGTACGCTAAAGAACCCTCCCTTCATAATACGCTGAGCTTCATGTAAAGGTCAGAATTTCCGCACCTTCACCTGCACCTGGTGACTTATCGATATAAGTGAAATATTCTTGACTGACACGTAAAACCCTATTTTATGAGTCTTTACCTTCATTCACTAAATCGGATTGGATTAACAGAGAAAGTGTACTAGAATTATATGGAGTAATTTAACAAAAAATCATATTGAAACTGAAATTGTGATGTTTCCAATTGTTCAGTTGCAATCACACATCTCCAATTCAACACAAAAAAACATATACAACACGTACACAGACATACTTATATAACAATATATTCTTATAGATCAGTATACAATCCTTTTGAAGAAAGGCGCTAAAAACTAAATGGATTGGTTTCAAAATATAAAAGGTTTATGAGTTCACAATTCCCTATAGATTTTAAAACTGTAGTTAGTCCGACAAATTTTCAGTTTTAACTTACATACATGATCATTAAATAAAACTCTTCCACTTTTTCTACTCCATAAAAACTTTAATCTAGTAATATGTTCCCTAAAACCAGAATTTATTGTTAAATTAAGTAATACAAAGTGGATTTTTTGTGATTGCAGATTCTTTGGTAAAATTTACATTTATCGGTGATATAAAAACTTTTATTTTTCTGTGTCAAAGGAATAACAAAGAGTTTACATTACAGATACTTTGTGTAATTGTATATAAACCGAGTTCTTTTTTCATCGGGGGAATTATGTACTTTAGAGAACAGAAACTGGTTTAAATCCATCAAGTATTTCGATAAAATAGGCAATAAATGTGTCAAAACATTGTAAATAAAACTAAATAAATCTGAAGTCTTAATGAGGACCCCTTTTTTCTTTATATGATTGAATTAAATAATGGTAAGTACATGTCCCTAATATATCCAATGATGTAGTTTGTTTAGTGTACAAAATTTTAGTTCCCCTCATGGTTCTACCTGAGAGGGGTGGGGGCGACTAAAATGTTCGTCCTCGTTTATCCGTCTGTATGTCCACAGACCATTTTCCGCACTTTTCTCGCAGTGCTTAGAGACATTGCCTTAAATTCGGTGTATAGCTTTAACTTTTAGTAATTTTAGTCAATGTTGTATGAAGTAATGATCCTTTGAACGTTAACATTTTTCTCATTTAACAGTTTTCCACACTTTTTTCGCAGTGCTTTGAGATATTGTTTACAAATTAGGTGTATAGTTTTATCTAATAGAGTACGAGTTTAACTGTAAGTAATTTCTGTCATTTTTGTATGGAGTTTTGGCCCTTTGGACTTTGAAATATGTTGTCCATTTAACAGTTTTCCGCATTTGTCGCTGTGCTTTGCTATATTGCATTCAAATTCGGCGCATATAGAGTTACAGTACGAGTTTTAATATGAGAAGTTTCTGTCTTTTTAATGGAGTTATGGCCCTTTGAACCTAGAAATTTTCAACATTTAATAGATTACCCTTTACACGTGCTTTTCATATGTTACATTTTCTAATAAGTTTCTTTTGAAATATATGGCGTCCGGGAGGGGACACATATTGTAATGGTATCCATTGCTATCAAACACTTGTAATTTCTAGGTTTATGAGACACTAATATTAAAATTGGTTATTATTGTTCTTGTACATCAAACTTCTTAATTACATGTTTGGTACTGATTCTTTAAGTAATTTTAATTACAACATTATTTATTGAAAGTCAATGGCAGTGTTAAGAAAAACCAGCACCAGTAACCAACAACCATAGTAGGACATAATCATGATATCAGTTTTAATTAACACTCTTAAGCAGTTTTGTGACATTACATGTACATATTATACCAGTTTTAATTTTACAGCACTAGACGGCCGTTTCGGAATACAATTCCTTATCAGTAGTGCTTGGACCAAAATTACGAAACCAAAATTATTTTGAAGATGTTGAAAAGCTACCCAAAGGACCAAAATATATTTTACCAAATTCAGCTAAGGAAATACTTTGCCTGAGGGAGTATACCTTAGTTTTTGAGGAATTTCAAATTTTACAAGCAGGAAATTTAGACAATTATAGTATATTTCTGACAATAATACGAAATTATTGCCTACTGAGTTTGTGATATCCTCGGGGCACCAGCCACCAGTAGAGATATCGGCTCAGGGGTTTAAATTACATATTATACCAGTTTTAATTTTACAGCACTAGACTGTCTTTTCGGAATACCTCATCATTAGCGCTCGGACCAAAATTATTTTGAAAAAAAAATTAGTATTTTATCAATTGGAACACATCATGACCATCAATACCAGTTTTATTTGTCCACAAAGGTAGTAAAGATTTTTTTCTTTGATATCAAAATGAAAAATTAATTCAGGATATAAATGAATATAACGAGAAAAGAAGTATTTCTACAAATCAATATCTCCATATCCATAAACAATAGAAGAAGTGATAGTTATGACACTTCAGAACTACTAAATGTAAAACGAATCTTAGAAAATAATTGAATCTTGGGACTTTGTTTGAACTTGCTTCACACGTATGACATGATGGCACTCTTGGACAAGGAAGGTCGTATAAAATTTGTATTTGATTTTTGACGCCAGTGATATGATGGCAGATGAGCACTCATCGATAATTTGTTGTTGTTATATCAACTAAATCAAGATTTCTAATCAAGATTTCTTCACAGGATTGTTATAAGCCAACAAATTACTAGCGGGAAATTTGTGTTCATGGCTGTAAATATATCCAATTATTTTTAATCCCAAAGGTTAATACCACATCTATACTCCTTATTCATGAAAATATAATTACAACAGTAAATGTTATGTCACGTGTAAGAGAGAGAGAGAGGGGGGATAAAAGTATATTAAAGGCAATATATAAAGCGTTTACCAACATATATAAATGTGATTAATTACATGTATACATGTAGGTATTTACTGTAATTGTTTGTAGTGTTTCAACGCCACAAAAAATAGATAAAATAAGTAACAGAATATTGCAAATTTAATATACTTTAAAGGTACTAGTATATGCAAGCTACCTGTTAGCTAAGTGACTATAATCATGCCACCAGGGGGCAATTTTAGCAAAACTTGACTATTGCTAAAGGTATCATATCTATAATTAATAACTTTATTTGCATCAAGCTACACAAAGCTTATGGCAGAAACATAAAGTACAATGATAAACATAGCGGCAGAATAAATAACATACAGTATGCAAAAATATTGGAACACGTGACTTGTTAGAACATTTAGTAAGATATATTACCAACATTTTGATTTCTTAATTAATATGCATTGAAAACATATTTGGCTAATTTAAGTAACACTGATGGTGATCTAGAACTAAGTATATAATAAAGTTTATGTGGTTATAGTATAGTAGTCTTATATTCCTATAGACAGGACAAACGAGAACAAAATGATATTCGTCCTCTGTTACATTCATGTTACAACATGGTATCATATCTATATACATCACTTAAGTACAAGTATTAGAAATGTGGCCTCAATACAATTTCAATGCAGCAACAATGTTATATATGACCCGATGTTAAGTACATTTCAACCCTTTTTACGAAGTTCTTTGATCCCGACTTATGGAATAATTATATCATTATGATATTTACATTACATCCAATCTGGTATTGTGCAGTATACATTTACCTTTCCCGTTCCGTTTATAATTATCTGTTAGATGTACTTACTTGGCTCCTGCAGATATCAGGTAGTACAAATAGTTTATATACATTAGATGCACAGACATTTACTACTACATAATTTGATTTCTCCTAATAGGTGATGACTAGGATATTATTAGTATTATGTATTGCTGTATTTGATGTCGTTTATGCACCACTGTTTTGTTCATGGGTCTATCGCTATTTCAATTTAGCATATTCGTATTGTATTGGTTTCTATTTGGAAACGTTTACATGCAAGAAATAAATTTGTTGCCGAAAAACGTCATTAGTTGATTCAACCTCGAACAATCATCATCATCATCATCATCATAATAATAATAATAATAATAATAATAATAATAAGAAGAAGAAGAAGAAGAAGAAAAGAAACAAACAAACCAAAAAACCAAAACAAACAAACAAAATAAAAATTATAACAAAAAGACAATGAAACGACAGAAAGGAAAGAGTACAAAACATGAATGAATAAAAGTATTAAACAATAAATAAAAAGGGAATAAAATATAATTCTCGTCAAACAAATGAACCAGCACCGAAGCACGTCACGCTGACCAATTCGACGGATTTACTGTTTTTGACGGATTTGTACCATAAAAACGGATAAAAAGACGGATAAAATTAAACGGTCAAATTAGACGGATTTTCCCATTTTGACGGATTTTTTTAATTAAAAGTACAAAAAAATCGAACTATTTATATGGATATTGTTCCAAAGTTAAACACTTCACGATAAAAAAGTACCTAAATGACAATCTCTTGCACTAAAAATGTACCATTCTGGACAAATAAATAAATTTGATTGGTCAGCCTGCCGAAGTATTGACAAACGACAAATTGCATAAACCACAATTTTGTTGCAATACAAATCCAAATATATAAAAATAAAACACATAAATAGCTTAACCTACAGTAAGTAATTGAAATTAAGAACTGTAATTAATTATATAAGTGTACATATATGCGTCATTGATGGTCCATCCTTTAGATATAACCGTTTATTTTAATCTTACTATTTCCTTAAGTGACAATATTAGAGTTTAATCGAACGATCCAAACGGAAACGGAAATCGATGTCTGGATTGCAATGTATCATCGGATTGTAAATTACCTGTTGTAAAAAAAGTTGTCTGCTCGATATCTTAATATAACGTTGTAATTTACCTGTAATAGAAATGTTTTAGACAGTATGTTTCCTGGAATCCGAAAAATAGAAAGTATAAGGATTATTAAAGTGTTTTATAAGTCATAATTTTAATATACAATACAGGCCTGTCGAAGGTTTAACACTGATCTAACGAAAACCTCGGCTATCGATGGCCGAAAATGGATAGCCAGTTTTCGAAAAGTTGTCAAAAGTTAAGATTAGCAGCTGCCAAAATGCTGGCTAGATATAACTAACGGAGGGACGGAATGAGCTGTTGATTCGGCACTTATTCGTAAGTGTAGTCACGGTTAAACTTTCGACAGATATATACTGTATATTTGTTGTTATCTCCCTTGTTTTGTTTGTTTCTATCTTGTGTGGACTGAGGTAGCCATCACCGGATAATAAATTACTTTCATCATATAAAACCATTTGAGGACAACTGTAGCTCTTTCAATATATTAGAACTATTCTATCCTTGAAAACATGTTGTTAAAATATTAAATCATGTTCATACGAAGTTTGTAAATGTTATGTGATAAGTGCACTACGTCTCATAATTATAAAACATTTTCAAACGTAGTATAATCAAATAAGCTACTGTCAAAGCCGGTCTGTTTGTGACAGTGAAGTAACGGTTTTTTTCCATAGAAAATCAAATAAATCTGAATAAAAATTGATAATATTTACTTACTTGTACCTAGTTGTAATAGAAAATCTGATAATTTGATCTTTCATTCAACAACAAATAAAATTTTGCGACATGGTTTCCCATGTGGAATATTGGGTTTAATTTTTTTGTCATATTACTAAATTAGTTAAACACTTTTTATGCAATAAATAAATAAATAAATAAATACTGTAAGCGTATTTATTTTCGCAGTCACGGTATTAATTTTCGCTTATTTCGCGGTTGTTGTTTTTTGCGCGATAGTTAATACTGAGCGAAAATTATCTTATGCTTAAGCTTATTGTGTTGTATGTAACGCAACATAGCAGTGTTGCCGGATAAATACGCCCGACACGTCTATGCGGGGAATTTCAACGCATAAAGAGGTCGGCCACGTTTATGTGGCGGCGTTCAACGCATAAAGATGTGTTGCTTATATGCGGCGCAAGGGTGTCTTTTTGACGCATAAATATGACTAATTTTAACGAGTCTAAAAAGAGCTTATATCTCGACAAAAACGGTTGTGGTGACATTTATGATGACGTGGCCATGGTAGTGGGGTCCCATACTACTCACCGTCATAATGAATCAACTGACCAAATTTCAGCTTAATCGGATGTATGGTTTTCTTTCACATGCACGGAAACAAAATTATCGGCACACACACACACACACACACATACACACACACACGGCGCGCGCGCGCTATAATAATATAATGATAATGGCGGTGTTCTTAGTGACGGTGGTAATGATGATGGCGGTGTGGGTAATGATAGTGAAGGATATTATGGTATCGTGCTTTATGCGGAGGAAGGTAGCTTTTTTGCCGCATAAAAGCGTTCTCTTTATGCGTTGAAATTCCCTGCATAGACGTGTTGGAACACGTTTATGCGGCAGCACCGCTATGTGACGTAACAGTTGTAGTGCATACATGTATTTCAAAAATGCGAACATTTAACTACATGGATATGTCTAAATTTCCGATACCGCGAAAATAAAAACACACGAAACTCTAACATGCAAATATGATTCGGGAATAAGCCTAATGCTTGTGTATTAACCCATTAAAATATGTGGTGATACATGTAGCTTCAAGTGTAAGATTGACGTAGGTGTTTTTTTTCTGATAACAAAAACATAAATATGTCATTATAATATTAAAGATGACATTTGAACTATACAAATTACCAATGAACTATTGATTTATTAAAAAAAATAAAGTCTTTAATTCAAACCAATGTACCTTTTAAATATATTAAATGTTAATTAATTTTCACGAAATAGCAAAAAAATATATGTGTATATAACAAATGTATAATAAAACCGTCGCACAATTAAGACATTCATTTTCCAAAGGCCAAACCCGTCCATTTAGGAAAAACCCATTAAACCCGCCATACATCTTTGAAAAATATATATCAACCCAAAAAATTTAAAGAAGCTTTGTAACGCCACATAGCGGTGTTGTCGCATAAACGTGTTCCAACACGTCTATGCGGGGAATTTCAACGCATAAAGAGAACGCTTTTGTGCGGCAAAAAGGCTACCTTCAGCCGCATAAAGAAAACATTAAAAGCACGATACCATAATATCCTTCACTATCACCACCTATACCTCAATCATCATTACCAGCTTCACTAAAAACACCACCATCATCATTATCATCGTGACGATTATATGATGATGGTCATCATTATCATTATATTATTATCTCCCCGCCCTCAGGGGTGAGGGGGTATAGTAATCTCTCTCTCTCTCTCTCTCTCTCTCTCTCTCTCTCTCTCTCTCTCTCTCTCTCTCTCTCTGTAATTCGGTTTTCGTGCATTTGAAAGAAAATCGCACATCCGATTGAGCTGAAACTTAGTCAGTTGATTAATTACGGTGGGGAGTGGTATGGGATTGCCACCACCACGCATCATCAATATCACCACCACCGTTTTTGTCGAGATATAAAAACTTTTTAAGATTCGTTTAAATTAGTCCTTTTTATGCGTCAAAAAGGCATCCTTCCGCCGCATAAAAGCAAAACATCTTTATGCGTTGAACGCCACCGCATAAACGTGGCCGACCTCTTTATGCGTTGGAATTCCCCGCATATACGTGTTGGAAGCGTTTATGTGGCAATACCGCTATGTGGCGTAACAAAGCTTATTACAACAATTTTCTTAGTACTTTCCATAGCAATTATCATGGACACAACTATTTTATTTGTCATATACTACATTTTGTATGGATTTTATTATTATTAAATTCAAAAAGTGGTATATGGCATAGGTATTACTGTACACAAAACATGTTCAAATACAATTTTATTTGTGCTTACATTTGTATTTAGATACGTCGAGTGGGATAGTAAGTATCTTCCTATTAAACGCGAACTTGTTTACAGCGAACAATTGTATCAATATCTGCAAGGGCATCGAGGGCATACAGATAATATAATACCCTTTTTAATTTGAAATTATGTTTTGAAAAAAATTGTTCTGGAAAGAGTAGACATTCTCTATCATAAAATCAAATTTATCCCAGTGCCTTCCCGATAATGGAAAAATACCAAGAAGGATATAGAATAAAACAAATTATTAAACTATTGTTGAACAAATGTCAATATCAGATCAGCGTATACTTATACAATAACAAATACATGTGCACTGATAATTTTGTAATAAACACACAGTATGGATGATTTATCATTTATCATGCTGGGGAATATATTTGTATCATGCAATAATATTTGATATTTTGGGAAAAATCTCATATTAAAAAAATAATAAGAAAGATACGTGTATGAGCTGAATATACAATATATTAACACAATATTTACGTCTAAACAAGTGAGAGACTACTGTAGTAGCTCATTTTGGATAGAATGCTAGCTCCGTAAGTGGGAGGTCGTTGGTTCAAACCCCGACCGGGTCTGACAGTAAAATTGGGTAGTTACTGTTCTTTCGCAAAGTACTCGGCAATACGAGATGAAAGGCGTGGTTCTTTCTAGAAATAAATTAATAAGTCACCTCAACTATGTTTGGTGTGACTTAACTAGGCCCCGTGTCACGTTAGGCGTGGCATGATAAAGAACCCTGTTGTATAATGCCATCAGCGCAGCCTATAGCTGGTGTTGCTTCGATGTAAGTGAAATATTCTTGACTAGGACCATTATTCAACTCAATTTTAAACAAGTGAGATTTGACAGATGCTACTATAGTTCACTTGTACCGTAGTTAATCAACACTTAATAAAGGATTTAAAGGGTATTTAAGATGTTAAGATACAAGTGTCGTGTGTAATTGATCACTCGGACCAGCATTCTAATGGCGCATATATACACCGACGTAAATCAACCACAACCAGCATTTATCTTTAATTACAGATTTACGTGATAATCGTTACCATCAGTGTCGCAATCAAAGTTGCACATGCAAGAACATTCATTGATCATAGATTTAACAAGTGTTAAAATGAATCGAGACAGCATTTAGCAACTTAATTCATCAAAGTTGTCACGAAATCCTAGTAATTCTGGTTATTTCAATTTAGTACAACAAAGTTTTCAATCACGGTGCTTCTAGCATTTAAAGTAATAAAGTTTCTAAACATGTATAACTACAAATCTTATGTCTGGATAAAAATGCTGAACGATGCACTTGTAAACACCCACTGACAAGTACATATCACCTTGTTCCACTTAAAAACACCCTCCCACAAGTACTATTTACATTATCTCACTTAATAAAAAAAAAACCTCTTACAAGTACCTTTCACATAATGCTCATATTAATCTGACAAATAACATACTACTTACATTCATCCATCCTCTAACAAGTATTTAACGCTTTATTATACCTCATTAGAAAAATACGATACTATCTGTAATGTTATTAAATCGTTGGATCATGTGATCAGGGTGGAGAAAACATCGTGTATCCCATCCCACCTCTTCGGAACACACCATGACGTCACATGACGTAATCGATGGAGAATCGGTCTTGACGTTCTAGCGTTTGCCCAAGCTCCGAAACAGCGCCCACCTCCTAGCTCCGTAAGTCGCAAGGTAGACGCTGCAGACAGCCCTCGACGAAATTTCAAGAGTTCCTCGTTACCAATTTTTGTAAAAAGTTAACTATTTCTGTATCTTACGCAATTGATAATGTTTTCGGCGGCTTTTAACCTTGGAATTTTAATGAACACCAAAAATTGTATTTAGTAATTTGAATTGTACGAAATTGGTTATGTTTTGAAGGGATTGTTTTTTCTTCCGCAAATGCATTGAAATAGAGAAATGCGAAACTAAACTGCAAAATAAACTGCTATATAATGGATGCCATCAAGCAGTGCGCTGAACAAATTCGCCCTGAAATCGGAACAACTACAGACAATAAATGAAAATGGAGAAATCTAATCTTCCTGTTGGATAATGAACGAGTAAATCCTTTCAATAATGCATGTTTTACGCGGTATTTATAGTTTATACAACTGTCACGGTATTTGTTGCACTCCTCACGTAGACCGAATTATCCCTGTACGTAGACAACGAACCTTTTTATTGTATTGATATGGGGCCGTGGGATTCGGTCTATCCTCTATGGGCCTGTTAATCTTGCAACCCAGTCCCAATGGACTATCAATATGCTCCCTTCATAAAATTGCCCTCGATTCATGACACTGAAAGGGATTTAATACTGCTCTTATTTGTAAAATAAATTTATTTTTCCTACAAAACTTGATGTTTTGTCTAATGGAGGACGGATTCATTACAGAATTAAAAAAATATCCATAGTATATATCATAGGTATTTTGTTTAAATTTTATAATGAATCTGGTCCCTATGGGTTATCTGCTGTATTCAAAGCTATGCTGTATTCATACTGACCTGTCAACAGCTGTGTAGGCCAAAATGGCCATTCAAAGCTATACTCTATTCATACTGGCCCCTCAACATCTGCATAGACTTAAAATGGCTATTCAAAGCTATGCTGTATTCATACTGGCCTGTCAACATCTGTGTTGACTTACAATGGCTATTCAAAGCTATGCTGTATTCATACTGGCCCGTCAACATCTGTGTAGACTTACAATGGCCTTTAAAAGCTATGCTGTATTCATACTGGCCCGCCAACATCTGTGTAGGATTGTCAGTTACAATGGCCATTCAACGCTAAATAGTACACATACTTGTAGACTTACCTGTCTGTCAAAGCCAAGGTATACTTGATCTGAAATGGCTGTCAGGTTTTACATATGCTTGCCAGTCATTTTTATGTAGACTTATACTGGACAGTTAATATCTACAACATGTATTACAGACTTTTTTGGTATGTCAGTATGTATATTTTTCCTGTTAAAATTACATAATATGCACTCTTATTAGTACATACATGTACTTGTGCATAAAGATGTAAACAAATGTCAACTTTTCATGGTATTTATAAACTGTGTACTATGTTTTACTACATGATTTTAATACACTCTGTTTTTAAACCACGTGGTTCTCTGAACTATCATTGGTCAATTCAATATACACGCGACTGTTAGATTTTATTTTTTGCATACTATTTCCGCCCAACTGAACTAAAAAAACAATTACAAATATTAAAAAAAATATTTCTTCTTCTATAAGGGAATGAAAATTTCATCTTTTTAAAAAAATATTGCTTTTTTATAAGGGAATGAAAATTTCATTTAAAAACAATATATAATTAAATACTTTCAAAATGGTATATAGCAAAACTGTTGGTATTAATAAATGATAGCTCATCTTCGATATTAATTTAATGAAACATTCGACAAAAAGGGTTTTTGTACCTTTCGACATGACGCAATTCATATTTACGTGATATTTACGTGTATGTGGAGTATCCAATGAGGCTTTCGACTATGTCAAAATAGATCGTAACATCTTTATGTAAAAAGTAATGTTACTCAAAAGTTTACATTTTGTACATATTGACAACATGTTGTTGGAATTAGTACTTGACAGGCCGTAATACACATTTATACGAAAGCCTATTAAGCTCATGAATAAAAAAAAAATTAAAAGGCGTAATAACGCGAATTGAAAGGCGTTATAACGCGAATTAAAAGGCGTAATAACGCGAATTGAAAGGCGTTATAATGCCTTTTTTTGTCTACATATATAGAACAGTCACTTCCCTGAAGAAGGTTTCTCTCAATAGGTTAACAACCCTCACCACAAACAGATTGGTTTTATTAAATAGCTTAAGGCAACTGCAAGTGATTAAACCTTGATCTATTCATACTAAGATGTCACAAATGTAATTTAATCAATGTTAAAAGTTAGCGATTGAAAATTGGACAGGAACTTTTTAATAAATAACTTTGTGTATATTGCCAATGTTTATATTTCAGATTACTTAAAAGGTTTCCATCCCCATAAATAAAATGATACACTTTATGAAAAAACTTTAACATTGAAAAGAAACCTTTCTTTGTTTTACTGAAAAAGTATCTTCATTTCAGCGCAGGATCGGATAATGTGTAGTTTTTGAATTTTCATAGAATAAATACATATAAAACAGCTTATTACATTACATATAGTTGTGCAGGAAACTAAACACACACATACACACACTTTTAATATGTATGTTAAGGTGGGAGGGGGGGGGGGGGTTAGAGTTTAAACCAAAGGACCTCCACATTATTATGGGAGGCATCCTAATTTCGCGTTATATAACGCCTTTCAATTCGCGTTATTACGCCTTTCTAAAGGCGTTATAACGCCTTTATTTCGCGTTATAACCCCTTTTATTTCGCGTTATAACGCCTTTTTTCGCATTATAACGCCTTTATTTCGCGTTATGACGCCTTTTAATTTTTTTTTATTCACGAGCTTAATAAGCTTTCGTACATAGGATTTAATTTTATGAAGCACATGTACATATGTGTGTCTTAAATAAATTTTTAATACAATCGAAGCCATGATAGTGTGTGCAAATATAAAATGTGAAAAATATACTTTGCTGTTCTTGGCAGCAATAGTTTTACTTGTTGATCTTATGTATAATGCAAAACCCAGTATGTAGGATGAATGTTTCCAGGGTGAGTGAATGGGGCCCTTGTCTAAAAATTATACTGTAAAATGTAGCACAATAAATAAATAAATAAATAAATAAAAATAAATAAATAAATAAATAAATAAATAAATAAATAAATAAATAAATAAATAAATAAATAAATAAAATAAAAGAAAAGAAAAAAAAAACTGAAGAAAAGTATAATCATGTATTTGTTGAGTATGTGTTGTCTAAATTTATTGACTTTGTACCCGAAAAAAAAATTCTCCGCCACTCACCATGATATGATGTGAGAGAAAAAACGCTAGGTCGTGTATGCCAAAATATAGATACATTGTATTTATTTTACGCCATTTAATATGGTTTCTCTGTAAAATCTCAAATTTACATTGGTCACAGGACGGGACGTAAGTTTGAAAATCATCATCACCATCATCATCATCATCATCATCATCATCATCATCATCATCATCATCATCATCATCATCATCATCATCATCATCATCATCATCATCATCACAATTACCATGCCATCATCATCATCATCATCATCATCATCATCATCATCATCATCATCATCATCATCATCATCATCATCATCATCACAATTACCATGCCATCATCATCATCATCATCATCATCATCATCATCATCATCATCATCATCATCACAATTACCATGCCATCATCATCATCATCATCATCATCATCACAATTACCATGCCATCATCATCATCATCATCATCATCATCATCATCACAATTACCATGCCATCATCATCATCATCATCATCATCATCATCATCATCATCATCATCATCATCATCACAATTACCATGCCATCATCATCATCATCATCATCATCATCACAATTACCATGCCATCATCATCATCATCATCATCATCATCATCATCATCATCATCATCATCACAATTACCATGCCATCATCATCATCATCATCATCATCATCATCACAATTACCATGCCATCATCATCATCATCATCATCATCATCATCATCACAATTACCATGTCATCATCATCATCATCATCATCATCATCATCATCATCATCATCATCATCATCACCACCACCACCACCACCACCACCACCATCATCATCATCATCATCATCCAAAATGAAGTTGTTAACTTTCTATATACTAGTAATCAAAATAGTGATAAAGATGGTTTACATAAACTTTTAGTATGTATTTTGTACATGTACATTCATTGCAAATCCGAGCAAAATCGAGTCACAGTTGAACTGATCATATAAAGACCCACCAATTGCAGACTGGCCATATGCAAGCTCCAGTCTCCCAATCATTCCAGAACTAAGTTTTTTTCTTTACTTAAATTTCGCAAATTTTTGGCAATCTGTTGGAACTTTACATGATTGTACATTTTACTGGTCCTAGTTTAACAATTATTTCTTCTGAAGTTGAATCGGGCAAATTTGAAATCTGATTAATATCCTGTTAGTTTTCTAGAAATTCGTAAATTTAAGGTGTCATTTTGAAGATTAGTTTTTACGTTATTAAACATGTATTCAAATTTTGTTGAAAATTTGTATTGTATTACATTAAAGTATTGTCAAGATTCTTCGGGTTTAAGTTAAGGACAGTCTTAGTTAAGAAATGATTGTGAATCTTGAAAATGGAGACGTTAGTCGTAGAATCAATTGTTTATAATATAATGATAAATAAAATAATATTTATTTGCATCAATCTACACCAAGCTTATAGCACAAACTTTAAATACAATGATAAAGATAGCGGCAGAATAAAATAACATACATGTATAGATATACAAAAATATTAGAAAACATGACTTGTTAGAACATTCAGTAAGATATATTACCAACATTTTGTTTTCTTAATTTATATGCGTAGAAAACATATTTGGCTAATTTAAGCAATAATGGTGGTGAGCTGGCCCCAGTTTCACAATCATTTCTTAACTTAGAATTTTCCTTAACTTAAATCTGGCAAATTAAGATCCTTTATAATTTTGTTAATTGTTCATATATAAGAAAATTTAAGGCGTCATTTTAAAGATTTTATCAAGCTTATGACATTTGCATTTAGTTTTTACAAAAATATTTATTCGTAGTTCCAAACAGAGCTTGTTAAAATTTGCTAGATTTAAGTTAAGGGAAATCTTAGTTAAGGAATGATTGTGAAACCGGGGCCTGGAACGTAATATATAATATAGTTTATATCATAAAATACATTAAAAAAATAGTATATGACAGTACTGTCATATACCATTTTTTGAATGTATTATATGATTAAATTCAAAAATGGTATATGACATTACTAATGCGCTTCTCTATATATTAGCAAGATAACCTTTGGTCATTATTAATACGCAATCAGTTTCTGTACGTAAAACAATTTCACGTGCGCACATAAAAGTTCCACACGCGCACGTAAAGACTTCCACGTGCGCACGTATATTACTATACTCGTAATAGTTCTACGTGTGCATGTGGATTTTTTTTTCTGCATGGCCTCATTCAGCCACCGTAGATTTGAACTCATGTCGTATAATCATGTAACCATAGCAGTAAGTGTCAGCAAAATTATAAAATCTAAATTGCATGTTCAGTGGTCAGTTTTAATTATCCTATTATTTAAAAATAAAATTGATCATTTCCGGTTGAGAGTACCACTTTTTTGAAAACTCGAGAAATTTGCGTTTTGAAAATATTTTCAGAAACAATAGCATAAAAGTTGGTCTTTAACAAGAGAACAATTTAAGACGGGGAAACCCCCTAATTTTTCATATTTAAGCACAAAATGATATTACCAAGAAAAATGCCAGTAAAACAGAACTTTGTATGAACCAAAATCTGAAAATTTACATATAATTTTGTTGCTTTTTTACGTAAGTGCAAGAATTGTTCGACTTTTATTTTTTCAAAAACCAAAACGGTCCATTTAGGGCAAAATATCCATCAAACCCGTTATATCTCTTTCTCACTTTAGACAGACATTAGTTAGAGTAAATATCCAGTGGTGTGGTTAAATTACTATGTAAATTTCCTGATTTTAGAGAGGCACCGGATTAAATGTCTTGTTTCGGTTTAAAATACTATCAAACCTCGATTAAAAAAATTCTCAACTTTCAAATGGTGTGGTTAAAATAAATGTACCATTTGGATCACTGATCATAAAATTCCCTTCGTTGGACAGGCACTGAAGAAAATATCCACTGGTGTACCAAAGTAAAAAAAAGTAATTATAAAATTCCCCTCTTTGGACAGGCACTGAAGAAAATATCCACTGGTGTACCAAGGTGAAAAAAGTAATTATAAAATTCCCCTCTTTGGACAGGCACTGAAGAAAATATCCACTGGTGTACCAAGGTGAAAAAAGTAATTATAAAATTCCCCTCTTTGGACAGGCACTGTAAAATACGTTATCCTGTATTACTTAGATAATTATTGAGGCTAATTATTAGGACCACACACCTCGCATAAAACTGTCTCATGAATTAATTTTTGAATTTTTAAAGGTATAATATTGAAAGGAATTGGTATTTTAAGATATAAAATATAAATTAGTATAATGTTTAAGTTAGTCATATCATTCATTTTATTATTATCTTGTTTTTAAAGGAAACATGCGATTATTACTAACCTTACAAACCAGAGCTAAGTAAACAAATCAATTATCGACTGTCCTAAATACACAAGGCGGCGACTACTTGTTGACTGATGTTTGATTGAGTTTTATGTCCGTTTAAAATTATTTCACTTATATTTACACGCCAATCATATGTTCAGTGACAGACATTTTGTCATTCGCACGGGCATCGGTTTTTAAGATCTCATTCAAAAGAGCCCTTGACTTTCATTTCTAAATACCGAGCGCTTGGCGAAAGAACACTCACCACCTATTTTCAAGTGTTGGTTTGAATCGACCGAGTTCAAACCCATGGCCTTTAACATAACTAGCGAACACTAGACCAACTGAGGTACCAAACTCGTTGACAGCAAAGATCTAAATCGTGAGGAAAGGTATATTACCCAATAGTTAGCCCCGGAAAATTCGACATGTCCGATATAATTAGAAAATACAATACAAAAGTGTTTAATAGTTTCACAATATTAATCTTCACTTAAATGCAAAGATGGTATTTCAAAAGATGTCAGTTCGCTTGCACCCATCACTAGGATGGGCATTAGTGGTTTTCTGGTTCCTGTATCATACTGCTTGAATTTATCCTAGCATAAAACGTCATCAAAAAGTATGTTTAAAACTTGATTTAATTATTTCAGTAACATTGGTTGTGTTTATTAAAATATTTATTGACAATCTCTTTTATATTAATCATAATTTTTTAAAATTGTAAATGAAAGATTATGTTGCTGATATAACTGATATAATAATATTATTATGTAATAATTCATAAATAAGGAAAAACAAGAGGAATAACTCTATCAGTGTGGTGTTTTTTTTAAATACAACCCATTCGATTAACTAAAATGCGTTTCCCGGCGTCACATGATAATATACAGGCGCCAGCAGACTTCCCCACTTCCACCAGATCCACAGAAAACCATGGTCAGGGGCGTAGCTGGGTCCGAGATATCACAATATGCATGTGAGACTGTGTGCTAAGTATTACCATGCGTTTAACTTGTGTTAATCCTCAAAATGCGCGTGTACGTGTATATTTGTGTTTGTGTTTATCACTGCATAGTGTGTGTGTGTGTGTGTGTGTGTGTGTGTGTGTGTGTGTGTGTGTGTTTTACGACCTCTCTCTCTCTCTCTCTCTCTCTCTCTCTCTCTCATAGCGTGGAAGGGTATATTTGCATATATGTAGCACAAAATGCGTTCTCTCTCTCTCTCTCTCTCTCTCTCTTCTTTCTCTCGCTGTGTGTAGCGAGTTTTGTGAAAATATACTTTATTTGTCTTATTGTTCTGGATCAAGTTGGATTTAAATGTAATTTACCCTACAGGTAATTATATAAATCGCGCATGTCTTCGATCCAAAGCTGTGTTCACTATTCATTAAAACATTTTGTGGTATGTAAGAGTTACGTGGAATGCCATAACCAAGTATAATAGAATAATTTTAATTGTATTTAACCAAATTCTTCAAAAAGTTAAGCTATACTGTGAAGAAACGTCTATGAAAAAATGAATATATTTTTTTATCTTTATATCAAAATTTAACATAAAATATAACATGTATCTACAAAGTTGATTTTAAATACATTACTAAACGACACCAGAATGAAGTGATTCCAGATATCGTTATAAACCAACATTACTCAATGTTAATCAATTCTGTTTCCCGGGCTGTTCTTAACTGAATAGTGTAAGATGTCGGAGCAGTCTCCGATATCAAACGGGAAGGTGGTTCATTATATCCGTGATGGATGTTTTGACCACTCGCCCTTTCGGGGCGCTCTCTCAATTCTCATACTATTTCTGACTTATTTACTTTCCTGATTTCTGTCTTGTATTGTACAGTTGGTGTTCTATTGCTTACAATAGCCATCATCTGCCCCTGGACTACTGTTGCCTAGTGGTTCAGGGTTCAACTCTCCTGGGTTACGGTTGCCTAGTGGTTAAAGCACAAATCTTTAATCACATCGCGTCTGTAGTCCAGGGTTCCACTTGGTCAGTCGATATCTATCCTCTGTTCCTGGGCTACGGTTGCCTAGTGGTTAAAGTCTTTAATCACAAGGTGCTTAATAAACCAAGCTGTTTAATTGCATCAGCGCAACACAGGCAAAATTTAAGCACCTTAGCATATAGCTGGTGACGTCTCGTGTAAGTGAAATATTCTTGTCTGGTATAAAAAACGCCATCATTCAACTTCTGATCAACTTTTAAAGTAAAGGTTGCTAATTTGTCCCTCAAAATAATGTGCGAAAAAACATATCAGGAGTTTAGCAACAAATGAACGGCTGGTTAATTGCTGATGTTGAGTAAAAGAACGGGCTATCCTCTTTCCTTGGAGTTAATCTCTGGCGTTTTTGGAGGTTTTTGTTCGATTTCATACTTGTTCAAATCATTATCATTAATAATTCGTCCTCTGGCCGATACTGGTTGTCATGGTACCACTATGCTTACGCTTTGTGAAAATTAGTTTGAAGCAGACCACATGAACATTAAGAGAAGAGTAAAGAATGTATTATTTGTGTGTGACTAAAACAATACACAAACAATTGATCACCATTCTTATCCATGATGTTATTAATCTCTGAACTAGTGTGTGTAAAACTAAGTTTCACCATTAATACCCATGACTTTATATAAAAAGCATTATGTAACAACGTGTGTGTGTGTGTGTGTGTGTGTGTGTGTGTGTGTGTGGTGTCACAGGGGCGTAGCTGGGTCTAAGATATCGTGTATGCACAGAGGCATGATGTGCAGAGTGCCGATGGAAGTGGGTGCGGGAGGAGTTGGGGGAGGGGGGTCCGGGGAATTTTTTAATATTAAATCGAAAAACACGCAATTTGGAGTGTTTTAATGTCTTTATAACACATTGTAAAAACTTTATACCGAAATCGTTAATTGAAAGAGAAATTTTGATTAAGCTCAGTAGATTGCTGTCAAATGATTTTTATAGCAGGATATTTCGATTTCTGATTTGTGTTTTTAAAAACTCTTAGTACCTCGTCATATTCTATGTTAAATGTGTTAGTTCAGTTGGTTCAGTGCTCGCTTCTTATGTGGAAGGCCGGGGTTCGAATGCCGGCCAGGCAGACCAAAGACTTGAAAAGTGGCGGTCTTCAGCAATTATAAATGAAATTCACCGATATTTTGGACGAGAATTTTAAAAATGATGCCCTTGGTACGGTAAGCGTGACACGCGAAAAACACTTAATGCACATTGCGCTACACGCACTAGAAACTTGTATTAATTAAATGAAATTTTATTCTAAATACATTGACATATTTGTCAAAATAATGTGCAGGCCTTTTGACTTAATGTGGTTACCCCTGGAAAACCACTGTGACCCACAAGTATCAATGACCCTAGGCCTCGGTACGATGGGTGTATAAAATCTCTCACAAACACTAGTGTACCCCGATGACCCACAAATTCGTTAAATATAGGTTAATTTGACAGCAGTCACCAACAGTCCAAGGAGAATAACTCACAGTAAATCAAGAAGTGTTTAATGTTGGGAGAAAAAGTTCGAATTCAGAACTTTCAAACTTGTAAAATGAAAAATGAAATAAAACATTTATGCTTGTACATAAATGTATTATCTATCAGAGAAATCTTGTCATGATTCATGGTTTTCCCGTTTTCCGATACACCAGTCATATTTCTTACTCAAACTTGTGTTTTCGCACTTCGCGGAAAACATTTATAGACATTTTAATGAACAAGTCGATCTCGGAGCCATACAATTTGTTTTAACTGAAGTATAAACAGAAATGGATTACACTCAGTTATTTGTCTGGAAAAAAAATCATTACTGATTTTTTTTATGAAATGTATTTAAAATCAACCGACCTTCAGAATATGCACGTTAGGTTTCCATAATGTATATATTCCAATAATCTAGTTTTACTGAAAATAATTGACAATTTCTGCAATGCTGGAAAATTAACAAAAACTATTACTCCGCCTTTTTCCCCATGTAAGGCATAATGACACTGTCATGTATAACCTGTTTTTATGCAAGGAATGAAGGCACATACCATATTATGTTCTGTGTAATGTTATTATACCATAATGCATTATTTATGAAGGTATTTGCGATAGAATTCAGCTTGACTGACGTGTTTGAGCGGGGTTAAGCATGTATCTGGAATTCACATTTTCAATAATTCTCAGAAATATACACAAATGTATTTTACATGCTCATCTGAAACCTATCATTGGTTCTACCTTTTTACCATAGCTTAATTGAGCCATGGATTAACACATTTCAGCTATATGCTTGTGTTCTTATAATTATCATGTAAATATTTAAAAACACACACACACACACACACACACACACACCACACACACACATATATATATATATATTGTTTTCACTTCAAATGCAAGTCATTTTTTTTCTAATTTACTTGACAGTTCTTGGATCATTATCTAATCTCTATATAACCATATACACAAGTGTTTATTTCCTTTGGCCTAATTGTGTTGTCAATCGCCTGTGGCACCTATTTAACTCTGAATGCAATTCATAAAAAAAGGAGTTAGGTTTGTCATAAGAGGTGGAGTCAAAAACTTTATACTATACAGAGACAAAGTAAAAAACGATGAGGAGCTCAAACCTTCCTGGTATATTAGGCCGAGTCTTGTTATATACATAGCTAAATTTCTGTTTTTGTCTTCATCTGGTTCTTGAGAAAAATTCACGAAACTGAGTGTAATGCATTTCTGATTATACTTTAGTTCCTGTTTTATTGGTGTTACATCTCTCTCGCTCTCTCTCGTGGTTTGAAGTGAATGGAAAGTGTTTTAGAAGTAATTGAAATATATACCCATTTCAATTTCTCATTCTTCCGGTATTGCACATGTAATTGACAACTTAGCTCAAAATAATGATGGCAGAAATATCGATCTATAAATAGCTTACCCCGTGAAATTAAATTTGCCTGAAGTGATATGAAAATAGGTTATAGATAATTTTACAAATTAAAATCTTCACTTTCGTAAAGATGGCGTATCAAAAGATGTCAGTTCGCTTGCACCCATCACTAGGATGGGCATTAGTGGTTTTCTAATGACTCAATTAGGTTGCTTGATTTTATTCTAGCATGAAACATTATCTACAAGTATGTCTAAACATATTTTAACTATTTCAATTAAATTTGTTAAGTTCATTAAAACGTCTTATTAACGTTCTGTTTTATATTGATTACAATTTTTAAAATTAGCGAATGAAGGATTTTGTTGGTGAATAAAAGTGATTTAATATTTAACTATATAATAATTCATAAATAAAGAAAAACAAGAGGAATAACTCTACCAATATTATTAAATACAACATAATCGACTAACATAAAAAGCGTTTGCCGGCGTGATAATTTACAAACGTCAGCGGTGATCATGTATAGACATTTTTATGAACTAAACTATATTAAACCCGGCTAATTTGTATACGGTCTCTCTCTCTCTCTCTCTCTCTCTCTCTCTCTCTCTCAATGCAAAGAAAAGGTTTTTAGGAAGATTAATTAGAAAAACATCACTGCAAAACTTCGATAATTGGTTACATCGATAGTGTACATGTACGTGACAACAAAATAATAACAACACATATTTTATAATTATTTAAAATTAATTGTGAAAATATTTATTTTAATTGATAGTTTAGGTTCTCTGTAGCAAGATTGTTATCAGTATAAAGATGAACAATGTGTTAAAAATGCGTACATCTGGCGTGATCCCTCATATACTGTTCATAAAACAACATAATTATACAATATATTTCTATCGCCATTAAGGTAACTATTGTTTATTATTAACAATGATGAACAAGATACAACTGATTTTGTCAAAAAAGTCAAGATACAGTTAAAATATGTGAAAACTACTTAATAGGTATTTCTAATCCATGCATTAATCTTTAGCACAGTTTATTATCAAGCATCCCGCCTGGTTAAAAAGCAAGATTTGTACCACCCCAAAAGCATGGCACCCAGGAGGAAAGAGGAAAATAGGTCGGCCAAAAACAACATGACGCAGAACAACAGAGAAAGAAAGAACACAACTGGGATGGAAGAGGTGGAGCTGCCAACGACAGAGCATCATGGAGTAGGTGTAATGAGGCCAGGCCTTATGTTCCAGCGGACAGGAAGAGGATAGTTGAGGTGAGATAATCAGTAGAATAAATCGCGCAAGCTATGAATCTAAAAATGTAAACATGTGTACCTAAGAAATACATATACAAGTACATGTTTTTTATGTTAGAAATGCGTTAATATGAAACCTAGAAATGAGAATATTTTCTTTAAAGCTGAACCTACTCATAGTCTTATATTCCACTAGTTTCGATTAAATTCGAAATATGTCGAAATTTATTCTGTTATTTTATTGATTATCTAATTATTATCAGACTTTTCGACATATGTTTTGTATAAAAAATATACAAGTTAATTTCAAAGCATTTTAGTACCAGATGTCAATCATATGCATTACGCAAACTTTTGTAATAGTTACCTTTTGACACAGTTTATTGCTACAATTTGAGCCACATCACGTAACAATATAATAAAAAAAAGGCAATAAATATCGAATTGATGAATTGGGTTAAAGACACACATAGCAATGAATATTGTTAGCTTTAATTTACATAAATATTTGTCGGCCAAATCTACTAGTTTTTAAGATAGACAAATTAATGTATTTGGGTATACGTGTAAAATTGTTTTCACGTTGATTGTGAATAGATGAATATGTTTTTCAAAAAAAAAAAAAAAAAATCTGTGATAATTTTTCAAAATATATTCATTGCATTCTGCTCTCTCTTCTCTTCTCTCTCTCTCTCTCTCTCTCTCTCTCTCCTCTCTCATCAGTTTGATATAATTTACTGCATAGTACTGTGAACACACACACACACACACACACACACACACACACTTGTTTGTATATTAATGTATAAGTTTTTAAATGTTCTGATTTATTTTATTTTTTGTGAAGCTTTGAAACTTTTATAATGATACGACTGTCCACTTAATCTTGAACATACATCAATCATGAGTGCATAATGTTTTTATTGAGATGCAAAAAGAAACAATTCAAAGCGAAAATGCATTCCACTAGTAAATTAAAGTGGTTATCTACTACAGTTTCTACAGAATACGGTAACCTAACTACAGGCGGGATAATTAAGCACACGAAGATCCTGTCATCATTTGAAACACATGACGTCAATCCATCACGTTATAATTACCATACGGAGATGTTAACCTCAAACATAATTATATTATGATTATAAAAAATGTCTCAAAACGTTTTTAAATTTTTGTAAATTGATTTAATTTTATTTTTTGTAACGGAACCACATACTGGGTAAATATTGAGAAAGTAATTATTGCCAGCAGTGTTTCTAAGAAAAATTGAGTAATACACGATAGCACATATTACGCTTATTACTGAAACCGGTCGAGTGGTTTAAAGTGCACATACGAATCGATCACAACGCATCACAATAATCTAGGTTCGAAGATACGTGTGTTGTTTGTTAGCCAAAAGTTGGTGGTTTTCTCCGGCAATCCCCAATCTTCAATTTTCCAATCTTCAACAATCAGGCGTAAACTGACCATCTCGAAATTAGCATTAACTGAATTAATGTTTACGGGGTAAGGGCCTTAAAATCATTAATTCAACCCTTATTTCTTCAAAGTGATGATTATAGTGATGATGATGATGATGATGATTATGATGATGATGATGATGATGATGAAAATGACGACGACGACAACAACAATGATGATGGAAACGACGACGACAGCAACAACAATGATGATGACGATGATGAAAACGACGACGACAACAACAACAATGACGATGATGATGAAAACGACGACGACAGCAACAACAATGATGATGATGATGATGAAATCGACGACGACAACAACAACAATGATGATGATGATAACAACAACGACAATAACAACAATCGACGACGACAACAACAACAATGATGATGATGATGATGATAACAACAACGACAACAACAACAATGATGATGATGATGAAAACGACGACGACGACGACAACAACAACAATGATGATGAAAACGACGGCGACAACAACAACAATGATGATGATAATGATGAAAACAACGACGACAACAACAACAATGATGATGAAAACGACGACGACAACAACAAAATTGATGATGATGGTGAAAACGACAACGACGACAACAACAACAACAATGATGATGAAAACGACGGCGACAAAAACAACAATATGATGATAAAAACGACGACGACAACAACAACAACAATGATGATGAAAACGACGACGACGACAACAACAATGATGATGAAAACGACGACAAGGACAACAACAATGATGATAAAAACGACGACGACAACAACAACAATGATGATGATGATGATGAAAACGACGACGACAACAAAAACAATGATGATGATGATGAAAACGAGGACAGCAACAACAACAACAATGATGATGATGATGATGATGATGATGATGATGAAAACGACGACGACAACAACAACGACGATGATGATGATGACAACGACGACGACGTCAACAACAACAATGATGATGACGATGATGATGAAAACGACGACGACAACAACAACAACGATGATGATGATGATTAAAAGTAAAATTTAAAATATAAAAACATTTTTATCCATTATAAAACTTCATACACGAACAAAAACGTGACCAAATTAACATTCTCCCGTTCAGATGGATAGTAAAAGATGGATATTGAATTTATTTAATCTTTCTAGAGAAATATCCTTATTCTAGCATGAAAGCGATTATCAGGTTTCTTAATCGTAAATTATGTTTCCGCTAGAAAGCGTGAAAAAGTAATTACTAAAATAAATATCCGTTTCCTTGATATCGCTGTAACAATTATTTTTGACCAATTAAGATGATTTTAGAAAATGCTGTCAGCTAATCATATAAAAATAAGTGGAAAAAGGAGGATTTAATATGCAATACAAACCTGTTAAAGTTTAACACTGAGCTAACGAAAGAGAATGTTGAAGCATGGCCGCCGAGAGAACAATATATGAATAACTTGCAGATGGCCAAAAGCTGTCTAAATATACAGTATATATAGCAGCTGCCGAAATATATGGAGATCTATTTAGGTAACGAGTGACCAAGATGACCAGCGGATTAGATGCTAGCTAATTATTATGATTAGTTTTAGACTTATGACAGGTCTGTTCTGTTGCTCTATCTAAATTTGGAGGCTCCATATTTCCAAAAAAGCTAAAAGTACCTACAAATGTATATGCATCTTTCCGAATATCCCTTCAGGAGGTTTATATGCTTTAACCTCGAAACACTGTCTTTAGTATATAGGCTTTGTTCTTGGGTAAAATTTCTTACTTACATTTCATATGTACAATCTGATATCTGGTGCCAGTTTTTCGAAGCTTGATTAGTTTAATGAATTGGTTAGTCAAAATTGGAATTTTGCATAATTTAAGATCTGATGCGAAATTAATGTTGAGAATGTTGAAAGTGAATAGAATTCCATAATACTTAACCATATCATTATAACATTATCAATTTGTTAATGTTATTTCGATTTTAATTGACTTTTTTTAAAATTTGTGTTATAAATCATTGATTAAACTAATCAAGCTTCGAATAACTGGGTCCTGGTTGAATATTTTATTTTATTTTCCCCTGGAAGTATAAGTTTTCGCGTACTACTACTTTTTTTAACTCCGAATTTATTATTATTATTTTTTATTTATTTTTGCACATTTGTATATATAATTTTCTTTACCAATTAATATACAACTGATGTAAGTATTTTTTCATTGTAAATGTCCAAACGTCATCAAATGTATGTTGAATATAGAAATATAGAATGATGTAATGCGTTAGCGGGATCAAAGACAAGGATTTGGAATTTCTTGCAATGCTGAATTGTTACGTTTTATTTTCAGACAAAACATACTTTTCACAAAATCCTTCTGTCAAATAAAATCCACTAAATGTTTTTATAAAAAACAATTTTGAGAGAAAATTTCTAAAAAAAAAAATCAACATTGTTATTGATTTAGTTACACCAGTGACAAATTAGCTCCTTCTAAAGTATCAGGCATTATCTTCACGATCTAAACAGCGTTATCTTTAATTCGTCAGATTTCCATGTATTGAACTAGTATCAAATAAGCATGCCTGTAATTTCCATGTTCTCAGATACAGTAACTGTCAATATTGTTATTCCAGTAATTCAATAGGATTTACTAAGTTGACACTTGATGGGCGTGATGCTGTCAACACTGTCAGTGCTTTATAGAGAGTAAAACAAGATTAATTGGATATTAAATGGAATTGCTATTGGAAACTTCAACCGGAAGATTAAGTTTTAATCACAAATTGTAAAATTATCTTTGTTCATCTTACTTAATTGTCATTGCTTATTTAATCCTTTTTAGGATTCGCTGCACATACCAATACAATTCCCAGATGGGATCAAATATACACATTAAACATTAAATAGCTGTTTTAGGAATTCGATTTTGAAACTTTTTTAAGAACTTAACTAACACTGTATTAAAGGCCTTAGACAGAAACCAAGTGCAAATAAAAACAAAAGCATCTGTTGTTACTAATAGCTGTCAATTTTCTTTAAAAAGAGGTAGATTGAAAAGAATCGGATACAAACCATTATGTCTTCGTATAAGACCCGTTTCAATAATGGTTCACTGGTGATAAAACTTCTATTATATAGTTTGGTATAACATTTCTGTTGATCAGTATCTGACTGCTACATCATGGCTGTCTCGTTGTCCTCTTTTTGGACAATGGTTAATTCCAATTGTCAAATTTTGTTATATGTTGTATTTAACCATTTGTTATAGGCACCAAATCTCATCACTTACGTGACCAGTGTGAGTTTACAGTGCGTCAAATGATTTCACAAAGCAATTAATTATGATCATGATGAGGTGATCGACGATTTTCTGACGCAAATTTGTGAAGAAATCTAATATATGGGTAAATGACCTTGTTGTAAGGAGCGACTTTGTAGTTTTAACGTCTCATTCATTATACCCAATATTAACTTTTTGTTAATTTTCGTCAGCAATTTTCTTTTCTTGATATGAAACATTTATGTGTTCAGGTGTAAATTTAAAAGGGATATCATTGCTTTGTCTAACCAATGAAAATATTTAGATCCGACACTGAGCCAAATGCGTCTGGTCCAAAAGAAAATAGCAAAATGATGAGCTATATCCCTCTATTAGTAATCCGATGAAGATTTTATTTAGAAAATATCCGACAATTTACATCCGAGAAGAATTTAAACACAGCAAGAATAATGTCTCCCTTTTTGTTTATGGGACATAATTACTTCAAGCAGTAAACATTCTACAGTTTTGTTATAATTGCCTTTTTATCCGTCATGATGGTATTGTAAGGTGACGAAGTAATTCCGTGTACAGACGTTAGTTATATAATGAGTGTTATAGTCGTGTGACTTCCATTTTCGTAGATCCATATATTCGTCAGTATTCAATAAAATATACATTAAAACAATCTGTGCTAAAATGTTTAGAACATTCTGTGTTCCAAACATTTACCCTAGGGACCAATTCGGCATAAAACATCTCAATTGATTATCGTAAAATCTCAGAAAAATCAGTATTCTTTAACAAGAACGATACATTTCAATATTACCGGTATTTCGTAAGACTTTTTATATGTCAAAATGTTGATGTTTGTTTTATTTCATTTTGACGTTAATTGTCTCTTCACATTTTTTTCTTTATTAAAAGTGCTTCGATTCTCTATTTGTTTCTATTATGACTTAAATAAATAACTCGTTATTTCTGAATGAAAATGGCATTAAACTAAAACAAATCATAAAATCATGTATTAGATTTGTTAACAGAAAATTATGCTTTCTTCTGATTTATTGTTTTTTATGTTAGAATTTTTTATGTTTTAGTAAAATGTTAATGAGCAAAACTAATAAAATTGATTTTAGATTCTAAAATCATGTGGCCATATTATGCCCATATAGCACATAAAAATTCCTGAATTTTAGAGTTAATATTCTCTTTAATGATCTTTGGAAATGGCTGCCATTTAAAAGGACTGCGCGACTGCTTTTTTTTTTTAGCGCAGTTAAACTGAAAAATAACAATAAAAACGGTGTCCCCATATTAGTTGAACAGATTGACGTCAAACAATGGTAGAAATATTGCCTTGTTATTTATAAAATCTTAAATGTGGTGCACATAGACAAAATGACATTCCATTGGCATAGAGCGCATTAAGATGTCTCCCAAATCCAAGATTGCCTACCTTACTCCCAAAATATAGACTGTTAGTGTTAAAAACATCACTATATTATACATAGTACAATACATAATGACCAAATCTTGAAAATATCAGCAATGAACATATTCCCATATTCCTAAAATATCTGGTATGGCAACCAAAGTCATAGATATATTACCAGCATTGGTATTACCATACGGGTTCTTTTTGTTAATTACATTTAGACCCGAAATTCAGCAAAATGCTTCTGGTCCAAAAAATAGCAAAATGCTCAAATATGTCCGTCTATTAGTAATCCGATGAAGATTTTATTTAGAAAATATCTGACAATTTATCTCCGAGAAGAATTTAAACACAGCAAGACCAATATTTCTCCTTTTTTGTTTATGGGACATAATTATTTCCAGCAGTAAACATTCTACAGTTTTGTTATAATTGCCTTTTTATTCGTCATGATGGTATTTAAGGTGACGTAGTAATTCCGTGCACAGACGTTAGTTATATAATGAATGTTATAGTCGTGTGACTTCCATTTTCGTAGATCCATATATTCGTCAGTATTCAATAAAATATACATTAAAACAATCTGTGCTAAAATGTTTAGAACATTCTGTGTTTCAAACATTTACCTTCGGGACCAATTCGGCATAAAACATCTCAATTGATTATCGTAAAACCTCAGAAAATCCAGAATTCTTTAACAGGAACGATACATTCCAATATTGCCGGTATTTTATCAGACTTTTTATATGTCAAAATGTTGATGTTTGTTTTATTTCATTTTGACGTTTATTGTCTCTTCACATTTTTCTTTATTAAAAGTGCTTCGATTCTCTATTTGTTTCTATTATTACTTAAATAAAAAACTCGTTTTTTCTGAATAAAATGGCATTAAACTAAAACAAATCATAAAACATATTAAGATTTGTTAACAGAAAATTATGCTTCTTTGATTTATTGTTTTTTTTTATTGTTATTGTTATTTTTTTTATTTAGTTTTTTTATTTATTTTTTTTTTTTTTTGGGGGTAAAAATGATAATGAGCAAACTAATAAAATTGATTTAGTTTTTAAAATCATTTGGCGATATATCACATAGTACTTCCTGGGTTGTAGAGTTAATATTCTCTTTAATGATCTTTGGAAATGGCTGTCATTTAAAACAACTGCGTGACTGCTGTTTTCAGCGCAGTAAAAGTGAAAAATAACAGAAAAACGGTGTTACTATAATAGTTGAACAGATTTACGTCAAATAGAAAAAGGTATATGATAGAAATGTTGACTTGTTGTTGATAAAATCTTAAATTTGGTGCACATAGACAAAATGACAGTCCATTGGCATACAGTGCATTTTGATGTCTGCCAAATCCAAGATGGACTACAGATAACAACCTATATCATATATATATATATATATATATATATAATATATATATACATGGCGGAATAATATAAAATAAAATGTTGAAAATACAAGTATCAACAAGGAACATATTCCTAAAATATCTAGTATGACAACCAAAGTCATTATAGATAAATAACCAGCATTGCTATTAACATTCGGTTTTTTTTGTAAAATACATTTAGACCCAAAATTTAGCAAATTGCTTCTGGTCCAAAAATGAATAGCAAAATGCACAACTATATCCCTCTATTAGTAATCCGTTGAAGATATCCGACAATTTATCTCCGAAAAGAAATTAAACACAGCAAGACCAATACATCTCCCTTTTTATTTATTGGTCATAATTATTTCAAGCAGTAAACATTCTACAGTTTTGTTATTATTGCCTTTTTATTCATCATGATGGTATTGTAAGGTGACGTAGTAATTCCGTGCACAGACGTTAGTTATATAATGAGTGTTATAGTCGTGTGACTTGCTTTTTCGTAAATCCATATATTCGTCAGTATTCAATAAAATATACATTAAAATAATCTGTACTAAAATGTTTAGAACATTCTGTGTTTCAAACATTCACCTTCGGGACCAATTCGGTATAAAACATCTCAATTGATTATCGTAAAATCTCAGAAAAATCAGTATTCTTTAACAAGAACGATACATTTCAATATTACCGATATTTCATCAGACTTTTTATATGTCAAAATGTTGATGTTTGTTTTATTTCATTTTGACGTTAATTGTCTCTTCACATTTTTTTCTTTATTAAAAGTGTTTCGATTCTCTATTTGTTTCTATTATGACTTAAATAAATAACTCGTTATTTCTGAATAAAAATGGCATTAAACTAAAACAAATCATAAAACCATGTTAAAGATTTGTTAACAGAAAATTATGCTTTCTTTTGATTTATTGTTTTTTTTTTTTTATTGTTATTGCTATTTTTCTATTAAGCTTTTTATTTATTTTTTTTTTGGTAAAAATTATAATGAGCAAAACTAATAAAATTTATTTTAGTGTCTTAAATCGTGTGGCCATATATCACATAGAACTTCTTGAATTTTAGAGTTAATATTCTCTTTAATGATCTTTGGAAATGGCTGTCATGTAAAAGGACTGCGCGACTGCTGTTTTTCAACGCAGTTAAAGTGAAAAATAACAGATTAAAAACGGTGTCCCAATATTAGTTGAACAGATTCACGTTAAATAAAGGTAGAAATGTTGGTTTGTTGTTTACAAAATCATAAATTTGGTGCACATAGACAAAATGACAGTCTATTGGCATACAGCGCATTATGATGGATGCCAAATCCAAGATGGCCTACAGATAACAACCTTACTCCCATACAATCACCACTATATATATACATAGTACAATTATATAAAATGAAAGGTTGATTTCTAAAAAATCAATATATAAGCATGTGATTATTTCAATATAAAGTGTAACAAAATAAACTAAATAAATAAATTAATGCTTGTTAATGCATTTTAAATCATGAAAACGTTTTACAAAGTCTGACAATATTTTCCAGATGCAAAAGAACACTAAACAGCTAAGAACATTTAAAGCTTTATCAAAAATGGTTATATATTCTTTCCAATTTATATAAAAGAATATGTCCTGATATGATGGACTAAATCCATGCTTCCTTATTCAAGTCGCTTGAGCGTAAATAATTCTCACAACAACTTCCAGTAGAGCACTGCTAGGTTTATCCATCGATTAGAGCATTTATAGTAACACTGATATGAACATCATCATTTTGGCTTGGGCGGATAATTACGCAAACAAAACTCGATCCTTGAGCGGGGGAGGATTACGCCAATTAAATTACATTTTGCCCATCAACCTAACAAACTTGAAATGCGATATTTATAAAATCATTAAAGTATGAACGAATCTTTAGATGGGAAATCAACGAGGGTCAAGTATTGTCGTTATAAAAATAACAAGCATCACATAACATGTAACACATCCGTAAGGATAACAATGGATGTCTGGACATAAAAACAGGCCGTAACTTGAAGAATGTTGAATGTAGCGAAAAAATTGTGACTAATATTTTCTATCAAACTCGAAGTTTTGACACAATCATTCATCTAGGCAATTTGATTGTTACATTTAATATAAAAATGTATAACAACTGTAAAAAATGTCCTTTTTTAACTGAAATGAATGTATTTGAGCATGAGCATGATTGCGATTTCTCTTTAAACAATATGAAGAATGTACAAAGCGTGCACGGCAACATGTGAAGAATTCAAAATTATATTTCATAAATTGGAAATAGTACTTGTTTATATATTCGCTAAGGCAAATAAAAAGTTAATTGATATTTTCACAATAGTTATTTCGTATTTTCGAAATAACATCCGGAATATGCGAAACAGCTATAACGAAGATAATCAATAACAATCACACTAATCCATGTCCGAATCATAATCCAGAAGCTAAATTAAAACTTTGGAACTGACAAGTAAGGTAAGACACGTGAACTTCCACCAGGGAAGTGAGGCCGGGTGCTCCGAAAGGGTAAGCACATTCTGTTAAGCTAGGAAACACCATTTCCAACATAAATAAACGTTTATATACATGTAATCTTACCGGCTCCGTAAAATTGCACTTGATAAAAACTGATTACCAATGAGTTACCCAAATATTTCATCCACCCATTTCGTGCCCCTTCTTTTGAACTCTTCATGAAATACAGCGACAAATGCCAGCGTAAAACATAAATGTAATTCAAAACAACTTATTCCTCATTATCTGCTTCTTGTACTAATGACATATTTATTGAAAAAAACACTTAAAATATTGATTTTTTTAATATACATTTTATATTCGATATGACAATACAAGTTAAAACGCCGTGTTTTTGTAAACCGAGTTTAACGCATCAAACACCTAAACCCCAATAGTATATATAGACCTTTGTATAGTTTTTAAAGCTCAACTGTAATATTTCAAGAATGTTTCAATACAGGACAATATCAATTGCAATGAATTGATACGTTTAGATAAATCAAATAAATTTTTTTTTTCGTTTCATTTCCTTGGTGACAGTAAAGTTTCTACACCATTCCTTACAAAAATCTCTGAAAATGAAAGTAAGTTTACATTAAATAAAAAATAAACGTAACCAAAAAAACTAGATGTGACTGAAAAAACAACAAATTTTGAGGATTGGATTTCTTCCGGCTTTAAAGCCAGGTATAAGTTTTTATATGCAACATTCGAGCTATGCCTTCAACAAATTTATTTTTCGTTCATAGCCGGAGTCGATTGCAAACAACAAATCTATTTACACAATGTAGCCTTTGTAAGCCTTTTGGGGTAAAATGTAGTTTACGCAAATCGTCATGAGTTTGTTTTACGAAAAAAGGACAGTGAAAAAAAAACAACAAACATATGAATACATGTCCGAAAGTTTTTATTTAATTTTATAAATATTATGAATTTTGGCGCTGTTAAAAAAGAACATAAAGATTACTTTTTAATTTAATATCTTCACCATCGTCACCTTCAAGCCAGGTACAAATTCGTATACGAAACACAATGATATATATTGATGATGTCTTACAAGAAGAGATGAACTTGTATCAAGAATAATATGAAAGATCTAGGACACGATAATATCTGTTGTAATTTCAGTTCCACCAGGAAGTCAATTAAAATCGACAAGATCCGTCCCTCAAATAAATAGCTTACAAATAACCCGCCAACTAATGTCAAAATACTTCCGTATCTGTTATATTTGGTCCAATTTTTAGTAAGAAATAGGGAGCCTTGAGGTCAATTTGTGAAACAATACGTGGTATCATGAATTTCTATATTCTCTCTATTTTTCCTACTATGATTGATGTATCATTTATATTTGAAGCTATTTGCTAAAGTACTCGTAGAGAGATATTTCATAAATACCGGATAGAGGAACCTAAATTATACTGCTTAATTGTGGTAGAATTAATTTTTCGAAAACTTATTTCCCACATTAAAAAAATGAAAATTAATATTTGCAAGAGTACTGTAGAGTTCTATAGACAAAAGAAAAACATAATATAATTATAAAACAAACAAACATACTAATCCATATCCGAATCACAATCCAGAAGCAAAGTAAAAACTTTATAAGATATATCTTTAATTGTAGTGACAAGAGAAATAAATGATCCTGGAGACCATATCTACAATGTACTTGTTTTACTTAATTATCTTGCTGTAGCGCGATCATCTATTGTTTCTGAGAATTTTATCTGACTTTTTTCATATCGAAGTCTGCTTTTTATGTTATAGGAAATCAAATTCGATTTATACATACAAAATAAGTTAATCTTCTATTTGTTTGTAAATCAACCCTTCACTTGGGAATTTTTAAAACGTTTTTACCATTTTTTTTAGATAAATACCATTAGAATCACATTTACACAAATGTACGTATATTATCGAATTTAAGTTTATTTTAGCTATCTATGCATATGTGGATTCTATGCTTAATCTTTATCTTCGTAAAACTGTATTACGAACAATTTATGATTATGCTCTTAAAAATTATATCAGAATTATATTTATGTAAAGTAAACCATTTTAAGATAAGGCCTAATACTGGTAATTCTGTAACTTTGAATTTTATTTGATTGATAAGATGGAAATCAATTTAAATCTTTACGAAGGACTTATTCTTATTCCTCTTTATCGGTCGATCTTAAGCTTATTGAAAACATGTGTCTTGTCTTTCTTAGACAGTATGATTTCTAAACTACCAAGCCGAGTAATGGTATCCACTTATATTTTGAATTAGTGGTTTTGTTTGAATTAAACAAAAAACAACATACAAATCCATGCCCAAACCACATTCCTAAAGAAAAGCGAATTAGGTTAAACACGCAAATTTCCACTAGGAAAGTGAGTCCGAGTACACATGCGGTTAAGGTAGCTACACTCGCCACGTGTGCAATTAAAGTTGGGAATTAAAAGGCCATGGAACTATGGACTTCAAATATATCCAGCGTAAATTAACTGTTTAGCGATTAAGGATAACGTTGTTCGTTATTATTCATTTATGTATTTATTTTATTTATATTAAAAGTAAATATGGCATCATTTAATTGCATATATATAATCTCTAGGCATAAGTTGTTTTTATATTAAATTACATTATATAAGGACTTGTTAAACATAGAGAAGGCTGTCGCCAAACCATTCAGCTCCACATACAAATATATAGATGATGTTCCATTTCTTATTAATCCTAAATTCGGAGATTGTGTGACTTGGAAATAAAATATACAGATGATAATTCAAGTTCGGCTTCATATTTGGATTTATACCTAGTTTATAATAGAAGGTTACATTTAATTTGAACCTGGCGACTGCAATTTTACTATTGTCAACTTTCATTTTCTGTAGAGAAATATAAAAAGCAATGAAAATTTAGTTAATTCCCTAAAATTAACAGCAAAAATACCCATTCTTCTCTAAAATGCAAATTATGCTTTAGAATGAAAATCTTTCTTTTTAACGTTAATATCCACCATTTCTTTTTGTAAATTATAGCTATTACAAATAAGAACCGCCAATATCTGAATAGTAATGGCATTTTTTTGTAAATAATTATAGTTATGTAGCTATAATATATATATATATATATATATATATATATATATATATATATATATATTTGATCCTATCAAAACACATAAACTTTTACTAAATCATAGGAAGTAATGTTAGTGATCGTCTTGAATCACAATTCAATAGAACTTTGATTAATGAAAAAGATTGAATTCTGATATTTATAGAGTCACTAAATGGTAACCTTCCAGTGCGATGACTATTAAATCATCATTTTATGGTATCATATCGATAGAAAAGTGGGAATGCCGTTATTAATGTGTCTAAATACCGACAAAATGGATGGAATTCAGTGCACTATTCATACGAATTCAAAATAAAAAACAAGCAAGGGTCATATCTCGTTACGTTGTTTGTCTACCACACGTCACATCATTTTTCATTAATATTTTATTGTTTTTTAATAAAGATAAAAAGAAGAAAACAGTTTTTTTTGTTTTTATTTACAAAAATCAGTGATACAAACTTCTGGTTACATGATTCGCTGTTATTAGTTTATATTGATGGTTATAGACTAACGTTTTTTGTAAACATCTGTCATCATAATACTAGATATCAAGTTATTTACTAACAAAATAATTTTTAATAGAACATTTACAACCTGTTACTTCATTCATAGCGTGTAGACATAATAAAAGGAAGATTGGTGTGTTGATTATCCAGAGTGTTATGTCTTCTGTTGATTCAGTTGAAAACACTAAGACAATTCTAGATGTCTCCCTGTGCCAGGTCATACAGAAATACAAAACACAGATTCACACGCAATAGCGTTGTTCATTGTTTACTTTCTAAGTGTTTATTTCGCAATTTAAAAAATATAAATGGATTTTTTTTCATTTTGTTATGAAAAACAAAAAACAATTTGCAACGTGACATAATTATAGTTCGTGTAACATAACTCGCTGTTCAAAATCACTTTTCCTTTTTCATAAAAAACATAGTTTGATACGCGTAGTTATTCACTGTGCGTCGTCTGTAATAGCACGACGTCACTGGGAGTCATTCTGTTCATGCAAAAATAAAGGACAATATAAGACCAATCAAAATTCTTAAATGAAAAGATAATTGGATAAAATTTCCTTAACAAAAAGAAAACTTACTTTCATTTATTTAGTACTTGATAGGGACAGACTGTATATGTACCTAGCAAACATTTTAGTACAAAACAAATCAATCACAAATATACCAATCCATGCATAAACCACAATCCCAAAGCAAAGTTAAAACAAACATACCAATCAATGTCCAACCCGCAATCCCAAAGCAAAGTAAAAACAAACATACCAATCAATGTCCAACCCGCAATCCTAAAGCAAAGTAAAAACAAACATACCAATCAATGTCCAACCCGCAATCCTAAAGCAAAGTAAAAACAAACATACCAATCAATGTCCAACCCGCAATCCCAAAGCAAAGTAAAAACAAACATACCAATCAATGTCCAACGCGCAATCCCAAAGCAAAGTTAAAACAAACATACCAATCAATGTCCAACCCGCAATCCCAAAGCAAAGTAAAAACAAACATACCAATCAATGTCCAACCCGTAATCCCAAAGCAAAGTAAAAACAAACATACCAATCAATGTCCAACGCGCAATCCCAAAGCAAAGTAAAAACAAACATACCAATCAATGTCCAACCCGCATTCCCAAAGCAAAGTAAAAACAAACATACCAATTAATGTCCAACCCGCACTCCCAAAGCAAAGTAAAAACAAACATACCAATTAATGTCCAACCCGCAATCCCAAAGCAAAGTTAAAACAAACATACCAATCAATGTCCAACCCGCAATCCCAAAGCAAAGTAAAAACAAACATACCAATTAATGTCCAACCCGCAATCCCAAAGCAAAGTAAAAACAAACATACCAATCAATGTCCAACCCGCAATCCCAAAGCAAAGTAAAAACAAACATACCAATCAATGTCCAAATCAAAATCCAAAAGTATTGTAAAAACATACATACTAATCCATGTCTAAACCACAATGTCAAAGCAAAGTAAGCACAAACACACAATGTCAAAGTACTTGTAATGTAAAAACTAACATATTATTCATGTCCAAATCACAATCCCAAAGCCATTTAAAGACTTCGAAACTGGCAAATCATCAAAGTTATCATTTGATCACATCGATTGTTATACTTTTGTTCGTTATTATTGACATATTTAATTACTATAGACAAATAAAAGTCGTTTTAAAATTATGTAAAAAGTCTTTTTCTTTGGTCATAATAACACATATCACCCAAACAGTGTTAAATTATTTACAATTTACAAGTGCGATAACTTAATTACAGTTTGGTTTCCTAAGTAATTCTGTAATTAAGTGATAATAGAATTTAAAGTAGTAATAGTAAATAGATAGTACCCATAACTCCCTTTAGAACCCTTCAGTGTGTATCTTGCTAAATACATTTATAGCATCTGTTCATGAAATGACTGTATTAGAAAATGGAAGAACGAAATGCTCTTTCGGAGTTCCAGAGTTACTTAATCAGTTAATAAAATTATGGTATATCTAAGATGACCAAGGTAACTAGACGTGTAACAAAGAAAATATAATTTAAATGCAATGTTCCTCTTGTCAACATTCTGAAGCGCAAATATAAAGTGCGCTCTAACCACCTTTTTGCAACAGATGCGTTTGATTTTTTCTCAAAACTATAAAGAAAATGTTTGCAAATTGACGTGTGGTTCATAGGTGTATCCTTCTTATGCCATGTGGACCGTATCTGACTTTTATTACACTAATTATTCAGTCTAAACAGATAAACAAATTATGATATGTTCAACAGGAATAGTAGATCACAAGAAAGGCGTCCCCTGTAAGCGTGAACCTGTTTCCAATTTTGTAGAATACACGTTTTAATGAGTTCCATACATCGTATGTTTATGCCATGTTTTTGACCTCATTGCTTGACCTACTTTTACTGTCTTGAACATTATCCGCCTTGCTTTATTCACAACGTGTTCGGAAATATACAACAAAAAGTAAGAAATATTATTGCGTAAAAAAACCATATCACATTTTTATATTATAGGAAGATGATCAATCACTTGTTTCATGTATCAATGACATTCAGCAGTCGTGGTTATATTGAAAAATCTAGGATAATCTGTCTAATGTTATTAGAGGGAAGCTCTATATTTTATCATTCTTCGTCGTTTCAGACGTATAAATATGTACAATTAAATTTGCTACTCAGTAAACTGATACATCTGCAATCCACAATAATACAATAGGCTGCGCAGAAACTAAGTTAATTTGCCGCAATTGTATTTCATAAATATAATTTTTATGAACATTGGATGCTATAACTCAGGGCGAAAAATATAACGTGTATTGCGAATTGACAATAGTTGCACATATACGCATTTCGCATTTAGTGTTAAAAGTCTGTTTTTGTCTCATTTTCTTTAGAGCGAGGCTAGAAAAGTAAACCAGCATTGCAATTTAATATCCCTGTCAATACCTTTACAAAAACTTTTAAAGTTGTATTTCTTCAGCTGATTGGATTGTTGATGAACATGTCAATTAGAAATGAATGGCCAAAAATACGACTTAGGTTGATGAAGATACTTTTCAATCAGCATTTACAAAGCATGATTTTTATACTATTTAGTTTGTTATCTAATATTGCCATGATATTTTATAGATCAGGTCTCGTGTATGCTTGATTAAATCCTCCAGGAAATAATAAACTGAACCAAGTTGCTTTTCCAATTTCTAAAACTTAATCAATTTTAAGCATGTGTTTTTTTTATTGTTGCCGATTGAAATGATTAAAATTGCTAATAGAAGAACGCATAACAGTTTACTTGGAAACGGCCGACGCAATCTACGAGAATATGACATGGGGCAAGTAAATGATAAAAACAACTAATCTATACAAGTCAAGAAAAGACAAGCATTGAGACCTTTGATTATAAAATTCCCAACTTTGAATGGACACTCAAGTAATTGTCAAGCGATTTGTCTTTAGAACTATTACATGCCAAATGTAATCCTACTTACTAATGACTTGTAAATACAATCAAGGGTATTATGTAAATTTACGGTTCCAGCAATCTCAAATATTTTTTAGTTAAAATTTTAAGATAGAAGAGTGAAATATTTTCCTGAAGTTATAAGTACTTTACAACAGCCAGCGAAACCAAAAACACAACACAATAGCCAGCGAAACCAAAAACACAACACAATACTAGGCAACGAAAGGGAAACGAACCAAGACAGGAATAGACAAACACATATTTGAACATCTGATTATAAATGTTATACTGAAGACATCCATTAGAGTGAATACCAAGTGGTATGGCTCTAGACTTGTTGTGTGGCCTATGATTAGCAAATATACATTTCCAAAACACAATTCAACTTATATAAGATCTTTGAAGCAATTTCTCATTTTGTTTTCTTCATTATATGGTGTGTGACGACAGTAGAAATATCTATATTACAGGTTTAAACCAAAAATGGTATAAAACATAAAGGTCACTTAAATATTCCGGTAGTATAAATCGCAATGTATCGGTAAATTAATGCTTCTTGAAAACAAATTAATGCATTTCAAATACAGTCAGTGAGTATTTCACATAAAAAGTATAATTGGAATTTACCAAAATATACTAGATTCTTGCGTATCTGGTAGTTAATTTTTTAAGATTGATTAAACATTATAGTATATATGAGACAAAATGGTCTCCTAATATCCCAAATTCAAACAGATCGGTTGTAGTGAAGATATTAGATGGTTGAGATTGTTGTGTTTCAAAAGAGTCTTTTTTCTGTGCCTTACCAATGCACTTACCATGTTTAATACAATTGTGTTTCATAAAGTAAGATAATATGTTCTTTTTTTCAAAGAAACAAAATTGGTCTGAAAATATTCTTTATCAACTGAAGTGTCGCCTTTAGAATAACCGCGTAAAAGTTCTGACCTGATTCAAGTAACTTTATTTTTTATGTAAATAAAAAACACATAGTTGTAATATGTTACTGTAAATGTTATGTTCACGGGTATCTAGAACAAAAACATGTAAAAGGAATTCATGGTACATGTCGTGACGATAATATAGTTACATCACCTAAACGCTTAACTGTATTACATTTCATAGCATTAAAGAAACAGTAAATTTTTAGTTTGACTTAAGTTCTTCAATACTAAAACTTGCCTTTTCTATGCGTATTTGTCAAAACATTAACAGCGTAAACATACATTGCTAGGGTAAACAATTCTTTGACTCCAATTAAAAATGTGTCGTTTTCCATTACTAAACAATCAAAAACAAACATACTAATCCATGTAAAATAAATTTTAAAAATCTGTGAAGAAATACAAAACATAAAACATAAAATTGTAAATCATGATGTGTATTGAATCTGTAAGGATATAGTGTTTGTTATTATATGATATCAAAAAATAAGAAAATATTTACTATCCAATGTAATTTTTAAAACATAAAGAAATATTTCATCTTTCTTACAATTTAAATTCATATTTCTATACAGTGAAGTATTATTATTAATATTGCTATCAAACATCAAAACGAAATGGGAATATTGTCTAGATTCGCTAAAATGTGTACAGGCTAAAAGATAATCTCCTGAGCTTACGATTATGCAACAAACACAAAAATATAACGCCAAACTACCAACAATACTGGCCATTGATGCTTCTGTAAATGAACTTTTCGCTACAAAACATATGCATGCATTAAGACAAACATAGCATATACAAAACATATCTTATTTTTCAATAATATCATTTTTACGTATAATGTCCGTACCATTGCTAGATATAAATATTGAAATGCCAACATACGCCAATCCCAAATTGATAGTACCTACTGAAAAAAAGTGTAATTAGATTTTTTGTTGATAAATATGATAAAGTTTAAGCTGATAATATTTTATTATGTTTGTAATTCAGATTTCATCAAGAAGTCGATTAAATTCGACAACATCCGTCGCTCAAAAACTGTCCAACTAATTATTCGCAAAATAATGTCAAAATGCCATATCTGAAAAACATCTTTTGATTTGTTCTTATTTTGTATATAAATTGGGACGTCCAAAATCAAACTATCTATCTTCTCGTCATATTTGTTTGAAGTATCATTCTTTTCTCCAAATCGTACAAAGATTGGCGGTACAACTGTATTTATATGTTATATATCAAGTAGAATAAATCGTAAAGTAAATTAGTATTGTTTATTTCTAAATGATGATAGTATTTATTACTATACACCAAGGTCTTATTTATTTCTGATAGTATACATTTTTCCTAATAGGCGATTCAATACAGTTTATCCCTGATGTTTATCATGAAATTATATTTACAATAGCACTCATTTTTTCATATATGAAAGCTTTTTCTCAACAGTATCGTTAATTTGCTTTAAACGTCTATGGAAATGTAAGTTTGGCCTTTTTGAACTAATGATTTTTTCTTCAATGAAAGAAGCCGTGGTCACCCCTCATCCTACTTATCGATGCTTCGTTAAGATGCGATCCACCATTGGAACACCCGGTATCATACCAGCATGAAGTGATCCCAACACAATGTCCTTTCTAAAGTATACAAAAACGATATATTGCATTCAGTGGACAAGGAACGAAAATTGATGTTCATAACATATGGGTCGAGAGAATGTTATTATCCAATAGACACAAACAATACCAACAACAAAAATAAAATTGCATCAAGCGATAAACTCAACAAAATTAAAGATAGAATTTTATGCCATTATACCCTATTAATGTTTTGTAAAATGAAGAAACCTAAACTAATTTAAACATCTGCTTAGCACCTTATCCATGAATTATAGACCACTGCGGTAGCTCAGTTGGTAGTGTGCTCGCTCCGTAAGTGGAAGGTAGTGGGTTCGATCCCCGTCTGGGTCTGACCCAAGACTTGAAAGTGGGTAGTGACTGTTCTTTCGCCAAGCACTTGGCATTACGAAATGAAAGTCACGGTTCTTTCGGATGGGAACTTGAAATAAACTAGGTCCCGTGTCACGGTGGGCTTTGCACGCTAAAGAACCCTGCTGTATAATGCCATCAACGCAACGCACAGGCAAAATTTCTGCACCTTCGCCTATAGCTAACGACGTCTCGATATAAGTGAAATATTCTTGACTGGGACGTTAAACACCATTACTCAACTCAACTCAACTCATCCATGAATTAAAAAGTTCATATTTAAAACATTTGCACGCACATATAACTTAATTAAATTTGATGAATAAAAATTGCAAAATGTATATACAAAACAAACTTTTTTTTTTCAACAGTTTGGGTTTCAAGATTTTTAACTTGAACACAATGTTGCCAAGTTTTTATATTAATAAAATACATGTTAATGTAGCTTGTTAAGACACCTATAATGTTAGAATGTAACACCTCTTATCTGCATTATTGGTCAAATGTAATTCATATTATGTACAAACATATATAAAACGTTACATCTTGCATTAGGTACATGAAAATTTGATAACAGTGTGTAGCTCTTTTAGTATGATATAATGTAAAATGTTTCTAAAAGCAAAAATCATTCATAATACACCAGATATTACCGTTTTTTTATTTTTAAATGTTTATATTCAATACTTTTCTTTAAATTATTTCAATACAAATCTTCATTACCTGAGCAAATGTAGTTGTAAATGTTACTCATACGATGTAGGTATTGCATAGGATTTTGAAATCCAAGTTGCACTCGAAAGATTTTTTTCTTAAATTTAGAATCAAACATGCCAAATATTTTACTGAACCATAGAAAAGTCATAATTAAATAAAATAATAAAATCAAAGAGATGTCAAAACAACAATTCCATACGAGTTAAAATTTCGAAACTGTCACATTATGTTACATCACGTGAACTTTTGGCAGAAAAGTGGGAGCGGATGCTCTAGAAGATTATTCTTCTCTTATTTAGCTAGATAACACCCGCCACTAAATGGAAGGAACATGGAACTATGGGACGTCACATATGTCCAGGATAATACAGATATAAAATACTTTACAACAATATTGTTATGACGGCCATAAAACCTTTTGAGGGTCTTGATAAGCAAATACTTGCACTATCTTTGTGTCAACAATTTATTTATAAGCAGGTTGCTAAATGGGAACAAGTTCTTAAATAGCGTATTAATTGTGATACAAATACATCATACAGACGCGAAGCAGCTATATTACTACATAGAAAAAGAAGTTCACAATAGAAAAATAGAAGTCATCACATTTAATAAATGCTTTGGGGTAAAATATGGAAGTTTCCCGCTAATTAAAATCAACAATATATTTCGAACAGTTCGTGTGAGAATAAAATGTGCCAATTCATTCTGGCTTCGTTCATTTTGCGGAAATAGATGCAAATGTTTTATCTAGAAAAACAAGATCAGAATGCATCAACTTCGTATTATAATAAAAGGTCTGATGAATCTCTCTCTCTCTCTCTCTCTCTCTCTCTCTCTCAATATAACATTTATGCTTTTTTATTTAATGTCAATGTCTGACCCACTTTTATTGTCATACGAAAGACAAATATATATAGCAATGTCCTTCTGAATATAAACCAATGGGTAAGAAAAGATATTGTCTAAAATCATAACACATGCTGGTAATATGAAAAAAGATAAATTACTTTCTTAATGTACCATTAGCAACCAGCAGTCATGGATATTTGAGAACTCTGGGATTTAACTTGATATCAGTAAAGCTCAACAATGTATCACTCTTCTCCTGTAGACTTGGGAATATATGATATACAACATAAAATTCACATAATGGATTTAACCATCTTCCAAAGGGAGTAACTGGTCTTGATATCTGATCATTTTTCTCAAAACGACAATCACACAATTCTGATAAAAAGACTTTTTAAAAGTTATTGATGTTAATACTACAATTGTAGATGAAGGTTATCCAGTATATGTTATTTTTGTTTTATTTAACTATTAAAGCAAGTTAACAGTTGTTTAAAATGTACTGCTATGTGTCAAAAATCTCCATTGAATAATTAATTTGCAGTATAGAATTTGCTTTTCAGTCGTACCTGGTTGTGATTAGACTCTCTGAGTTATTCCTTTGAGAAAGAAACACATCGGTCCATGTTCAAAAGACAATCCTTAAAGCTTAGTATAAGATAACTCTTCCAAAACTGTACATTATAAGCAAAAGGTACTTCCACCAAGAAAGTAAGATTGGTTGCTCTGGAGGTATAATCAAAAACAAACATACTAATCCATTTCCGAATCACAATCCAGAAGCAAAGTAAAAACTTTGGAACTGACAATTTAGGTTAGACACGTGAACTTCCACCAGGGAAGTGAGGCCGGGTGCTCCGGAAGGGTAAGCACCTCCTGTTTAGCTAGCTACACCCGTCACGTGTGTAATCAAAATTGTGTGAAAAGAACATGGAACTATGAGACGTCAAATATATCCAAGGCAATCCTTGACACAGTGACATCAAACTTATCAACAATACTGTGATGACGGCCATAAAACTTTTTGAGGGCCTTGATAAGCCTAGGCTTGCAATATCCCTGAGTCAACAATTTATTTGCAACCAGCCTACTTCGTTGTACAAAGTCCCCATAGTGGGAACAAGCTCTACCATAGCGTATTAATTGGGAAACAAATACACCATAAGCAGGAGAAGCAGGTATATTGCTGCATAAAAAAGGAAAGTTGACAATAGAAAAATTGAAGTCATCACGTTTGTTATAAAGTTTCAAATGTAGCCTTTCTTGTGCGTCATAATTCAGGTATAAGTCTAAATATGAAGCAGAACTTGAGGAATCAGTCGTGTCTTTTATTTCAAGCTCACTAGGATAGATGACATATACATAGTCTCCAAATTTAGGATTGTTAAGAGACAGAACGTCATCTATGTATCTGTATGTTGAGTTGAATGATTTGGCGACAGTTTTCTCTCCAGATTTAACAAGGTTCTGCATAAATTCTGCTTCGTAAGAATAAAGTAAATAAAGTAACAAATAAGCTATTCTTGTTTCGTGTGAAATAAAACTGAAATGGAAGGAACGTGTATTTATTCAAAGTAAAACATTTCCAGGACAACCTTTGATACAAAGACATCAACAACTATTTATTCAAAGTAAAAAATATCCAGGACAACCTTTGATACAAAGACATCAGCAACGTATCAACAATAATGTGATGACTGTTAATTTTTTTTTGAGGACTTTGATTCACCCAGGCTTGCAATATCACAGAGTCAACAACTTATTTGTTAGCCGCTAATTTCGGTGTAGATGTTCCTTGTGTGAGGACAAGTTCAAGGAGTTAGATAAGAGCGTGTTTACCAAGTTACATTTCCCAATTTGATTCATAATCATGTCGAAAAGACGATGTAAATATCACAAGACAAACACAACAATTTTATCTCCTGGAAAGGGCATGCTTTTGTATGCAATATGTTATCCATTATTACTGTGGTATTTTATAGGTCAGGTCTTTGTATTTACTTTTCGATTCCCTCAGGAAATAACAATTACGACCCGGTTGTCTTTTTTAATTTTAAAACTTTTTAGATTAAAGCATGTGTTTTGGTTTCATCATGTACGTTAAAACGATTTAACTTTGCAGACAGTATTGTATGTGATTTGACTGCTATACATCTTCAATGACTAAATAGGCTACGAAGTTATAAGATTTTCTTTCATCCGACAATACAAAGATGTTCCTTTGTGACTTATCTACTATGTTAACCCTTCACGTTTTCGGTACAGAAAGCTTAATACAACATGCCTACTTTTAACTTCAAAACATGAAATAAAGTCTTACATGACATCGTTAATTAAAGAAGCAACTTTAAAATAAGAATTTAGAATTTTAGAATTTAAATTAAGAATTCAAACAGTTAAAGATTTTAACGCAAAGATAAGTTAGAACTAGATATTAAGATAGCTACATAAATGTTAACAATTACTTCGTGTATATATGGGTAAAGATGGTATATTTAAACATGTAACAGTTATATGACAACAATCACTTAGATCATGGTTATTTATTTATTGTTTTATCTTCTCAAAATCAATACAATAAGACAATGTAATAAAAATCATATTCCATAAGTGTAATATCACTGAAGTTTCCTTGATAAATGACGTCATTTTATTGTTGTAACATAGTATGACGTCTTACTTCGGCTGGCGTGACTTGTGATTTTGCAGTCATTTTTGCTCTCCCGTTATAGATGAGAAAACACATTTTCTATACAAAAATTAAAATTTTTGATCATATACAATAAACAGAATCTTACATTCGTGTTTATGAAATATTGGATTTTTCAAACTCATGTAATTTGCCCAATGTTGCATAATTACTTATATTAGATCCTTATCCTATATATAAGATACTGTTATTAAAATGTTTTGCTTTTTCATTACAATTTCTTTTTTATAGATATTTACCCCAGCATTAAGTGAAAATGCTATATTAAACAAAAGGAATAATTGAAAATTTACTTAGGTTAACGATTTTTTATAAGTATATATATCAATCAAAATACGAACAATTAATCTATTTATCCATGTCCAAATCACAATCCAGAGGCAAAGCAGAAACTTTGAAACTGACAGGTTAGGTTAAACATGTCAACTTTCAACAGGAAGTGAAATATTATATCTTATTGATTTTGTACTTTTTTAGTCGTGTGGATGTTGTAAAAATGTAAATTATTACGGCTTCAATTTTGGTAATGAATTGATCACTTTGAACTTGATATCTAATGTTATATATCATACAGAGTACGTCTGTCTGAATAAAACAACGAAATACAAGAACGATGTGTAAAACCTTTTAAGCTGTTTTCAGTTGTCGACATCATTACATCATGAGAAGTGGTGTATAATGAGTGAAAAATAACTTTGCTTACCTTTGGGACTAGTTCAACTAGCAAAGACAACAGATAGTTATTATAGTACTGACTTGATTATAAATAACATATCATTATTATTTTCAACTGGTTTTGTATAAATCTGATTACATAAACAAACATTATATTTTTGTTTTGATATATATATATATATATTTGACATCCTATAGTTCAATGTTACTTTCACTTAATTTTGATTACACAGGAAGCGGATGTAGCTAGCTAAAAAGGAGGTGCTTACCATACCGGGGCGCCTGGTCTCACTTCCCTAGTGGAAGTTCACGTGTTTAACCTATCTTGTCAGTTTCAAAGTTTTTACTTTGCTTCTAAATTGAAATTCGAACATGGATTAGTAATAATTAAGAAAAAATAACACCACAATAATATAATCTCTATAAGTAAGTTATTTTCTGATCCGATTCATTTTAAGATTTCTAGTATTTTTTAAAAACTATTTAAGAAATCTCTTGCTATTTCATGCATTCTATATTGGTTGTGTCTAAAATATAAAGGATAAATATTTGTTTTTGAATTAAAAATGGTTTGTTTGTTCAATAATCTAGTTATTTAAGTGCGTGTTTACGTCAACCTTGTCCAACTTTGGTGTAAACAGTCAACATATCTTGATACTTCTGTAAAAATAAACACTGAGGTCTAGACATAAATACGTTTTAATGGTATCAAAACAATTTAAAACGGAAATTAAATGTGCTGAAAGTAGTATGTCTTATCACTGGTGATTAAAGTATTAAATATCAACTTTACCAAGTCAAACATATACTGCATTCAAATTTAAAATTCAAATGAATCTGAAAAATACGGTTAAAATTACTAAAATTACATGTGGTGTTCAGTAAACAAAACAGGCAATCAGAACAATCTACTAGTAATGCATAAAACAGTAGTGAGCTAGTAAAACCTCCATTCATCGCCACCATTTGTTCAGTCAAATTTTGGCGTGATAAAGGGGTTTAGCAATGCATTGAGGGAGACTCATAAAGAAAAACATAAACAAAATGGATTTTGGGACTTCAAAAAATTGTGGCGATAAGCGAGGTGGCAAAGTTATCGAGGGGCATTATAACGAGGTTTTACTGTAGTTTGATTGCGATAAATAAAAAACATAGCTTCGTGTCCCCATAACTGTTGGGGTGTTTCCACTGTTATTATTATAATTATGTATAAACCGGTGTTCGTAGTTAAAAAATATAACAAGACTTGAAAATCTCAATTTTATACATAAGGGTCATTTTTTTCATATGGATGGTCATATTCGGTATTTGGTTCATAGTTGTCTATTAATACTTATGTATATTAATCGTCTTCTAGTGTTGTATGTAATTACAAAATCGAAAAAAGAATCAAATTACAATTCAAATTACAATTAGAACCACACCATTGATTATATTATCAATAAAGGTTACCTATCTGGAGGAGATGTTTGCCATGTCATCACACAACCTGTGATCAAACCATTGATCACTAATTATAATATGTGGAATAGAAAGCTTAATTTACATAAACCTTACTATATTAGGTTTGGGTTTAGGAATTCTTCCAGACGGGTACTATGAAATCTGCAAAGCAGAAAAGTGCATCACATTGTGCTTATCAAACTTGTTGAAAAAAAATCATTTTTCCGTCTTCAGAGGTATTCTACTGAACATCTTGCTCTCTCTTTCACTTCGGCATTAAGCTTAAATCCTAGAGAGTTAGTTCCTACATATGCATTTAAATATTTTCGGATATAATACAGAATCAATTCTTCTAAGGGACATTTTGCTCTTAAATTCTAGTCAGTACATTACTATATTATATCTATTTGTATATTATGTTATTGTCTGAAATAATTCAAAGAATTAGCTAATTTCCTAAATTATATTATTGAAAATCGATTAACACTTGACATTATATGTTGTGAATAAATTATTTTTAAAACTTCAAAGTTTGATAGAAGATGCATAATTAAAAGTTTTAAAAATATATTATAAAACAAAGTCAAAATCAGATGAACAAGTTTCTCATAAAATTTCAGTAAACCGGTTTTTAAATTTCTCAATATCAGATTTTCCCTTATACATCTTATGATTGTACATAGCATTGGAAAAGATAATGAAGAGCATAAACCACATTCGTCTAATAAAAACGATTCTATTACATAGTTATTCAAAATATGTCGTTTGTTCTGAAGTACAATTTTAAATTTGCAATCAGTATATCACGGAAAGCACGTGGTTACGAAATGAAAATCACAAAATTCGTTAAAAAATTTGTTATTATTTCAAGATAACACTTTATTTCAAAAGTGCATGTGTATGCATTCAACATTTATACGGGTTAAACATTGCGATTAGAAAAACATTTCTCACATGTGATCAGGGAATCTACCCTGTCTCGCCTCGGTCGAGACAGATCACACGAACAATCTCTCGCATTGGTTGGATCTATCTGACTTTTAAATCCGATTCCATCCAAAAATGAAGGGCATTCCGGATGAGACATGATCACTTACGGACTCTAAATTGATGACTTCATAACCATTTTACGCCAGAATGTCAACAAAATTCGATGACGTAATTTTCAGAAGGCACGGATGGTGGCATAAAAAATGAACATTTGATTCACATATTTGTTTACAAATCGCGTTTGTATGTGTGAGAAAAAGAATCTTACACAAGTTACAGTGTACGACAGATATATCTTAAACTCGGATGTGAATATTTTCAATGCCCATAACCGTTCATCTTCGTTTGATATATCTCTGCGTTACACTGATACCGGTGTAAGATTCTATTAATACGAACCTTTTTAAGGTAATAATTCTTTTTGAAACTCTCTGTCTTCATTACAGCTTACTTTACGAAGGTGGTAAGAAATGCTTCAATATTTATATATTCTTGTTTACAGATTGTTTAACATACACAGTCAGGGGTCTCTGAAAGCACTTGACATACACAATACTCAATAGTGACTGTCATCTCTAAGCATACGGAGATGGTTAGCAGTTTGCTTTACGGAATTAGCTGTTGTTCCGGTCCATCTAACAATTCTTAAACCTTTTTTAATTTTTCATATGTCTATATCTCTAACTATTACATCCATGTTGGACGTATATTTTTTTCATATTGATAGCTTGTTAAACATAAAATATATTATACCACATATTTGCAATTAAAAAATTAACATTATATGGTTAAAATGGACGTTTAAAAACTTCGAGATACAGTTATAAATAAGGGAATTGTTTTTTAAACAGCGTTTTAAATTCTTAACGTCTCCTATTTCAATATGTCACTTTTAATTATTTTATAAATGTCGATTAAAACGGAAGCCTGAGCATCAGAGTTCTACCGTGTTTGAACTGTCGTTTCAAGCCCGGGTTACAGAACAGACCTGTCGAAAGTTTAACACTTATGTTAGATAATGAATTAGGTCCGAATTGGCAGCCCGTCTCGTTAGCTATATCTCGACAGCTAAAAACACTGCGGTGCTCACTCCGTAAGTGGGAGGTTGTGGGTTCGAACCCCGGCCGGTTCTGACACAAGCCTTGAAAGTGGGTAGTGACTGTTCTTTCGCCAAGCACTCGGCATTACGGCATGAAAGTCACGGTTGTTTTCGGATGGGAACTTAAAATAAACGAGGTCCCGTGTCTTGGTAGGCTTGGCACGATAAAGAACCCTGCTGTATAATGCCATCAGCGCAAACCACAGGCAAAATTTCTGCACTTTCGCCTATAGCTGGCGACGTCTCGACATACGTGAAATATTCTTGACTGGGACGTTAAACACTATTACTCACTCACTCACTATTCGGCAGATGTTATATTCCGTCACTAGCTACCTCGTCAGTCGGGCTTTGTCACCTTTTTGTAAACTTAATGTCAAACTTTCGATAGGTCTGTGCCGTGTATTGCTTTACTCACAACGTCTTTCGTACATATAAATAAAAAAGTAGAAAAAGAAATTGTCTGAAGAAAACGTTAACATTATGAGAAAATGATGAATGACTTTCTCTTAACTTATCATTGACACCTCACAGACATGGATATTTGATATTTCTAGGACTGTAACTCGGAGAATCTGTACAATATCACAACAGAAAAGCCCTGTGATTAATCAATGTCTACCTTTTAGACTTATGAATATGTGAAATACAACTTTCAAATCAGGAAATTGATCTAACCTTCTGACTAAGAGAAAACTGGTCATTTGTCTTCAAATAAATATTTAGATAATTTACTATCCTGAGGAATAGTTATAGACGGGCTTTGTCTCTTATTGTTTCAGTTTTGTTTTAAATAAAGACGGTATGAATTGCGTATTGCATATTAACCGTGGTCCCTGCACAAGTCGTCATGTACCTCGTTAGTCAACTAAACTACTGCGGTAGCTCGGTTGGTATAGAGTGCTGGCTCCGTAAGTGGGAGGTCGTGGGTTCGATCCCCGGCCGGGTCTGACCCAAGAATTGAAAGTGGGTAGTGACTGTTCTTTCGCCAAGCACTCGGCATTACGAAATGAAAGTCACGGTTCTTTCGGATGGGAACTTAAAATAAACGAGGTCCCGTGTCACGGTGGGCATGGCACGCTAAGAACCCTGCTGAGTAATGCCATCAGCGCAACGCACAGGCAAAATTTCTGTACCTTCGTCTATAGCTGGCGACGTCTCGATATAAGCGAAATATTCTGGACTGGGACGTTAAACACCATTACTCACTCGTTAGTCAAATAAATGCAATTTTGTAGCAAGTAGACCGCAATTGGATAATATTAAGTCCTTAATAAGTCGTGACAGGAACATGTCTTCTTTTATTTTTTACTTGATTATTTTCGGGAGTTGCATGATCTTGTAGACTCCAGGGTAAATATTAAGTTTCTCTATCGAAGTGTTTATAAACATGTCAATTTGAACACAATTTCAAAACCGAATCATTGTACACCATAGTGTGATCTTTCAGATAGTTTAAAACGGCTTTATATACTTTTTAAAATAAAATAAAATAAAATAAAAATATCAGTCATCTATTAATGTCTTGGCATTTGAGAAATCAGATCTTATATGTGATTAATGAAGTTCCTCGGGGAAATAATCATCTTGCCTCTTGCGGCTTTTTCAATTTCTAAAACTTTATCAGTTTAAGCCATGTTCTATTCGTTTTATTGTTGTAACGGATTAAAAATCGTAGTCGTTATGTGTGTTTTTATCAAGCGCTATTTGTGTAATGGAAAACGCGAAACGTAGCGGTGCATTATATTTTCGCAAATCCATAGGACTTTTGCGCGAAAAATATGACGATTGCGCAAAGGCTTATCTTACGATTGCGTAAATCGTAATTGCCATATAAATAAACACCATCTACAACAAATTCATTAATTTAGTACAAAGGCACTCCAGGTTAAGAAACGTTAAAAATACAACAATTATCATCTGAATATCGTTTACAAGCAACATATTTTCCAACTAGTTGATCGAAATTTCCAAGGTATTTAATGCAATGTGAACGCTGTGTCTATCTTTGGGTAGGGCTGATAGTTTTTTGCGTCGTTCTCTGTATAATGCAACAATTGGCGTTACTATCGGGAACAGCTCTTAAGAAAGGAAATTCATAAAATACATTTTGACAATTCTTTTTTTACATCTCATTTCAACATCGTGATGCTATCTGGACTCCAATAAGTTTGGTCTGTGCACTACTGGAGATGAATTTTTTCCGAAACGGCCTATTGATGCAAAATTAAATCAAGTTTAGTGATAATTACAATTATATGAAACACGTCAGAAACCTGACAGTGTTGAGTAAAAAAATAACCTTGAAAAATTTCGACAACATCTGATACCGCCCACTAATTATTGACATGTGTTTTCAGAAACTGCAGATGAATTGTCAACCTACAATATACAATATATAACCGCTTAGATTGAACAGGTTATTTCACTTTATTGAAAACAGTTTGATCATTCTTTGAATGATGTATGATTGTAGCAGGAATGTCGATTATTCTGTGTTTATAAAATAAAATCGAATAATTAAAACGTGTTACTATAACAAATAATGGTAGGAATGACTCTATGGTACCCTTGTAATACATCTATAATAATGATTGAAAGTTTCTCAAGTGCATCATTAAAATAAAGAGAAAACTTCTGTCTTCAGCATGTATATTCAATTCAAAGTTCCATATAGCTTCATCTCTATATAGCGACAGACTTCAAATAATATATAGTAATAAAGACAACATGGATCATATATCGAAGGATTATCGTATTGTGGCAGGTTAAGATGTTTAGATAGACTGTTAGATTATTATTTCAAAATTATCTGTATTGGAACCCAACCTGCTTTAAAGGCAACCTCTATGTAAAGGCCACCTGCTTATAGAGTTCCGTAGAATTATATCCCAATTGTCCTTTATTCATATTATTTGAACATGAGATTATCGTATTGTGGCAGGTTGAGATTTTTGAGTGAATTTTTGATAGATTATTAGATTACCATAGCAAAATTAACTATATTGGAACCCAACCTGCTTTAAAGGCAACCTCTATGTAAAGGCCACCTGCTAATAGAGGTCAGTAGAATTATATCCCAATTGTCCTTTATTCATATTATTTGAACATGTATATAAAGGTCACCTGCCAATAAAACCCGCTTTTACTGGTTCCCTTGGGTGGCCTTTATAACCAGGTTTGACTGTATGTATTGACAATAAACTTTTGCATTATTTTCTGTTTATGATTTTTGGGACGATAAGCAAATATTAGCGTACAATTCGGTATTGAGTAGATGGTTATTACTAAATTTGTTTGAATTTTGCAGCACTAGCCGGACGTTTTGAATAGAGGTGCTGGAACCAAAATTTTGGAAATCCAAATATTTTTAAGAAAATGGAAGGAATTAAATGTATTTTACACAAGCCGCCCAAGACCATACATAGAACGATTAACAAAACTTAGTTTTTGAAGAATTTTAAACAAAATCTCGGCAAATAAATTTGTTTTTATTCGCTCATTCTTTAAATTTTGTTGTTGAAATCAAGCCGATGGTACATGTATTAAAGAATTATGTTTAATAAACATGGGTTTTTTCTGTCTTTAAGGCACGAGCCGGTACCAAAGGAAGAAAATGGTCTGTCCCGTAAGGAACAAAATAGACATAAAACTTATATTTGTCAACGTTAAAATCTTTTATTATTAATTTATCTATTAATTTATATTGGAATGTAACAAATAAGTACTCGAAACATATCTTTAACACGTCATTAGTAAGGAGTAGGGGAGATAATCCTTTCAATATCTCGAAAACTAGAATCCAAGCATATGATTTTTTTCTTTCACTTCATAGATTGAATTGGATTTTATATCCCAGTGAAGAATATTTCACTTACATCGAGACATCACCAACTATAGATAAAGTGACAGACATTTTACCTTCGTAGTGCACTCAGGGAGGATTCTTTAACGTGACACGTTTGCCATTACACGGGGCATCGGTTTTAAGGTAACTTCTGATGGTACCCGTGGCTAAGTTTCATTTCCAAATGCCTTGTGTTAGGCAAAAGAACAATCACAGCCTTTTTTCAAATCTCAGTCAGACCCAGACCTAAGTTCGAAACAACGACCTCCCACATAGCTACCATAGTGGTTTACTTGATATTAAACATACTTCCTATGTGTTTTTTTTTAATATTTTCAAAGAAAAGAACTTCACAGAATTTCTGAAATTTAGGTTTTTATGCTAAACTGGCAACGAAAATGAAGGCATTTTCCACACTCTGTTAAAGAAGTACATGTATGCTTTTATTGTTATATTTAGTTGTATAATATATGGCGACATAAATTTAGTTTAAATATGAATTAAAATCATAAAGATAAGATGCGTTTTCATCAAATTATTTTAACCAATTACAAAATTGAAATTATCTTTCAGGAATATTTCGAATTCAGCATTAGAATATTTAAAGGAGGGTTAGGTTCAACGCATGCTACTAAAATATCGTATAAGAAAGTTTGTTCAATGCACTAGCCTAAGATCTTTGGTTTTCTCTGGGTATTCATGTGTCCTCCATCACCATCCCAGAATCGATTAGTTGTTAGTTAAAGAATATTGATTGCGGTGTAAAACGCCATAACTTCACTCTACTGTGTCGTGTTTTGTCTGTATATTTTTTGATAGTATGTATTGAACTTCAAGATTTTTTCTTTCTTTTTTTTGGTATTTATTTATTTATTTATTTATTTATTTATTTATTTATTTATTTATTTATTTTTGCATTATTGCAAACTCTCATTGGAAACGAAACCCTATTGCATGGAAAAGAAATACCATTGCGTGGGAACATATTGCCATTCCGTGGGAATACAAAGAACATGCATATGTTATAAAAAGAGGTGTAGGTGTCAAAAGTTATGCTGAAGGGGAATTAAAGTACACATCAGCAGAACGACAAATTGACATTTTTCATTATAGATAACTATTTTTGAAGCTATAAGATATGTTACTTATCAAAAACAAACATGTATTTCAATGATAAAATCACCTAAATTTGTAGATTTTTTTTTAAATATTTTAAATCATAAATTTCATTCCATATGTTCTCCGAGGCAAGATAGATGCGGGAACTGAACAAAAATAAAGTATATCAATCGAAAGGCATTTGATGGGGTATTTCTGTCATTGCACTTGACGTATATTTTGAATCAGTAAATATCAACAGCATAATCTGTAATTATCATCTGATCATCTCCCCACGGCGATTCCAAATTAATCACCCCCTGTTGACACATATTTCAAACACTAATTGTAAAAGAAATTGAAGGTTTAAAGTACAAATTTGGTTCGGATAAAATATACCGGTACATCTACAAACCGAATGCAAGAAAAAAATTGCAATAAAATCACAAAAACGGTGATTGGGACGCCTTAGAAAATGTTTTCATGCGCCGATTTGTACTACCACTCTAGAAGAAAGAGGGTTTCCTTTCATTCACGTGTATGGCGTCATAATTTGGATAACTGATGGACCAAATTTCCAAAACAGAGTTCATTGTAGGCGACCAGTAAACATTGTTAATATCTTAAGTATATGAATTTTTCAGTGCAACACATGTGTTTTAATTTTTACACGTATGTTAGTTATTAATTCGTGTACGTCTCAGTATTATATGATATAAATGTGTGTGGCTTTGCGACGCTTTGTACCAATTTACTTTTCACGAAAGAGACACTTTGACAGAAACCCGCATACATGCATATGCACTTCCTTTATCTATTGGCTTATGCCTGTACATGTATAGGCCACCGACAACACTCCTACCCGCATACCATATACTTAAAAGCAACTTCTCGTTGACGTAATAAATGGCTCAGCTAAGTTTGTCCGTTAAACCGCAAATCAAATAAAGAAATCAACGTGTGTGTGTGTGTGTGTGAAGAATCACAATATGTGACCAATGGGTCTAAACCTTGACGGGACTCGCAATTAATTGTGGTTCTACATATTACTCTCTCTCACACACACACACACACACACACACACACGCACACACACTCTCTCTCTCTCTCTCTCTCTCTCTCTCTCTCTCTCTCTCTGTATTAAGCACCACATCGAGTGTTCTGTATCAATCGCCAAAATGTGCGTTTGTGTTGCGGCGTCTTTTATCAAGATACACTTATATTCGTCGGTTTTCTCTGGGTCAAGTTGGTTTTACCTGTAATTTAGCTCACAGTTTTCCACCCAGAACAGTATTCACCATTTATTAAAATTTTGTGGTAGTTAAAGAGTTATGTGGAATGCCATAACCAAGAATAATTTTATTGTATTTTACCCAATATTTCAGTAAATAAAAACAAAATATGTGAAGAAATTAAATGTCACAAAATTAATATATTTTTTATCTTTATATCAAAATAAAATATAAAATATGACATGTATCTACTAAGTTGATTTTAGATAAATTACTAAAAGACACCATAATGAAGTGATTTCAGATCTCGTTATAACCGAATATTACACCATGCAAATCAATTCTATTTCCCGTGCTGGTCTTGTTATTTTACAGGATAGCGTAAGATGTCGGAGTAATATCCGGTATCAAACGGGAAGGTGGTTTACTATATCCTTTATGGATTAGTTAACCACTCGCCTTACGGGGCGCTCTCTCAATTCTTATATTTCTGACTTTTAGTTCTTTGACTTCTGTCTTTGGTGTTCTATTGCTTGCAATAGCCATCTTCTGCCCCTGGATTACGGTTGCCTAGTGGTTGAGGCATTAGCCTTAATCATATGGTGCCTATGGTTCAGGGTTCAATTAACCGGGGCTGTGGTTGCCTAGAGGTTGGCATTAGCCTTTAATCACGTGGCGACGATGGTTAAGTGTTCAATAGCCTGGGATGCCATTGACTAGTGTTTTAGGCATTAAACACATGGTGCCTATGGTTCAGGGTTCAATTAGTTTAGGCTGTGGTTGCCTAGTGGTTAAGGCAATTTATCACAAGGCGTCTATGGTGCAAATGTTTTGAATTGGTTTGCACTGCATGTGCAGTTTTCAAGGGAACAAGGACTTTGTCCATCGTCAATTTAAATGAATATTTCGAAAGAGTTAAATAATGCAATTTCCAGTGATGTTCAGTTGTAAGACGATTTGAATTAGTTACTTAATATTTATTAAATCTTGTCAAAATAACTGTTCAATCTAAGGACTAAGAGAAAGGGTATTAGGTAGAAGATTATTGATAAAGGTAAAAAAATCTGTTCTTACTTTTTATTTTGACGGATCAATATAAATAATGGGTATAAAAAATTAAAGTATTTTTGGTTATGGCATTCTAAGATATAAGTCTTAAAAATCGAAGATATTTTTACTCAAACCCAACTTGCCTCAGAGCAAGAGGACAAATTAAAGTGTATGTTGATAAAACACGTCGTGTGATGCACACGTGCGCGCGCACGTATACAGAGAGAGAGAGAGAGAGACTCAACACACATTGTAGTGATTAATAAACACGAGCACAAAGACGTATGGTTCTTAAAACACACACATACACACACGCGCGCGCGCGCTCATAAAAAATGTGTGAGTTCTTTTAACCACAATGTGTGGAATTTTCAGTATTTCAATGCAATGTTTGGACCTTAAGTTGTTTTGTAGGGACGATCAAATGTACATGTCCCCTTCGAATCTGTACAGTACAGTTGTTACATGTAGGCGGTTGTCCAGTATATATATAGACTTTAATTTTGCTAATTTATTTTGGATATAAAGGTAGTGGTATTAGGTGCAGAGGCAAGGAGAAGGGGGTGACAAGAGCCAAAAGAGGGGCGTGACACATGGAAGGCAGCAAATAGCCAGCCTCTAGTAGTCTGTCGTAGAGGGCCATGAAAGCCGAGGCAGTGAAAGGCCAATGCGTGTTATGTAATTTGTTAGTTTTGAATAAAGAATAATGTGTATTTATCGATGCACTCTGTTCGCCAAACAAAACTAGAAAAACTGTGAGCCACAAGCTCACAAAAAATACCCCCCGCTCCGCCCGGATCAAATTTTTAAAAAGGATGTGCAAATCTACATTATATCACAAAGATTGTGTGAAAGTTTCATGAAAATCCATTGAAGGGTTTAGGAGGAGTTGCGGATAAGAGATAGGTACCCTAAGGTGTAACGGAAGGACGGACGGACACACGGACGGACACCCCTATCCCTATATACCCCCCACTTTTTCAGCGGGGAGGGGTATAATAAAGAGGTATGGCGGGTTTGATAGGCATTTTTGTACTTTGCCCCCCTATTCGCATATTTGTTATATACCTGAGGATTTCGCATTCTATAATTAGAACAGCAAACACTTAATTTTAGTAAAATTGTTTTTTACTTGAAGAAAGGAGGCTTTTGTACATATCTTAACTTCCATAATCTGAATAAACAAAGTTCAATAAACAAATAACTAAAATAATAAAGAATTAACTAACATCAAGCTTCACTATAAAGAAAACAAAAAGAAGATACTCAGCTGGGATTTGAACCCATGTCTTAAACCTTATCAAGCGTACTCGCTACTCAGTGAACTAACTATAGCAGGTAGTCTGGGGTGTTAAAATTTAACAGTTATATGTAACGTAGCCAATTTTAGTTTTCCTTAATTTTCAAAGATTGAAAATACGTTCAGAAACAATAACGTTAAAGTTGGTCCTCCGAGGAGAACAATTTGAAAATAATTATCAAAAACGGGAAAACCCCCTCGTTTTTGAAAACTTAGCATATGAGAACACAAAGATGGAATTGCTTAGTAAAGTCCAAGTAAAATAGACCTTTGTAGGAGCCAAAATTTAAAAATTCACAACTTATACTAAAACGTTTTTTATTAAAGTAAAACGGTGTTTAGAGTTTTATTTTTCAAAAACCAAAACGGTCCATTTAGGACAAAATACTATCAAACCCGCCATACCTCTGTCATATAAGCTGTCCTTTACAGCGCTTCTATCTCTTTATGCCACCCTCAAAAGGCCGAGACAGGCAAACCTACGCACACAGTACACTGTTTATATCAGTCCTATCCGATGGACCAGACTTCAGACACAAAAGAGTAAAAAGATGAGAAATACTGTATAGTACAATTTATGAATGTCCTTATTTGTAGACGAGGCACAGTGAAGTCAGTTAAGGGATGGTAGAGGAAACCAGAGTGCTATAGGAAAACCTGTAGTCATTTCAGATCCATTCATTTATATCAAGGCGATCAGTTCTGGGATAGCGGAGGAAACCAGTGTCCAGAGAAAACCAACAACCTTGAATTAGGACTGCCGTAGTGGTTCTGAACCCAGGTGATGAGGCACTGTGAAGTCAGTAAAGGGATGATATATATGAAACCAGATTGCCCAGAAAAAAACCTGCATTCAATTCAGATTCTTTCACTTATTAAATATGTATATAGCTGCTATAGTAAGACTAATCGCAGTCATAGCACTTGTACGGCCTCGACCGTAGCAGGTATTTTAGTTGCGCAAATTGGCCATAATGTGTAAGAATGAATGATAGCGATAGTCTCTTTGATTGACCAATCCGTAACGCCCTTTCTTGGTCATTTTGTTAGGTACCCCTTTTCGAGGACGTCCGTAACAAGTTTCTGTTATAGTAATCTCAGCTAGGATTCGATGTTTGGCTTGTGCGAGATCGGCGAATCACAGAGCGTGTAGTATAGAGGGATGTTTTCGATAACGTCCGTACTATTTTTTAGAGTTGATTTCAATCCCATTTTTTGTTCAAGCTCGAACATAATTGCTGAGCTATAATTTGTCCATACATGTATATAATAAAGTTAAGACAACCTGGGATCTTTTCGGTAACGTCCGTATCGTTTTTATGCTTGTGATTTCAATCTTAATTTCGGTTTTAGCTTGTAGATAGGTTGGTTGGTTGGTTGAATGTTTCTTAACGAAACATCAGCAGTTTTTCAGCTATTCACGACGCGAACTATTTTTATTAATCTATGAACAATTTTGTGTATGCATGTGAAGTGCGAGTGTGTTGTATGGTCTGCCGTGTGCTTGCGCGCGCTCAGGGCGACTTTAACGTGCTAGCTCAGAGTCAGTACGCCGCAGACAAGCGTGCCACTCCCCCAGTCCATTATACTAATACCAGGTAAATCAGTAAATTAAAGGCCAACGGTAAGGAATTCACTTTCCCACAGCTTGTAGATAGTTTTTAACAGATAATTTGTTCAGGGAAGTACTGAGGTTGAAGTTGTTTGGCCATGTTAGTTTGGTTATGTGTTAAATTGCTAGCTATGTTGCTATTTCACTTTGTGTTATCCTCTATTGCAATGCAGCGTTAATGAGTGAGTAATGGTGTTTTAACGTCACAGTTAAGAATATTTCAGCTGTAGGCGAAGATGCAGAAATTTTGCCTGTGGGTTGCGCGATGGCATTATACAGGTTCTTTATCGTACCAAGCCCACAGTGATCATGACACGGAATCTCGTTTATTTTAAGTTCCCATTCGAAAGAACCGCGACTTTCATTTTGTAATGCCGAGTGCTTGTCAAAGGAACAGTCACCGCCCACTTTCAAGTCTTGGGTTAGACCCGGCCGGAGATCAAACCCAAGACCTCCCACTTACGGAGCGAGCGCTCTACCAACTGAGCTACCACAGTGGTCCATGCAGCGATACAATTGGTATCAGAAATTAACACTTTGTTCAATCGGATATGTTATTGTTTAGTATAAAATGTACTAAAATGCCACCGTGAAAAATTTTGTGAATTTAGACCTGGTATGGTCAGGCTATTCAGTTATAGCCTTGGCTGGCACGGCCCGACTCTACCAGGTATTTTAGACTGCGATAATATACTTAAAATAATGGGGGAGGGGGGGGGGGTAAAAATATAAATAATTTAGACTTAACTATGGTTAGAATTAGTGCACAATAGTCTTGTCCTGGACAATGTTTTATGTGCGCCGTAATGTAGTCAACAGTGGTGCCGGGGCAGATTAGTGGGGGTTAGGTTGATGTAATATCAAGAGTACTAAAAGGTCACTCTTAACAATTGCGTAGAGTGTTGTATAATTTAGACCTGGTATCGTCAGGCTATTCGCAGTCATAGCCTTGGCATGGTCCCGACCGTACTAGGTATTTCTAAACTGCGAAAAAGGGCCGTGGATATATGATGTAATAAATACATTGAGAGGGTATAATATATTATTAATTTAGACAGAGAATATATGTCTCTGATGTAGAAACCCTATGGTCAGACTATGCGCACAATTATAGTCTTGGCCTGGCTCAACCGTAATGGGTATTTTACGTGCGCCGTAATATATTTGGGGGTACTGGCCAGTTATTGTGGGGTAAGGTTGGTGTACAGAAAAGGGAATTGCTGAGGGAAGCTAAAACTTTGAGTGATATTGGATTTCGTCCAAGTAATCTGCCAAATAGCTATATGTCCTGGTAAGTAGCTTGGATGGTGGATTAAGGATGTCTTGGAGACAAGCAGAGACAACCGATCATTAATTGACACTCTTGAGAGAACTGAGGACAGTTTAATAACACGTTTGTTTGTCTTAGTTTGACCGTAAGTGCTGACAGGCTTGACTGCATTTTTAATGTGCTGAGTGTGTGGGTGTAACGACGTAGCATGGTGGCTCCCATACGTAGCCGGGTTATGGTGCCGTCCTTGTAGCGTTGCGGGTGATATAGCGTAGTCTTGACCGTAGGTTTCAATCCGATATTTATCGCCCAGTTAGTGGCATTAACGGGGCTGAGTTCTTCAGCCCATTCCACTTTAATTTTGTTTGTTATAAGTTATTTCCTTATGACTGAGTTTGACTTTAAATGAGAGACCGGACATTTGTAGACCTAGATTGGCAGCTTGGTCTGCTGTCTTATTGCTTTGGACTCCGATGTGTGACGGTAACTTTGAGGTGGTGGGCCATGTAATTTATTTGACGTAGTAGATCCATACGCGAGTATTTGCCCGTTTGTATGGAGGTGGTGCTTGACAGGGAGTCAGTAAGGATGGCTGCATTTGGTATGTCTAGCTTATGTATAACCTTAAGTGCTTTACATAAGCTATCATCTCCGTACTATAAACAGATAGATGGTCCGCGGTTCTAGTGGTACAGTTGATTTATATATGTGGTATATGAATACCAATGCTACTGGTGCCTGTACTAGGATCTTTGGAGCCATCTGTTTACATGTATATCTTATTGCAGTCCTGAAATGTTATGTCTATAAATTCTTGTGCTAGCGCTAGATCTATACATGTATGTACCAGGCTGGGGTCTTTCTTGTTTATCACTTCACGTAGTGACGGTCGACCTGTACCTGGATGTATAGCCATGGTGATTTGGTGGGTGGTTTAATCTACATCCAGCTCTAATTTTTAAGTATCCGACCTGACTCTGTGGCCTTATGGCTCCGTGTCCGGTTTTCGCTTTCTTTGGTACTGCCATTTACTGGTAGTTTTTCGCCTAATGATCCCTTCTAATCTAACCCTACTCTAGGGTAAATAACAATTTAGAGCATTACAAATATCCTACCGTAGATCTAGGGACACAAAGTTTGTCCCCGCATTGTTGATAGTGCCCCCAATTTGTGTGTGATGAAACTAATAATAGTCCCAAGAGTAACGGTTGGAACACACACACACACACACACACACACACACACACACACACTCTCTCTCTCTCTCTCTCTTTCTGTATCAATCGCCAAAATGTCTGCTTGTGGTACGACGTCTTTTATCAAGAAACACTTAAATTCGTCGGCTTTCTTTAGGTCAAGTTGGTTTTACCTGTAATTTAGCTTACAGGTAAGCTGTGCATATTTTCCACCCAGAACTGTACTCACTATTTATTAAATGTTTGTCGTAGTTAAGAGTTGTGTGGAATGACATAACCAAGAAAAAATTTATTGTATATTACTTAATATTTCAATACGTCAAAAAACAAAATGTGAAGAAATCAAATAAAAAAATTTAAATATTTTTTATCTTTATATCAAAATAAAATATAAAATATGACATGTATCTACTAAGTTGATTTTAAATAAATTACTAAAAGACACCACAATGAAGTGATTTCAGATACAGTTATAAAAGAACAATACCCAATGCTAATCAATTCCATTTCCCGTGATGGTCTTGTTATTTAACAGGATAGCGTAAGATGTCGGAGTAATATCCGATATCAAACGGGAAGGTGGTTTACTATATCCTTCATGGATTAGTTTACCACTCGCCCTTTCGGGGGCGCTCTCACAATTCTTATATCTCTGACTTTTAGCTCTTTGATTTCCGTCTTTTGTATTGTACAGTTGGTGTTCTATTGCTTGCAATAGCCATCTTCTGCCCCTGGACTACGGTTGCCTAGTGGTTGAGGCATTAGCCTTTGGCTGCCTAGTGGTTGAGGCATTAGCCTTTAATCACATGGTGCCTATGGTTCAAGGTTTAATTAGCCTCGGCTATGGTTGCCTAGTGGTTAAGGCATTAGCATTTAATCACATGTCGCCTATGGTTCAGGGTTCAATTAGTCTGGGCTGCTGTTGCCTAGTGGTTAAGGTAATTAATCACAAGGTGTCTATGGTGCAGAGATTAAACATAAAACCATTGCACGCTATTGATTGGCTTTCACTGCATGTGCATTTTTCAAGGTAAAAAAAATACTTTGTACATCATCAAATTAAATGAACATTTCGAAAGAGATTAATGATGCAATTCAGTGTAATATTCAGTTGTAAGATGATTTGGATAATTAGTATCGTCGTACAATCATGTATGTATTAAATTACCAGGGGGGGGGGGTGTATTTAGTATTTGAAGAATAAATTTAAATATTGGGTATAATATAATTAAATTTTCTTGGTTATGACACATAACGTACATACTAACCGAAAAAATATTTTTATCAAACCAAAGTTGACCCAGAGCAAGACGACAAATTCAAGTGTTGTTTTTTTTATATAAAACACGCCGTCACACACACACACACACACACACACACACACACACACACATACACGCACACGTTATCTTGCGGCCGCAACATAATTATCTCGTGGTTGAAAGCTAAATTATTTTCTCTCGGATAGTAAATATTTTCCTAACCTTGCACTTACGGGCTTCCGTATAAAACATGTAGCTTTGAGCTGTGACTTTTACATTTGTACTTTGTACACATGGATTTGTCATACTTTAATTAAAATTGTTTTTGACTTTGTTTTTCAAATTTTAATCAACCTAAAACATTTAACATAAGCTGTATTGATCATTCAATACAGAGTGCCAATCTTACGACGATGCTTTCCAACTGTTGTAACTGTATACGACGTGACTTGATAAACTTTGGATTTCAGATCCGATGTATGGGTGTACTGCTTGTGCATTTATGGATAGGATGCGTTTTGATTAAAGAAACACAAAATGGATTTTTTTTCATTATAAGAGGAACTAGAATGAAGCAAAGAAATCTCAATTGAATTTAGTTTAAACAATATTTTATTTAAAAAAGACTAATTAAATTGTTGCCGTATATTGGATTCGGAAACAACAGGATTCTCTTCATTATAATAGCGGTAATATACTAATCACACACACACACACACACACACACACACACACACACACACACACACGTGTAATTTGACGCCATTCAATCAAACAGAAACGTATCGGTCCATGTCCATATCACAATCTCTAAGCCAAGTAAAAACTTTAGAAAAAAGGCATATTAAACACGTCAACTTACACCAGGGAAGCAACGACCAAAAATATCAGTTCTATTGAACATCCGGGATACCTTGGGACGATGGATTTGACTATTTACAAAACATCAACGGAAATAGCTGTTTTAAATTTATTATCTAATCAGTTTTCATATGTCCTCCAACTAAATGTTCAATATCACCCAATAACTTGTCATATTTACAACAACATGTTCAATTTCGCATTGGACATAACTAAAATCGAAACATTTTTACGGCGTAACGCTTAAAAGCAGATCCAAAAGATCATCCTAATGTGTATTTGGTTTGCGCATAAACAGTAGAATGTTCTGTCATGAAGAAATTCAAAAACATTACTGAGTTAATAAGCGTTTATAACCCTCGGTCAAATTTATTTCAACCCTGTGATAGATGTAGGTGAATTCGCATTGTTCACAATCCAAAAACTAATTTGACGCCAATCAACCAAACAGAAACATACCACTCCATTCATAAAATTTTAAAAACAATATAAAAACTTTCAAAACGGGCAAACTAACCACTTCTACCATGGAAGTGAGGTCGGATGTCTCAGAAGCACAAGTACCTTGATTATTTACTTAGTAAATAAACCCGCCATGCATGACATCCAAATCGTGAAAGAACGAGCATGGAACTACATGTATGCCCAAGATAATTTTGGATGAAGAGACACCATATTTCATGCCCTGATGGCCATAGAACTTTTTATGGCCTTGTTGGCATTTGCTAATTTGATGTGACTGACGTCACAATTTGAATTCAACAAAATTTTATTAAATCCTTGATTCAGAAACATGGCCAAGCCTATAGAAACCCACCTTTAGAACAACTGTAAAATGAATTCAAGAGCAAACGCAACTAATATATCCCCGTATCCAAAACAAATTCTCTTTTACTTGCAAATTTTGACATTTAGATCGCATTTTTTAGTGAAATCTTAGGTGAAATTTTTTTTAATTATGTTGGTAATGTTCAATTTATTTCAGTAACTATTGCAAGTTTAGTAAACTTTATTGAAGTAAAGTTTTACATCATGATCGAATAAAATCAAGTTGATAAAGAAATTCAAATGAGAAATAAAATATTAATAAAATATTCTCTTCTTCTAGTTTATAAATTCAATTATCACAAAATAATGTTGCAAAATCATGGATGTCCTGTAAGGATTACATAACAAATCTTTTCTGTTCCAAATGTCTAATTGGAAATGTAACTACCAATCTTCATTCATCGAAAGTGTTATTAATGTAGAGTTTTTTAGTATTGATAGTTTTAAAATGTTTCAATCACAATTAAAACTCCAATTCTTTTCTTCAATAAAACTAATTTTAGATGATCGTTATTTTTTCTGTTGAGATTCAACAAACATCCTAATCAAACCATCACAATCTTTTCTTGAATGTTCGCATTTTTGCGCTTTATTGATTTCCATTCTCAGAAGAATTGGATTTTTTTCTAATCAAATTTCAATATTACAAAATTCAGGTTACCACAAAGTATTATCCCTGACTTAGTTAATGTTTGGTTATAGAATTCTTTGACATATAATGGCTTGATAAATCTATCACTATCAAATCATTCGCTTCTTATTAAGTAAAATTGTAATCATTTTTGGAACAATTATTTTGGCCAATATAGACGGTAGCCGTGTAATGGGAGTTAAGCTTCTTCTAAAATTAATCTTTCTACTTGAATTACCATATAATGAATCATTAAGTACTGAACAAACCACACTAAATAGATGAGGAATTATTTAAGTTCCAATACTGATGGTTTAGGAACATATTTAAGAATATTTTTTTCGTGATTATCCACTTGTTTAAATAGCATAAGACTAAGTAAACGGATTGGACAAATCTAGTTGTACAAATAAACTGTAATAAATCTGTACCTAATCTCACTGTCTATATATTATATCTGAAAGCTTGAAAGCGCTTGTGCAAATAGAGAAAATAACAAGATGAAAGTTTGTCTGTCTTTTTCTTATATATATATATATATATATATATATATACAGTAAAACCTTGATTCATCGCCACCATTTGTTCAATAAACTTTTGGCGTTATAAAGGGGTTTGGCGATAAATCGGGGGAGGTGGATAAAGAAAAACATAAACAAAATGGATTTTGGGACTTCAAAATAGTGTGGCAATAAGCGAGGTGGCAAAGTTATCGAGGGCATTATAACGAGGTTTTACTGTATATAACTCAGTTGGTAGCGCATCCAGTGTTACATCCATTCTAAACAGGCTAGGTTGATGTTCCTTGGATTAACAAAGAAGCGATGAAAGGCTAGTCTTGTTTACACAAAATAATGTTTTGCGCATGGTCTCGTTGCAGCCCCTTCCCACCAACTCATCCCTCCTTCGCGACTTACCAGACACGCCCATAGTGTCTCTTTTATGCAAGTCCAAAAAAATGTATACAGATATTACTTTTTTTAAAACTTACCATCATCCAATGGCACAGGCTTCAAGACAATGTTGTTTCACTGTCAGACTTGGATCAGTTCAGACTGGCAGTAAATAAGTTACAGCAACTCGGACCCTAAACATAAAAAATTATCTTTTATTTGTACACATTATCACTTCAATCTTTTAATGCATCGTTTTACTTCAATCTTCAGAAAGTATTCGCTCTATATTCTTTTACTTTTTAATCAGCAGCGCATCCAATTCAGAGTACTCTATGAGAGAGAGTTGTACTGAGAAATAGATAGATATAGTGCGTGGATGCTCGCTTTGCAATTGGGAGGTTGTCGGTCCGATTCCCGTCCGGGTTTGACCCAATTGCAAGATTTGAAAGTCGGTAATGACTGTTTTTTTCGCCAAGCATTCGACATTACGAAATGAATGTAGCATTTTTTTGGATGGGAACTTAATTTAAACGAGGCCCGGTGTCACGGTGGACTTGACACAATAAAGAACCCTGTTGTATAATACCATCAGGGTAACGCACATACAAAGTTATTTAACCTTTGCTTAAAACTGGTGATGTCTCGATATAAGTGAAATATTCCTGACTGGAACATGAAACACCATTACTCAACTCTCATCTCTTCACTGGAACACTTCTATCACTTCATTTTGATTCTCTCTCTCTCTCTCTCTCTCTCTCTCTCTCTCTCTCTCTCTCTCTCCGTCAGATTGTTCCAGATGACATCATAGTATTAAAAAAGGGTCTTATTAAACTTAGATAAAGAGTTTCAAGTGAAAGACGGTGAAGTTTGAATTTCAACTTTTTTCAGTACAGAAAGTCTAAAGTTAACTTTAGATAATAATTCATCAGCATGCAATTTTGAGGTTCCGTCGGATGAAAATGTCACTCCACAGTGTCTGGGCTAGTCTACTTCTTGAAATAAAGTTTCGTCCATGTATAAGGCAGGATGAAAGGTTAAACAACTTTCATAGAAATAACCATAGATTCGGGTTTTTAGGATCAAAAGAAACTAGCTACCGTTAAAACCAGAAATATATTTAGAAAGATCAGAATTTAAATTTCCCTTGATGATATAGATTTCTCAACTCACGCGTGTAAAATTATCATCACCAATAATTTAATATAATATTTTTCAGACTTTGTGAAAATGAAATTTTTTAATTAAAGGGGCTAATAACGTAATTTCCATTTAATGGTCAATTTTGAAATATTTACTGCTTTAAAAAGGCGCTTTGGAATAATTAATTTGTCCTTATCAAAAATAATCGTTCCATCTAAGGATTAATTTGGAGAAATAATACTCTCTCTCTCTCTCTCTCTCTCTCTCTCTCTGTGTGTGTGTGTGTGTGTGTGTGTGTGTGTGTGTGTGTGTTGTTTACAGTGTATATCATGTATATCACGTTGGTATTTGCATCTTTTATCATCACATTGTTTTATTGTCCGTATTTCTCTGGGTCAAGTTTTACATGTAATTAATCGTATAGGTAAGTCGTGCATGTTTTCTACCTGGAGCTGTGTTCACCATTCTTTAACATGTATTGTGGTAGTAAAGAGTTATGTGGTTTTGTAAAACTAAAAATAATGTTTTTGACATTTTATCTGTTATTTCAATATGTCGACATTATTGTGATGAAATTAATAAACACAAAAATGATATAATTTTTTATCTTTATACCTACATTAAACATAAAATAAAACACGCATTTACAAAGTAAATGTAAAATGAACTATTATACGACACCACCATGAAGTAAATCGGGTGTTTTTATATAACACAACATTGCGTGAAAAGGACAAGCAATATTTCCCGCGCTGTTCTTGTTATTGAACAGAATAGTGTAGATGTCGGAGCAATTTCCGATGTCAATCGGGAAGGTGGTTGAGTATTTCCGTGATGGATATTCGACCATTCGCCCTTAACGGGCGCTCTCTCAATTCTATTTCTGACTTTTAGCTTTCTGATTTCTTTCTGTTGTATTGTACAGTTGGTGTTCTATTGCATGCAATAGCCATCATCTGCTCCTGAACAACGGTTGCCTAGTGGTTAAGGCATTAGCCTTTTATCACAAGGTGTCTATGGTCCAGGGTTGATTTCCACTGGGCTACGGTTTCCTAGTGGTTAAGAGCAAAAGCTTTTAACCACAAGGCCTCAACAGTTCAGGGTTCAATTTGGTTAATGACAAGGATCATTGTACTATTCTAGTTGTCAAAATAAAGTCTGCACGTTGCTAATTTTAATTTGAAATGATTTATGCAAAGTATATAAGGAGTTGCGCACTGCTTGGAACATACATGTAGATGAGAAGTTGATGATGTGATGTAAAACTACCGACCAACAATCTTCCTTCCCTTTTTGTTGTAAATCTCTTATCTCATTCGTGTATAAATCATTATCAATAATTCATCATTTGGCTGTTACTGGTTGGCACGCGGGTTCCGTTATCCGTATGCACCGCGACCCACCATCCCCAGATTTCAAATTTCTGAGCCCTTTCGTGTAAAAATCATTGTCACCATTAATATGCCATACTTAATTTGTTATAAGAAAAAACATAAAAACACGTCGTGTGTGTGTGTGTGTGTGTGTGTGTGTGTGTGGACACCATTCAGCGCTGTTGTTTTGTCTTTCATGCATGGAAAAAAATACCATCGTATAAACTTTTTAACAAAGACAGAATACATTAAAGAATCAGTACCCATACATGTACGTGTATCTTGGTTAGAGTTGTTACTACAGAATACACTAATACTAGTACCCCACACGTACAGCACCGTGTCTGTCTTACCACATATTTAAACAGTGTTTATGTTATCAGAAATCGTTCAACCATTATGCATATTTTTTTTATTATTTGAAAAGAAACTAAAAATAGAGCATATAAAAATACTAATGTACCGCGTTTTTTTATTTAAGTATATTCTTATCTACAATGTAAAATACACATGTATTAAATAATATGATAATACATGCATATACATCACAATAGAAATGCCAACATTACGAAATGAATGTTAAATTTATCTACCAAAGTACGATTTGAGACAGTGATTTTAGAGCACTAGACGGCCGTTTCGGAATACAATTCCTCATCAGTAGTGCTTGGACCAAAATTGTGAAACCGAAATTGTTATCAAGTTGTTGAAAAGATACACAAAGAACCAAAATATATTTTACCAAATTTAGCTAAGGAAACATTTTGCACGAGGGAGTATACCTTAGTTATTGAGGGATTTTGAATTTTAACTAGCCGCAAATTTAGACAATAGTATATTTCTGATAATAATACACAAGATGAGTGAAGTTATGAAAATTTACGCTACAGTCAAAAATTTTCGCTTAAATCGAAGCTATTCAATGATATATTTCAATATACAGTCGAACCTGCCACATCTATATAAGGATCATCTGCTTCTAAAGGCCAGTAAATTTTATCCCATTTGCTCTTTATTCATGATATTTGAACCTCTCTAGAAAGGCCACCTACCTACAAATGCCACGTTTACGATTTCTTTTTGGTCGGCTTTACAAACAAGTCTGAGTGTATTGTTAACGCACCCGAAATGTATGTGTGTGTAAATGTAAAATTACATTGTACATAAAATTTCATACATATAAAGTTTGAAACTTCAAATAAATAAAAACATATTTTACAAAACGAAAGAATAGGGCTTATCCAAGATACCAAAATCCTTATACCAAAACAAAACAAGAAAGATTAAATACACTACACTGCTCAAGTATCTGTGACGATATAGTAAAATATGTAAAGTAATCGTCACTGATCTTCTAAAAGCCATGAGTGAAGAAGACGAAAAATACAAGAAAAAGGGTATGTTACTGTTACTCAAATGTATAATATCTTTTAGGTCTTGGAATAAAAAACAGTCTTATGCATTCTGCTCACTAGGTTTTCAGTGAGGACTTCTGCTCAGCGTTTTACAAGAGTGTTTTTGATCAAGAAGTACCCGTCTTTACGGTTATTTCTGACAATATTCAATAAGTTAAGATCTTTATTATTTAAATTTTAAACGTGTTTTTAGTTGTTATGTCACTATAGTCCGTGGGCTAGGTGGACCCACCGTGCACCCCCCCCCCCCCCCCCCCCCAGGATCCACCGACACCACTTTTTTCTGGTACCTTAGGGTGTCTAGTAATGCAATCAGGATGTTTCCCAGAAATAAGTTGGGATGCTCTTCATGAAAAACTTCAATATTTAGGAGTGCCTAAAAGTTTTCAGTAAATTTCTCTATTAGGGGTAGGGGAACGTTTTTATCTTTCTTTTCAATAATATTATGCAGATACAGATCATATTTGGTATCATTGTAAAGGGAACATGTTCAGCTTTAATAAAATACAAAGTCGGTTGATGTAGCTGCTACTATGTTGTCACCATGACGTCATAAACAAAAGTTTTGGGGAAAAACGCTATAAAATCGTGTCAATTTATCCTTTATAAAATTATTTCTGTACAACATAATAAAACACATTAAGACAAAGTGTGTTTTGCATTTACTTGATGAACTGTAGTTATAAATGATCATATATTCTCATCTTCCAAAAAAGACACCACTCTATTAGAAAAAATATATTAAAGATACCCATTTTTAAAAAAATGATCGAAACGGGGTAGGGGAACGTTTTTATCTTTGTTGTCGATGGTTTTATGTAGATATAGATCATATTTGGTATCATTGTAAAGGGAACAGGATCAGCTTTAATAAAATATAAACTTGATTGGTGTAGCTATTACTATGACGTTTCTATGACGTCATAAACACAATTTTTGAAGAAAAAAGCTATAGAATCATTTAAAATTATACTATATGAAATTATTTCTGTACAACCTAATAAAACACATGGAGACACTGTATGCTTTTATATTTACTTCATAAATTGTTGTTATAAATGATCATAATTCTCATTTTAAAGAAAAGACGCCACTCTGTTAGGAAAAATATATTAACTTAAAGATGCCCTTTTATTTAAAATTGATTGAATTTTAAGATTAATATTTTTTACGATAAAAGTATCCCAGTATGTTTCTTTGCATATCATCATCATCATCATCATCATCATCATCATCATCATCCATTACCGTATAGCTAAAAAAGCTTAATTAATAATCTTAGTTTGAGAATGACGTTAGTTCTAATCATGGCCAATGGTAATTTAGCAGTTGTTTTAATGGTGGAGATATGCCTCAGGGTTGTTATATGCATCTAGAGCAGTGGATTCTTCCGTAGGCTAGTTGTAGCGAAAAGGAAACATATAGAATAAATCTCTTTTGCCTCACTATCAAGACTCTTGCAGTGCCTCCTCTTAGCAACATTCAGAAAATGTACAGGTGAATTTGTGGGAGGTTACCCAGCAGCTACAGTCCCAGAGATGCAGTTCCGTCATGTTTTCAAACATTCAAAGCAAAATCATAGAAATTTTCTAACATTATCATCCATTATCCTTATAACATATGCTTCATCAGTACAATGTATTATAAGACAACAAGCTGCGCCATTAATTACTTTACTTTGACATAGTTCAAATAGTTCCTTGTACAATATATGGCTACCACAGTATTTTTCCAATTGAAGCGATTTTGTTCCATCTCTTTTATTTCTCACCAAGATATTTGGTCTTCTACTCTAACACTTGTCCTGTGGTGGTTTTCTGAGCGTATGTCTAATCCAGTTCCACCGTTCTACACCATATAAGAGGGACAACTTTACATTTGAGTTGAATATTGGGTTTTTGTTCTAAGTGGCAGACTAGCTTTCCATATGTTTCTTTATAATTTTTAATGCTTTTCTGGATATTTTTATTCTTGTCTTGATGCCATGTTCTGTTTCTTCTTCAGCACCAATCATGCTCCCCAAGTAACAGAGCTCAATTATCTCTTCAATTTATAACTACTTTAATTTATACCTTCTGTTGTATTGTTGTTCAACATTTTGTTTTGTTTGAGTTGATCTTCAGTCCAGTTTTTAAAACTGTTTTGTTCAGTAGTGTGGTCTTTATCCACATTTGATTTAATGTGAGGGTCAATAGGCAGATATCGGCAAAGAACACATATTCTATCTGGGGTGTTAGTGTCTATTGTATTTCATTTATTGCAATTAAAGATGTTTTGTGATTTGTATACAGCTTTGACATACTCCTGTATTCACATGAAAGCTTGCGGATAGTTTTCTCTATTGAGACCTTAACAAATGTACACTTAGTATTTATAAAAGTAAAATACAGATTGTCATTCTACTGACTGTATGGCAATTTGGTCTGTGTAAGATTTTCTTTCCTAAAACCAGCTTGTTTTGTTCAGAGCACCTAGTACCTCTTCTATTCCATCTTTTAGTCTTTGTAGGATGATCTTTGACAGTATTTTTTCAGCTACATTGGGTAGCATGGTGCCTCTCCAGTTCTTACATCTCCATGATCTACCTTCTTTAGTAGTTTAATAAGATAGTCCATACCCCATTGTGATGGATTAATTTCTCTTATCCAGATGTTGCACAGGTATTTAGATATTTATTTAGGTCCTATAGCTTTTCCTTTTTCAAGTTGATTTATACTTTTATGTTTCTTCTTTTGTTGGCACCCTTCCTTATTTTATTACATGTATCATTATGTGATGTTATGTCCAATATTTCTTATGGAGGTGGTCATTTTGGTATATCGTTGAAATGTTCAGCCCATCTTTCCTTTGTTGTGATCTTTTTTTTCATCCTTTCCTTACACCGGTCTGTCTGTGTTTGCTGGTTTACCTGTGTGGTTTTTGTTGTTGTTAGGTATGGATCTTCTAAGTTTCTCCCATTAGCTACTATTTCTTGTGCGGTTACAATATTTTCCATCTTCCATATATTTTCGTTCATCACTTGTTTGTGTTCCTTTATATTTCTTCCTTTGCCTCCTCCTACTCCCTTCATACTAATTTTTTGCTAATCTGGTTCTGCTATTTGTTATTTTCTCTTGCATTTCCTTGTGATATTTTGTCCCGTGTTTCCTCTGACAACCAAATTCTCTGTGTCGTTATACCGGTATGCCCTTTTTATCCCAGCTCTCATTATTATCACCCATAGCTGTTAAAGCATAAAACCTGTTCTTCAGACCTATCTTAATTCTTCTTTCTTTTACAGTTGTTTCAATTTTCTAAAATTAAACTCATGTTCTGTTTTTCCAGGATTTGTTTGGCTGCTTTTATTTTTATCTTTGTCGTGATAAATTGGTGGTTCGAGTTGACATCTGCTCCATGCATTGCCCTGACATTGTATAGACTCCTCCTACATTTGTTCTATAGTTATATGGTCAATGTTTTTTTCTGGTGATACAGATGTTACTTTATGGCAATCTTTCTGTCGAAATACTGTACCTCGTTGTAGTGATAAAGCATAAAGATAATAAATTATATCTTTAGAAAATTTCTATGATTTTGCTCATAACTGTTTGAAAAATGATGGAACTGCATCTCTAGGACTGTAGCTGCTCCGAAATCTAGCGTAAATTCAACCTTGGTTAGAAGGATGTACAGTTGGTAGTGAAGTAAAAAAGATTAACTTATTGTTGAAGTTCCTATTCACTACAACCAGTCAACGGCAGAAATCGCATGTTAGGTTTCCACTTCTCTAGATGCATATAACAAACCTGTGGCATATAACTACCATTAAAACACCTGCTAAATCACCATCGGTAATACTTTGAACTAAAAGTCATTCTCAAACTAAGATTATTAATTAAGCTTTGTGTTAGCTTTAGGATAATGGGTGATGATGTTCGGCATTTTTGTTATGAATGTATGAAAAATTGATGATGATGATGATGATGATGATGATGATGGCATGATGATGATGGCATGATGATGATGATGATGATGATATTATTATTAATGCAAAAAACATACTGGGATACTTTTATCGTGAAAACTATTAATCTTAAAATTCGATCAATTTTAAATAAAAGGGCATCTTTAAGTTAATATATTTTTCCTAACAGAGTGGCGTCTTATTATGATCATTTATAACAACAATTTATGAAGTAAATATAGAAGCATACAGTGTCTCCATGTGTTTTATTAGGTTGTACAGAAATAATTTCATATAGTATAATTTTAAATGATTCTATAGCTTTTTTCTTCAAAAATTGTGTTTATGACGTCATAGAAACGTCACAGTAATAGCTACACCAATCACGTTTGTATTTTATTAAAGCTGATCCTGTTCCCTTTACAATGATACCAAATATGATCTATATCTACATAAAACCATCGACAACAAAGATAAAAACGTTCCCCTACCCCGTTTCGGTCATTTTTTTTAAAAATGGGTATCTTTAATATATTTTTTCTAATAGAGTGGTGTCTTTTTTGGAAGATGAGAATATATGATCATTTATAACTACAATTCATCAAGTAAATGCAAAACACACTTTGTCTTAATGTGTTTTATTATGTTGTACAGAAATAATTTTATAAAGGATAAATTGACACGATTTTATAGCGTTTTTCCCCAAAACTTGTGTTTATGACGTCATGGTGACAACATAGTAGCAGCTACATCAACCGACTTTGTATTTATTAAAGCTGAACATGTTCCCTTTACAATGATACCAAATATGATCTGTATCTGCATAATATTATTGAAAAGAAAGATAAAAACGTTCCCCTACCCCTAATAGAGAAATTTACTGAAAACTTTCAGGCACTCCTAAATATTGAAGTTTTTCGTAAAGAGCATCCCAACTTATTTCTGGAAAACATCCTGATTCCATTACTAGACACCCTAAGGTACCAGAAAAAAGTGGTGTCGGTGGATCCTGGGGGTGCACGGTGGGACCACCTAACCCACGGACTACTAGAACTGAAATTTTATGGTTAGTAAACATAACTGTCACAGTTTTATATGTTATTGTTGCATGTGATGCCTCACATATACCACTTTCAATGACGTCACGTTCACGGTACACAATAAAGAGTACTAACCATGCTAGTCATGTTGTTTTGTCACCCTTCAAAGAAAGTTCTCGTTAGGCGATTGGTTAACTTGCCGGGGTACATGGAACGATGTTCGGATATCTGCCGGGGTACATGAGAGCACGCGACGTTTAGCGGTAAAAGGGGAGTAACTCGTACATCTCTGACGTCTAGTTACGGTAAACAAACATGGCGACAACGCACGCAAGTCACAGAAAATACGAAATGGAAGTTAAAAAGATCCAACTGGTAACGCTTTGAAGGGCGACAAAAACGTTACACAGGTCTTTGGCAGGTTACACGGCCCCATGTACCCCGTCAAAGATGAATGTACCCTTCGCCTGCGGCTCAGGGTACATGGGACCGTGTAACCTGCCAAAGCCCTGTATAACTTATAATGTTATGGTCTTACATGGTGTCAGTATTACCCGTTTCCATCACATTTAGGATTGACAGATTGATATATGATCAAATGCCATGATGATACATATATAGTGTATAAAATTTTACCAATTCAAATTTCCCATGTTGGAGAATTTTGAACACCATTGCTTTAATCGGGATGCAAACCCGGCACGGACACTACATGTATATCAAGAATATCGTTTAGGCAACTCCACAGGGACAAATTCAGTACAAAATTAACTACACAGTTAAGAGGAACTTGTTTTCATCACTTGCAAGTGCTCCGACAAGTGTATTGATGGCGATTGTCCATAATTAATGATATTCACATTGCAAGTTGTGATTGTAAACGCCGTGAAGTCATGCGAACAAGCTTTACAAGCCATAATAGTATTTCGACAAATACACAAAACGTAAGTCGGAACTCTCGTATGTCAGGTTATATTGTAATTGGAAACAGAATGTTTAAAATTATTGATAGTGCCTATTGTGTTTGCCTGTTTTCAATCCCTATTTGTTTTTTACGACAGTTCCGTTTTGGACATCTACCCGGTTTGGAATTGGACTCATTTTCTCTTTCGGTGGAATCAATGTGTATCTCCTTCGTAACAACATAAACATGGCTATAGTGTGTATGGTCAACCACACAGCCTTAGCAATAGTTCGGGGTAATGAAACAGAAGTGTTAAACAGTACGATAGAATGCTCCGTAGAAGGAAATAGGGATACAGAACATTTAGATGTAAGTATATATTATAATCGAACAAAATATGTTATAGGTAAAATCATATACAATGGCCAAAAAAACCCAGAGAAGCGCTTGAAATGATAAACAAAACAGGTTAAACAAAAAACAAGGCAAAGAACACATAACAACAAACACAAAATGTACTCAACAATAGCCAAGGTGAAGAAGACTTTGAACCGATGCTTAGATGTGATGACAAACAAAACGAAGACAGTGTTCAGTTATATTGTTTGTATAATTTTGTAATGTAAACTCCCCCGGAGTAAAACCACATATTATAAAAAGCGATTGTATTAATACTCTCGTAAGGTATTTTATCATATCAATCGTCTAAAATGCTATGCCTCCATTTTAATATTTTAATAATTCCGTGACCAAATTTTTCGTTACTATTTTTCGAAAATTGTTTTTGAAGCTACGAATAGATATTTTTATAAAGCTGAATGAAGATGTTATAATCTCGAAATGGTCTTAAGTTTCTGAATATCTTAAAAAACAAACGAAATTCCTAACATTTCAAATTTGACAGATATCTTAGTTGAGAAATGATTGTGTAACAGGGGCTGGACATCTCCCTTTCCATCAATTCCGTTTAATCTGCAATTTCGATGATGTCCACCTACATTCGCTTGATAAACACCTTTTTAAAAAAAAAAATAATAATAAATTTTTCTTTTGTTTAAAAGAGATCTATTTTTACTCAATTTTGTATTTCATTTCGTTCCTTATGTCGTGGTATTGATATTTGTTCACCACTTAAACATGTTCAGTGTTTTTTTCAGAAGGATGGTGACTTCATGTGGGACAAGACAATTCAGGGGCAGATTCTCGGAGCATTTTTCTGGCCGTATGCGATATGTCAGATACCGAGTGGAATTTTGATCACGAAAATGGGTGCTAGGAAATTATTCGGATTTTGCATGATTTTAGCAAGCATCACAACTATTCTTATTCCAATATTGACCCCGTACAGTTCCTGGTACGTTATAATCCTCCGTGCTGCCCAAGGTATATTTCAGGTGAATATACAATCAACTGGACCACGTCGATGTTCCAGAGATATATATCACATTCTAATTTACAATAACCTATCCCTTTTCTTGTCCCAGAGATATTGTATTTTGATATAAGTGTTATAATCGTGGGGCGTACGTAATATCCAGATCAGTCAGCAATGAACATACTCGTATGATTGTCTTTGATGATTTTCCTTACCATCTCTAATTACCTATATGATTTTAAGTTCGAACCCGAACTAGAACTAGGATGTTAACTATAAGGCAAGGTACTGAATTCTGATACAATTCTTTACTCAGTGGCACTTTTCATTCCGCTAGGCAATAAGTTGACATCATCAAATACATCTGTCTATTACAAGGGAGATAATCTCGATTGTTTTATACAACTGAAACAAGGTAAATCAAGTTCAAGTACTCGTTTCATGGCTCATGAGTTTTATAAAACATACCAGCCCATATTAAAAACAAACTAAAATAATAAAACTTAGCAAACTTTTACCAGGGAAGTGAGACTGGGTGTTCTGGAAGAGTAAGCGAATGTATAAAGCGTTTTTAACATTGTGTCATATACCATGTATTTAATTTAATCATTTTTAATGTATTTTATGATAAAATTAAAAAAAGGTCTAAGGCAATCGTATCATTTAACATATTCTAAAAATAGAAATGAAAATATGTCTTCCTGTGTATAGTTACCATATTTTATTTTTTCCTCAATACAGGCTCCATACGCACCTTGTTGTATATACTTTCTTGGTAAATGGATCCCACCCATGGAGAGGAGTAGATTGATTTCAATGATGATTGCGGGTAGGTATAAATTACAGTAAAACGTAATTGATAAAAATCTGTATTAGTTATAGTAGTAATATTTTGTTTTATGTAGCAAGATCCGAAAGTTGTTTTATTTAAAAACAGCTAAAATGTTAACCAAAACGCGAATAGTCTTATTGCCGCCACTAATTCAAATTTCTAGTATTTTAATTCTGCTAGAATCTGGAGGTCTTTTTCGCAAGTCTGCCTGCACAGGTATTTCATGTTATAAATGTTAATAGGTAAGGATTTTATCTATGTGTCTTTTTTACATGCAAAATAGATTAATAAAAAATAATTCATTAAATAATACCGACTTAACTCCGCCGGTAAAATAGTTACTGCTTATCCCAAGCCCGGATAAAGGAGGGGGAAGTCAAATTATTGTTAATAACTCCATCGCACTCTCAATAAAATGAGGCAGTTGGGTACCATATTGCCGCAAAAAAGGGCTAAGAGTTTTAGAAAAGTTGGCTGCCGAAATGACATACTGTTGCAAATAGGCCGTGGCGCAAAAGGGGACTAAAATGGCGCAAACGGATTTCATCAACCAAAACCAGTCTGTAAAATTCTGTTGTATTGGCATTACAATATCCTTAATAAACATTAATTGATATATAATTTTAGTATAAATATACTATGTAATATACTCTATCCCATTGCATTGCAGGTTAAATAATATTGTTAATAATGAAGAAAACAAAAATAAATAATGTATGTTATTGGTTCAATTTTGAAAAATCTGCCTTATCTACAAATTCACAAGACTGGGACAATAGTTCGATGATTCTTTTATGCACCCGGGCTCACATTGGTTGTGAAAGTTCACGAGTTTAACCTAATTTACCAGCTTCAATTTTTTTATTTTGCTTTGGGATTATGATTTGGACATGGATTGGCATGTTTGTTGTATCGTGATTTGGAAATGGGTTGATATGTTTGTTTCACTTTGCTTAAGGATTGAGATTTTGACATGAATTGGTATGTTTGTTTTTTATTTTTACTTTGGGATTGTGATTTGGACATGGATTGATATGTTTGTTTCACTTTGCTTTGGAATTGTGATTTGGACATGGATTGATGTGTTTGTTTTACTTTGCTTTTGGATTGTGATTTGGACATGGATTGGTATGTTTGATTTTACTTTGCTTTTGGATTGTGATTTGGACATGGATTGGTATGTTTGATTTTACTTTGCTTTGGGATTGTTCTTTGGACATGGATTGGTATGTTTGTTTTTACTTTGCTTTGGGATTGTGATTTGGACATGGAATAGTATGTTTGTTTTTACTTTGCTTTGGGATTGTTCTTTGGACATGGATTGGTATGTTTGTTTTTACTTTGCTTTGGGATTGTGATTTGGACATGTAATAGTATGTTTGTTTTTACTTTACTTTGGGATTGTGCTTTGGACATGGATTGGTATGTTTGTTTTTACTCTGCTTTGGGATTGTGATTTGGACATGAAATAGTATGTTTGATTTTACATAGCTTTTGGACTGTGTTTTTGGACACGAATAGATACGTTTTTATAGGTGAACAGATTGGAGTGGTAGTGGCGTACATAGGTACAGGGTATCTATGTAAATATGGATTTGCAGGCGGATGGCCATCAGCATTTTACATCAGCGGTAATAATTTTACACAATATGAATTTTATAATATATAGTCCAGTCTCATACATGTATGTATAAATATAAGTCTACATGTGTCTTTTGTCTTATTTTCAAAATTAGTTTGTTAGTTGGGGAGACCACTGCGGTAGCTTAGTTGTTAGAGTGCTATCTCTGTAAGTGTGAGGTCGTGGGTTCGACCAGGTTTGCCCCAAGACTAGACTTGTAAATTGGTAGTGACTGTTCTTTCGCCAAGACCTCGACATAACGAAATGAAAGTCACCGTTGTTTCGGATGGGAACCTAAAATAAACGAGGTCCTGTGTCACGGTGGGCTTGGTACGCTAAAGAACCCTGCTGTATAATGACATCAGCGCAATATACCCTTAAAATGTCTACACCTTCGCCTTTAGCCGGTGATGTCTCAATATAAGTGAAATATTTTTACTTAGGCGTAAAACCCAATTAATCAACTGAACTTGCTAGGCGTGCCTTGTTGTTTTGGGCTCTTCTGTAGCTTATTGCTTCAGATATTGCTTTGACTATTTTCTTGTAAATTTTCATTGTATGCTATGACCGAAAAATTGTCGGAAAAGGGAAAACGGAGTTTAATAGCAGTATTGTCAATGCTCTATAAGATCGAAGATTTAAAATTTAAAACATTTTTTTAAATTTTTAATACAAAGGGATGCCCAGTTTTGTGTTATGGTGCCGAAATATGGGGTTTTCAGTCATATCCTTCTATAGTCTAAAGTGTTCAGATATATGCATGAAAAAGATTTCTAAATACATCTTTACGCTCATGTTATCTAGCAGTATTAGCAGAATGTGGAAAGTATCCATTGTATATTTTAACAGTTAAACGTCTTCTTAGACATTGGGGGAAAATTCTTTCCATGTCAGATGATAGAATTGTCAAAAAGCGTATAATATGCTAGTTTTTTACGATCAACTTGGTTATATAAACTGGTCATCAAAGGTTAAAAAAATTCTGTGTGATTGTGGATTTAATTTTATATGGGAATATCAAAATAATATAAATATCGAGTAATATATTGATGACATTATACAAATGTTAAAAGATATATATTTGCAAGAGTGGAGAAAAAATATAGAAAACACTTCAAAATTATCATTTTACAAATTGTTCAAAACCAATTTTTGTCAAGAACTTATCTAGAAATTTTTAACTTAAAGAAATACCATAAAATCATAACAAATTTGCGTAATAGTTCCCATGATTTAATGATCGAGAAAGGTAGATATAAAAATAAAAAAACAAAACAGAATTTGTAAATTTTGTAACCTTTGGTTAATTGAAGACGAATATCATTTTTTATTTATTTGTAAATTTTACGAGGATATAAGACATCAATTTATACCAAAACTATTTTTCAATCCCCAAATGTTAATAAATTTGTTATTCTCTTGTCATCCAAAAAATTGTCAAATATACAAGCAGTGGAAAATTTTCTATATCATACATTTCAAAAACGAAAATTGTATATAAAATACAATAACATTGTAGTATAGCTTTCATGGCAGAAATGTAATGTAACGATGTAACTACTATATGAGTCTGTGGCCTTAAAAATAAAGATATATATTATGACTATTAAAGTGCCAGAAGAAACCCATCGGCAAACACCAAGCGAACTGCCAAACGTTCTACATAGACGTCGAATTGCAATAAGATCCGTTACTCAGCGTTTTTCTAAATTCCCAAATTATGTTATTGGTTAATTGCAAAAGAAAAAGAGTCCAACGAAAACGTCATCAGTTAAATGTTCAATGTTATCACTTAAAACAATTGATTTATAAAAAGCGGTTTTTAAATTTAAACAATTAATTTGCTGCTAGTTAAAATTTGGATTTCCTCAAAATCTAAGATATTTTCTTTGCTAAAATTGGTAAATTTGGTAAAATATATTATGGTCCTTTTTTTTTTGTTTCAACATCTTGAACAAAATGTTTTGGTTTCATAATGTTGGTCCAAGCACTACTGATTAGAAATAGACTTTTAGTGCTGTAAAATTAAAACTGGTAATATATGTAATTTGGAATATTTGTTTATACTTTCAAAAATGGTTTTTATATTTTTTTCCTTTCAGGTATTTTCAGTTTCTTGTGGGGTATTATTTGGTTAATATTTACTAAAGATTCACCTCAAGAATCCAAAAGCATATCGGACACAGAGAAAGAGTATATCATGATAGCTTTAGATAACGGCGAAGAATCCAAGGTATACAATTCAAATGATGTTAATTAATGTACATGTATTTTATTTTCTAACACATAAGGCTGAACTAGTGTTCAACGTTTCGGATTCAACTCTACTCAACTCATCAAGGTTACACAAAACGCAATCTTATCTAAACATGTCGTACAAATTACTTCATAAAGCTTAAGGACGAGAAGCCGAAGCACTGGGTACTAGATAGTCTATTTTTTAATCTATACCCATTTAGGCAATGATTTGAATGTGATTATTTATTTATTATATTTTTTTATAATTTTGTTTTATTTATTTATTTATTTATCTATTTATAAAATAAGACATAAAATTTTTAATAGTTTCATAGACATGTATATATCTTGATGTAAACCACATAGGTTGAATGTAACATGGCTTCAAATTTACCAAAGCCTATTAGGCTCATGAATAAAAAAAAATAAAAGGCGTTATAACGCAAAATAAAGGCGTAATAACGTGAATTGAAAGGCGTTATTAAGCGAAATAAAGACGTAATAAGGCGAATTGAAAGGTGTTATTACGCCTTTTAATTTTTTTTATTCATGAGCCTAATAGGCTTTCGTACAAATTAATTAAAACCACTTTAGATAAAAATCCTCATTTCGATCTAATTCCGCCCTTATAGTCACCAAAGCTTTTAGAATGACGGAGAAAATATACAATACAGACCTGTCGAAAGTTAACACTGAGCTAACGAAAAGGAGTTCAAGTGCTCAGTTGCTGAGTAACCGAGATACATGTATATATGGACAGCTAATAACCGAGAACAGATAGCATGAGCAGTTGATAAAATATAGGTATCGAGAAGGTAAGATGTACTGCCGATTCGGCAGTTGATAAAATATAGGTATCGAGAAGGTAAGATGTACTGCCGATTCGGCAGTTGATAAAATATAGGTATCGAGAAGGTAAGATGTACTGCCGATTCGGCAGTTGATAAAATATAGGTATCGAGAAGGTAAGATGTACTGCTGATTCGGCAGTTGATAAAATATAGGTATCGAGAAGGTAAGATGTACTGCCGATTCGGCAGTTGATAAAATATAGGTATCGAGAAGGTAAGATGTACTGCTGATTCGGCAGTTGATAAAATATAGGTATCGAGAAGGTAAGATGTACTGCCGATTCGGCATTTATTCTTTAAACTTCCGACAGGTCATTACTGTATACTTGTACTGGACATAGTTTACCATTGGTTGGTTTTGACGTCTTAAATTAACTTTATGGGCATCGCTATTGATACATTTATATAATTGGAAGACAATTTAGTTTCAGAATGATTCTATTCCGTGGAGAGGATTGTTTACGTCACTTCCGGTATTTGCGGCTATTTTCTCCCTCTTTACCAGTGACTGGGCTGTTCAGTTTATGGGGACATTTATACCCACTTATATCGATGACGTATTTAACTTCAATATAGAAGATGTAAGTATGGTATACGACAAGTTGTAGAGGAACATTGACCTGTCCACTTGACCTATTTATCAAGAACCGGTGTACTGTATATATGCGTGGGTAAAACTAATGTTTATTTCGTCAACATCATATTGGGAAACACGCATTGTATCATACATTTATTGCCTTTGTTTGAGGGAGATTTGTTCATATCTCCCTCAAACAAAGGCAATAAATTGTTTATTATACTGAAAAATAAACATAATAATAAGAAAGACAGAAAGAAAGAAAAGGTATTTAAAAAATACAGTCTGAGAACGTCGTAACCGATTTGTCATCAATGACGTCATATCATTGTGAAGAGGTGGGATAATGTATTCAGAGGGATACACCATGTTTTCTCCACCCTGATCACATGATCCAACGTTACAATCAAATTGCAGATAGTATCGGGTATAATAAATGTACGTTAAGTCCTGTTGAAAGGTCAAGTGGACAGGTAAATGTTTTTGCGTATATCACTTATACACACATTTGTACATAATCAGGGAAGAAAGATCTGAAAAAATGATACATGAACCGGTACAACACATAAAATATCTCACAGTTTTTCATTGAAGTGACTATATGTTCCCTACCGTTACAACTTAAGCAGTGATACGAGATATGGAAAAGTTTGATTATAAATCAGTTGAAGCTTTTCTGAAAGTACAGTTTGATTGGATATGCTCATCTAGTCAGTCTGTATCATACCCTATACACATCTATAGACGCGCATTGCACAAGCCAGTACTCGCTCTCTAGCATTAACTCGTGGATAGTAACATAAGAAGAAAAAAAGCCGGATTATAAATGGTTGATTTGAAGGTTGTCTGTAAGCGATTTTATCATTATTGGATCATAGTAAATAACCGACCTATTCAGGAATACAGGTACATCAAGTGATCATGGTTTTTAACTTTTGAAATTGTTTCATTTTTCGGTATGACATTTTGTTTACGAATTTATATTACATGTTTTGGATCTTTACAAAGACGTTTATAGCAATACTTTTCGCTTATTTACTGACAACGGTAGGTGGTCTTAATAATTAGAAATGTAATTCTCGTGTCTTGAATATTATATGTCTCAACAAGTTGCCTCCCTTACAACGTATAAAGCAAGCTTCGACATTATTAAACATGAAATGATATATTTTTGTTGACAATTTACTTTTCAAAGCCAACGTTTTACTATTTGATATTTGTAAATTAAATTCAAAAACAATCATGGAATTTTAGTATGATTTCTCTTTATCCAAAATTATCTTGGATAAAATTCACGTGCCATCTAAAGCTCAATGTTCCTTTCATTCACAATTTTGATAATACAGGAGGTGCTTAGCTTCCAGCGCAACCAGTCTCGCTCCCTGGGTCTGGAGAAAGTTTGCGTATTTAACAGATTTACCATTTTTCAACGCGCATTATTCAGTTTTATTATTACAATATCTCAACAGTTTAATGCTAAAATAGTTGATGGCATATGTACTAGACTATAAGTTACGTAGGCAAAAATATGTACTGATATTTCTATATGTTGTTTCAGAATGGATTGGTAACAGCCTTGACTTCGGTACCACAATGTTTTATAGGTCTTGCCTGTGGGTGGATAGCTGATTACGCACATAAAAAGTGTCTTAGTATAACAAACACGAGAAAATTGTTCACAATTATATGTAAGTGTATTAGTATTGTGGTTGAGAAATGGTGTTTAACGTAAAAAAAAGTCAAGAATATTTCACTTATATCGAGACGTCGTCAGTTATAAACGAAGGTGTAGAAATTTTGCCTGTGCGTTGTGCTAATGGCATTATACAATAGGGTTCTTGCGTGTTCTACCATTCACAACTTGTACATGAGGGTATTAATTAAGCACTGTGCTGTCTCAACATCTGAATATTTATGTCTATGTTCCCCAAAAGAAATGGGGAGACGTGTAGAATTTACTGCATTTCTTCAACCTAAACTTTGCCCTGCCTTTGAAAAAACTATTTTACAGATTTTAATAAAACTCCACAGTAACAATTTTTGTGTGGAGTACATGTGTCATTGGACATTCGTAGTTTGATCATTTGCATGCATTTTGTTGGGGTTCGTTTTGGGAACATTTGCAAATAGTATTTGCTTCTCGTGTTTATTTCAGCTACATGGTTACCTGCGTTACTCTTAGCGTCACTTGGTTACGTTGATTGTTCGTTTCCTGTGGTTGCCGTGGTAATTATGACGCTGTGTATGACCATCAGGGGATTCCGATCAGCTGGTAACGAAATAGCGATAACTGATGTAGCACCGTCTTACTCAGGGATCATATCTGGTTTTGCTAATACAGCCAGTGCTTTGGGAGGATATCTGGCAACCCTGACGACATCGAGTATAACTAAAAATGTATGTATCAGATTTGTAGAGATACTCCTGACAACAACAAAATATATGTAATAAGAAAACAAGTCACAATATTAATGTATTAATGAGAACAAACAACACCTAACATACCGGGGATAATAAAAACAAACATACTAATCCATGTCCGAATCACAATCCAGAAGAAACGTGAAAACTTTGGAACTGACAAGTCAAGTTAGACACGCGAATTTCCACCAGGGCAATTAGGCCGGGTGCTCCGAAAGTGTAAGCACCTACTGTTTAGCTAGCTACACCCGACACGTGTGTTATCAAAATTGTGTGAAAGGAACACGGAGCTATGATAACTAATTAACTTATACCATGCAAACATCTTGATTATCCAGCATCTTACGGTTGGGACCTTGACAATAAGACTCCGAAAGTTTACATGGGATTTGATATGACCGATGTTTGTAATTTTGTTAAAGATTTCTATTCCTTTCGTGTTTCAACAATCCATCAGCCAATACTTAAACTTTTCAATCTCTGGATTAAGATCAAACTGAGATGAACGCCCGTGCAATGTATAAATAACCCATTTGTATTTGCATGTATATGCAAGATTAGATAATTGTCTTTTTTTCTATTTTTGAATGGAATATTCAAATATTTATTAGTTGTTATATGATTTTTAAAAATTCATTACAAAAATCATCGTATGGCATAATTCTTTAAAGAATTGCTGTACTATTAGGTATATTTACATTGCAATACCCGCAATCTAAATATAGAGATGAAGTGTTACATGACTTTATAGTGAAACATTAGTCTTATTGTTGTATGATTATAATGTGATACAAGATCGCTAAATGATACAACAAGTTCATTCTTATGTACCTAAAATTAAAAAAATACCTGCTGATTAAAATAATTCAAGATACTGTGACACATGTACATTAACTTGTGAATAAATAGTACAAATGTTCCAAGAAATATACAAGTCTGTGTATACGAGGGTCGTTCAAAAAGTCTTGTCCCTTCCTGTAAACCGTAAATAAAACACCGTAATTTATTATATTGTCACTTGTCACGGGTGACTGAGTTCATTCCCAAACACGTGGAACATTTTTAGATTATATCTGCAAAAGAATTAGTTTTTTCTTGCCATATTTTCATCATAACACTTGTTACACTGCTTGGAAAATGACGGACATGACAGGTAAAAACATTATTGAAATGAGAAGCTTTATAAAAGCTTGTGCAAAACTCGTTAAATCGCCCAAACAAAGATTTATTGAAATGCAAGATGTTTTTGGTGAGCGAAAGCTGTCATATAGGTCCATCTCACGCTAGATACGTAAATTTAAAAATGGTGTTAACGATATTTCTGATAAGGCCCGTTCTGGAGGACCAAAAACAGCATGCACCAAAGAAAACATTACAGAAATTCAAAAACTGGTCAATAGAGATGGAAGGTTGATTGTTAAACAGATAGCTGAAGTCATTGGTTTATCAATGGGAGCCGTACATTTCATTCTCAGAAAAAAACTAGTCATGAGAAAGATTATCCCTCATTTGTTGTCAAAAGAGCAAAAGCTCACACGGGTCAAAATGGCTAAAATCTGCTGAAAATATATGGTAATTGTAACAGCAGGCGTCTGGCTGATATAGTTACAGGTGACGAAACATGGGTATATTACTTTTAGCCACATAAAAAGATAAATAATAAAATATGGCTAACCAGAAAAGGAAAACGACCTGAAATTGCAAGGCGCACTCAACGCACAAAGAAAGTTCTTTATGCTATATTTTTCAATAGTAACGACATAGTTGCCCAAATTCCAATCCTTAAAGGCCATGGTATCACGGAAAACATTTATAAAAATAAAATTCTTAAGAAAATGAAAAAAAATTATGAAAAGGAAAGACCAATGTCAGGAATTCGTGGTATTCGGTTACTCCATGACAATGCTCCTGCTCACAAATTTAAGTTGGTGACTGAATTTTTGTACAAGGAACGTGTTGTTGTTTTACCTCATCCACCTTATTCACCTGATCTTTCACCGTGTGACTTTTATCTCTTTTCTAAACTTAAGAAACACCTTTCTGGTCGTCGATACAGATCTCGTTCATCGCTAGGTTCAGCAATTCATCAGTTTCTCAATGGTATATCCAAAAAAGAATATGCAAATGTATTTAGAAAATGGATCCAGCGTCTTAAAAAGTGTGTAGCCGTTAAAAGTGATTATTTTGAAGGAATGAAAATAAATATCAAAAATAAAACGTCTTAATTTGTGTTTTTATTATGAAGGACAAGACTTTTTGAACGGCCCTCGTATGTTAGTCGCCAAAATAGATAGATTTATGCTTGTATTACCAAAGAGGTACATAGACCACCTGCAACACTCCTCCATTAATTTCTGTTCTGTGCTAGTCTGGCCAAAAATGATTCGACATAAACTCACACAAACCCAAGCATCTGAAGTTGAATAGAAGAGGTCAGTTATATATTGTATATTATCATAAATGTTTTGAATAGATCGGGGTCTCTGTGACCGAGTGGTCTGTAGCGTGCGCGTACGGATCAGTGCAATCTATCGCCTAGGTATGAACCCTACTCTGGATAGATTCTGATGTAAGGAATATTTTGGGTTACTTGACGAAGTTAAACGGTTTTCTCAAGCACCCTGGTTTCCTTCACCATAAAAAAAGAGCTGTCTTGATACCAGCGAAATATTTTAGACTTGGGCGTAAGTTCTCTTTACTCTGCTTTTACTTATTTATATAAGTGAATACCTCTACAACAATCTACAGGATGTAACATATTATTCAGTCTGGTAACGTTATCATTATAATGTACAACCAACTGCAAAGACGCCATTTTTATGTATTGTTGGTAAATAGAAATGCTTGTACTTTCAATAAAAAAATTGTATCATTTATATTTTAAGTCACTCAGAGAAGAATGGCAAATCTGTTTCTTCATAACAGCTGGTATAGAAATCGTAGGAGGGCTATTTTTCTTGATATTTGGAAGTGCTGATGTTCAACCTTGGGCTTCAAATTCTGGAAACGCATGTCGTTTCACGGATAATGACAATAAAGTAGAAGTAGTTCGGTGGCAAGAAAAGACCACTTCTCTGATATAAGTGACAAAACAGCATAAGGTAAACACTTGTTAATTCAGCAATGTAGTGTTGTGTCAGCTTTTTTACTTTGGTTTATATACTATACATGCTGTATGTCATTAAAAAAACTACAAAACGTTCGATTTGTCATCTTTCAGAGAGTTATAGTGTAAAATATTTTTTCTTTGAAAATCTTATATCTTGTAGATTTCTTGCGTCTGAAAATCAAATAATGTCTAACATTTAACTGAAAATACCGTTTTTGCACAAAATATTTTTTAAGAATTGACATGTTTTGTGTCGTTTATCACCTCATAAATGACACAAAACACTATATCAATTCTTATATTTACAATTTTAACAAAACATCAAATACAGTGATTCATAAAACCAAGTGCTTTTATGTTGCATTAGACATTGTTGATGTTTCATTGTGACCTATTTGAACAATGTTTTTCAACCGCTGCACATGTGCTGTTTCGGGACCTGCATTAGTTCAGACACTGCAAACAAGATATTTCCTATAGCTACTCAATTTGTTTAATTTACTTGTAAAAAAACGTTTACAGTAAACATGTGTTCTCGCAAACAGAATCATGAGATGAGAACACAAATATAGAAAGGTCAAAATCCCGTCTCTATTTTGTCTGACATATTCTTCAGGACGTCACAAATCTGCACGTTCTGTACTGGCGTTTTTGGCAAATCTGCACGTTCTGTACTGTCGTTATTGTTATTGACAAATTTGCAAGTTCTGTACTGACGTTATTGGCAAATCTGCACCTTCAGTTCTGACATTATTGGCAAATCTGCACCTTCAGTTCTGACGTTATTGGCAAATCTGCGAGTTCTGTACTGGCCTTTTTGACAAATCTGCACGTTCTGTGCTGGCGTTTTTGACAAATCTGCACGTTCTGTACTGGCTTTATTGGCAAGAAAGCGACAAAATTACTACTGTCCGTTTACTCGGCTGGAGAGAAAGGAATAACGCTAATATCTCAAAGATTTGAATGGCACGGTTAAAAATCAAATAATCATTTACTTACATGAGCCGAGTCGTTGCTAATAATCCTTATTTCGATCTAATCCGTGCATTATAACTCCTTTAATGCACCAAAACGTGTTTTGAATGGGTGTTTACAATGGTAAAAATTTTGACAAAATGGCGGAGTCTTTCGTGTGACGTAATGATGACGGAAGAATTTATTATTTACGTAGGTTCGCGAGGGATACAATGAAGGGTAGTTCAAAGGTCGGGTTGAGTTTAAAAGTTTGAATTTACGTCAATTTTTTCAAAAGTTTGAAAATGCAGAAAGGTAGTTCACTTTATTACTTTATTAAATCGATTTTGGTCATCCCGGTTACGCAAAAATCAACCCGTTCTTGAGCTGCACTAACCTACGTAAATAGTCGACTCTTTCGTCATGACTACTTAACATAAAGAACCCCGCCATTTCGTAAAAAAGATTACAATTGTAAACACCCACCCAGGTTATATTTTGTCCCATAAAATGATATATTAAGCAAGGATGGAACCGAAACAGAAATTTTCAGTTACGACTCGGCTCATGTAAGTAAAAGAATCATTGATTTGTACCCGTCGTATTGACATTTATAGAGTATTTTGCGATCTTGCTTTCTCCGAAATAGGCTAAATAAACAGTACAATGTTTACATAGACAAAAAGAGTTGCAATTGTAAATATTATGTTTTGCATTATCAAAGAAATTAATGTTGAAAAGATTTCAGGCTCTTTTTTCACAATTATTCCTCATAATTTCTGAGAATTTCATATTATAAAAATCCATTAATAATTTCAACATTATCATAACAATTATTTCCATTAACAAGGGGGTTATTTGAATTAATGAAAATTGAATTTGAAAGGTAAATGATGGAAGCTTTGATTGCGATAAGGTAAATGGGAAAAATTGCCATCAACTTTTTTTTATGTGGTGCAACTGGGTGTTTCCAGAGCGTATAACAATATCATCCAGTACTGAACACAAACTGTTCATTCTCACGTGCATTCGGTAGAAACTTGAATGACATCATTGGATATCCTCTGATGATGCATCTATGAACACTTATTTTTTTTTACATTTTTAAGTTGGAGTTTTATAATAAAAGGTGTCAACACATTTTAAGAGTCATTCTTTGTAAGGACCATACTGCCGCCACAGAATTTGAAAACATTTTACCTCATGAATGGGTGCATATAACAAACTAAGAAAAAATATCAAACTTAGATTTGTTTGTACTGTTTCCATAGTAACCAACCATTAAGAGGCGAACTCTGGAATTTCAGTCAATTTCGGGTGCATAACAAATATGCCGCTAGAATATTCACTTTATGATAATGATCTTCAATCTTTTGAATTGTGATGGTCATCCTTATCTTTTACATGTCAAAACTGTATGATTTTACAAGTTTTCATTTATTTTGAGTCACTTTTTCCTAAAAATATCCTCTTAAAAATGACTTGAACAAACTGAACTTTGAGATTGATTATTTTGAAAACGCTGGCATTTGAATAATAATACAATCATTTAAGTTATTGAGAAAGATAGGTTGTATAAATATATCAATAAAAAATAGTGTAGAAATCAAAAACAAACATATTAATCCATGTCCGAATCACAATCCAGAAGCAAAGTAAAAACTTTGGAACTGACAAGTCAGGTTAGACACGTGAACTTCCACCAGGGAAGTGAGGCCGGGAGCACCTCCTCTTTAGCTAGCTACACCCGCCACGTGTGTAATCAAAATTGTGTGAAAGGAACATGGAACTATGAGACGTCAAATATATCCAGGGCAATCCTGGACACAGAGACATCAAACTTATCAACTATACTGTGATGACGGCCATAAAACTTCTTAAGGGCCTTGATAAAAAAAAACGAAAAAGAAAATAAATCAGGGTCAAAGATACAGCAGAAAACCTAGTCGGGTCCCTTTTTTAAAATAATTATCTCCCTTTACAAACATATTATAAATTATTTTCTCTTCTTGATATGATTCATATGTGCCGAACATTTAATCACATATATATTTTTTAAACATATGTATATTTATTTATATACATGCTTGGTTTACCTTTTCTCTAGTACAATTGCATATGGTTTTCCTGCTTCAGGTATCTATATGCCACCATTCAACAGTGCAGTGTATTTTTTTAAATCAGTCAGCGGAAGGATAATTTTAGCGTTACAGGACAAAATCATTGGATAATAAAATCAATTGAATTTAAAATTGATGGCTATAGGCACAATACAAATTGCTTGACAAACGTTGCGTTAAACTTTACGATATTAATCATCGGTGTATGTAAGGGTTTATGACATTTATGTGTAATTAATGAAGTATTACCATTACACGTCTACACCATGTTCCCACATGAGTATATACATTCAATAGTACGACAGCTAATGCTGGAATAGCATTAATTGTTCACTTAATTAACATACACATTTCATGTATGTTTTACTATTAGTAATATGATCTGCCTAGCTTTTATGTTTTATTATTTCTGTTTTACCGAACACTCACAAGGTCTATACGAGGGAAATGAATATAAAAAAACTAAAACTAAAAAAACAACAACAGCAAGACCTTTATACGTGGCCTGCGTATAACACAGCTAGCTGGACAGTAGGTGCTTTTATTTCCTGGGTACCCGGCCTCATTTCCTTGATGAAAGTGCTCGTGTTTTTAGTTCCACTTTTCAAAGTTTTCACTTTGCATTTTGGGTCGGGAGTTAAACAATGTAAGGATATGTTTGTGTTCAATTAAGTCATTATTATTATTATTATTATTATTATTATTATTATTATTATTATATAATAATAGTGTGTGTGTGATTATATTTATAAACTCAGATTTAGAAGTTATTGTAAATAGTACAATAATTGAATGCGACAAAATAATTGTAAACTATAGGATCATAGTTACATATACATAATTTATTAGTGTTTATGTTTCAATCAAAAATGAACGAAATAGAATAGTGTATAGTTGAAAACTGACTGTAGATTTATAGATGACCATCTGCAATAAAAGCATAGAAATCACTTTGACCAGAGCGTTTGTGTTAGTACAGGTAGAACAAATATCCTCAGACTATTATCTTCCCAGAGAGGGATTTAACAAGGAGTCGCGGTGATTCGTAATACGACGACTTTAACCAACCGACCAATGAGGTCCAAATTTGTTACAAGAGATCACATACATTCACAACCAATATAAAACGCTATGGGTACTTCAGCGATATGCGGAAGGTTATATAATGTTCCTGTTTTTATTTCGTTGAGTAATTATTCCGCACCTTCATGTGACTACATGTAGCTTTATAAAATCTACCAAACCCGTTATTTTGATGTTTTACCTTCATCAAGTGTTGTTTTACTTAACCACTTAACATGTCATTATGTTGTTAAGTTTATTGTTTTTATTTTTCTATATTAGGATTGTGCTTCAAGTATCATTTCAACACTTACATATAAGTATGCTAACTCTTAATAAGATTGTCTAATCTCATTGGATTAAGTGTTTGGCTAATATGGAAATTTTAATCCTACTTTGTAAAATCTCGAGATTCGCGAGAGGTCAAAGACATCATTTTTCTTGATCAATGTCAATTCCTTGAAATTATTGTCGATGGTCCAGTGGATAATACAATCGCAATGAACTGTCATTCTTGTAACACTGTATTGTATAAAATCACCATTATGTTCAATAGCTAGACTTTTTTGTGAATAAATTGCGATTTTTAATGGGACGTAACTAATATTATTCTTCACACATTTTTGAAAATAATAATAATACAGATAATACGATGGTATGATATTGAAAATGACACCATAATTTCTTAAATATCTTAACAGTTATTGAAATAAAGATGTAAAATTGTTCCATATTTACAAAAAGGATTGTGGAGTCGAAGCCTGTTGTATTGAGTTAAAGTTGTTTAAGTTAAAGAGAAGAAACCGTCCTCATTTCTTAAAAGTAAAACAAAAACAATGAATACACGACGACTATTTAAGGGACATATGAACTTAAACACAAAAACATCAAACAATGTCCAAATTAAAATCGTAAAAGCAAAGTAAAAAATTGAATACTGGCAAATTGAGAAAAAGATGCGTGCTTCCACCAGGGAAGTGAGACCGGGTCCTCCGAAAGGGGTATCTCCTCTTGTTTAACTAGCTACAACCGCAATGTGTTTTAATGTAGATAAATTAACCTATTTTTGTGTTGATTAGTTTAATGCGTTTCATCAGTTTTTATCCCGAAAAATGTCAATATCTAAATATCAATTATGTACAATGTATTGTAAAATATTTTTGTTTTCTGAGTGTAGTTTGATTTATATGTGCTTGTGAGTAGTGACATACAGCAACATCTAAGGAATCGTCGGTTTTCATTTAAGGTTGCATCTGAATGGACAAGTGTTGGACACACCGCATTACAACCAACTTTTCAAACATTTCATTTTTATGTCTTTGAATTAAGACCTACCAAATACGTTTTAAGCATCCAACCTAATGAGCTAAATACAAACAAAGGTGGTGGTTTTGAAAATACCAAGGGCCAAAAGTTCTTGACCTTTTGATTAATTCATCAGAGAGTTTTTGTATACAAATGGTAATACATATTCTAGGTTCAACTTACTTTTCAATAAAATAAGAAATTGAAAATGTAGAAAGGCTAAAGTATAAACTTTTCCGGTTGCTTACGTACAATTGCGGACGTTTACTTATAATACAAAAACACAAGGTAATATAACAAAAATCTTTGATGCACATGAAAAACTTATAAACACAGATGAAGTCCAGTTAACATTGTCAAAAACAGACTGAAGAAAAGGAAAAAAACTACCCATCTACGTTTAAACCAATGTGTTACAAAAAGTGCGCAACGTGGCAACAAAAAAAGAAAAAAAATCATCAATTAATTTTGAATTATTTATGTTCTAGGATGGTAGGAAAATTGAAAAGTAAGATTAAAATACAAAATGACTATAAATAATTCACAAATCAAGTAACAAAATTTAAAAGTTCCAAAATTAATAAATAATTCAAGTCTGATAATTTAACCAATTAAAATTTCTATATGTAAATACAAAAAAACTGTAACAAATACCAAAATCTAATTGCTACTTAAGATGAAAAAAATTATGTGTAAATAACCCAAAATATTATTTTAAAAACATTTTGAATAGTGTAATTATTGAAGAGCGATCCTCAGTGTATAGGTTATCGAGGATTTCTGATATCTTTGAAATTTTCAGGGAATTTATGTAAACTGGAAACCCATTTAGTGTATCAATTTCTAAGTAATTGCGTTTTAGAGGCTATGATGTTTCTGGAAATGAATAATGGAATAATTATGCTAATAACATAAGCAATTTTCTATAAATCTCATAGTTTATAAAAATCCTGTTCTTGTAAGATTAAAATTACTGCCGAAATTGCTATCGTGTGCATGTTTATAACTTAATGCAACTGAAACGATCCTTATTGAACATTTTACATATAATTCAATATGTCATTAAAATCATACCACCATCAAACAATTTTTCACTGGACATCTATCACATCAATGTCCGATTACAACATTTAATTTCCTAGAACGGCCTACATCTGTTTTATCCCCGCCTGCACAGTGCGTAAACGGTAGTTATATATATGTCATGACCGTCTGCAAAACGGATATATTTCCGAACATTAAGCAAGGATTCATTTTATATTTAGATCATAGATGTTGACCTATTTTATAATAAAATTAAGAGGTGGGAGGGTGTTATTTTCTAGCTGAAATGATTATTTAATTTTTGTAAGTGTAGCACATCCAAAGCATTATATAAATATCTTATATTGATCATTAAACCATATATAAAAATTCCTATTGGTGGACAAATAAAGGCAAAACAACAGACAACAAACAAACAATCCAATTTAAATAAATATACAGTTTATGTCTCTACATGACGCTATACAACATTACATATAGCAAATACAATTTGACAAAACATAATTTATACTTTCAATGCATTATACATTTAGATTAGAGCATGTTAAATGCTGTGTGTTGATTTTATTTTTCGATTTTGATCTTTTTTATGATATACATAAGAGGTTGGTGGTTGTTATTTTATGGGCGAAATGTTTATTATATTTTTGTAAGTGTATCACACCTAAAACCATTATATATATCTAAGATTTTTAACATAGAAATATACATTAAACCATATATAAAGATCCTTATTGGTTGATAAATAAGAACAAAATAAACAAACAAACCAGTTTAGTAATGTAACAGTGTTATGTATGTTACTCTACATGACGCTATGCAACTTAAGGCTTGCATGGTGTATATAACTTAACAAAACAAAAGTTATACTTTCAATGCATAAAACTTTAAGTGAACATGTTCAATTTGATCAGACAAATAGAGCAAACGCATGTCAACTACTCTTGCTATTTTTTCAGCCATTCGTGACGATTTGTATTACTTTAGGTGTTGAGTGATGTTAAGCCAAGTGATTCGAATACGTTAACAACAGAAATTTTCACATGTATGGGTACGTATGAGACTGATATGTGGATTAAGTTAATTGACTTACAATGTTGTAGATGCCATATCACAGAACAATAACAAGAAAAAACATGCCAGTTGACATCAAAACTTTTTAAAGAACTTAACATGAGATAATGTTTGAACTTTTTATTGCTTATTGCTTATTGCCTAGATCGCAGTAGCTTAAAACGTATAATTTGTGCCTGGAGGTTATTTTCATACTGTGGGTTGTTCTAGTTAAAAGGTATATGAACATGTAGCTGAAATGATTAAGGACACAATTTGACATTTGTGATATAAAAGATTAAGATAATCAAGAGGTTATTTTATGTGTAAATAACCCAAATATATTATGAAGAAGTCATTCTAATAGAGTTATAATATTTAAGACCGTGATTATCGAGGATTTCTGATATCTTTGAGATTTTCGGGGAATTTATGTAAACTGGAAAACTCATTAGTGTATCAATTTATTAGTAAATACGTTTACGGGGCTAGGCTGTTTATGAAAATTTATAATTGAATAATTGCACTTATAGTGTAAGCAATTTTCTATAATCCATTTGAATATACATAATTTATTAACATCCTGTACGTCTAGGCTTAAAACTATTGCCGAAATTGCTATCGTGTGCATGTTCATAACATTATTCAAATGAAATAAACAATTTTAACATTTTATAGATAATCAAATCTGTCATTAAAATTATACCACCAAATAATTTTACGGTGGTCATATAACACATCAACATATTGAATTTCCTAGAACGGCCTACATCTTTTTATCCCCGCCTGCGCAGTGCGTAAACGGTAGTTATATATATGTCATGACCATCTGCAAAACGGATATATTTTCGTACATACTTCAAGGATATTTAGCAAGGATTGATTTTATATTTAGATTTTGACCTATTTTAAAATACAATTAAGAGGTGGGCGGGTGTTATTTTCTGGTTGAAATGTTTATTTAATTTAGTAAGTGTAGCATATCCAAAACATCATATACACATATATATCATAGATTGATAACATGAAAATAAACATTAAATCATATTAAAGATCCTTATTTGTAGACAAAAACAAACAAACAAACAAACAAACAAACTAGTGCAGTAGTGTAACAGTGTACATATACCTTACTCTAAATGACACTTTGCAACTTAAGATATGGCTCCCCGTGCATGGTGGATACAACTAAACACAAGAAATGTTATACTTTTATGCATAATACTTTTAGATTTGAGCAAGTAAATGCGATCAGACCAAGTCTTCAAGTAAAGTACATACATGTCAACTACTCTTGCTAAATTTTTACAGCTATTCGTGACGATTTGCATCAATGTTGAGTACATTTGATTCTAATACCTTGTCAACTAGTTCACACATATGTTGACATCTGAGTATGTAGTTCATCAATTTCAATGTTGTAGATATTACAGCACAGAACAATAGTGTCGAGTCAGCTAGTAAAAACCATGACAACTGTACATAAAACCTTTATCAATAAAACAACAGGAGTAACGCCTGAACTTGCAATTGCTTATTCGTTATTCTCTAGATTGCAGTAGCCAAAACTTACAATTTATATTTAGAGGTTGTTTTTTTATACTGGGGATGTGCTAGTTAAAACAAATATATATATATTTATTTAGCATGTAGCTAAATGATAGCGGATACAAATTGATATAAATGATATGAATATCGGTTATCATTTCCGAACATATTACAATTTAGATCCAAGTTTAACAATTCAGTTAGCAGTATTGTTCTGTAGAACACAGATACATTACCCTTAGCTTATTATAAGACAAGTACTGCTTTAACAATTGTTGTAGCTTATTCCATTACATAGCTGGTGAAAGTCGATGAATTTTTGCAGCAATATGGAACGTTTTGGTAATTTTGGTCCAAAATTTACATTCTGTTACCCCATGGCTGGCAAACCCGGAGAGTTACAAGGTAAGATTAATTTAAGGACAGGTGATATGTTAAAATTTTCCTATTTATTTCCACATCATACTATGCCACGCCATCTGAACGTACCAGTAACTAAATATTAACATTCCATTAATTCTCCGTTTGTTTGATTGTATTGCAAGCCCAAGCTTATCAAGACCCTCAAAGTGTTTTGTCGCCGTCATCACAATATTGTTTATTAATATAATGTCTCTGTATCCAAACTTACCCTGGATACATTTGATGTCCCATAGTTCTCATGTTCATTTATTCTCAACTTTGATTACCAGTCCGGAGCACCCGACCTCTGTTCCCTGATGAAAGCCCACGTGTTTAAATTAAATTGTCTGGCTCATGATTTCCAGTTTGCTATGGCATTGTGATTTAGACATCGATTTTTTACGTTAAATTTTTATTTTGAGTATGTTTTTGGCAAATGATATCAGTCGGCCAATTTTCAAAAATAAGATTTTCGTCATCATACATTTCATGTAAAACAAGAATTAAACGAATAAGAAAAATATAAATCCCATACTATTCTATCACAAGTGTATCTTATCATATACCACTTTAGAACGCATTAAAAGTACTTCCTTTTTACCTTTAGTTTTGAGAACACTTAAAACTGATGACTGCACTATTTAAACTTTAGTATTAATAAAAATTAAAGATTGTTTAACATTTATTTATTTATTTATTTATTTATTTATTATTTATTTATATGCTTTTTGAAATTACTAAGAAAAAAACATTTTTATACTCATTCTCGTGATAATTTCAGATGTCTTGAATAAATTATCACCATATACTAGTACAAACAAAACCAATGTATTTCATTTTGGGTATTGTCATGATCGATTTTTTTAATTCTGACAAATTAGGTTTCATCAAGTGAACTTCTACCAAGGAAGTGAAGTTGGGTGCCCCGGAAGTGTAACCACTTCTTGTATAGCTAGATACACGCATCGCGTGTTTTGGATACAGATGCATCATACATATCAACGATATATTGCATTGGCGATCATAAAATTTTCTGGAAGATTTGATAAATCTAGGTGGTTGCAGTATCCCTGAGTCAACAATTTATTTGTAAGCAGCTCGATTGGATTTTGAAAACTGCCATTGTGGGAACAAGTTCTACCAAAACGTAATACATGTAACTATACACGCTATATACAAGGTATATTGCTGAGAAGAAAAGTTGACAACAAAAAATTAAAATAATTACGTTTTTTATATGCATGTATCTTAAATTGTAGCCTTTCATGATCATGGGTGCAATAATTGAATTATAAGTCCAAATTTGAAGAAGAACCTGATGTATCAGTCATATTTTTATTTTAAATTACTAGGAAAATGACATTCATATACATGTAGTCTGCATTGATGATTATTAGGACAGAACGCCATCTATATACATGTATATGGAGTTAAATATTTGGCGACAGATTTCTAAAACCAAGTTTCACAATATTCTGCATGAATTCTGCTTCATAGGGTTCAAGGAACGACCAGCAAACAATGGAGCACAGTTTGTGCCCATTGGTACGCTGATAGTTTGTGAAAAAAAATATCACCAAACACAAAAAATGTTGAAACCATTTATTTTTGTGCAAATATAAACCTTGTTTCAAAAATATTTGCGCTACAATCGCCAGGATGACTATCCACCTACACAAAGAGTTTAAATTCTACAGTACAACAAATGTTACAAATTTACATGTTATTTTGTGTAGAATGACATGGCGTGAATTCGAAAATAAAAATTAATATGAATTTGAAAGGGGACACCTTATCATTAAATTATTACAGGTTGACTATTTATGGAGAGAAATTCCTTTATACATAATTATGTCATAAAATTATATAGTAGCAATTTCCAGTAATTGTTCTTAAATGTATACGAGCTCTTCGTGACATGGCGTACATCAACTTTCATCTCTTGTTTTATTCCCGTTGAAGCAAATCCTGTTTCTACTACTTAGGAAGCAGGCTACTGCACTATTGATGTTCTCTATAGTACACTACTGATAATACAATTAAATCTCTGTCTGTCGTCTATACGTACTGTAGTACAACACTTGAAATGTCGAGAAATAAGGAATAAATTAACCAGCAAAAAAGTAACAATAGATTGGTGCACCACGTCAACCTCATTAATATAAGTGTTTTGTCAAGTGTTATACAATTATACTATACTAGTACTTCTTGTTACTATTTATAATTCAATGACTTTGTGACGTACGTGTACGACTCCTTGAAAATATGTTTTCAATTCCAAGAAATAAAATATCTTCAACTTGGAGAAATATAGTGGGATGGAAAAATATTTATTGAAATTGTAGAAGGTGTATACTTCAATTTTTAAATTACTTTAAATTATTGATGCAAATTTCAAAAAAAAAATAATAAATAAATAAATAAATAAAATGCTTAAATAGCAGTTTATTAATTACAGAACCCAGTTTTACAAAAATTAATCAAAGTCAATCATTATTCTTCAATTTAACTGTTAATAGGCAGCCACTAATTAATTTGATAATCAAAGTTTAATCAACGATGTACTGTTATAAAGCTTTCTGTTACTGGACCACAGACATTCGTTTTTTTTTCCTTTTGGGTAATCATGTTGATATTTCAACACCTTTTTATCGCAAAATACAGACCTAATTACCATAATTGCGGAAACTTATTTGGAAAAGCCAAAACCAAAATAAACATACCATTTCGTGTTCAAATAAAAATCCACAAAATAAAGTCAAACTTTAAAACTATCAAACTAAAGGAGATTGGGTGCTCTGGAAATTAAAGTCAAACAACCGTTGTTTAATTAAAGTACACCTGCCACGCTCGAGATTGATTGGGCGCCGAATATATCCAGTTTAATTTTGGATACAAAAATATCGTACTTACCAAGAATATTGTGATGACGACTATAACACTTTTTGAGGGCCTTAATAAGCCTAGCCTTGCAATATATATCCCTGAGTCAACAGTTTATTTGATAGCAGCTTGCTTCGTTATACAAAGTTCCCATAGTGGAAGCAATTTACAAAAGCTACTATTGCAATCGTTTCAGCAGATTGCAAAAATCTTTCATACAAAGATGGCTTTATCTAGATAAGGCGTTTGTTCCAGCATTGATAATATCCAATGACTTTTTTACGTTTTACGCAAAGTCAGCAGAAATCGGAACAAACATTATAAACCTCGTTGTGGCATGAATTACTATCAAATATCAGCCTATTTTACACTTGTTTTGAACTTACCAGCATTTCCGCCATTTGCAGTGTATCATACAAAGGTGTACAGAAAACCGTCAAGATGTATTTCAATTTAATTTTGCTTTTCCCTCTTGCTGAGTAAAAACGGAATTCTTGGAAATAATCATTTATAATAAATACACAAGGTAAAACGCTTTACCTTAACCTTTTGATCTCATCCAGGTATAAGTGATTAGATTTTTATAAACCACTGAAAGACAGATTTTGATTGGTTGAGCATCATCGATCAATGAGATATATATTTTAAGGTTACATATATGGGATTAGTTTTACGGCCTCAACATTGACAGATTGAGACATGCCACATTCAGATAAACATTGAAAAGCTTCGTTTTATGTTAATAACTGGCTGAAGTTTCAATTTGAGTCAAAAATTGTTTGAAATGCTGGAAACATATTTAATTTTGCGTGTATTTATTTTCGCGGTATAGGAAATTTAGACATTCCCGCATAGTGAAATGTTCGCGTTTTTGAAATATGCAAGATAACATAATAATTATAATATAATTTTTACTTGGTATTAACTTCCGCGCAAATCAGCGTGAATTAAACGAAAATTAGTACATAGCGAAAATAAATACGTTAACAGTAGTAATGTGTTATCAGTACTGAAATGACTCTTCTTCAATTGGACTAAGTAACACAGACATATAAACTTTAAATCGGTTATTGATCGTTAATTCATTCAGGTGTAGCAAATAATAACGTTGTATACTGATTGGTTAAGCATCATCGTTACAATTCTTCCAGCGACTGATACATTACAATGGAATGTGTATTTGCGGTTTAAATGTGCAGTACTGGCCTGTCGAAAGTTTAACACTTGGTTTACGAATTGACAGCTCATATATCGGCCAACTCGTAACATATACAGTACTGACTTGTCAAAATATTAACACTGGGTTTACGAAATGACAGCTCATATCGGCAACCTCGTTATCTATATTTCAACAATTTTTAAGGACCACTGCGGTAAATCAATTGGCAGAGTGCTCGCTCAGTAAGTGGGAGATCGTGGGTTCGAATCCCGACCGAGTCTGATCCAAGACTTGAAAGTGGGTAGTGACTGTTCTTTCGCCAAGCACTCGGCATTACGAAATACAAGTCGCAGTTCTTTCGGATGGGAACTTAAAATATACGAGGTCCCGTGACACGGTAGGCTTAGCACGATAAAGAACCCTGCTGTATAATGCCATCAGCAGAGGCAAAATTTCTGCACCTTCGCCTATAGCTGGCGAAGTCTCGATATAAGTGATATATTTTTCGCTGGGACGTAAAACATCATTACTCAACTCAACTCAACACTTTTAGGCAGCTGCTATTTTATCTGGACCTTTTCGATCACTAGCTATCCGTATCTCGACACTCTATATTCGTGCTTCAACTCTTACGTTAGGTCAGTGTTAAACTTTTGACATGTCTGTACGACACATTTATTTTTTATTTACCTGTTACCTGTCTGTAGAAACCAGTATAGGCTTTGCGCCTCTCTGATCCGTTTTAATGTTATTCCTGGACCCGAATCTTGTTTTGCCTGGTTCCGGTAATTTATTTAATCGTTATTGTCTCATGATACACATAACCTTCAAATTACAGATGAAAATAGAAATGTATTAATTTAGTAAAGTGAATTTTGTCAGGTGTGTAGTGATGTGATGTCAGTGTCGTATATTACTATGATTTAGGGTTTATTATTTCCACATTTATTTTTGCGGTTTGCCTTATAACCACAACTATTTACCTGGAAGTAAAACAAAAGATTAGTACTTGTCTATTACTCTTGTACCTAAATAAAACCTTGCACTGAAAAGACAATGAGTAAATTAAGCTTTTATTTTGTAACAGAAATGTGTTTTAGATCTAAAGAATTTTACCGTTTTATGCTTATTAACATGTGACACTTGAATAAAATATAATATTATTATTATTATTATTATTATTATTATATTATTATTATTATTATTTATTATTATTATTATTATGTAACAGAAGGGAGAAAAATGCAGCGTCGGACCTGGGATAAGTCCGAGGAATCGTTGAAATCATTTCCTAGTTTGCTTGTCGACGTTTGGTGGTTATCTTCGCCTTCTCCTGTTTTCTCAACCATTCCATTATATAACTAACCGCCTCGATATGAGAATACACAAAAGGCCAAAGGGCCTTATCGCTCACCTGAGGGTATGTACACACATCATGCAGTGGTTTAATGGCCGATTACATAAATTAAAAGAGAAGATCCAAATTTTCAGCAATTAGGGCCAATATACTACTTTTATTGCAAATTAATTTTAACTTGTCCTGAGAGTGAAAAGTTTATAGTTTTTGAGATAATTAACCTTTTTCGGTATTTGTTTGCATCTGTGAACTTGTCTGTGGACACATTAGCTTCGTTCATATATCAAAGTAATCGTTAGGCCAATGCCTACAATATTCTAATATGCATGCCTATACAAAAAGTTTATAGTTTTTGAGATAATTAACCTTTTTCGGTATGTGTTTGCATCTGTGAACTTGTCTGTGGACACATTAGCTTCGTTCATATATCAAAGTAATCGTTAGGCCAATGCCTACAATATTCTAATATGCATGCCTATACAAAAAGTTTATAGTTTTTGAGATAATTAACTATTTCATTATTCATTTGAATCTGTAAACTATCCATGACCTTCATTCATTTCATAAAATGTCCATTGCAATGCCTACAATATTCTCCTATACACGCCTGTACAAAAAGTTTATAGTATCAAGTATCACATCAGTATTAGTTTGCCTCTGTGACCTTGACCTTGGACACTATGACCTTCATTCGTATATCAAAATAATTGTTATGTCATTATATACAATATTCTAATATACATGGCTATACAAAATGGTTATAGTTTTTGAGATAATTTACCATTTCAGTATTCGTTGGTATCTGTGACCTTGTCCTTTGAACATATGGTCTTCGTTCATATATCAAAATGATTGTTAGGCTAATGCCTACAATATTCTTACATACATGCCTTACAAATAGTTTATAGTTTTCCAGATATATTGACAAATACACTAATGTTAGCAGATCAGTGCAAAAAACGTACCGGGTCAGATTTGTTGTTACCAATTACTCGGGACAAAAACGTACTGATTGCATGAGTGTCAATGTCAATGGCTCAGAGCAAAAACGTATCAGATGCAGGATGGTTTATACAAATTGTTCAGGGCAAAAACGTACCTGGTACAGGATGGTTAATGTCAATTGCTAGAGGAAAACATACTGGATGCATTAATGTTCAGGGCAAAAACGTTTCGGATGTGGGAATGTTGATACCAATTGCTCAGGGCAAAAACGTATCGGGTGCAGAAAGGTTGGTGAAAATAGCTCTGGGTATAAACGTACCGGAAACAGAAGGTCGATGTCAATATTGTTCAGGGGTAAGACTTACTTGACTTAATTCCATCTCTCCTGGTACAGAACTTGATCAATATTTTTGTTTCCGTACCCAGCTTCTTTTTACTGTGTAGAATTATAAGTCTTACGTCAAACTCCAACCTAAAGGGCCAGTTGGATTCAACCAGATTGTTTGTCCTTAGGTGAGTTGCCTGCCAAGGCTAACGAGGCCCACCTGCCCCGGTTTTTAATCAGAGTTTTCCATCTCCTAAGTGAGCTGTCATACGACTTTTGGAGTCCCAACTACCCTAGAACCGGCCATGCCCGTGACCCATTTACTTGTAGGATAAGGACATGTTTATTGAAGCAGAAAAAAACCTCTATGTCTTACTGTGGCTATAGCCACGTACAGCATATACAGCATTGCAAAAGAGGTCATATGGTATAACCTGTCCAAAAACTAATGTAATGAAGCCATTTAATAAAAACAAATCACAATATTTACAAAAGAAAATACGTCATTGTACTATTATAACATGAATCGGTGTCATCTTTCGTGTGGCGTGACATATATGCATGTATGACCAACAATTAAATTGCACATTGCCAGTAAAACACTCCATTCATCCCAAACAAAACAATCCGTACAATCCGTTTATCTCAAACAAAACAATCCATTCATCTCGAACAAAACAATCCGTTCATCTCAAACAAAACAATCCGTACAATCCGTTCATCTCAAACAAAACAATCCGGTGATAATTGCTTTAAACCTTCATACAATTAAATAATTTCAAAACAGACATACCAAAAAATGTAGAGTTTTTGTTTTGTTTTTAATAAGTTTTACATTTCACAAGGAATACAGGTAAGAGAGATACGATTTAAAATAAAATTAATATATATATTATGCAGTTTAAGAAAAACCCCACTATATCAAAATTACATGTGCATGTAATCACTTGTATATTTCATAACCATTACTTGCATTTCAATTACTATAATAATTAGATCTTCTCTTGAACGAAATAAAGATATAAATCTTCCCCTAAATTCATCCTTATTAATCAAATCATGTTATGCAACACAAAGCCGGAATTAACATGCAATGTATGTGTAATTATTATATGAAAAGTCTCATATTTAAATTTTCAGTAGATTATCGTTTCCGTCATCTTCCCTGCTTATTGAATAATGAGTTTAACTGAAACAACAAACCACAAAATTGAATGCTGATTTGTTTGTTATGTTGCTGTCTATTTCGGTGCTTTTATTTTAGTAACTTCTAAAATCATTTCAATTCTTTACGACTAAAGAATCCCCTCTTATTAGAATAATTTAGATAGAAAAATAAAAAAAAGTCTATTAATAAAACATCAAGGGGTTTTCTGGATAAACGTCAATGCCGGAAAACCTTACATCCCGAGAATTATAGGTTGTTTTTAATTGTGGGGAACTGCTTGTAACTTCAAAATTGCTAAAGGAAATTTAATAAATTGTCAGATTTTTATTTGAATATTTTGTTCAGAAATTAAATATTTAATAATATGACAGCATGCTCCAATTGGTATATGTAATTGACAACATTTATTTATTTATCCAAACTCATTTTATAAGAAATAATGCCAGTTTCCAGATTTATTAACAAACTGCATACTAACAAAAACACAAAAATACTATACAATTATAGCACCAATTTGAGGTCTAGCCCTCGGTCAATATTACCATCCAGTGGTCAAATAAACATATATTGACCTCAAATTGGTGCTATAATTGTTTTATTATAAAATTGGTATAAAAAATCCAAAAAGGCAAAATTACTTATATTCAGCTATTAAAAATGCTTTAAAACACAAGAAATTTAACATTAACAACTTTTCAACATATCACTTCACTTTGGAAAAATGTTGTAATTGATTGTAATATTTTGACAATTGAACAAAACGTCTTTTTCTTCAGTCGACAATGACGCAAACCTTCCACCGTCTACTGCCATTGTTGTTACGATATGTTGTCCTTCCAAATCTTCCTCCTATTTTGGAAGCACCATTAACCCGAGTAAATAAAGCAGCTTCTTTTCAGATCTTACATAATCAAATTTGAATCCAAGGAAGATAAGCAATCTCCGATCAATAACACTTTTTCAATACGTGCCAGGTCATTACATTGTTTAATTTAATCACGTGGCGACTTTTAGCCTAATGAAAGTGCATGAAAAATATCATTTAATAATAAAAAAAGTGATGCTTAAATTGACGTTTTGTATTAATGAATATCTTAAAAACGAACTGAGGTCTTTTGCCGGTGTTTTAGTTAACCTCTTTTCTATTAACTATAAGGTTTTTACCTACACTTTTAGGGTAATGGACGTATCGCCGACCACGCCCACAATGTTCCGACACTTGCCACCATCACGATACCAAAGCAGCGTCACGGCAACTAATGACGTACTAGTGTCAGTGACGTCATTAAATGGCGCTATTCAGGCCGAGTTTTCATTCTTTTTGCGTGTAAATCAAACATCCGGCCATTTGACGGAACATTGTGGGCGTGGCCGGCGATACGTCAATTGAATGCTTATAAGTACATGACAGTTTTTTACAAGCATTCCTTTACTAAGATTTTCGTCAACTTGACAAATTTGAAATTATTATAATTTTGTTAATGTTTAAGATATCCATGGGTTAGAGAGTAAGGTTGAAGATCACTAAAAGCTTGTAACATTAATTGCAAAAAGTGTTAATTCTTTGTTTAAAATAGATTGTCAATTTGTCAAATTTAAGTGAAGGGAAACCTGATCGGAAATTAGGATCAGCTGACGTGTACAAAGTGTTACAGCAAATAGCATTATAATATGTGTGATTACTTTTACTTGATTTTGATGACGTGTGAGTTTTTGTACGCTCTCCAGTGAATCAAACACTTGGTCACTGATTTACATCTAAACAACCGCAGGAAATCCCCATTTTAAAAGCGTCATTTGCGGGAAAAGATTGGCTTAACCATGCATTTAACTTAGATTTATTGAAAACAAATAGATTTAAACAATTTAGCACGATCTCATTTTAAATTAATGTTTTTGAAAGATCAGGCCCCGGTTTCACAATCATTCCTTAGCTAAGATTTTCCTTAACTTAAATTAGCAAATTTTGGTAATCTGTGTTTAGAACTGCTAATAAATATTTTTGTCAAAACCTAATGCAAATGTTGTAAGGTCGAATAGATCTTCAAACTGACACCTTCAATTCCTGAATATCTTTAAAACTAAAAGAAATATAAAGATTTGAAATTTTGAAGTTAATGAAAATCTTATCTAAGGAATGATTGTGAAACCGGGGCCAGTAATGCAAATCCTTAAATTCGTGAATATTTCTAAGTTTTAATGTAACAGACCGTAGGATTATATATACTATAAATCACTTTAATTTCGCGGCACCTTTTTTTCGCGATCCCGTTATGAAAACAATTTCGCGATATGAAATTTTCGCAAAATCCCATGTGGAACCCCAAAATTAAAGAAGGTTTTTCTTATAGCAACTGATTTAAATGTTAATATGATGTTGATCTAGTTACTTGGCCTTTACCCAATCCATGAATTTTTATTTTCGCGATTCTAGAACAGATCGCGAATATCGCGAAAATAAAGTGCTCGCGAAATGAAGGTGATTAGAAGTAAATGAGCATAAATACAAATTAAATAATGACCTTGGTAGTTCACTTGTACCGGAAGCAATCAGTACTTTATGTTGTATATTTCATTTTCGACCCACCTTTTTGCAATATCAGCTTGACTACAGAGTCTTCATCATACCGGCATTGTCTGTTTCCAGAGAGTATAGATTTTTTGTTATATATTACGTTTTTGTGATTAATATGCTATTCTGGCAAAAATGCTAGGTGTAGTAATATTGTAATAAATGCACTTTTCATTCAACACCAAAATGTTTATTTATTTATTATTTATTTATTTATTTATTTATTTATTTATTTGGTTAATACAGTACGAACAACGATCTTTTCAATCTTGGACGATTTTTAATTTTTTCATTTTCACAAAACATGGCATTTGCCTCAGCCCACAGCTTAATTATTTTTTAAGTTTTTTTACAAGATTATTTTTCCTGACATGGATTATGAAACACGTGTATTTTATAGTAAGTAGGTAAATGCATTTGTAATTACTTTTTTTTTATTAATGTGTCGCATATCAGAGTTCTATAGTAATGCCATTTGCTACTTTTGAATTTTTATGAAATAACACATTCAAAAGTAATTGTCATGTACTAGTTTTGAATGTATTATTTCATAAAAAGTAACACATGGCAATAAATAACAACAATTACAAATGCTTACGTTAAAATAAGTGTGATAACTTAAATAAGAGAAACATTTTACGCCTGTTATACAATGTATATTCCTCGAACACAATGAAAGAATGGTAATGAGGAAAATGAGTGAAAGATTAATGATATTGAATGCAATGTTGTATTGAAAATTAGTGTTAATTTTTTTATGTTTCCAAATTTACTGTTCATATAAATTACATGTAGCAATTATATCATGGTATTTGAAATTGAAAATTCTCATGATTCTAATTTATTTTCAATGAAGATGTCATAACATTTTAAATAATTCAAATTTCTATCTATCCCAAATAACAAAATATAAAGATATTAAATTTTGTCTGATTTTAAGAAAATAAGTAAAGAAATTATCGTGATGATAAAGCAGGTGTCTTAAAGTTCCCATTTTCCCTGTTGTAAACATAAGTTACAAGTGAACAGCACTTTTTGGCGGCATCTTCGAGTACGCACTTAATAGTGTGTATCTTGACAATTTCCGCCCCAGTGAAGAATGTATCATGTCTAAATACGGATATAAGTATTATGAGTGTATACTACATGTATGTCATCAGGGTTTGTTTCTCTTTCATGTCTATCTTCCGTATTAATTGCAGCTATTTTGTCCAGAAAAAAATATGATTAAATATTTTTTATCAGGAATTGAATTATCACTTATTGTAGGATGTTAAAAATACAAGTACTCATGTACCTAATCGCCATTTTAGCACTCCATTTATTTATTTGTTTATTTGTTTATTCATTTATATATCATGCCCCCTCTTACTATATTCTTTCTATTTGAGTGTTTCAAAGAAAAATTATTTGTTGACAAGTTTTGCTAGAAAGCTACATTCCACTGTTCGCACTTTTCAGTATGGGTACATTTTAGTACGATTAAAAATCGGGCACATGATTGTGGGGGACGATTGGATTTTATCCCATGATCTATACATCATATACATGTACTCTTTCGTGAATCATAAAGAAAGCAAAATCAATTTTTACACGGTTTTTATCTAAAATTATGACAATGACGTTTAATCGTGTAACGCGTAATCCAATTGTGCGGAAACGCGTATACGTCACGAATTGCCGGAATAACGTTGTTTTACGGTAGCACGTAAACGCAGGAATGAAAATAAATAACCTTTACACACAAAGTAGTTTTCACTGTTTCTACAGATATTTTAATTTTCTAACGTTACAGAAAAAATTAAAATTTTGTTAAATTATGTTTAAAATATTTCTTATCAGTAATCTTGCAATGCAAGAAAGAACAGACTGGTTTTACGGCAACCGTCTATGCAAACATGTGCATGAATCTTTAGTCCAATTAAAACACGACTGCTTTAAAGCGGGCGCCTTAGGATCATATTGCCTCTCGCCGCTTAGGTTCGAATCGCAGTTGGGCCGTGAGATTCTAGTCCGAAACGTTTGTTAGCTTGCTTATCAGCGAATGCTTTCTCTAGACACTCCGTTCTCCTCCATCATACTAGAACTGATCGCCTCAATATAGTAGGGGAAGGAATCGTTACTGGTTATAACTGCACTCTACTCTCTCAGTTTATATAATTAATTTTGATATCAGATTTCGATTTCGTTGACATTTTTAGGTTTAATTATGGCTTGATGTCAGGATGTCTGTATAATGTTAATTTTTGTTGTATTTTTTTACATGTATTTTAATTATAGATACGATATGTAGTGTCTCATAGGCCACATGTGGCCGGATATAAAAATTTTACAAGGTTTTTTTGTGTATGTGAATATTGAATTTTTATATGTGACACTTAAATAAAATAAATTATTATTATTATTATTATTATTATTATTATTATTATTATTATGTTAATAGATGGATTACGATATAAATAAATTATACTGGAAAACGGATAATGACGTCATAAGTCGGTTCCTTTGTAACTGCAGATAACTTTCCACCCTGATGAACTAGAAGGAAACCAGTAGCAAATATCATGTTGTAATCTCCAATGTTATTTTTCAATTTTTATTTTTATCTACTTGTATGAAAAATTATATATATGGTGTACTGGTATTCTAGTAATTTTATAGCATTCGCAAATCAGAGTTTTAGCATCAATACATATAGTATTCTGGTATTCTAGTAATTTTTCGAAATATTTTAACAAACGCATCTAAGTTATTTACTTTAGTTTATAATATACATGTAATATCCAATAATAGTATTAGTAACCATAATTTAGGAATTGACGCAAACGTAATTGAAATAAGGTGCTATTGGTCATGTTGTTATTCAATCCGAACCCTCTAGATACAAATGTTACTCATGGACCTAAACCATTCTAACACGACTGTATGGTCCCCAGTCCGAAACAAAATTATCGTCATGAGCCCCTCCTGGTACAAATGTTCTCCTGGTACGAAACCATTGGTTACGAATCATGGTGGTAATGCAAATATATCGACGATACAATAATGATTGGCTATTAGTATAGACGATTTCTTAATAATAGAAATTACATCTTTTTTCTCCGGATTGGCCAATAGCTGTGCAATACTTGAGTTTACAAAGCCTGGAAGGTGGTTAACCGAACGGTTTTACGGTCTTAACAGGCGTGTTTTACTGTTTAATAAATTAGGTACTTGTCTTGTGAAGCATGGCATATGAAGCGTGCGATATATTTCATCTAAAAACCTAAACAGGTAATAATATAACATTCCCATCTTAAAACCATCCTGTATCTAAGTATTAATAAAGTGATGACCTTTGAACCGGAAACTAGGCTCCGGCTTCTGCTGTCATATCAAACTTCCGCCAACACGTATCTTTAACTGGGAATGCCCTAAGAAAAGAAATTTACTAATTTTAGAATTTTCAATCATTTTATTTTCAGCCAATGAGAAAGTGTTGTTAATTTTATCACTATGAAGCATCCCTATCCCAGTATGGAAATTTGGAAAATAAATATATAAATACTGTGTCCGTCAATAACAAATTCAAACTCGACCAGCTGTTACTCTCAAAACAGACGGATACAAAGTTAATACAAATTAACGATATATTCAATTTTATTTATTGAGTTATTTGATTTAGAAAATTCAGAATGAATGGTATGCATACATTTTGTAAATATATTTTATTATTTGATTGGTTTTGGTATAAAACATTCAATTTCTCTTATAATATACTTTCGGTAAATTTTATTTTATTAAATCATAATTTTAAAAAATCGTATTCGATCTTAGAATTTAGATTAAGATATCTACAATTAAAATAACTGCGGTCCATATAAAGTGATTACAGTAACTATTTGGTATTTGAATTGCTTATTTAATACCGTAAGGTTGATTTTGAATGACAATTAAAACCACTATTTAAATTAATGACATCTTTTCTTTAACAGGTAAATTGTCAAACAGCATTAAAACTGTCTTATTAATCTCACTGCTAAGTGGGATAAGTCAAGGTGCCCCTACCACAACGCCCCCGATATCAGCAACAAGATGGAAGTCACCATGCCACCCTCCAGCTTCTGCAGTTAGGGGAGTTGCTGTCAGTTTAACATCAGGTTTATCAGACCAGAGAATCATCACCATGGCAAAGACACATATATATGAAATACAACGATTTATTAGCAACTTAACCACGAAATATGTAAGTACATGAAGATTTAATTACGCTATGCTATGTCGTGAACCCATTACACTTGCAGCGCGCATCTAGAATTACGAGTAATAATCTCTGATTTCAAAATTATAAATCTAGAAAACTCTATTATCCACTATTTATTTCAAAATTAAACATTTATAATCTAAAAAATAATGTTAACCATTTACATGTATATAAGTTTTAAAGTTGACATCAACAACATAAAAACGACGTTTGATATTATTAGGGCTTATCGCCATTTAGCTAATTTTGTCCTTCAATATATTAAAATATTGTCTGTATAAATGTGGTCTTACTCAAATTAGAGTAAGTTTTTCTCGGTAACGTTTTGGAAATTAGCTCTCCTTATCTCTGAGTTTCGACTCCCTTTCTTTAGCTTAGTGTTAAAATTTCGACAGGCTTGCACATTGTATTTTAAATGAATTCGACTAGTATGTAATTATTTTTTATATAATTTTTGTCTATGTAGGAAAACGGACGTATACATGGATCCGTGGTTGCCATGAATTTAGATGCATTACTTCAAGTATTATCGCTAAATTGGTTTCCATCAATCTCGGAATTAAGAGGATCTTCCCAGGAACCAATGCAACGAAATGTAAGTTATCAGCATCATATCATTATGAATCATTTTTTCTTTCCTATCATACTTTATAATCATACTGACCGGGGCTAGAATCGGTCAAATATCCATCCAACGCTGAATTCCAGAAACCTAGGTCTTAGTGGCCTAATGTTATAAAGCCTTCGCTTACGGATCTCAGTGCTTCTCATCTATAGGTTCGAACCCAAGTCGGTACAGATCCAAGTGTGAGAAAGTTGCTGGCTCGCTTGCCGAAGGTCAGAGGTCTACTAAGTATTTTTCCGTTTCCTCAAACAATCAAAGAATAAATTCACCGTCTAGGTATAAGTGATAGAATCTTGACTGGGGCATAAAACTCCTATATATACTCCGCTCTACCCTATAAGTCAGTCAGATACAGCTTATATGATTATCAATTTATGAAAAAATGTGTCATATAAAATCCCCCCTCATGATGTATAGATGAACTGACAGATACCGTAAACGTATACCACCAACCAACTATTAAACGTCAGACCTACTGCCTGTTACAGTGATACATCATGGTAGGATAACATTCCCCTCAGGTAATCCTACATCTGATTAATAATACCTGTTCTAGTACATACAACCATATATAATAATTATAAAAATATCCTAGAGTATACACATGTATGTACATGTATTGAAACAGAATGCGGAAATCAAGTTCTCTTGCCTTAAACTATAATCTATAAAACTGAATCTTTTTTCCCTTTTTATATTTTTGGAAATGTCAAGATATCTTTCCTGGTGTGTCAGTCTTGCTATTTTTTATTTCTTGCCTAATTAGCAAAAGCATGAACTTTCACGACACATCCCAAAATAATTGGTCAAAGTAGAATCGAAATACTTGGCACAATTTCCTGGACGTCAAAACTAATTCCTGATTTTTACGAGAATATGTCATCATGGATCATTATGCTGGACTTAATTTACAACATTTAATAAGGAACAGATCCTATGTCTCCTTTTTGGTCACTAGTGCCTTGTGTTTAATAAGAGCAGCTTTTCAAGACTAGTGTTAGTTCTAACAATTTTTGTGGAATGGTCGTATATCATTCTTAGCTTTGGTTTTACTTCAACAGAACGTTTATGTATCTATTTATTTATTTATTATTTATTTATTTATTTATTTATTTGTTATTTCAGCTGACTCAGCACTTTATAAATGATTTTGAGATCCTATCTGTGATGGCTGTCTATGTTGAACAAGCAATAAAGGACGAAGATGACATTCAGGAACTTCAACCATTATGGAAGAAAATAGAAGAAAAAATTCTAACAATTTTATGTAATTTCCAAAAGGCTCTAGCAAAATATCAACATACCATCGTCGAACACGTCAGTCACGAGATCCTTGACGATTGCGTGAATGGAACACCAAACATCAGCTGTAGAAACATGCGAACCGAAGCCGACAGATATAACCGGGACTACCTCATACTAAGAATTGTGTCTACAATATTTGACATTTTGAAAGAAAAATACGAATCTATACATGAGAACATTATCAGCTTGTAAAATCCCAAAAACCTTACAGTTTTACACTCTCCATAGTGAATGGATCAAGGAGCCTTGTGTAGATTATATTAATCATTACTGTCGTATTTTTGTGGTTTACAACGATTTTTTAGTGGTTATCGGTGCAAAAGGTTTGAACATTTCAACTTTTTTGCAGTTAGTTTTTTTTTCAACTTTCCGCTGCGTGAAAGCAGTAAAAAGTTTTGTTTATACAAAGTTGTCCATGTCTGAAGATGTAATTTAATTTTATCTTTATTTATTTATGTTAGTTTAGTTTTCATATTTATTACAAAATGTACCTATTTATTTTATTTATTTATTTATTTGAAGTGCAATATTTTGTTGTATCGCTCACGATAATCCGTCCATGTTTTACTAATGTTACACTTTACTATATGTTACTCCGTGTCCGATTGTATAAGTAATACATGAACATTTTAATTTATTCATTATTTGGTGTAGCGTTTGATGACTCTTAATTTATTTCTATTTATTCAATTATTTATTAATTTTTTATGTGCATAAAAGTCTATGATTTTATATGAAATGCCAATACGTAAACACGATTTATTCCTATGAACTGTTAACATTCAAAATTGTTACAGATGATCCGTTGTTTTAATGTCGCTTACATGAATTGTATTTTTCTAAAAGCAATTTAGTAAATAAACTAAGAAATTTAGATTATGTTTGTTTTAAACTTAATATTAGATATCTTGACATTTTTGTTTTTATCTACCAGTGCAGTTTTTAACAACTTATTTTTAAAGACTGATTGTTCAAAAACAAAAATCGGTTTAAGATTATTTAAACTTTTGTGTATCCATAAGCCATTGGAATCATGTAATTTTAGAGAAAACAACTCGGGAAACTACGACTTTTTTCTTTTAAAATCTTTCTCTCAATATTTTGGCATTTTTTGCTTTTATACCACAATGCAGTTTTTTAATGACTTGCTCAATTTAGGATTTAGTTTGTTGTTTCAACTAATTTTCATTTTAGGAATAAATGAGTAAAAATGAATGAATGAATGAATGAATGAATGAATGACTTGTGATTGAAGTCTTGAAATGAATCTATACATTTCTGTTGACATGTACATATATCATTAACTTAGGTTGATAACATGCACACGTAATTTATTTAATTTATTTATTTGAATATTTGTGAAATCCAAATTTGTTCATATTTTAGGAACAATGACAACATATTTATTTGTAATTTATTTTATTTGTTTTTTAAAGTTGTATTTATGATTGCATTTATTTTAATAAAATTTATTTATTAAATATTTTTTCATTGAATTTTGTTTTTAAGAAGACTAAGACTGAAAGATAAGTATCAGAATGTATCTTTGGAAAAGGATCAGTCATATATTCAAAAACAAACATACTAATCCATGTTCGAACAATAATCCAGAAACAAAGTAAAAACTTTGGAACTAACAAGTCAGGTTAGACACGTGAACTTTCACCAGGGAAGTGAGGCCGGGTGCTCCGGAAGAGTAAACACCCCCTGTTAAGCTAGCTAAACATTTCTTAAAGTTTTGAAAAACGGTTTAGACAAATACTTTAACACAAAACAAGTTTTCACAAGAGTGAGCTACAAACAAACTTTCTCGTATCTGGTTTATATTCTTGGAAGATCATTTCCCAACGTAACGATTTGTCATCTAGATATGTACCAGAACCAAGCAGTTTTCCAAAACTTTGCAAATACCAAATAAGTATTAAGTTTTATTTACTGGGAAATAAACACTCTTAAAACTTGACAAATACTTGAGTGCAAAATGAGGAACCAATGTGTATAGCAAGATGACATGGGATCATCTACAATACGTAAGTGAGCCTTATAGACATAAATAATTAGAATTAGTCAGGAGGTAGATCCGAAAAATGTGACATCCCCTAAACTTTTTTGTTAAAAGCAGGAAACATGGTGGATCTTATTGCCTTATACGTATCTAGTCAGGCTAGGTATGTTTCCACCTTGATTTTTTCCGTTTAATGAAAATATGGCTGCCAATCCAAGATGTATAAAATACCTAGCCTGACTAAGTACATATAGGGCAATAAGATCCACCATGTTTCCTGCTTCTAACAAAAAAAGTTAGGGGGTCAATAAAGAGGCTACTGTTTGAGATCTGCCCCCTGACTAAATTTAGAACCTGTTTGTAACGTATATAAGAATGTTACATCAATTTAACATGTATGAACAAAATATGTTACAACTATAAACTGTAGATATAAAGCATTTCAAAAAACAAACAAGATAATTTATGAACATGTTACAACGATATAAAATTAATACAACATGTATTGTGAGCATGTAAGAAATTCAATATGTATGTGATTACATGTACAAGTTATATGAGCATATTGCAGCAAAATACGTGTATATAAGCACTGTATGTTACAAAAATACAACAATCTCATGTATTGTGAGTATGTTTTAACAGTAGAACATGTACTATGTTGCGCCTTTCGTTTAACCTTTATAAATATCTAATAGCAATAACATTCATTGTAATGTGCTGCTTTTTTATTTTTTTTTTTATTAAAATATTCAAAATCAGCACATCTCAACTAAAACAATACATTCAACAAAATAATTAATTTCAAATCAGAAGATAAAACTTAATGCTTTATGCTTTCAAATCAGCACATGACAATTTGAAATAGTGCTTCAAAATCAGCACATGACAATTTGAAATAGTGTTTCAAAATCAGCACATGACAACTTAAAATAGTGTTTCAAAATCAGCACATGACAACTTAAAATAGTGCTTTCAACACATTGCACATTGCAACTCAACATAGTGCTTTAAAACAGCACATCATGACAACTTAATATAGTGCTTTCAAAATCTACACAAATGGCAATTTACAATAATAAAACATGTTTTCAAAACAAGCACATGCCAATTTAAGAAGTATAGCCATCAAAATCAGAACTTGACACCTCCGTAAGTTTGTAAAACTTGACATTGTATATAGTTACATGACTTAATGGAGACAAATATTGGATTCGTTTGGTATAATTACAATCGATACATTTAGACATTTTAAGTACCGGCTTTACAAATATAGATCAGATATAGGTCAAACATCATCTATAAAACGATTACAATTCTTATCCGGGTTCATGGACGTGATTGGAATCCCAAAATTAACAACAACAGGAAATGATTGGACAAACTCCTACGTGTATAAAATTTGTATTATTGGTTTATCAGCGATGTACAAATTAAGCAGCTGTTGTGAATTAAATATCCAATGTAGTGATATACGTGAAGTTTATATATACCATGTGTGATATTGTTAATTAATTATATTAAAAACCATTTAACTGCAACATCTCTAACTGACATAAAATACTATTGAGGTCCGCCAACGTTCAACTTTCAGCAGCCTTGCAGCTCATGATCAGCTCGAATAGGATAGAATGACGAAGCGTGTATGTGTTCATGCGTTTTGAAATTCTCCCCTGGAAATACTGGTGTAATTTGAATCATATTTGATGTTGATTAAAATTTTGCACAAATCAATATTCAGTAACATCTAAAATGACTGCCGTTACTAAACAAAACAAAATTTATGATATATAGCCAATTTGGTTCAAATTTGGTATATTGAACTTGAAACAGGTGTACATATAGCTATTAAAGAAATGTATAACCGGATATTTTTCAAAGATTTTATTTTGGTCGCTATTAGCAGAATAAGGTGTTATATAAAACCGACTCTTTGAAAATATTCTGCATTGAAACTATTGAGTACATTTGGACTGAATCTCGTGCGTAGGTTCCTATGTGGCGCAGATTAAAATTTGCGCACACATGAACTGCCTGTGGCATCCAGTATGTCCGTTGGTAATATAAATGTCATATATTTTTTCAATTTAACCATAGAATACATTCAATAATGATAATTTTATTTGGCATAAATAGCAAAAAGTGACGTAACTGGGTGCCTCGGATATCCGCTGTATTAATTGTAATACAGCCAATTGAGCCTCACAGGCCCAATTTGATCTTTTGATGTACAAAATAGTGACTAGACTGGCTTAATGGTAATTTATAACCAAATATCTTTCCTAAAGCAAAGTAGACAATGGTGTAGGATACGGGAATGGCCGGAGAAAACCTGAACTAATAAACTATTAACCACTGAGAAGTTCTATTACGATTAGTATCCGAATGGGTTCTGATTTAGAGGTGATGCGATTTTTACTTTAACGCATTATCCCACTCTGCCAATTAAGCCCAAATAAGACTTATTCAAGTTCATGTTCAAAATATTTTATTTAATTGTCATATATAAAAGCTACAATATACATCTAAAAAACTACTACATAATTCCTATATATAAAAGCTTTTACATCCAGCCTAAAAGACTTAGAGAAACATCAAACATCACTTATACTTTTAAAACACATTAATTTAAAAAAAGAAATTGTTTTACAATCTGTTTAAAAAATAACTTCTTCTATTACTCATATTTCAGCAAAGTTAAATAACATTTAATAAACGTTGTATAATTATTTGTGTTTTTCATCCTAAAAAATAAAAATACATTTGTACATCGCATGCCATAATAAACGATAGGCATACAGGACAGGCAATGTTTAACATTGAGCTAACGGAAAAGAGTTCGCAGTCCATCTGCTGGGTGTGATCATGATGTAAATGGCAAAATGACTAAAAGCTGCCGAATGATAAAAAACAGCTGTCAAGATCTAGAACGAGGAGCCAATCGAGATGATCTACATATTCAACACTAATTACAAGGTTAATGTTGTCTAATGGGGTTCGCCGCTGTACCACGTGATACCCTCTAACCTTATTCCCAATGGATATGGAATCGCATGAGATGGCGTTTTCCCACGGAAACGACGTTATTCCGGGAATCTGTGACGTTGACGTTTTCCACAACGTTCCGCACAAACGTTAAGAGGTATTAAACACGTGGCACAGCGGCAAACCCCATTGTAAAGGTTAACTTCTGGTGGCGTTATTGCAGTTTTTTTATTCAATTGTTTGTCTTTGCAGTTATCTCATAACCGACTATTTTTCCGTAACTCTTTTATCCATAGATCCAGGCGTTTCATTCAAGTGGTCTTTGACTCAAATGAGGAACAGTTGGTGTGCGTCCTCGAGTCACAAGCACCCAGTTTACATAATTACGATTGTTTCTTAAAACGTGACTGTTTTAGTGGGGAAAAAACTTGTTTTAGTCACGTTTTATTATCATGACATGCACGTGTGGTTACGATGTAATTTAATCCACATTTACTGCAGTTTTGTTATTACTTCAAGTTGCCTCATAGAGTCAGTAGGAATTACTTTTTTGTCAGAATTACATATATATTACATTTTTGAAAATCTTTAAAAACTTAAAAAATAATAATAATAAAGTATACCCTCACATGAAAATTATTTTTTAGCTAAATGTGTTAAAACATATTTGGGTCCTTTGGCTATTTTTCAATGTCTTCAAATAATTTGGTTTCACAGTTTTGGTCCCACAACTACTGACAATAAAATAGTAATCTGAAACGGCCGTCTAACGCTGTACTACGAAAGCTTGTTCGTGTCACTTTGTAATCTGATTTTTTTCTCAAATCGTACGTACGAATTTAAAAATAAATCGTACCTACGAATTTAAAAATCGTACATACGATTTGAGAAAAAATCGGATTACAAAGTGGCACGGACAAGCTTTCGTACTGTACGGTATATTATTTAACTAAAATAATTTTTAGCAACAAGAAATCGTTCGCACGATGTTTCCGATGACACAAACCGTATAAAAGAACGTAACGCCCAACAATACAAAGAGAAAACATGACATAATTTGTGGGATTCCTTGTCAAAATAGAAGAGAGCGTCATATTTATGGCGTGGTTATGACGTCAAATATTGTAACGTGAAATAAAATTCTAACATGTATTTTTAGAGACACGTGCGTCTATTAGATTTTAACATAAATACAACATGCAATTTGGGACGAACCTGGTACCTGCAGTACTCTTCACATGTGACGTGTTTAGCTCATCACCACACACTTGCCATGTGCTACTTTAAGTTTTTTTTATAAAATAATGCATTCAAAAGTAGCACATGACTCTATTTTGAAATCTAAAAATCCATTTTATCTGATTCTGTCCCAACTTATCCCAACTACCAGCAAATAATAGGATTCTGTCCCAACTTATAGCAAAAGTGATACATGACAGTCAACCCTATCTATAACCCCCCCCCCCCCCATGGAACCAGTAAAAGTGGACTTTATGGGCAGCTGGTCTTTATATACATGTTCAAACAATATAAATAAAGGACAATTGGAATACAATTCTACTGACCTTATAAGCAGGTGGTCCTTATATAGATGTGACCTTTAAAGCAGGTTGGATTGTATTATGTAAAACATGGCGGCCCCAATCCAATGTTTTACGTTATATGTCGCATTGTTTGGGAAGTTTTAAGTTAATTGACGACGTCTGAAAATGTACAAGTGTCGTGTTCAAATATAATTCTGCATATATCAAGTTATTTTAAACATGAGGTGTCACGTATTTTATCAATGTTATTAGTAATTATGAAGATAATCGAATATATAGAAAATAATTCAATTCAAAAATATATGTGAAATGTCAAGGTACATATAGTACAAAGATGATGCATATTAACAACAACAACAACAACAATTACCGCAACAACAATCACAACAGTAGCTACAATCACAACAGTAGCTACAACAACAATCACAACAGTAGCTACAACAACAATCACAACAGTAGCTACAACAACAATCACAACAGTAGCTCCAACAAGAATCACAACAGTAGCTACAACAACAATCACAACAGTAGCTACAACAACAATCACAACAGTAGCTCCAACAACAATCACAACAGTAGCTACAACAACAATCACAACAGTAGCTACAACAACAATCACAACAGTAGCTCCAACAAGAATCACAACAGTAGCTACAACAACAATCACAACAGTAGGTCCAACAACAATCACAACAGTAGCTACAACAACAATCACAACAGTAGCTACAACAACAATCACAACAGTAGCTACAACAACAATCACAACAGTAGCTCCAACAACAATCACAACAGTAGCTACAACAACAATCACAACAGTAGCTACAACAACAATCACAACAGTAGCTCCAACAACAATCACAACGGTAGCTCCAACAAGAATCACAACAGTAGCTACAACAACATCTATTATTACTACTTATAATAATAGAATAATAATAATAATAATAATAATAATAATAATAATAATAATAATAATAATAATAATGATAATAATAATAACTGCGTTACAAAAGACTAAATGTTATATAAAAGTTTACACAGTTTTGTTTTGTTAATGGACAATTGTATTAATATTGAAGTTGTCGAAGCAAAATGGTGGCAATGCTATAAGGTGTCATTTTCAACTTTTTCTGTACATATTACTTGAAAAAACTTTAATTAGGAGGTTAATATCGATCTTTCTGTATTCAATTTAAATGTTACATGTGTATACTTCGAAATCATTAATTGTCCTGGCGTCCATTGTTCGTAGATCTCAGAAAAAAATGTCATTTCGTGAGGTGTTATATTCTTGGTTTGTAATATATTTTACTTGTAAAATCGCGGGACAGGGTATTCACGAAAACATCGAAAATAAGAACATCACGAAAATTAATGACTTCACAGTATTCTATAATATTATTGTAAAGCGGCTGATAATATTCATGCCATTTGTTCGTTTTGAGGCCGCGGTGGCCTAATATAATGGATGAGACGTCAGTCTACAAATCCAGGGTCTCTCAGCGCTGTAAATTCGAGCCCCTCTCAGACCACGTGTGGGAATTTGAATTTTCCTTGCCGTTGGTCTTTTCTGCTTCACCTATTATTAGTATAATGTGACTGGGGGGGGGGGGGTGGTACGCTTGTCTGCGGCGTACTGACTCTGCGAGCTAGCACCCGGAGTGCGCGCTAGTACACGACAGACCATAAAATATACTCGCACTGCATACATGAACTTGTTCATAGAGATTAATAAAATAGTTTTTGTCTTCTCGTCGCGAATAGCTGAAAAATTGCTAATGGGACGTTAAGCAACATTCAACCAACCAACCATTTGTTCGTTTTGGTGATGATTTTTTTTTCTTTAAATATCACATCTACAATAAATGTCATTTATCATGTTTATATTATACACAGATTTTCACCAGTGACAGTACTTTTTGTACCACAATATGTACTTTTTAGCGATGACAAATTAACTACTCCTTACAGACGTGTACGAAAACCAAATCATGAAATCTTATGTAATCTTCAAAAGAATTAAAAAAAACTCATGACATTGAAATCCATCGTTTACGTCTGTATGGACCATGTCACATATGATTATTAATCATATTAATGAAGGCGAAAGTGAAACGACACGTTTGTTATGTTTAAGATATGATACGACAGGAGTCTTCTTAACAAGTCTCTTCCATAATTTAAATACGTGTGTCAGCATATTTGTTGTCTATCATTTCCCATGTTTAAGTGTGTATACGACATTTAATTACCACCCACTACTTTATCAGATTATTTATGCAAATTATACGTCACTGATGACCAGACCCTATACAACAGGAATCTCGGTGTGACTCTATCTGTCATATTTCTTTCGTAAGGAATTAGTTGCATCATGCTCAAGTTTTGTAATGATGCAAGACAGAAAGTCCCAGTATTACCGGACAATCATAAATTAATACTTTATTTTCTTGGGTCGAAAGTGAAAAAAAAAAAACTAGTGAAAAAATTAAGTTTACTTTTAACATTTTTAAGAAATTTCTAAATTCGACAACCCCACCCAGGTTCGAATACCAACCAGACAGATCGTAATGTGAGAAAAATTTGTCAGTTTGTTGCCGAAGGTAGATTTGAATCCCAACTTGAAAACAATTTTTGTATTGAAATATTGTAGATTTTTCTTTGATGAAGTTGACCTCTTTATTATGTGAGACAATCTTGACTGGAGCGGAAGATCCAAACAACTGTTGGACGACACACTGCAACATTTTACTCAGACATGGATAAATGTAAAAAAGACAACGTTTTTTGAAACATAATATTTGATTGGTTTATTTCAAACAAACTCTGCTGTCTCAGCTAAAAAGAATAGAAAGTTTTGTAAATTTGGAATGCAATATGTACAGTTGTTGTATTATCAACTTTGGATAATTGGTTGGTACATTTAATTCATGGGTTGTGATAGGATTTGCACTCAATCCATACACAATGCATGTATTTACTCTTGTACACTAACTCGGGGCGACTTTAGGTTGTCCAGCTCACAGACTCAATATGACGGAAACAGGAGCCACATTATACTAACACCCGGTAAACCAGCTGGTCCCGGTTTCACAATCATTCCTTAGCTAAAATTTCCCTTAACTTAAATTTTGCAAAATTTCAAATCTTTATAATTTTGTAAATTTTCAAGATATTGAGGAATTTATGGTGTCATTTTTAAGATCACTTCTGGATTAAAACATCTGCATTTAGTTTTGACAAACATATTCATCAGTAGTTCCAAAAAGAGATAACAAAAATTTGCTAAATTTAAGTTAAGGAAAATCTTAGCTCAGGAATGATTGTGAAACCGGGGTCTGGTACGTTTTCTTCCTATTAGCGAGCGTCGGGCTAGAAAACAGTCTTTAACAATTTTAACGTATACGTATTTTTTAGAAATACTATTTTGTATATTCATAACAGTTATTTCGTATATTCGCATTAATCGATTTGTATATTTACAATATTTATTTTCAAAATATTTTTCGTATTTTCGTACACGTATTTCCGAAGTAGCTTTTGCGAATATAGATTATATATTGAAAATAGGTACGAAATACCAATAGCAAATACATGTATATACGAAAAACTGTTTTGAAAATACCCAAAATAACGAAATATATATTGCGAATATACACAAAATACTATTTCGAAATTACGAAAATATCTTTTTGGTCACATTTCACCCTTACGCTTATAACGAGCTTAGTAAAGAAGTGATTAACTAACGTTAAGGAAAGAACGAAAAAAGAAAAAAAATCAAAACAAAACATTACAAACCATGATATAATGATATCCTAGTCAGAATTACAGAGAGCACCCCCCTGCTATTTGCATACATGTAAATACATGTACCTGTCGGTTATACTAGATTGATATATTATCATCAATTTGTTCAACTTGTGAAATTTGACAGTCAACTGGAAAGAAAAACGTACTTGCACTAATGCATTGTCGAAATCAAATTCATTTTTCAAACTTTGCAAAAATTATATGTATTCGTAGCATTTTACGCTATTGGAAGCTACTTAAACTTAAACAAAGTAATAAAATTATCAGAAGAGACTTTTTTGCAATAATAAACAAAATTCTCGTTTAGAGCCTCTATCTGAGGACTTCATATATAATAAGCAATATATAAAGTGTTCTAAAAGAAAAATTTGACACAAAATGTGATATATCTTGATTTCAATTTCTATTGTATTTGACGCATGTCAATCTGAAAAATTGAGCACAATGAATTCTTGAAAACTGACACTTCTGGTGCAAGGGAGATAACTCGAAAAACAAAAAACGCATCAATCTCTACAAAAATGATGATTGTCAATTAAAAAACCAACGATGTCAATCTTTGAAAGTGTTTGGTACATGTACATTGAATGTATTAATTGAATGGAGGCTGTCACAGCTTACCTCTACAATGGTACAATTGTTTGTATGATTGTAAAATTGGATCTTTTCGATTTAGCCTGATATATTGAATACTCGTACTTCTCTCTCTCTCTCTCTCTCTCTCTCTCTCTCTCTCTCTCTCTCTCTCTCTCTCTCTCTCTCTCATTGTGTTCATGTTCTTTCAATAACACCAAATATTGACAACATTTGCCATACTGATTCCGCAGGAAATCCTCTGTAACCACCAACCTCCACTGGATATTTCCACGTCTTCTATCTGTTCCCTAACAGCTGTTCATATTTGGTCTCCTTTCTCTAACCGCGTTCACTGTTCCCCTTCTATGTAACTGTTAGCTCTATGACAAGGATTTTCTTTGTTCCTGAATATTAGGTATGAGATTAGAACAACCTTAGGGAATTGCACCTTGTGGTCTATATTCGCTGCTTATTTACAATCATCTGCCTGGGGTTAAGACTCCTATTGCATCTCTGTCTGTATGTGTTTGTTTCTATCACATCTGCTAGATCCCGTAATGCCCAGTAATGATGTAATGTATATATCTTCCGTGTGAAAGAGCCACTTGGCATGACGCTAAAATGTGGTTAAGGGATCCACGTTTTCCACAAAGGGGGTACAGTCTGGTGTACCAAGGATATTCTATCTATACGGATTTGCTGGTGATGGGTGTGTATCATACACATAATTGGAGTTGTTTTTGTGGATATTTCCATATATCTAACCGGTTCTATCTTCCATCTAGTCCATGCATCCTGGCATCCTTGCTGTGATACTTTTGTTTCTCTGGAATCCTTTTTTTTAATTTGCTCTTGTTCTTCTGCACCATACACCTTCTCCCCGTCAGCCGTCTTCCAAAAAATAACTCTCTAATGTTCCAATCCTCTGCCTTCAAACTGTTATCGTTCCTCAACTGTTACTGTTCCTTAAACATCCTTGTGTCGCAGTCTACCTTTGCTTTCGATACTGACCATTTCTTTCCTGTTCTTATTTCTTCTCCTGCCAACAACACCTGTTAATATTAAGATGCTTTCAGGCTAATCATTGATCTTGCTTTTCCCGTTTTATTTACTTCTACGATAGATGTAGATTAGCTGTTCTGCTGTATAGACCCACTGATGTAAAGCAGGGTGATATTTATAGCCATTTACGGTGGTGCTTATTGATTGTCTGTAACTTTTCTACAGTTGGCATTGGGAATTCATATAACGTCCATGGCCAAGATAAACGTGGTAGTAGACCATGTTGGTATATCCATGTCTTGAACTTTCCAGGTAACCCCCAGCCTTGTTTTTTTTCTCATACCTTCACTGACTAAGCTTGTTGTTCTATCCTGCCGATGTTTATCTCATCCCCGAGTGATTCATCCCACCACTTTTCTAGGAATTTAATTGGATTGTTTATGATATATGAAATGGTTTCACCCTTGATTGAGAGCTGGAACTGCTTTGCTACTTTCTACTTCCTTATATTATGGCAAGTGATCTAGACTTCCCTTGTCCATTTGCTGTTTCTCCTGGAGGTGATAAAATCAACTTGGCTTGTATTAGACCGAATTATTTCTGTCGTCAGCTACCCTTGTTATTAATGATAGGGGGACCGTGGGACGACATAACTAGCCTCCTCTACTTCTATAATGCTGAAATTCAGCAAGTTGAAGATGGTTGCGTTGATTTTGTTCTCTCACCAAATAAATACTCCTATGATGATCAACTAAATCATCTGCAGTTCTTATCTTTTTTAATTTTGTTTCCTCTTTCACCTGTCTTCAACATGCCATTTCCATTACAAAGAGAATCACAGAGATGGTATATACTGTCACAATATATACTTTAAATAAATACAGAACATGGTTGTCGAAATTTATCACTGCGCTAACAAATGGAAGGTTCATCTTGGTACTCAATTATACCCCCCCCCCCCACCGCAAACTAGTTTGAGGGGGGTATATAGGAATCACCATGTCTGTATGTCTGTCTGTCCGTGTAAAATCTCTGTATGGGCCATATTTCATCAATGCTTTGAACCGCTCTCACATGAATGATCTTCATGGTCCAAAGGTGTGTCGTGACCTTGTACCAAGGTCATATCGGAAAGGTCAAGGTCGCAGGAAAGCGTTAGTGGCGGGGGTATTTGTCTCTCAAGAGACAGTTCTAGTTATCTAATACTTTGACAGCTGGTCTGTCGCTGTTACCTGTATGTCATCTCTCGCCAATATTTCCACTATAACTATCCATATCATGGCAACTCATCAGCAGCCAAACATCGATTCGGTGTTAAACTTTCGACAGGTCTGTATTGTAACATTTTAGTCGAATTTAATTTTTAAAAAAAGTAATTGTAGCATGCCGATTCGGTCGATGCATTTTATCATTAATAGTTATGCTACAGTTTTACTTGTTTATAACGATGTTTTACTCATAAAATATCTATAAACCGCCAGTTCATGGATCACAGAACATCTCATCTCTTAGGTTCAAATCCCATTCGAGACAAATCTTAGCACCACGAACTTTGTTAGTTCGCTTGCAGAATGTGCTAGTTTTTCTCAGTAGGGCACCCGATTTCCTCAACTATCCATTCACTAGCCTAACCAATTAAAGTAAAAGAATATTGAATGGTCATGTAGGTAAACGCCACTCCATTTCTAAAATATTGAAGTAACAACACGGACCGCTCATAATTTTACCACAACTAAAGAAGAGGAGTCGAAGCTTTATCGTACGGTGGATAGAAAGTGCCCGAAAACCTACCAAACATAGATAGGAACAGCCGAAAAAACTGATCAAGAGTTGTCGAGTTAGGCCGCATTAATAAATCCGTTACCTTAGTAATGACTTATTGTACGACCGGCCGCGGGAATCGAGTTTAGACACTTTTAGGCCGCTACGTTATTATAACACATACCTAAACAGCTTATTTTCAGAACCCTCGGGTTTCATGGGTTTATCTTCCATTTAGAAACTTAAATTGAGCAATTTATGGTACCGGGTAGCCTTTTTTATGCAACTACTAATAAATATTTTTGACAAAACAAAATACAAATGATTCAGGTTAGAAGTGACCGTCAAAATAACACATTGAATAAAAATTAACAAATTATTTACCAGGTTTAAACTAAACCGGAAATCTTAGTTAAGAAATGATTGTGAAACTGGGGCTAGGTATCTACTTCCTGTTTACCAACTTAGTTTTATTTATCGACATTTACGGCCATTGACATATTTCTTGTCTAGTTCGTTGTCCCGGATTTCTGCGGTCGTTGTACCTATAGCTAAATGTAAAACCATGCTTTCAAGCAGTATTCAATTATATCTTGGGAATAAAACACAGACACGCCTTCAAGCTGCTATTCAGTGGCGGGTCCAGAATTCTATGTTAGGGGACACACTGACAAATTTTTTATTTGTGTTTGTGGACAAAAGCTATATAGAGCAGTCCTTACCCCATGTTATAGTGTGGTGAATAGGCTGCGAAAGTTTTAGGGGGTGCACAGGCCGGGCGTGCCCCCATCTGGATCCGCGCCTGCTATTATTACAACACATACCTAAACACATTTATTTTCAGAATCCTCAGGTTTATCATCTCCACTTATTTTCCGACATTTTCAGTCAATAAAAAAAAGAGAGTGTAGTTAACCGATTTCTTGTCTAGTTTGTTGTCCCGGATTTCTACTGTCGTTGGATCTAAATGCGGGAGGACCCGATCATAAACCCACGCAGTCAAGCAGAATTTTATTAAAGTATATTTTACTTATTGTATGACCGTGAAATCAAGCCCAGACACCTTCAAGCTGATACGTTATTACAAAGCATACCTAAACACCTTTATTTTCAGAACCCTTTGTGTTTATCATCATTAGTTATCCATTTAGAAACTGAACAACTAACATAACGAATTTATGTGATGTTTACAGATAATTGGTCTTGAAACGAATTTAAAGTTAAACAGTACAGGCCTGTCGAAAGTTTAACAGTAAGCTAAAGAGTTAGAGCCAAATAGGCAGCTCGTCTTAGCTTTTCTTGCTATATTTCAGCAGCAGCTTTTTGACAGCTGTCATCAATCTCTCGGCAGATTTGTGATCACTTATTCTAGCTATTCACACCTCGAAAACACGGTAGGCAAAATTAGATTGCTTTTCGTTAGCTTGATGTTAAATTTTCGACAGGTCTGTAGCGTACCTGTATTTGTACATCAAACTTATATTTTCTCACTTAATATAGATCTACAAAGTTAAAAGCTGGAAAATATTTGTCTCGATTCGTTCTAAGGCCTAGTTTATCTACAGTACAGACCTGTCGAAAGTTTAACATTAGGCTGACAAATAGGTGTCAATTTCAGCTGCTGAGCGGCCGAGATACGGATAGCTAGTGATCAAATAACTGCCAAAATATCTAAAACGGCTACAGAAAAACTGTAGGTATCGAGAAGCCGATATATAATAAACTGCTGATTCAGCAGATTGCATTAGCTCAGTGTTAAACTTTCGACAGGGCTGGACATGTACTGCATTTGTATCTTAAAGAAAGTAATAAAAAATAAATGTAGAATATAAAAATGTAGAGACATTAAGTTATAGATAGGAAATATTTTTATAATAAGTTACACTTTATTAAACACATGCGTCAGCGTTAGCAACAATGCTATGTTACAATTTGATGTCAAGATTTGTGTCCAATTAGGTAACGTTGTGAGGTAATTTGGAAATTCCCAAATTATTTCCGAAATTTTTAAATGATGCGAGACATTTAATGTATCAATAATTCATGTCATGTAACCTTGGATAAAGATAATTGTAAAAATAAAAGTTAATAAAATATTCTACCTGTACCACACACTCTCAGTTACAAGAAGTTTACAGGTGTGATAACATTGTAGTTGACGGAGGTTAGTTAAATCAGATTTTTACAATATGAAATTAGTTTTACAACCAGGGAACATTTTCAAAAAAAGTTTTGTTTAATTTATTTAATAATTGTATACGTCGTGTTTTTATGCAGAATGATATTGTTTTTAATAATGCGTTCTTGTGTAAAACGTGTTTTATCCAAGTGTTTAATGGCTTGGTATCAGAATAATTCATTCAAGTATTCATACTTACACTTGTGTCACATACCTTTTTGAATTTAATCAAAAAATACATTCAAAAAAGGTATATGACACTTGTTTTGGGTTACACGATGCCCTAAAGAATAAAAAACTACTTGTAGCCCGGGCATATGTATTTTATATTGTCGCAAATTCATATTTTCGGATTATTTATTATTTATTTATTTATTTATTTATTTATTTATTTATTTATTTATTTATTTATAGTTTTAATTAAAGTGCCAGAATATTAAAAAAAAAAACCAAAATCTTGTCTCATCGGCCATTTTCAAAGTTTTCACTTTGCTTCTTCGTGATTTGAAAATTGATCGGTATGTTTGTAGTTCGATTCACATATAAAAGCTTTAATTTTCTGACAAGACATCACATAATCCGTCATGTATTAATGGTTTTATTTATTATATTTTTTGTTTCAGGTTGTATATTGTGCATCATGATGCTTTGTAAAATTAATGTGATTGTGATAACAATTCTGGTTCTGGCTAACAGCATTAGGAATTCACAAGGACGTAGACCTCAGACATCTTCAAATCAAAATCCAAGTTTGTCAGAATACACAGAAATGATGTCGACATTGTTCCTGAACAAAACTGTCATCGAAGACCTGAAAAATGAAAATTTTGGTTATCTGCCTTTAGGGAAGGTTAAGAAATATGTAAGTCTTTGGAAAAAACGAGATGAAAATCACGCGGTGAGATGTAAAAGGCCTCGCAGGTCATCAGGAATCAGCAAAAGGTCCGACGAAAGCTGTACACCATGTTGCGAAACGTATGTATTATCCGTTTAAATGGAGTTCACCGCTGTTCCACGTGACACCTTTTAACGTGTCTGCGAAACGCTTGTTTCCAATGGACATGGAATCGCACAATATGACGTTTTCCCGTACAAACGACGCTATTCCGGCAATATGTGACATTGACGTTTTCAAAAATGTTCCGCACAAAAGTTAAGAGGTATTGACCACGTGGTACATCGGCGAACCCCATTGTCATGTTTATTAAAGTTGCCAACGGCGCCCTAGTAACTGTTTAACCAAGTGGCAGGGCAGTATATAGTTTTTCAAAAAAGTTTTGTACCATTAATTGGGAATATACTGATAATTCGTACATATCAAAGAATCCCACTCTATGTTTTGGAATATAGTGAAGTAGACTGGATTAATTGTGTTTTACAACCGAGTCAAGATGTGTTGTGTTTCAACTTATGGCGGGGTTGTCTGTTCGAGAATGGCGAAGAAAACTTGAGTTTTTTAAAACCTTCCGCCTTTGACAGGCGAACTGAAAACTTTCTCACACTTAGGTCTTTCAAACGAACTTAGGTACACGTGGTGAAAGGCGCTTTGATCGATCCGTGGGCGCTCGCTTTAGACTACTAATATCAGTCCCGTTTTGTAAGTTTCTACGTTAAAGCTTGTAGATGTTCATTACATGTGCCTGGCAAAAAGAGAGATATTTCGAATAAGGTAGTGTTTTGAAAAATAGTATGTTATTCTGTTTTTAACTCTTTATCGGCTGTTTGGTTTTGATCAATCAAACGCTTTATTAATACGGTTCACCTCTATATAAGGGTCACATGCTAATAAAGGTCAGTAAAATTTTATCATAATTGTTTTGTATTCATATTATTATTATTTGAACCTGCATATAAAGGTCACCTGCCCATAAAGGCCATTCTTACTGGTTTCCTTCAGTGGCCTTTATAGACAGGTTTGATTGTATATTATAATGAATGTACTCGTCGAAAGTACAACACTAAGCTAACGAAATAGTGCCGAATTAAATGCTCATACTGATCTCACATTGGCTACATTTGACAGCTCTAAGCAGATTTTCGGTCTCTAACTATGTAGATTTCGGTCACTTGAGAGCAGAACTCCGACTCCAACTCAGTGTTAAACTTCCGACAGATCTGCACTGTATTTTTCTCTAATACCATTCCAGATTTGCTTTGACGAACTTTTTAGAGCGAGATTAATAACGGCATATATATGTGTGTGATAGATAAAACTTTAATTAAAGACGGTTTGACTGCCTAGCTTATAACAGAGTTCCGGCATTACGAAATTAAAGTCATGGTCCTTTCGGATGGGAACTTAAAATAAACAAGGTCCTGTGTCACGATGGGCTAGGCACACTGCCATCAGCGCAACGCACAGGCAAAATTTCTGCACTTTCGCCTATAGCTGGCGACGTCTAGATATAAGTGAAAAAACATTATTAAACGACATTACTCAACTCAGCTTTATAACAGATTTCATATTATTAGATTGAAAATTATGTATACTTATTTATAAATGTATTACGTTCTAGGGTTTGGGAAGCCATTTGTCCAGAGTCTGTGGAATACTTGGGAGTTACATATAACGTTGTTCATCCTCCTTCAGGTTTCCAAATTATCGTTCAAGGAATATGTGGGTATGTATATTATTTATTTATTTATTTATTTACACGGTATTTATTTATTTATTTTGAATCAATACTACATGAATTTCTCGAAAAAAAACATCCTGCCGCATGTACATGCTAATCTGCGCATAAACGCCATCGGGAGAGAATTGAAACATTTGAGCAGGAATTAGGAAGCTAGTTGAGGAAAACCAAAACAATAAGCAAACATTTACCCAATTGAAAAATATTAATATCTGATACAGATATGTGTAGAATTTTCTTGATGATGTGGTATCACTGCTGCATGTAGTTCTAATACAATTTTCTACATAGCTGTATTTCCAGCGTTATATGTTCTACATATAAACACTTCGACATGCTTATAGGCCAACCTCATTGTCCTGTTAAACCATTGAGGTAGCTCAGTTGGTAGAGTGCTCGCTATGTAAGTGGGAGGTCGTGGGTTCGAACCCCGACCGGGTCTGACCCAAGACTTAAAAGTGGATAGCGACTGTTCTTTCACCAAGCACGAAATAAAATGAAAATTGAAAAAAATGAAATGAAAGCCACGGTTCTTTCGGATGGGAATTTAAATTAACGAGGTCCCGTGTCACGGTAGGCTTGGTACGATAAAAATCCTGATTTTAATGCCATCAGCGCAACGCACAAACACAATTTCTGCACTTTCGCCTATACAGTAGTAGCTGGCGTCTCGATATAAGTGAAATATTCTTGACTGGGACGTTAAACACCATTATTTAACTCAACTCATTGTCCTGTCCGCTTGACCTTTCATGGCAAAAAGTCATATAAGATTATCTACCCAATACAAAGGCAGCGTTAGGACCAGTTTATAATGCATATAAAATGCGCATGTATACTCTTTGAAAATTTAGTACAGGGAATTAGCACTTTCATACCACATATATTCTGTACATAAATGTAAGGACCCATATTCAAAGGTCAAGCGGACAGGTCAGTGCTGTTTGGCCATTATCTTTGTCAGTTCCTAGAACATAACCTAAATTAAACCATGGGTTGTGTACTTTTTTTGTTCTATGTTCAACAGGTCTAATTCACAGTGTACCAATGGTGATTGTCAAGGAGACGATTCCTATCATACATATATTCTAATAAAAGATGAAAGTTTGAACTACCAGCCACCGATCCGATTTGTTCCAATCAGATACTCCAGGATGTGCCAGTGTATGAATATCGGGTCCTAATTATTGCAGTCCCATTACAAGTGGTTAGTTGCAGCTTAAAATCTGAAGAAGAACTTTCACTTGGACCATCCATCCGCTAGTATTTTTAATTTTACATAAAAATGTCAAAAACTTATAGAATCGTGTAAATCAATATAAATATATAACACTTAAACGGTTCATTATCTTGAAAACTATAAACTTATCAGTCAATGAAGCTTTTAATGTGTAAAGCCGCAAATTTATGTATATACATGTTACCTCGAGTACCACCTCCGTTGGTGTGGAGTAAAATAAAAGAATTGTACATGACAGTGTATGTTAATGTATGTTAATGTATGTTAATGTATGTTAAGCTCTTTATGATTAAAACATTCGAAGTATACAAATGTGGCTACTGGTTATTCTAAATCGCAAATAATACAGCACCGTACTGATACGGTGTTTCATGAATATTAACTGTTATGACTTTTATTGCCATGGTTACTTACATCAATCTATTCATGTAATTTTTAAGTACAATGTACACTTTATTTGTGTCACTTTACGTCTTTTTTAATTCCAGTATGCACACAATTTTTATTTTATTTTTATTTGAATGCAATGATATCAATACATTGTCATTTATATATTTTTTTTTGAAAACTTTGTTTATTTTTTATGAACCGTGTTGACAGAATACTGAACAATGGTACAAGTTTGATCAATAGGCCATTATTTGATCATAATTAGGGACATGCGGCTCGAAACAGGAACGGGTCATTTAATTGTCACGGACTTTAGTTCATAGTTCCCGAAAAATTGCCGAATCCATGGTGATTATGACGTCATTACGTCGTCAAAGTTTCTGTAGCAACAGTCTTTTTGCCACTGTAGTTGAATACCTTGGTAATTATATGATACAGCCATGTTCTTGTTTCGCGCCAATTACTTCCCATTGTCCTGATCAGTCCCCACTATACTGGATCTTTTTGGAAGAGTGCGACAAATGAAAGAGTTAAGAATCGGTCGCAATTAATAACTGTGGTCCTTTTATTTGTGGTTAGAAATACCTAAGCGTTCACAAACAAAATGTCTGCGCCGTCTACAATTAGCGGGCCTCCAGGTGCGTTTTCGGTTTGTCACGATTTCTATACAATTCTCCAGTGTATTGGACTTTTTGGGGCGATGTTTAGTCAGCAGATCACTGTATTTTACAGCAGTTCCAGTCTCTATATATTTATACGTGCCAGGAATCTCCATATCCGTAACACCTATCCAGAAACCTGTCAACCATAAAAAAGATAACTTAAAACTGGACTACAAACGCATGTTAATCGTGTAATTAAAGACAATTACTTTACGCCACTCCAAATATTTGTTGGTCGTGTTTCATATGAATTGAATATTATCGAAATAAAATGACAATTAATTATCAGTTCGATACGTATATTGTACATGTATTATGTGTCTGTTTCCGAAATTATGTATTATAGTTATTGATATAGTTATTGTTTATAGCTGGCCAAACAGGAGATGTTTAGCCTTCCGGAGCACCCGGCCTCACGTCTCTGGTGTAAGTTCACGTGTTGTATTTAATTTGCTACCTTTGACATTGCTATTGGGATTGGGATTTGGACATGGACCGGTATATTTTCGTTCGATTGGATATTACAAAACGAAAATAGACGTGTTCGTGTGACTTCAACATTCACGAAAAGTATTCATTTTTTGTCGCATCGGTTGGTTAAATGTTGCTTAACGTCGCATCAGTAATTTTTCAGCTATTCGCGACTTAAACTATTTTATTAAAATATGAGCAAGTTCGTGCATGCATGTGAAATGTGAGTGTGTTGTATGGTCTGTCTTGTACTAGCGCGCACGCAGGGCGACTTTAACGTGCTAGCTCAACGAGTCAGTAGCGTACCACTCCCACTTTTCACATTATATTGATACCAGATGAACCAGTAAATGCCAACGGAAAGGATATATATATATATCAGACAAACAGCAAACGATAACGATTAAATTTCATTCATAAAAGTTCAAAGTGTCAAAGCAACAGTAATGCCTAATGATACAACATTTTTTTGGATGGTTATTACTGATTAGCTCCAATATTTATCACATACATCGTATACTAATAAGGGAAATATCTTTCAAATGTTCCAATAATTAAGCGCACAAAAAGGTAATAGAAAGAAGTCGAATACAAACTCAAAGTTTTCTTAAATAACGTTATTGCTTAACCGATAAAGAAAACAGAGAGAGAGAGAGAGAGAGAGTCTCAAGAATCTCAATAATCTCACCTGGAAATGTTACGGTATGGACAAGAAATTCATTTTCAGTTTCTGTCTGAATTTCAGCTAATTTGCCATTGAGTGCCTTGCACATCATCTACAACATAAATAAATGTTTGAATTAAAACACATCATCTACAACATAAATAAATGTTTGAATTACAGAACGATAAGAATTTATGTAACCCTTATTAAACTTTATAAAAAACAGTTATTTTTATAATATTGATTAAATGAGAGCCATTAGTCGGCAAGCCTCGTTCTATACCAAATATATTATACCTCGGGTTGAAATTTCCCTATCTGGCACCACAAGTTGTGATAGATTCTATTAGTCTTTCATCACGTGGTTTTCAGTGACGTAACAATCAAAGACGTCCTTAAATGGAGACATGGCGTTGTCTTGCGGGAAAAATGACACCCGAGTCTCATAAATTTAGAAATTTTCATTGCGTTTCAAATGTTTATTCTGAGAGATTTGAATAAATAGTTTTGTTTTCTAGTTTATACATTATTGTATAAACCATATTCAGGTACATTCTGCTCGATGGTCATATTTATTTTTATGTAAAACTTTAAATAACAAAGTTAAATTTCAAAGATGGCGTCGTTGTCGATGTAACTTCTTTTTGAAGCCAACAATTGTCATTAAAATGGGAGAAAAAGAATCAGTTATGAGTTTATCCATGTAAGATAGGAAAATCTCACCAGAGGGATTGAATATTTCAATCAGAGACGAGGCTGATCCTACATGGATACTCATAATTGATTCTATTATTCTACCACGCTGTACAAATACATAGAAGAACCGCACACAACGGTGAAAGATGTTTTATAAAAATAAATTCAGTTATGTTTTAGAAAAATATTTTAACTTATTTTAAAGTTTTTTTATAAACAAAATTACTTCACACGGTGGATAAACTTTATCGACATATTTGAAAATGTGTGTGTGTGGGGGGGGGTGTTATCGGCGGACAATAAAAACAACAATGGGGTTCGCCGCTGTACCACGTGATACCTTCTAACGTGTCCGCGAAACGCACAATATGACGTTTTCCCGTAAAAACGACGTTTTTCCGTTGATTTTGACGTTGACGTTTTCCAAAAACGTTCCGCACAAACGTTAAGAGGTATTGATTACATGGTACAGCGGCGAACCCCATTTGTAAAGTACTTTTATTTCATTTTTGATTTTCTGCTATTGCTTCTTTCTATGTAAAATCAAGTACAAAAACTGAATATGGTTAAACAATAATTGTATGTGTATACCACTTACTTGTGAGTCTATCCAAGAAAACATGTCTTTACTAAAATAATAACATTTATCCCTGTGTGCTAACCATCCATCCGGGCAATTTATACCATCTAAAACATGTAATTTATAATTATTCCTTTTGAATTTATCAAACAAATCGTTGTCCATTTATAAAATTACCAAAAGCCCTCCCCCGAGAGAGAGAGAGAGAGAGAGAGAGAGAGAGAGAGAGAGAGAGAGAGAGAGAGAGAGAGAGGTGTATCGGATAAGAAAAAAACAGCTGTATTGGGAGACAACATCGACATAAAACAAAATAAACGAAGGCATATAGACTGACAACATTGACCTGTCCGCTAGACCTTTCGTTAGGAAAATTCATACACGATGGTTCTCCAAATGAGAAGTAGTAACATTATTTGGATTCTCAGTTAAAAATACAAATCACATGTTTCCCATTATGTAGACAAAATAAACACCTGTAGCTGGTCCATCATAAATATGTGAATTAAAGGTCAATGGGACATGTCAATGTTGATTTCGATGACGAAACTACCTGGAACTGCGTTAACCATTCTATAACATATATTGTGGTAGTAAACAGTTATGTGGTTTTGTAAAACTAAGAATAATTTTAATTGTATTTTATCTAATATTTCAATAAGCAGACAGCAATGTGATAAAATTAATAAACACAAAAATGATATAATTTTCATCTTCGTTTTTTATCTAAAACAAAACATTAAACACGCATCTACAACCTAAATTCCGAATGAATTATTATACCACCCCACAATTAAGTGAAATCGGGTGTCTTGTACAAAGAAGACCAGCAATAGTTCCCGCGCTGTTCTTGTTATTGAACAGAATAGTTTAGATGTAGGAGAAGTCTCCGATGTCAAACGGGAAGGTGGTTGAATATTTCCGTGATGGATATTCGACCACTCGCCCTTACCGTGGCGCTCTCCCAATTCTTATATTTCTGACTTTTAGCTTTCTGATTTTTTTTTTCTGTTGAATTGTACAGTTGGTGTTCTATTGCATGCAATAGCCATCATCTGCCCCTGGACCACGGATGCCTATTGGTTAAGGCATTAGCCTTTTATTGCAAGGTGCCTATGGTTTAGGGTTCAATTTATATTACCTGGACTACGGTTGCCCAGTGGTTAAGATCATAAGCTTTTAATCACAACATCTATATGGGTGAGGATCCAACTTGATTAATGACAAATACAATTGTCGTTGGCTTTTACTAATTGTAAGATACAAGTATTCATGCCAGTTGCCATCTTTAGTTTAACAAATGTGTGTAAAATAGACCTGGAGTTGCACAACACATGCAAGAAACCTGAGAAGGTGGTGATGTGATTAGATGTATGATAGGATATTATTAGATTTTGTATTTATTTTATATATTAATTAAGATAGTAGTATTAAGAAATAGATGTGTTTTATACAAACCAGACCTTTTACATTAAGCCAAGCTGATTCATATGTTCTGCCAAGAGAATTAGAAACCAAACAAGTGTACCATCCAGAATCTTCACTGGTCACGCTATTTAGTTCGAGTAAGCTACTACCACTCTACAACAAAATTACAAATACGTATGCATGTTAGATTTACGAAAATGTTTATAAATAAAAATAAAAATAAATAAATAAATAAATAAATAAATAAACACATAAATAAATAAATAAATAAGAAGTGGCTACTTACCATGACTAAACATTCGGCCTTCCTTGTGAAATTTCAAGTTCCCATTAAAATTCCAAAGATTTTACTTTGCTTTTGAGATTATAAATTGGTCTGGTATGTTTGTGTTTGACTTTTGGTTCTGTAATTTAGACATGGACTGGAATGTTTGTGTTTGACGTTTGGGTCTGTAATTTAGACATGGACTTGTATGTCTGTGTTTGACGTTTGGGTCTGTAATTTAGACATGGACTGGTATGTCTGTGTTTGACGTTTGGGTCTGTAATTTAGACATGGGCTGGTATGTTTGTGTTTGACGTTTGGGTCTGTAATTAAGACATGGACTGGTATGTTTGTGTTTTACGTTTGGGTCTGTAATTTAGACATGGACTGGTATGTTTGTGTTTTACGTTTGGGTCTGTAATTTAGACATGGTCTGGGATGTTTGTGTTTGACGTTTTAGGTCTGTAATTTAGACATGGACTGGTATGTCTGTGTTTGACGTTTGGGTTTGTAATTTAGACATGGACTGGTATGTTTGTGTTTGACGTTTGGGTCTGTAATTTAGACATGGACTGGTATGTCTGTGTTTGACGTTTGGGTCTGTAATTAAGAAATGGACTGGCATGTTTGTGTTTGACGTTTGGGTCTGTAATTTAGACATAACCTGGTATGTTTGTGTTTGACGTTTGGGTCTGTAATTTAGACATGGACTGGTATGTTTGTGTTTGACGTTTGGGTCTGTAATTTAGGCATGGATTGGTATGTTTGTGTTTGACGTTAGGGTCTGTAATTCAGATATGGACTGGCATGTTTGTGTTTGACTTTTGCATCTGTAATTAAGACATGGTCTGGCATGTTTGTGTTTGACGTTTGGCTCTGTAATTAAGACATGGACTGGTATGTTTGTGTTTGACGTTAGGGTCTGTAATTCAGATATGGACTGGCATGTTTGTGTTTGACTTTTGCATCTGTAATTAAGACATGGTCTGGCATGTTTGTGTTTGACGTTTGGGTATGTAATTAAGACATGGACTGGTATGTTTGTGTTTGACTTTTGGGTCTGTAATTTAGACGTGGACTGGCATGTTTGTGTTTGACGTTTGGGTCTGTAATTTAGACATTGACTGGTATGTTTGTATTTGACTTTTGGCTCTGTAATTTAGACATGGACTGGTATGATTGTGTTTGACTTTTGGGTCTGTAATTTAGACATGGACTGGCATGTTTGTGTTTGACGGTTGGGTCTGTAATTTAGACATGGGCTGGTATGTTTATGTTTGACGTTTGGATCTGTAATTTAAACATGGACTGGTATGTCTGTGTTTGACGTTTGGGTCTGTAATTAAGAAATGGACTGGCATGTTTGTGTTTGACGTTTGTGTCTGTAATTTAGACATGGACTGGTATGTTTGTGTTTGACGTTTGGGTCTGTAATTTAGACATGGACTGGCATGTTTGTGTTTGACGTTTGGGTCTGTAATTTAGACATGGACTGGCATGTTTGTGTTTGACGTTTGGGTCTGTAATTTAGACATGGACTGGTATGTTTGTGTTTGACGTTTGGGTCTGTAATTTAGACATGGACTGGCATGTTTGTGTTTGACGTTTGGGTCTGTAATTTAGACATGGACTGGTATGTTTGTGTTTGACGTTTGGGTCTGTAATTTAGACATGGAATGGTATGTTTGTGTTTGACGTTTGGGTCTGTAATTAGGACATGGACTGGTATGTTTGTGTTTGACGTTTGGGTCTGTAATTTAGACATGGAATGGTATGTTTGTGTTTGACGTTTGGGTCTGTAATTAAGACATGGACTGGTATGTTTGTAATTGACGTTTGGGTCTGTAATTTAGACATGGAATGGTATGTTTGTGTTTGACGTTTGGGTCTGTAATTAGGACATGGACTGGTATGTTTGTAATTGACGTTTGGGTCTGTAATTCAGATATGGACTGGCGTATTTGTGTTTGACTTTTGCATTTGTAATTTAGACATGGTCTGGCATGTTTGTGTTTGACGTTTCGGTATGTAATTTAGACATGGGCTGGTATGTCTGTGTTTGACGTTTGGGTCTGTAATAAAGAAATTGACTGGCATGTTTGTGTTTGACGTTTGGGTCTGTAATTTAGACATGCACTGGTATGTTTGTGTTTGACGTTTGGGTCTGTAATTTAGACATGAACTGGCATGTTTGTGTTTGACGTTTGGGTCTGTAATTTAGACATGGACTGGAATGTTTGTGTTTGACGTTTGGCTCTGTAATTTAGACATGGACTGGTATGTTTGTGTTTGACGTTTGGGTCTGTAATTCAGATATGGACTGGCATGTTTGTGTTTGACGTTTGGGTCTGTAATTTAGACGTGAACTGGCATGTTTGTGTTTGACGTTTGGATCTGTAATTTTGACATGGACTGGTATGTTTGTGTTTGACTTTTGGGTCTGTAATTTAGACATGGACTGGTATGATTGTGTTTGACTCTTGGGTCTGTAATTTAGACATGGACTGGTATGTTTGTGTTTGACGTTTGGGTCTGTAATTTAGACATGGACTGGTATGTTTGTGTTTGACGTTTGGGTCTGTAATTAGGGCATGGACTGCTATGTTTGTAATTGACGTTTGGGTCTGTAATTCAGATATGGACTGGCGTATTTGTGTTTGACTTTTGCATCTGTAATTTAGACATGGACTGGCATGTTTGTGTTTGACTTTTGCATCTGTAATTTAGACATGGTCTGGCATGTTTGTGTTTGACGTTTCGGTATGTAATTTAGACATGGACTGGTATGTTTGTGTTTGACTTTTGGGTCTGTAATTAAGAAATGGACTGGCATGTTTGTGTTTGACGTTTGGGTCTGTAATTTAGACATGGACTGGTATGTTTGTGTTTGACGTTTGGGTCTGTAATTTAGACATGGACTGGCATGTTTGTGTTTGATGTTTGGGTCTGTAATTTAGACATGAACTGGTATGTTTGTATTTGACGTTTGGGTCTGTAATTTAGACATGGACTGGTATGTTTGTGTTTGACGTTTAGGTCTGTAATTCAGATATGGACTGGCATGTTTGTTTTTGACTTTTGGCTCTGTAATTTAGACATGGACTGGTATGATTGTGTTTGACGTTTGGGTCTGTAATTTAGACATGGAATGGTATGATTGTGTTTGACGTTTGGGTCTGTAATTTAAACATGGACTGGCATGTTTGTGTTTGACGTTTGGGTCTGTAATTTAGACATGGACTGGTATGTTTGTGTTTGACGTTTGGGTCTGTAATTCAGATATGGACTGGCATGTTTGTTTTTGACTTTTGGCTCTGTAATTTAGACATGGACTGGTATGATTGTGTTTGACGTTTTGGCCTGTAATTTTGACATGGACTGGCATGTTTGTGTTTGACTTTTGCATCTGTAATTTAGACATGAACTGGTATGTTTGTATTTGACGTTTGGGTCTGTAATTTAGACATGGACTGGTATGTTTGTGTTTGACGTTTAGGTCTGTAATTCAGATATGGACTGGCATGTTTGTTTTTTACTTTTGGCTCTGTAATTTAGACATGGACTGGTATGATTGTGTTTGACGTTTGGGTCTGTAATTTAGACATGGACTGGTATGATTGTGTTTGACGTTTTGGCCTGTAATTTAAACATGGAATGGTATGTTTGTGTTTGACGTCTGGGTCTGTAGTTTAGACATGGACTGGCATGTTTGTGTTTGACGTTTGGGTCTGTAATTTGGGCTGGTATGTTTGGGATTTTTATTTGGACACGGACTGGTATGTTTTAGTTTGAATTTAGGGATTGTGATTTTGACAGGAGCTCGTATTTTTGTGATGTTTTTTCATTTGGACGGAATGACATGTTTGTATTTGACTTTTGGGTCTGTAATTTAGACATGGACTGGTATGTTTGTGTGTGAATTTAGGGATTGTGATTTTGACACGGGCTTGTATGTTTGGGATTTTTTATTTGGACGGACTGGCATCTTTGTGTTTGATTTTCGGTTCTGTAATTTAGACATGGAGTGGTATGTTTGTGTTTGAATTTAGGGGTTGTGATTTTGACACGGGCTGCTATGTTTGGGATTTTTATTTGGACACGGACTGGTATGTTTGTATTTGACTTTTGGGTCTGTAATTTGGACACGGACTGGCATGTTTGTATTTGACTTTTGGGTCTGTAATTTGGACATGACCTGGTATGTTTTAGGTGAAATTTAAATACAGAGGTGAAATCAGTGTTCTATTTTTGTATGGAGGTGAAATCATGTACGCATTAGGCAAGAGACTACACCAGGTGCTTGTTTAGAACAAGACATTTTGATCAGATGGTCCGTTTTAAATTGGTGCCATTTGAATATTCTTTCTGTATCAATTAATATACAAATCATATTTATTTACCTGTATAAATTTGACATAAGGCTCACCTTCAGGTGATAAGTATGAATCGTTCACTGTGTAATGACGTAACCACTGTACGTCCGTCTTTAAAATCGACTCAACAATCCGGCATTCTAGGGTTACATTTTGCCCGTGGTGAGTTGTTACATTTTTTGGACCCTCTATTATTACAGGTGATGCAGATATCTTTTTACCTGTAGTAAATAAATAGAAAAGGTCATTACAATCTGTAAACATAGAATACACATGTACATACAGTGCATACAAACACGAGCAAAGCAAAGGTATGACAGTATTTCCACAAATCCAGTGCACATGGAAAATGCAAGAATAAAGTAGTATTTTTCAACTCACAAACAATTTGTCAAAACTTAATACAAAATATACTGACCTAATAGGAAAAAATATTTTTCATTCATGAAAAAGTGAACTTAATTCTGTACATAGAGCAAGTTTTGAACTTTTTAACAAAACAACAAAAATAACTATGTCAAACTTATCCCTCCTGTACCTTCTGTACTTGGAACAACTATAAACATTATGTCATGATTGGAATATTCATGATGATCACACCTGGAAAAAAACCGAGCAATAATGACCTACCTGACCCTAAATGCCCTGATGAAAATTTAAATTAGGAGTATAAACTTGATCAAATTTTTAATTAAAAATATAATTTGGGTAGGTCAGTGCATTTTAAATGCATTTTATTGATAGTTGAATGGAAACATTTTTAATCAAAAGAAATAAATAATAAAAATCATGTGCACTGAATTTATATATGGAAATACAGTAAGCTACAGAGAGAGAGAGAGAGAGAGAGAGAGAGAGAGAGAGAGAGAGAGAGAGAGAGAGAGGGGGGGGGTGGGGATCAACGTTCCAGTCAAGACTATCTCATTTATATCGAGACGTGAAATTGCAGAAAATTTGAAGTCTGTAGTTTGCTCAAGACTGTACAGGGATGGGTCTTTAACGTGGCACGCCTGCCTGGACATCGGTTTTCAAGATCTATTCCCAAGAATTTCAATGGTTTTTTTTCTAAATGCAGAATGTATGGCGAAAGAACGGTCACTACATATGTATTTTCAAGTCTTGGCAAGACCCCAATTGGGGTTCAAACCCACGACAACCAAAATACAAAGAAACCAAACACTCTATTAACTGAGTTACCGTAGTAAAGAGAGAGAGAGAGAGAGTGTGTGTGTGTGTGTGTGTGTGTGTGTGTGTGAATTTGAACTCACGATAATATAGCTTCAATCATATACAGTAACACCTCGTTATAATGCCCCTCGATAACTTTGTCACCTCGTTTATCACCACACTATTTTGAAGTCCCAAAGTCCATTTTGTTTATGTTTTTCTTTATCCGCCTCCCCAAATTTATCACCAAACCCTTTTATAACACCAAAATTTGACTGAACAAATGCTGGCGATTAATCGAGGTTTCACTGTAGATATATTTACATGTACCTACCTGGTCTTGCGTCACCAGATACTGCATGTGCAATGATATATAACATTAGAAAAGCAATCGCCATTATGATCCTTATACAAATGTACAACGGGCATTACAAATAAGAAATACATGCACTGTACTGTACACCACTATTAATTTTTCTTTCTCACAGATAAGCAGGATGTAAACACTTAAGTTGCTCAATAAACAGGATGTAAGATTTCAAAATAAATATTTGAATTGAAATTTAAACAAAATTTGATATTTAAGGTGAATGCGAGGTCAAATATGCTGAAATTTTCCCCTGTCTAATTTAAAGTAAAGAAAAAAGATTTTAAAAATACCAAGTTTAGAATTAAGTTGTATTGTTTTAAAATATTATGAAAATATGTATCAAAAAGTAGTTTTTTAGAATTTACGAGAAATCGCGCATTTTTTGTGCTTAGACATAAGAACAATAATACACTGCAATGTAAGGTGTTATATTGTTTTGTATTACAAACCAAAATTACACAATTCGGGTATCATTTATCGTCCACTTGGCAAGGAATCGCGTGCCACCATTGTTAAAATTCATCAAGCGACTGTATATTATTATTTTGAGTGTTTGAGTGAAGGTATTATAATAATTAAATGCTATTAACTTGATACATGCACCAACGTACGCACGCACATACGGAACCTACGCTTTGCCAAAACCTCACATTACCTTTAGTCAGGTGAGCTAAAAACTGAAACCCCAATATTATAATAATTAACTATTTCAGTATTCTTTCGCATTAGTGACCTTGACCTCTGATCCTAATATATATCATAATGATTGTAGTATCAATAACTACAATATTTTAATACACATGGCTATACACAAAACTGATAGCTTTCCAGATTAACCATTTCAGTATTCTTTCGCATTTGGAATATTGACCTTTGAACTAATTAGCGCCATCTATACATATCAATCAATATCCAAACCACACTCCCAAAACAAAGTTACAACTTTGAAATTGGCAAATCAGGTTCAACACACAGGAAAGCTAGACCGGGTGTTCCGGAAGGATAAGCACCTTCTGTTTTGCTATATCAACATCCGCCAAGTGTGTTATAAAAAATAGGAATAAAAGGAACATTAAACTATGGAACATCAATTATATGCAGGGTAATTATGGATACAGAGATTTCATACAAGTTTATTAACAATATTGTGACGACGGGCCATAAAACGGCTGATGTACTGTCATGTACTGTTTTTGAATGCATTATTTTAATAGATATTAAAATAACAGAAAAATTGAAGCTCTGCGTAAAATCTGCTTTACACGAATTGGGAAACACATCGGAAAACAGTGGCGCATAGTTTGTATCCAACAGGTAAATAGAAGGCACAACGAAGGTTCAGACATGTGCCTCTTATGACAAAAATAGAAAAAATTCCCGAATTATATAAGAAGGGTTAATCAATACACGATACATAAGACATTATTTACTTTAGACTAGAGTGACGTTTATAATATTATTAGCCTATTGGTCCTATAAGGAAAACAATATAAATACGAGGCTACTTGCTCATTGCTTGACTGATAGCAACTTCCAGTGTATACTAACACACATGGGCCTACGTATTCACCTAGATATTTGCACAAGAAGTACATTGCTGTCCTTTGTTAACTAAATGTTTCCGTTTTCACACAAGTGTGTCCTTGAATGTTAAATACAGGGTATGGGTTTAAAATAAGCTCCTAGGATGATTGGTATATAGATTCCCGGGTTTACATTCTACTTGAACATGGTATTTAAGTACGCGGGACCTCCGTGGCCAGCTGGTGGCTACGGATCTCAGTGCCCCTCACCGTCTAGGTTTGAGTCAAATTTTGGACAGATCTTGATCTGAGAATGTTTTCAGTTCGGTTGCAAAAGGTCGGGCATTCCAATTTCTCCCTCCATCCCTGAATAGACCGCCTCGATATAAGTGAAAAAATCTTGACTAAATCGTTAAACAATATTCCAAATATAAATGTCATTTACCTTTTTTTTTATTTTAACCATAAAACACATTCAAAAAGTGGTATATAACAAATAAATAAAATAAATAGATAGGAAATAAATAAAGTACGCGTATGAAATCCAGCGATATAAGTTCAAAATGAAAAAAAAAATGTAGAAAAAGTTTTATGTGTTTAAAAAAGTGTCATGTGCTAAACTTTGAATTGTTATGAAATAAACATGATAAAGTATTATGAATTTAGCCTATCGTAACCTCCTTTATATATATTTAATGAAAAACAGTATTCAAAATTAAGTAAGCTTAATAGCAATATTTACAGTGTTAAAAAATTACAACATGACACATTCGAGTGATAACGCACAACAGACATCAACTGGAATTGTGTTGTAAACGTAATGTGAAAATAAAAGGCAATTCAATGTGATTGTCAGGAACGATGATTTAGTGACTGAAAAAAGGGAAGGAATGTAATAATGCACATCCGTGTTCAATTCTAAATCAGGACGGTTTCTATTTGTAGAATTATTAATTTTATCGGCTGAAGGTGGATAGGCATTGCAGAATTTTTAGAACTGACTCTCTTACAAGGTTCGAGTCCAGTCTTCGAAAAACATTTTTCCTCTGATTTCAATCAGGTTGCCGTTGTATTCTACATCCATTTGGTTTCTTATTATTATATTATTTTAATATGAACAGCACTTCGATATACGGTTGACGTCACATGGGTCTATTTTCCTTTTCATTCACAATTTTGATTTCACACGTGGCGATCTGTAGCTTAAGGCCAAGTCACACAGCCAAAACTTACGATTTACACATGAATTGCGCCGAAATTTTGAGTTGAGATTACGAGACCAAGAACTTGTTACGGACGTCATTGAAAAGGGGTACCTTACCAAAGAACCAAGAAATAACGTCACGGATTGGTCAATCAAAGCGACATTCTTAATCATTCAGTGGTAGTAAAGAGTTTTGTGGTATGGTAAAACTAAGGATAATTTTAATTGTATTTTATCTAATATTTCAATTGGTCGACAGCAATGTGATGAAATTAATAAAAACAAAATTTGATATAATTTTTTATCGTTATATCTACATTAATCATAAAATTATTGCCGATTCAGATGTCCATGTCTGTCCCTCGTTAGGTATACTTCAGCAACTACTGTTTCCTATTTCTCGGTAGCATATCGGCCGATAGCTATTCATAGCCGAGTTTCGATTCCTTTTTGCAAGATTGGCGTTAAACTTTCGACAGGTTTGTACTGTATGTAATGTCATAATAGTTTATATTGAGATCAAAAAGATGTTGAAGTAAAGTTTGTCTGTGTGCGTTGTGTTTTGTACGGGCGTAAAACATGTTTTCGGTCTGTCGCATGTGTCGCAGTTTGGGCTAACATTGGGTTTCATTAAGCTCAAGGTTTTACCTAGTTTGATGTAACTCGTCCTTAGCCTAGTGATCAGCTAGTCGTGGTAAATGCTAGGTAGGTAAATAAGGGTTTTTGGTGGTTTGCTTACAATACTATTTGCCATTTTGTGTTATTTGCATTTTGGGATGCAATTCTACTGGCCTTCATAAGCAGGTGGTCCTTATATAGAGGTGGTCTTTAAGGCAGGTTGGACTGTATTTCCTTTTATGTTAATTTGTCTATTGTTTTTTTCCTCCAATGCCCACATGCGACGGGATTCATTCAAATGAGATTATCTGGTTTTTGTGTGCTAATTTTGTGCATTGTGTCTGTGTCTGGTCTGGTGGTGTTAGGTGTTTTAGAGAGATGGAGCTGAGAGAGTCTGTGAGTATGAGTGTACTACACGTTCTGTTATGTGTGTTTTAAAGCCATAAGTATATATAGCGATTAGCTCAGTGGTGTAGACAGAAAGATTGTTGCAAAGTCTGGCAAATATTAATAAAATATATTAGATAGTTATAATTTCTCATATATAACCAGTGAATCTACCCATTAATTGGACAATTCTGCATCTTATTAATTTATTTATAGTCAACAAAAAAGATATTATTTTTAACCACAGTGAAGGGAAAGTATTTTTTAAAAGTACAACAACGATATTACTGCCCTGTTTTTCTTGTTTTAAAAATATTACAAAAGGTTCTAAAACCTCTTGTAGACGAAAATTTGGGATTACAAAAATGGAAATTGAAATCTTTTTCGACAAATCCTTACCGACACAGACTGGACGTTTATAGACGATACCGGCATAGACAAAACAGCACTGCAAACATTAGTGTACCACACTATCAAGTAGTCATACGCTTTAACGATAAACCATGGATGCACAACAACATCAGGAAATTAATACAAAAACGCGAATGACTTCACAAACAAGCTAAAAAATCAAACTCTGAGTTTCGCTGGACTCATTTTAGAAAAATTCGAAACAAATGATACAAACTTGTAACTCAAGTAAAACAAACATACTACAGTAAACTTTGGAGACAAATTACAATCTGGTAAATTAGATGACAAAAACTGGTGGCAAATTGTGAAATCATTTATTTCTCCTGATAAAGCATCAACCATTCCCCCCTTAATTGTTGACAATGAAGTAATATATGACGAACAGATTAAAGCTGAAACACTTAATCAATATTTTGCTGATCAAAGTTCATTACATGATGGCGGTAAACAACCTCCAAATATGACTAAAAGTAAAAATATACTCCCGGACATAAACATTAACCAAATGATGTATCAGATTATATTAAGTACACTTTAACACACCCAAATCATCTGGCCCTGACCATGTACACCCGCTTCTTCTTATATACGCATCTGGCATTTTAGCACAACCCCTAAGCCGTATAAAACAAATCTATTAGGCAATCCAAATATCCTTTTGAATGTATAAATTGTATTACTTGGCCTGTTCTGCTAGTAAGAGGTTTGTAAGTAAGAAGAAAATAATCATTTTTAAATCACACATTTGTAAGAAATGGAAAAATTTAACACTAGTATTTTATAAAGATAAAAATTAAAAAAATAAAATATCCGGTTTGGATTTGAACCGGGCATATCGTACAGGTTACAAAGCGTCCTCGCTACGCACTAAGCTAACCAAAGCAGTTAATATCACCGATGTTAAAATATACAGTGATTACGGCAGTAGCGGATCATTAGTGCAATATTCACTGCCCCCCGAAAAAATCATCGCAGCCGATTGTAATTTTTTGGTACTAGCAATTGACATTTCCCCACTGTTTCAAATTATGATTAGATGATAAAAATCGTCCGACTATAAGTATGGGTAATCCACCCGTTTTGTATCCCATGTATTTACGTCAGTAACGAATCAATTTGTGAGTAGCGGATCACGCCACCTAGTGTCAAGAAAACGATAGGGAATCAACTCAAAACATGATTAGTTTGAGTTTTCATCATTCAATTGCAAAAAATACAAATTATGAAACAATATAAAAAAAATTTTAACCGTAATATTCAACAAATAACATAATTTAAATAAATAAAAAAAAAACAAATCATCAACAGGTTTCTGATATAAATGTAATAATAAATTAAGTCAATTAACATTGTCTTGAATACTGAAATATAAAAGCAAAGATTGGTGAAGAAAATAAAATAATATTGTGCCTTATGTTTTATGACATACTGTTGTCCATGAAGATTTTATTTTAACAAGAACAGTGTATACAAACAACGATACATATTGGGAGTGTACAATGTGCATCATATGTCCAAAATGTTACCAGACAAAAATATAGATTGGAATAAAACTTTCATGGTCTTAATCATAAAAGTATAAAGAATATATAGGGTTGGATATTAATTGATGTATTAATTCAATATATTCGAATCTTATATTGATTATCCTTCAAGCATGATAATTATGGTTTCTTTAAAACGCCCATTGATCTGGTATTATCATGATAAATAAGATAGCGGCATAGCATGACAATGGACCCATCTTTCTCATGGGGTCAAGGAGGGAAGCTAGGCATTGGTTCCCCAATAGTCTCTGCATTGTTTATTTACAATTTACTACAACATATACATCAGGGGCAAAATTAATTTTTTTCTTAAGAAATATTACGAATCCCCATTTTCATTAGCCTTTAGAGAGGCCCCCTGTTTACAGAGCTCAGCTGATCCGTTATTGCCGTACTTGCACCCTTCGGAAAACGGGTTTATTTTTTATTGTCAAGAACTGTAAAGCTAAATAAAAGTTTATGTCTTGAAAGAAAATTATTAACGGTTGTAAATAGCTACTGCAATCATTTCAAATTACCTTTGAAAGTATTGAACACGTCGTCCGAATCGAAAGTAAGTGTTTGGAAAACACATCCGTGTCGTTGAGACGCTTATGACATTCGCATGAAAAAGCCAAGAATTAAAATAATAGGACGTTTATTAACATAAATTATATGTAGAATGAAGTAAATTTATCAGTATTACAGAAATATATCCGAATTTTATTGGTTTCTCGTAATGATAGGGAAAAAATCAACTTTATTTTAAAAAATGATCCGCTACTGACTAAGATCCGCTACTGCCGTAAGCACTGTAACTTCAGTAATATGTACAGTAGCCAGCTTTAATTTTCTCTATTTTTTTTCAAAAATTGGCCATTTTCTGCTTAGAGGACCAATTTTTTAAACCTCGTAAATATTGTGTTTTTTAAATATGTTAAAAAACAATAACGTAAGTTGGTCTTCAGATCTAGAGGAGAACACTTTGAAAATAATTATCAAATTAAAGACGGGAAACCCCCTCATCTTTCATGTTTTAGGATAATAGAGCACAAAGATGGGCTCACTAAGAAAAATGCCAGTAAAATAGACCTTTGTAGGATCCAAAATCTGAAAATTCACACAAAACACTGAAGTTTTTTTTTTATTTAAGTGAAATAAAATTCAAACTTTTTATTTTTCAAAATCTAAAACGGCCCATTTAGGATAAAATCCCATCAAACCCGCCATACCTCTTTTAGTTACAAGAAACCGGTTGCATAATACACAGAAGAATAGTTTTGTTTTTATCAGTTGGCCATGTCGTATATATAACGTAATTTTTTTAAAATTTCAAATTTAGAAATACGTTTCTTTAGTGTGTGGGGGGATGTGTCTTTGTGGGGGTGGGGATGTCCTTTTTGTAAACTGCTCCGTCTCTGGGTGTGTAGTATATGGCACGCCTCACCAACAAAAGTTCGATAAAGTGCTTTAACGGTCGTTAAAGCGCTTTAACGAATTTAATGTTGCATTAGCGTCGATAACAAGAACAAAATTTCCACTATTTTTATTTAACGAACGATAAATGGATATTGATTCGATAAAGCGCTTTAACGACCGATAAAGCGATTTACCGTTCGTTAAAGCGCTTTACCGTTCGTTAAAACGCTTTACCGTTCGTTAAAGCGCTTTATCGAGATTTTAGAGTTTATTACCGATATTTATATTGCATTACCGAATTATCGAACTCACAGAAAGTCTATTACCGTTTATCGAAAAATTCAGCCAATCAGAGGGCGTGTAACAAAATGTAAAAGTTACCGCCATCTTTGAATTCGAGGAAATTTGTCAAAATAATAATGCGCCGGCTACAGCGATCGCACCTACCTACAGCAGTTTACCATGTACTCGATCGTATTTATAATAGAAGGGGTATAAAATGTGTAGGCGGGCTGGCAAAATCTTACACCCAATTTTCTATGATCTATATTTCAATAAATATCTATTGGATTTTTATAATACGTTCACACAATATTGGGCATGATCTCAATTTTTAAAATATATTTTGATTTTAAAAAAATATTTGATATTTTTGAAGTTATCACAAAAAACATGGGCTACACTTTTTTCAATCGGTAAAAATTCATCCGAGACAGGATAACAAAATTTTACAACCCAATTTTCAATTATCTATATTTTCATAAATATGTATTGGATTTATATAGTATTTTGACATAATATCCGGCATGACCTAAATTTTTAAAATATGTTTTTGATTTTAAAAAATATTTAATATTTTTGAAGTTATTAAAGAAAATACGGGCTACACTTTTTCCAATCGGTCAAAATTCATCCGAGGCAGGACGGGTAAGCTTTGAACATTGATCGATATCTCTTCACATGATTATGCTTGCCTATTAAAATTTGCAACAAATACGCGGTGGATATGTATCTTTGATACCACCAAATGGTACTTCCTATAATGCAGTGGTTTTCTTTTTATAACCGATTGTTTGTGACATTTGATTGTTCTATAAGTACGACGTGGACTTTAACTTCTGTATTAGGAAAATATAGTGTACAAAATTATAATGTTTTGGTTCATAGTATCATTATAACATTTTACTGTTTACCTTATCAGTCCTTTAAATATAGAATTATTTTAACCTTTTTAAATATTTTGAGTGACAAAATTTTAAATAACTTGCAGGATACCCATAATTCATTCCAGAATCAGATTGGACTATAGTTATATAAAAATTTCAAGATTTCTATTTTTACGCATTTTTTGACTTTAGATAAAAAATTTCAATAAATGACAAAATAGCAAAATATAAGGTTTAAATAAAAATAATTCAATAAGGGAAAATAATACAGAATTATGCCAATCAGCACTTCAATAGACTTGACAACCATTGACTATTTCATAATTGTGTTTTGGGGCAATTAATTTGAATTTATCTAATAGATAGGATGGAAAGTTTGAACATCATAAAATTATTTTTTTTAGAAAAAATGCTTTCCTTTTACATGGGTAAGCACGGTTGAGTGTGAAAACTGGGAAATGGTCACAAGTATGCTTAAATACAATTGTACTTTTCTTTTAAATAGATTAATAGATTTAAGGTTCTTGTCCAGTTGCAACTTTTCAATTATCTATTTCTTTAAAATTTTGCATGCACTAATGTTAATATGATAGCTACTGGATGCATTATCCTTTTACTACGGCAAGAAAAATCATTGAAGAAAAATGATCAATTAAATGCTGTTATGAAACAATTGTTTGTTTAAATAAGAACCTTTAAATAAACTTTTTTAAATTCCTATCATGTATTAACAATAAAAAAATATATACTTTTTAAGTCAATATTTTATCATATTGTTAAAAAAAGTTTTATTTCAGAAGAAAATAATAATGAAATCAGAATTTAAAAACAAAACAAAACCAATATCATGTGTGTACAAATAAACTAATACTAAAATTTTATCAAGTTAATAAAAGTTAAATTAAATACATGGAATGAACTGATGATCTATACCTGCAATTTCTACATCTTATCGAACTTACTGACTTTCTTTTCGTCTAGTACTGTAAATATAAATATATAATAATATATAGATAAATTAATACATATAAATCTTACCTTGTCCCTCCATAATTCTCTGTTAGTTGATTCCCGATTTAAAAAAATCCCACGACTTTTGTATCCAGTAATGAAGCCATTTGAGTAGATCTACCTTGGAATGACAGCCGATTGGATTACGAAAATTGACCATACATCGACAACACTGAACACAAATGTACCAATCGATGATTGATTGTCTTATTACAAAGTTTTTAATAACTCTTGTGATTTTAATAGGTCAATTAAATCAGGCGAAACTAAAAAAATCAACAAGAATATGCGGGAAAGATACAATGATCGTCCATATTTAAAACAGGTTTTGTAACCATGTTTGCGCCAAAAAACTACAGTATCTGTTGTTATTATTATTATTTTGTAACCGGCTTGGTCCATGTGGATGCAAATGCCGTTAAAGTTACTATTACCATATTATTAAAAGCAGACGAGAGAGAGAGAGAAAGAGAGAGGTTTATCGTGTTGATGAAGTGGTATCCAGGGACAATCAATGTAAATCATGCGATTAGCCAATCAAAACGCTCGTTACATATCTGTAACCATGACACATATCGTATTAACGAATTATCGAACATATCGCATTAACGAATTATCGGACACATTCTTCATTACCGTTCGATAATTTTTAAAGACCGTTAATTCGCTTTATCGGTCGTTAAAGCGCTTTATCGAATCTATATCCATTTATCGTTCGTTAAATAAAAATAGTGGAAATTTTGTTCTTGTTATCGACGCCAATGCAACATTTAACTCGTTAAAGCGCTTTAACGACCGTTAAAGCACTTTATCGAACTTTTGTTGTCGAGGCGTGCCATAGTAGTATTACAATGCGTGGTCTGTGTGTCAGCGATGTATATAACGGCGTGTATGTTGATTTCACATGTAACATAGGTAAATCGTACATGACTTCACTCTGGAACTGTGTTCACCATTCGTTAAAATACTTTGCGGTAGGAAGAGTTACGTGGAATGCCATAACAAAGAATATTTACATTTTATTTGTATTTAATCTATGTTGTAATAAGTCAAAATAAACAGTGAAAAAAATAATATACATAAAAATAAAACTAATATTTATCTTTATATCAGAATAAAATATGAAGTATTAAATGCATCTGCAAAGTTGATATTAAAAGAATTACTAAACGACACCAGAATGAACTGATTCTAGATATCGTTATAAACCAACATTACTCAATGCTAATCAATTCAGTTTCCCGGGCTGTTCTTAACAGAATGGTATAAGATGTCGGAGCAGTCTCCGATATCAAACGGGAAGGTGGTTCATTATATCCGTGATGAATATTTTGACCACTCGCCCTTTCGGGGGCGCTCTCTCAATTCTTATACTATTTCTGACTTTTTACTTTTCTGATTTCTGTCTTGCATTGTACAGTTGGTGTTCTATTGCTTACAATAGCCATCATCTGCCCCTGGACTGCTGTTACCTAGTGGTATCTGTGGTTCAGGGTTCAACTCCCCTGGGCTACGTTGCCTAGTGGTTAAGGTATCAGCCTATTACCACAAGGCGTCTATGGTTCAGGGTTCAAGTTGGTGCCTATTTCATAAAATAGTCATCCTCTGTTCCTGGTCTACAGTTGCCTAGTGTTTAAGCTAGCAGCCTTTAATCGTGAAGTGGCTATGGTTTAAGGCTAAATTTGTCGCAGACGGATCATTGTTATACGTAGACTATATTCTGATCCCGGACAGCGGTTGCCTAGTGGTTATCACATCATAGGTTGCAATTGATCCTATATTAAAACTGAGAGATGGATTGAAGACGATGTATGTCGTAGATTTCTATCAGAAGTAGAGAATGTTGTCGGCACTGTGATGGATGTAAAGCCAGTGTTGAATTAAAGTTTCTAGTGAGTAAAAACGGACAAACTGCATCTGAAAACGATATCTTAAAATGTGTCTATTGCCCTCCCCAGTTTCCAAGCTGCGAAGAATTTGCGTATCACGACAGTGGACTGAGTGCCCGTGAAAGCACTGTGCGATATTAATATTGTGGAGAGAGAGAGAGAGAGAGAGAGAGAGAGAGAGAGAGAGAGAGAGGGAGAGAGAGAGAGAGTTTACAACTTATCAATGCCTCATTTATATCGAGAAAATATTACCGGTATTACCCAAATATTGATGTTTTCCTATTTTATACAATGAAAATAGCTAAACAGGAGGTGCTTACCTTCCGAAGCACCTGGCCTCAATTCCCTGGTGGAAATTCACATGTTTAACCTAAGTCAGTTTCAAAGTTTTTATTCTGCTTTTGGATTGTGATTCGGACAAGGATTAATATGTTTGTTTTACAAACATGATGTCGGACTTGTTGGTTTTACACACATGTACCTAAAATTGTTTGTTTCGGTGTCAATTTCTAATTATTCACGTTTTCTGGATGCGGAACTATGATTTAAGATTTGATTTCACCAAAAACAAATGTGTTTGAGAGCAAGAAATAGCGAACGCGGACAACGTATTCATTTGAAGAGTGCGCCGTGTCTAAAATAATCGCAGAGAAAATCCCAAATCTTTCGATGTCATTTTTCACATGACATAGACTATATAGGCCTGGTTTTCGAAAAGAAAGGTGACTTTCATTTCGTAATGACAATTGCTTGGCGAAAGAACAGTCATTACCAATTTCAAGTCTTGGATCAGACCCGATCGGGGTTAGAACCCACGGCCTCCCACTTACGGAGCGAGCACTCTATCAACTAAGCTATCGTAGTGGGTTTGAACCCAGGCCGTTGTCTGGCCAAGACTTAATAGATAGTGAAGTCTAGTCGCTAGAAAGTCTTTAAGCGTACGGAAGATTTCACCTCCAATAAAACCCGCGATGGTATGATTTTTGTTTGATTTTATTAGTTACGGTTCTATCAAAGTTTTGACTATTTTACGAACTATTTTAAATATGGGAATATTCCAACTGTATTTGACTGGTACTCAAGATGGCCACTTAAACACAAATAAAACACATATATACACCCATGTAATTTTACCTATAATCAAACATAAATATATAGGCCCCAGACCCCGGTTTCACAATCATTCCTTAGCTAAGATTTTCCTTAACTAAAATTTAGCAAATTTTGGTGTTCTCATTTTGGAACTATTGATGGCTATTTTTGTCAAACTTAAATGCAAATATTTTAATCTAGAAAAGATCTTGAAAATGACATCTTATAAATTCCTGAATATCTTGGAAATTAACAAAATTATAAAGATTTGAAATTTTGCAAGATTTAAGTTAAGGAAAATCTTATCTAAGGAATGATTATGAAGCCGGGACCTGTTTCATAATTATTTGTTAACCAAGATATCCTTAACTCCAATCTGGAAAATGTTGACAATATTTTATGGTATTGTCATGTGCTTCATAATTATTTCATTTGTCATGTGCTACTTTTGAATTTTTATTAAAATAACTTTTATGAAATAATACATTCAAAAGTAGCACATTGACAATTAATTGTCATGTGTTACTTTTGAATGTATTATTTCATAAAAAAAAATCAAAAGTAGCACATGACACATTCATGAATCAAACATTCCGGCCTCACTCCCCTGGTGGAAAATTCCGTGATTTAACCTAAAAAAAGTTTTACTTTGCTTTGGGATTGTTATAATCCTTGGTATGTACATATATCCTACCTCTCACTAGTTTCTGTGAACTTCATTCGACAATATCGGTCACGTGGTGACCTGATATAATCCATATCGGGCAGGTCTGTTCCATATCTAGTCAGTATGAGAGTTACTTCCCCTGATCAACGTCAATGGCGCCCGCCTCGTAGTAAACACGTCATATTTATCACAAATATTTACGGCAAATACGGACAGTAGTAAAGATGTTGTGATATTGAAACTAAATATTTGATTTCCAAGGATGAAAGTGCAATTGATTACTTTGACGGAAGTTGCTAGTAAGTCAAATTCATTATTATTTTCAATATTTTGTCAGACAGAATGCCAAACGATGGCGGGTATTTCTAACTCAGTCACCAGTCGCATGTCGCTGTGTGGATACATTCAAATTGGTTTTGTAAATTACTTATTGATATGATCGGTATGATATAATAGTTGCACGGTGTTTAAGTGGCAAAATATGATATATATAAAGGGTTTGTTTAGAGCTATAGGTTACTAAAACATACAGCAGTGTCTCATCCTGAACTTCTCTCCGGTCTCCGTATCCGTGTACTGTATATTTGTTTAAAGGTATCAACCGTGGGTCTTTAGGGTGATCGGTAGGATATAATCGTTACACAGTCTGTTGGTGACCTAATATGGTTTATACAGGGTCAGTAAATTCCATATCTGGCCTCGGGCTTCGCCCTCGCCCGATATGAAATTTACTGACCCTGTATAAACCATATTAGGTCACCAACAGACTGTGTAACTAATAATATCCTACCTCTCACTAGTTTCTGTGAACTTCATTCGACAATATCGGTCACGTGGTGACCTGATATAATCCATATCGGGCAGGTCTGTTCCATATCTAGTCAGTATGAGAGTTACTTCCCCTGATCAACGTCAATGGCGCCCGCCTCGTAGTAAACACGTCATATTTATCACAAATATTTACGGCAAATACGGACAGTAGTAAAGATGTTGTGATATTGAAACTAAATATTTGATTTCCAAGGATGAAAGTGCAATTGATTACTTTGACGGAAGTTGCTAGTAAGTCAAATTCATTATTATTTTCAATATTTTGTCAGACAGAATGCCAAACGATGGCGGGTATTTCTAACTCAGTCACCAGTCGCATGTCGCTGTGTGGATACATTCAAATTGGTTTTGTAAATTACTTATTGATATGATCGGTATGATATAATAGTTGCACGGTGTTTAAGTGGCAAAATATGATATATATAAAGGGTTTGTTTAGAGCTATAGGTTACTAAAACATACAGCAGTGTCTCATCCTGAACTTCTCTCCGGTCTCCGTATCCGTGTACTGTATATTTGTTTAAAGGTATCAACCGTGGGTCTTTAGGGTGATCGGTAGGATATAATCGTTACACAGTCTGTTGGTGACCTAATATGGTTTATACAGGGTCAGTAAATTCCATATCTGGCCTCGGGCTTCGCCCTCGCCCGATATGAAATTTACTGACCCTGTATAAACCATATTAGGTCACCAACAGACTGTGTAACTAATAATATCCTACCTCTCACTAGTTTCTGTGAATTTCATTCGACAATATCGGTCACGTGGTGACCTAATATAATCCATATCGGGTCAGGTCAGTTCATATCATGTCAGTATGAGAGTTATTTCCCCTGACCAACGTCAATGGCGCCGCCTCGTAGTAAACACGTCATATTTATCACAAGTATTTACGGCAAATACAGACACTAGTAAAGGTGTTGTGATATTGAAACAAAATATTTGATGTCCAAGGATAACAGTGCAATTGATTTCTTTGACGGAAGCTGCTAGTAAGTCAAATTCCTTATTATTTTCAATATTTTGTCAGACAGAATGTCAAACGATGGTATTTCTAACTCAGTCACCATTAACATGTCGCTGTGTGGATACATTCAAATTGGTTTTGTAAATAATTTATTGATATGATCGGTATGATATCATAGTTACACAGTGTTTTAGTGACATAATATGATATATAAAGGGTTTGTTTGGAGCTATAGGTTACTAAAACATACAGCAGTGTCTCATCCTAAACTCTCCGGTCTCCGTATCCGTGTACTGTGTACGCTTCACCCTCGCCCGATATGGAATTTACTGACCCTGTATAAACCATATTAGGTCACCAACAGACTGTGTAACTAATAGTACGTTTATTTTTGACAAAAACATGTCGGTCCTCAAACCATAATGGCCCATGTTGAAACTACAAACTTAAAAGCAAAGTAAAAACTTTGAAAACTGACAAACTTTGAGAGATGATAAAGTAAACACTTGAACGTCCATCTAGATATTATAAAATGTTCTGTATTTAAATGGATACTCCTGTCATGTACCATTTTTGAATGTATTTTATGATTAAATTCAAAAACGGTATATGACACTCCTGAATCATGATGTCTCCGGATTAACTGATTAACCAAAAACAAAGCTTCTTATTCAATCAAAATAATAATTTAACCAAACGTTTAAATAACAATACAGAAAGCAATATAAAAAACGTTGAAAAGTGGCGGATGTTTCAACAGTAAAGTCGGATTTTGTCGGATTTAACGCGTTAATTACAACTTTACAAGAATGGAAAGACGGTAGATGTGATAAAACCGCATTTTCAGCACTGACTTTATCGTTTATTATAAAAATTTGATACACAATCGGAAAACTGTCAAGATGTTTTGCATCATAATTTATGTGTCCACATAGAAAGATAGAATAAACATTTTTATGTTGTTTTTGCCACAGAGTACTTCAAAATCTGATTTTTTTTTATTATTTGCAAAAATTGAAAATAGCCACTGTTTCTGATTGAAAAAGTGGAAACGAGTTGACGCGTAAGAAATTGGAAAAACTAGAGACATTTTCCAACAAGATTAAACCTTCAGACATTTTTATCTAGTTTACCCTGATTTTACTGCACGGTCTCTTGGACTAGGACCTTTAAAACTCCTATTTCACGTAAGAAGTGGCATGCTAATTTTTAAACTAAAGTTTATCTTTGTGGGGATTTGTGAAAGATGCCAATCATAGTGACACGAAGGTTCCCCAGGGTAAGGCTCTTGTTCCTGCAATTTTCTCTATCCGGTTGCATACACATTAAGAGTGTGTGTGTGTGTGTGTGTATGTGTGTGTGTGTGTTAAGCACCACAACGTGAATTTTTGCGTTAATATATATGTGAGGACTGGAAAAGGAAATCTAAAATCTTTTCCTTCAATACTTTATCCGGGATAAATTTTCTAAACTCTGAATTTTTGTCTCTTACTCTGAAGAGTAAGTACTTGTGTCCCCTAAATACACCTCTGTGGGTACAACTGGAGGTTGTCTTTGCTACCCAGACTGACATAATCATAGGAGGGTTTTGCGGAATCCATAATGTCCAAAACACAAAAATAAAGTGAAATTCACCCCATAACCCGTAAGAACGTTATCGAAAACATCCCAATTTTTCTATGGACAAATTAAAGGTTAAAATTATCTTCGAGCTTTAACAAAATACATGTACATGTATGGGATTGAAATCAGATCTAGAAAACAGTACGGACGTTATCGAAAACTCTTTATTACTCGCTCTATGATTGGACAATCTCACACAGGCTATACATCGAATCCCAGTGGAGATTACTAGACCAAAAACTTGTTACGGACGTCATTGAAAAGGGTTACCTAACCTATGGACCCAAAAAGAGCATTACGGATTGGTCAATCAAAGATACGCGCTTAATCATTCACTTACATGTAATTCATGCGCCTTTTGCCGTAGTTCTGACGCGGACAATGCGCGACATATGCGTGGACCGTTAGTGGTTGATCGCAAGAAATTTATCGCTACCGCGCACGTCGATTTAATTTAAATTTAAACAATATTTTATTCAGAAAAAAAATGCTGAAAAGGATTGGACAGCAGGCATTGCCTATATAAGTCCTCTCCTTAGTCGGAGTACATAATATATATAATAATAAGTATAACAAAAATAACATTCATAATAATAATAATAATAATAATAATAATACACAATGAATAATAATAAATAATAATAATAATAATAATAATAATAATAATAATAATACACAATATAATAATAATATTAATATTAATAATAATAATACACAATGAATAATAATAACAATACACAATGAATAATAATAATAATAATAATAATAATGACTAGTGTTATGCAAATAATTATGATAATATAATTGTAACTACTAAAAATTTGAAAAATTCATTTTTTGTTGGAATATTGAAAAATAAATGTAGAAAAAAAAGAAAAGAGAAAAAATCAATATAAAACAGAACGAAAACAAAGAACAATGAAAAAAAAACAAATGAAAAAAAGAGAGAAAATGAGTGAAAGAGAGATATATATACAAAAGGGAGTAGCTAATAGTTAGCAAAGTTAAACAACAAAAAGAGGTTGAAAATAACAGAACAGAAGATGTGAATTATTAGGGTTAAGAAAGTAAGAGTAATATGTACAAAAGAGTGACTCAGTTGGAATTATTAGATTTAAATCGTTGAGAATCTTTAATGAAGTTGTGTACTGCTTGAAATAATTGAGTGTTTTTACCGTATGAGTATTCTGAAGAACCATGGAGAAGAATTTGAAGGTCTATAGAAGGTAAGCCAGTTATAGAATAAATAGCATTAAATAATTTCTGCCTGGGTTGAGAAAAAGCTACACAGTCAAATAAGAAGTGCTGATTATCTTCAGATGGGGATCCACATTTAGGACATGATGGGTCATTCTCAATAAAGTGATCAAAAAGATGACGCTTAAGATTGCTCGAGAAATTGCGCAACTGACAGTGATATATATTCTCAACTCTACTACCATAGTTAAAGAAGAATTCATTTCACTTGTGCAAAAATATGATTTAAGTTTAGACTTGAATGATGCAATAGAAGTTGCAGATTTTATTGTAATCGGTAGATCATTCCATAGTTTTATTGTAGATGGCAGGAAGCTATTGTAATAGGAAGAAGTTCGACAAAGAGGTAGTTGAAACAGTTGACCCGAGTTTCTTAAGTTGTAACCAGTATCAGTTGGAAAGTAGGGATAATGATATGTTGCAAATAAGCAGGGGCATAGCCATTGATAGATTTATAGAAAGTAATTAGTTTATGTTGCCTGCGCCTGGCCTCTAGGGATTCCAGTCCGAGTTCAAAGTAAAGAACAGTTCTAGAGCAATTTCGTCTAAGACCTGTGATAATTCTAGCACATTCGACCTGGACACTTTCAAGGAGATCAGCATCCTGTTGAGTGCAATTATCCCATACCACATCACCATACTCAAGAATTGGTCGAATAAAAGACTTATAGAGTGTTAACAAAGAGTTTCTATCAAGTTGATACTTTAACATACGTAGAAGGGTGATTCTGCTACAAGCTTTTTTGTATATGTTAGATATATGTTTAGACCAAGTAGCATCTGACTGAAGGGTAAGACCAAGGTGGCAATGAGAGGTAGCACTTGTTACCTGCTCTGTGCCGAAAAAAATATGCGGATGAGACAGGTGCCTCCTTGTAAAAACAATGCTTTCAGTCTTTGTGGGGTTAAAGTCTACTGCCCATTTCAAGGACCAACTGGAAATAGTAGATAGATCGTCAGATAGAATCGAAGAAGCATTTCCAGGATCATTGTTTACAATAACGAATAGACAAGTATCATCAGCAAAGAGACGAACATTGGAATTCAGATTATCCACAATATCATTTATATACAACAAGAATAGGAAAGGACCAAGTACAGACCCTTGAGGAACACCTGCATTGGTTGACCGAAAGGAGGATGAATGTCCATCAAGTACAACTTTCTGTTGCCTATCTAAAAGGTAACTAGATATCCAGTGTATTAAGGTATCGTTGATACCATAGTCTTTAAGCTTACACAGAAGTCCATCGTGCCAAACACGATCAAAAGCCTTTGAGATATCACAAAAAACAAAGCGGACATCATTACCACTATCTAGGTTACTTATGATGGAGTTGTAGATATCTAAGAGTTGATAGATAGTTGAATCGTTAGGTTGGAACCCGGACTGATTAGGTGTGAGCAAACTATTTTGTCGTATGTAATTAAAAAGAGACTTAAACAAAATCTTCTCCATCACTTTGCAGAGAACAGAAGTAAGAGCAATAGGGCGATAGTTACTAGCTGACTTTACATCACCTTTTCCCTTATAAATAGGGGTAATATGTGATTGCTTCCAAGGAAAAGGAACTTGCCTCTCAGAGAGAGATAAGTTAAATAACTTGGCTAGTGTCAAGGAGATAGATGGATATATTTGGCGTAATATCCTTGGAGAAATGTCATCTGGACCTGGAGGTTTGTTAGGATTAAGAATTTTAAGTTGGTCAGAAACGTCAGTATCAGTTATAAGAACTGGAGGCATAGAAGAATTCGTACGAGATCTGGATACTGGAACACTGGTGGATGGTTTATGTTAGAGACAGAAGAGAAATGGTCATTGAGCAACTCAGCTTTGTCAACAGGATGTAAAAGAATTCTACCATTAGATTCAAGAGGTGTGGTTAGTGAAGGAGTTTTGTTAAGTTTAGCCATAGATTTCGTTATGCGCCACCATTTTCCAGGAGGTATGTCTTTATCTAATAACTGAGATGTTAGTTTATTTTTATAATTTTGTTTTGCATGGCGTATTTCATGAATGACATCATTGCGTAATTGTCGATATTTCTGCCAGTGTTGAGGAGAGTTTGTCATTTTTGCTTTTTTGTGCGCCCTATTCCTAGACCGCATTTTTCTCCTGATTAAGTTGTTCATAAATGGCTTATCCGAGGGACGCACAGTAATAGTTTTGGTCGGAATGAAGCGAGAAATACAATCATTAAGAGTACTACGAAAGTTAGAATATACAACATCGACGTTAGTAGATGTAAAAACTTTATCATCCCAGTCGATGTTAGATAATTCTTGATTAAGACCATCATAATCAGCTAAATTATAATTCCTGACTTTACGCTTATAAGCAGCTTGTTTATAACATTTAACATGCAGACTTGCTGTGACAGGGGCATGATTACTGCAAAAAGGAGCTGTCACATTTACATAGTCAACAGAATGTTGTCTATTTGTTAGAAAAAGGTCTATACAAGTACCAGGTACAACATCAAAGTTTGTAGGTTCCCAAACTAAATTGCACAGATTTAGTCGATTTAAAAGACGTTTAAAACCGTTACATGTTGACAACATATTCATATTGAAATCACCAGTTATATACATAGGCAAGTTGCAATTACTTGCTTTCGTAACAGAATCATAAAACACATCTAACCACTCGACTTTGGAACTAGGTGGTCTATATACTACTCCAACTAAAACCTTTTCATTATTTGTTGTTAGCTCTACCCATAAAAGTTCAATATTCGGCATCATTAAATCTGCACGTGTAATACAATGTAAATTATTAGAAACATAAACAATTATACCACCTCCTGACCTGTTTCTGTCAAGTCTAATTGGTTCTTGATAACCTGGTAACAATAAGTCCGAGTTACTTATAGTATTATCTAAATGTGATTCCGTAATACAGATTACGTCTTCTTTAAGTTCAGCTGCAACTAAATCAAGTTTAGAGAAGACACTACAAACATTATTGTGAACTATAGTAATGTTTGACAAATGACTCGGTTGCGGACCAGGGTTGATTTCAATACAGCCCATAAGCAATAAAAGTATTATCAATTCTATAGACATTGGTATCTTACAATAATATATATATAAATTATATTAAGTATACATTGTCCCACCAGTACTTATTATATTCCATAATGTTAATCATGTGTATCAAATATTAAGATGGATTTGAACATGGTGGGACAAATATGTAACATAAAAGTAACTAAGCTATAAATACACGTATAAAAACAACCAGTTGAGTCACGATAAAGAGAAGTTAAGAGAAAATAAAAATAAATTATAAGATTCTTACATTTATAACACAAAAATGTGAGAATAAACATGGATAGGACAAAACCAACCATTTTACGGTTGTAAAAAGAAGAGTATCTGGTATGAAAAGTGTCAAGTTAACATTAGAGAGTTATGTGTACGGTCTCATGTAGAACCAGCGTTTGGCAAGTCGGAGATCTTTGTACATACTTGTACACGACTGTCGGGTAGTTTGATGAAGATTTTGCCATCAAATGTCCATGTGTCGTCTATGTGACCCTTACGTTTTAATTGCCGAGCCTGGAATGCTAGAAAAGATCTTTTCTTGGTCAAATCTTCGTTGATTTGGTAGCGAGTGTTGTTCTGTTGGTTATAAGTGAACATATTACGCTTTGCTTTAAGCACTTTGCGGCGGGATTTATAAGACACAAAACGCACGATGATATCCCTGACTGGTTTCTTCTGTGAAGCTTTGCCGACTCTGTGTGACCGATCAATTTCGACGTGTTCCAGGTCGATATCCAGGACATCCTTGGCAAACGATACGACTAGGTCATCGGTGTTCTCGTTGTCAATTTCTCCAACACCAGCTATTCTAACACTTTGGCGCCTGGAGTATTGCTCCAAATCGTCATATCGGTCTTCAAGTTTGTCATAGTTTGTTTGCATAGTTTTTAATGAGGATTTTAAATCATTTGCAGTTTCTTTTAAGGGCTGGAGTATATTAGTAATTTGGTCCTCTAGCGAAGGCATTAGGCACTGTACGATTTTATCCTTTAATAGAGGAATACTACACAACGAGTTTACAAAACGATCTAACATATCCGGGTTGGATAGGGCTCCAAGAAATGTGTCCAATAATACTTCAGGATCGTCCTCACTACTAGACGCCCGGGGTCGTTTTACAGGGGCTCCACTAGTTTGTTTATGCTTGCCCATATTGATGCGATTAGCACTCAAAATTCAAATTGACAGTGAACAGAACGATTCTTATTTATTATGTGAATAAATGTCATACAGTGCGCACGTCGATGACTTTTCACTGACGAATAACGCACATATCACGCATGTCTCGCTCTAGTAACACGTACATTTCACTGATATCCATTGACAATCACTGACAAAAAAGCCCCTATGCGCTGATATGCGTGATTTGTAAGTGATTACAGGTGATTTGTACGTAGTTCATGCGCAATTAATCTGTGATTTTCGACCACGCACACCCCCCCCCCCCCCCCAAATGCTCAATTTCTCCACTGACAATCACGCACAAGCCAACTTTATACGTGATTTATACGCGATATATGCGTGATCGGCTGTGTGACTCGGCCTTTAACTGGAGGTGCTAACACTTCCAGAGCACCCGATCTCATTTCCCTGGTAGAACGTTAGACATAATGTGACAGTTTTCAAAGTTTTATTATACTTTGGTACTAAGTATTATAATTTGGACATGTATTTGTATGTTTTATATTCTTGTTTCTTATTTCATATCTTTGGATATTCATTGGTATTGTATCTTGGTCCATGCATAAAATTAAGCACTTGTAATTTATTAAAACCTTTTGAAATATGCTAAACCGGCTTTTGATTCTCATCGTTTGTCTTGATAAAGTTTCCAATAACTTTCTTACACGATAAACAGAAACACAAACAATCACTATGAAAATATTTTTATTATAATTACATGATCTTCGTGTTACAATTCTAAAATCTATCCTACGTCAATAAATGCAATCGCATTTAGTAATATCCGTTCATTTAAGAACATGCTTTAGGGTAAGTAAATAATTAAACACATAGAATTCGTACACAAATCGTATTCAAAGTAAATGAAAATTAAAACAAGGAACTATTTTATTATTTATCATCATGGCAGTAGAGAACACAGTAAAATATTGACTCTAAAAAAGTCCGATAATAACAATAATATCGTCGTCCTAGGGGTATCGTTGGCAGACAAAATTTATTCTTTTTGTGCATTTGGTTGGTCTCCAATTAAACACCCTTGCTTTCTTGACTTCAACACAATTATAAGTTTTGTGTTTCGGTGGTGTTCGTCTCTTCCAGTCAGCGTATTCCAGAGCTGTGGCTTTTCCGGGAAATTTATAAGTTCCAGCAACCTCCAAGTCGGTCACACCGATCCAATAGTTAGTAACACCTATGTAAAATAAAACAATAGCTTGTTTAATCATCTATGTCATGTCTGGATGTCTCAATGTCACAAATTATTTTTTTTAATTTTACACACACCGTCATTATAAAATTTATAGGAGGGGGTATTTAAAAGCATAATGTTTATTTGCGTTTTATAATTAATTTCAATCATTTTGTTAATTTATTTATGAAAAATCATTTTGATAATAATTTTTGAAAATCGCATTGCTAATGGTGTTTAAAAATAGTACTGCTAATAGTTTGTTGAAGTAATTTTTGAAAATAGTATTGCTAATAAATTGATTGTTTGAATGAATGAATGAATGAATGAATGAATGAATGAATGAATGAATGAATGAGTGAAAAAGTATTTCACTTATAGCTGAACGTACATTGCTAAATGGTGACCTCTTGGAAAGTTTTACCTTTATAAGGTCCTTACGATAATGTGAAATGATGGTTATTTTGCATGATACTCCAAAAGTGATACTCAGTATCGGTTTATAAGGTCTCTTATAATTTTCGTGACTTTGTTTTCTAGGCACCGAGTACAAGGCGAAACAACAGTCACTACATTCAATTGTATATTTAAGTCTTGGTCAAACCCGCCCCTCCCCAACCCCTGATCTTCCATTACAGAGCAAGGATTCTTACAACAATTAACAACTTGTTTGATGCTAGTAAAATGACGTAAATCTGTAAACATACCTTCACTTGACGCAAGATCTTTCAAAAAGGAATTTTCTTCTTCAGATGTTATTTCAGCAAGCTTTCCATTGATTGACTTGCAAATCACCTAAAAACGTTGAAAATTGCTATTACATTACAGCAAACATACGCTCAAATTAAATTAACTAATGTGAACTTGGAATTTCTTTTTTGTCGAAATGATAAAAAAGGGATTCAGAAACTGATTAAATGGGATTTCATGAATCCATTACAAGTTGCATTTCTTTTTGAGTATCTATGATCTTTAGAGAAGTTTTAAAAAAGCTGTGACTTTAATCATTTCAGATAATTTTGAATATATAAGTAAAACACATATGCAAGTATAGACTATTTATCAGTTACCAAAATTAAACCCATGTAATGAGGAATGGTTTAAATGATGTGCTAGAAAAAACACACTCCTGGTGCTACAGAACATGCGAAAAATGATTTTTCATTTTTACAAAAAAAAAATGCATAATGTTTAAAATATAACGAAATATTTCAACATGTACGGAGTATTAATGTTTCAGTTGCTATACAGGTAAATCAATCAAAAACAAGCATACCAATCCATGTCCAAATCACAACCCTAGAGCAAAGTAAAACATTGAAAACTGACGAATTAAGTTAAACACATAAAAGTCCTTCAAGGAAGTGAGGCCAGGTGTTCCGGAAGGTTAAGCACCTCCTGTTTAGCTAGCCACACTCGCCCATGGTTCAATTGCAATGTAATTATAAGCCGTACCTGTGAGCTAGCCCAGCTTAACTTATCTCGGCTCACATAATAACACTTATCTTCATGCTTAGTCCAACCTTCTGGACAATCTTTGTTCGTTGGTTCTGAAAGAAATAGAAAACGAATATAAGCCTCTGCAGTACAACTGATTTGTTATTAACAATCATAACACGAATTAACAAAGGCTAAAAATAATAACCAGATTATAAAATGAATGAATGGTAATGATAACCCCCGCAAACTAGTTTGAGTCACCATGTCTATCTGTCCGTCTGTCTGTGTAAATCGTGTCCGGGCCATATCTCGTCACTGCTTTGGACGACTCTCGTAAAACTTCACATGAATAATCTTCATGGTCCAAAGGTATCATAACCTTGAAACAAAGTCATATCGGAAAGGTCAAGGTCGCAGGAAAACATTAAATGTTGGGACGGGGGTATTTGGCTCTCAAGACACAATTCTAGTTATTCCTGTTACATGCATATTAGAAGAAGAACATTTCACAAGTTTATAACATCCGCTTGCACATACAACTGTTATTCCTTTGATATGATTACTTAAATTACTTGACGAAGGCATATTACAAGCCTAGGCTTATCAAACCACTCAAAAAGTTTTATGGTCGTCATCACAATATTGATGATAAATATGATGACTCTATATCCAAAATTACCCTGGATATATTTGACTCCCATGTCCATTTCTATGGTGGCTTATTCCTGACAACCAGATAATTTTCATCGACATAAAATTAACATTTCGACTTGATATCTTGACAAGCCGAGATAATATGATGGAAAGTTGTGATAGTGAAATAAAAAGTTGAGATAAATAACATGACATGTCGACTAGTCATGGTAAATATATCGACATGAGTTATTGTCCTCTAAACACAAATAAAGAACCTACTGATGGGGGATCCTACGTCACTGAATTTGCTTGTTGCAATTCGATTAAATACTAGTTTTACAATGGAGCGTAATTAATTAATAACAACCTGAATTGGAATGTATTTTACATCCCCAAGCCTTTGACGGCCATTTTGCTTTAAATCTTGACATTTATACGACATCCGTTGTTAAATATGTTAAAATGTTACGCCAACTGACATCCATTTACAGAGAATTAACAATTCACATTTGAAATGTACATACTAGATTTTGGGTTCCATGCCAGAGACAGATAATTATCTATAAGACTTTACAAAATATCAATTGTACAGCTTATAACTAGTTGGATGTTTGGCTATAACTTAGTGGTAGCGATTTTGTGTATCATCAGTTTCACAATCATTCCTTAGCTAACTTAACTTTTAATCTGGCGAATTTTTACAACATTTTATTGAAATACAAATAGAAAATTTCATTATATTTAGAATAAAAGTATATATTCAGCTTAGTTTGATCTTAACAATGACAAATTAAATTCATGAATATCTTGAAAACAAGAAAAGTATTTAGATCTTAAATTTACACAATATTACATACAAACCTGCCTTAAAGACAACCTCTATATAAGGGCCGCCTGCTTATAAAGGCCAGTAGAATTGTATCCCAATTGTTCTTTATTCTATTTTAACCTGTATTTATACTGTTTTCCTTGGTTGGCCTTTATAGACAGGGTTGACTGTAGTTAAGGTAAATTTAAGTTAAGAAATGATTGTGAAACCCGGTAAGGAATATTTCTGTATACATTACTGTTTTTCTCATACCTGGCTCTGGGGTTGGGGTTGGTAACTCTATGGCAGCTGGACAAATAAAACCACAACAAACTCCTGGTAAAGGTCTAGCACCTGGGCATGATGGAACATCGCAGTAGACTGTTTTACAATATCTCATTTGTCCATTGTCACACATACAACGGTAACATAGGTCGTTCTCCCTGGGTGAATACATTGCTCCATTCCGTATGATAGTGTTATTCCAATCTCGACACGTGGAACTACTTTCTAGAACTACAAACATTTCAAATATACTGATTTTATGTGCAATTTAGATAGACTTTATTCAATTGTTTTACAATTAAACGGCGATTGTAAACCAATCAGAATTTAGGATTACTTTTGACTTAATCATGAAGAAAAGCTTTCATCGTGATGAAAACGATTAACTTCTGGTTGGCTGACAAATCTGGAAATACTGTCGCCTTTTGCCAATATGTCGATGAACATCTGATGCAATCTGATGAGTAAGCGTATGGGGGATAGAATTGCAGCGTCCCGTCCTCCCTTCAAATTTCGAAACATCCAAAAATTCAAAGTTCAAATTTAGAAACATCCAATATTCAAAAGTTTTAAAATATAACGTCGCCTTATCAATAGGAAGCATAACAGTCTTTAATCTTGTGGATCGAAATCCGCTTAATACCATCTAACTTAGACTTGGTAGTGAATATGTTCATTGCTGGACGAGCTATATGTATTCAAGTATTCAATCAATCACTGAGTTATAAAATACAACTCACAAAACAAATTTAAAGCTAAACACGACAGACACTAACAATGTGGCAAAATTCATTTAAGGTATTAAACACAATAATGTGCCGTTTGAACGGCACAATGTTTGTACGTAAAAGATTTTCTAATAAATCATAACGTATTGATTGCATTTATATAATATGTTATTAAGTTTGCAAGGGATTTTTGTAATGTTTCCGATTCCTTTACGATACAAAACTTGTTTGTATGTGTGAAAAAAGTAATACATTTAAAGACGGTTTGACAACGTCAGGTTTTGCCTAAAAAGCACATCTTGTATTTTAGCAAACGCCTTACCTCTTTCTGTGTCAGGCAGACAAGATCGATACGCCAAAAAAAATGTAATTGCGTCATTAATCAGAGAACCTATGCATTCTCAACGGTATATGATGCGGTTCAAACACAGACACACACTCTCTCTCTCTCTCTCTCTCTCTCTCTCTCTCTCTCTCTCTCTCTAGTTCTCTCTCTCTCTCTCTCTCTCTCTCTCTCTCTCTCTCTCTGTGTGTGTGTGTGTGTGTGAACCACTGCGGTACCAGTTGGTAAGTGGGAGGTCGTTGGTTCGAATCTCGACCGGGTCTGACCCAAGACCGGAAAGTATGTAGTAGCTGTTCCTTCGCAAAGCACTCGGCATTCCGAAATGAAAGTCATGGTTTTTCAGATGGCAACTTAAAGATCCGACGTCTCGATATAAGTGAAATATTCTTGACGGGGACATTAAACACTATTACTAAACTCAACTCTCTTGCTTTATGTGTTAATGTGTTTATTACCTGGCTCCAATTCAGGTTGTCTCTCTACTGGGCATATAAACCCACAGCAGGTCCCTGGTATAGGTCTGGCACCTCGACACGGCGGTTCATCACAATATACCATTCTACAGTATTTCTCATTTCCATTGTCACATTCACAGCGATAACACGGCTGACTCTCCCTTGGTGAAAATATTTCTCCGTGTTGTATGAGTGTGTTGTTCCAGTCTCGACAAGTACTCTGACCTTCAGCAACTAGAGAACATAGATACATTAGAGGGTCATTTAAACTATTTGTGTGTATTAAAACGAATCACACAACAAACCCGAAATTAAAACAAAACTTTTAAACATGACGAATTAGTCAAACTGCTGTATTAGGAATGTGGGACCGGTTGTTCCGGAAGGATAAACACTCCCGTCTAGCTAGATGCATCCGTCCCGTTTAAGTCAAAATCGAGAATGAAAGAAACAAGGAACTTATTTATATACCATTAATTAATTAATACCAAACTCTGACTAAATTAATTGTGATTTTACAGTTAGAATTTCCCTATATGTGTACACTTTTAACACTGGAAACTTTAAAAACAATATATTCATATCTCTTTGGATTACCAAAAATAAATTCATCCAATCCAAACCAATCTGAGTCGCAACTACTGGTTGATATATTTCATTACATGTATAGTTCTTACATAAGACTTACCTGGTTCTTCGGTTGGGGGACAGATGAACCCACAGCAGGTCCCTGGTATCAGTCTGGCACCTCGACAAGGAGGGGCATCACAATATACCATTCTACAATATCTTTCATTTCCATTGTCACACTCACAACGATAACACGGCTGACCCTCTCTTGGAGAAAATCTTTCTCCATGTTGTATGAGTGTGTTGTTCCAGTCTCGACACGTTCTCTGGCCTTCAGCAACTAGAGGAAATAAATACATTTCGACTGTAATACACACTAGTCTCAACATGTACATGGTGTAACATTAGATATAGGTACATATTGTACAGTCCTGTCGAAAGTTTAACACCAAGCTCACGAATAAGGAAAGAATCGGCAGTCCATCTCGATCCCTAGCTTTATTTCGAGAGCTTTTGGGCAGCTTCTTTCTTTCTCTCAGTAGCTACTAGCTATATATTCATATGTCTATCAATTGGCAGCCGAACCTTTGGTCAGCTCGGTGTTAAACTTTCGACAGGTCTGTACTGTTATTAAAGAGTGACAAAGATCAATAGTAACGTTCATGTTTGATAAAGGAACAGACAACACTATACCGTGTTAATTCGGAATACAAAGAGAAGTTGTGTTGAAATGAGTAACATGGTGTTTAACGTTCCAGGCAAGAATATTTCACTTATATCGAGCCGTCGCCAGGTATAGGCGAAGGTGGAGAGTTTTTTGCCTGTGCGTAGCGCTAATCACTATAAAGCATGGTTCTTTATCGTGCCACGCCTACCGAAACATGGGACCTCGTTTATTTTAAATTAATTTCTTAATGCCGAGTGCTTGGCGAAATAATATTTATTATCCACTTTAAAGTCTTGGGTCAGACCCGGTTGGGGTTCGAACACACGACCTCCCACTCAGGAGCGAGCTGTCGCAGTGAATTTCCAGGTAATTGAGGCCGAGTGACCCGAGAGGAAGGGTACGAACTTCCTCGTTTAGCTAGCTACACCCGCCACTTGTAAAACCAAATTTGAAAGTGAAAAGAACATGCAACTATGGAACGTAAAATATATTAAGGAAACTTTTGGGTGAAATGAAACCAGAATTGAAAACGATACCTCAAATTCAATACAATATACAAACAAAACTCAATCAAAGTTGAAATAGCAGTAAGCATGTACCTGGTTCTTCAGTTGGTGGACAGGTAAACCCACAACAAGTATCTGGAATGAGTATAGCCCCTGGACAGGGCGGGGCATCACAGTGGATCATCCTGCAGTATTCTGTGCGTCCATTTGAACAATAACACTTTTCACAAGGATCGCTTCTCCTGGGAGAAAATATATCACCACTCTGTATCACTGTGTTATTCCAATCCAGACAGGTAGCTCCTAAAATATATCATCAGAACATAAAAAAAAGAATTGAGGAATTTGTTAATAAAAAAATGTATAGGCAAACAACTTTGACCTGACCGGTTACCCTTTAGTTTGAATATTTATTATGAACTCGTGCATTTATATATAGGGATCACACGTGTTTATTTCGACTACATAATGAGAAAACAAAATCATGTTCATTGTGAACACATTATTAACTGTCAATCCTACTACTACCCATGTATTGGGTGGATTCTTCTGTATGAATATTCCTAATGAAAGGTCAAGCGGACAGGTCAATGTTGTTTGCCTATACACATGTACTTGTCAACAAGAGCAGGTCACAAAACAAGTTATATGGAGAAACAACCCAACAAGGCATTATTAACACATATTATATAACTGCGAACTTTGGCCGGGAAACAAGGTAAATGACTAAGGGAATGGTGTAAGTAATATTGTTGCACTGAGCTCTTAACAACTGATGTTCTATAAGCATACAAAGACTACGGTAAATCTATTGCACCTGTAAAACACATTGTTTCTGTTGATGTATCTATGTTTTACTTATCTTGTTTGTGATATTTCGCTGTGTAAATCCTTTGGCTTTTTTTTTTTTTTTTTTTTTTTTTTTTTTTTTTTGTTATTGTATTTTTTTCAAGTAAATTCAGTTTGAACAAGTAGAGCAAAAATATGGTGTATTTTACCAAAAACATTACAAAACATCCAAGCAATAACATAAGAATATAATAGATTACAATATGTTTGCACACAAACGAACTGTTCATATACAAATTTGAAACACCACCTCTCTCTCTCTCTCTCTCTCTCTCTCTCTCTCTCTCTCTCTCTCTCTCGTGGAACAAATGTTTTTTCAAGTTTGTATTATGCTTTGACATTTTTTTAGGATTTATTTTCCATATGCCATAAATTCAATGGATGTCGCTCAACATTCTTGCTGAGTAATTTCCCTTTGTATATGTATTTATTCTACAACAACAGAAACGTTGATTGTCATTCACTGCATGAATAAAGCCCATAAAATAATACCTGATTCCGTTCCTGGTGTAGGTGGAAGAATCGGACATATAAATTCACAGCATGTATCTGGAACTAGTTGGGCTCCTGGACAATTTGGTGGAAGGCAGGCAACTTCTTTACATGCCACCATGAAGCCGTTATCACACATGCACCGATAACAAGGTTCACTTCTGTCAGGAGAGAATATTTCTCCACTTGGTATTCTAGTGTTGTTCCAATCTTGACAATACTCTTCGATTTCCCCCTCTAAAATAATCAAAATTAAACTTTTAAAAGGCGAAGCTATCATGGGCGGAAATAAAAAAAAGACGTCACAAAATCGCTCCGACTAAATAAAAACACTATTGGCCACATGTTCACTACAGAAAAGTAAATGTATATGAACTTAGTCAACAATTGGTATAAATTGCAATGTTTGAAAGCCATACCAAATATGGATGTTGACCGTATTAATTGACAAGAGGCCCATGCGCCTTAACGCTCACCTGAGGAAGAGTACATATCTTATGCAGAGGTTCAATGGTCAATGACATTAATAAAAGAGAATATCAAAATTTTCAGCAGTAAGGGGCAATAATATGCAAGTATTTTTGCAAATTAATTATAATAATTATATAAGTATGCTATATATAACATATTTAAAGTCTAGCTACAATATATTATTTATAAACAGCTAAAACATCTGTATATTAAAATGTGCATTAATAAATATATTAGGCCAATACCTACAATATTCCAATATACATGCCTATACAAAGAGTTTATAGTTTTTGAGATAATTAATCATTTAAGTATTCGTTTGCATCTATGACCTTGACCTTTGAACCTATGACCTTCATTCATATATCAAAATGATTGTTGTGCAAATGCCTACAATATTCCAATATACATGCCTATACAAAAAGTTTATAGTTTTTGAGATAATTAACCATTTAAGTAATCGTTTGCGTCTATGACCTTGACCTTTGAACCTATGACCTTTATTCATATATCAAAATGATCGTTAGGCCAATACCTACAATATTCCAATATACATGCCTATACAAAAAGTTTATAGTTTTTGAGATAATTAACCATTTCAGTACTTGTTTACATCTGTGACCTTGACCTTTGAACCCATGACCTTTATTCATATATCAAAATGACCTTTGTGCCATTACCTACAATATTCTGATATACATGCCTATACAAAAAATTCATAGTTTTGCAGATAATTAACTATTTTGGTATTTTTGGACATCTGTGACCTTGACCTTTGAACCCATGACCCTGATCTATGTATCAAAATGATCGTCATGTCAATACCTTCAAATAACTGAAAATCCTACACCATTATCACAAGAAATGTTAAAAAAATAGCATTTTTTATCAAAGGTCAAAAACTGGGACATGACCTTGACCTTCGACCTTGACATCAATTGGAAGAAAATTGCAAGACAAGATCAACAGTGAAAACTCCATACAATTATCTTCAGCCGTTATGAAGTTATAACAATAAATGTCTCATTTTAAAAATTACATAATTTTACGCAAAAAACGCGTAACCTATTTTTCGTCTAATTTTCATGGAAAACACAATTTTAATGTATCCAGGTATGCTGAATCCAAATATTCAATCAAAATTAGCCTGAACCTTTTGGTTTCAGAGAAGAAGTTTTTTTGTCTTTTTGCTATTTTTAGTAGCAGTGGCCATCTTGTTGGGCGTGGCCAAACCCCAAACACAATTTTGAAAGGCTGTTACCCAGGCATGATAATCACCAAGTTTCATCAAATATGGCCCAGTAGTTTTGGAGGAGAAGATTGAAATGTAAAGTTTACACACGACGGACGACGCACGACGGACGACGCACGACGGACGACGCACGACGGACGACGGACGGTGATAGATTGCAATAGCTCATCTGAGCCTATGGCTCAGGTGAGCTAATAAAGCTGTTAGTCCCGATATGCAGTGCAGACCTGAAGTTTAACATAATCTTACGAAATGGAGTCGAAGCTCGATTGCAGAGTGGTCAAGAAATGTCGGATAGCTAATCCGGGGTGAAAATCTGATGAGAGATATACTAGTATAGCAAATACGGAATAGCTGTCAAGATGAAGCTAACGAGTGACCAAGATGACATGTCGTTAGTAATTCCGAATGATTAGTTTTGTGTAACACTTTTGACACGTTTGCACTGTATATGTAAACACGACATGGCCGAGTTGACATATATTATTTGATATCAAATTGATACGGATTTTCTGTCATCATATCTAAAGAGACAAACTGATAAGGGAATAAAAGGAATTACAAAGTAGACAACACATGTAGGAGCATAGAGCATCTCCGGGTATGCAAAATAGCTCTCTCTCTCTCTCTCGCTCTCTCTCTCTCTCTCTCTCTCTCTCTCTCTCTCTCTCTCTCTGATTGAGGCAACTGGTAAACACAACAATTGCAATATCAGCACTCCAAATACCCGATGATTAAAATCTATTTCAGATTGATATTGCAATGTCATTATAGTAGTAATTAACGAGGCACAGACTAGCTGGCAGACAACAAATGAGAGGAGTAAAATATAGTAACACCCCGCCATAAAAATGTGTGCATTTTTACATGTGTAAAACATGATTAAACGGTCCCTATAATGCAGATCTTTCACTTTTACTTTCGTTTTGCGTAGAATGGAATTTCGTTAACTATGACCAATGCAAATAAAATTAAATGCACCACCAAAAGATAAGAATCCGTGATATATCACTAATGTATTATAATTGCTTCGTTCGTTTACTCACCCGAACATGTTTCTCTCATGGTAAGCCGTATGGTGTCGACAGAATCCATCACATTGCTTCCTTGACAGTCTTGTTCCATGGGTTTTAGACATCTTTCTAGTTTCCTATATGCTCTATAAACACAAAAAAATACTTCACCAACTCTATTCTAAATTCAATATATTTAATGTATATACTATTTATAAATATGTATTAATGTATATTAAATATATCCGGGTATTTTAGTCTCATTGCAATCATTTATTTATTTTAATATTTATTTATTTATTTATTTATTTATTTATTTATTTCCATTCATTAATATCAACACTAGAATCTCTAACTGCTTGGGTTTCGAATTCTAATGAGAGTTTATCAATTCTATTGAAGCGTAATAACACCCATTATTACTATCCAGGGTCTCTGCTACGGCATATCAGTCATCCATTATTTACATGTTTATTTATTTATTTATTTATTTATTTATTTATTCACAAGCTGCACACTTCCTTAATCTGATAGGTTAATAAAATAACAGACGGTTCTAAGGACAATAATAAGTTATGAGGTTGACCAATGTACCACCCCTACATTATGAAGTATCACACGGCACCCTGACAAGCCGAACGCCCACATCTCTCCTCTAAATATATCAAATCCGGATCCTACCTGCATGCTCCTAGCCTTGTTCTCGCTGATCTGGATGATGATGTATACTTCGCCATACAGTCAGACACCGCGTTCACATTACAATTACCTTCTGAACCATCTAAAAATTCCAAAATAACATATATTGTTGTCAGTTTCAGCCACATGTTTTCCCACTATTAATCTAATGTTTTGTTTGATTAATCCGTCTCTCTATTCCTACAATTTAGCACACAGATGCAGTCCTCTATTTATCCAAGTTGTGTGATATCGGTTCAAATGATAGATTCCAACTAAAAAAATTCTGCGACATAAACAGTAATAATCTGTATTAATAATTGAAAAATCGCATGGCATCAAAGAGATTGAAATGGTTAACAAATGAAAAGGGAAGCCATTCAGTGATTGAGTGTTTGATTTGAAGTCATCTCTCCAAGCTGTCCATTGCGACACGGCTTATACTAATCACTCATGGTGTCACGGCCCATAATTGTTCATTTTGAGTAAAAAAAAAAATCAGATTGCATTTTAGCGTCGATATTACCTTTTCAATTTTTACGTATTTATTGTCTCATAAGTCAATTTTGAATAGGTAATTATTTATTAAAATTATTTTTTTTATATTTAAATAGTATATTTATAATATTTTCATAAAAACTACCACAACTAATACTAACAACAACGTAAATAATAATAATGATAATAGTTATATTATTATTATTATTATTATTATTATTATTATTATTATTATATATTAAAATATAAATGAAGTAAAATAATGTTATAACTGAGTAATTGATTAATTTTAGTAAATTTGTAGTGTCATCTCAAGTCAATTTGATGATAACAGTGAAAATATTTCATTTCTAGCTGAGTATAAACATGTATAAACATAGGATCCTATGTACAGCGGACTTTCTAACACTTATTCATGATATGCGCCATTAATCTGATTGCTGAAAAAGTTTGGCCGATGTTAGCCGAGGCGAGAACTGAACAAGTTTAAACGATGTTAGCCGAAGTGAGAACTTAACAAGTTTGGCCGATGTTAGCCGTGACGAGGACTGAAAGTTTGACTGATGTTAATCGAGGCGAGGATTGAACAAGTTTGTTTGATAAAAGCAGAACGAGTTTAATTTGTACACTACTGACCAAAGCCGAACTAGTTTGTACGATGTTAGTCGAACCAGTTTATGATGTAAGCCGAGGCGAGAACTGAACATTTTTGTACGATGTTAGTAGAGAACCGAACGAGTTTATACGGTGTTAGTAAAGGCGAGGACTAAACTAGTTTGACTGATGTTAGCCGAGGCGAGAACTGAACAAGTTTGTCAATGATGTTAGCCGAGGCGAGAACTGAACAAGTTTGTCAAGGATGTTAGCCGAGGCGAGAACTGAACAAGTTTGTCAAGGATGTTAGCCGAAGCGAGAACTGAACGTTCTTGCCAGATATTTGTTTATATAATTGCATCTCACCTTGGCATATTTCTTCTGTATTTTGGAAGATTGCCTGGATTGGTTGATATTCTGGACTTTGTCGACATGCCCTGGAATGAGGTCTTACGCAATTGCTAAGAGAACTAACAGCTCTGAAACAAAATATTAAGTTTGGTTATTAAACAAATAAGGTTGTGATATTGACAATATCGCACGATTTAAAATGGTTATTTCATTATCAAATAACGTTTCCTTAGTAAACATTATCCTACGACTATAATAATAATAATAATAATAATAATAATAATAAGGGTTTCGTTTTAAATTTGAAGTATTAAAGATAGGTTCTAAATAGCTTTTGTTAGACTAAAACCCCAACTTTAACTCCTATAATATTTAGCTTAAACAATATTTATTCAATGAATATCATTTCACAAAGTTGAAGATTACTAAAATATAAGTTGGGATTCTGACACAAGAATTAAATTCTTATATTAATCAGTCTCCCACAACTGCATATATAATTAATAACATGTGGAACAAAAGTAATACTATTTAAGAGAAATGATGAAAAAAGAAGAGAACATATATAATATACAAACAAGAAGAAAAAAGCAACATAAGTAAAGGATGGCATAACGTTTAGGTCAAATATGTACAATTGGAAGAGCATTACAAATTCAACAGCAATATTAGGTAAATCGTTTAGAACGTATGATGTAAGATTGTATTCTTTTAAACAATTCAATATTTTGTTGTAAAGTGAAATCTTGACTACCATAAAGTAAAATTTGACATGTAACATGGTAAGGTAAAGAACTAATATAATTGTTTCTGATAGTTTTGTAAAGTGGGCATTCGAGAAAATAGTATAATATTTGTATTCTGGCTGTTGGAATGTTTATAAGTAGCAGCGACGAACAATGTAGTAAATGTGGTATTGAAATTTTCGTAAAGGTCGCGGTAATTTAAAAACTTCATTTGCACTGTTACAATCACACAAATTAACTTGTTAAATATGCATTTTCGAAAACATTTCAAAACATAAAATTGATTTCGAAGCACTCATACGGTGCATTTTATTTTCCGCAGTTTAATATAAGTTTTCCGCATAAAACGGTTTAAATCCCGAATAAAATTATTTTTTATTTTGCAACTTTTCCTTTGCAGTTAGTAAGATTGTAATCTGTTGCCAATTGTTTACCAGCGGTAGATGATCCCTTTCATCTTATTATCCAAATTTAAGAAAAAATCCCACGTTGTTATACTATTTTTTTTATTTCAAAGGTGGTGGGTATTATTGCCTACCCTTCCAAAGCACCCGGTCTCATGCTGGTGGAAGTTTACCTAAATTTGCAAGTTTTCAAAATTTTTACGTTGATTATTGGACAGTGATTTGAACACAGATCGCTATATTATTATTTTTATTATTATTATTATTATTCAGACTGACTAACCTGCAGGTATGTAATCTTGTCCTGGCTGAGGCGACAGAAGATTTATATTGTCTCAAACAGTTAGTAAGAACTTCAGTTTGACAACTAGAACCCGGAAGATCTAAAATAAAACAATAAGTTGTTATAGATATGGGAAAGACCTAAAAGTGGGTGGTGACTGTTCTTTCGTCTAGCACTCGGCATTACAAAATGGGATGTCACGGTCCTTTCGGATGGGAACTTAAAATAAACAAGGTCCCGTGTCATTGTGGGTTCGGCATGATAAATAACCCTGCTGTATAATGCCATCGGCGCAATCCACAGGCAAAATATCTGCACCTTCGCCTATAGCTGGCGACGTAGCGATATAAGAGAAATATTATTGACATGGACGCTGAACACCATTATTCAGCTCAACTTTATATAGATACAAATGTACTATAGATGCTTGTATAATGCCTCATAGAAATCAAATAAATATAGTGTGTCAAGTCTGACCTGACCGTTTGACCTTAAATTTCAATATTAGATTGAGCTAGTAGACTGTGTGATTTATATTGGGTAAGAATGCACGTTTAATTACTAACAAAGCCCTATACCCAGCATTATTATTATTTATTCTTATTATAATCTTTATATAGCCCCCGAATTACACAATGGATATGTCTGTTTGAATCTTAAAAATAAAAGGTCAAACGGCCAGGTCAAACTTGACGCACTATATAATCAAAGTGGACTTTGTTATAAAGAAAGAGTCTGAATGACGCCATCGACAGTTTTATGAACAAAAAGGGCGACGAGTAGGTAGATAGATAGAATAAAAGATTATTGTAATTATATATTATACCAGTTTTAATTTTACAGCACTAGACGGCCGTTTCGGAATACAATTCCTCATCAGTAGTGCTTGGACCAAAATTATAAAACCAAAATTATTTTGAAGATGTTGAAAAGCTACCCAAAGGACCAAAATATATTTTACCAAATTAAGCTAAGGAAATACTTTGCACGAGGGAGTATACCTTAGTTTTTGACAACACCATGGGGGAGAGAGAGATGTTTTCTGTATATATCTGTTAAGATCGTAATGGATTTCTGCATACCTAGCGATGACGTGTATCACTTTCTCGCATACTCGTTGAGATTGTCATGACTTTCTGTGTACTCGGATATGACGTATGACTTACCAGTACAGGTGTCTCTGTAGTTTCGTAATATTGTCACAGCACTCAACATCGTTGTGTCATCTTCACAATCGTTCATATAAGGAGTAACACAGTCTCTTAAAGACCCGACCACTCTGAAATATACAGTACAGTGTAGCTGTAAATAAGTTACAAATGATTATTGTCTCGGAAATTGATTGACGCGAAGGGTTCCCAATTTACAATATAAATATGTTTAGTGCGAACATTTATAATAAAACTTGTGTGCAATGGGCCATATTCATTGTGAGGGAAGGTGTGAATCTAATGATTTTCATGTTTTACTACACTGAAAGAATTTTAAACAAGTTTCATAAGTTTCATTTTGTTAAACAAAGGCAAATTCAAGAGAGTCTCATTTTGCGGTCTTCTGGCACTCAAAGGAATTCACAAAAGGCCGCTTTTGAGGCTCTGTGGCACTCTAAGGGTTAAAATAATGTTTGCGAATCTAGAAAACTTAAATTCATTGTGCTCAACAGATATCATCATCTGTGTAACCTATCCGGAAAGTACTTCCGGTAATTTCACGTGATCATGCAAGACAATCTGTCACGTGATAAAAGACAGAGAAACTATACATTGGTGTTCAGAATGGAATTTTTTCATCTTCCATAAACAGATGTGGGAGAAAAGACGGTGTTTCTTTTGAGATAAGTAGTATTTTAGACACTTCAACTATCAAGGATTACAAATATATACATACCTACAAGTCTGTGGTTTGGTTTTGGCTGAAGTAAAAGAGGATTTGTAGTCCCTCATACAATCACCGACAGCTTGGATGTTACAGGTAACCCCAGACGATAAATAAATACATACCTACAAGTCTGTGGTTTGGTTGTGGCTGATGTAATGGAGGATTTGTAGTCCCTCATACAATCACCGACAGCCTGGATGTTACAGGTTACCCAAGATGATAAATATATACATACCTACAAGTCTTTGGTTTTGTTGTGGCTGATGTAATGGAGGATTTGTAGTCCCTCATACAATCACCGACAGCCTGGATGTTACAGGTTACCCAGATGATAAATATATACATACCTACAAGTCTTTGGTTTTGTTGTGGCTGATGTAATGGAGGATTTGTAGTCCCTCATACAATCACCGACAGCCTGGATGTTACAGGTTACCCGAGATGATAAATATATACATACCTACAAGTCTTTGGTTTTGTTGTGGCTGATGTAATGGAGGATTTGTAGTCCCTCATACAATCACCGACAGCCTGGATGTTACAGGTTACCCGAGATGATAAATATATACATACCTACAAGTCTTTGGTTTTGTTGTGGCTGATGTAATGGAGGATTTGTAGTCCCTCATACAATCACCGACAGCCTGGATGTTACAGGTTACCCGAGATGATAAATATATACATACCTACAAGTCTTTGGTTTTGTTGTGGCTGATAATGGAGGATTTGTAGTCCCTCATACAATCACCGACAGCCTGGATGTTACAGGTTACCCGAGATGATAAATATATACATACCTACAAGTCTTTGGTTTTGTTGTGGCTGATGTAATGGAGGATTTGTAGTCCCTCATACAATCACCGACAGCCTGGATGTTACAGGTTACCCGAGATGATAAATATATACATACCTGCAAGTCTTTGGTTTTGTTGTGGCTGAAGTAATGAAGGATTTGATCACCGACAGCCTGGATGTTACAGGTTACCCCAGACGATAAATATATACATACCTACAAGTCTTTGGTTTTGTTGTGGCTGAAGTAATGGAGGATTTGTAGTCCCTCATACAATCACCGACAGCCTGGATGTTACAGGTTACTCCAGACGATCCATCTGTATATAAAACAAATGTGTTAAGATGACAATATTGAAACACATTAATTTATTAAGGCAAACAACATTGACCTGTTCGCCTGACCTTTCACTGGTACACCCAATACATCGGTAGTGTGATGTTTCCCCATGATGTAGCGAAATAAACACCTGTGTTCTATATACATTCTACCTAAATGGTTGGCCCATGATAAAAAAATTAGATAAAATGTCGAGAGGACAGGTGAATTTTGTTTGCCAATACGATTCCTATATAATATAAACAATCTTGTCAACAAACTGTCCTTGTATTGTACAAATAATAATAATATAGTCAAACCTGCCTTAAAGGCCACCTCTATATAAGGGTCACCTGCTTATAAAGGTCAGTAGAATTGTATCCCAATTATTCTTTATTAATATTATTTGAACCTAAATAAAATGGCCACCTGTCCATAAAGGCCACTTTTACTGGTTCCCTTGGGTGGCCTTTATAGACAGGTTTGACTGTAATAATAAAAAAAATAATAATATAATATTATTATCATTTAATGAATTGCAAATTGGAACAGTTGTGCTCTGCTACTAAACTCAATACCTCGAGATGAGTAAAAAAAATCTTGATTTGGCCTAAAGAATAACATTTCTGTTATACAATGACATTTACTTGATTTATTATAGAAATGAAGTTAAATTATCTTTTTGTTATGGAAGTATGAAATAATTGGACATTTTGCACACTGAATAATTCGCGTAGCGAATTATGTTACGTGTGCAATGTCAAATAAAATTTAACTTTATTTCTTATAACTCAATTTATAATTAAAAAAACAAAACAAATAAGTGTATGTGATACTTTTACAACTTATGTGTAATGTGTCAACAATGTAAACATTGGGATGTAGGTCGGCAATGAAAGTTGGCGAGGAGCCAATTCTGTCATGGAAATCTGACCAATCAAAATGCTTGAAACAAACAAAAATTGAATCATAAAAGTTTGTACATGTATATTTTATCAAATGACTATCACCTGAACATATATGGTCTGTATTTCTGAACATCAGCAATACTTGCTGAAAGCTTGGTTCATTTTCACACTCATCTCTATGTGGGTCTATACACTTTCTCAACGAGGCCACCAATGAAATAATTATAAATTCCGTAAAGACACACACAGTGTTGAAACATCGATACTGTATTTGTAGTCGATGTATTTGATTTGCCCTCAAAGTTAAATTATCAGGAAAATTGAAACAATTTTATGTTTATGTGTTTAAATATCTGTAACCAACCAAATTTTTTTTATTTTGTTTTACAAGCAGTCCAACTATCTTGTTTATAGAGAGAAAAATGGTCTTTTTCAGATAATTATATCTTACATAGAACTCCGCCAGAACCTCTATGCAATTGAGAGAAGAAAGCGTATGAATTTAACGTGAATTATATTTGAGTGTGTGCATCTGTTTACTATATATTAATGTACTTTTAACAGGTAAGAATAGGGACCATACCCTATTAAATCATGTGACAAAGACAATCAATTGTTTGAGGCAACTTATGGTCAAATATAAAAATATTAAATTAGAAAAATAACTATTTTTTCTATACGAAGGACAAATATATAAAATCACTTCACTGAAAAAAGCCAAAATTTCTGTTGGGTACAGAAATTTTCAAAACTATTTTTATAACTTGAAAGAAAAATGTTTCGTTATATATAATTAAGTAAAAAAAATAAAAGATCGACTATATAGTGTTTCTGAAAGCACTGAATTTTATACATAATGTAGTCTGTTTATGCAATGGTCTGTAAATTTTGAATGAGTCCATTTTTTGTAAACAAAACATTTTGTCGTGACTCTTTATTTTGAGGAATACCATGCCACGTGTAGTCGTTACCGGAAGGAAAAATCAAACTTTAACTGTAACTCTTGATGGTAGGTTGCTATACAAAATATTACATGTAGTTCATTATCAACAATTATTTATGGAAAATATATCGTCTAAGTCCCATAAGTTCGATAAAACCAGTGGAACAGAACCAAACTCGAACTTGACCTGTAACTCTTGGAACATGTTTAGGATAGACATGTATACCAAATATTTGTCTAATATTTTTTATATGCAAGAGGTTTGTAAAAAGTTAGGGAAACATGTGTGACGGACGGATAGAGACCACAGATGGCCCTTTTCAGAGATGATGGCATGGGACTAAAATAACACATTTATTTTAAGTCTACATAATTTGCAAAAAGTTTTGTTTGAATTGAGCCATTTATGATTTTTTTTTATGTAAAACTACCGAAGAGAGTCTTCCTTCCTTTCTTGAGTATCAATTGTTTAACTAGATTGACAGTTTCCAAAGTTCTTTACATTTTAATTCTGATTTGAACATGGACCGGTCTCTCTGTCAAGTTTGTAAATACGGTTTACAACTACATACATACCTGCATGACTCTAGCCGTGTTTGTGCTGCCCCAGAGGACAATGAAAACTGAGCCATACAGTCACTAATGGCCTGTGTATTACACATTGAGGTAGTACCGCCATCTGTAATAAAGAATGTAAAACTGAGCCATACAGTCACTAATGGCCTGTGTATTACACATTGAGGTAGTACCGCCATCTGCAATAAAGAATGTAAAACTGAGCCATACAGTCACCAACAGCCCCAACCCGATCCACAATTTTGGTTTAAGCACTACTGATGAGAAATTGTTTTTTTTTTCTAGAGCTGTGAAAATTACACTGGTATAATATGTCATTGCCAACACAATATCCGTTTATTTTCTGGTGAAACCACGAGGGAAGCCCGAACATAATATCCGTTTTTATCTGGTATAATAATGAGAGAGTTAGGCTCAACATTTTCACAACGTTCACTCTTATAATATCGGCATACGCAATTAATTTGCCTGTTTGATCTCTCAATAGGAAATATACACAATAGGATTTATATCACTTTTTGAATGTATTTTATGATTATGTCATATACCAATTTTTTTAATTTAATCATAAAATACATTCAAAAAATGGTATATGACTATTTTTTAATGTATTTTATGATTAAATTCAAAAAATGGTATATGAAAATTAAATTAAAAAAGTGGTTTATGACAGGAAAAAGATAATTCTGTAACACATTGATACTACATACAAAGGTATGTTTAAAATTAGTTTTTCTTATGAAGTAGACCTAGTAAACACTTATTATGTCCCCTATACAAGTACGATACACTTGGTCATGATGAAAATTGAAAAAAGGTTTAGCGGAAAGATCAGTGTTGTTTGTTTTTACATAACGGTTACATTACATTATCATCGCAACCTCCAGGATCTGAAAGAACAAAATCAATTATTTGAACAAATCAATGACACATCGTATGTTCTACTACAGAACTCGTTTGGATTGGAGATGTTCATCTATGAATACGTCGTGGCAAAGTCTTCAATATGAAAAACGTGTCTTCACTACAGGTGACAAAATACAACCTAGCAAAACATTTTATGTGCTATTCTAAAGAATAAACCAAAACAAAGTTTAAAGACCCATATCGGTCTTAAAACAGCTGTATAGTAAACTGTTTGCAAGAAGAAATAATTTAAAAAGAATCAGTCCCAAAAACAAATTTACAAAAATGATATATAGATGGTGTACGTGATGAGGCGACGGATAACAATAATTAATAACATCAGGAATACTAAGACATGTTCCACAAACAGATATAAGCATAAAATAAAAGACAAAGATATAAAAAATATTATGATGGTAGACTCGTATATATTAAATATAAGTTCAAATTTAAAGAATCGGTTTTTTTACCATTTGGATTTTACATGTGCTTTATACATGTATAAATTCTAATTTTGCCAAAAATTGTAATTTGTACTAACATATAAAATGGGAAAACCATTGTTAAAACTTAACTAATGTTAAGTAAGAGCTGAGCTAACCATTGTGACAACTTACCGCCACATGTCTCCCGTGTTCCCTCAAAAACTGATAAAACTTGTTGTAGACCAGGAGAGTTTTTACAATTTTCCATGTGAGGACGTATACACCGCCTTAAAGCCGATACTAGGCTAAAATACAAAACAAAATACATAATGTTATACAGCTTATGAAACAATTTTATTAAAATGGGAACAACACTATATAGTGAAATTTCACACAAAGATGGGAAAGAAAGAGATAGAAAGATATATAAATGCACATGGCAATAATTAACGTGAATATTTCTCGACTTTCTTGCATGTACAGTCAATGATATTTCATAACATACCGACAAGTTTGTAACCGTGTCCGTGGATTACCATCCGCATAATCTGAGTAACAGCTTGATACAGCATTTTCATCGCAACCTTCCGGATCTGCAAGTAGAAAACCAATTACTAGGACACACTAGACAGAGAGTTCTGCTACAGAGGTCAGTTTAATTAGAGATATTTATTTAATAAGTCATGACAAAGTCTTCAATATGACAAAACGGATCTTCATTACAAGCGATGAGATGTAACTTAGAAAAACATTTTATGGGGTATTATAAAGAATAAACTAAAATCAGGTTTAAAGGTCTGAAATGATTTCTTAAAACAATCAAGTAATTAACTGCTTATAACATGTATAAGATTAAACATTTAAAAAGAACCAGTACTAAAAAGAATTTTCAAATTGACATAGGACATATAGCTGGCTGTAACATATGAGCTACCGGATAACAGTTATCAATAAGAATACTGCATTTATCAGAAGTCTGAATTATGTCCAGATTTAAGAGGAATGCTTTGACATACTCCACAAACAGATGTAAATATAAAACAAAAGACAAAGATAACAAATATCTCATAATGGTAGACTTGCATACCAAATATTAGTTCAAATTAAAAGAATCAATTTTTTTTTATCATTTTGATTTTACATGTTCTGTATATATGTACATGTATTTATTCTAATTGTACCAAAAATATAATTTATGATAACTTTAGAAATGGGAAAACCATTCCTAAAATTCTGCTTAAGTCAGGTACAAGCTGAGTTATGTAAATAATGTGACCTGAAATTTAAACGCACCGTTGGTATTTAATTGTGTTTTATGTGCTTTAAACAGTTATCTGTTGCTAAGGATTGCCTTCTTTCGCATCAACTTTGCAAATAAGTGACATGTTTATTTAACAACATAGTTTTTATTTCTGAACCGGTTAAACTGGTTTGAATAAAAACCAAAACGTTTTAGCCAATCGGTTTTTTAAAAACTACTTGAGAAGTAGATTGAATCGTTTCCAACCTGGTTTGCAAATATTATGCCCGCTTTTATCTGGTAAAATCACGAAGGAAGCTTTCTTCCAAACATAATGCCCGCTTTTATCTGGTAAAATCATGAAGGCGACATATATTTCCCTAGCTAACTTTGGTTAAATATATTTCGTCTTTTGGATATTTTATCAACCTTTTGAGGAAAGTTTGGTTTCACAGTTTCCGAAACGACCGTCTAGTGCAGTAAAATAAACATTGTATAATATGAAAATGCCAAGATAATGACCGCCTTTGTCTGGTAAAATTACAAGAAAAGCATGTTCTAAAAACATAATACCCGCCTTTTCTGATTAAATCAAGGGGTAAGCCCAAACATGATGCCTATCTATTAAATATGCCTGGTGAAGCATGTCTTGCCAAAATAATGCCCACCTTTTCCTGGTTAAATCACGAGGGAAGCATGTCTTACCAACATAATGCCAGCCTTTTTCTGGTAAAATCATCAGGAAAGCCCAAACCTAATGCCCGCTTTTATCTGGTAAAATCATGAGTGAAGCATTTCTTATCAACAAAATGCCTGTCTTTTTTTAGGGAAGCACAAACAAAATGTCCGCTTTTATCTGGTAAAATCACGTGGGAGTTAGGCCAAAACGGAAATCAATTTTCGAAAAGATCAGTTCTTTTTAACAAAACTGACCTGTCCGCTTGACTTTTTAATAGGAATATCCATAATAAAAAAACGATAGGATTCGCAGTTTATATATACACAAAGCACGAACTAACGTCTTTAGCACTGAACTTTAAGTTAATATATTACTAATTGTCTTAAAGACTCGATCATTGATTCTACATACGGGTATGTGTTTGCTTTAAGTGTTTCTCATGATGCAGACAAAACAAACACTAACTTATGTTCCTTTATACAAGTACGATACACTAGGTCATGATAACGAATTAAAAAAAGATGTAAGCGATTGATCAGTTTTCTCTGTCTTTACATAACCTACTTTATAAATTGCTTTCATGTTTCTTTTCACAATATTTTGATTTCACGCGTCGCGGATGTAGCTAGCTAAACAAAAGGTGCTTATCTTTTCAGAGCACCTGTCCTCATTTCCCTGGTTAAAGTTCACGTGTCTAACCTAACTTGTCAGTTCCAACGTTTTTACTTTGCTTCTGGATTGTGATTCGGACATGTATGTCAGTATGTTTGGTTTTTATTTCCATATTTCCTTGTAGCACTGCTATGACAACTTACCGCCACATGTCTCCCGTGTTACCTCAAAAGCTGACAGAACTTGTTGTAGGCCAGGAAAGTTTTTACAGCTTTCCATGTGAGGACTTATACACCGCCTTAAAGTCGATACCAGTCTAAAATACAGAACATTATACAAAATGTTACATAAGAAGCTAATAAAACATTTTCTTAAAATGGGCACACACACACACACACACACACACACACACACACAATATAAACAACAACAATCCAATAAACTACCCGAACACATAGTGGAGACACAATTTGTGATGCTACACACACATGCACACACAGACACACACATTGTAGTGATTAACGTAAATACAACATTCATTTTGGTGAACTACTAACATACATTTTGGTGGTTAACACAAACACATACATATACAGTAGGAACGCCAAAGCCGCTGGCGTAGGGATCATTAAAATTTGTGTGAACTTGCAAAAATGAGATAAAATGGGCAAAAAATGGCGAATCTTTGGACGAGGCAAAATCGGGAATTGTGTTTAATATATCATCGGATGTTAAGAAACAAGGCTATAACATAAAAAATCAGTATATATGAAACTCGTCTATAACTATTTTTTTCCGGTTACATTTTAATATCTTAAGTGATAAAAACAAGTCACTGACTAAAATTTTAAAATTTGTTCTTCACAAGACCCCTTCTCATTTATCGTAACCCTCGAGCACCAAAATTATTTTATACCAAAAGAAAGATCTTTTTGCAATGCACAATTTGATATATAACTCATCAAATAATTGTCTTTACACAAAAAGTGTCCAAGTTTTAAAGGGGAAAATCGCCGCCAGTCCGGATTCTTGGTACGGGTGGTCGGGTCTATTTGACCTAGAAATTTTGTAAGTACTGCTTCCTAGCTGTGTTCTGTATTTAGTTTAGACACATAGAAGACGCAGAATGGCATGTATGATTGAAATTTTCTAGATTGACACCAACCCATGTTAAATTTCTGTAAATGCAATAATATGATTAAACAACAGCTTTAATATAACTACATTGTATTAAGGTTTTGCTTAAACTATCAATGCTGGATAAGTTTTTGTCAAGTAAACCAGCACTTGAAAGTGAAGATATATACTATATTCAAAAATTTAAATGTCTGGATAATTTATACTGTCCCTAATTTAGTCAATTTGATTACCATTTAAATTCTGATTTGCCAACAAACTGTTTAAGTTTAAATTTAACAAAAAATTATAAATTCGTTAAAAATTTTTAGCTAGAATATCTAATATTATGTGTTAATTTGGGTGTTGTCTAGTGTTAATATTTCAGATAGACTGAAATAAAGTGCTTTTTATGGTCTAATAAAGATTTCCTTCCAGCTAAAATATTAAATCTCACTCTCAGGAGAATTTTCTGTGCTTTTTTAAAGACAGTTACAACACTCAAAACCAAACCGAGATATTGGCTAAAACAAGTAACATAGCCATTTGAGTCATGCAAGTTGATTTAAATACATGTACATTCAAATGTGTTTACTTGAGCTTTCACTACGAAATGAAATATATGCAGCTGAAAATCTTACAGTTGCAACATTCAAGTTCAATCAACTAGCAAAAGACCATAAAAACCACCGACAAGTGAAAAACAAGAGGCAATGTCACTTAAACTGCCAGTTTGAGACCAATGATTATAAAATTTCCAAAAGCCATGTAAGATTAGAAGGTTAGTTATTGCACTCCTAAATTCTAATAAGCTAAGAAGTCAACAAACACCTATCCAACTTACATTACACAATGCCCAATTCCCTTTGTTTTAAGTATGCAGATAAAAGTAGAATGGGCATTTGCATATGGTATTTTAAAGTAACAAATGAGGAAAAAAAATTCTAAATCCAAATTGAAACAGTATATGACTGGCTAGTTAAATCTCAAATTTAAAATGCAACCAATAATAAATTAAATCTGTTAACTAAAATGCTACTTATGGATATACAGCCAGTTTTCAAAAACCCATATGTTCAAATGGCATAGACTGCATACTCTATCATTGCTTCAACACACTGAAAAGGAGAGGCATCATATGCTTACCACATATCATAAAAATAATTAAACTTCCAATTGAATAGATGAACCATACAAACACCAAAAATGTTCAAGATAAAACAATCTTCTTTTCTCCTCAAGTATTGTTTTTTGAAAATTTTGCAGAGGAGTGGTGACACTGGTGTTGACATTTGAAACAGCTCCATACATGTGCATTGTGTGTATATAATATATTTTAACTGAATAAATTATCACACACCCAATATATACACATTGGCAGCCAATGCAATAAGATAACAGATGTACTTGTTTCAATTTTTTGTATAGCAAGGCCTGTTTATGCCCATTTCTGCTCACACATTTTAAATATGTTAATACTTGATTTGGTAATGGCAAGCAAAAACAACATCATGTCATCCATCAAACCTGAAATCTGGTATACAGTATAACCTATGTATAAAGACCACCCAGGGGACAGAGCAAAAGTGGACTTAATAGACAGGTGGACTTTATTTAGAGGGCCACCTTAAACATGTATATTTGATACTTGTATACTAATACCTCTAAAAATACCTTTTTGTAAATTTTATTAAAATTATTTTATTATTATTTTTTTAAATAATTATTTAGAATTAATTATAGAAAATATTTGAAAAGTGCATTATAATCTTAATGTACTGTACATCTGATTACATGGTTATAGTATAGTATAGCATACAAAATTATATAGTGTTACAGCAATGACAGAGAACAACATCAAATATATAGAGGATCTTAGACGAGTGGGGGTTTAATATGAAATGTATTAAACGAGTTTAATAATTAATTATGCCACGAGCCTTGGCGAGTGGCATATTTAATTATTGAACGAGTTTAATACATTTCATATTAAACCCTCACGAGTCTAAGATTCTATATATCACATAACTCAAAATATCGAGGCATAATGACATGTTCATATTATTTGATGCCATATAGACAAAGACGATGTCTATCTGGGTCAGACAAATCACCTCCAAATCAACTGCGCAAGTAAGAATATAGTTCTATTTAGTTATAGTAAAAGTAAATTAATCACCTAGAAAAAAAGACATAATCAGTATGTAAGTTTAAATCATAATATTTTTCCGAATGCATCAAAATTATTTTTCAAAGAATCGGAAAGTCTTCAAAAGTCTAAAAATAAACAACAGACTGACACAGTTTTCATATGACGTCATTAGGCACGACCACTACGTAAATAAGGACTTCAAATATTTATTCTTCTTTTTTTTTTTACTTTTTATAACTCAACTATACATTTTGCAACAAAAATATATATTAATTATATATTTCTAATCTTAATGCATTAAGAATATATTAATTACAATGCACTTGGTTAATTTGTTTCCATAACCTTTAGACTAAAATTATAAAAAATTAAAATAAAGTTGATTGAAAAAGTGGACTTTATGGACATGTTGAGTAGTCATTTGGTACTAAAAATGGTTATCTTTATTCACATTAGACAGGTGGAATTTATATGGAGGGTCATGATGTAGTAAAATCCATTGGGGATACTTCATACTGGTTGCTATAGACAGATGGGCTTTATACAGAGGTGGACTTTATAGCAGGTTATACTGTCTTTGCAAAATTTATTTTACCACTCGCTTGTTATTGACTCTGAATTAGGATAGTGGGTATATGTAAACATTCAGTTGGACACAGTTACATATGCAAGTTATTTAAAGATCCAGTTTGTATATTGATAATATGCCCACTACTTGGAGAAGATACTGGTTGCATTGATTGTGAAGGTTATCTTATGACGTATGATGTTTCAAAATATGCTTTATTGAACATCTCTCTCTCTCTCACACACACACACACACACACACACACAGAGAGAGAGAGAGAGAGAGAGTGCGAAAATGCAATAAAGAGAGACAACTCTTGATAACGTATGCATGCAGGGTTTCAAACGTTTAGGTAACCGATCAGTGTTTGAATTATATTACTTTGTCAGGCTAAGGATTTTGATTGGAAACTTGCGAAACATGGTGATTTGAACATGTGACTTAATGATTCTCCGAACCGGTACCGTATCGCGTGATAATAATTTAAACAAGTTCCAATGTCATTTTCAACTTGACATTGGAACATCGATCATCGCGGGGGCAGCCATATTTGTTTACATTGACAACCAAATGTACCATCCAGATTTTCACTTTATGAAGATATTTACACCTGATGCACCAGAAAGGTTTTAGTTTGAATTTAATTTTGGATGCGTTATTGTATGTTTTACAAAAGATAGAGTGATAATTTTCTTTACACAAAAAGTTTTGAGGATTGACAAAATATTCCTAGTGTTTCTGTCGTGATATCAATTGGCGTCAAGAAATAGAATATTTGTGTGAATAATAATGTTTTATATCAAATTTGTACTAAAATTTCAAAATATTTGTTATTCCGGCATATAATTCACTGGTGCACAGTGCTTAATTATATTCTATAATATTTTATCGTTCGTTTAAAGGCGGGGGACTTTTTCGGCCATCAGACACTTGCCAAAAAGTAATCCCAATTTTCAAAACGACGAAAGGATAACAAATTGTAAAACCGAAACACAATTCTTGGAAAAAGCCGGGTTGGCGTTCCTACTGCGTAGTGGTGCTAGAACAAATACATATATATTAATACTGGTAATTAACACATACACACAAACATACAAACAACCTATGAAATTACCCAAACACATCATGATGTTTAATACATAGAGACAAAAACAAAGTACGGTGCATAACACACACACGCACACACACACATACGCACACACACATACACACCACACACACACACACACACACACACACACACATATATATATATATATATATATATATATATAATATATTAAATATAACCCTCCTGTTTATTGATGGAATAAAACGGTGTAATATTTTTCATATTACACAGGTACCCATGTAATATCACTTGATTGTGACGTAATAAGTTCTCACGTATCTGATCGCGCCTAATGACGTCATTTGAAAACTGTGTCTGTCTGTTGTTTATTTTTAGACTTTCCTATTCTTTGAAAAATAATTTTGATGCATTCGAAAAAATATAACATCATTTAAACTAACAAACTGGTTTTGTCTCTTTTATTTTAGGTGATTGATTTACTTTTACTATACCTAAATATATTCTTACTTGCGCAGTTAATTTGGAGATGATTTGTCTGACCTAGATAGAAATCAGCTGTTTCTATATGGCATCAAATAACATGTACATGTCATTATGCCTCGGTATTTTGAGTTATGTGATATATAGAATCTTAGACTCGCGAGGGTTTAATATGAAATTTATTAAACTCGTTTAATAAATTTCATATTAAACCCCCACTCGTCTAAGATCCTCTATATATGCACATTATAGTGATTCACGTGAAATATTATTTCATGCTGGTATGTAGTGTAATATTTCATAACATACCGACAAGTTTGTAACCGTGTTCGGGCATTTTGAACAGCATTTGCGTAATCTGTGTAACAGGTGGATATAGCATCAGCATCACAATCTCCTAAAGCTACAAGGAGAAAATAATCAATAATTTGAACAAATCAAGCCCACATAGATATTTCTGCGTACTGAGATTAGAACGTTTATCATCTCAAGTTTGATTGGAGGCGTTCATCTAATCAGTCATGATATCTTTAATATGCTAAAACGTATCTTCATTACGAGATACAACCTAGCACACCATTTTATGTGGTATTATTAAAAGTAAACTAAAATAAAGTTTAAGCGTCTTAAATGTTTTCTTAAAACAATGACATAATATAAACAATCATATAATAGGCTACATAAGAAGAATCCATTTAAAAAGAACCAGCACTAAAAAAGAAAGTTTAAAAATATCTTATAGCTTGCTGTAAATGATGAGTGGTCGGATAACAGTAATGTATAACAATACTAAATTGCTGATAACTCGCCATATTTATCAGAAGTCTGAATCATAACCAGCTACAAAAAAAATGATTTAACATACTCCACAAACCGATGTAAGTATAAAATAAAAGACAAAGATATATATATATATATAAATCGACCACCAGTGGTTAATTTAAGTGAGAAGACCAAAATGTCCAGGAAAAGTAGCAGAACAACACTGTATCTTCTATCAAGGTTTATGTTTTGAAAACAGTGTTTCATAGTTTTGGAGAATTATTCCAGAACAAGGGTCTGGACAATCGGAAGGACGAAATTATAACTTTAATAATTAAATTGAATTTATTTTATTGAATCCCACTTTTTCTTTGAATGGTGGGGGTGAAAAAAGATACCAGGTTGATATATAAACCTTACCCGAGCACTGGCTAGCTATCGACCATTAAAACCCTTACACGAGTACTGACTAGCTATGGACGATTATAACCCTTACCCGAGCACTGGCTAGCTATGGGCGATTATAACCTTTACCCGAGCACTGGCTAGCTATAGACGATTATAACCCTTACCCGAGCACAGGCTAGCTATGGGCGATTATAACCCTTACCCGAGCACTGGCTAGCTATGGGCGATTATAATCCTTACCCGAGCACTGGTTAGCTATGGGCGATTATAACCCTTACCCGAGCACTGGCTACCTATGGACGATTATAACCCTTACCCGAGCACTGGCTAGCTATGGACGATTATAACCCTTACCCGAGCACTGACTAGCTATGGACGAATAAAACCCTTACCCGAGCACTGGTTAGCTATGGGCGATTATAACCCTTACCCGAGTACTGGTTAGCTATGGAAGATTAAAACCCTTACCCGAGTACTGGCTAGCTATGGACGATTATAACCCTTACCCGAGCACTGACTAGCTATGGACGATTATAACCCTAACCCGAGCACTGGTTAGCTATGGGCGATTATAACCCTTACCCGAGTACTGGCTAGCTATGGAAGATTATAACCCTTACTCGAGCACAGGCTAGCTATGGGCGATTATAACCCTTACCCGAGCATTGGCTAGCTATGGAAGATTATAACCCTAACCCGAGCACTGGCTAGCTATGAAAGATTATAACCCTAACCCGAGCACTGGCTAGCTATGGACAATTAAAACCCTAACCCGAGTACTGGCTAGCTATGGACGATTAAAACCCTTACCCTAGCACTGACTAGCTATGGGCGATTATAACGCTTATCCGAGCACAGGCTATAGCTAGCTATGGAAGATTATAACCCTAACCCGAGCACTGGCTAGCTATGGACGATTATAACCCTTACCCGAGCACTGGCTAGCTATGGACGATTAAAACCCTTACCCGAGTACTGGCTAGCTATGGACGATTAAAACCTTTACCCGAGCACTGACTAGCTATGGACGATTATAGCCCTTATCCGAGCACATGCTAGCTATGAAAGATTATAACCCTTACCCGAGCACTGGCTAGCTATGGACGATTATAAACCTTACCCGAGCACTGGCTAGCTATGGACGATTATAACCCTTATCCAAGCACTGGCTAGCAACGGAAGATTATAACCCTTACCCGAGCACTGGCCAGTTATGGACGATTATAACCCTAACCCAAACACTGGCTAGCTATGGACGAATATAACCCTTATCCGAGCACAGGCTAGCAATGAAAGATTATAACCCTTACCCGAGTACTAGCTAGCTATGGACGATTCTAACCCTTACCCGAGTACTGGCTAGCTATGGACGATTATAAACCTAACCCGAGCACTGGCTAGCTATGGACGAATATAACCCTTACCCGAGTACTGGCTAGCTATGGAAGATTATAACCCTTACCCGAGCACTGGCTAGCTATGGACGATTAAAAATATTACCCGAGCACAGGCTAGCTATGGAAGATTATAACCCTTACCCGAGTACTGGCAAGCTATGGACGATTATAACCCTTACCCGAACACTGGCTAGCTATGGACGACTGTGCTTTTTCCAGCTGTGTGTACATGGGGTTTCCACGGCATTCATCCTGGAATGGAACTATGCAGGATTGAAAACCACTGTAGGCTCTGCAAATAGAAACAGTGATATGTTTTGTGTGTTTATGAATTAATAATTTATATTCTTACTGAAAATCAATTGTATGTACATACATACATGTATATAGGCACAGGACCCAGTTCACATTCCTAACTAAACTTTTCTCCAACTTAAATGTACGCAAATTTTGTCTCATGAATATCTTTGCATGTATGTTAATTTTACTCATTATAGTAAATATGCGCCTAGAAGACGCCATGTTTTGTCAATGTTGGTCTTAAAATAAATTTAAAAGTGACCGCATAACAAATGCAACAGAAACAATTTCCTCCATATTTCAATAGATATTTTTATAAGTGCGTATATTTAAATATATGCGCTACTCCTATGTTTGCCTTATACTCTGAAATCATTGTTTTTGTGGTGTCCAATTTTTGCGGTTCTAAAATAATTATTTTATATGGTTGAAAAACCGTGGTTTGTTGCTTCTGTTACTTCTGTTACACGATATAAATCCATTCAAAGATCAGGGTCTCCATGAAAAGGACGAAAATCTGCACGCCAAAAAATAAAATGATTTTAGTTTTAAATTCATATATAAAGAAAGAATTTAATTTATTTATGAAGCAGTTCCGGTGTTTTCAACTACTGAAAATATCAAGTACATTTATTATATTTATGATTCTAAATTGCGTATGGGGAGAAGAATAGTGCCTTTTTACAATGGAAGAGTGACACTGACAATTGACATTGAACATTGACAAATTGTTGTTTTTAAGTTATTTTCAGTTGAAAGGGTATTTCCAAGCTTTAAGCTTTTTTCTAAGGAGACTCCAAAATTTCGGGCTGGGGCTATACTTCAACTGTGAGGTCAACAATATATTTTTACAAAATATTTAAAAAATATAATAACTGGTTTTGTGATTGTAACTCGCAAAATAACACACGTGTGGAATGTAGGTCAGCAGGTCAAAGTGTGAAAACTTTAGCAAGAATACAAACAAGATATTAATCTAGTTTCCCGAAGGCCACGGCAATTACTGGTTCACCCGGTGTCAGTATAATGTGACTGGGGTGGTACGCTTGTCTGCGGTGTACTGACTCTGTGAGCTAGCACGTTAAAGTCGCCCTGAGTGCGCGCTAGTACAAGGCAGATCATACAACACACTCGCACTTCACATGCATACACGAAATTGATAATAGATTAACCCATAGAGATTAATTAATTAGTTCGCGAATAACTGAAAAAGTGCTGATGCGACGTTTACCGTAATTCATCCAACAGACCAACCAACCGAATATCTTATTTAAATCAATAATAATGCTATATTTGCCCTACATCTTTATCGCCTAAAAAACATCAACTGTTGTCAAGGACAACCAAGTAGTATCTGAGAAAAGTGAATAACAATAGTTTTTATTTCTAAAACATTCCGTCAGAACAAGACCAAGATAACACACACACACACACACACACACACACACACACACACACACACACACACGTTGGGACACATGAATTAAAAAACATATTAAGTGAATTATTATCCCCAGCTTTGTAAATTGCATTTTTGGTCAAAGGGACATAACTCCCAAGAAAAATTAGCACACTAACTAGAGTTAATGATTTACGCATTAAATATCAGTTTTAATGCTTTCGCATCAAATTTCGTAAAATATTCACCATAAGTTAAAAGAATTACTCCCTCCGAACCATAAGTGTATGGACGGTCAGAAGGAGGGACATAAGTTCGAAATTAATACCCCTCTTTCAGGTAAAAAAAACTTAAGAAAAGTTGTTTTTAATGAATTAGAGGAACAAGATCATAATACGTACCGACATATAACAGCCACTGTAGGTTGTGCCTCAGATGATATCGTGGATGCATATCTTTCAGTACATTGTTGGATGGCTGCGACATTACATCCCGTTTGACTCCTTACCAGCAAAACTGAAAAAATGAATAAAAACACTAATCAAATTCATTACTGAAATCTCAGTAAGGGCTTACAATGTAAATCAATAGATGCGTGATCAATGCCTCTTAACATTTGTACAGGACGTTTTTGAAAACTTTAACGTCTCGGAATAACGTCGTTTAATAGGAAAACTTCATCTTATGCGATTCCATATCCATTGGAAATAAGTGTTCCGCACAAACATTAGCGGGCATCACGCGGCAAACCCAGTTCTATAGTTTTTCTGGCTCATGTACTGTATAAAATAAAATAATATATCGTTTATAGGTTGTTTATTTTGAAGCAGACCGTTGAATGACAAAGCTAGATTTTGCAAACATTTGGCGGACTTGACCGTTAATTTATCTAGGCAGGGTAGGGGATTTAGGCGATGAGTACCACTATATAATGTCTTGTCCTTCATTTATTCAAGAAAGAAATACTTATATTCCTTTTTATTATAGAAATAATCACAACTCTTTCAAATATTTTCAACTGTTTTCATGTAAGAAATCTTCAGTACTCAATAATTTAAGTAAATTTATCAGATATATTAACAAGAGGATCAGTTCTCTGGGCTAATCTTATATTTATACTGATATAGTTATATATTATATATTTACTGCTCACATGCTATGTATATATTGTATTTATATGTTCTCAACGTTGTATTGTTTACAATTAGAGAATAAAGAAATTGAATTGAATTGAATTGAATTGGAAATATTGAATATTACAGTCAGCTGAAACTGTTGATGTTTTTGTACCACACAGGGTAGCTCAGTAGTAGAGCGTCTGCATGAAGAGCGGAACGCCGTGGGTTCGAATCCCGGACGTGTCATACATAAGATTGAAATTTTAGATACCACTTTCTCGCCTGACGCTCGGTATTAAGAGGACAAAGTATTGGCTAGTTCATCTGTGTTAAGATAATGTAATTGGTGGAGAGATATGTTTGTGGTATACTAAATCTGTGAGTTGGCACTTGAAAATCGCCCTGAATGTGGGATAGTACATGGCAAACTATAAAACACACGAGTAGTTCGCGCATCCCATGCATACATGCATGGACATACTGCCATATACTATTTTTTAAATTTAATCACAAAATACATTTAAATGGCATATATGTTTTTTAATGTATTTAATGGTTAAATTTTAAATAATGTTATGTGCCAGTAGCAACTCGGTCTTTGAATAATTCTTATATATTAATAAACTTGCTATAGTCCCAAATAGCTGTAAAAATTACTGATGTGACGTTTTATCATATTACAATAACAAGTACTAGCTACCACATGGATACTAATAATGGATTCTTATAATACATGTACAATGATACAATTCTACGTAGTAGATTCAAGTAGAGAAATCGTGTTTAATGCATAAGGTAAGCTTTTTTCACTTGTAATAAGGCGTTTTCATTATGGTGGAGAAAACCTGAGCACCCGGAGAAAGACACATACTTTCGGGAAAAAACTGATCAACTTTCTCCCGAGAGAATATGTCCGTGTGAGATTCGAACCAAGGGCAGAGGGAAACTCTGTGAACTGTAGGTTGAATATTTAGAGCACTTAACCTCCGAGACACCTTAAACCCGACGTGTGGGTTTCAAGTGGCTTAAGAATAGGAAATACGCTTATGGACTAGATTAACATAAATCTAGAGATAAGAAGTATGTTGGATAACATATTAATTGGTATAAATTTAGTTCATCAAGGGAACTACGGAGGCTGAGTGATATAAAAGCATTCTTACGGACCATAGCACTTCTCAATACCTTCGAATCCCCATCGGTGGATCCTAGTTTCAACAAGCAAATTACTAGTAACTGATTTAGGATCTCCAACTAGCGAATACATTGTTTTTTGTTATTTGCAGTCGTACCTACCTAGGGAAATTAGCAAACCGACTCACTTGAAGGATATGCGCATTTCGTGTCAATGTTGATGCTTGGCACCAAGTTTTGTAAAACAGTGCTGTATAGGTTTACAAAACTTAGCACTCGGGATTATGGTTTAGTCAAAACATGAACGATAAAAATCACCGATTGATTGATTGATTGATTGGTTGGTTGATTGATTGATTGATTGATTGATTGATTGATTGATTGATTGATTGATTGATTGATTGATTGGTCAGGGTCGTAGCTGGGTCCGAGATATCATGTAGGCACAGACGCATGTTTGCAGAGTGCCGATGGGAGTGGGTGCTGGAGGAGTTGGGGGGAGGGGGTTGACCCCCGGCGAAGGGAGGGGGGTTTCGTTGTCGTAGACCTTTGTCGTTTGGTTCGTCACCAGCATAATACTATGAGTCCATTAAAATGTATTTTTCCATCTTAGGACTAAGGGAAGCAATACAGACAAAGTCGAGATATCTCTCAAAAGTGTTGTTGTACCGTCTTCATTCTCACAGAAATAATGTTAGTGTTAGTATAAAAATGCGTTTATGCTATACCCGAGTTTTGTAACATGAAACATCTGCTTATTGACGAGAGTGGATGTCGCTTCTATTTTACTTTCGTGTGTGTGTGTGTGTGTGTGTGTGTGTGTGTGTGTGTGTGTTTTGTACGATCTCTCGATCTCGATCATAGCGTATGTAGCACAATATGCGGTCACCTCTCTCTCTCTCTCATTCTCTGTGTGTGTGTGTGTGTGTGTGTGTGTGTGTGGCGAGTTTCGTGAAAAAATACTTTATTTGTCCTATTGTTCTGGATCAAGTTGGATTTAAATGTAATTTGCCCTACAGATAATTATATAAATCCCGCATGTCTTCAATCCGGAGCTGTGTTCACTGTTCATTAAAACATTTTGTGGTATGTAAGAGTTACGTGGAATGCCATAACCAAGAATAATAGAACAATTTTAATTGTATTTAACCAAATTCTTCAAAACGTTAAGCTATACTGTGAAGAAACTTCTATAAAAAATTAATATATTTTTTTCTTTTTATATCAAAATTAACATAAAAATATAACATGTATCTGCAAAGTTGATTTTTAAATACATTACTAAACGACACCAGAATGAAGTGATTCCAGATATCGTTATAAACCAACATTACTCAATGTTAATCAAATCTGTTTCCCGGGCTGTTCTTAACAGAATAGTGTAAGGTGTCGGAGTAATCTCTGATATCAAACGGGAAGGTGGTTCATTATGTCCGTGATGGATATTTTGACCACTCGCCCTTTCGGGGGCGCTCTCTCAATTCTTATACTATTTCTAACTTTTTACCATTCTGATTTCTGTCTTGGTTACAGTTGGTGTTCTATTCCTTACAATAGCCATCATCTGCCCCTGGACTACTGTTGCCTAGTTGCATATGTGGTTCAGGGTTCAACTCCCTTAGCTACGGTTGCCTTGTGGTTAAAGCACAAATCTTTAATCACATGGCGTCTGTAGTCCAGGGTTCCACTTGGCCATTGGGTACCTACCCTCTGTTCCTGGGCTACGGTTGTGGTTAAAGCCTTTAATCACAAGGTGCCTAATGAACCCTGCTGTTTAATCGCATAAGTGCAACACAGGCAAAATCTCTGCACCTTAGCCTATAGCTGGTGATGTCTCGGTGTAAGTGAAATATTCTTGACTGGTATGTAAAATGCTATCACTCAATTCATTATCAACTTTTAAAGTCAAGGTACAAATGTATATATCCGTTGCGAATTTGCACCTCAAAATAATGTGCGAAAAAACATATCAGGAGTTGAGCAACACATGAAGAACGGTTGGTAAACTGCTGATGTGGAGTAACAACGGACTATCCTCTTTCCTTGGAGTTAATCTCTGGAGGTTTTTTTTTTTTTTTTCGATTTCATACTTGTTCAAATCATTATCATTAATAATCCGTCATCTGGCCGATACTGGTTGCCATGGTACCACTATGCATACGCTTTGTGAAAATTAGTTTGAAGCAGATCGGGAGGCGTGGACCACAAGAACATTAAGAGTAATTAAGATGTAAGAATGTGGTTTTTTGGCGTAACTAAAACCAAATACAACCAATCGACCACCCTTCTTATCCATGATGTTATTAATCTCTGAACAAGTGTGTGTAAAACTACTTTTCACCATTAATACGCCGTGACTTTATATAAAAAAGTGTGTGTGTGTGTGTGTGTGTGTGTGTGTGTGTGTGTGTGTGTGTGTACAGGGGCGTAACTTGGTCCGAGATATCGTGTAGGCACAGACGCATGTTTGCAGAGTGCCGATGGGAGTGGGTGCTGGAGGAGTTGGGGGGAGGGGGTTGACCCCCGGCGAAGAGAGGGGGGGGGTTTCGTTGTCGTAGACCTTTGTCGTTTGGTTCGTCACCAGTATAATACTATGTGTTCATTTAAATGTATTTTTCCATCTTAAGACTAAGGGAAGCAATACAGACAAAGTCGAGATATCTCTCAAAAGTGTTTTTGTACCGTCTTCATTCTCACAGAAATAATGTTAGTGTTAGTATAAAAATGCGTCTATGCAATACCCGAGTTTTTAAAACATGAAACGTGTGTGTGTGTGTGTGTGTGTGTGTGTGTGTGTGTTTACAATCTCTCTCTCTCTCTCTCTCTCTCTCTCTCTCTCTCTCTCTCTCTCTCTCTGTGGGTGTTTGTGGCGAGTTTCGTAAAAAAATACTTTATTTGTCCTATTGTTCTGGATCAGGTTGGATTTAAATGTAATTTACCCTACAGGTAATTATATAAATCCCGCATGTCTTCAATCCGGAGCTGTGTTCACTGTTCATTAAAACATTTTGTGGTATTTAAGAGTTACGTGGAATGCCATAACCAAGAATAATAGAACAATTTTAATTGTATTTAACCAAATTCTTCAAAACGTTAAGCTATACTGTGAAGAAACTTCTATAAAAAATTAATATATTTTTTTCTTTTTATATCAAAATTAACATAAACATATAACATGTATCTACATAGTTGATTTTAAATACATTACTAAACGACACCAGAATGAAGTGATTCCAGATATCGTTATAAACCAACATTACTCAATGTTAATCAATTCTGTTTCCCGGGCTGTTCTTAACAGAATAGTGTAAGATGTCGGAGTAATTATATATATAATCTCTGATATCAAACGGGAAGGTGGTTCATTATATCCGTGATGGATGTTTTGACCACTCGCCCTTTCGGGGCGCTCTCTCAATTCTTATACTATTTCTAACTTTTTACAATTCTGATTTCTGTCTTGTATTGTACAGTTGATGTTCTATTGCTTACAATAGCCATCATCTGCCCCTGGACTACTGTTGCCTAGTTGCATATGTGGTTCAGGGTTCAACTCCCTTAGCTACGGTTGCCTAGTGGTTAAAGCACAAATCTTTAATCACATGGCGTCTGCAGTCCAGGGTTCCACTTGGCCATTGGGTACCTACCCTCTGTTCCTGGGCTACGGTTGTGGTTAAAACCTTTAATTACAAGGTGCCTAATGAACCCTGCTGTTTAATCGCATCAGCGCAACACAGGCAAAATCTCTGCACCTTAGCCTATAGCTGGTGATGTCTCGGTGTAAGTGAAATATTCTTGACTGGTATGTAAAATGCTATCACTCAATTCATTATCAACTTTTAAAGTCAAGGTACAAATGTATATATCCGTTGCGAATTTGCACCTCAAAATAATGTGCGAAAAAACATATCAGGAGTAGTTGAGCAACACATGAAGAACGGTTGGTAAACTGCTATGTGGAGTAACAACGGGCTATCCTCTTTCTTTTCGATTTCATACTTGTTCAAATCATTATCATTAATAATCCGTCATCTGGCCGATACTGGTTGCCATGGTACCACTATGCATACGCTTTGTGAAAATTAGTTTGAAGCAGATCGGGAGGCGTGGACCACAAGAACATTAAGAGTAATTAAGATGTAAGAATGTGGTTTTTTGGTTTAACTAAAACCAAATACAACTAATCGACCACCCTTCTTATCCATGATGTTATTAATCTCTGAACAAGTGTGTGTAAAACTTCTTTTCACCATTAATACGCCGTGTCGAACCCTTATATGTAGTAACTACGCTATATGTAGTAACGCCGTTAAATGTAGTAAAAATCTCCGTCATATGTAGTAAGGACACGTTATATGTAGTAACATTTTTGTACGTTATATGTAGTAACTGCTAGGTCACGTTAGATGTAGCAACATTTTTATACGCTATTTGTAGTAACTTAATAAATGTCTCTTAAATCTTCAAAATGTTAATAGATTAGACTTTACTAGAAAATTGAAAAAGAAAATTTGGTTGGGTGAATTAATAAACCGACAGACAGACGGCAGACGGACATTCAGGCCCATATAATAAATATTTGTTTATATTATTGTTGATTTTTAATTCTTAAACATGCCCGACTACTTAATTGACTAATTGACTTCAAACATTGAAGGCGCCGCAATTTTTGCGTCGTCAGGGGAGTATGGTGTCATAATAATATTTTTTATTTATTATTTTTCGCAACACATTTTAAACAAAAAAAAAAAAAAAAAAAAAAAAAAAAAAAAAAACATTATACACCTGAAGAATCTGGGATGGACGACGTCAAAGTGGTTTCCGGATGATAACTTTAACTGTTATAGAGATTTTTCAAATGACTTTGCATGTTATAAGATCCAGGTTGAGATTCCTTTTAGGTCAGTGACAAATTCTGATTTTATAGGTCTTAAGTCTATATTTTGAAAATATTCTGATGTGGAATGTTGCAGCACAAGTTTGCTAAATCTTTAAATTTTAATGAATAGAAAGTAGCATTTAACCTTCATAATATAATGAAATATGTGTATGACTCTAAAATTGTTGTGTCGAAGCGTTATGGAATATGCTTATGGTTGCATGGATTATAGTCCACCCTGAGTCTATAGGCTCTCCAGGCTAGTGTTTATCCTGCTTTCAATGGCGTAAAGGCGTATGGGAGTACAATGTTCTATTTGGATTGGGTTTTAACTAGTCCATCACATTGTCAGTATACATTCATGTGCAGCTAGATAGAGTCGAACAATGTGACATTATAAAGGCATAGCACACAGATATACTGGGACGCGAACCCAGCGAACCATTTATCCAAGTGTCTCCACATACAATTGTGATTTTGTTTAAATAAACTCCAGTAGTGAACCCATAATTTGATGTCATACTGCCGGTGACAAAACAGTTTCAATTGAAAATAGAGGTCCCTAGAATACATGTTTTGGATGTATTTATTATTTTGTAGAAAACAACTGACATTGAACGTGTAAACGGTCATATATATTCCAGACAGCCATTTTGTTTGGGTTTTTTTTTATCTGGAGAAAATGTACACAGCATCCTCTAGTCATAAGTAAAACACATTCTTTCATAGATTCAAAACATACATGTTCGATGCACAAGTACATGTATATGTATTTTGGGGACCTGCATCTAATTGATATTGTTCTGTCGTGATGACCCGACTGTTGACCAACGGACCCTATGAGTAACCCCAACAAATATCTTGAAACAATGTATCTACATGCAAAGTTGTTTTGTTTTAAATGCCTGTAACTGTTAAAGTTATCATCCGGAATCTACTTTGACCCCCCACCCCTCTCGCCGACTTTAGGTTACCCAAGAGTTTAGATTCTTTAAGTGTTTCATATTATATTTTGTTTTAAATGTGTTGCCAAAAAAAAAGAATTATTATTATCATGACACCATACTCCGCTGACGGCACCAACGTTTGCAGCTCCTACGACATTTGTATCAATTCAGTGGAAAGCATCAACAATTAGACAATTATATATTATTGGGCCTGAATGTCCGTCTGTCGTCTGTCTGTCGGTTTATTATTTCATCCAACCAAATTTTCTTTTTCAATTTTCTGGTAAAGTCTAATCTATTAACATTTTGAACATTTGAGAGACATTTATTAAGTTACTACATATAGCGTATAAAAATGTTGCTACATATAACGTGACCTAGCAGTTACTACATATAACGTACAAAAATATTACTACATATAACGTGTCCTTACTACATTTGACGTATATTTCTTACTACATATAACGGCGTTACTACATATAGCGTAGTTACTACATATAGAGGTTCGACACGCCGTGACTTTATATAAAAAAGTGTGTGTGTGTGTGTGTGTGTGTGTGTGTGTGTGTGTATGTGTGTGTGTGTGTGTGTGTGTGTGTGTGTGTGTGTGTGTGTGTACAGGGGCGTAACTTGGTCCGAGATATCGTGTAGGCACAGACGCATGATGTGCAGAGTGCTGATGGGAGTGGGTGCGGGAGGAGTTATGGGGGGGGGGGGGGGTTGTGGGAAATTTTGAAAGTGAAGTAATGGAGTTAAACGTCCCAGTCTAGATTTTTTTCACTGTATATACATAGGGCAGTCAGTGCTAGGATTGGTGGAGAAAACCGTAGTGTCTGAAAAAAACAACCTACCTGTGACAAGCGAAATACCTAGGATCCTTAAGTCATTCGGCCATCAAGGGTCCACTCAGCATAGATAGAATAACCAGAATATACACCCTAGCATCAAAATGCAATAAATATGATAAAAGGCTGCTGTAAAACCAAAAGGCGGCAATTTTACTTCCACCCAGAAATAGACCCCAGGAAGTGTTAAACTATTTAAAGAAACGATAATAGTAGCGTCTTAAATATCGTTATACATTTAAAATTAATTTTGAAATGATAATTGTATGCTTTAAAAAAAAAATAAAAATAAAATAAATTATATAAGTGATTATGTTTATGACAAAGTAGCAGTGATCTTGGAAAATTCAAAATAATACGTACCATGAGAAGCTAAGATAATGGACAGATACAATACGTCCATATTAGCTGATGTCAACAATATAATTACAATGAAAGCTGAGAGTAAAATCTAGTTTTATAATTGTATTCTAGATATAATCAGGATGTTGGAGTAAGGAGAAATGAAAACACACTTAAAAACAGACACTTGACCGCCCTAAATCTCCGGATGTAGAAATACTTAGATTTATACCGTGAGTGGCATTCTTGGTTTATAATATAACAGTGCTATTGTCACGATTATACAATGAGGTACATTTAGTGTGATTTTGTACCAGGTTGTAAATTCTAACTCCAGTATATGATAAATCATCATCAGACTCTTCTGAAAAGGGCATCTATTTCTAGGTGACGTTCAAATTAGCGTCATTAAGCTTTGAAGGGGATTTAGCGTGCTTTAGTATCAGAAATATCTAATTCTTATTTGATACATCACCGTAGTTGTCTATTTCGAATTCTATTTGGCTGTAGTACATTTAGTGCACATTAGTAAGTACAGAGGCGTTAATTCTAATTCTAGTACATGTATTTGATTTATCACCGCTCTTATCTGAAAAGGCGTCTATTTCTAGATGACGTAAACATTAACGCAATGGCTTTGTAGTACATTTAGTGTGTTTAATTTCAGGGGGAGGGGTGTTTTCCAATTTTGGATCACGACACACTGAAAATGCGTCTATTTCTAGGTGACGTAAAATAAGCGCCATTTAGCATTGTAGTGCATATTGTGCACTTTAGTACAGGGTGTGAATTATCATTCTATAGTAAAGTCCAACCTGTCTTAAAGACCGCCAGCTTAAAAAGGCCAATAGAATTGGATCCCGATTGTTCTATAATCATATTATTTGAACCTGCATATAAAGGCCACCTGCCAAAAAGTCAGTTTTACTGGTTCCCTTGCAATTGGGTGGCCTTTATAGACAGATTTGACTGTACACGATAATTTGACACCACAAAAATAAAGTATTGAATAGTTAGTGGGTTAAGAAGAATTTATTGATAAAAGATGTCCACAAAATAGGTGAACGTTAAAAACGTATCAACTACATATCACGAACTTGGAACTCTGAGCTGTCGATAGCTGCGAATAGATTCGAAGTAAGTGTTGATATTGATGTATGCATGATTGCCTTCAGTCAGATTTATTTTATGTAAAGTAGTACATGACAAAATTTTGTTTATTGCATGAATCCAAATCGAAAATTGATTAGAAAAATTTGAAGACATATAAATCAGGTACAAAACAAGACTTGATTTTGACACTTCAGCCGGAAGTAGGAGGACAAATTGACAAGGTCGTTGGATATGGGCAACACAAAATGACAACTTTTAAACGAACTTGATAAGCGTATTGTATTATACCTTATAACGTCTGTGTGGAAGTGACACGCTTGTATTTATTTCATATGAAATCAAATGGGTGATCAAATTTTTCCCTGTAAAATGTCATTATTTCCTGAAATACTAATACTACCTCCACCAATAAAACAATTTTACTAAAAAGCTCAGCAATGACAGTATGGGTAGTTCCCCTTTAACCGTAAAACAATGACGGCGTGATAACTCGTATTTGATTGATTTTACGTCGAAGTTAAGAATAGTTGACTTGTATCGGGACGTCATCAGCTATATAGATGGAATGGTATATATTTTTACTTTGTCATTGACAATGTATAATTCTAATTTTAGAGTCATCCCATCATTCACATCTTCCTTTCTGCAGATCATCCTGGTCTGTTGCTCGGACCACTGATATATGCTTCAACAGCTGTTTGGTGCCTACTGCAACCCGCGGATATTTTGTGCAGCCCTAATTACCTCAACAGGTTAATAATATCTGCCATGTATTATCTCATTCACCCACGATGCTTTGATATGTTCATGTGTAACATTCCATACATACATGTACAGTGCAATCCATTTAAAAATTGAAGAAAGGAGTCGACGCTCAGGTGCAAAGTGACCAAGATATGGATAGCTAGTGACCGAAAAACTGTCGAGAGATAAAAAAAAAATGCTGCCGAAAAGATATAGCTAACTAGAACCTGATATGAGCTGCTGATTCATCATGAATTCATTAGCTCAGTACTATATTTTAGACAGGTCTGCACTGCAGATCGGCGATTTCTAGATATAATTAAAAATAATCCGTTGAAACCTCCTGGTATCATCAATACCTCGTAGTATTCACGCTTATAGCACATAATCGTTGGTATTTTAGTATGTGTATCTGCAACATTTCATATCGATATATAGCTGGTAACTTCTAGATATAAGTGAAATCTCCTGGTATTATCAATACCCATTACACTAACCACGTTCTACAGACCTCTCGATGGTTTAACACTGATCTAACGAAATGTCGAGTCGAACCTAGCCTGCCAAGTGGCCGAGATATGGGTACCTAATAATAGGAATGAAAACCTGACGTGAGAGATAGCAACTGTCGAGATAGATATAGCGGAGCCGGGATACAGCTAATTAAGGAGATACAGCTAAGGTGGGTCCGAGATACAGCTATGGAGGAGCCGAGATACAGCTATGGAGAAGCCGAGATACAGCTATGGAGAAGCCGAGATACAGCTATGGAGAAGTCAAGATACAGCTCTGGAGAAGCCGAGATACAGCTATGGAGGGGCCCAGATACAGCTAAGGAGGACCCGAGATACACCTATGGAGGGGCCGAGATACTAGTATTGAAATGGAGGGGCCGAGATACACCTATGGAGGGGCCGAGATACAGCTATGGAGAGGCCGAGATATTGAAATGGAGGGGCCAAGATACAGCTATGGAGAGGCCGAGATACAGCTCTGGAGAGGCCGAGATATTGAAATGGAGGGGCCAAAATACAGCTAAGGATGCCCCGAGATACACCTATGGAGGGGCCGAGATACAGCTCTTTAGAGGGCGAGATATTGAAATGGAGGGGCCAAGATAGGCTAAGGAGGGCCCGAGATACAGCTATTTGGGGCGAGATACACCTATGGAGGGGCCGAGAAATAGCCATATACAGCTAAGGAGGGACGGAGGTACTAGTACAGTTAAGGAGGCAGATGAGTTGTAGATTGGACACCAATTCGTAGACTAAGTGTTAAAATTCCGACAGGTCTGTACAGTTTATGCGTACATACGGGATAATTTACCCTGCTGGTAGTGGTTATAAATAAAACATGCATCATATATACAGAGATAAACACCATCAAGGAAGCGATCTCATATTTCTTCATACCCAAGTATAGTTTCTACATAGCGTACGTCCGACCTTCTCACCGTCAGCCAAGTGTAAAATGCGGAATGTCAGATCGGACTGGTCTCTTGCTAATGCAACATTTCAATCCAAACCTACAATAATTCCACTTAGACTCATAAACAGGTTTCAAACAAAATGTTTTTGCAGCTTCGTCACATATACCATTTCTTAAATGCATTTAAATAAGTTATACTATTGTCATACACCAATTTCTTATTTTATCATAAAATACATTCAAGAATGGTATTGATAATGTCTGTTAACATTTTGTAGTTTTTCGGACAATTTTCTTCAAATACTAGTAAGCATACTTCCAAGTCATTTTACATATGAGAAATTTTTAAATAAGATTCGGAGAGTTAGCTGTGAATGAATTACGTGACGCCATATGTACATGTCTTTAAGTAAAGACTAGAGCACTGTTACGCCACATAGCGGTGTTGCCGCATAAACACGTCCGACACATCTATGCGGATGCGGGCTTTTTTAACGCGTCAAGAAGTCAGCTTCGTGTATGCGGCGGCGTTCAACGCATAAAGATATGTTGCTTATGATATGAGGCCCAAGGGTGGCTTTTTGACGCATATAGAGGACCAAATTTTATGAATATAAAAAAGAACTTTTATCTCGACAAAAACGTTGGTGGTGACATTAATGATGACGTGGTGGCAATCTCATACCACTCACCAACATAATAAATCAACTGACTTAGTTTCAGCTCAATCGGATGTACGGTTTTCTTTAAAATTCACGGAAACCAAATTATACACACACACAGAGAGAGAGAGAGAGAGAGAGAGAGAGAGAGAGAGAGAGAGAGAGAGAGAAAGAGAGAGCGACATTGCAATGTCTCCCTCTCACCCCTGAGGACAAGGGAGGGATAATAATATAATGATAATGATGGTGTTGATCATCACAATGATAGTGATGGTGATGGTGTTTTAGTGACGGTGGTAATGATGATAGAGGTGTAGTTGATGATAGTGAAGGATATAATGGCATTATAAGTTATACAGGGCTTTGGCAGGTTACACGGCCCCATGTACCCCGTCAAAGATGACGGGGTAAATGGGGCCGTGTAACCTGCCAAAGCACTGTATAACGTTTTTGTCACCCTTCAAAGCGTAACCAGTTGGATCTTTTTAACTTCCATTTCGTATTTTGTGTGAGGCTTGCGTACGTTGTCGCCATCTTTGTTTACCGTAACTAGACATCAGAGATGTACGAGTTACTTACCTTTTACCGCTAAACGTCGCGTGCGTTCATGTACCCCGGCAGATTTCCGAACATAGTTCCTTGTCACCCTTCAAAGAAATTTCTCGCATAGCGATTGGTTAACTTGCCGGGGTACATGGAACGATGTTCGGAAATCTGCCGGGGTACATAAGAGCACGCGACGTTTAGCGGTAGAAGGGAAGTAACTCGTACATCTCTGACGTCTAGTTACGGTAAACAAACATGGCGACAACGCACGCAAGTCACAGAAAATACGAAATAGAAGTTAAAAATCCAACTGGTAACGCTTTGAAGGGTGACAAAAACGTTATACAGGTCTTTGGCAGGTTACACGGTCCCATGTACCCCGTCAAAGATGAATGTACTCTTCGCCTGCGGTTCAGGGTACATAAATCTTTGACGGGGTACATGGGACCGTGTAACCTGCCAAACCCCTGTATAACTTATAATGTACCCCGGCAAGTTAACCAATCGCTATGCGAGAAATTTCTTTGAAGGGTGACAACATGCTTTAATTTTTTTTCTTATGCGGCAGACTTTTTGCCACATAAAAGTGTCCTCTTTATGCGTCGAAATTTCCCGCATAGAATTGTTGGAACACGTTTATGGCAACACCGCTATGTGGCGTAACAGAGCACTTATAACTTAAGAAAGACTTGGTTGTAACTAAAAATACGTCAATTGAGCATGTTTTTGGACTTGTTTTGTTGGTGTAGTCGGCTAGTTCGCGGGCCATTCTTATGCTAGGCGAGTTTTTGTCAAAGGGTATGCGTTCAAGTCCCTACAGTGGAAAAATTAAACTTGAGTTTCTTTATTTGAAGTAAATGTACCCCTGCAGTGGAAACAACTTTAAGAGTAGAGTATTCTGTTTGAAGTAACCGTATAGGAGGATATTTGTTTCACCGGTGAATTTATTCGTAAGGCCAGTTTTAATGAGTGATTCTTGATTCTTGATTCAGACACAAAAATAATAAAGCAACTAGTTATTTCTACTCTGTGTACAAGTGCTTGCACTTGGTTTAAAATCGCTAGGGATTTAATGTTATCCAGATTCAAATATGAACGAAATACCGTTAACAATTGTACGGCCAACATCTTACATTTTGCCTTTTTCTGAAGTAAGCGGAAATAAGAGATAAACAAATTACATGTCTTATATCTGGAATACTTCCTCATCTTCTTCATCTGTTGTAACTTATCACGGCAGTTATAACGGTAGTTACTAGGTTTTTATGTTCATCACTAAGATATGCAGTAGAGTTAATTCAATTAGGATTGGTGTAGTGTGCGTTGTTGTATCATGTAGCTAAATAAAACATTATGTCTGTTATTGTTTCGGTAATTTTAAGCGATATCTAAAACACAAAGAGAGAGAGGGGGGGGAGGGAGAGAGGGGGGTCTGAAAAACATGTGTACATGTTGCAGGATGTTGCACTAATTATAAATAAATTACTAAGTACGTGTGCCGACTTTAAATATACGAATGCATGTGTATACACAGTTGTTAAGATTGCACACAGACAGTAATGTAACTTTTTTCCAACTGGCGTAAGTATCCAATGTATACCATAATATCGAAGTAAGACTATAAAATCTTTATTCTAATTATTGACATTGGCAAGTACTCCCCACATCATGGTAAAAGAACAAGTAATTACTTATCTCGCTTTTTTACTCTCAAAATCTCCTAGGTAAAGAGAATCTGTTAGTTATATATAATACCATTCCCAGATGCTCTATACAGAATCACTGTTTATATAAAAAAAATCACTGATTCCTATTCGTGATAAAACTGAACTGTTAATTAATACCATCTTAATATAATCTTGTCAACACCGATAAAATCAAACAGAGATAAGCCAGAATGTGATTGGTTCAAGAGATTAACAACGTCTCCAGCATAGACGTAACAATTGACGGACAATAACTAAAAACCAAGAATTTCCTGCTGCAGACAGATTCAAAATATCGGCCGACATCACACGGAAGTGTATACACACTGTGTGAAAACAGTATTAAATTAGGGTGTTTAGTGGCAGAGGAAAGTTTTGATTTTATCATGGATAAAAGACCGGAATTATTGGAGGGATATTTAGGAGAACAACAGCCAAAGTTTGATGAAGTTGGTATACTTCTGGACAGTCACAGAGAACCGGATATATCAATTCGAGAAAACCAGGTTCAAGTTTGCATAAAATCAAAACAACCAATTAAAGCCACGCACCTGCTGTTTCATGCAAGTACAGGTAAAGACATGTCAGAGTATGTATTCACGCAGTCAAAGGACACATCAGTGACATTTGTGATACATTTACCGGAATCATCCTTCTATAAGTTCCAGATTTATGCCCTGCCATTATCCGACGAGGGTAAGGAATTACCCAACGTTTACAATTACTTGATTCACTGTACACGGGCAATGATTCCAGTTTACCCATTTCCGAGACAATATGCCCAGTGGAAAAATGGATGCTATCTTTACGATCCAATGGTTTTAAATGCAGCTGTGAAACTTACAAATGTATACTGGCACGTGGTAGTTCCCAGCGCCAAGCAGGTGGCGGTTGTAGCAGACGGTGAATGGCACATGTTTGATAAAGGGACCGGATCCGGAAGTGATTTTAAATCAAAGTTTAACCTTGACCATTTACGAGGGAGAAACGCTAAAGTTCTACTTACAGCATGTTTTACTGACGATGAGAGCAAATATTCAACCCTACTGGAATATAAAATTTGAATATATGTAAACAATCAAACATCGCCGCCATATTTAGTCATTCCAAAATATCAAACTGAAATAAATGTTTGTTTGTTTTAAAATTAGGCATCCGCCTTGATGTTTATAAATGATAGATATAGAAATATTCGGAAAATGTTAAATATTTGAAACTCGTTTTTTATCTATTTTGGGTGAGCAATATATATAAGATATATAGAATTTTACATACTTTATATATATACTGTATCAGACTGGTGTGTTAACTTACATACATACATCGTCATACTTTACTTTGTTAATTCTCAGTGACTAGATACATTTTGGATAGATTCCAATTATTCTGCTAACTGTAATGCAATAAACATAATTTTATATTTTGTGAGGGAATGAGTTTTTATTCATTTTTTGATAGGCCGCTTATGTCATCATATACATTTTTTGTATCTCGGTCAATTAGTCATGATATGTTATTTGATAATAGCAACATGGTTTTGATTTTAGTTCATAAAGCCTACTTGCGTGTTCTTCTCCAACCTTTACAAAGTCTGCAGGTGTGTGTGTGTGTGTGAGAGAGAGAGAGAGGAGAAGAGAGAGAGAGAGGGGGGGGGTTAAAGGTAAAACATGATGCGAGGCACAAGCACAGAGATATCCGATACAAGGTACAAGTAACATGTTTTAAATTACTGTATCTAATAAATCAAACTAATTGAAAACTTTTTTCTTAAAATTATGAAGTAATGTCCGTATGTCAAAACAGATTTAGATGCAGATAGAATGCAGACTAGACCTATGATGGGTAATTTGAATGTGTCACCACAAACAAAATTACATGTACAACAATGATACATGTTTTTTACTATCAACAATTTTCATTAATTTACAGAGAGCTTTATTTGTGTATCGTATCTTATTTAGAGACTATGTGAATAACATCTATATGTCCTAGTGTGATCGAAATGAAAGATAAGACTGATTCCTCAGGTTCTGCTTATTGTTCAATATTGTGATGCCCACGCAAGGCTTTATTTGAAACTTTATGACATACGTGATGACTTATTTTTTCTATTGTCAACTTTCCTTTTCTATGCAGCAATATACCTGCTTCTCCTTTTTATGGTATATTTCTCTAACAATTAATTAAGAAATGACATTTCTGATCATGTTATTTCAAGGGGTAATGTAAGATAGTGTGGTGCATGCCAAATTTGATGAAGGGCGAAGCCCTTCATTTTGAATTTGACACGCGCCACACTATCTTTCATTACCCCTTGAAATACCATGAGCAGAAATTTACAACAAATATTTTGTACCTTGGCGCTATTTTTCCATATCTGCTCGTGTGATATAGGGTTTTAGCCATGCGAGATCGGCATATCTCACATGATCACGTGACCCCCCCCCCCCCGTGCGAGACATGACGTAATATTGCGGAAAAATTGATACACATCAAGGGTCATGATCCCTATTGTCTTTCAACGGGAATTGAAATACAATTGCTTCTGTATGTTTCATCGAAGAGAGATACAGTCATATAGTAAATATTACGCTATGGTAGAGCTTGTTACCACTATAGAGACTTTGTACAACGAAGCAGGCTGCTTGCAAATAAATTGTTGACCCGAGGATATTGCAAGCCTAATCTTATCAAAGCCCTCAAAATGTTTTATGGCTGTCATCACGGTATTCTTGATTAGTTTGATGTCTCTGTGTCCAGGAATGCCCTGGATATATTTGACGTCCCATAGTCCAATGTTCCTTTCATACAATTTTGATTACACACACGCACGTGGCGGGTGTAGCTATTGCAGGAGGTACTTACACTTTCGGAGCACCCGGCCTCACTTCTCTATGGTAGGTTTACTTGTCTAACCTGACCTGTCAGTTCCATGGTTTTTTTTTAATTTGCTTCTGGATTCTGATTTGGATATGGATTAGTTTGCTTGTTTTGATTAGTTTATTGTCTTTAACACACACGCGTAATTTAACTGTTGTGTTCTAATATTTTCGGTTGGATTTAATAAAAAAAATTCATACCAATCCAAATCGCAATCCCAAAGCAAAGTAAAAACAAATATACCAATCCATGTCCAAACCGCAATCCCAAAACAAAGTAAAACAAATATACCAATCCATGTCCAAATCACAATCCCAAAACAACGTGAAAACAAATATACCAATCCATGTCCAAATCACAATCCCAAAGCAAAGTGAAAACAAATATACCAATCCATGTCCAAACCGCAATCCCAAAGCAAAGTAAAAAGAAATATACCAATCCATGTCCAAATTACAATCCCAAAGCAAAGTAAAAACAAATATACCAATCCATGTCCAAACCGTAATCCCAAAGCAAAGTAGAAACTTGTGAACCTGTTAAACATGCAAACTTCCACCAGAATAGCTAGCTACACTCACCACGTGTGTAATAAAAAATGAGAGTTTAAGGAAGATGGAAATACGGGAGAAAGAAATTTGCAACTGAAAAATATACACTTGGTTATAACCAACACAACAAAGAACATTACAGATGTTGGTGTTGCATACAACTGTGGTTGTTTTGGGATGTGTGTACAAACACTACAGAGATAAAACAACCATTAAGACAACAAAAGGCAAAGTGATATTGAAACATATCAATATAAAATTGTTGTTGAAAGCTAAAGGGGTCTTCAAACTATAGTGTATTTGGCGAACAGGACCACCTTTGATATTCTTCGAAAGTCGGTAGTTTTATAATCAGTGCTATATATGTGCAATTGGTTTCTTCTTTTCACATATTTTTTTTTTCAATCCATATTAAGCTTAAACTTCGCTATTAAAGTTCAAAATGATGTTGTATGTACGTACAGGCTTGTCGAAAGTTTAACACTGAGATAACGATTCGACCATTAATTCTTGTTCCTCTTTACTAGTATCAAGGACTAATTGCTGTCAATGATGGCAACAATATTATAGACAAGTGAGGTTGCTTGTTATAAAAAGAAAATGATTAAAAATGCACACAAACACACATGCCTCGTGAATTTTATATCTTTTTGGTTGATCTCTTGAATTTCTTAATTTTATTTACACACTTCTCAAGCACACGTTTAAGTTGAACATAAATTAGGCGGAGGAAACAGGAATTAAGCAGATGAGATATTAAGTGGGTTCGAACCTTGTCGAGTGAGTCGCTTACCTCTTTACTAGAATCACTGAAGGACTGAGTGATGATTATGCAATGTTTATCTGGGCGTTGATAGGACTTATCGGCTGTCATAAAAAACACATAAACAGAAACACGTGCATAAAACTGACTGACGCGCATAAAACAGCTTTTTGTATAGACAAATGTGTGGTAACTGTCTCGCGAATAGCTAAAAAATTCCTGATGTCCATGTGTATGCTCTAAATTAACTAGTGGTTTGGTTTTTGAAAACATCCCACTTATAAATTACGTATTTGGAAATGGAAAAAATAAATATTCTTCCATTCTTCCATTGATAATTGCACGTCGATAGGTACCGCACACCAATATTTTGATAATAAATCGAATTATATCGATTACTTTGCGTCCCTAACAACAAAAAACCGGAAGTAGGTGTGCTGAATTTTACTTCTGAAGTACATTACATGTATATTATAAGATACAGAACCGGACAGGATATTACGTAATCACGAAAGGTGTTCTTTATTATATAACCTATATACAACAGGCTCCATGCTTTAAAGTAACTACACATTATTTGATTTAATCGGACCAATAAATACATGTAGATATACAATAGTCAAGAATACTGTGCAGATCTGTCAAAAGGTAAACATCATACATTAATTGCCTTTGAATGAGGGAGATATGAACACTTTGTTCACCCGCAACAAGTCATATTTCCCGTGGGCGAAATTGTTTATTATACCGAAAGATAACCATGGTAATAAGAAAGACAAAAAGAAAGAAAAATATTTCAAAAATACAGCCTGAAAACACCGTCCTTCTCCGATAGATTGTTTTTTCTCCTATCGGAACTCATCGGAGGCAAACGCTAGAACGTCGTGATCGATGATGCCATCTCATTGTATCGTCATGGTGTGTACTGTAGGGGTGGGATATGATGTTTTCAGAGGGATACACGATGTTTTCTCCACCCTGATCACATGATCAAACGATTCAATCAAATTACAGATCGTATCGTATTGTTCTAATGAGGTATAATAATAAGCTAACGCATTGGTGTTGAATATGCACCTCGCGTTCGCTGTATCTCATCAGTTTTTCGGAAGCTGATAACTATATTTCGGTAGCTTTTCGACCATTAGCTACAATCCCTCGACCATGCGACAGACACCTTTCATCTCGACTGTCTCATCTCGTTATCTCAGTTAACGTTCTACTTTTGTACTGTAGACTACTTAGGTTGAAGGTTGTACAGGGTTGCTAAATAAGACAATTACTTGGAGATATACCTAAACATATGTTCAAAATAATAACTAGTGGAATGATTAATAGGCTTGTAATACAATCTTAATAATAATTGACCTAAACAAAGCTTTTTAAAAAAATTAAATTGAAATGGAAATGTTTTTTGGAAAGTTTGATACTACTAGTATATTTCTCTCGTGCGTAATATCTTAATTTAGACTTCAAGTTGACGTACTGCTACTTTTTTATATAATAAACATAATTTAGGGAATTTTGCAAGTTTATCAATCAAAATGTCATGCATAATAGTTGTTCTAAATGTAAGCTTAGCCAATGGTTCATTATCATGTTAAAAAGCTGAATACCATCTGACTGTAGAATATTGGTATACATGTAGTTATTGCAGTAGCACTGACACTTTAGACTTTGATCAAAGCATAGTTTAGTGTAACACAAACATACCGTCCAAAAAGCAATCCAAAAAGCAAAGTACACTTTAAAAATTGACCAGGGAAGTGAAGCCGAGTTCTCATGACGGGAATGTACACCTGTGCATCTAGCTACACTCGCCACGTGTAAAATCTAAAAGGTGATTGGACTACACGATGTCTAATTTATCCAGGATAGTTTTGTACATACAGATACTTCACACTTATTATCAATATTCTGATTTAACTTTTTAGGCGCCTTGATAAGCCTGGGTGATTGCAATTCGGTTATTAATTTATTTGAAAGCAGATTGTTTCGCTGTATTAAGTTCCTGTAGTTTAGTTGAGTAATGACGTTTAACGTTCCAGTCAAGAATATTTCACTTATAATATCGAGACTCGCCAGCTATAGGCGAAGATGTAGCATGCAGCAATTTCAACTGTGTGTTGAGCTGATGGCATTATACAACAGGGTTCTTTATTGCCTACCAGAACCTCGTTTTTAATAAGTTCCCATTCGAAAAAAACGTGAATTTCATTTCGTAATGCCTAGTCGGTCACTACTCACTTTCAAGTTTTGGATCAGACCTGGTGAACCCACGGCCTCCCACTTACGGAGCGAGTACTATACTAACTGAGCTACCACACTGGTTAAGTTCCAGTAGTACTAGTGGGCTGAAACTCAGCGTTTGTTATTTCAGAATTGACATAGTGTTTTGTGTCGTTTATGAGGTGATAAACGACAATGACGCATGCGCAGATTTCATAATCTGTGAACACTATGTCAATTCTTATATGTACAATTTTAACAAAACATCAGATACTTTCAGGTGCTTTCACGTTGCAATTGACATCGGTGACCTATTTTAATGTGTTAGGCCGTTGTACATGTGCTGTTTCGGGGCTTGCATTTGTTCAAACAAACAAAGTAGTTCTAAAATTTAAAGTTCTATAGCTTCTCGGTTTGTATAATTTACGTTTTTTTATATTACAATAAACAACGTGTTCTCGCAATATTAACATAATCATGAGGCAGAGCCGAGGATACATTTTTGAACAAAATAGAAAGGTCAAAATTCGTCCGAGTCTTTTTCTGACGGATTCCTACGCTACCGGTTGTTGACGTCACAATTCTGCATGTGCTGTACTGACTTTATTGTCAGGATTGCTACAATGTTTACATAGAACAAAGCGGTTACCGGTGTTAATATACGAGTTTAAAGAATTTTAACTAGGAAATATGCTGTAACAGTACCCAAGGAGCCCCTGAAACAAATGATACAGTGTTCAAGAATTTGTGATGGATAAAAAGGTGTTTATTCACGCATTTGACTCAGCAATAATGGAATTTGTAGCTAGAACTATTTTAAACTTAATTTCCAAAATCGAAATTAAAATAGATTAAAAAGAACATTTAAATTTAGAATTTGCAATATCTCGGAATTAAAACATAAACAATTTACTCCAATACAATGATCTGGGTTTATTCAAAATAGAATATAAGTATATTTAGTTCAAGATACACACCAGGCATTTTTTTAAGTTTTAACTGCAATTTTGACACGTACCGGTATGCATATATATGTTTGTAATTGATAGCGAATAATGGTATTTACAGCTTATGTATGTACGGGATTTGTATCAGAGACGAAACTTTTTCCATGACGATACCACGACTGCACTGTAGAATTTCTAAAAGAGCAAAATCCAGTTAATACTTTTCTTAAAGCGCCTCTACAAATATAAACAAATTGGTGCGAGCCGTGATATTCACGACGACAAGATAAGATATTTATGATATTTTTAAAATGTCCTATTTGTATATTTCACAAATTTGACAAAAAAGTATAGTTTACTCATTAAATATTGCACGTAAAATGCGGATGGATATAAAGGGTGGGGTCGAACATCACAGTTCAAAACATAGAATACAATTTACAGGCTCCAGTTTTTGAACGCCATTGTAGCTTTCGAGTTGAGTTGAGTAATGGTGTTTAACGTCCCAGTCAAGAATATTTCACTTATATCGAGACGTCGCCAGTTATAGGCGAAGGTGCAGAAATTTTGCCTGTGCGGTGCGCTGATGGCATTATACAGCAGGGTTCTCTAGCGTGCCAAGCCCACCGTGACACGGGCCTCGTTTATTTTAAGTTACCATTGTAGCTTTAGGACGTAATACGACACGCATACGACATTTTGAATATTTGGAGATATGACAATGGCGTTTTTACGTCTCAATATTTTGACGTTGTTTTTTGTGGTTTACACAGTTTTAAATCCACACGAAGTAATTACAGATGAATGGTCATTAGGGAACATAGAATATTGCATCTGGTGTAAATCTACTGATCGCCACTGCTCATGCCAAGAATGCATGACGTCGAATATTATACTGTTTTATTTTCGGATTATGATGACATTTTTTACGATTTATCATAACTTTTAAATGCAGTAAATTCTTTTGGCACTACAAAACATTAAGAAAAGCCCTGAACTATGTGGCGTTACATTCCAATCTGATGATGTCATCACTACGAATCTGAAGTACTCGGTGAACAAATGCACGCGACCTTATATCAGGCATATGCCTTATTCCGAATCTTCTATCAGACACCTTTGTATCAGTTCAAGAATGAATAGAATAAAACAAAGTAAATATTAATTCTAAGATTGTACGTTATTAAATTTGAAATAATGTATATCGACTCCCACAGATGCACAAAAAGACACCATGTGTAGTGTGACCGATGGCACTGAGGAGTTCTACACAAAAACACTTTCAGTGGTATCCAACCACATTTATTCAATATGGTACAATTTTTTTAATCAACTCAATAAAATCACACGTCCAACAATTGAACACCTCAAATATCCTGAACACGTTTTAGGATCAGTTAAATAGATTTTTCATTACATGATTGTAATAAAGTTTTTACATCAATGATGTAAAATAACAAGTTTATTTATTTACATTGAATAATTGTTAACGCCAAATTGAAACTTATAATATCGGATGATGCAAAAATGCTTTAAAATTAGCTTCTCAAAAACAGTTTTACAGCTGAGAAATTCTCCCAGATGCCGAAAACATGTCATATTTATGACAACACTTAATATTTCTCTTTTCTGCAAAAATAAATTAACAATGCTCGAAGCATGTAAGTTGTCATGTGTAAAAAAGTTATTTTGTATATTCGCAGTAGTTATTTCGTAAAATTGTAATAAATATTTCGTATTTTCGAAATAGTATTACGAAATTTATTACGAATATTGCTTTTTCGAATAAATAGTCTTTTGTATGCTAACAATAGTTATTTGTATTTCTTATATTCACAATGTATAGTTATTTCGTATTTTCGCAATAGTTATTACGTATTTTCAGAAAAAGTTATTTCGAATTTTTGCAATAGTTATTTCGTATTTTTGCGATAGTTATTTCGTATTTTCGCAATAGTTATTACGTATTTTCACAAAAAATTATTTCGAATTTTGCGAAAGTTATTTCGTATTTTTGCGATAGTTATTTCGTATTTTTGCAATAGTTATTTCGTATTTTCGAATTAGTAATTCATATTTTCAAAAAAAAGGTTTTTTTAATATTAGAAATATTAAATATTCTGTAACAAGACTGAAACAGAACTGTTGTACATATATTGTCCGTGATTCAGTTGTTCAAAGCTTGATTTACATTATGAGACATATCTCAAAATGTTCAAGTTAGGGCGCGGTGGCCTAATGGATAAGACGTCAGTCTTCAAATCCAGGGTCTCTCACCGCTGTGAGTTCGAGTTTCGCTCGGACCACATGTGGGAAAGTGAATTTTCTTGCCGTTGGCCTTTACTGATTCACCTGGTATCAGTATAATGGACTGGGGGAGTGGTACGCTTGTCTGCGGCGACGACTTTGTGAGCTAGCACGGTAAAGTCGCCCTGAGTGCGCGCTAGTACAAGGCAGACCATACAACACACTCGCACTTCAAATGCATACACAAAATTGTTCATAGATTAATCCATAGAGATTAATTAAATAGTTCTCGTCGCGAATAGCTGAAAAAATTGCTGATACGACGTTAAGCAACATTCAACCAACCAACCAACCAACCAATCAAAATGTTCAAAATTTGTGAAATATGATACAGTTAAATTGTTTTTGATTTATCTATTCAGGTTTTATTGGAATTAACCAATACAACCAAAAACATTATATGACAATAAAAGTTAAGACAAAACATACAGGGACCACGTTTTATTTTTCCATGTTTTAATAAAAAGTACTCCAGCTTCTGGTAGAGAAGCAAATGCCGTATACTTGTCAGGGATATTTGCTCAGAAATAAATTAAACTGCATGTAAACTGCCGATTCTGTATTTTATTCCATGAGCCCCAAAACATCAAGCATAACTTTGATGCCGCAATACGATTAGACTGTTAACTAATGAGGTTGATGTATCTCTAGCGTTTAGTTGAAGTTGTTTTTATATTTAACTTTGTGATTAGACAAAATGGTTTATTATGCACAGGTGTAACTCTTTAGAAAAAATCACTTGAATTCAAAAGTTGAATTCTCTAGAGATAGCAGTTTAACATATCGTTAACATAAGGTGGATCGAAGGTAAAATCATTGTACATATGTATATATGTAGATTATCCTTTGAATTTTCATACTTAGAAATACTTGATTTGCACTGAAAGGACTTTTGGTTGTAAAATACAATCCAATCTGCCTTAAAGGTCACCTCTATATAAGGGCCACCTGCTTATAAAGGCCAGTAGAATTGTATTCCAATTGTTCTTTATTTATATTATTTAAACCTGTATATAAAGGACACTTGTCCATAAAGGCCACTTTTACTGGTTCACTTTGGTGACCTTTATAGACAGGTTTGACTGTAAGTTTAATGGTAGACCCCTTTGACAGTACCTGCAGCATGCACTCCATATGATATTATTTTATAATACTATATAGTCCTGGCCATAGTTAAGAGTCTTGTAATCAGGAGTTTCTCCAATATTGTTTTATTTTTTACTTTCTTTGTTTTTTCACTGCGTTTTCTTGACTAAAAAGGCCAAGTCATTTTTTTTTTGTGGAGTGATTTATCCTTAAACTCTCCAAACAATGCAATGATTCGGCATTGGTTATTTTGCAAATTATAGCTGAACACCAGGAAAGAGATGAACACATCTTAAGTTCTTTGACCAACAACCATCCCAATCTTGGCATTATTGATAACATTAGCTATATTTATGAAGAAGTTCAACAACATGCACTTTTTTTAAAATAATCGTGTTGTTTTGTTTTGGTACATTTTTTCCGAATGTAAAATCGTATCCTAAATTTATACTCAATGCTTTGCCGACATAATTGTCTTCTGAAACTATAATATTGATTTTTGTCACCGGAATCAAACCCCATTCTTATGTTTCAATTATTCATTCACTATATCAGAATTAACTTTAAGCATTAGGCTTGTAAGGGCAATTTGAATCTTAGCGTCAACCTGATCACACTTGGCTACCACAATGTGGCTATAACTAACAGTGTGTATTTTGCGTATGTCTGCATTGTACTTGAACGCACTCAGGGCGGCTTTTAGGTGGTAGTTCACCAAGAAAACAGTTGCCGAGGTTGCTGCGTCACCGACCCGTTATCCTGACATCAGGTAAGTCAGCAGCAAATAGTAATGAAGCAACTTGTAATTGTTTAACGTCACAACATGCTTCCGTCGGGTTTCGAACCCATGTCCTTTAGATCTAGAATCCAAAGCTCTTCAAAATGAGCGCTACGTATTTTCCTAAAATATGCAACTTATTTCCTTCAACTTGATGTATTACATATTTGAAGCATATACTAGTTGCATGCCTTTTTGACTTCGAAAAGCACTTAAATTTTGTTTCTGTACAATATTAGACGAATTATAAAAACATGACTTCCTTGTATACAATACACTTAGTGGAAGTCTGGTTTATAACTTATGTGTATCATAATATAAGATACTAGACATTACTCAAATATTTACAATGTCATCCCATTCAAGAAATATCAATCAAACTGTCAAAGATAGATTGTGTAGGCAAAAATAGAACGTTTATCAAAAAGATTCTCAATGAAATTAAAGAACAGAGGTTCTATTTCGTCAGGCGTCTACAAAAAATAAATTCAACTTTTTTTTATTTCAAGTCATTCTAGCAAAAATTGTAAAACATTTATGTTAAAATTGCACGGCTCATATGAGTTACAGCACATAATGTCCTAATGTAGCTTCATAGGAAGAGGATATCCGCGCACAGCAGTAATAGATCGGTGATGAACACCACACGTGCAAAATAATTCCTGTCGACGCCATAAACAACTAAACAATGACATCATGAGATAGTTATATCTGATAAGATACCGTATTATGATGTATTGTCACAAGTAAGGTTTTTATCAGCCATATCAAGTGCAGTTATATATGATTGGACCAAGCCTTCTGTTACCACGGGAATCAACACTACCTCGCCACATAGACTTTTATTCGATTCCTTGCATACTTGTTGTGACATAAAGTCTCTTTTTGTTTTTGTTGTTGTTTACAAACTGTAGCTTCAGATAATTTTTGAAAAATATAGATTTTTTTAAACAATACAATGGCAGAGAGACCAGAAATTCATGATGGATATTTAGGCACGAAACCAGAGTTTGCGGAATACGGCTTAGAATTGGATACTCACAAAAAGTTTGAATTTAAAGCACAGCCGAACCATGTTGAAATCAAATTAAAAGCTAAAAAGCCAGTTAAAATGACACAAAAACTCATCGAGTGTAAGACTGGAAAAGACCTGTCTGAATATGCTTTTTGTCAAATGATGAACCAACTCATAACATTTCATGTGCATATCCCGACAGAAGGATATTATAAGTTTCAAGTTTATGCTCTTCCTGCTGACAACGAAACTAAAGCAATTCCAAACGTTCTGAACTACCTGATCAACTGTAGCCGTGTTACTTCACAGTCATTTCCCTTCCCAAGACAGTATGCAGAATGGAAAATGGGATGTTTCCTACTCGAACCTATGGTGCTACATCCGAAGACCAATTTAAAAAATGTAGAATGGCATGTCAAAGTACCAAATGCGAAGAAAGTGGCAATTGTTGTTTCTGATGAATGGATTTTCTTGGAGAGAAAAGGTGGCCCAATTTGGCAAGGCAAAACGAATTTAGACGCTTATAAAGGGAAGAATGAAAAAGTAACTGTCCGTGGTAACTTTGTAAGTGAGGACAAATCCAGTGATTTTCGTACTTTACTTGAGTATAAAATATGAAGCCATATTCGTCATTGTTTTCATGTTCATAATGCACAGGCTTTTTTGTGATGTTTCGTAAATACAAAAGCATTGTTTTTTCCACCAAAAATATATAAGGTACGTATTTATTTATTTATTTATTTATTTATTTATTTATTTATTTATTTATTTTTATTTTTTTATTTGTATTTATTTATTTATTTATTTACTTAACTTCTTATTAGACCAAATCATGTCCCCCCTAATATTTTTTTCTATTTGAGTGTTTCACAGAAAATAATTTGTTAACGTTTTTTATTAGAAAGCTACATTCCACTATACTCAGTTTTCAGAATGGGTATTTAATTATTTATTTCCTTATTTATTTATTTATTTATTTATTTATTTATTTATTTATTTATTTATTTATTTATTTATTTATTTATTTAATGTAAACAAAAAACATATCGCATATCTTGTCATCGGGCAATTTAAATTTTGAATTGACAAAACATTGTAATAAGGGAGGGGTTTAAATGATAATAATAATAAAAGAAAATTGGGGAAATGTGTCCACTTAAAGATGCATAACAGATAAAACTACATTTTTATTTATTAAAAATGTAAAAGTTTAAATTATTCATAAATATGTCCTTATACAAAAGTCTTATCGTTTGTTCTTGGCACCCTAAATATATTATGTATAGTATGCTTTAAAACATGTTTTATATATTTTTTTTTACTTTTTATTATTTCTTATTTGCCTTATATAATTATTTATTTATTATTTATTTATTTATTTATTTATTTATTTATTTTTATAATGGCAAGAAAATAAAACTGTGTATATTGAGAATATTCGTATCCATGTTCCTTTCACAATTTTGCTTACACCCGGTGGGTGTAGCTAGCTTAACAGGAAGTGCTTACCCTTCCGAAGCACCCGGCCTCACTTCCCTGGTGGAAATTCACGTGTCTAACATGACTTGTCAGTTCCAAAGTTTTTACTTTGCTTCTGGATTGTGATTCGGGAATGGATTAGTATGTTTGTTTTTTTATTATTACTGACGTCATCCGGTCTATTATTGATTCTGTAAATATCGAATAAACAATATCATGGTTCAATCAAAAACAAACATACTACCATATCCTAATCACAATCCAGAAGCAAAGTAAAAACTTTGGAAATGACAAGTTAGGTTATACACGTAAACGTTCACCAGGGAAGTGAGGCCGGGTGCTCCGGAAGGGTAAGCACCTCCTGTTTAGCTAGCTACACCCGCCACGTGTGTAATCAAAAGTGTGTGAAAGGAACATGGAACTATGAGACGTCAAATATATCCAGGGCAATCCTGGACACAGAGACATCAAACTTATCAACAATACTGTGATGACGGCCATAAAACTTTTTGAGGGCCTTGATAAGCCTAGGCTTGCAATATCCCTGAGTCAACAATTTATTTGCAAGCAGCCTACTTCGTTATACAAAGTCCCCGTGGTGGGAACAAGCTCTACCATAGCGTATTAATTGGGAAACAAATACACCATAAGCAGGAGAAGCGGGTATATTGCTACATAAAAAAGGAAAGTTGACAATAGAAAAATTGAATTCATTACGTTTGTCATAAAGTTTTAAATGTAGCCTTTCGTGTGCGTCATGATTCAGGTATAAGTCTATATATAAAGCAGAACTTGAGGAATCAGTCGTGTCCTTTACTTTAAGCTCACTAGGATAGATGACATTTACATAGTCTCCACATTAAGGATTGTTAAGAGACAGAACGTCATCTATATATCTGTATGTTGAGTTGAATGATTTGGCGACAGTCTTCTCTCCAGATTTAACAAGATTCTGTATAAATTCTGCTTCATAAGAATGAAGAAACAAATCAGCAAGCAATGGTGCACAGTTTGTACCCATTGGTATACCGATTGTTTGCTGAAAAACTATATTACCAAATTCAATCTGACTTGAAATATTGTGAGAAGAGCTTGGTTTTGAAACCGTATCAAGGTTATGGTAGCTTTAATAAAACTAAACATGATTAGTCCAGACATAGAGTTGTTAGTTTTTTGCCCCCAATACGCCGAGTTCCACATTAATTTTGCTAAACGTCTATATAAAATGTTGTTGCGCGCGCGCGCGTGTGTGTGTGTGTGTGTGTGTGTGTGTGTGTGTGTGTGTGTGTGTTGTTAATCTGGTAATAAAGATATTTTTATTTAATTTGCAGGTTAATTAACAGTGAAAAGACTCGCCTATTTTACGTGTTCTGTGATTAAATGGTACTCATGTTGTCAACTTTAATAAGGAATTGTCCGTAAGGAAGCTTGTTTATGTAACAGTCATACGACAGCGATGTGATCGAGCTGAAGCTGTATTCTACATAAAAGTGCGCCATCTACATTATTTCATCAGGCTTTTAGTCATAGCAGTGTTAAACGATTTTGAGGTGTTATTTGTATGTTGAAATAAATTGAAACACTATTTATTTATTTTTTATTTTTATTATTATTATTATTATTATTATTATTATTGTTGTTATTTATGTATTTTTTTTATTTATTTATGTCACCTAATAATTTATTTCTTCATTTCTTTATTTTCACATCAAACATCAGCATCAAAATATGAAATACTATACATTGTTATTGCTCATTTGTAATTAAATAAATTATGTGTTAATTTGGGATTGGTTGTTTTTCTTAATATCGTACATTTGTGAGCAACAATTCACTAGAAGGATAATTTTAATTTGAGGTAATTATGACGAATGTTATGTTTTGAAATAAGTATATTCTGATACAGGTTTGATGAAACTAAAACTATTTATGCTTAACACTAACATGCATGTAACTTCGAACAACCGGGTCCTGATTTTAAAATAAGGGGGAGAGTTTAGTCCTTACAAAAGTATTGGAAACCATATGCTTTAAGCCATAACAGAGCTTTGAATCATTAGATGTTGATTGTAAAATAAGTGGATAGTTATTTCTCGTACCTCGAACAGAAAAATCTCACGCGCACACCAGTGCTAGATTTTTCTGTCTTGTCCAGTTTGTCTGGTACTGCCTCACGCGACAATTGAACAATAAGAATGACGTATCCGATCATTGTGTTTGACGTCATCAAAACAAACGCTTTCTTTAATCATTTTTAAAATATGTGTTTTATTTTATCTTTTATTTAAATTTTTTTATTGTCAGAGTTGTTTTATATTTGCATTGATTACAAATCGTTGATATCTTAAAATTTTGAAGTGTTGTCGATCGGATTATTTTCAAAGTGCGGATTAGTGTCCTAAGGAATGCAAGAAGTCCCATGAGTGTACGTGTTTTGTTTTGTACGTATCACAGTTATAAACAATTTAATGGTACGAGAAATAGAATCTGTCACCTGGTTGTGACCGATACCGGTTGATCTCAGTCTCGGGTGATGTGATGTAACATATCCCAATCTCGGCAGAGCCTCGATTGGGATATATGTTACATCACATCACCCTCGACTGAGATCATACGGTATCGGTCACAAACAGGTGACAGATTCTATTAATCTAGAACTAGATATGGTTATCGTTTTGGATAGTGGTTTGGGCTGAGTAACTCCAGGCTGCTGAATACTTACTGTCTATGTATTATATCGGCGTAAAGTATTTGTAACCGAGCTACCGAGGAACTATCGAGTTTCAACACTTTCTCTGGCCCATCAAACAGCCCTATTGTTTTTTGCAATATGTGGAACAGGTTAAGCTGTTCTCTAGATTATGTGTTCATACCAATTTTCCTAAAATTGTCTGGTTGATCAGTGCTTTGACTGATGTAAACATAACTAAAAATAACTTCAAACGTTCTAATTAACAACGTTGTACATCTCCTGTCCTGGTATGCGAATCACTACTCGTGTTTCCATCTTGCTTGCAGTTTATTGTACGTTTACTATTGTCACAATTACACACTTTAATAACAAAACGGCGTGTATGTGCACATCTTAATATTTTGCACGGTGGTTCTTGTGCCAGCCAGATCACACTGTGTTATCCCGATGAAACCATGACTGGCAAAGCTTATTATGTGTATGTCTGTCTGTCTCCCCGTCCGTCCGTCTGTCTGTCTGGCTGTCTATCTGTCTTGTGTAAAATCATGTCCGGGCCATATCACTTGTTTTGGACCGCTGTCATAAAACTTGACATGAATAATTTTCATTGTCTAAAGGTGTGTCAACAACCAAGGTCATATCAGAAAGGTCAAATTTGCGGAAAACATTAAATATGGGGTGCGAGGTATTTGGCTCTTAAGAGACGGTTCTATTTTTTCGCTTACAACGCTGCTCATCGTACTGTAGCAGACTCCAGTTTCATAGCCATTTCTTAACTAAGATTTTCTTTAACTAATTTAAGATGTCATTTTGTATTCTAAGCTTATTACATTTATATTCTAATTTTATTGACCTTTGTAGTACTATAAAATATTTGGTAGATTTAAGTTAAGGAAAATTTTAGTTAAAGAATGATTGTAAAACCTGAGTCAGGCATCTAGTTACTTCCCCAGGAATACATTGAGGATTACTTTCAAAGCGAGCGACTGCAGAAATAACTGTGATAAAACTGAACACGGTAGTAAGCGTTTAACCTAATTAGTTTAGGTTATAGTGAATCAGACCTTTTTTTAGAACATTTTTATTTCAGTTTGTACTACAGGCTTACAAATCACGACACCTGCGGAAGTGAAATATTCTTGACTAAAATCATATTCAATCAATCCATCAATCAAGCAAGCCTGTAACCGGCTACATTAAAGGTTCAAATTTCCATAATCTAGTGTAAAAACATTTGTCAGTTAGTTTGACGAAGGCCAATGGCGTTCTAGGGACGCTTCGATTTCCTCACCTATTTCAGAAATTGTCTCCGTGCTATGACGTTTATTAGAGCGAAGAACTCCATTGCTCACTAATATCGCAGTGTACTCTTTTGGCTCTGTTGCCAAAATCGGTATTGCAGCCACAATTTTTGTTCATTTTAATTTTTTTAACATTGAAATAAATGTTTCTGGTAAAAAGATTTTTATGTGATACTGAGTTCAATCTGTAATTCATGTTCCATCTGTATAATTTATATAATGTATGAAAAGAATGAGGAAATATGTTTTGTAATATTGTGTCTCTGCAGGAGCCATGGATAAATAACCTTTTGACCCTGGTGTTTGCCAAATTCATACACGTTTGTAGGAAATATAACATACGGAAGAACATTTTATATTCTATAAGAGTCTACAACAATTACATCAGTGTCATCATATATAACGGTAATTATCATTATTTTGTAGTTAGGGGAAACATTATTAATAACCATCACAAAGAACAGACACTCGGATAACATTCTACTGAATACTAATGAAAAATACACCGACGCACGCTGTGTTATAATTGTATAATGTTGGCATACACGTTGTACAGTATAATGAAGTAGCAGTCTTTATTAGTTATTAGGCAACAGAAGAACGCTAAAACAATATGCACAAAATAATTAAGAAAGTAAAAACACAGTATAAAATATATACGGAAAATGTATACATTTACGTGTGTTCAAATTTTAAAGCATAAAAAAATTGTGTAAATTTACACGATAATGTTACACTAGGCCTTGCGTGCAATGGGTCAAGATTTCTGATAATTCGACTATAGCTGGTGCCGTCCCGATATTAGTTAAATGCCATTATGTGGGATGTTACACCATTTTGAATCAATCAGTATATTTGTAGGACCTTAAATAAAGCATTCAACACATATAAGAGCTTGTAATTTGCATTTTAAAGACAACATACCCATGGTATTTTTCAAAATTACTTCTTAATAATTAATAAAAGCCAGTTGTCTCCGAAATTATAAAAAAAATCACATTACAACAAGAGCATTGTGTGTTTGTCTGTTTCTTAGCTTAAAACCGAATGAAAATGATGCTTCATAAAATTCTCTTTTGGACCACAAAAGGTCATGTGTTACATCAAAATAAAACGTTATCGAAATCGATAAATACCAAGGTAATGATTGTGACTGTTATTGTAAAAATAAAAAAAAACAAGACACACTCAAAGAACACTTGAATGATGTCCACATAAAGAAAAACCTATATCCTTTTATTACGTGTTTTGTAGTAATATAAGTTTTCCTTTTTGTGGACACCATTCAAGTGTTCTTTGAGTGTGTCTTGTTTTTTTTTACAATAACAGTTTTGCACTGTAATTCTAGTGTCGGTTAAATCACACTATGCTATCCCGATGTTTTGTAGGCAATTTTTAAATCCACACTCCGATTTGTAATTTAATGGAGATCTTCGAAACAATTGTATGCGTAATAGTTAGCATTTTGCTAACTTGATTTACTTCTCCAATTCCTGGCATGGAGTACCACCGCCTGCTTATACACCATTTTACGGTGTATACAACAACTAGAAGTGGACAGATCCTTATATCCCAATTATGTTATTGATGTCTTGGCTTTAAATATTTTTGTCTTTAAGATAGATTACCACTGCCTTTAGATCCGTCCTGTAAAGAAATGGGAAAATTTAAAATAAGACAACAAGAAGAGTACCAGTGGCATAACAAATATTGATATATTCATATTATATACACAGTGTGTAGGTACAACCCTCAGTATCAGGTCGAGTCCTTTTTTCGTAGCCGTATCACTACGAGTCGCGCTTGCGCGACGAGTAGTGATACAGCTACGAAAAAAGGACGAGACCTGATACGAAGGGTTGTACCTACACACTGTGTATATAATATTTTTATCTAACATTTTCAATTAGGTTATTTAAAATAATAAAAAACAATACTTAATGTGAAAAATTTTCATGTTACCACAGAAAACCACTGAACTATGTTAGACATTTGTTCTACATTCTCCCTAATGACGTCACAGTGAGAACGTGCACGTGCAATTTACCGCAAATGTTGTACATGTATCACCACACTGTGGTGATACAAGATTCTGTATCATGCGTGTTTGATAAAACTTGTATTTCGTAGGAAAACTAGTCTAATGTTAGATAAAAAGCAATATAAGCAGCACATGCATAATACTTGTCGATAAAACCATATTGTCAGCTTAAACTTTCTCTACGATTGCCAATATCACCCAACAAGTTTTATTTCTTGAAGAAGAGAAGTACAGGTTTCTATTGTCAGTTTTTATATTTCACCAACGTTAACGTTATTCTTACTATTTGAAAATGTTGACAACAAATTTGTAATTTTTTTTTTTTCCATTCCTTTGTGGACATTGTATTTTGTCATTATCAAGTGTCTGTTGTCAGTTCCCACATTTCCAAAACCACCTGTGGATAAATTCCAAAATTCTTAACTTTTCAAAATGTTAACAACATAATTTCACTTTTCTAACTGTCACATTAAAAGGATTTCTAAGAATTTTCTTCTAAAACTTATGTAGTACGAACAGCTAAGCAAAAAGTTGTACAGACAGACAAACGGTAAAAAAATTATGCTCTTCTCAAAAAATTATTTGCGGTGGTATAACAAAGAACAGCATATCGATATATCACATAAAATGCAGCAACTTCGGCCTCGTCAAATCTTCATTGGTCACACTGCTTAATTAATATCATGAACTCATTAATATGTTACTGTAGTTTTGTAAATGAATGTGACAATTATGTGGCCAGTTTTCTAAAATGGTAATAAAACGTTGGAGTGAGTGAGTAATGGTGTTTAACGTCCCAGTCAAGAATAATTCACTTATATCGAGACGTCGCCTGCTATAGGCGAAGGTGTAGAAAAATTGTCTGTGCCTTGCGCTGATGGCATTATACAAAAGAGTTCTTTATCGTGCCAAGCCCACCGTGACACGGGACCTCATTTATTATAAGTTCCCATCCGAAAGAACCGTGACTTTTATTTCGCCATGCCGAGTGCTTGGCGAAAGAAGAGTCGCTGTCCACTTTCAAGTCGTGTGTCAGACCCGGCCGGGTTTCGTACCCACAACCTTCCACTTACGGAGTGAGCACTCTACCAACTGAGCTACCGAACTTTTGTTCCACATGTTATTAATTGTATATGCAGTTGTGAGAGATTGATTAACATAAGAATTTAATTCTTGTTTCAGAATCCCAACTTATATTTTGTAATCTTCAATTTTTGTGAAATGATTTTCATTGAATAAATATTGTTTAAACTAACTGAGCTACCGCAGTGGTCAATAATAATAACGTTGAAGAAATATGAAAACTAACAATATAAAACATGGTAATAACCAAATACAATCTTCACAAAGAAATATGACAATAAAAATGTGACAATATTTTACTTCTTTCTAAAAAATAGTAGGAAAACTTACAATAAAAACTTGACAATGACACAAACATTTTTCCTCTACAACAAATGAAACTTGACGGCTAATATCGGTAATCTGGCGTACTTGTTCTGAATGTGTCTACCAATTTTGTCTTGTTCGAATCTTTGCTAGCACAAAATTCATTCATTCATTCATTCATTCATTCAAACTTTTTAAGTATTCAACATTTGCACGTACCTAATAAATATGTAATGCATCGACCGAAGTGCACAAGCGGTGGAATAAATCATGTTTTAATATACATGTACATGACAGTGTGTTGATTGTGTCAGTTAACTTATAACTTTTTGAAGACTACAATATTGTAATGAGCGACCCCCCTGAAATATTTGTTAAATATGGTCATTAAAAAATTTCCGTTGGAAAAAACAGAAAATATGCTTATGGTTTTCTATGGAGTACTATTTAAACGTTGGAATTTAAAAACAAGCGTTTCTTGAATTATTTCCCTTTAACTTTACATTTTGTAAGATAGTGATTGTATGATCTTCAAACGAGCTAGTGACTTCATTAATATCCGCATGATTGTTCATTTATTACCGATAATAAAAAAATAATAAAATACATGTACTTTCATGCTTTTTAAATGTTTCTTACTCTCTTATGAATGGTTCTTTACATAAGACGACATTAAATTTAATTTTAGTCTTTTAATTGGTAAAACTCCATTGAAGAAAGTAATTAGCTACTCAGTATAGTGATCCATCTCATAAAATAAACATTTAAATAAAAATATTTTAGAGAATGCAATATGTAGCTAGGGAAAATGTATTGTGCTTAACACAATCTACATACATAGAAAACACACAAAATGATGTATAAAATCGAATTCTTGATTATTTTAATGAAGCAGTTTAGAAAATGATTCTACGAACTGGACATATGGAACTGATGATTATTAAACAAATTAAAAATACTTATTTACTAAACATTTATTTATTTATTTATTTATTTATTTATTTATTTATTTATTTATTTATTTATTTATTTATTTATTTACATTGTATGGAATCAGAATCAAGCATGTTTGGGGTTCTGCAAAACTACTTGTCTGGACAAACTGGAAAGTTTTATCATCATTAGTTTCAACGTGCATTATCATAATTATGTCGTGCATCTTATCTGTGGGATTTTGATGCTCGAAACATGCTGGACAGACTTGAATATACACAGTGGTTGTTCTTTCGCGAATCCATGCCCCGTGTCATTATAGGGCGTGGCATTTTTAAAAAGAACCGCACTGTAAAGTTACAAATGTTTGTCATTTCACCTATAGCTGGTGACGTCCAGATATCAATGAATATTTTAACTGGGATGTAAAACTCCATTCAATCAATCAATCAATCAATCAATCAATCAATCAATCAATCAATCAATCTTATTACTGTGAGTTTTGTTGTAGTGTTGCCTTGGTAGAATTTTTTATCATCAGTGTCCTGCTAGTGTCAAGTTCATGGTACTCGATCCTGAAAATGAAAGAACAAAAGATTTTTATGACCCCAGCAATAGTAACATGCATCTGACCGATTTTCTTCAAGGTTAAAATCCTATCTCAGTTATACACAAATAAAGAGATAAATAGTATAATTAAACTTATTACCTAATGAAAGAACATCTGGAAGTATTTACTGAGCATAAATCTTCATCTCATCAATTAGGGATTATACCGGAAACTGTTAAAGCAAAAAAAACCAAAAACTCTAGATGTTGTAGAGAAAATTAGTAACCAACGCTATGGGGTTTTTTTGTGCCTTATTTGATTACGCGAATTTTTGTCGATAATTCCAGCTCCTATTAATACAGATTGGTAATCTGTTGTTCTTGTTTGCAAAAAATAGATACCTTTAATCAGCCGCGTATGTAAGCTAAAAGAACATGTAGGGTGTAACTTCTGAATAATGCTTTGTTTCTTTTACAAAAATCAATTTTTACCACAAAATGATATATTTTGAAAAGCGATCAAATTCCGAATACATTTTTATGGTTACTACATTTGTAGTTGTCACTACATATATATAGGGGTGTCACATAGGGCTCAGTGATCTGCAACCTTCAAGTTTTTTGTTTTTCAACTTAAAACAGAGGATAAATGATTTTGATTCCCAATGTTACGAGTTACACATCTGCCTTATTTTGGTTGGTTCTTCACTTCCAAAGCAGAACAGAAGCTCAGATGGTAGAGTGTTTGCTTTGTATGAAGAAGGCCAGGATTCTAACCCAAAATCGGGTTTGACTGTTCTTCGCCAAACCATCGGCATTTAAAATTGAAAACCACAGGTCCTTTGGAAGAGACTTTAAAACCCTATATACCCCGTGTCACGACAGGTTTGACACGTTAAAGAACCCACATACCGGTATTGACTTCAACGTACTGCAAAGTTCAACATTGCCCGATAACGTATCGAGATATAAGTGAAATTTTCAAGATTGACTGGGACGTAAATGTTATGTCTGCTTAATGTCTGCTCAAAATCAAATTGTATGCTTAGTGTTGTAACACTTTGCGGTTTTCACTTTTTCATAACTAGCTAAACCAAAAACAAATTTCTGACAAAATTGATAGCTGACACCACGTTTAAACATTGATAGGTCATTTATCATTTTGAATAATGATGTTAAGTTAAAAAATATAACACGGGCACCATAGAATAAATAAAAAACATTTACGTTTCCTACAAATGCTGGCGTAACCAATTTTCTATTTTTCAGTTTTTCATAATGAGAATTGCAAGATATATATACAGCAAGCCAATCCTTAAAACAGACTTCAGACAAAACTGATATTTAACACCACATTTTCACATTGATGGGTAATTAATCATAATAATAATGCTAAGATGATAAATGCAATCAGTATTTCCACAAAAACCAGTATATTAAATGGATTGAAGGTGCCAAATATTTGGCTTTGATTGCATATTTCATGTCAGTTGTAAAATTACGTTTTAATTTCATAAAGATGCGTTAGGAATTTTACAATAAATACATAAAATTTAAAAGGTATAATCACCTGCCTACAACCTCTAATTTTTATCAAACGCAAAAACCCACATACATATATACTAGCTTGCCAATTTGCTTCTTTATTCTTGAAGGAGAATTTATGCAGGACCTTCTTAAATCTGGAGAGAATACTGTCAGCTAATCCTTCAACTCCACATACAGATGGCATTCTGTCATTTGACAATCCTAAATTTGGAGACTATGTGAATGTCATCTATCCCACTGAACTTGAAATAAACGATACGACTGATTCCTCAAGTTCTGTTTCATATTTAGACTTATACTTCAATTATGACGCCCACGTCCATTTTTCTATTGTCAACTTTCCTTTTCTATAAAGCAATATACATACTTCATGTGTCTAATTAACCTAACTTGTCAGTTCCAAAGTTTTTACTTTGCTTCTGGATTGTGATTCGGACATGGATTAGTATGTTTGATTTTACTTTGCTTCTGGATTGTGATTCGGACATGGATTAGTATGTTTGATTTTACTTTGCTTCTGGATTGTGATTCGGACATGGATTAGTATGTTTGTTTTTACTTTGCTTCTGGATTGTAATTCGGACATGGATTAGTATGTTTGTTTTTACTTTGCTTCTGGATTGTAATTCGGACATGGATTAGTATGTTTGTTTTTACTTTGCTTTTGCATTGTGATTCGGACATGGATTAGTATGTTTGATTTTACTTTGCTTCTGGATTGTGATTCGGACATGGATTAGTGTGTTTGTTTTTACTTTGCTTCTGGATTGTAATTCGGACATGGATTAGTATGTTTGATTTTACTTTGCTTCTGGATTGTGATTCGGACATGGATTAGTATGTTTGTTTTTACTTTGCTTCTGGATTGTGATTCGGACATGAATTAGTATGTTTGTTTTTGATTAATACTAGATTATGACAGCTCAAAACACAGTGGTCTGCGGAAATATTAACCAATGGTACTAGAACAGTCTTTTAAGAGACAAATAATACACTCTCAAACATTGCCACCTTATTTTTTAAGATTTGACATTATGCCTTATGATCTAGCACTTTGTTCTATGGTTCTGTACTTATATTTGGTATGCACTATTTAGTCTTGTGTTGATGTATATTTGTACCCAGTTTGATCAAAATCGCGTGGCCTAGTGGTTAAGGCGTTGGACTCATGATTCGAAGGTCGTGGGTTCGATTCCTGGACCGGGCGATGTGTTGTGTCCTTGAGCAAGACACTTAATTTCACGTTGTTCCAGTTTACTCAGCTGAAAAATAAATGAGTACCAGCAAAATGCTGGGGGTTAACCCTGCGATGGACCGGCGTTCCATTCAGGGGAGAGTCTTGTACTCTCAGTCGCTTAACGCCACTGAAACCGGGATAAGCTCCGGCCTGATGGGCCTAATGGCTCGGGACAGACTTTAACTTTAACTTTTGATCAAAATCCATCCAAAAACATTGAAGATGTAGAGGAGACACGATATCGGGACGGACGGACGGCCAGACACAGACAGACAATAGACAGGGTGATTCTTACATAAATTGTACTAGAAAATACAAACACTGGTCGGTCACAAGACATGTGGAAATTAATATTCCAAATATTCTTACTAGTATGCTTAAGAAATAGTTACTTATGCAAGGGCCTTATCAAGATGTACCCATATAAGAAGCGTCATTTTGATATGGCCCGAGCGGCAGGGTAGGGACATATGAACAATGGTCTATATCCTCCCACAGGGCAGTCAATAAATCGTTATAGTTCCCTGTACATAACTATCTATAGCTTTTATTCAAATAAACTAAATCCATTTTTTTTCAAACCATGATTATGAATCATAATCACAGGGGCGTTTTGTTAAAGGGATGTAACTCTTTGTGTATTGCCCGCTCGGTACTGTCTGCTCAGTCCATACACGCCAGCAGTTTGAACTACGCGATCTCATATTTCCCAATGGAATTGATTGTTACAGAACTGATATTCACTCAATTTTTATCACATATGCACGTGGCGGATGTAGCTAGCTAAAATGGAGGTGTTTACCTTTCCGGAGCACCCGGTCTCACTTTCCTGGTGGAAGTTCACGTCAGTTTCAAAACGTTTTACTTTGCTTCTGGATTTTCTGGATTCGGACCTGGATTAGTATGTTTATTTTTGATGAAATATAAACGCCATAAACAACGATTGTTTGGGGAAGCTATTTCTAGAATTACAAAACAAGATCTGATCTATTTAAAATATAGTCGTTCCATCAATCGAGACATTTAAAAGTTTGTTTGGCTCCAACATAAAACAAAACATCAATTCTTATACATCAACAAAATATAAAGAGGTGTTATTTAAAGAATTATATGTAAACAATAATATTGATGAATCACGCCAAGGAATGCATGTTTTATTTTTTTTATCAAAAAATTAGTATTATATTTTGGAGCGCATGAAACTAGAGAATTTAAAAGACATAAAAGTTAAATATGGTGTTAACTGTCAGTCTTTGATAGTACACACTGATGTAATCGTGAAAAGGTATAGTCTGTCTGCGATATTTTGGTAAAGTGTTTATATTTGTAACACGGGAAAGTCTACCGTAGACTTTAGAATTAATTACCGGGTGATAAATTTATATGTGAAAATGCCATGTAATAGATGTCCGATATCAGCCTTCATGTTTCATTTGTGGAATCCTCTGGTTGCCATTTGCTCATCGCTGAGAGATTTAGGGGTTGTGGGGTCCATTATGCAGTTAGCTATCACATACCTAAACGCTACCATTTGAAGTGCCTAATGCCTGTGATATTTCTTCCATATCAGAGTATACCAGATCCAGAACTTTGTTACACAATTCTGCGTCGGTGTCATCCAGTTGCCGTTCAGATATGGTCTTCTAAATAAAAGAGGTTCTATCTCGTTTGAATTTAACCTAAGCATAAGATGACAGATGACCCATAGACATAGGCTAACTCGTCTTGTATTTCCTTCGATTTTATCCTTTTTAAGCACCCAAACGAAGTACGGTACTCAACTTCAGATGAAAAGCATGCCTTTAGCTTTGCATCACTAGCCATGTTTGACATTCAATATCTTAATAAAGAATGACTCGATACGCGTGCAGTTTTGTATCCAAGTTATCCAAGTATAACATATATATAGAAAAAATGCGTCTGGGCCTACCATAAACATTTACATTAAAGGTCAAACGGACAGGTCAATAGTGATTGCCGAAAACTAAAATATTTTGGCAAAACAACAAAATATGTGATGATTATGTAAGATTTGTTCTTTAAGGCTTGTATTTATTGTTTTACAGCAAAAAAATGTTATTTGGTCGATTTATTTTTCAAAAAAAATCCATACTGATTATTTAGTTCAAAACTCACCAGGATCCTGGAACAAACAGTAGATTCAAGCAGCATGTAATACGGTATAACACAGGAACAATCAGATAAACAAAAAAAAAATGACACGTGTCAAAACACCAAGGTAAAGGTTCATTGTCACTGATGTAATCACCGGGGAGTTATAACAGTAATTGTAAATACAGGCAGGCGGATTCATAAGTTACAAAAGTGTGGTACCAGAAGAATCAGGGGAACCGAATGAAACCTTTCTAATATAATGCAATGGCTTTTCCATGCGGTTTTACAAAAGAAATGCCATGTAAATATAGTACGGTGGCGCCCGGCCTCTATGTATTGAATTGCCACTTTAAGATTTTACAGTTTATGCTTTGCTGTTGGTGTTGGGGTTTTGGGCATTGACCGGTGTGTTGTCACTGTCACTGATATAATTACCGGGGAGTTATAACAATAATTGCTACAACAGGCAGATTGATTCATAAGTTACAAAAGTGTGGTACCAGAAGCTAACACAGGATGAAATCACATCTTTAAGCTTTGCATAAAGATTGCATAAAGATGGTCTTTATGCAATCTTTATGCATAGCGTAAAGATGCATAATGTCCAAAGTCCTTTATGCCACCTTTAAACCATCTTTATGCATGAAAATATTTTATACAGGTAACTGTATATTTTCATTTTTATGGTTTAGTCTCACTTATCCATACATTTAAAAAAAGCATAGTCTCGTTTAGCATATATTTTTAAATCGCCAAATTTTACCCGAGATCTGTACACCTGGAAATAGTCTATTTCCTAAATATGCATTTCATAACAATAAAAATATTATAAATAAATAAATTTACTAGTTTGTTTATGTCCCTATTTATTTATTTATTTATTTATTTATTTATTTATTTATTTATTGATCCATGTATTGATTTTATTTACATATATTGATTTTATTTATTTATTTATTTATTTTCATGTATTGATTTTATTTCTTCATTTATTTATTTAATTTTTCTTGCATGTCAGAATCACAATAAATAAATTATTCCGGCGAGAAACAGAAGCTGATTATTATTACTATTATTATTAATAAACCTGACAATCATCGGAAGCTTCTCTGTAACGAAATAACGTCTCTGGGTTAAGAATTATTGATTGTTATTATCAGCGACATTTACTACAGATTATTACGTTATATACCATCTTTGAAATATAACTGGTCCACAGCTTCTGAGATAATTATTATTATTTTAATAGTCCACCTTAATAAAAAGTTTGTTTATTAGACATTCCTTAGATTGAGATCCGTACCTTTAATCAACAGGAAGTGTTCTTACAATCAACAAAATTGATTGACAGGTGTTCAGATAGCAGGATTTCATGACACCTGGAAATATTCTACTCCAATCGTTTGATGTTGTCTTGGATTTAGAACTGATTGTGAAAAGAAAATATTATGTATACGGGAGTATGAATAGACTGATAACGGACAACAGGCGCATGACAGAATTCAATTATTTTAAAAAAATAACTATAATAAAATTTTACCACCGGTCATTAAATTTTAATCATTTATTCATCATTTTATTAGTGTCAAACATAAATAAATAAATAAATGAATAATTAAATAAATGAATAATTAAATAAATAAATAAATAAATAAATAAATATAATAAATAAATAAATAAATAAATAAATAATTTTCGTTTGTTTCTTGGTCACATATTCAATCAAAATGCATTTCAATACATTTTCTTCATGATCGGGAAAAATTGCCTTTGAAATACATTGTATGGAAATCTCGGTTCTTGTCCGACTGAAAATTTTCAAAATCATATTTATTTATTTATTTATTTATTTATTTATTTATTTATTTATTTATTTATTTATTTAAACACTATTATATGTCACTGGTCAAAAAAAGAAATTCGTTTTCGGCACATATTTTTTTTGTAGTTGGCAATAGTCTTTATATGTAAAATTACAAAAATAATTAAAAATAAAATATAATAAATTTAAAAATAAAATAAAAACCTGAATAAGAATGCAACATTGGCTCTTAACAAGACACAGTGCAGGTAAATCACTTGTATCACTTGTTTTGTAATCAAGACATTTGTTCATTCTGTACCGAAAAGAAATAACAAATCAGAGATAAGATAGCCAATAACTGACTGCTAAGCATAATTGATTGATCCTAAAACTGCTGGACTAGTTGTATTGTCTGCTGCTTTTGATGATTTAAAGAAAATGAAGATTTCAACAGCAGAATTGCCTTGCGCTGCTTTTGAAAGCAAGTATGCTAGTTTCTTTTGTTTTGTGAGCTTTAATTAATGTTCTAGTTACTCTGTTTCCTCCATTATCCTAGAACTCCCTGAGAGAGAGAGAGAGAGAGAGAGAGAGAGAGAGAGAGAGGGCAGGATTAAAACTTGGGATGATTTGTGGCCTGCTCAAATTAAAGATACACTGATGGCATTCAAACGCGTTATTTAATTCAACACGTGTCTTTGACATGGGCCTCATGATCAGTTACCAATTGGTCTAAAGCGTGCGTTGACGGACCTTTCAACGATTAGATTTGAATCCCAATCAGCTACCAATCAGAATAATCCTAGTTTGCCGAAAAAAGTGGTTTACTTGATTAAACTATCCTAGATCTGGCCGTGTCAACATAACTGACAAAATCTTGACCTCGTAAATTTTCCTCGTAAACCTCTGCTAAGGTTTGCATCAAACTGCATGGGACAGGCTCTAGTGTCAGTTCACTCGGGTTTTACATTTTCGACCATTCTAGAACACGAATAAGTGAAGGCATGGAACTTTTAATCCCCAGAAACGTGTTAAATGGTGTTTGCCGAACAAAATAAGTTATTTCCAAGGCTTAGAATATCGTCAGGTCTATGAGAGAGAGAGAGAGAGAGAGAGAGAGAGAGAGGGTTACAGTGCCGTAAACATTCATAAACTTTATTATCAAATTATCAAGTCACATCTTAGAATATCGCCAGGTCTGAGATAGAGAGAGAGAGAGAGAGAGAGAGAGAGAGAGGTTGGGTTTACATTGTCGTAAACTTTTTTTAATTATTAAAATATTGAAATGGCATATGACGACTTTACTGCTATCTCTGTATGATTGATCGACTGATTAAATAGGTAAAAAGTCCCAGTCAAGAATATTTTACTTACATCGTTAAGTCACCAGCTTCATGGGGAAGACGCAGAATTGCATTGACACGGGAACTTGGTTTTTGAGGTCTCGTCCTAAAGACCCGTGTCTTTCATTTCTAAATGTCGGCTTTGAAAAAAGTACAGTCATTACTCATCTCTTAGTCAGAACCTTCCCGGGATCGAAATGATAATAACAATTATCTTAAACCGAAGAAATAAATCACACAAAAAGCATTTTTTGTTGGAGTTGAAATATCAGGTTGTACCTGCCTGATCTTTTTAAATCTTATGCATATCACTGGTTCAACGTCAAAGTTTAGAATGAAGGAATGAATGAATGAATGAATGAATGAATGAATGAATGAATGAATGAATGAATGAATGAATGAATTAATTTATTTATTTACATAATTATTAATCTCACATGAAATTATAGAACTATTTATTTATAAAAAAACTGGTGTGAGTACTGGTAATTCATAGATAAATATAGGTAATTAATCTGTCAATGAGGTTAACACCATGCAGGTACATTTTCCCCGTAGAATATACTACCGTCTGGTTCAATTGGTTGGAATTTGCTTCTGTTATCAACCAGTTACCTTATATGTTGATAAGGTATGCAGATTATCATTATAAAAAGTAATTTCTCTCCCTCATCACCATCACTTGTGTATTATTATTTTCTAGTTTTCTTTAACGTAAGTTACATTTTACAATTAGTCACTCACAGAATTTAATGCACATTCAACAAATAAAGTGAAATAAATAAATGCAAATAAATAAATAAGAATAAAATAATAAATAAATAATAATAAAAAATAAATAAATATAATAGAAAAATAAGAAATATAATATAACAAAAATTCAATACACCTCCATAGCTGAATAAATATTATTAAAAATAAATAAACAATTATTTAGTGAAATATTGCAGGAATAATTTTGATTTTTTTTTAAATTATCTTTAACATCATATTTATATAATTTGAAAATTTTACTCTGAATTATATATATATTAATTGTACAACAAAAACCAAACTAAATCTGAATTTAACATAAAGATGCATAAAGATGGCGTAAAGATGGCATAAAGAACTTTGGACATTATGCATCTTTATGCATATGCATAAAGATGGCATAAAGATTGGATAAAGATGGCATAAAGACTGCATAAAGACATCTTTATGCCACCATTATGCCATCTTTACACCATCTTTATGCATGCATAAAGATGCGATTTCGTGCTGTGTAATGACAAGAATCAGGGGAACCGAATGAAGCCTTTTTTTAATATAATGCAAAGGCTTTCCCTTGTGGTTTTACAAAAGAGATGTCATGTAAATATAGTACGATGGCGCCCGGCCTCTTTTGTCATACATTGCCACTTTAAGATTTTAAAGTTTATGCTTTGCTGTTGGTGTTGGGGTTTTGGGCATTGACCTGTGTGTTGTCACTGTTTTTGATGTTATAACCAGAGAGTTATAACAACAATTGTAACAACAGGCAGATTCATAAGTTACAAAGTGTGGTACCAGTAGCTGATAATAATAGTCAGGGGAACCTAATAAAAGCTTTTGAATGCAAAGGTTTTCCCATGTAGTTTGTCAAAGGTAGTGACATGTTCATAATTTTATAGCTATAGTACGGTGGCGGCCGGCCTCACTTCCCTGGTTGTGGTTGCGTTTACGTTGAATTGCCCTTCCATGGTGAAAATTTGCGTGTTTGCCTTGAATTGCCACTCTTTTTAAAGTTTATGCTCTGATGTTGGGGTTGAGGTTTGGCTGTTGACCGGTGTGTTTGTGTTTGATTTATAAACATATATTCTGGAATAATGAATAAGGTAACAAACATCATTTCGGAATACAATTCTTGATCAGTAGTGCTTAGACTAAAATTGTAGAATCAAAATAAAAAAGTTAAGGTTTTGAAAAATATATGAACAGTCCAAAATATATTTAACCAAATTTAGCTTAGCAAATACTTTGCGTGAGGTAACATAACTTTGTTTTTTGAGGATTTTCATATTTTTACCAGCAGCAAATTTAGACAGTACTATATTTCTGACAATACAAAAGTATTGCCTACTGAGCTTATGATTTTTCTCGGGATTGCTTTTTTCACGGACAGTGGTTTAAATTGCATATTATAACTATGCCAATGTAAATTTTACAGCACTAGGCGGTCGTTCAGAATACAATTCCTTACCGAATAAATGTCCGGCAGAAAGACAATAGAAAACCAACTTAAAAACAAAACAAAACAGAAAAAAATATTTGTAAAATTCATTTCACATGTTAAAATTCCAATCGGTTTCTACAGATATTGTCTTTTAGAACTGTACTTCAATTGTATGGTCATTTTGAAAGCATGGAATAAAGAGCGACATAAAAACTTACTTTTTATTTTTAACATCTCCAAGGTGTGTGGGCTGATTAGCTTCAACAGTAATTGTTTGTGACTTAATTACCTCCCTTTAATAGCTGTACATGTTCAACCTTGGTATAGGGGTGTTAAGTGTCAGACAGAAAAACGATGGCGAAATGATATATTTACCAGGGGTTATAATATATATAGTGTGTTTATCTGGTAGTTACTAGTAGCTGGTTTATAAAAAATTAATGAATGCGAAGGTATATTCAAGAAATTGTACTAATTGGCTGAAAGGTCAGTTAGTTTGATAGATCTGCGTCCAATTCTGGAAACATGGTCAGAACTATGGTCATTTTTACTGTTAAGATTGAACTTACAATATTGTGTATTTACTCTGTGGTACACACACCAGTATAATAAAGAATGTTGAATCTACTCGGGTACGAGACTAGAAACTACTAGTAATTAACGAGAAGGTATATCCGAAAAAGTGTACTAATTGGTCATAATTAAAGGTCAGTTAGTTTGGTGATAGATCTACGTCCAAATCTGGAACTATTGTAATTTTTCTGTTAAGACTGAATTAATAAAATATACTTGATAACGAATCTTGAATCTACTCGGGTACGAAACTGGTTTAAAATTAATTAACTAAAAGGTATATCTAAGAACTTAAATTCTGGAACGTTTAAGTCCATTTTTTCTGTAATGCTAGATTCTGTCTTCTATGGGAATCTATCAAATCTGTCAAAAATCCAACCAAAATTCTAGGTGAGGCCTCAATGGCAGTTACGGCCATGAATGAAAGAAAGGGTTCTGAAAAATTATCTCAAAACTTTTTTTTTTAATTTATTCTATTATTTCTATTATTATTATGACTTTTTCAATTTTTCGTTAAATTTTATTTCCATTTTTTAAAATCCGTTATGAGGTATATAAGATAAATATATTATAAACATTATGATTGCTAAACATGATCAACTTAAATTTATGGGTTTCTATTACAGAGCACACCTGCGTTCTGAAATTCATAAAAATCTACAGAACATGGTTAATTTCACGCTTCAATGATTTTCTGATGTTGTTTTCTCATCTTCCTCATTCTTATCTTGTTCTTTCAGAAACAAAACAAATCCTATATTCCCAGAGATTTGTACAATGGTCTAGGTTATAGAGAAACGATACATTTAGGAGATATGAATAAGATACTTATGTAAGTTTTGAAGTTAACTTTTTTGCTCAACACAAACCATTTAATCTCGATCTATATAGCTAGAGCGATTATACAAACTTTCTGGAACATCACAATTCACAATTTTGTAAAAAAAAAAAAAAAAAATCAAAATCACGAATATATTTTGAGTTATCTTATTTTTTTCTAATTTCAATATTTCTTCTCTTTTGAAGCAACAATAATAACAAACACAACATTGTGTAGTCAGAAACAACCACGGATTCAACGGTCCAACCGGAAATTATGTACCGCTGGTCTGCCTTTGGCTTTTAACCACAGCCCTTGCCGTTGAATCACATATAGAAGGCTTTGTTGGCTGAGGAGTGGTGTAAAGCACCGGCTTAGAGATGATAGTTCCGCCTAGGGTCGAATCTAACTTTGGCCGAACATTCGTGCGAAAGTTTGTCAGTTCGGTTTCTGATTGTCGGTTGTTTTCTCCTGGTACTCCGGTTTCCTCCACATTCCAGAACTACCCGTCTTGATTTAAGTGGGTGGAAACCTTGATAAAGTGAAAGTCTCTACACTAGTTCTGGAGTGTATTACCCTTGACATACATTATATTATTATCTTAACTTTCCTGAATTGGCCAATCTATTGGTCCGATAGATGCCATTTTGACCTTCGTAAAAGCAAAGACATGTAAGAGTAGAGTTGAGTAACGGTGTTTAACGTCCCAGTCAAAATAATTCACTTATATCGAGGCGTCGCCAGCTATAGGCAAAAACGCATACATTTTGCCTGTGCGTTGTGTTGATAGCAATATACATGTGCAACAGGATTCTTTATCGATCTTGCAATGCCTTGTAACGCTACATAGCGGTATTGTCGTATAAACGCGCCCGGCACTTCTATGCGGGGATTTAAACGCATATCACGCCAAATTGACATCTGGTAGATCTATATCCCAAACATGACAAATTTCCGAATCAATTTTAAAATTGTATGTAGCCTTTGAATTTCAATTAACTTTATTCTCAAATTGTACTGCAATTCGGAAAAGTAATGTCATTTTGTATATTGAAATGTACACGAATTTAGAAACACAAATTCATTTCACAGACTTTTTATTACAATCAGGTCAATTAGAATTGTGATTGATTGACAGTTTCGGGTCTATGAATTTAACTTGCAATTGTTTTAACATGTAAACGAAATCTATTTTTTTCTATAAATAAAGATAGCGTGTTTTCTTTTAAAGGTTGTATTTCACTGTCTAAAAATGACATTTACCTGGATTTATCATGATTATAAATATCTAAATGTACCGTGACATATACTCTGTATTGCTTCCAATTTTATTTTTCATTTGTTTTTATTGTTGTCATAATCATAAAATATAATAAAACCCATTTTTTTTATCTTTAGGTAACCTGCTGGATGAAGTCAATCTACATATACCTTTACAAAATGTACCAATTCCACATCAGGCTTACGAATCAAATTTGCTTAGTTGTCCAGATCGGTACTTTTTTAGTGCATAAGGTTGCCATTTTTGGTACTTTTTTATCGTTTAATGTTTGATTTTAGTACAATTTCCGTAAAATTCCAAAGTAGTAAAAAAACGTCAAAATGTGAAAAATCAGTCTAATTTGACATTTTCATTTTATCCGTCAGTTTATCCGTTTTTTTTGTGGTACAAATCCGTCAAAAACGGATAAATTCATCGAATTGGTCAGCCTGATCTCAACAGCCTATATAAACCCCCAAATCACCACAATTTATATGAGTGGTATATGTTGAATATTGTCATGTGGTACTTTTCAATTTTTATTGTAAAACATTGAATAATATATCGCTCGGGTACTTTCATTGTGTACATGTTATTTAGCCAACGTGTGCCATATTGAGCTGAGGCCGAAAGCAAATAGACTATATGACATACGGAGATCAAATGACTGGGCCGATATGAAAGATATACAGTAAAACCTTGATTTTATTGCCACTATCTATACAAACAAATGTAGTCATTATATAAAGGGCTTGACCCTAAATCGAGGGAGGCTTTTTAAGACAACCCTAAAAGAAATCGGTTCTGGAACTTCAAAATACCATGTGCGGAGTGGTAAAGTTATCGATGGGTATACATGATTGTGTAACTAGCTGAATCACAAGCTACATGTAGTAATTCGTATAGATATAGAAGGTATCGAACTCTTCTCAGGTAGAAAGTATGCAAAATGTTTTTTTTTTTTTTTTTTTTATTGTTTAAATTAAAGAAAAAATAGAATTTGCAACTGAAATACTTGACAACATCCAACATATACATTGATGGTTACATTGGATGCTTCAAAGAGCGTTTTTCAGTTGTCATGTGCTGATTTTTTATTTTTATTAAAATAATGCATTCAAAATCAGCACATGACACAGTTACAAATGACTTTCTTCTATTTTAACAACTATATGATCTATCAAGATAATCAAAGCATTATAAAAGTTGTATTTTGATAGACAGATAGACAATACAAGTAATATAAATGAGATTACGTTAAGAATAGGGTCAAATATATGTCCATATTCTCATTCTCAAGGGTTGGTTGGTCGAATGTTGCTTGACGTCGCATTAGCAACTATTCAGCTATTCGCAACGAGAACTATTTTATTAAACTCTATGGATTAATCTATAAATAATTTTGTGTATATATGTGAAGTGCGAGTGTGTTTTATGGTCTGCCTTGTACTAGCACGCACTCAGAGCAAGTTTACCGTGCTAGCTCACAGAGTCAGTACGCCGCAGACAAGCGTACCACTCCCCCAGTCACATTATATTGATACCAGGTGAACCAGTAAAGGCAAACGGCAAGGAAAATTCACTTTCCCACATGTGGTCTGAGCGGGACTCGAACTCACAGTAGTCTCATTCTCAAGGGATCGGATAACAAATATTTCTAATATATATTTTAGCATTTGACTTTGGAATTATGAACTAATTATAAAACTTGGTCCAATGTCTTGCGTTGAAAGATGAGATATTTTGGGCATATGTATCAAAAATAAACATTGCATAAATAGATTTTCTATAAATGACTCGATTGATATTTGTATACAATTATGTAATCTTGTTCTATTTCTGATCATTACTCTGAAATTTATAATTTTGATATTATAACTAGTTCTATTTTGATCAGGGCTTCTTTTATTTATGTTAACTAGTTTAATTTCTGACCTGGGCTTCTATCTAATGTTAACATGGTTCTTTACACTTAACAGAATATGGAATATAAATATCGAACGACCATTAATTAACTAAAAAATTATATATAAGTCCACTTTAAAATGTTTCTCCTTTCTAAAATTAACCAAATACGAAGGCAAATTAAAGATGTTTGTTTTGAATATAATAAATATAATCAATGTTTTTGAAATTGGCATGTACGAAATACTTCATTCGTTATTTCACAATACTTTTATATTTACTAAATATTAAATTCGTTCTTTCAAATTGATAATTCGTAGATACGAAATACTCAATTCGTTATTTCAAATTAATGGTTCCGAACTTTTATAGACCAACCCTTCACATTAAACAGATATACTGACTTCGACTTGGCTACCCTTTTGACTTACTTGACTTATTTCCGTCTCTCCGCGAGGAGAATCGGACCATTTATATAAGTTCTCAAGATTGTCTCTGTCTGTCGCTACTTTGGTTGCCTCAGTCCATAAATTGTACCCGAGCTCTTTTAGCTCTCTTCCGATGGTCCTTCTACAAGTCTCTTTGGTTTGTCCTTTTTCCCACTTCCCCTTTGGTGTTCAGATAAATGTCAGTTTTGTTGTTTTCCATTCTCAAAATGCGGTCCAGCCATTTCCATCTTCTTTTGATTGTGATGTTGATCATTTCTGCTCTGGCTAACCCAGTGCACTTATATTATTATATTTTTTTAATATAAACTGATCCTGTTAACGTTAACGAAACAAAATCGTGTTAAGGAAATCCTTTTAATCAGTTGATTTAATATTACATATTAATTTTATCAATGGAAATTATAGTTTTCACTAACTATTGAAGCTAAATTAACTTTTAAGAAACTGGTCTTTGAACTACGTTGTACGAACTGATGTTACTGTTGTTGTCCCGACTAATTTTAGGACCTAGGTGGTCGAGTTTAATTAAGCATGCTTACGGTCACGGCGCCCCTCATCACCTACGTTCGAATCCCACTTGTTTGAAAAAGTTTGTCAGCTGGCCTGCCGAAGGTCGGCTGTTTTCTCCCGGTATCCCGGCTTCCTCAATCATCCAAGAACTGATAAAAGAATCTTTACTGAGGCGTAAAACTCGATTATTCCATTATATCCCGCTAGTTTTGAACCACTGTGGTAGCTCAGTTGGTAGAGTGCTCGCTCCGTCGTGGATTCGATCTCCGGCCGGGTCCGACACAAGACTTGAAAGTGGGTAGTGACTGTTCTTTCGCCAAGCACTCGGCATTACGAAATGAAAGTTACGATTCTTTCGGTCGCGAACTTAAAATGAACGAAGTCCCGTGTCACGGTGGGCTTGGCACGCTAAAGAACCCTGCTGTATAATGCCATCAGCGCAACGCACAAGCAAAATTTCTGCACCATCACCTATAGCTGGCGAGCTCTCGATATAAGTTAAATATTCTTGACTGAGACGTTAAACTCCATTACTCCACTACACTCCACTAGCGGAGTAATAGTGCATAGACAATATTTCAACCACTATGCAACATTCTGGTGACAGCAAAACATCCCTGGACAAACATACATGTATTTGCATATTCGACTCCCGAGGTCGAACAAAGACATTTCTGGAAACCAACATAAGCACCACCGTTTAGGCCTTATTTTTTCAGTCATATTTTGACTGCGTTTTTCATTATTTCTGCTATAATGATAATTGACTATGATGACCGTTTTCAATTCATTGACAATAATCATGTGTACACACGTGATCACACACGAAAACTCAAGACAGCTTTAAAATATTCTGTTTTACATACGAACCCAGAAAATTATAAAAAATTATCTTGCTTCAAGCCTTGAAAACAAATATAGTAACAAGGTCTTGAAATATACTGTCCAATCTGTCTTAAAGGTCACCTCTATATAGGGTCACCAGCTTATAAAGGCCAGTAAAATTGTATCCCAATTGTTCTTTATTTGTATTATTTGAACCTGTATATAAAGACTGCCCATAAAGGCCACTTTTACTGGTTCTCTTGAGTGACCTATATAGATAGGTGTGACTGTACAAATTTATTTGAGCTTCGTGTGTGTGTGTGTGTGTGTGTGTGTGTGTGTGTGTTGATTTATACATTATTATAATGTATCGCAATACTTTTTATTCATCTAATTACTCATACGTTATATAGATTAATTGAAGTAAGTCCAATACAACATCAGGGGCGTGGCCAATGGGAATTATGTGTGACTTTATGCCTAGAGCTATCGTGAGATATGGTCAATTGATATTTTTATTTATTGTTTTTATTTCGTATTTTACTAAACAAATGAATAATTCAAAATTTATAACTAAATTAAAATTTAGCAAAAAATAAGGTTAATATAAAATAATTTGATTACGTTCTATTTTTTAAAAATATCATGCTTTTGAAAGAAATAATTGAAGCCATCTTTTCAAAACACCACAGTGAAGGCTTTTCACGTTAGTATTAAAATCATTACCATTTCTTAATCTGTCAGTAATTCCTTCCCTTGCTAGTCTGTATGAGTCAGTACGACGGTTTCAATGACTGCACTGTCGGAGCAATCTGTGACGTGGAATGGGAAGGTGACTTGATTTGTCAAGTAACAACCTGCCTACAGCCCTTACAGCCAATTCTCTAAATTCTACCCTCTTCTTAATAAGTGCCCGATTGGTGTACTGCAGCTCCTCTCACAAACTAGGTTAAAAATCTACTCTGACCTAGTGTGAGAAAGTTTGTCAACTCACTTTCCGAATGTTGCTGGGTGTTTTTTTTTCGAGAATCCCGCGTTCGGTAAAAGTGAAAGAATTGATCGCACGGTCAGTGGGGCGAAATACATCCACAGTTAGAATTCAGTAACAAACTGTGAATTTCTAAGTCTGCATCCTAGACAATTATGGTAACCAATGTAATTAATTCTTTATTTATTGATTGGTGTGTGTCGTAATTGTCGTGTAAAGGGTTTTTTTTTAAATTTATTTTTTGTGGAAAAATTTACCTATTGTACCAATGTTAATTTTAAAGTAGTTTCTTAATACAATTCCTCATCATTAGTGCTTTGACCAAAAATTGTGAAACATTATATAAATGATTTGTTGAAAAATCTATAAAACAAAAATGGATAATCAAAGAAAAAATTTAATATACATTCAAACCTGTCTATAAAGGCCACCCAAAGGAACCAGTAAAAGTGGTCTTTATGGGCAGGTGGCCTTTATATACAGGCTCATATACTATGAATAAATAACAATCGGGATAAATTTTACTGGCGTTTATAAACAGATGACCCTTATACAGAGGTGGTCTTTAAGGCAGATTGGACTGTAAAAGATACATCAATGTAGTCGTTTTATACATGTATCTGCTTAAGATACTCTACAATTATCATCGGAAGACGAAGTTTCTGAGACCTGGCAGTAATTACAGGCAGCTGATTGATGTTGCTAAGTACACTAGAACTAGCTGGGTCAAGTGGTTCTAACATCTTTATTTCAAAGAAATGTAAACTATTATGATACAATCTTTAGCTGGTAATTACTTGTATCCGATAAAATCAGATTATAAAATATTCATCTAGTCCATAAAACTGCCGCATATTTTATACCTGTGTATATATAATTTTCTATAAGACGGTAAATTTTTGAGATATTTCCATGGCAACATATTATTAATAATAATTGTGGTAATGAAATGAAATCGTTATAAATAAAACGGTTCAGAATCGTACTAGAAGATGAAGATGACGGGCATTGTTTCGGGGGTCTTTGTTTTCACAGAAGTGTACCGAAGATGTTTTCGTGTTTACTCTTAACGAATGCTTGTTAACAGAAAGAATCACAAACATACAAATCCATGTCTAAACACAACCACCACCACCACCCCAAAAAAGTAAAAACAACGTACCAATCAATGTCCAAACCACAACCTCCCCCCCCCCCAAAAAAAAGTAAAAAACAAACACACCAATCACTGTCCTAATCACAAACCCAATGGGATAGTAACAGCAACATTCCGATCCATGTCAAAATCACAAAGCAATAGTAAAAAACAAACAAACTAATCCATGTCAAATTGCAATCCCAAAGAACATACCAATCCATGTCCAAATTAAAAAGCCAATGGAAAAGTTAAAAACGTTGAAACTGCCAATTTAGTTAAACAGGTGAACATCCACCAGGAAAGCGAGGCTGGGCGCTTTGAAGGGAAAGATAAACACCTCCTGTTTAGCCATCTACATCAGACATGTGTGTAATTAAATCGAGATTGAAAGAAAAAAGGGAACTTTGTGGCGTCAAATATAAAGTTTTGATAATATATATCTCAAGGATTACTTTGAATACATATCACCAATACTGTGAGTACCATTAATAATTTCGGGCCCTTGATAAGCTTAGGATTACAATACTCGTGTTCAACATTTTGTTTGCGAGCAGGTTGTTTCGGTATAGTAAACACGCTCTACCATAGCGTTTAAATTGTGAAAAATGCTAGAACACTATAAGCAACAGAAGCATGTATATATGATATAAAACTATAAGATGGGAAATGAAAACTAATTATAAATATGTTAGAAATGTCATGTCCATGTAGTTTTAATTTTCCGTCTAAGTTATGTCTTAGATCTTAGAAAGTAGCCAATCCATGGAAGAGCATGAAACAATATAATAATATAATCAAATGATAAAAGATAAAGAATATTATTAGTACTGCCACCTTGTATTGATCATAAAATTTACTATGCCTTTTTGTCAAGTAGCATAGTTAAACTACACGTGTAAGGCCACTTTCATTCCAAATTATGACCTTCGTCATCACAGTATTGTTGATAAGTTTGATGTTTGATTGCCCTGGATATATTTGACGTCCCGTAGTTCCATGTTCCTTTCACGCAATTTTGATTACACATGTGGTGGGTGTAGCTATCTAAATAGAAGGTGCTTACCCTTTCGGACCATCCGACCTCACTTTCCCGTTTAACCTAACTTGTCAGTTCACTTTTTACTTTGCTTCTGGATTTTGATTCGAACATGGATTAGTATGTTTGTTTTTTATTATTTAACAACCAATTGTTCTTAAATACGCTTTTTTGTCGCTATTGATTGTTGAATTCAAAAGGCATTTGATGTTTTCAATATCAACATTACTACGCAAACATATACAGATCTCATACATGCTGACGTGTGTAAAAATAAGTATTTCGTATACATATGCGCAATTCAAAAATTAAAGTACTATTTAGAAAATACAAGATGGCTATTGAAATAATGCGAAATCATTTTTCTGAATAAATAAAATATCCCGAAATTACAAAACAACTTCTGCGAATACACTAAGTAGTTTTTCGTTTTTACAAAATATTTTCTTTTACAAATGTCACCTATGGGTTCCGGATTTTCCAAGAAAATTGTTCGTTCAAATCAGTATCGTATTCACTCGGTCCCACTTCCCTACGTTTACGTGTTTAACCTGAATTGTTTCAAAGTTGTTACTTTACTTTGGGATTATGATTTGAACATACATTAGTATATTTGTATTTGATACATGTAAATGTTCTTTGAAAAATTAAATGTGTATCTTTTTTGGTACTACTATGATATTGTCTATGTATATTACATATACATGTGCCAGTTTTAATTTTACAGCACTAGACGACCGTTTCGGAATACAATTCCTCACCAGTAGTGCTTGGACCAAAATTATAAAACAATAATTGTTATCAAAATGTTGAAAAGATACCCAACAGGACCAAAATATATTTTATCAAATTTAGCATAGGAAATACTTTGCATGAAGGAGTATACCTTAGTTTGTGAGAAATTTCAAATTTTAACTAGCAGTAAATTTAGACAATAATAATACGGGAAATGTCCCGGCGCGAAGCGCCGGGAATTTCCCGTCTATAGGTAACACGTATGTATTATGACGTCATAGAAAATTGTGGAAAATTCTATAGACCGTACGTCCAAATCATTTGACGCCGCGCGTGCACCACTTTTCTTCACTTTTCTCAAGGCCATTGAAGGGGTCAAATCGACAGGTATGGGGGAAAATCTCGCCTGTCTCGTTCATCAGAAATGAAACTAAGAAACGATTATCGTGAAAATAATTCATTGAAACAAGTAATAATTTAAATAGGTTGATCGAATACCAAATATTTACGTTTCTTTCGCCGTTCTGGCTGATCTCCAAGTGTAGCGTTTCAAGGTTCGCGATGACGTGATTTCTTTTGATTGGGTCAAAGTTCAATTCAGATCGATAACCACCGTAAGCCAATCAGCGACCGACTTTCCCACGTGCATCAACCATGATCACACAGTATACAATGCGGGAAGATACAAAATTTGCCGATTTCAAGTTAGATAAATCGATAACCATAGTTACCTGACACAAAACTATTACGAGGTTAGCATAACCACAGTATACGACTTCTACGGTAACTCTTTTTCACATATTATTACTTAATTGAATCAAAATTTTGAGTGCATCTGTGACCCTCGCTGAATGCAGTGTAAACAAAAATGGCGTTCGTCAGGACGGGAAAGACGTTTTCACAAACGATCGATTTTTAAGAAAAATAATAAAATGCGTTTTTCGAAAGAATTATTTAACAGTTATTTTAACAGTTCTTCCCAATAATCATTTTTATGAAAATACAGATAAAATTTATTGAATTTATTCCGAATTTAATGTAAATATTGACAAATCCTCTTGTTTGTTTACATGTGACGTGAATATCATGATCAGCTGATCGAGCTGGACCAGTTTGACTTTAAGGTGCTGACTAAAACTGACTTCAACTACAATGACTGCACTCATCAAAAATCTAACTTGGACATAACTGATGAGGAAACTGTACATGTTGTGCAATGAGATGGACCGCTGTCCCAAAAAGTTGTGATGAAAATAACAATAATAAAACATTCATGTTGAGTTTAGCAGCTGAATGTAGTTGCGATCCACTTAGGTAAGGTCTGAATTGACTCCTTGAAAACCTCCAGGGATGGCGACTGGACTACTGATGCTGGCAGGGGATTCCAATAATTTAGTTCTCGGAATGAATATAAAAATTTTAACTAGGGTAAAATCAACATTACCTTCTTCAATATCCCAGACTTGGTTCTCGAAAAAAAAGTTGGTATAAGTGAATAAATGCCAATTTCCACTCCACCATCCACATAAGCAACCATTTCAATATAAATCTTAAAGCACCATCTTTCTAGTATATCATCCCAGAATGTTTCATTTCAATTTAGGTGAATAATGAATAATCTTGACTGGGGTAAAAAAAAACTCCAACCCACCATCTTGGAATTAACCGTCTCGATATAAGTGAAAAAGCATTTTTAACTCTCCGGGGCTGGGGCTCTTCATGCAGTGAAATTTAAAGGGGCTGGGCTAAAATTAACATTATTTCGGTACAAGCCTGTCAAGTTTTAATCATATCATTTGTCACTTGCAATGGTGTGTGCTTTAGAAAATTCTCATCATGGTACTATATATGCCTGTGGATGTTGAAGGTGTAAGAGGAGCTTACCCTCATACCATATCGGGTTGTGGGTTAAAGGTGCTGCCTAACAGAGTCACAGACGAGCATTCCACTCTCAATTAATATAATTCTATAAACAGTCGATAATCTATCCTTTAAGCCAAATGTGGCTTGCAAAATGAGGAAGCAGTAACTCAAATTTTGAAGTATTGTCATGTATAACACAAGTCAGGTTGGAACCAAAAACCTTCCACTCTCCAAGAGGATGCTATACCATTGAGCAACCAAGGCGGTCACAAACAGAATAGATAGTTGACCAAGGGATATTGCAAGCCTAGGCTTATCAGGGCCTTCGGCAAAAAGTTTTATGACCATCATCACTGTATTGTTGACAAGTTTGATGTCTCTGTGTCCAATATTGACCTGGATGTTTTACTTCCATGTTCTCTTCACTTAATATTGATTACACACGTGGCCGGTGTAGCTAGCTAACAGAAGGTGCTTACCCTTTCAGAAAACTCGGTCTCACTTCCCTAGTGGAAGTTCGCGTGTTTAACCTAACTTGTCAGTTTCAAAGTTTTTCTAACTTTACTCCCGGATTGTGATTTGGACATGGATTAGTATGTTTGTTTTTCATTGGTATAACTGCTTCATTAATTGAATGGGGCAATCTTGAACTGTGATATGATACACATCTTGTTTTAAGAAACAGGAGTAGTTATTTATGCAATCCATAAATCAGTAGATTAAATTATTCACATGGTATGGTAAAAAGTGATTTAAGATGAGAAGACATTACAACGTGAGAATGTTGTCGTGATATGGATTAGTATATTCACTATATTGGGTAATTGAATAGCCTTTTGTGTCCCTGATAAGATCATACCAAAACTCAGTTCTGTGTGACAGAACATGATTGAAAGATGAGGCAAGAACTCGGCGGTAGTTAACTATAGTCAGTCCCACTAGTATTTGGTGAGACAGTCACAAAACAATGTGTGTCATCCCTTTTTTGGGTGTGCGTGTGTGTGTGTGTGTGCACAATAACCCGATAATAAATTTGGACATTTCCCGGGATAGGCAATGCCTATTTTCATATTAACAATAATATTAATACACAATTATGGCCTACTGAGTTTTTTTAAATCCTCGGAGCACCAGACACCAGCAGAAATATGGCTCAGTGGTTTAAATTACATATCATTTATCTCATTAAGTCTTTATTAAACCAATTTGTTTGGTATAAGTATAAAACCTCGGAGCACCAGACACCAGCAGAAATACGGCTCAGTGGTTTAAGTTACATATCATTTATCTCATTAAGTCTTTATTAAACCAATTTGTTTGGTATAAGTATAAAACATTCACAATAACAACCAGGTAGTTTGATTATGTTTATACTAATGATCATGTGCTCGTTTCTTAGATCCTCTTTACTCCTTCTGTATATCTAAGTTACAGTTTAACCAATTCAGTTTTAATGATGCTGAACTGATTGTGTTTGACCTTTATCAGCGGGGTCATGACTGATTTAAGGCAGTTCACGTTTGTTTTGTTGTGGCCCCCTGAAGATCTCAATAATAAATTATAAATTTAATGACTTTATCTGTCTTAAATCAAAACGTATCGTTCAATGTCAGGAGGATGTTTATAAAGTTCACAAGAGCTGGGTTAAAATGAGGAATCAAAATATATGATTTATTACAATATGTTTGCAGTGTTAAATTATCGGTAGGCTGTGGTCGTCGTCGTCGTCGTCGTCGTCATCATCATCGTCGTCGTCGTCATCATCATTATCAATTAGTTTATTAGTGTCACATAAAATCAAACATATTAAATATATACGAGTATAGCACTTGTTAATAAAAAATCTATACTACAGCAAAACCGTCATATAAAAACCACCCAAATGAGTAAGATTTGCAGGAGACTAGTGGCTGTAATTTTACATCTTTATCTATTTATTATTTATTTTTCTGAAGTAAGCCTGACCCCACCCCCAACTCAAAATAGCCCTGTTCTAGCCCTGCCTAAGGAACATAGACAATATAGCATATGGTCTTTATATATTATAGTTTTTGGTTTAAATATGAAGTGAAGGGACTTAAAATTAACGGTGTCATTGAACAGAGGTGGTCGCTACAACATGCTTTACTGTTTACTGTTTTCCCAAGAGGCATTGGCTATAAACCTGATTTAAACTTGTTTGTTAATTCGGACGGTCTATTTTTAGTACATATCAAATGGTTTATCAAACTAGATTTTAAAATTTGATACAACATTCAAAATATTGCAGATTTGAATGTTGATGCCAAAAAACACTGATCTATCTCTGGGAATATTACACACATGCAAAAATAAATGCATCAGTGGGAACGAATTTAACCTAAAAACTAAATATAACATATCAGCGTCAAGATTCATGTTTTAAATTATGAAACTTTTAAGATAAGTGATTAGACAACGAGCAACCTTAAGAGAACCTCCTTGGGTAATTGTTTATATTATATGAATGATCAAAGAAGCCACGGATACAGATTGTGTAAAGTTTGGTTGTTATAGACCTATCTTGGATACGTTATAATAATACTGGTTGTCAGTGACCACAGTTCTTGCCGTTTCTGATTTATCTCCGAGTTTCTGTATAGTCATAATTTCTGACAGAGTTAGGTATATATGGTAGAATACACGTGTGTTTGTAATGAAAGGAGACATCATAAGTACTAGAGCTTTATAACTACAGATCACTTACTGCAGAGAAAGATGAGTAAATGATATGTATTGTCGCACGAGACATACTGATTTTTATCTGCAGAAACGGAAATAAAAGAAACTGATTGGACAAAGCTGACTTGTTACTTTGTTTCCAGGGTAATTATTTTTCCTGTTTATTAGTGCACAGTTTTCTTTGCCAGTGCACGTGCCATCTCTGTTGGATCACATAGAAAAACTTCTGTTTAAACAGCGTAGCAGACGACAGCAAAAAGGACATCCAAAATGGCGCACGAACGACGTCCATCTTTGACCATTTTAATGGACTTTTAGGAGAACAAGCTGGATTTTTGGAATATGGCCTTAGTACTATCACTCATCCTCAAGCACAATTTACATCAAGTGACAATTCTGTTGAAATTCAATTAAAAATGGCAAATCCGCTTAAAATGCATTGTAAATTACTTCGTAGTAGCAACGACAAGGATATGACAGAGTACACCTTCAAGAATTACAAAGACCCAATGGTCAACTTCTTTGTGAATATGCCCGAACCCGGTTACTACAAGTTCATGATTTTCGCAGGTCCAACAGGAGCAGCCGCACCCAAAGATTTGCCAAACGTATTTAATTACCTTATTCACTGCATTCCAATGGTACCAAAGCCTGTTTATCCCTTCCCGAAAGCTGAACATGAATGGATTTGTGGATGCTTGTTGCACGACCCGATGTGTATCGTCAGCAACAACCTAAAGGATGTCCACTTCAAGCTTAAGTTGCCACATGCCACTGAGTGCCAATTAGAAGCCAACGGGGATAAGTTTAAGTTGGAAGAGAAAGGCTACGAGAATGATAAGTATTGGGTGGGAAGGTTTAACCTTACACCATTCAGAGATATACCTGCAAAGCTTGTCGTCAAAGCACATTTTCCAGGCTTACGGGGTAACGTAGACTTGCTTACATATGAGATTAGTACCGCTAAAGAGGCTATTCCAGTAGATGATTAGCTGTAAGAACTACTTAGACGAACACACCTGTATATACCCTGTTTTATTTTTTACCCCTACTGCTATTGTGTGATGTTTTTGGCTTGCCTATGTGTGTGACGATGGTACCTGATTGAAGAACAAAGAAACAAAAGCTCAGGTAATGTATTATAAAAATATAGAAGCATGTCTCACATGTATAATTGTATGTTTGTATTCACTGACTTTTTTAAACTATGTGTTTCATTTATGATATAAGACAGAGAATCCGTTATAACGGTTAGCCAACAGTTTATAAAAGTATCGAGTAGCATTTCCAATTATAGCGCCGTTTGCGATGATAGATTTTCTCACTTTGCTCGGTTGATAAAAAAAGTGTAACTAAAGTTCTATTAGATTAAATACCCATATGTCAACTGAAGTGACGGTTTTAAATAAAAAAGCGTTAAATTTTGTTATTATATGCTGTTTTTACGCGAATTATATTATTTATATAATATACCATTTATAAAGCTTATTCCATATTGGCTTCACTTTCTATATACAAATTATACAATTATATCCGGAACACTTGACCTGACGTCACTTCCTGTTGTCAATATCAGACGCATCACTTATGTGACGTTAATTCCTTTATTAAGCCTAGATTGGAACATACGTTACAATGTGCTTTCATTTTCCTCTTGTTTTGTGATTTTTCTGTATTACTTTTCAATATTCTCTTGTTCAGTTGATATTTTTTGTTGTCTTAATGTTGTTTTTATTGTTGTTTAGTGTTTGTCGTTTTGTCTTCATTTTTTACAACTGTAATCAGTTTCATCAGATTATTTTTTTCCTATCGATAAATTAATTTTTATATGATTTTATAATGAGCGTTGCCAGTAGTTTTACAGGTACGACCAACCAAATGGAACAAATGGTAATAAATTGGTATTTTACCTGTTTCCCTTTACACCCACATTTTTTGTTATAGCATGATTACCAACCGTTACCCTTTTACCCTTTAATATTTTTTAAAGACGCGTGAGTTGGACTTTTCCCTTTACCTCTGAATACCGAATAGAGCATGACCGTCCAAACCATTTCACTTGCCCTTTTTTCCAACTTAATTTCTAAATTCTTTAGTTTTGAGACGAGTGAATGGGATTTCCCCCTTTTACCTTTACATACCCAAAACAGCATGACAGTCTAAACCATTTTGTTTGCCCTTTTCCTACATATCAATTAAAATTTATACCAAACATTACCTTTTCCATTTTTAATTATTTTCTTCAGTTTTAAGACGTGTGAATTGGGTTTCTCCCTTTATTTCTACATACAGCATGACCTCACCCTCCAGACCATTTTGTTTGCCCTTTTTTCCAAATTACTTTGAATTAAAAATTGATACCAAACGTTACTTTTTCCCTCTTTATTTTATTTCTTCAGTTTAAAGACAAGTGAATTGGATTTCTCCCTTAACCTCTACATACCCAAAACAGCATGACAGTCTAAAAAATTTTGTTTGCTCTTTTTTCCAAATTAATGTCAAATAAAATTTATACAAATGGCACCTTGATTTTCGAATCCTTGCATGGTTATCTGTGTCAGACAGTGTGTCCTTTTTCACCTATTCATCCCTACCAAAGTAATGGATTATTTGAGAGCATTGTTTTTTCTGAAAATAAAATCTTTACATTAATTAAAAGTAACATAAAATATGACAAGTATGTTCATTTTAATTATTTTCATTTTTAACTATTCCTAGTGATTGATTACCACCACCATCATCATCATTTCCATAATCATCATTACTATAATCACCACCAACACTAACAACACCAAACAGCACCAAACATCATATCTTCTTCAAACTATAATCTTCAAGAGTGTAAAGCAATATCTTAAATTACTAATAAACTTAATTCAATTTAAATCAAAACTTACATTTTTAATCCTACCTATTGGATATCAAACATGCTCTCTCTCTCTCTCTCTCTCTCTCTCTCTCTCTCTCTCTCTCATATTTAACATTACAAAGCTTTTACAATCCTTCTGCTAAGTGACAGAATGAATTATACTTGAGTTCGAAAACATACACATCATGTGTGGTTTTGTCAAAATCAGTAACTCGTATAACATGTATCTGTTTAAACAAGAAGGGATGTTTAATGTATAGAAGTCCAAAAATAAACATACTGTAAAATACACTTTGGCAATGGTTTCAGAAATATGTTAGTTTTTAAAATTATTTTTAATTCGTTTATCAGTTTCATTACAGCTTCATGCTATGTCAAGATGTTTTGGTGGTTTTTATTTCAGATTTTTCTAAAAGTAAGTCAATATCTCGTTTTTCTCGTATTTAACCAGACAAGTGTACTTTTAATTGAGTGTTTTCTATAGATAAGAGCAATTATATAATAACGAATCGTTAGGTTATGCTTTCAGATCCCTGTTTTATGGTGTGAAAATGTAACAAAAAATTAGGTCAAATGTAATAAACTTTCTATGTTCAATTTATGTGCCAAAAGATCGTACTGTATTGAACATTTCATAATTTTTTCATGATTTTTTATAATTATTTCATTTGTATAATTTTTTAGAAAAACTTTGGGCGGGAATATAAGTTTTTTATCTTCAATATCATAAGTGGCTTGTCAAAACGACATCAAAATGATGCAATTCTGTTAACTTTCATTAAAAATTGGCAGGCACTTTATCAAATTTTTGGAGGTTTCACTTTTAAGAAAACCTGAGTGATTTTGATGTGTAAACAGGTACAATTTAGTTTAATAGGTATGTGGGAAAATGCATGCAGTTTTACAGTTAAGGAATTATTTGAAAAAGGGAACTTCAGCAAATAATAGTAGTAGTCAAAAACAAACAACTTATCCATGTCTGAATCACATTTCAGAAGCAAAGTAAAATCTTTAAAATTGACAAGTTAGGTTTAACACCATAGGCGTGAGGCTGGGGGCTCCGGAAGGATATGATTGCATGGCATCCTCAAAGTCTAAATATAAACTAAATGTTCTCATAGATTGGAAAATTGTTGATAAGCACATACGCATGTATTTAATCAATAAGAAGCCATACATGTGACAAATATAAAGGTTTGAAATGCCACAATAATAGATTTGAGATTGATTAATAGACAAATACATATTGAAAACTCTAGAGAAAAACAATTGGCGAAAACACATAGGCTTGAAATATACATGGAATGGATGAAAAAATCAAATGTTGACTTATAGTGGTAAAGTGTTAAGTAGCCCAATCAAATATATTTTAAATTAGTTAATCATCATTTAGCATATTTACAAACTCTTGTTGTAGTGCAACCTAGTTTGTAAGTATTACACCAACCGTTGGTGAACAGATAAACTTTCATATAAGCAACTTACAATAATATTAAAACGGTGTTTAAAATGGTTGCGCTGTTGAAACACGCGCTTTACAACAAGAGTTTTTGTGCTTGAACGCACGTATTTTAAAAAAAAAGATACTTGTTTTCTTTGCTGTAATCCTTTAATTGGCAGAAAAGACAAGCTACATCATTCTGATTTTTGGAAATCCCATTGCAGTTTTGTTCAATTTACCGAATGTCTTCAAAAAGTTTTATGGCCGTCATCACAGTATTGTTGATAAGTTTGATGTCTCTGTGTCCAGGATTGCTTTGGATATATTTGACGTCTCGTAGTTCCATGTTCCTTTCACACTATTTTGATTACACACGTGGCGGGTGTGGCTAGCTAAACAGGAGGTACTACCCTTCCGGAACACCCGGCCGTCTCACTTCCCTGGTGGAAGTTCACGTGTCTAACCTAACTTGTCAGTTCCAAAGTTTTTACTTTGCTTCTGGATTGTGATTCGGAAATGGATTAGTATGTTTGTTTTTGATTCATTATAACCTTCTGAATTGACACACTTGGCTATTTCTTACCTGCATATTTTAGCAGTATGATTACAACGGTGTTTCAGTTGGTTGCATTGTTTTATACGAATGTTATGATTTAAAAGTGTTTGTGTTTGAACTTAAGTATTTCCAGAAAAGATCTTTATGCTTTTTTGTTTAATCTTGTAATTAGCAGAAATATTTCATAAATTTATCAGAAACTTTAATCAACTGTCCAAAAATCATAATGACATAGTTTGGCGTATATACAATAATCCAATGGTTAGTTAAAACTGACTGGTAAGTAGTTAACTTGATATGAACCGGACTTGAATTAATAATGGAAAAATATATATATAAGTTCCTAGATTCTTCTTTATGATAGTTGTACAACGAAGTAGGCTGCTTGCAAATAAATTGTTGACTCGAGGATATTGCAAGCCTAGGCTTATCAAGGCCCTCAAAAAGTTTTATGGCCGTCATCACAGTATTGTTGATAAGTTTGATGTCTCTGTGTCCAGGATTGCCCTGGATATATTTGACGTCTTATAGTTCCATGTTCCTTTCACACAATTTCGATTACACACGTGGCGGGTGTAGCTAGCTTAACAGGAGGTGCTTACCCTTCCAGAGCACCCGGCCTCACTTCCCTGGTGGAAGTTCACGTGTCTTACCAAACTTGTCAGTTCCGAAGTTTTTACTTCGCTCCTGGATTGTGATTCGGACATTGGATTAGTATGTTTGTTTTTGATTATATATACATACTGTCGGAGTGTTTGTGACAGTGAATTGCATAACTGTCATAGATATCCAATAATTTCGGAAAAAGTTTGGTATTTTTATTTACTTGAGCATAGGTAAATTGAATCGGTATGTGGATCTGTGAATATCGGATATCACTGTGAATATTAAAACGCTGTCGTTATGGAGCTTTTACATGTCGAAATATCATCCAAATGGCGAATCTTTATCAGTATGAAGCACAATACGTAGCCATGGACGCCATTTCCGCCACATCACCCTTTCAATATTTGTAATTATCACTTTTTTACAGAATCATTAAATGGTAAACAAGAATGCGCAAAACGATTTTCAATTACACACGATTTCAGTTTGTTGATATAGTTTGGCAAATGTTCTGTTTCATCGTTTCCAGTTTTTAGGAACACATGTCTTAAGAAAGATTATCTCGAGTTTTCCCATCATGGAATAACATGTGTTTTAACCACACCACTACTTCCTAATATTTACAATTGGAATTTATTTGCTTCAATAAAGTATTTGACAACTTTGCAACTTCATAAAGACATTGATCAACGCGCTGACGTGATGACGTCATATGTCAAATGCTCTCGTTGACTGACAGGAAACGACCAATTTTTATGAGGAGGTGTACCAACCTTGCATTTCAAAATTGTTTTCAAATTAACATGGAAAATGTGAGACGGCAATTAAATCAATTTTATAAATATTGTAAATATAAGAAATAAGGTAATTTTCCAATTTTTGCACAAAAGGCTTCGTCTTTTATGCAATTTGAGACAGCCCATTATACTTTGCAAGTTCATAAAGACATTGGAAAATTACCTTATTTCTTAAGCATTGACCATCATCTTGTATATCTCATTCAGTGTTATCATCACTGATATTTTAAGAACAAATTAGTTTTACAACACGAATTTTCATCTTAACTTTTTTAAACCAAAAACAAAATTTTTCACATATGTTGTTATGCTCATTGGGGATTTAATACGGCTAATACAATATTGCAACACCGTTTCTCTGATTAAGACTAACACACACCAGACCTTTAGATGGCAGTACCATGCTGTTATACCAAGGTGCTTGTTTCTTCAAACTTTAAAATAAATTATTAGTTTTAAAAGGAAACATCTGCTCAGGATGAAGATTTACTGGTTTTTTATTCTGAAGATAAGACATATTTTAATAATGAACTATCGTTATCTGTAAGATTTTCTGTGCAGCTGAGTTTTAACGTTTTTTATCGAAAGCATGTCCAAAGTATTGAAAATCAATACTCTCAGTGGATTAACCAACACCTGGAATGTATGTTCGAATATTGAAAACCACTTTACGTCTTGTAACATTTAGAATCAATAATATGATAAACAACAAAATGGGGGTCATCCGTGTATCACTGAATACCTATATACATGTACTGTTTTTCAACAATACTCGTAATACCACAAAACCGAGTTCACGTGCATAACTTAAATTGCCGGTACAATTATTTTTACTTTGCAATGGGATTGTAATTTAGGCATGAATTGGTATGTTTAATTTTTCACTTGCTCTAGCACGGAAATAAACTTGTGATGAGAAACTCCCACAAAGAGTTTTTTATTATTGTTACATCAAATATAAGTGGCATGGCGCAAATTAACAAAATATGGATTTTCATAATAAATAAATCTGAAAATAAATAAACACGAATATAAGTAAATAGATGTGCTAATATTAATGTATCCACAAGATGGCCTGTAGAAATTTAGGTGCGCAGGATCTCTTCCAAGTCAGTCGAATCAAGAACTTCTTGACATTTAGATTATGAACCCAAAAACGTCTGTGGTTATAAAATGTAGATTTCATCAATGGCCATGGGGCCCAGAATCCAAATAGAGGCCATACAATGGAAGCACATATCTGCTTTATCAAAATAAATTCAAAACCTATTATTCAGCTGACCAACTATAATGTCAACAGTGGTTTTTTATTCGTAAGGGTCCTGGCCAATTATAACACTGCTGGAATCATTATATATCACTCTGAACTTGGGATTTCTATGCTAATATAAAATAAATGAACTGAGAGATAAGAGTTGCTATTAAAGAAAAAGGAGGGAATTGGAAATCTTTAGCTAATGTGTATTGCTTTACACGACAATGATCATATGCACAAGTCAAAGAAAAACAAAACCAACAATCCTAAAATCCAGATCTAGCCACTAGTGATTTATCCATTTTTGAATTCTAAAAATCCCATTTGCTGAAAACTTGATTACCAGATAATGGTGAATGGTGTGACTCCTAACAGACGACTTCTATTCCACAAGATATATTAGTAGATCTGAAATAAAATTGAGGTTAATGGGAATATATTGTAACATGATACGTTCAGCTGCTGTAATATGAACTTTTGACCTTCTTTCGTAATACGTGTAGTCAGGTATCCGTGGCTGATTCAATGACCATCACAAATAAAACTGCTAATTGTAACGTGTTTATGATTTTTCTCGTAATTGTTCAGGCACCAGTTTCATAAAATGTCCCTAAATCTTACAAACTTCATAATAATTGCTTTAGAATGTATGGTATTTAGGAATTTCAAAGTGTCATATTTGAGGGCCAGTTCAAGCTTATACATCTGTATTTATTTGTGAAAAATGTTTATTGGTAGTTTCAAATGATTTTTCCAAAATTTGCTAAAGTTTCTGAAAGGAAAAAAATTAGTTTGGGAATGAACAAACATATTCGTCTGTTTTCAAATCACAATCCAATCAAAAACTAAATTAAAACTTTGTAAACTGGCAAATAAGTTAACACGCGTACTTTCAAACGACAATTGAGTTCTGGTGCTCCGGACGGGTAAGCACCTCGTGTTAAATTGGGCCTACACGCACAACGTGTGAAATTAAAATTGAGAATGAAAAGAACATGAGACTATTGGAAATCAAATATATCCAGGATAATTTTGGATACATAGACATCTTACTTATCAACAATATTGAGATGATGGCATTAAAACCCTAACAATTTCAGGACCTTGTTTATGAAGTGTGGAAGGAAATATATATATAAACCATATACTGTACCTATCTTTAACGATATCTTCATTAGATAATTGAAATCATGTTTAGATGAGTATTAAGAATTATGAAGCTTTTATCTATAAAATATATATAATTATCTAGTAAGTGAAAATATCAGATCTTTAAGAGAAAACTCATGTAAAATTATATAAAACATGATTACATCAAAAATATATATTATGTAATGACGTATAATATACCGTAAATGAGAATAATGACATGTTTTTTGTACTAAAAACATTAGAGGTTGAAGAAAAACAAGGTCATAAATAACACATAAATGTAGATTTCAATATAATAGTACAATGTTGAAATATACTCAATCAAAAACAAATATACATGATACAATTGCGTGCTCAAATCCAATTTAAAGAAGCAAAATTAAACAAACCATTCAAAACTGACATATGTAGTTGACAAGGTGAACTTACACCATGGAAATCAGGCCGGGTGCTCTGGAAGAGTAGGACATCTTGTTAAGCTAACTGCATTCATCAAGTGCGAATTGAGGCATTGAGAGGTAATGTGATGCGCAAGAGTACACTTTAGACCACTATATCGAAACCTTTTTTTAAATAAGGAACGGAACACCACGTGGATGAAATCAAAAATTAAGTTGCACAAAATTTAGATACTTTTTGTACATCTAGAACATTTAATATTTATACAGACCAAAGTTGTATCAACAAGCAACCTTTATATATATAAAATGTTCTGTCCATTATGATATAGCTGGGGGTTTCTATATATAAGCTACAATCTATATGCCAATTCATGAATGAACTTCTTTTTTATGTCGAAGTAAACAAATTACGTCATACAGGTTAGGGAGTCAGTTGAATTAACTTTTGACTACGGCTTGATTTACTAATCTGTGCAGAGTAATTTATATATTTATCTATATAAATTAAAGAGTTCACGTTCATTTAAAAAATTGACTGGACTCTTCAAGCATCATTGAACCACTTAGATACAGAATGTATGTTAGTAAATCCGGCGCCAAGGGTATCATCAAAAATAAATAATCATAATTCTTCAATGGCATTCTAACTTAAATTTCATCAAGGTCATCATTTTTACATCAACAAGACAGCGTTTGATAACCACACACATCTAAAACAAACTGATAACTTTCTGGACGTTGGAACATTTCTTGTTTCTTGATATCAAAACTAAAATCCATCAATTAATATATTGTTCAAAACGTTTTATACATGAAGGCAAACAAAAAGTCAAGGCCAAGAGTGTGATGCAGTAATGTTGTTTTACACCCCAGTCAAAATCCTCCCATTTAAACCACGGCGGCCAGTTCAGAGACGGTTAAGGAAACCGGAAAGCCAACAGAAAACCACCGACCTTTAGTAGACTTTTGCACTCTAGGATCTGATTTTGGATTCGAACTTAGGTGGCTTTGTTATCTGTAAGCATGCGTTTAGACTACTCTATCAAGCTTAAGAATATCGAGACGAGTAAAAAGAAAACAACATGTGAACCGTCTTATCTTTGTCGGATTCACATTTTTACATGTATTAGGAATTACGTAATGATTGATAATCAAGTGAAATGTATCTAAGCATTGATTCTTGTAATTAGACATTAAGACGTGAAATGCTCGTCTACCTCTTACATAAGTGGTGCAAAGGTTTTAAACAGTAATTATATATACATCTAATTTTCTCATTTCAACATCTTAGAAATATTTCGATTTCCAAAATTTAGGCCCGAGCACTACTAATGTGGCATTTTTTCCGAAAATCCCGTCTATAATGCCACAAACTTATATATATGTTTAGTAATAACTTCAACAACTTTGCTGGTGTCTATGCTGTGAACTAGAGGGATGGTAAACCCAGGAACCAATACAAATTATTTTCAAATAAACATTGTTCATACAAACTATCTTCTAATTTTTTCATTTCTTAAAAAACTGTACAATGTTTAATAGTTCAAAGTATTGCCTTAGTTGATTTATTAAAATATATTTTTCTCATTTTAGCATCTTACAATTTCAGTGGATTAAAAAAAATTTGGTTTGAGCACTACTGATGAGGAATTTTATCACGAAACGGTCGTCTAGAGCTGCAAAATTAAAACAGATTTAATATATACTCTATTAAAGTTAAGACGCAAGGTATAGACAACTTAAACACACGACAATATATTAATTAACAATCATTATCAACATAACATTGAGTCTTTAATTCCAGGTTTTTTGATAGGTATACATGTTATTTCTTCAAGGTGTTTATCAACATCTATCAAAAAGTACCAACATGCTTCTTTACCACATGCTGGTTAATGGTTTCAAGTACTAGACATTTTCACCCTAAGGAATATGAACGATTTAGCATCAATTTATACTTAATCTTACCACATAAATGTACTTTGAGTTTGGAAAAACGAGTGTAAACTCCTTGACATATTTTACCTGGAGCCATAAATCAGAATCAGTAATTAATCTATTATATCATCAAGGTAGTTAAATTTCATTAAATGCAATCCATGCATTACAGTGCAGACATGTTGAAAGTTGAACACCATGCTACTTACATATTATACCATTACTAGACTCCTTTTCAGAATACAAATCCTCAACAGTCGTGCTTGGACCAATATTGTGAAGCAAAAATGTTTTTCAAGGGATTGAAAATGATGATCTAAAGGACCAAAATATATTTTTAAAAAATTAGCTTAGAAAATACAATTTATATATAATTAGTGTCATATAGACAGGTTATCCATGGTCCTCGTTAAATTAGCTATACATTGACAGCTTTTCGGCAGCTGTTTTCTATCTATCGGTGACTTTTCGGCAAATACATGTCCATATCTCCGTCACACGACAGACAAATTATTTTCAAATAAACATTGTTCATACAAACTATCTTCTATTTTTTTTTTTCATTTCTTAAAAAACTGTACAATGTTTAATCGTTCAAAGTATTGCCTAAGTTGATTTGGTAAAATATATTTTTCTCATTTTAACATCTTACAATTTCAGTGGATTAAAAAAATTGCTTTGAGCACTACTGATGAGGAATTTTATCACGAAACGGTCGTCTAGAGCTGCAAAATTAAAACAACAGATTTAATATATACTCTATTAAAGTTAAGACGCAAGGTATAGACAACTTAAACACACGACAATGTATTAATTAACAATCATTATCAACATAACATTGAGTCTTTAATTCCAGGTTTTTTGATAGGTATACATGTTATTTCTTCAAGGTGTTTATCAACATCTATCAAAAAGTACCAACATGCTTCTTTTCCACATGTTGGTTAATGGTTTCAAGTACTAGACATTTTCACCCTAAGGAATATGAACGATTTAGCATCAATTTATACTTAATCTTACCACATAAATGTACTTTGAGTTTGGAAAAACGAGTGTAAACTCCTTGACATATTTTACCTGGAGCCATAAATCAAAATCGGTAATTAATCTATTATATCATCAAGGTAGTTAAATTTCATTAAATGCAATCCATGCATTACAGTGCAGACATGTTGAAAGTTGAACACCATGCTACTTACATATTATACTATTACTAGACTCCTTTTCAGAATACAAATCCTCAACAGTCGTGCTTGGACCAATATTGTGAAGCAAAAATGTTTTTCAAGGGATTGAAAATTATCTAAAGGACCAAAATATATTTTAAAAAATTTAGCTTAGAAAATACAATTTATATATAATTAGTGTCATATAGACAGGTTATCCATGGTCCTCGTTAAATTAGCTATACATTGACAGCTTTTTGGCAGCTGTTTTCTATCTATCGGTGGCTTTTCGGCAAATACATGTCCATATTTCCGTCACACGACAGACAAATTTCGACCGTTTTCGTTAGCCCAGTGTTTAACGTTTGACAGGTCTGAACTTTATATACTGTATACTGCTAATGAGCAGTTTATCTGAGTATGTTGTTTTCGTATCATTACGTGTATTTATAAACACATGTAGTTTTGCAGAAAGATCTTACGAATCCAGAAAAAAAACTTAAGTCTGTTAAAAGACACATAATAAATTGTTCAGTTGCGTAATATTCTGACGAGATAGATGATTCAACTCTAAATACAAATGAAATCATGCAGTGATTGATGATGAAGGATTACGAGTTTCTGATAGGCATGCAATAGTTTACAATGCAATAAGCACATCGTACATTGTACACGTATAGACATAGGAATTTTGTTTCTGCAAAATATATGTTGTAAAGATAAACTTTTATTCATTCACATAACATTTTGTTGTTTAGCGCCCCAGTTGATATAAAAACGTCCAGCACATGCATTTTCGCCGCAAATTGCTTATGCTGTTTTAAGCTGACTACCAAACGAGGCAAGGTGTAAACTTAAAATTCTGAAAACATGTAAAACTTATTGAACTTTAGGCTCCCATGGTTTTATCGACTTTGTTCTAGACGAATCGAGTGTGAGAGTCGCCAAAATCCTACAATGAATTATGTCCGAGATCTCGCCTGTCAGTAAGAACTAAAGAATAAGACGGTTGTCAATGGCGGATATATCAAAATAAAACGAAACTAAAATTTGGTATTTTAGAAAAAAGGTTGTATCTATTAATAATAATATCCATTCATAAGGTACAGGTCTTGTGAAATTAAATACTAAATTTTTTCTTTTAAAATAGAAATTTATCATGTTTGATGTTGAATAATAAACCGTTGAGACATATAATATGTTTGATTCATTTTAAGTTTGATGTTGAAGACATAAAATATGAAGCGGTCTTCTTCTTTTATGACAGGACCGTTTATTTTATTTCCCTAATTAAACTAAACTTGATATTAAATGTATAGGTCAGGCCCCTATAGTTCTACTATTTTTCTCTAACTCTAAGATTTTCTTCAAATTAAGAAACACATCTCGTTTGGAAATATTGCTCCGTAAGTGGGAGGTTTTGGGTTCGAACCCCGGCTGGGTCTGACCCAAGACTTGAAAGTGGGTAGTTACTGTTCTTTCGCCAAGCACTCGGCATTACAAAATGAAAGTCACGGTATTTAAAATAAACGAGGTCCCGTGTCCCGGTGGACTTGGCACGCTAAAGAACCCTGCTGTTAATGCCATCAGCGCAATGCACAGGCAAAATTTCGACACTTTCGCCAACAGCTGGCGACGTCTCGATATAAATGAAATATTCTTGACTGGGGCGTTAAACACCATTACTTAACTCGTATGAATACACATTTTTACAATTCTAAATACAACTGCTATAAACTTGAAGTTGTTAATTTAGTGCTACATGTTTCAAAACAGGGTAAGTAATAATTTTAAAAATTATTCTAAAATTCCTGAATATTAATGTTTTTGAAATAAACAAATTTATTAAGATTAAAAATTTTCAGATTCAAGGAAGAAAAATCTTAGTTCACGACTGATGATGCAACGGGCGGCTTATTCTAGTAACATTCAATGATCTATGCCCTAATTTGACAATCTAGACATCATCATAATTATTTAGCTTTTAGGGTTCATTAATAATGACAGTGAAACACCATGATGGAAATACCAAACGACATCCTGAAAATACCAAACATCATTATATACTAATTAATACAGGCAATTACAATAAAATATGTACAACGTTCAAACAGTAGTAACTCCTCCGCGGTGTTGTAGAGATACCTGTACAATACTCTACAGTAACGCACGTCGATGTTATCGGGCTAATATGTAAAAAGCGGAATTGATTCGACATATGCCTGTGTTACCTCTACATTTGTAGCTGCACGTTAATATCTTCCCCCGCATACCTATCCTACCTTTAGCTCTAGAGAATTATATACAAGGTAGACGGAAGTAAACTTGAAAAACAATATTCCATAATGGCGGCAGGAAGACCTTTATTGGCGGATAATTATTTAGGTGTTCAGCAGCCTGGATATGACCAATCTGGACTAACACCGGATAGCCATCCAAGACCTGAAGTGATTGCAAAAACCAATAGAATTGAAATTAAGTTTAAAGCAAAGAAGCATGTCAAGGTCACTCATCAGCTGATACAATGTAGCACCGGAAAAGAGATATCCGATCTGGTCTTTAAGCAGTCATCGGATCTTTACGTAACCTTCCTCGTGCAGATGCCTGAAGTTGGTTATTACAAATTACAGATTTTCGCTTTAGATGTGAAAAGTCAGAATACGTCAATGCCGAACGTTTTCAATTATTTGATACATTGTGAGTCTGCGCCTGCGCCAGCATACCCGTTTCCATTACAGTACGGCCATTGGAGGGATGGTTGCCACGTTTACGAACCAATTATCTTGAATTCGAATTTGAATTTAACTGACATTAACTGGCACGTGAAGATTCCATGTGCAAGAAAAGTGGCAGTCATTGCCGACGGACAGTGGTATCATTTCGAGCAAAAGGGTACTAGGATCTGGCTAGCCAAATTTAGTTTGGATCATCTGAGAGGGAAAAATGCCAAAGTAGTTCTGGTTGCCAACTTTGATGGAAAAGAATTCTCGAGCATGTTGGAATATGAAATAGAGTGATAAATTATGTATAATAACATTTATTGCTTTTAAAACATCCAGACATCATAAAAATGTTTTAATTGCTGGTTAATTATTGTAGGTATTTTAAACGTCATAAAACTGTTTTAAATTGTTGTTAATCAGTGACACGTGATCATTTAACCGTGTTTAATTGGTTGTTAATCAGTGACACGTGATCATTTCAAAGTTTTTAATTGGTTGTTAAACAGTGACACGTGTTCTTTTTACCGTGTTTTAATTGGTTTGTTTTACTAGTAATTTGTAAGGTAGGTCTCGCAATAAATAATGAAATAATTAACCAAACTATTTAGATTATACTACTAAATGACGCAATTATTATGTAAAACTCTTATTGCACAATAAATCTGATTTAAATAAGTATTTTAAGTATTTCTGTTTTTTTGTACCGTCTGTTTTAATGTTTATGTTGAAATTACAAATATTTGGCATTTATGAAAATATAAGTAGAAAGTATACATCAATCTAGGACATTTTACATATTGCCTACTTTAATGCTAGATAAAACAGTTAGTTTAATATGAAAAACATGTACTTGGAAACAATCAGTGTGACTAGGACCATGGTACCATATACACGACTATTACATGAACACATTAACAAGTCAAGAACGATTAAATGTGACTATTGATAGCAGGTCTTGTATCTTAATCTTAATTTTTAATTAAGTTCTCAGAGATTTGACTTTAGAAAACAAATGGTCATGTCGGTTATATCAAATGACTGCTTGTTACGTGACGACGTCTTATCAACGATGTTTATACGCAAATTAACGACATCACATGACAAAAGTCAACTGTCTGTCTGTCTGGCTTAGTATATAATATCTATAGTCCAGTTGTTCTGTTGCTCTTTGTATTCTATCAACCTGCGTCTTATCTGCGCATGCATAATTTATACTGCTCTAAATTTCCGTATATATTACTATTTCGATCACTGATATGATTTGTCACGTGATATTTTATGAGTTCTCACGTGGGTAAACAAAATGGAGTGCAGTAATTTGTAACTTGTCTTTATGAAATACGTTAAATACAATAAACGACATGAAACAACTTACCGATAAAACAAGAACACAAATACTGAGATCAGTACAGTCAAACCTGTCTATAAAGGACATCAAGGAAACCATTAAAACTGGCTTTTATGGGCAGGTGGCTTTTATATACAGGTTCAAATAATATGAATAAAGAATTGGGATACAATTTTACTGGCCTTTGTAAGCAAATTACCTTTATTCGGAGGTGGCGTTTACGGCATGTTGGACAGTAATTATAAAACTCCAAGCATTTGAGAGAACAGAATATAACCATGAAGTGGTGTTTTAATTTGTTCTATGTACATTGCATAAAGCATTTAGTCAAATTGATACATCTCCACTGGCTCTTCAAGGTACCAATATGTGGCAGATATCTAAATCAACAATGTGGTGCCGTTCATAGACCCTTATCTAATAAAGCCCCCTTTGGGCTTTATTCGTGATTTTTCAATGTATAGAGCTATAGCCGAGACCTTTCCTTTAATTTCCAATGACTTGATCTTACTAGAGCGTTTTTTCGCCACCGTGCATTTCGAAATGTAAAATATAATGTTGAAATTATTGTCGAGCTTCTCAAACAGACCTAGTCGTCAGGAACTTTAGGCGATGTTACACAGAACCATATCTAGTAAAGAAACTTTTAATGTCTACAAGCCTGATAACACATACCTATTCATTATAAATATTATGTTTATTTAAAACTAAAAACAGATGATCATTTGTACGTGCCATATAATTCTTCATATGAAAAATTCTAACCATAAACTGGACATCAAATTAGATATAAGCCTTGGTGACGCCCACAGAGAATGTTTACTGCATACATCTTGTGAATATTGGCCTGTCTTGATATCTTATTCAAAACAAATCATTATTCATTACAAACACATAAAGTTATATATAATTACTATAAAAAGTACTTCCTTAGTACATGTTATATTACTTGCTGTAGTTCAGTTCAAAAGGTTCCGAGCATCAGCTGTTATGTCTGGCAAAACTTCAACAGATTTTCGGTGAGGTTTTAGGGTTCAATCTTGTCTTAGAACATCTAACATTTATTTTTGTTTAATTGGGCAGCTTATAAATATATTATATTTTATAGATATTTCGGAGATCAATCGCGGACATCAATAGATAATAATGGTTGACGTATAGTAGAGACCTGTCGAAAATTTAACACCAACATACCGAATTACTGCTGAATCGACAGGTCAATTCAGCCCCTCGGTATCTAGAGAGCTTTTCGACAACTGATACATGTATCTATTTTTGTGATACCCTTTGTCTCTAGTTAACCATATTTTGCCTATACAAAAGCCGAACTTCGATTCCTATTCGTTATTTCAGTATTACACTTTCGACAGGTCTATTCTGTAATCATGTAAGTGAACATATGATGATTGGATGCGGCACATATGACGTCATGAAAATCAGATTTCTGATATAATACAAGAGTTGATCTAGTAGGCCCACCCACTAGAGAGCATGTCTAAGAACTCAATTATGTTCTCTTCCAATAGTGTCCACGTCATAAAATATTACATAATGCGCAGCATAGAATGTGAAAATAACCTCATAAGGACAGAAAATGTTTTTAAAAGAAGCATGTATAATATGTTTAAATACAGGATGTATAGTAAAGACAAGTCGAAAGTTTAACACTAAGTTAACCAATTAATGCCGGTCATCTTGGCTATCTACATGTATCTCTTAAATTTTCAGTTTTCTGTCGCTAGCTATCTATATCCCGATCATTCGACGGTTGAGCTTCAACTCTTTTTCGTTAGCTCAGTGTTAAACATTCGACAGGCCACTATTGTAAATACCATATGTTTTGTATCCATTACAAGTGTGTTGACCATACCACTGGACACCATTATATGTTCTTATATCCATTGCGAGTTTACAACAGATTTGTGCTACATAGATTCAATTATTATTTAATGATGAAAGAACTTATCTTAATGACAATGATTATATGACGTTGATATTGCGTCATTTTATGGCAAATTAGGTAAATACTAGATAAAAAGGTTCCTCGATGGTCGGGTGCTCTAAAGCCGGGACTTACAGATCACAGCGGCTCTCGTAAAGGTTCTTTTACTCCATCAGATCCTAGTGTGAGGAAATGTTTTCTGTTCACTTGTCGTAGGTCGGTGGTTTTCTAAGGGTACTCCAGTTTCTTCCATCATTCCAAAATTCAACGGCTCGATATAGTCGTGGTGAATTGTTGTTTAAAGCCACATTATTGCAGCTATTCGCGTCTAGAAAATGTAAACGATACAATAGTATCAACAAAACATTTAAGTGAAAGAATTTGACTGGGGTGTGAAAACACGATTACATCACACCACCTCTAAAACCTAAAGGGAGATAACTGTTTATAATACAGAGGAAAACATTGATCAAATAAAGACGGTTCATAGTATAAAAAACTACGAAAGCCCTGTCAAGTTAATTGTGCTTGCTTCGTATTTTGGAGGTCATGAGTTCGTATCTCTGACGGGTCTGAACCAAATTAAAAATTAGACATTGGCTTTTCTATCGTCAAGTAATTTGGCATTTAAAAATAGAAGTCACGGGATCCTTCTAAAGAGAACTTAAAAACTGATGTCCCATGTCAAGGCAGGTTTGGTATGTTATTTAAAAAGCCTCCTTGCACATTGAACTGAGTGCATTGGCAAAAATTCAACCTCACCTATAGCTGGTCACGTCTCGATATAAGTGGGACGTAAATTCCTATTCAATCAATCAATCTTCATAGCATAAGTTATATCTGCATTATGTCTGTGTAATTGGAGGTGATTGATAGAAACTTGATGATTTATATACCACCTGGTGAGACTTCACTATTAAAACGCTTTACCCGCTTTTAGTATTACTTAGCGTTGTATGTCAGTGCAAAATGGCACTCCAGGTGTATCCGTTTCAATGAATACCTTACTTAAGTTTGATCAACAAAATTTAAATATTTCACAACTTAATGAATATAAAATAAGTTCTATACTCTTTTTTGGTTATAAATCTAAATCTCCCTATGTGCTCGTTCATTCATTTTGTCAGACTTGACGTGGTTAAAATTTAGTAAAATAGATTTGCATATTTTCTATCCACTTATTCAAGAGAAAATTATATGAAACATATTTGTCCTTTAATTCATACATATACAGCGCCGTTCTTTCATATTTTGTTATATAATTGCCATATTTTCTACATCAACTATTTTATTTAATACGTATCTACAATTTGGCACCTGTACAAAAGATTGTTTAACTTATAATTGCAATAGACAACGTAGATACCTTGTGGATCTATACTTAGCCATGCGTATGAAGATATAGAGAATGATGAAATAAACATGGAATGTCTTCTGCACCAACAACAAAAAAGAGATTTGATTGGATAATATAATTAGCCCAGCATCGACGGCCATTACACTATCTTCTGAATTAAATACCATCCCGTTGGACTGTAAACAAATACAACATTAGGGTATTTTGTCAAGGATTGGAAATACAAAAAAATGGCGGAAAGACCCAATGTTTCTGATGACTTTTTGGGACCACAGGAGAGATGTGAGGAAATGGGACTAAGCCCGGATAATTTCCAGTACCCGGAATTGAAAGTAGATAATAATGATTTTGAGATTAGATTTAAGGTAACCAAACCACTACGGATGACACATCAGCTGATACAGTGTGCACATGGAGAAAAGGACATTTCTGAATACGTACTGAAGCAGACGACCAAGGACATTGTGGCTTTTGATGTACAGGTGCCATTATCCGGGTACTACAAACTGTCCATCTTCGCACTTCCGGCAGACGACACAAGCAAGAACTTACCAAATGTCTACAACTGTCTCCTACATGTCACCATGGCTTGTAAACCCGCATACCCGTACCCGAAACAGTTCGCACAATGGAAGGAAGGGTGCTACATTTTTACCCCTAAGATCCTTAACGAAAGCTGTAAGTTGACAAACGTTGAATGGAAAGTAAAGGTACCACACGCAAAGAATGTCGTTGTGTTTATCGGTGATGACGTCCATGATTTTGAAAACAGGGGAAATGACATTTTCACGGCTAAATTTAGCTTGGATAAACTGCGTGGAAAAAACGCCAAAGTCACACTAAGTGGTAATTTCGTTGATGACAAATATAACAGCCTTTTGGAATACCACATTGCGTAGACAAAAACTAACTGCTTCCTGCTTCGTATGACATCTGCATGTGTAAATATTGTGATGATGAAGACTTGTGAATATGATTTATGTTGTTTACAAAAAAAAACATTTGGAACAAATCCATAATCCAGGTAAGGACACATATTTATGGATAAAGGGAAATAACTCTTTCTATTACTCGTGACTGGGAGAGTGCTGCATGTGATTCATCAAGTTAACTTTGCTACCTGTACAAAATGTCCAAACTGAAAAAATGTAAAACCTTATGTATAATTATTGCTCGTCATTTTTTAAACTTTATTTGCCTCCTATTTCTGTAGTCGGTTTTGAATATGATGTTTGAATTTAAAGTACAATTTGTGTTTGCAATAGTGCATGGGAAACCAATTGTACGGTTCTAATTCGAAACAACGGGTTTGGGACCGTAACTTAATGCTTAAACTGATTTAGCTAAATAGTTTATAAACAACCGTTATTACTCATTTATCATCATTGGTTTCATTATTTGATTTGGTTGTTATTTATTTATTTATTTATTTATTTATTTATTTTTCTTGTTGCGTACTATTGGCATAATAATTTAAGCTCGACAGCTGAAAGTAAATTCTACTCTCTAATATAATTTTAAAGTAGTTTCCGACAAAATCTTGTGTTATTTAGTCTCACCTGTACGAATAGTTTAAAGAAAGATATCAAAATGTTTCCATGGCAACCTTAGCTTCCTGCCACTTATCTACCCATCAAGTATGTAGAAATATTGAAATAACATATGATGTTCTAAGATGACCTTACTGATAAAGTCTGGGATGTTTTCATGATTCCAATGATTACCAAAACATGCTTTAAGATGTATTTAATAAATTAATTATTTAAAATACTTTTATATATAAAACATAATCATCATATGAACATGTATACCAAATGCATCTCCAGTGCAGGGACCTAACCTTTTCATCAGATAGGTTAGACATATCGTGTAGGAGTTTCATATATAGAATCACTTTGTTATTTTAAGATTTGATTTTTCATGCTCCTCTGTGTGTGATAGACGGTCATGTAAATAAAATTCCAACACTAATTGGTCCAGACATTTCTTGCATTCTCCTTTGAATCACTTAGATTCGTTCTGATGATTAAGTGTATTGCATTGCTGCAAGGTGAATGATTCCGGCACTAAAGAGAAACACGAATTATGATTGGATAAAAACTTGTAATATTTTCGACTCGCGACCTGAAACGTTGTTTCATTGTTGTTTTATCAGCGAATGACATTTCTTTGAGGTTGTTACATTAATTTAAGAGAAAAAAAATGACGGATCAAGTAGCCCATAGTGAAAAAGAACCAGTGTTAGCAGACGACTTTCTTGGAGCTCAACCAAAATTCAAAGAACTTGGATTATCAACGGACAGCCATGATAAACCAAATATCAGAGCACCGGACAATCACTTTGACATTAAATTGGCTATTTCCAAGCCACTACATGTCGCCCATGAACTTACTCGATGTAAAACTGGAGACGATGTATCCAAGTATGTTCTCCGCCAGTACCCACGAGATGGTTACATAACCTTTTCTATCCAATGTCCAGAGCCGGGATATTACAAATTACAGATTTTCGCTTGTCAACCTGATAGCAGACAATTAATGGCGGTTTATAACTACGTCATCAATTGTACAATGGCGCTGAAAAAGTCATACCCATTCCCAAAGCAGTTTTCACAATGGAAGGAGGGTTGCCTTCTCACTTCGCCCCTGGTGCTCCATCCGGGGTCAAACTTAGCGGAAGTCGATTGGCGGGTCAAAGTGCCTCATGCGAAAAAAATCGCTGTCATTGTGAATGGAGAATTTTTTCATCTGGAAGAAAAAGGACGTAGGGGATGGGTTGGACAGTTAAATTTTGAACAGTTTAAAGGAAAAGATGCTGTAGTGGCCCTGAGTGGAAATTTCACTGATGACGAAACTTCGTACACGAGTATTCTAGAGTATCACATTTAACTGTTTTGTTGTAATGTCGAGTAGAAAGCTTTAGAATAGAATTGTGTCCAATAGCTTGAATGTAAATTGTAAATAGCGGCTGGCTTTAGAGAAAGACGTTTGAAATATTCGGACGATTAAATATATATATTTCGTAATTACAGGTAAGTTTATTTATATTGTTTTTGTCTGTTGTAGCATATAAAATAATATAAAATATTTTCTACACTTTGAAAAGTACACGTATTAGTCGCATTGAAACAATTACATTACAAAATGTTCTTTACTGGACAATCGTTATCTCTCTCTCTCTCTCTCTCTCTCTCTCTCTCTCTCTCTCTCTCTCTCTCAAACCAAAACTGACTGCTTTGATATAATTGAAAGAATCTTGACTAAGTGTAGTAAAACAAGCAATTCTACTCTCGATAAAACAAAATCAGTTCGAGTTACAAAACGGGATACAATGTCATATTGAAATAGTATTTTATATTTCATACAATCTCGGATTTCAAACGTTTATGGTTATTAAAGAATTTTAAAATTATCGAAAATATTAAGTATAGGAATAAATGCACGCTTCAAAATATCTTCATGTTTACCGTTTGTATATACATCTTAAAATTCCAAAAATCAAAGCGATATGAGCTAAGTACAAACCCAGGTGTTAAGAGTATATCATTGTACAAATATGAAGTGAAGATGTGTAGGCGAAGTACATCATCAAATTGATGTATCTAAAACTGGAAAGATGCCAAATTTAATATTTAACAGGCATAAAATATTAATATTAAGTTTCTACTTACTTTGTTAAATGACTAATCTCCATTTTTTTAATTTATTTTTCCAAAAACAACTTAAATTTAAAATAAACAAACATGTTGTACCTTTTACCAAACGCGAAACAAATATGTTTAATTCGAATTATTTGCAATCAAAAATGGTTGCACATTTTATAAAAAAAAAACTGGTACAAATTTGTATTTTCAATTCGCATTGCTTGCAGAATTGCGCAAACAAAATCACTAGATTGCAGTAAAAATCGAACAAGTGAATATTTGGGATTATTCACAAGAGCGTCGGAGATTTATTGCAATTTGCATGAAAATCAAAACTTGGATTAAACAAAGATACTGAAATGTCTAGAAAATATATGCAAAATGTTCATCTAGTTTTATTGGCTATCAGGAAGAGAATTATTTCTGTGAGCTATTTTTAGCCACATTTCCTTGACTCAGAATCTAACTCCTGATCGCGCTGTAGTATAGTCGGCGGCTGTCACAATGGAAGCCGATACAATCAGCAGTACCGAGAAAGAAGAGATTTGATTGGATATAGACATCAGCCATCTCCAGATCATTTTGGCAGTATTTATATACTGGTCTTTTAATCAGCACTTTACATTCTTTCTGCTTCTGTCGATGCTGTATGCATACAATATAGTGTACACAGCCAAGGATACCCTGAATACCCGACATGACCACGGAAGTCAGACCAGAGCTTCCTGAGGGCTACCTAGGTGCCCAGCCAAGGTTTGGCGAGTTGGGAATGAGCACAAATTCTCATGCTGACCCGGATATAGAGATAAAAGACAACAAGGTCGAGATAACAATGAAGTATACCAAGCCAGTCAAAATTACACATCAACTTATAAATACTAGGACAGAGGCTGATCTACCTGATTACGTGTTTGTTCAGACAAATTCTGCAGACCAAACAATATCCTTGGTGGTTCATATGCCAGAGTCCGACTACTACAAGTTACAAATCTTTGCATTGCCACTTACGGATGAAAGCAAGTCACTACCGAACGTTTTTAATTACTTGATACATTGCGCAAGAGTTAACAACCCAGTGTACCCGTTCCCAAAACAATATGCCCAATGGAAGGAGGGATGTTATATCCAGGAACCCATCGTCCTTAATTCGCACTCCAAGTTAACAAATATCAAATGGAAAGTTAAAATTCCAAATGCCAGAAATGTGGCTGTAGTAGCTGATGGTGAGTGGCACCACTTTGAAAAGAAAGGAGATGCTTGGGAGGCTTGTTTCAGTTTGGATAAGCTTCGTGGAAAAGACGCTAAAGTAACATTGAACGCAAACTTTGGTGACGACGAATCTAAATATTCCACACTTCTGGAATATAAAATATAAAGATTAACACTAAGTGTTATTTGTACCATCTGACCAAACATTGTCTTTATGTGACATTATAGGATAGTTTATAACGGGTTGCCAGCAATTAGACATTATACATAATGTACAAACATTCGGCTTTGTATTGACTGCTGTATATATCTATATATCACAGAAGTTAACATTCTAATGCTGCTAGTCAGGTATGTAATATCAATAACGGATAGTGATATCTTGTAAAGTTGTAGCTTCAGTATGCATAATGTCAAGACATGTTTAAAAATAATCTTATTCAGTTCTGGTATCCTCAATGTGGCCGAGTGGTCTAAGCGTGCGCTTACGGGCCATAGTGTCTATCACCGCCTAGGTTCGAATCCTAACCAGCATAGCTATCCTAGCTACTATAGTGTGAGAAAAATTGTTTGTTCGCTTGCCGAAGGTCGTAATTTTCCTCGAGCTGTTTCATGCAAGATTGTTTCATATATTTTGTAAGCGCTATTTGTCCACGCATATGCTAGTGTTTCATGAGACATGTTAAGAAATTTATTTCAGAGTAGTAGTTTGTACTTGTTTTCACCTTTTCATTTGTTTCTCTATTAACCAGAGATATCGTGGTTCAGCGCTCGTTTACTGGTTACAGCAAAGGTTTCCAATTCCATTGCGAAAACACCCTAGTGTGAGATCAGCAGTTGTCAAGGTTTTCTGTGTACTCTGGTTTCCTTAACCATTCCGAAACTGGCCGTCTCGATTTAAGTGGAAGATTTTGACTGATTGTAAAACACCATTACTTTCTTCACTTCACTCCACTCTCCCCTCCCTTGTATCACGTTACACAACAAATGATTATGCGGGCATATTGTCACAAGTTCTAATATATGTTTGTCATTGGTCATGTGGTGTTTTCACGAACTAACACTAATGGGAAAACGTTGATTTCCACTCCAAATTGAAATAATATGTAGACAGTTCTCACTTTTCGATTATCTTATTTTGGGTTTTAAATGAATTTTTATGGATTTAAAACACTGCCGTGTACGACATGTGTTTTCAATTGTTGGAACAGCCAATCTATGACGTCACTCGTATAGGCAAAAGCAAGAAAGGGGTCACGTCATTTTAGCAAATGTAATAATAGTCCTATAATTACATTTGGTTTCAAACAGAGTTTAATACAATAAAACATCATAATTGTATTAAAATAAACTACATTGAAATGTTATAGAGTATTATATACGTTCAAAGTATTACTACGGATACAGACCAGAGTTATTACCCCTGAGAGAGAACAAGCAGAAATTGCCCACTTTTGTCCAATGTTTTGTCACGAAATCTGTAGATAATGCACTATACAAAGTGTGTTCATTTCAGTTTTACATTTCTTTGTAACCTCTCTTATTATGTTAAATATCATTAGACAAGCTTTGTCAAAATATAATCGAAGTTTCTCGTTGAAGATATTGCTGTGTCAGACTTTAACGGGCGATTATTGTAATAATTAAAACAATGGTAGTGCTTTATCTCCTGATTCAGATCGCACCTAAGACAACCCAATTTGGTTCTTTCCATCTTATGCAATTTCCAATGAGTTTTCGATGTCAGTGTTTTGTTTGAACCGTAATTGACAGATCTGGATGATTTCAGAACATCTTTTATTCAATAAATTGATTATAAGGTAAAATGAAGAGAATTGGACATCAGTCCCCAGGATCACGAACAAAAATTAAGCTAGTTTTTAAAATAAGATATAAGTTATTTTTTTCTTGAAATGGATCATGAAACAAACTTAACTTATTTGTTTACTTAAATCTTAGTTTGAACTTTACTATTCTAAGACAAGTACTTGGCCCTGGGATCACAAACAAAACTTATCTTTTACTCTTACTGACCAGACGTAAGTAATATTTAACAATATAATTGCTAAATTATTATATTTGTAACTCAAAATATGCATTTGGAAAAGGCAACGACAAACCGGTGTAACAATGACAAGAAATGGTCTATACAAGATACTAATCAAACATTGTTGTTATTCTCATTTTAACTGCTCTGATTTAAGGGACATTATTGGACTGCCGTTCATGCTTGAACACCCCCCCCCACACACACCACACACACACACACACACACACACCACTTCATAAAAGGAGTTGTTGGTACTTTCGTTTTTGCTTGAAACTCTTTTTATTTGGTTTATTATCAAATCCAACTATACAAGGTCATATTGATCTCACATCCTATCTATTTGTGTGTTTTAGATGCTTTCATATAAGGGGTCTTACCTCTTTCGTACTCGCTTGAAACATTTCCCTTGATTTATTTTCAAATGTTTCCTTGTTTTTGTTTTCCATTACTGTCATATCAGGGCTTTGGGGATATCGTCTTTGCTTGAAATGTGCACCATTTGCTATCAGATAAGGAGTTATTTCGACGTTCATCCTGGCTTTTGAATTTTGCAATGTATAAATAAATTTATGATAACAGTATCATTTAATAGATATATATATATATATATATATATGTTGCTGAAAAGGTTTGGTATCAATGCTGTGTCATTTTTAATAAATATAATACCAAAATAGAGATATGTTACCATGGTAACAGACTTACAAATTTCAATATCCTTTTATTCAATACATTATTTTATAGGTGTAATGTATGGGTTTTATAGATAAACAATTATTATCGATAAATTTTTAAAAAAGAAATGCAACAAAAATGATTCAACCGTTTCTGTTTCATTTCATAAATGCCAAATTTTGCTTAAAAACTACTATTCTAGTCTCAAACTTCTCCTATCTTAAGATAGCTTATCTTTCAACATGTGAGCGTTTATTCACACTTCGCTTAAATAATCTTTAAACGTGTTAAACATTAAAATTTTTTTCATACAACTACATATGATTATTTAGAAAATAAAATCAGTTTGCACTCTCTCTCTCTCTCTCTCTCTCTCTCTCTCTCTCTCTCTCTCTCTCTCTCTCTCTCTGTTCTAGCTGACTCAGTAAGATTTATAACACTTCCTGATACTTAAGAACCTGTTAAGTATCACTTATGAGTAGTTTTCATTACACAGTAGGAATGCGCGTGAATGCACGTGCCAGCTCATTTCTGAAGATACGGACGGCCTTCATCAACACCTTCCCTAAATACAAATATACCACAGCAATATTTATAGCACTTTAAATGTATTACTGATAACGTGTTGATGATATATTTGGTGTTTGTATACAGTAATGATAAAAAGCATAAAAAGTTATTATAGACCGAGTTACTTGCTATATAATTCTATAAGAATTATTTATTTTGTAACATATCTCTGACTATTCGAGTCTGTACCTTTAAGAACTATTTGTTTTTGTAACTGTACAAAAACTATTCGTATTTATAACTATAAGAAGTATTCGTATTTGAAGCCTTCTAAAACTATGTGTGTTGAACTATAAAAACTATTCGTGTTTGACATTTGGAAATTAGCATTTTTTCCAATGCTATTAGACCAAGTACCGTGGTGACGTTAATAACTCTGTATTTCAGATTTTACGCTTTTAAGTTTAATTTCAATCGATTGTATGAGTCTTACCTATTTTGGGTATTGGAACCATGGAAAAATTCAAAAACACGAATTATTCTTATTTTAAGAAACACAAATAGTACTTCAAGTTAAACGCGAATAGTTTTAAAAGATAGTTAAACATGAATAATTTTAGTTGCTTCAAACACGAATAGTTCTTATTTTTAAACACGAATAGTTTTAGAAGGCTTCAAACAGTTAGTTCTTATAGTCATAAATACGAACCCTTCCACTTACAATTTGTTGTTTTTGTTTTCCCCTTCGTCTGTAGCTGGTGCCGTCTCGATATGAGTGAAATATTCTTGACTTGGACGTTCAACACCATTGCTTAACTCAACTCTTTGAAAACAAACTTTTACTCCATCGTGTTATTTTTCATATATACATTGTTTCAAAGAAAACTTTGAAATGTTAAAATGCCATTTTGGGGAACTATTTGCTTTTAATCGGATTTTTGTTTTGTCCAAAGATGCAAAGTGAACTATTCACGTCGATTGACATCTTGCAATTTCATAGACAAAAACAAACGCCATTCCTATTTGAAAAATGGCCACCCATTTAATAATCACAAATAAATAACATTCCAGCGAATAATAGTTTTAAATATACAGGTCATCTGCTGTTAGAACCTTTCTTTAACAAACCCTGAATTTTACAACAAAAACTTATTTCACCATTTTTTTCACCGAAAACTTTCCGTCATTTTAAAACTATTGTTACTGCATACGGCTGACTGCAGCAAGAGACACCTTCGTTTATTGTGTTCACTTAAAGAGTTATGTGCTTTTTCATTTTTGTGTGATAAAGTTTTTTTTTTTTTTTTTTTTTTTAAAAATAAGCATATGCATTATAGTATAAGTCATCTTGAACACTCAGGTAGTTCCTAGTACGATTATGTTTTTCAGCTCTCGTGCCAAATGTCTTTGGTTTTGCTCCGAGCACTCTGGTTTCCTCCGCCATTCAACCAGTTCGATATAAGTAAAATAATTTTGACTAGGCATAACATACCATTACTTCTGTCATTTGCTGTTTTTGAATGCATTATTTTAATAGAAATTCAAAAAGAGCACATGGCACTTCATTCACTCATCCCACTAGGCATTTTCAGGACAGAATTATAGTACGTGATTTTTTATGAACGACGCCCTTTCTAATCTCAATAGCTTAGAGTTGAGTTGAGTATTTTACTGATATCAAGACATTGCAAGCTATAGGCGAAGATGCAGAAATTCAGCCTGTGCGTTGCGCTGATGCCATCATACAACAGGGTTCTTTAGCGTGCCAGGCCTAAATGTATCTTGACACGGGACCTCGTTTATTTTAAGTTCCCATCCGAAAAAACGGGACTGTCATTTCGCAGTACCGAGTGTTTAGCTAAAAAAAACTTAAAGTTCTAACCCTCATCCTGTACGAAAAGTAGTATTTTATTTATGTTTTCCGGTTGATGTGAAGGTCACGCAGTCCGATTACGTTTGAATGCAATAAAAAAATTCAAGCTTATAATTAAAGAATTAAACAGTTAATGGAAATGGTTTGCAGGTGTATTTACTTAATAGTACAGTGTTGAATCTGCAAAACCTAAAGCAAGAACCTAAAACCTTGGATAATAAAAATAATGAAACAAGATTGGTAACATCACCTGTAGCGAGTTAATCATGGCAGTATGTTTTCTAAGAGAATTACTTTCCCAGAAGTAAAAATCTGTAAGCGTTTATAACTTAAAATTTACTGTTGATTTAATGATTGTCAGAGTGATAGACATGTGCACGTGAGGTGTGCGCGTGCATGCGTGTGATGTATTACTCGGGGAAGATTTCTACATAATATCTGACGTTCCGACATGATAGATAGACTGACTGATTAGAAATACCACGAAATTTGTAGACCAACAATAAGACGAACAGTCATCTAGCCTTATTTGGGAGCACAGCAACATTTGATATGTGAACCTCAATTATGTTTAAAATGTAGGAAGGAAAACAGCAAGCTTCCAACTCTTTAAACATCAAACATTGTAAAAACCGACAAAATAATGGGAAACTTTCCAACTAGCACGTTGTACATTGTGATAAAAGTATTTTCTTTATATTACTAGGGAAAATAAAATATAATGATTCATGCAAATACTTTATATACATCGTTTGAAAATAGTCTTTATTTTCGTGATTTTGAGATAAAAGTTAAATATTTTTAGGACTTTAAGAGTTTTTTTCTATTATGTAATGTTCTATTAGAATCAGTAAATTGTTTTCCCATGATATATATAAGTCCATATCTTCTGATCTTTGTAATGTGTACATATGTGCAATTGTCCATATCCAAATTATTTGAAATCTGAAACATGCTAAGTGTTTTGCCATCATAATGGTGTTTTGACAGACAAAATGTTAAATTGAGTTAGTTAGTTTGTTTGTTTGTTATGTATTTAATAAAAAAATTCTTTGAAGCTGTACGTGTATGCTTTGCAAAAGATTCAGAAACATAGCCCTAACGAATGAACCAAACCCCAACATATCGGTTCAAATCACAAAAATTGGCAAAATAAATATAATTAATTTGAATGTTTGACCTTCCACAAGAACAGTGAGACCCGGTGTTCAGAAAGCTAGTGTAATCACTTTCAGTCTTACCTGAAATAAGAAAACAAAACTAGACGAATGCATTTCAAATTTCTTTACATTGCAAAATTAAGCATTATTTATTGAGCATTATGTTAATTATGTTTTGTTTTTGTTTTTGTTTTGTTTTTTAAATCAAAAGATGACATGTCTGAACCTATTGAGATACAATATGTACAACGACAACTTCAATCAAGTCAGAGATGTTTTTGTACATTTCAAGTAGTTCTACTCCAAACTTACATTTTCCACACTAATCTTAATACAGAATGACATTTTCTAGACCTCACACGATTTGAAAATTGAATTATTTTTTGGCCAGCTCTATAAATATACCAGAGATTATCACTGCAAGTTATCCACTTAAGTCGTACATCCGTAAAGGTACTTAACAGGTTGTTTTTTTATTATGGAATTGGTCTGTTTTTATACTTTCAATAATCTATATTTGATAACTGTGTTAACTCATCAAACTGTGCAGATATCTTTGATCTGATGGTGATGCCACAGTCATCAATTGTATTACACCAAACACTAAAACCTTTATATAAAAAACTTAACCGAATTATAATCTTCTTTGGTTTCACGAACAGGTGTAATATACCTAAAAGAACAGTACAGGCCTGTCGAAAGTTTTTCACGTAGCAAATGAACCAGTGCCGAATCGTCAGCTCATTTTGGCCCCTTGTTAGCTTAATATTCTGACAGCTACTGTCTATCTTTTGGCTCTGTCTCTACCTATCTGTATCTCCGCCACTCGACAACCGAGCTACGGCTCCTTTTTCGTTGACTCGTTGTTAAACTTTCGACAAGTCTGTACTGTACTGTAATCCCGATTTATATTATAAATGTATCCACACAATGAGTACAACATATCTCTGGAAATAGTTAAGCTTCAACAAAACACTTTCCTTATCAAAGAATAACCAATTCTTAACTTACAAAACTATCCAAGAATATCATATTTTGATCTTGATGCAAAACGGTCATTATTTCTACCAGTAATGCTAACTGTTCTTTTAGCATCCAGCATATTGGTATCAATCTCTTCATTTATTTATCTTTTTTAATATTTATACTTTTTCTCATCAATTTATTTTTTCTTCAACATATCAAACATCATATTTATAAGTATCACATGCAAAGCATAGCTGACCATGATACTTGATTTCAGAAAAATGTTTTGAAGTACCAGTGGATGGTATGTAACAATACCCATTGAAGTACAACACCTATTGAAGTCCGAACTTCATTAGGTTTTGTTACAATGGTACCTTTCCATTAAAATTTGGACCCAATTCTTCAAACCTTGATTAGTTCAATAAGTAATGAAAGAAAAGAACGTGACGTAAAACGCTTTATCGTGAAATTATGTTTACTTTTGCACCTCAAAAAGAAAGAAAGATTGGTTGATCAGTTGATTGACATAAACTAATCAAATTTCAAGCTTTGAAATCAACAACTTGGGCCTCTTCTGTCTAATCTTTAAGTCTATTTCATGTGTCTGTTTCATCTTTTGTTTTACTGCGTGTTTTGTTAAGAACCATGTCTTTTATAAATCTTGATTTTACTGCTTTTAAACCAGACAGAATATACTGACTGTCAATCACAAGTTTATTTACAGTGAAAGCAATACTGATTTTATCTGCATTTCAAGACTTCTTTTCCTTTTAAGTATTGCGTAATTCGATCTTTTGTTTAATTTTTCTTTTTCTTTTTATATTTCACAGATCTGCAGCTACAATCCTCTTCATTTGGACGTGTTACTTCTGGTGTGTTTCCATAGTGATTGTAAAGTGTGGCGGGTTTTACAACTATTTATAACAATTATAAAGATCACATAAGGGACCTTAATTTAACATGGATGTTCACTATTAATCTTCTATGAAGACAGACCAGGATCGAACCCCAGACGACGACGATTTTCTCGTGATATATATTTTGCAAATGTTGGGTTTTTTAACAATATATGATGAAGCGGTGTAAAATAACATTGGCAAAGAATAGAAAAATTAGTTCGTGCTTAGCAATAAAAAGACTGTGTACACATTTCAAATAAACATACCTATATCATAAGGTCATAGTCTTTGTGTTTTATAACTCACTCATCATCAAGTACTATATACGGTAAACCAACTTTTATTCGCTGTTTACTTTCGCGTATTTCGCTAAGACAGTAAAATCGCGAAATTGCCACAAACCTTAAATAATATAGATTTTCTAACGATTTTTGGTGTGTTTAATTAAATCGCGAAAATTTATAGTCATAAATTGTTTTGATTGTGACACCGCGAAGATTTATACTCACGCATTGTTTTGACTGTGACATCGCGAAAATTAATAGCCGCGAATAAAAGTTGGTTTACAATCATTGCTATAGGTAAACAACATTGGCCTGTCCGTTTGACCTTTCATTAGGAATATTCATATTGGAGGGCCTACCAAGTACATGGGCATTCGTAGATCACACATACACATAACACGGGCAAACACCTACAGTACAGACCTTCGAAAGTTCAACACTGAGCTAACGGAAATTAAAGAAGTCGAATGTCGATTGCCGAGTGGCCGATAGATATACAGTGGCCACCGAAAAAATGTCGAGATGTAGATAATGGAAGATGGGGTGTCGATTCTGAAACAATTCGTTAGGTTGGTATTAAACTTTTGACAGACCTGGCCCTGGTTTCACAATCATTCCTTAGCTAAGATCTCCCTTAACTTAAAAGCAAATTTTGGTACTAATGATGAATGTAATTATGTTTTTGTAAAAACTAAATACAGATGTTTTAACCTATAAATTATCTTAATATTGACACCTTAAATTCCTGAATATCTTGAAAATTAACAAAATTACAAAGAAATTTTGCCAGATTTAAGCTGAGGAATGATTGTAAAACTGGGCCCTGTACTGTATAGCAGTTAAAATTTCCCTTACTCTCTTAACCCTCCACCATTGATTCTACACACGGATATGGGTTTGAATTAGTGTTCCTCATGTTCTTTATGAAATAAATGCTGATTTGCGTTCCCTAAACATCCATGTAAATTTATTCGTCCATAATAAACATTCAAATTAAATGCCAATCAGACAGGTCAATGTTGTTTGTCTATATCACTTTTAATGAATATCATTAGCAATGCCAGGCATTTTGCATATACAAATGGCTGAAAGATGAAATATACTTGTCAATAACTAGAACAATCAAAAACGTACCACAGCAATACAAGCTAAATAAGAAACAAGACCATGTACAAAATTCCACCCTAAAGCTTAAATCCTTACCCTGCAGTATAAAACTCCCACCCTACAGTATAAACTCCCAACCTAAACAAATACTAATAAACCCCTCTCCTACGTACAGTATAAAACCCTACTCTACAGTCTATAAACCTTTACCCTACAGCATACAGTACAAAACTGTCGAAAATTTAACACTGAGCTAACAAAAGGGAGTCCATGTTCGGCTCTCGAGGTATTGATAGCTAGTTGACGATATACGAAAAAAAACTAATTATTCCAAAGCGTCTTGTAACTGAAAATTAAATGAAAATTGCGTTATTAACCTCTTTTGGAAAGTTCATTTTCATGAAGTCTAAAAAAGCTGCCGACAACTCGAGATATAGCTAACGATTGGTCGAGATGAGATGCCAATTCGGCACTAATTCGTAATTTTGTTAAATTTTTGACAGGTCTGTACAGAAAATCCCTACCCTACTGTATATCGGGATCACACCTGCCAGAATCGAATAACATACGCCAAACAAAACAACATGGAGACCTATCCCTTTTACAAAAATAATAAATCTGTTCGTGTGTCAACTTTCAAGGCAAAGTTGGACGTCGTTGCTTGTTCAAGGGTATAAAGACTATTGTATCGAAATGCAACTGAAAAATAACTGAATGAAATGTATTTGGCCATACTACAATAAACAACATGCAATTACAATAGCCAAAATGACAAAGAACACATTACATCACAACGGAAATAAGAAATTGAAAATGCAGAATAAGTAGGCGCATGTTAACCTGATGCACGATCCTTAACCTTAAACTTAATCCTCTCAGTGCCAGGAGGCACACAAGGCTTTGACGTCATTCCTCCATGTTGGTCTGTCTAAGGCTTCTTGACGTGCCGCATTCCAGGTGTTCCAGCCTGCATCGTTCCGTTCTGTTTCTACCATCCGCCGCCAAGTTGTTTTAGGGCGACCTCTTTTCCTTCTTCCTAAGGAGTCCACCCAAGGGCAACAACGCAGTCGTCTGTCTTTCCTTTCCTCAGTACATGGCCAATCCAATTCTATCTCTTCCTCCTTACTTCATCACTGATCTTATCCACTTCTGCCATTTCAAGGACTGCTTTGTAAGTGATGTGTTGCTGCCATCGAATTTTGTATATTTTCCTGAGGCATTTGACATTTTGTTTGGAAGGCATCCAGTTTTTATTCCTCACTTCTGATCAACTTCCATGTCTCACAACCATAGAGGAGAACTGATAGCACTAAGCTCTTGAAGAGAGATGTCTTTGTCTTCTTGCTAATGTCTGATACACGATGGAGTTGAGAAATAGTATTAAACGTCCTAGTCAAGAATATTTCACTTATATCGAGACGTTGCCAGCTATAGACGAAGGTGCAGCCGGAACAACAAGGAACATATTACAACTTGACAATAGCCGGAACGACCAGGAGCACACCATAACAATGAAGTATAGAGATACAGATGGATAACATGTATTTGGCAATATCAAAAATCGTTGTGTGACGTCATTTGTGTGGCGCCATTTCAAATCAAAACGTTTACAAGTATTGCATCAGAAAATGCAAATGACGACACTAAATCGCCCTGTTAAGAAGCGTCCTTTATTTTTGATTGGATTTTAAATTTTAATAAAAGTTACAATTTACAAGCGCTTGGGATTACAAAGGTTGCAATATCATAATCGATTATTTGTACAGTTCAATCGATCAGTGACATTTATTTCCAGTGATCTGTTATTTGATTAGCTAGGAAAATGAACAGCAACCAATGAGAAGGAGGCTTTCAAATGTGTATCGGATACTAGAAATAATAATTTCTCCTGATTATTCTTTTTGATATAGGTTATTTGCTGTAAGATACGGACGAAAACTCGGGTTTAGAAAATGTGATCGTTTGTATTTGGTTTTATGATCGATTGCCTAGTTGGTTGAAGTAACAAACCAATCTTCGATTATTTCGATTAATCAGGACACCACTACAATTAATAATACTATTTTGCTTTGAAAATATCGCTACAATAAAGAACAAATTTTAAATAGTGATTTCAAGAAAATGTTAAAGAGCTTACATAAAATGTCTAGCGTAAATTATATTTGCTAGCTTTAGATATCTGGAACAAAAAAAAATAAATCCTGACAAAAATATACGATTTGTAAAATAATTAATATATTGGAAATGCTTTTGTTGGCACCAATCACTCTTTATAAAGCCAGTTATAAACGCGCTTGTTGGAACAAACTTAGAATTAATTCAATGTCTTGTCTGGTGCGATTAGGCAAATTCCGGGACGCAGGGTTAAACTAGACAAGCAATAATTAAAAACAGATAAAACTGAAGTTCAAAATTCCAATGCAGTAACTAGAGAAATTGTCACATCAGTTAATTGTCCCGCCAACAAATGACAGTCAGTTGTCAAAGCAAAGTGAATTATATCAACATCAAATACTCGTGAAAGTTTTATTTTCGCGTCTTGTTGCTCTGGATTAATGCCAAAATAAAACAATCGCGAAAACATCACGATTTACAGTAGCCATTTGTATTCTGAAAAAAGTGAAAACCAGCTATTGAGGAATAACCTTTTATAACTATACACCCCGCGCCGAAAACGAAGTGTAGCGGTATATAAGAATCACCCTGTCTGTCCGTCTGTTTGTATCTCTGGTTGTCTGTGTCTATGGATGGATTTTGCTCAAACTTGGCACAAATGTAAACCAACATGAGACGATGTGTCGCATACCATTTATGTGCATAAGTCAAAGGTTAAGATTGCGGGAAATCATGAAATGTTGGGGCGGTGGTATTTGGTTCTCAAGAAACCGCTCTAGTTATAATTTGAACATGTATAGAAATAAAAGCCCTTTGGTACGTTTTCTCTGCCTGGTTACATTTATCGGTCGGTTTACCTGTAAAGATAATAAAGGTGTTAGAAAAGGCTTTTATTCCATCTTTTCAATGAACATGACAAAGAACTATGGTTTACCTAATCATTCTTGATTTTTAAAAACAGTTCTTAATAAATACACCAGTATCTCATACATGAAATCAAAGTCACGGGTTCCCTCGAAAGATACTTGAAAACCGGTGAAAGTAAATAATAATAACCTTGAGCACACTGCAAAGTAGTCCCAATAATCAGCCCACTAAACCACCTTTAAATTTTTACTTGTATTTGGGGTTTGTATCCACAACAAGAAAAAAATTAAAATGGGGTTTGTTACGCCGTGTTATGTAATGTAATACCCACCTTGTACTGTAACAATTTTTTGTGTAATGAAATAACACATTGTTGTGTAATAAAAACGACATGTTATGTAATAAAAGAAGGTTTCGCGTTATGTAATAAAATCCGTGTATTGTAAAAATGAAATTTGGCAAATAAAAGGACAACGATTTTCTTCCAACCACTGACTTTGACATTGACCTCGAGCCGACTTTGTCAAGAGCAAAGGATATTGTGTAGACTAATCTTGACCGCAGTTGAAGGTCACTGTCAGTTAATCTGTACTTTAATGACATGGACCCAGAGGGCTCCAGGCATTACAGACGTCATTTAACATCAAGAAAATGGTATTACTTCATCACTGACCCAAAATTACATCGACCTTAAATATCAAGTGACGTTTCCATTTTTTACGTGGTAGGGATCATTCAAGAGCAAAGAGTTAATATCGCTATTAACTCGTTACCTTGATTTCACTTCAAGAACACTAAATAAATATTTGAAATATTTTAATAATCTTTTTCCATATACTGATAGGACTAGGCCTGGACCCCTCTTGGCCCATGCCATTTAAATACAGATTATATTAACTGACAGTGATCCTCAACTGCGGCCAAGATTAGTCTACACAATATCCTTTGACCTTGACAAATTTGGGTCAAGGTCAACGTCAAGGTCAGTGGTTGGAACAAAATCGTTGGCCCTTAAATTTCCAAATTTCATTTTTACATTACCCTGAAATTTTATTACATAACACGAAACCTTTGTTTTATTACATTGCACGTAGTTTTTATTACATAACAAGGTGTTATTACATTACACGAAAAAAATTATTACACTACAAGGTATGTATGACATTACTTGACTTTTAATACATAACACTGCGTAACAGGGTTTATTGGACTGATTTGTTGGACTAACTGCAAAAATCAAACTTTCTACCACTTCATTTATAGCTGATGTACAGTAATTTTTTTTTTTTTTTGCATGTCCTAAAAGCGCTTCCGTACTGATGATATTTCAATATAACTGAAATATTCTTGATTTGGACAAAACTCCCGTTCTATCAAATCATTTAATCCTTCTTTGAAATTCTACGTTGACATGGACACCGGTTCATATTTTGACTCCAAAATTAGGTACTGGTAGTAATCTTTTCAACTGCATTGATGGAGTAATATAAAAATTTTAAACATCCCTGATCATACGATGGAATGTAGAAAGATACACTGAAGAAATTTATTCTCCAGAACAACGAACAAGAACACGATATAATGAAAACAACGAAGAGGAAAAAAATATATCAAGTGACAAGATAAACACATCTTGAAAAACTGAAATTTCAACATTAGACGAGCATCAGCCATACACAAAAATATATACAGTTAAATCATTCTAGAGACAATTGATGTTTCGCCGACCACGCCCACAATGTTCCGACAAAGGCCGCTATCACGGTACCAAAGCAGCTTCACGGCAACTAATGGCGTTCTAGTGTCAGTGACGTCATTAAACGGCACAATTCAGACCGAGTGCGTGTAATTCAAGCATGCTAGGCCTTTGTCTGAACATTGTGGGCGTGGTCAGCGATACGTCAATAAATAATACCAGATATTTGTGGTGATGCAAAAACTTTCCTGTTTGCAGCGACGTTAATTTCACGTCAAACTATGACAGTGAACACGTTAAACCTACTTCCTCGGATTTGACCCGTCTTCAGTTTCACAGAACTTATCCTTCGTTGTGTGATTTTGATACCAGTAAATACAATTTTGATACCAGTAAATACGGTTTTGATACTAGTTAATACGGTTTTGATCCTAGTAAATACAATTTTGATACTAGTAAATACGATTTTGATACCAGCAAATACGATTTTGATACTAGTTAATATGATTTTGATACTAGTAAATACGATTTTGATACCAGTAAATACGATTTTGATACTAGTAAATACAATTTTGATACCAGTAAATACGCTTTTGATACTAGTAAATACGATTTTGATACCAGTAAATACGATTTTGATACTAGTAAATACCAGTAAATACGATTTTGATACTAGGAAATACGATTAGTATAAATGCGATTTTGATACTAGTAAATACGATTAGTATAAATACGATTTTGATACCAGTAAATACGATTAGTATAAATACGATTTTGATACTAGTAAAATACGATTTTGATACTAGTAAATACATGCGCTGTATATATCGTATTACTACGGTAGCTCAGTTGGTAGAGTGTCCGTATGTGGGAGGGTTCGCGCCCTGGTCGGATCTGATCAAGACTTAAAATAGGTAGTCAATGTTCTCTCGCCAATCATTCGGCATTAGAAATAAAACATTACGAATTTTCTAGATGGGACCTTAAAAATCGATGTCTGTGTCTCAGTAGGCGTAACCCTCGAGCTCTTTGTGCATTGTCATGAGTGCACTGCAAAGTCGATGTTTCTAACTGGTGACGTCTTGATATAAATGAACTATTCTTGCCTTGGACATAAAATCTGATTTTATTAACCAGCTATCAATATTGAGTAGTCTCAAGCACGTAGTACGAATCGCAGTGTCTCCCACCTTGCCTAGGCCCGAATCCAGCTCAGATAGATCTTAGTGTGTTAAAATTTAGTCTCCATTTGCATGGTTATTCTAGATATTCCGGTTTTCTCCACATCCTTGAAATTACCGCAGAGAAAATCTTTAATGCTATGTAAAATGTACATATTTTACTCCAACCAAGTGTCATGATAGACAAGTATCATGTATAAAAGTATTATAACTTTAACAGCGATTTCAACCAAAAAAAACAAACACATGCACACACACACATTTCATTTATATCGAGACGTCACCAGTTAGAAACATTGACTTTGCAGTGCACTCATGACAATGCACAAAGAGCTCGTAGGCTACGCCTACTGAGACACAGACATCGATTTTTTAAGGTCCCATCTAGAAAATTCGTAACGTCTATAATATATTACGTCTTATATGTCTTACGGACACTTAATTCTTAAATATAGCAAAATTTAATATATATATATATATATATATATATATATATATATATATATATATAAGTCAGTTTTAAAAGAGAATCATTTGCTAAAATGTAATAGTGATCAAACTTCAAACTCTCTCTCTCTCTCTCTCTCTCTCTCTCTCTCTCTCTCTCATTGTTTGTGCTACTAATGACCAGCAACACAACTACAAGTGCGTGATCAATGGGAGTTATGCGACTTGGTGCCTAGGGCTATATCTTGATCATTTGATCTTCGTTCAATTGAGATTTTTATGTATTTTTATTTTGTATTTTTTTTTTCAAATAAACAATTCAAAGTGTATAACTAAATTAAAAAACGTCAAAAAATAAAGTTTTAAATGTCGAATTAGATTAAATTCGATTTTTTAAAATCGCCTTGCATTCAAATGAAAAATTGTAGGAATTCTTTCAAAACACCGTTAGTGAAGACTTTTTACGTTAGTATTTAACACATACCATTTCTTAATCTGTCAGTAATTCCTTCCCATGTTAGTCTGTTACGACGGTTTCAATGACTACACTGTCGGAGCAATCTCCGATGTTAAATGGGAAGGTGGCTTGATTTGTCAAGTAACGACCTACCTACAGCCCTTACGGGGGCAACTTCTCTCAATTCTACACCCCTTTCTTGATTAGTGACCCATTGGTCTAGGACAGCTCCTCTCGCAGCTGCTTGGGTTCGAAATCCAGTCGAACCCACTGTGAGAAAGTTTGTCATTGCACTATCCCAAGGTGGTTGGTTTCTCCGGGAAATTCTTCCCAAAACTAGCCGCCTCGGTAAAAGTGAAAGGGTCTCATATAGTAAGTGGGGCGGGAAAAAAATCATTGCCCCATCCCTTTAAACTATAGGGAAGTGTAGTGACGCACTATGATTCTCGGTCGGCGCCCGTTTGGTAGGCTAAGGTACCTAATGTTATTCTGGAGTATTAAATTAAAGAATAAGATTAATTAATATTGGCGTCGTTAATGTCGGTATGTAGTGTGCGTTGTTTCATTGATTAAATTTTGAAGTTTTACGTCCCAGTAAAAATATAAAACTTATATCGAGATGTCACCAACTGTTGGTGAAGTGGCAGAATGTTTTACCTTTGCAGGGAGCTCAGGGCAGTATGCAGAGAAGGTTCAGTGACTTTTTTTGTAAGATGATTGAATATGGTTTTACGTCCGAGTCAAAAATATTTCACTTTTATCGAGACGTGGCCGACTGTTGGTAAAGTAGCAGAAATTTTGTGCTTAGGGCAATATGCAGGGAAGGTTCAGTGGTTATGTTTTTGTCAACGTACATGTTTTTGAAGAATGTTAAAATATTTCCGGTTTTAGCCTGAAATATTCTTTCGTTAATTAATTCAATGTAGCTGGTTTATTACAAAATTGCAGGGGCTGCATGGGAGTGGGGTAATCATGTTTTAAGCTCAAGTCAAGATTCTTTAATTTATATCGAGGCGGTCGTTTAAGGATGGTGGAGTGGAGTGGTCGTGTTTTAGGCCCCAGTTAAGACTCTTTAATTTATATCGAGACAGTCAGTTTAGTCGGAGGAAACCGCAGTATCCGTAAAATTTCAGCCGCCATCGACAATCGAACTGAGAAAGTTTCTCACACAAGGATCTGCACGGGCGGGATTCGTATTAGGCAGAGAGGCAATTGTTCTTCATATATATTATTTGGACCTGTATATAAAGTTCCCCTGCCAATAAATAAAGGCCGCTTTCACTGGTTCCCTTGGGTGACCTTTATATACGCGTTTGACTGTACACATAAAGTTGAACTATCGGCTATAGTTATAACAGGTATTAAACTATTTCCGTACTTTAAAACAGCATTGAAACGAAACATGCCTAAATTTTATGTGAAAATGTCAATATCTTGTCTAGAAACTATACATTTTCACCATTTACACACGACTTTATCAAGAGAACTTTCTGTATTCCAATTACATTCAAGTTTGTAAATGTCGGCTCAAATAAGTGTCAAACTTGATTTAACTGTTTGCACGGTAAAGCAGTTCAGCTAGGCCACATTGAAATAATTTAGCTGTCTTAATTGAAAGTTATCTGCCAAGAAAATAATGTGTAAAGTCTATATATGTAAACTCTATCTTGTTACCTGATAACCCGATAAAGATACATCAAGATGAAGCTAGTGTACGGTTAGCTACAATACAGGCATGTCAAAAGTTTAATACTGAGTTGAGTTGAGTTGAGTAATGGTATTTAACGTCCCAGTCAAACATATTTCACTTAGATCGAGACGTCACCAGCTATATGCGAAAGCGCAGAAATTTTGCCTGTGCGTTGCGCTAAGGACATTATACAGCAGGGTTCTTTATCGTGCCACACCTGCCGTGACATGGGATCCGGACCTCGTTTATTTTAAGTTCCCATCCGAAAGAGCCGAGACTTTCATGTCGTCATGCTGAGTAACACTGAGTTAACGAAATAGTGCTGAATCAGCAGTTCACATCGGCTACTCGTTTCATACAGTTTTTCCATAGCCGCTTTAGATCTTTTGGCAGCTTTTGTGCCACTAACTACCCATATCTCGGCCGCTTGGCAGCCGAGCTTGGACTCCTTTTCGTTAGCTTAATGTTAAACTTTCGACAGATCTGTACATGCAGTCTTAGATCAAGCTTGGATAGTGTACATAGGCCGCTTCTGTACTTCATGAAAACCTGATGAAGATGTATCAAGATAAATACAGAGCCCGCTTAAGTCCTCCACGATAACCTGATGAAGATGTATCAAAGTTCGTTTCTGTCCTTCATGATAACAAGATACAGAGTCCGTTTCTGTACCTCAAAACATATCAAGATTTTTGCAAAGTCAATTAAGGCGAGAAAAATCAAACGTTGTAACACGTGCCGTAATCACTTATATATATATATATATATATATATATATATATATATATATATATATATATATATATATATATATATATATATCACTTCTTGATTGGCATGTACAAAAAAGGTGCTTCAAAAGATGGCGATTTGTTATTAATGCAATGGCGTGAAGACTAACACATTAAATTGTTTGTACTCCCACGTGAAATTGATTCTTCCTCTCTCTTAACATGCATCAATACTCTATGTGGTTGTAAACTGTTATTTCCTTTTTAGGACCTCGGTTGCTATGAGTGGTCGGTGACGCTTACGAATCACAGTGCTTGTCAACTCCCAGGATCGACTCCTAACCGAGAAAGTTTGTTAATTCTCACTTCAAATTCGGTGGTTTTCTCCTAATACTTCGGTTTTCTCATCCAATGCAAATCATCTAGTAAACGTTTCGATATAAGTCAAAGAATCATGATTTGGACGTAAAACTCAAGTACTCTACTCCACTGGATTTTATTTTTATTGTCTGACTGTGTCATTTCAAACCAAGAAAAGCCTCTCTAAATTTTTCAAATAAAAAATAATTAATTAAATAAAACACACAGTTAATGTGCATTTTATAAATTATTCAGATCAGCAGTTCTGTCATATACCATTTTTTTTAAAAAAGCCATATATACCGGTATATGATTTTTTAAATTGTTTAATATACGGTTTTAAAATCGTTAGTACAAATTAAAGTTAAAAATCATACAAAAATATCGTTTCTTTGAAAATGGCACCAACAAGCTTTTGTAATTATGTCATTTTAATGCATTTTATCATTAATTTCAAAAATGGTATAAATGTAGGACAGTTAAATTAGGTTGGGTTTTGTAAGCAGTGGTATTGAACATCTTGCAATAGTTTTATGGAAAGACACAAACAGAAATGTTTCGACAAGATAATCCAAGATGTTGCGATGTTACGAGTGTCGATTCCTTTTTGTTAGCAGTGGCATAGCGTGCATATTAAACAATAATCCTGTCCTTGCAAAATTTTTTTAAAAAGTTGAGATTTTGCAATATGTATATTTGAAAAATAGAGAGAAGACAGGTTTGCAACAACTTCTTATGAAATCCAATGTCCAATGAAGTCTGAGCTTCATTATGCGTTGCAATTTCGACACCTTATGACGTCTGAACGTTGCTGTAAATTAAAGGGTTCTACGTGACCTTAGCAGAACGTAATACGAAAATGCATTTGTGTGATCTCGGTGGCTACGCCTGTATCAAGAACATTTTACCAGCTAAATCACCGTGTCCTTATCTGAACAAGAGCGGACAAAAAAAAAACATTTTTTAATTCTCTTTTAACTCATGTAAATATTATTTAAGAATGCAGAAAAATGCACCATATTGCTCCATTTATTAAAATTTAACTGGAGAGCGTGCATCCAGATTTCCCAGCGAGGACGTGCCTACGGCCCGTGTACTGTGTTGCCTTTGGCGCCATACTTGCACATTCATTCTTTTCTTGCTAAGCCCCTGGTAAGATCATTGTTAAACTTTCGACAGGTCTTTACTTTTCATGTAACAGCGGACAAAACCTTGTCTTGGCCAAGACAGTGTTGTGATTTCACATTGATAATAAAGATGGAAGAAAAAAGAATGAAGGAAACATCTGTTTTGCTCAATATTAGAAACAATTTTGGCTAATAACTATTGTTATATAATATATAGAAAGTGATTGTTACCAAGTCTGGCTGAGGGGAGCTGCTGAACCAGTAATATAATAGATTTTAGTAAACATAAGTCTCATTAATCACCATCGAAGGTATGCTACAGTACGGACCTGGCGAAAGTTTAACACTAAAAAGGAGTCGAGGTTGGACTGCTGAGTGGCTAAAATATGGATAGCCAGTAACTTTAAATCTGCCAAGAGATAAACTGCAGCCTTCGTTAACATACATACATATCCTCTCTGGGTCTTCAAGGACTCGTGAGGCCGTTGATCATTCTACGCCACTCCTGTCTGTCAGTTGCTGCTGCTTCTGCTCTTTGTCATGTGTTCTATCCATTCTCAATCCTTTCTTTTTCAACTGTTTCTTCTCCAGGTGTTCTTTGGTCGTCCAGCTTTTCTTTTACCTTCAAGCCCTCGTTAAGCTGCCAATATATACATAACAAGGGACCGTGATGAACTCTCAATTCGGTACCAATTCGTTAGCGTAGCGTTAAACTTTCGACAGGCCTGTACTGTATGTATTAATGTATTATTGCACAATTGAGATTTTGACGATAGAACCAAGTTTTTGGCTCAAAACTAATGTTACATAATGCAAAGACAAACATCAATGTTAAGATTGACAGTGATCGTATCTCGTTTACTTGTATAATTGTAATTCAGCAAAGTTGTCCTTAAAATGACTACATTGTTGTTTTGCTAATTACAAAACACCTGTTATTATAATTATAAATCACATGTCTATGTGTGTGGAACTAGTTAGTTAGTTGTTATGTAACAACTTTGACTAATTGTTGAAAGGAAATAGCATTCATATAATGCATTCCCCTATATACAGTGACCTCGGATATGGAGTGCTCTATTGAAGCTTGAACTTACGGATCACAGCGCTTCTTACTCATGTGTTCGATTCCCAGACGGAACAGATCCTGGTGTGATAAAGTTTGTCAATTTGCTTGCCGAAGGTGGGTAGTTTTCTCTAGTGACTCCGGTATTCTTCACCATAAATACATATTATATACACAGTGTGTATGTACAGCCCTCAGTATCAAGTCGAGTCCTTTTTTCGTAGCCGTATCACTACGAGTCGCGCTTGCGCGACGAGTAGTGATACAGCTACGAAAAAAGGACTCGACCTGATACGAAGGCTTGTACAAACACACTGTGTATATAATATTTTTATCTAACATTTCCAGTTAGGTTATTTAAAATAATAAAAAAACAATACTTTATAAGAAAAAATTACATTTTACCACAGAAAACCACTGAACTATGTTATGACTGACAAATCGAAGACTCCCTAATGACGTCACAATGAGAAATTGCACGTGCGTTTTACCGCCAATGTTGTATCACCACAACCACACAAGATTCTGTATCATGCGTGTTCGATAAAACTTGTATTTCGTCAAACTAGTTTAATGTTAGATAAAATAACTGATGTCTCGATATGAGTGAAAGAATATTCAATGGGGCTTAAAACGTCATAACTCCGCTCCACTATACTCCATATAATAAAAAAAAACCAACCAAATCAAACCAAATCAATGTCCAAACCACAATCTCAAAGCCAAAGTTTTTTTATGCTGGAAAATTAGGTTAAGCACGTGAACTATCACCAGGAAAGTGAGGCCGGGTGCTTTGGAAAGGTAAGCACCTGCTGTTTAGCTGGCTACACCCTCGAAATTTTTAATCAAAATTTAATTAGTTTAATATTTAGTTAATGTCAAAAGGTGATAGAATCTTCATTTCGCTGCTAATCCCGTTTCAATGACGTTGAGTGACAGAGAGTACATTTTTCCCATTGGATGGAGCATCGATGCAATGTAAAGTTAAACCCCAAGAATATTGTCGCCACCCATTAACTGGTAGCTGCATGGGTACACTGAAATAATGTGAAAAATTCTTCGCTGAAACAATGTATAATGATATGTTTTGCTTAAGGACATACCACTCAGACTGGCTAAGGCTCGAACACAAAACCCATGTCCCACCACATCCGGATATTCAAGGACATAACACAATATGGTACGTTCAGCAAGACAAGAAAAACAAACCGAGCAAAATAAGAAAGGGTTTATCTATAACTACACATTGAAACCTCCTTATTTTGGTCGAACACTAAATTTAACGAAACACTGTATTTGAACTCATGGTTCAAGGGTTTTTGGATGACGCTAGCCATTCTAGCTTCAGTTTAACTTTCCGTCCATAACTAATATTTTCCTTAACTTAAATTTAAGCAAATGTTGGCAATTTTTTAAGATTTTTTACAAAAACAAAATCTAAATGTTATAAGCGTGAAATGATCTTCAAATTGACACTTTTAATTCCGGGATATTTTTGAAATCAACACAATTACTAAGATTTGCAAATTGCCTAATTTAAGTCAAGGAAAATATTTAGAATGGTTTTAAAATCAGGACCTGCTTGTAGGAAGTGGGTAGGTCATTCAATCCTAATAATCTAACTTTCTTCGGTAAAATAAGGCAAGTTGGATCTAAATCCAAAGAACTTTGCAAACACAAACTAATGAACAGAAAATACAATAAAACAGACCACCATACTTAGTGTTTTCTGAAAATTTTCATCCCAAGGACATTCTTTCTTCATTCTTAGTTTGCAAAGTGGCCAACTAATCCCAGCAAGTCAAGTATATAATGAACAAAAAACTGATTTACCGTAGCTGGGCAAGACGTCAAGGACAATGAGTTTTTATCCTACCATGCACTATCATACTATAAAGGGTGAATTAGCTGTTTTTAGCAAATCAGACAAAAATGCAGTTGTGATATAATGCAGTTCATTATCAGTAAACTTGGTTAAGAGTTGAAACAAACAAATAAATAATAAAAAGAAAACTTGGCTCACATTTATCCTTATGTAATAGGAAAGTCAGCACAATAACCACTGCCATTATAAGAGATATCTTATATGGTGATAATTGTAATAATGATAAATAATATGGTTTCGCCAGTTTACCACAAGACCAAACACCTTAACGTTGCGGGATTGCGGGAACTTTTTTGAAAATGTTTACGTAGCAAATTAACAGATTAATGTCGTTTTACAGGAAACCGTCAAGTTAATTGATTTCATATCCAATGAAAGTGGCTGTTCCGCACAAAACACTTAAGGGTAGCATGAGATAGGCTTGCGAACTCCATTATGAAGCCGAATTACATGTATGTACAAAAAACGATAAAAGACCCTTGATTACATATTTCATTTGAAGCAATACTAATAGTTTATTATACATTAATTGAAGTTTTCTGAGGGAGGGACTTGTATTGTGATCAATATAATTGTCCTAATTCATTAGATATTTTGTGACTATCGTCAAGGTAGTGAAAGAATTCGAAGCAGTAACGTTTGTGATAACCACCTTTCGAGCGTGAAATATTATCATTTTCTGTAATAAAATGCTGTTTTTAAATTAAGGACATGCTTTCAGAAGATACAGGGTACACCATTTCAGAAATAGTTTCTTGCTTACCATGACTACAAATGGGTTTTCAACTTATCTATTGTTAAGAGTTTGTATTCTATAAGACATGGTTATATATGCATTGGAAATGCATCTCAGCAAATGAAATTAGAATGCGACTACTTATCCTATTTCTATTAAACATTCCCTGATATCAGAGGTATCCTGTAAATCAATGTTTCTGAACGACCGTAATTTAACAAGGTCATTTGGATGATTCCAAAAACATTTTGACAACAGTACAATGAAGTGAAGATATCATAAAACCCTATGATTGGCCTTGTCATGAATCTGCCAAAGATGAAGTATGATACACTATTTGTTCCGACTATAGAAACGCCAATTATAATAATGAGTCTAGTTCAGGGGTATTACAGGGTGCAAATATGACATCTCATTAAAACTCATAGGAATGATTTATTGTTTTCTTTACATCCATATGGAATGGTCGTCTTCATACAAAGATATGTTATAATCAAAACAAACATACTAACCCTTGTCCGAATCACAATCCATGAGCAAAGTAAAAACTTTGAAACTGACAAATTAGGTTAAACGCGTGAACAAGGGAAGTGGGGCCGGGTGCTTCAAAAGGGTAAGCACCTTCTGTTTAGCTTGCTACACCCGCCATGTATGTAATCAAATTGAGTGATATCCAGGACAATCCTGGACAAAGAAACTTCATACTTAACACCAATACTGTGATGACGGCCCTAAAACTTTTCGAGAGCCCTGATTAACCTAGGCTTGCAATATCCCTGGGTCAACATTTTTTGTAAGCAGCTGGCTTTGTTGTATAAAGTTCAACCATAGCATAAATACACTAGATAAGCAGAAGAAGCAGGTATATTGCTGCATAAAAAGGAAAGTTACTCTACTTGAACAGAAAATTTTCCACAGCAAAACGTACTACAGAGCTTAGTAAAGGTCAGAGATATTTGATGAAAGATGTATGGCACTTGTATAAATTGTAGATAAGCTTAGATAAAGAAAGATGGTGCCTAGTTAAGGGATAATGGAAAACATAGACTTGACTTGGGACTTGGATACTGGACTTGGAGTTTATACTTTGGATTTGGACTCTAGATTCTAGACAGTATGCCACGGTCATTTACCAGTACTAGTGATGATTGTAATTCAGTTATATTCAGTTATAATATGGGGGTATTAATTGTCAAACAAACAAAATGCTAAATGTAAAATAAAGTATAGTAAGTCCAAACACCAAGTCCGACTTCCAAGTCTTATGGTCCAATTCAAGACTCCAAGCCCAGGGTCTAATTCAAGAAGACAAGTCCATAGTCCAATTCCAAAATACAAGCCCATAGTCCAATTTCAGAATACAAGTCCATAGTCCAATTCCAGAATACAAGTCCATAGTCCAATTCCAGAATACAAGTCCATAGTCCAATTCCAGAATACAAGTTTATATTCCAATTTCAGATTACAAGTCTTGAATACAAGTCCATAGTCCAATTCCAGATTCCAAGTTAAGACTCCAAGTTCCGATTCCAAGTACAAGAATCCAATCAAGGTTTTCCATTGTACCCCACGTTTTACGTGTAACAAGACTTATCAGTTCTATGAAATGTTGATGGCTGATAGAGAAAGGCATTTTATCAATTCACAACTAGATAATGTATCATGTTTTCATGCAGTTTATTGATACGATGAATATCTGATATACACTTGCTATAAATAAAATCATCTTATCGCCTCTTAAATTCTGTCCGTTGATTGGTCAGATATAATCATGAAATATTTCAAATTGGGTCAGTAATTTTATGAGCCTGGCTGTGAACATCGGCAGTTGTCGACCTTGATGGCCGTCACAAAAAGGCGTACATATTTACGTCAAATGCTCAATGAAGAGATCACAAGAAATGCTACGAACTTACCGCTGAAAATTTTAATACCAAATAAAAGCAACAAACATACACTAAAACGCGCTTGTTTCTTTGTACATTATATGCCCAATTAAGTTAGGAAGTGGCACTAAGGGGTCGAATACTATTGCTGACCATCCGGAAAGTTTGTTCAAAATATAGCGCAGTAATATCACGTTCATTTAGAGTGTTCATGTCGATTTTCAGTTGCGAATATTAGCAAGTCAATAAAATCGTGATTGAACTTCATTCAAGTTTTTTCATTGAAATGTTATTCAGAACACATGACAAGTACGTCTCCACATAATAAATAACCCATTGCCTAAAAAATGAAAATGCAATGGAAATATAGATGCGTTAATGAGTTTTAATTACCCAAAATGAGACACGTGGAGGTTGTACAAATTCCTCCGAAAATGTGCCTCGAACTTCCTCTGGCTTCATATGGAATTAACTTGCAAAATATTAGGTTACTAACCCCCCCCCCCATCCCACCCCCACCCCCCAACAACAACAACTAATTATACCACTTTAGCAACCCACTTTGAAAAAAATCAAAGTGCGTAATTTTTTTCAAATTGGTTTGTTACATACCACTGCTCACATTCGGTCAGTTGATAAATTTAAAATCAATTTTGTACAAAATCACTTAATCCGTACCACTACACCATTAAACCCGTGTTGCCCTGCAAAGATTGGGATTAGTAGTTTGTGTTATATTTTCTCATTTCGCGCGGTTGGTAGTCGTTCTTTGTTTTTGCCAATACGACAAGATATGAACAAAAATGAAATAAAGATAAAATATACATTTTGTTATTCAAACAAATTGTTTTATTGTGTGTACCTTATGTTATGTTTCATAAGCAAGTTAGATTTTAATTTTAAGTTGCAAAGAATCCATGGCATATTGGATCATGATCAAGATGTAACAAGCGTGTATACTACAATGTCGTCCTTTGAAGGAGTTGCAGTCGGAAAAAATTGGATCATTGCCTCGACATTGTCATATTTACGTTATATTTATAAACATTTCTAGAATGATCGATGCTTGTTTTATCTTGTTAGTGCGTATGTCGCATTCTCTTTACATAATTGAGACATTCCGGGATTTTGTAGACTGTTTGTCTGCTCTCAACTTTAATCGTAAAACTAGGTCTTCTCAGCCGTCAACACTGTGTAAGACCAGAAGAAGAACATTATGTACGAGAAAAAACCCTTGAAGAGCTGATTTTTTTTACCAGTGACAGATATATTGTAAACAGCTTAGCTTTACCTTTCTTTAGCACCCGACCTCACTTCTCTAGATCTGGTGGAAGTCCACAAGTTTAACATAATTTGCCAGCTTCAAAGTTTTTACTTTTATGGGGATTGTGGTTTGGACATTGATTGGTATATTTGTTTTTATAGAGCTAGCAAGACAAAACGTGCTTACCCTTCCGGAGCACCCGGCCTCACTTCCCTGGTGGAAGTCCACAAGTTTAACCTAATTTGCCAGCTTCAAAGTTTTTACTTTATTTTTGGATTGTGGTATGATCAAAGATTGGTATATTTGTTTTTATATAGTTAGCAAGACAAGATGTGCTTACCCTTCCTGGGCACCCGGCCTCACTTCCCTAGTGGAAGTCCACAAGTTTAACCTAATTTGCCAGCTTCGAAGTTTTTACTTTATTTTGGGATTATGGTTTGGACATAGATTGGTATATTTGTTTTTATATAGTTAGCTAGACAAGACGTGCTTATCCTTCCTGAGCACCAGACCTCACTTTTCCTGTAAAATTTCTCATGTTAAAACTTAATTTGCCAGTTTTCAAAGTTTTTAAATTGCTTTTTGAAATTGTGACTTGAACAAGGACCGGTATGTTTGTGATTAATTTCATATATAAAATGATAAAATATTCTGTATAAAACACTCCTCCACTAAACTGTATAAAATAACTTACTCAGCAGCAGTAGAAATGGAATGCGTGTAGTTGTTGTAAAATTGCCAAGAACATCTGAAGAACGCGAGAATACTAAGTGATTTATGTAGCATGTAGATGTCAACTAGTCCGAACTATTTAACTGCATTATGTAGTACCGGTAATACTTTAGTACTTACACACAGACAACGATCGATAATCCTTAATTATCCAGAAATAACCGAGCTTTGATCTAGTACTTCCTGGTTACAGGAAATCCAGGAAATAATTATGTCAAACTCCGGCAACATCAACTGCTTATCTAAGTGATAATATAACCATAGCATATCTATGCTATCAATGATAATTATTCATTCTTGTTCTTGGTATTATACATTTGACCTTCATGCACTAAAATATGGATTTCAAGGTCACAATAAACTGATAGAAAAAACTCGTTTATTAAAATTTATATACTAAAGTTTAAAAAGGGTTCCCATACACTTTTTTATATTTAATTTACTTATTCATTTAATATTTTATATTTAATATATATGTGTTACATAAGAACTACAAAGCCCAACGTTTTGTAATTATAATGTAAGAGGGTATGTAGTTGTTTGCTATGCAATGAATTTATGCTCATCGGAGATTTCACGATGACTGAGCAGCATCTTTTATCATTTAGAAGACTGTATGGTTCAGTTAAAATACAGATACTATGTATTTCAAAATATTTAGAAGTATAGCAATATTTTCAAGTGAAAAACTAACCAACGGCAGACGCCACCAAGAACACTGCAAGGTACAAGTAAATGATAGAAACAGTATAAAAGGCTATGTACAGATTAAAACCACTGATAAAAATCCCGACTTTTGAATGCTACTAGAGCAATGTCTAAATTGTTTGGTTAAAGTACTTTTGGAAAGCACCGACGTCCATACCAATTATTTTACAACCAATGGTCAATAAAAACGCAAATTTAAAAGTAAAAAACTCTTATTTTACAATAAACGAACTACATGTACCTTTAAATATATGTAATCAATTTAAAAAATAAGGAAACATAAAATATTTTTATTTTTATATATCATCATTTGATTCTTTGTGTATTCATTCATGTAATGTGTAACTAAGATGGATTTTTAGATTTTTCGCAGGTCCATCTATGACAATAGTTTATTCAATACTTAAGCATCTAAAACTGCAAACTTTATAGTGAATAAGTTCTGACGTTTGTGCATTCTGTTGTTGTCTCGTTGATACGTTTTCTTGGCAGAGTGGTGTAATTCTCCACCTCATATAGATCTGGCTGACGGAAATCACTCGAATTCATATCTAAAACAAGAACCTTTGCCTACATAGAAAGACCTCTCGTGCTATAATAAATGTTACTTTATATATCTTAGCACATGCTTTGGTACAATAAAAATATTTCCTATGCTGTACTATGCTGTATAACCTAAGTGTTCGACATATTTATCGTAATTACATTTGTTGTAAATGTTGTGTCTTCGCTCTCTAGGTGTGTGTGGTAATACCGTTGCATATTAACCGTATTTCATCGAATGTATAAACAGAACACACACTAGAAGGGGGTTTTACCGGAATAATTGCGAAAATCCGGAATAATCAGACCAAATCCGGAATAAACCAAATTGATCCGGAATAATCAGGTAAAGTCCGGAATAAACCGGTAAAATCCGGAATAATCAGGCAAAATCCGGAATAATTGGACTATTTTGTTACGGTAAGTTTTCCGTAATCTAAAAATTACGGTAAGTGTCTGATTATTCCGGAAAATGACCGATTATTACGGAAAAAGTCTAATTATTCCGGCAAATGTCCAATTATTACGGGAAATTTTTTGAAAAATAATAATTTTTTAAATTTTTTTACCGTAATAATTGGACATTTGCCGGAATAATTAGATTTTTACCGTAATAATCAGTCTTTTACCGGAATAATCAGACAAGTTACCGTAATAATCAGACACTTGCCGGAATTTTTAGAATCCGTAAAATTTACCGTAAAAAATATTCTTATTATTCCGGATTTTGACCAATTATTCCGGATTTTGTCCGATTATTTAGGATTTGGTCTAAAAATTCCGGAATTGATCTAAACATTCCGGATTTTCGCAAAGATTGCGGAAAAACCCCCTTCTAGTGACACTTAAGGATCCAGTTGTTCAAAGCTTGTTTGGATTTTAAATCAAATTTAAAAAATTCAATAAACATCAACATATTATTTTTTATTCTATAGTTTTTCAACATTCATGGTTGTGCCTTAGTCTGACGAATTTCTATTCACTCTTCACATTTTAAACATTAATTTAACTACATATTTGAAATTATGCAACAATTAAATTTGATTTGGCTAACTAAGCAAGCTTCGAACAAGTGTTTCCTGATAATTAATTGTCAGTGCAAATCGAAAAGTTTTTACTACAAGTGATTTTTTAAGCACAAATACCAAAGTGTGTGTGTGTGTGTGTGTGTGTGTGTGTGTGTGTGTGTGTGTGGTGGTTTCCATTTATAAATCTATAGTTCAAGACTAGTTTATTCAGCGGACAAGCCATTCTACATTTTTGGCTGTTATTTCTATAGTCCGTGGGCTAGGTGGACTCACCGTAACCCCCCCCCCCCCCCCCCAGGATCCTTCGACACCACTTTTTTCAGGTACCTTAGGGTGTCTAGTAATGGAATCAGGATGTTCCCCAGAAATAAATTGGGATGCTCTTCATGTAAAACTTCAATATTTAAGAGTACCTGAAAGTTTTCAGTAAATTTCTCTATTAGGGGTAGGGGAACGTTTTTATCTTTGTTTTTATCTTGTTCGGAGGATCCTTGGGGGGGGGGGTCGTACGGTGGGTCCACCTAGCCCACGGACTATTACCTTTATCTTTATCATATGATTTGGGGCTTACTACTAAAACTACTGCAATAACATTTACTTTAATGTTCTTCCAAAGTCAGCGATTTTATCACCAGAATTTCAAACATGCCTTTGTTTGGCTGTTTTGTTTGATAACTTGTAATGTTTTGCGTCCATAGTAACGTTTATTGCTACCAAGCCTATGTTTTAAAGTTGCACATATTTCTGTGTTGCATATTTGCTGAGTATTATAAGGGAAAAGGAAAATACTTAACCAAAAATAATTGTTTAGCTATTGAAAACTCCTACACAATTTTAAGACTTCTACAGTGTTTTGGCATTACACAACATTTGAATAATGAATCATGCACAAACGCCCTGTAGACACATGCGAGATAAATAATACGGCTATCATAACTTAACCCTAAAATACAGAAATAAATTATTACAGTTAAGATTTACATTTAAATTTATACATAATTCCATATAAAACCGCAAAATAAAATCATCCACACGATATCACCTGATCATCTACTTCCCTCAGATGTACAGTACAGACCTGTCAATAGTTTAACACTAAGCTAACGAATAAGAGCCCATTGACATCTCATCCCTAGTGCGAGACAGAAAAATCTCACATGGATAAAAACGCGGAATTTCCATCACGATCTCATGTATGAGAATATAAGAATCCATTATGAGTATTCATGTAGGATAGGGAAATTCACCAGAAGGGTTGAATATTTAGTCAGAGACGAGGCTTGCTTGCCCCTGGTTAGCCATATTTCGACGCATCCTATTTAAATCCCTCTGTAGCTTTTCAACCATTAGCTATCCATATCTCCGCCAATCTGTTGCCGAGCTTCGACTCCTGTGGTTCAGAGTTAAACTTTCGACAGGCCTGTACTGTAGGAAGTTCATCTCGTCCCTCGTTAGCTATATATCTGGACACCTTTTGGCAGCTGCTATCTATCTCTTGGCAGCTTTCTGATCACTTTAGCTACCCATATCCCGGCCATTCGGAAGCCGAGGGCTGACTCTTTTTCGCTTGCTCATTGTTAAACTTTCGACAGGCCTGTACTGTAAGAAGTTCATCTTGGTCCCTCTTTAGCTATACTAGTATCTGGACAGCTTTTTGGAAGCTGCTATCTATCTCTTTGCAGCTTTTTGTTCACTAAATACCCATATCCCGGCCATTCGGAAGCGGGGGCTGACTCTTTTTCGCTTGCTCATTGTTAAACTTTCGACAGGCCTGTACTGTAAAGAATGGAACAATCTAAAGGATTAGTTCCGAATTCATTCGGAACATCCTCTGGATGTGAAATGATAAAGGCGACAACTTTGCCCTTTTTTGCCGCGTATTGTGGCATCCTGGGGAAGAAGGTGAAGCCGCCTATAGATTTTGCTAAAAATTTCTGAGTTAATGGAGTCTAATGCGATCTAGCTATCTAACTATCTTAATTTTTTGGGTAAAATATGGATCACACTTAATTTTTGGGTCAAAAATGCAAAAAATGGATTTTTCAGAAAACAATCAAGTTCAACGCACTCCTGTTCAATAACCGTTCATTGTACGAAAAAGTCGTCCATTGACCGAAAAAAGATAAAGGTCTCGCGGAAAAAACGGTATTTTTATATTTTTTCTATCTTGTACACAAAATCCACAATAAGTGTTTAAAGTCGACAAATCATAAAAATAAAAAAAAATCCGCGAACCGGCACGTGCAGACTGGGGGAATGAATTTTCTCAAAAACGCAGTCATTTCTTTAGTTATCAACTTGAAAGTCGGTCAAAATATATTTTAAAGTATTAAGAAAATAACGGTATTCTTATATTCTTTCTATTTTATGCAAAAAATACAGTATTAATGTTTAAATTCAACCCTGTCTTCCAATATACAAAAGTCCGCCGAAATGCACGTGGTAAATCGTACGATTTCAATGACAAGGTCAACAGAGTTCAATGCGTCACTTAACCAATCAGCGTTCGGCATCTCGAGATATCTACACAAGAAGCCATTTTGTTTATAGATCAAACATGACGGTCTACTTGAAAGTGTACATATATGCGATAAACTGACGAATATCTGGGTTGCAAAAGTCTGTTGAGGGTGCGCTTAGAAGAAATAGCAACGTTAGTTCTCCAAGTCAACGGCGGAATATACGGCATCAATAAGCTGGTTATGGAAGATTGATTTTGTCGTGATTGAAGACGATGTCAGGTGAGTCAGAATACAATTTTGCTTGTATGAAAACATCGTATAATAACCAGACAGTTGATTATTCTGAGTACTAAGCTGATTACGATTCGAAATCGACGACAAACTCATAGGCAGATCAAGGAATTTGAAGGGAGAGGGGGAGTTTGTCCATGACACGTGCGATTCCAAATCGGCTTATGACAATATGGCCCGTAACCAAATTGACCCATGGTGTAATGTAATTCGAAACATGCGTTCATCATAATATTCCTCCTGGGTGATTTTTCAAATATAATTCAATAATTAAAAACCGATTTCCGGTCGCGGTATTTACCGACCTCCTCCGACCGCCTGTACACGACACTACGAGCCCATTATTTCTCACGATTTACAGGGGTTATTAGGTCAATATTTGGTCAGAATGTGTAAAATATGATATATTTTCATTCCACAAATTATTTTTATGAAAATTGCTATTATAGATGAATTAATGAGCAATTACGTAATTGTATTTTTGAGGACAATAATTCAAATAATCTGCAATCCCCAGGTGAAATTCGGTCATTGTATCCCAAGCCAGTATTACACAATCTGTAGTCAAACACTGTGGTAGCTCAACTGCTCAGTATATGGGAGGTTGTGGATTCAAACCCCAGCTGGGTATGATCTATACTTTAAAATAAGTGAAATGAATTTGTGAGTGTTCTTTCGCCAAGTATTCAGCATTTAGAAATGAAGGTCCTTGAGAAGAGACCTTTCAACTGATTGCAATCATCTGTGTCATAGCAGGTGTGGCACATAAAATAACTTTGCTGTACCCTACCCTGAGCACACATTAAAGGTAGAAATTTCTGCCACTTTACCTATAGCTGGTGATGTCTCGATATAATAAAAATATTATTGACTAAGACGTAAAATACCATTTAATCAATCAATCGTTCCACTCTTTCAGAGAGTACAATTATAAATCTGCATGTTTTTCAATTGTTCAACTGTGCTTTTATTCGTTCTAATTTTTTATATTTTTATGTACCTGATTTATAATTTAATTTGATAATTTTTTTTATCGAAATCAACTTCTATCCTGGAATAGAATGCGTTGCTTTGTGGTCCGTTTTAATTTTCTGTTGCAGCTTTGAAGATTCATCGACTAAATCCACCTATCAATACAGCTGGATTGGATGTCAGCAATTTGATAGCCTGAAACAGGATCTTGAAGAATCTTGACTGTGAAGTAATTAAATGTAAACACCATTACTCCACCACATCAAGATAAGTAATAGAATCTTAACGGGTGTGAAGCATCAATACTTAACTTCACCATCTCTTGGTATAAGTGAAAAAAATCTTGTCTGGGAAGTAAAACACCATTTCTAGACTCCCATTATCTCAGAACTGACCGTCTCAATATAAGTGAAAGAATCTTGACTTGGGTGTAAATAGTTTTAATCCATTCCACCATTCCCGAACTGATCGTCTAGATACATGCCAGTATAATATAACTGGTTTTTATACCCCCGCTTAAAAAGTTGGGGGGTATATACCGGTAGTGATAGGGCTTCCGTTACACCTTAGGGTACCTATCTCTTATCCGCAACTCCTCCTAAACCCTTCAATGGATTTTCATGAAACTTTCGCACAATCTTTGTGATATAATGTAGATGTGCACTTTCTATTTAAAAATTTGATCCGATAGATTTTTGGGAGCAGGGGGTATTTTTCGTGAGCTTGTGGCTCACAGTTTTTCTAGTTCTTGACTAAAGTCAAGAGTATTTTCACTTATATCAAGGCAGTTATATTGTGAATGATGGAGGAAACTGGAGTGCCAAGACCTTTGGAAAGCAAACCAACAAATTTCTCACACTAAGATGTATTAAACCAACATGGCCTTACTGGCGTAATGGTTGCTAAGTGGTAAATACCTTTGTGAACAGAAAAGAGACTCGGAGACAAACACGCATGGAAAACCTATACTTTGAATCTGGGCCCTTCCCATACTGACAATATGCTTTGCCATTGAGCTACCTGGTCACCTGTCGAGCACAATCCCCTACACCCTAATCGATCGATTGAATGAGTTTTTCCTAGTCTAGAATATTTCACTTATATCAAGACTTCGCCAGGTCTGTTTTAAACATTTGTCAGTTTTGACAGGCAAGTACTGTAGATACAAGTACCAACCTAACCTGGACACCCCATGAAGACAATGTGTCATTTTGATATGTAATTGAAAGTCATGAGTTTAAAGGTCAAGGTCATAGAGAAATGGTTAATTATCTGGAAAACTATCAATTTTTTATACATACATGTGTATATAGGCATGTATATTGGATTGTCATAGGTATTTGTACAATGTTCAGTTTGAGATGTAAATGAAGGTCATGAGTATATAGGTCAAGGTCATAGATACAAAAAATATGTAAATTGTTCATTATCTGGAAATTTAAAGTTTTTATATAGACATGTATATTGGAATATTGTAGGTATTGATACAACGGTCATTTTGCTGTAAGGGTGAAGGTCATTGATTGAAAGGTCAAGGTCACAGATCCGAAAGTATACTGAAATGGTTAATTGTCTGGAAAACTATAAACTTTTTGTACATGCGTGTGTGAATCCTCTAGATTGTTCCATTCTTTCCCGCGAAACCCCTCAAGGTGTCGCCATACTAGTAGGAAGTTCATCTCGTCCCTCGTTAGCTATATATCTGGACAGCTTTTGGCAGCTGCTATCTATCTCTTTGCAGCTTTTTGATCACTAAGTACCCATAAAGAATGGAACAATCTAGAGGATTAGTTCCGAATTCATTCGGAACATCCTCTGGATGTGAAATGATAAAGGCGACAACTTTTCCCTTTTTAGCAGCGTATTATGGCATCTTGGGGAAGAAGGTGAAGCCGCCTATAGATTTTGCTAAAACTTTCTGAGATTATGGAGTCTAATGCGATCTAGCTATCTAACTATCTTAATTTTTTGGCTAAATTATGGATCACACTTAATTTTGGGGACAAACATGCAAAAAATGGATTTTTCACAAAAAAATTCTGTTTAGCGGTTATTTAAACCAATCCTGCTCAATAACCGTTCATTGTACGAAAAAGTCGTCCATTGACCGAAAAAAGTTTAAGATCTTACGGAAAAAACGGTACTTTTATATTTTTTTTATGTTGTACACAAAATCCACAATAAGTGTTCAAAGTTGACCCTATTGCTCAAAATAAAAAATTCCGCGTCTAAGCACGTGCACTCTGGCGGAAATTTCCACACTGCATTTAGCCTCTTGAAACAGCTTGTGTGAAAACGCCACTTCAGGTATCAACTTGAAAGTCGGTAAAAATATATTTCAAAGTATTAAGAAAATAACGGTATTTTTACATTTTGTCTATGTTTTGTACAAAATTTACAATAACTCTTTAAATTATAAATTTCTATTCCCCCAAAAAAGTGCGCGAAGTTGCACGAGTCTGTTTATGCATATTATTATAATTATCCAATCAGCGGTCGGCATCTCGGAATACCTTCAAGAAGCCATGTTTGACAAACAGTTACGATGGGGAATGTGGCGTTATTAGATGTTATTATGAAGTGTTATATGCCGTATGAAACTAAATGAAATGTTTTAAGTCATTATGGACAAAAGACACAAGTTTTCAATAGCGGAAAACCATGGTTTATCGTGCTGCCTTCAACTGTAACTCCACTTCAGGTGGCCAAAGCGGACGACAAAGATTTGTTGAGGAGTTGTGCCGAAATCAATGCGTCAAGCACTTTGAGATGGAGGTGTTCGTACACAACCAGCAGACTGATGATGTCAACATAATCGATGTGGTTGATTCCAGATGCTGTGCCTAGATTTGAGCAGCTCAAACAGACGCTAACGAGACCGGGGGAGGGGGGGGGGGTTACAACGAAAGAATCCAGCATGGCGCCGGCCGAAAACTTTACAGAAGAGGCGAAAACTTGAGGTAATTTATTTTAGTAAAAGTTTATTCTTGTTCAAATATTTCTGCGTACTATTATACCAATACCATGGCCAATCTAAAAATATAGCTTTCACAGAAAATGACTGCTCCCGAGCCAATTGACACATGTAAACACAATCGGTCAAGGTCACAAAAACTAATGATTACCGGTACACACGTTTGTTCGGTAGTGACAAAAACCACGAAAAATACACTGCAGAAGGTATGTGCATATATTTACTCAACAATCAGATTTTTAAATAACAAAAATGGTATCGCCGATCGTGACAAAAATGAGTAGTAATGTATGGATTTTAAAATATATTTTAACCCCCCCCCCCCCCCTTTAACAGTAAATCCACTGACTGGGTACTGGTAAAAACTAGCTGGTAACGATAGAACTCTGTGCATAAGTTAAAACTTAATTTTAACACTGTAAAAATAAAATAATAAACAAATCTCAACGTATGATACCCCTCCCCATTTGTTTAAGATCTACACCAATGGCAATGAAAGACTCGCCTTAGAATACAATATCTGTTGTGATATTGGTCCAAAGATTATACAGTTGGTTAAACTTTCAAATTAGCATATCATAATACAAACTTGGATACAGCTCATTCGATAATGACAAAAATGTAAATGTAAATTTTCTGAATCTTTAATGTTCCATTAATTGCATTATCATGAAGTTGAGTTGAGTAATGGTGTTTAACGTCCCAGTCAATAATATTTCACTTATATCGAGATGTCGCCAGCTATAGGCAAAGGTGCAGAAATTTTGCCAGTGTGTTGCACTTATGGCATCATACAGCATGGTTCTTTAGCTTGCCAAGCCCATCATGACATGGGACCTTGTTTATTTTAAGTTCCCATCCGAAAGAACCGTGACTTTCATTTCGTAATGCCGAGTGCTTGGCAAAAGAACAGTCGCTTTTCGAACCTAAGACCTCCCACTTATGGAGTGGGCATTATCATGGAGCGGGAGTTTAAAACAAAAAGAAAATTGGCCTACTGCCATCACAGTTCCTTTGATTTAATTATTAATTTTACATAACATCAGCCTCAGATGTCAAACGCATAATCCTAATTCAATCTGTTAATCTGCTGTCATCATCAGATACCTGGTTCCAATACACGACTTTCAACACCTTCTCGGTGTTCACTGACAGTGTTGATATACGAATGTTATCCTCTCTGCTCATTCTCCTAATAGTCTCTCTTTGACTAACTCCATAGTTAGATAATTTCACAATTTTCTCCAAAACACTTCAATATAATATGTGTGACTAGTCGTGTTTACTGAATCAATGTTTTTTACCTAACGAATGGTCGAGAGGCCTAAAGGCTGTGTACAGCAGCTGCATAAAAGATACCAAGTTATAGATTACAGGTGGCCAATTCATATTAAAGTGAAATAATCTAGACTTAGAGGCAAGACTTATTCAATCCGATCAATCAATGAAAGAATGGTAGAGGAATCCAGAGACTTTGGAGAAAACCGGCTGATCTTAGAAAAACAAATTTTCTCATTCTAGAAACAATTCATGATGGGATTCAGAAATAGAATGTAAGACCGCAATGCTGTTCTAGAATATTCATTTCTTTTTCTTGACACTTTTTTCCATATCAGATTATAGGGTTATTGAACTGATATTGTGATATATTGTCCCGAGTTGACTCGACATTTGCACGAGCTTGCGAGTGCAAAAGTCGAGTCAACTCAGGACACTATCAGTTAGGGAGTGTAAATTTTGAGTCAACAAGGGACAATTTTTCACATTATTATATAGCAATATATGCTTCACGTAGAAATTAAAGTTTAAACGATAAATTCCAAGGTGTTAGCGTGCAATAAATACAATATTTGCACGCTAGCTTTGTTCCAGTCAGAGGTTTCCTGAATCAATTGTTTCATACTGTACGCTTTGTGACATGACACTGTAACGTCTCAATATAAGTGAAATATTCTTGACTGGGACGTTAAACACCATTACTCACTCACATGACGCTGTTGTTTATGACAAACAATTGTTGTCGACGTCATCACTGTGTTGTTGTCATATTGCACTAGTTCTAAGTTATATCCATTTACACGAACTAGTACAACAAAATGGTATTTTTAGATGAAATACTTGACAGAAGTAAACAAAATTTATTTTGCTATATACTAAAAGGGTTATTGAGCTGATTTTGTGAAACATTGTCCCTCGTTAATAATATTTTTGGTACATCATACTAGTGATTCTAGTATTATTACACATTTAAAGCATATAATATATCCATTTGAATAGTTGTAATTGCATCGAGATTGGAAGTCAGTAGGGTCGAGCCTACCCTGAGTGATTATTATAATATTTGACAGAAGGACTTATGCTCAGTGCCTTCCTTCGGATTTCGATGTAAATTTAAAATTCAAATATACCTCTTTTTATATCTTGGGAGAGTGTCACATATCAGAATTATTGCACGGTTTAACTATTTCTCACACCTGTGACATGGAAATCCGTTGTTTTTACCCATGTGGAATTTCCTTGTCTCACCCTAGGGTTGAGACAGGCCACACACCGAATTTTCTGCGTAGTTATACCTGCTCTGGATTTATCGTTGAAAGGACTTAATCAGCTGAGAAAGGTTCCGAAAACAACCACCAATTTCTCAACGTCACAATCACTTACACACGCTTAATCGATGACGTCACAATCATTTTACGCGAGAATGTCAACAAAAATTGATTACATCATTTTCAGCAGGCACGGATGGTGACATGAAAACTTAACATTTTATGTAATTTTATGTTTGATTAATCATGTTTTATGTTGCAAATGTGTGAGAAAAAGAATCCTACACCAGTAACAGCTAAAGCTCGTTGTGGACAGGAAAATATTCATCCTCGTTTGAGATATCTCTGTCTTACCCTGTTACTGATGTACAGCTTTGACGGGTCAGTATGTTTACAGTTTAGCTTTGATCGGCCAATATGTATACAGTACAGCTTTGACCGGCCAATATGTATACAGTACAGCTTTGACGGGCCAGTATCTAGACAGTTTAGCTTAAACTGGCCAGTATGTTTACAGTACAGCTTTGACGGTCAGTATGTATACAGTACAGCTTTGACCGGCCAATATGTATATAGTACAGCTTTGACAGGCCAGTATGTATACAGTACAGCTTTGATGGGTCAGTATGTATACAGTACAGCTTTGACGGGCCAGTATGTATACAGTACAGCTTTGAAAGGTTAGTATGTTTACAGTTTAGCTTTGACAGGCCAGTATTTACACAGTTTAGCTTTAACCGGCCAGTATGTTTACAGTATAGCTTTGACGGGTCAGTATGTTTACAGTGTAGCTTTGACGGGTCAGTATGTATACAGTACAGCTTTGACCGGCCAATATGTATATAGTACAGCTTTGACAGGCCAGTATGTATACAGTACAGCTTTGATGGGTCAGTATGTATACAGTACAGCTTTGACGGGCCAGTATGTATACAGTACAGCTTTGAAAGGTTAGTATGTTTACAGTTTAGCTTTGACCGGCTAGTATGTATACAGTACAGCTTTGACAGGCCAGTATTTATACAGTTTAGCTTTAACCGGCCAGTATGTTTACAGTATAGCTTTGACGGGTCAGTATGTTTACAGTGTAGCTTTGACCGGCCAATATGTATACAGTACAGCTTTGACCGGCCAATATGTATATAGTACAGCTTTGACAGGCCAGTATGTATACAGTACAGCTTTGATGGGTCAGTATGTATACAGTACAGCTTTGACGGGCCAGTATGTATACAGTACAGCTTTGAAAGGTTAGTATGTTTACAGTTTAGCTTTGACCGGCTAGTATGTATACAGTACAGCTTTGACAGGCCAGTATTTACACAGTTTAGCTTTAAGCGGCCAGTATGTTTACAGTATAGCTTTGACGGGTCAGTATGTTTACAGTGTAGCTTTGACCGGCCAATATGTATACAGTACAGCTTTGACGGGTCAGTATCTAGACAGTTTAGCTTAAACTGGCCAGTATGTTTACAGTATAGCTTTGACGGGTCAGTATGTTTACAGTGTAGCTTTGACCGGCCAATATGTATACAGTACAGCTTTGACGGGCCAGTATCTAGACAGTTTAGCTTAAACTGGCCAGTATGTTTACAGTATAGCTTTGACGGTCAGTATGTATAAAGTACAGCTTTGACCGGCCAATATGTATATAGTACAGCTTTGACAGGCCAGTATGTATACAGTACAGCTTTGACGGGCCAGTATGTATACAGTACAGCTTTGACAGGTCAGTATGTTTACAGTTTAGCTTTGACCGGCTAGTATGTATACAGTACAGCTTTGACAGGCCAGTATGTTAACAGTTTACAGTGTAGCTTTGACCGGCCAGTATGTATACAGTACAGCTTTGACAGGCCAGTATTTACACAGTACAGCTTTGACAGGCCAGTATTTACACAGTTTAGCTTTAAGCGGCCAGTATGTTTACAGTATAGCTTTGACGGGTCAGTATGTTTACAGTGTAGCTTTGACCGGCCAATATGTATACAGTACAGCTTTGACGGGCCAGTATCTAGACAGTTTAGCTTAAACTGGCCAGTATGTTTACAGTATAGCTTTGACGGTCAGTATGTATAAAGTACAGCTTTGACCGGCCAATATGTATATAGTACAGCTTTGACAGGCCAGTATGTATACAGTACAACTTTGACGGGCTAGTATGTATACAGTACAGCTTTGACAGGTCAGTATGTTTACAGTTTAGCTTTGACCGGCTAGTATGTATACAGTACAGCTTTGACAGGCCAGTATTTACACAGTTTAGCTTTAAGCGGCCAGTATGTTTACAGTATAGCTTTGACGGGTCAGTATGTTAACAGTTTACAGTGTAGCTTTGACCGGCCAGTATGTATACAGTACAGCTTTGACAGGCCAGTATATACACAGTTTAGCTTTAAGCGGCCAGTATGTTTACAGTATAGCTTTGACGGGTCAGTATGTTAACAGTTTACAGTGTAGCTTTGACCGGCCAGTATGTATACAGTACAGCTTTGACAGGCCAGTATGTATACAGTATAGCTTTGACGGACCAGTAGCTACACAGTATAGCATTGACAAGTATGTTTACATTTTAGCTTTGACCAGCCAGTATGTATACAGTACAGCTTTGATGGGCCAGTATGTATACATTATAACTTTGACGGGCCAGTATGTAGACAGTATAGCGTTGACAAGTCAGTATGTTTACATTTTAGCTTTGACCGGTCAGTATGTATACAGTACAGCTTTGACAGGTCAGTATGTTTACAGTTTAGCTTTGACCGGCTAGTATGTATACAGTACAGCTTTGACAGGCCAGTATTTACACAGTTTAGCTTTAAGGGGCCAGTATGTTTACAGTATAGCTTTGACGGGTCAGTATGTTAACAGTTTACAGTGTAGCTTTGACAGGCCAGTATTTACACAGTTTAGCTTTAACCGGCCAGTATGTTTACAGTATAGCTTTGACGGGTCAGTATGTTTACAGTGTAGCTTTGACCGGCCAATATGTATACAGTACAGCTTTGACGGGCCAGTATCTAGACAGTTTAGCTTAAACTGGCCAGTATATATAAAGTACAGCTTTGACCAGCCAATATGTATATAATACAGCTTTGACAGGCCAGTATGTTTACAGTTTAGCTTTGACCGGCTAGTATGTATACAGTACAGCTTTAACAGGCCAGTATTTACACAGTTTAGCTTTAAGCGGCCAGTATGTTTACAGTATAGCTTTGACGGGTCAGTATGTTAACAGTTTACAGTGTAGCTTTGACCGACCAGTATGTACATGATGTATACAGTACAGCTTTGACAGGCCAGTATGTATACAGTATAGCTTTGACGGACCAGTAGCTACACAGTATAGCATTGACAAGTATGTTTACATTTAGCTTTGACCAGCCAGTATGTATACAGTACAGCTTTGATGGGCCAGTATGTATACAATATAACTTTGACGGGCCAGTATGTAGACAGTATATAGCGTTGACAAGTCAGTGTGTTTACATTTTAGCTTTGACCGGTCAGTATGTATACAGTATAGCTTTGACGGGCCAGTATGTACACAGTACAGCTATGGCTGGCCAGTGCAACTGTGCATTAATCTTGACTGGCCAGTAAAACTCAGTTGATTTTGAAAAAGAAGTGTAAGTATGGATTTGGCCTATCACTTTAAATTCATACCCATAATAAAGTACCCATTTCTTTACCAAATAAAGCCTACCACTTTAAATTCAAACCCATAATAAAGTACCCATTTCTTTACCAAATTATTTTTATTTTTGAATAAAATTGTCGAAAAGGTTCTGAAACTTAGCTATCAAGAGGCCCGTGGAATTGTTATGGCTGTCAATGGACTGAATGAGATGCCAAACTCTGAGCACAGCCTTAACATGTTGACTAGTTGAGCTGAGAAATACAGTACAGACCTCGGCGAAAGTTTGAACACAATTATAACGGAAAGGAGTCGAAATGGTTGCAATATGGATAGCCAATGAAAAAAGCTGCCAAGTGATAGAGAGTATCTGCCGATTCATGCAGCTATAGGGCCAGTGACAGTCCACAGCTCGGTCTCTCGGGAGCTTAGGTTGTCCAAATCTCCACCCGTCCGTAGTTTCGTTAGATCACTCATGTTAAGTGGAAATCCTCTAGATTGTTCCATTCTTTCCCGCGAAACCCCTTAAGGTGTCGCCATACTATATCTCAGCTACTAGGAAGCCGTGGGCTGATTCCTTTTCGCTTGCCTAGTAATAAACTTTCGACAGGTCTGTATTGTACATGATCTTGTTATCACGGGAAGTACATCACCACAGAAACGAAGATATTTTTTTTCAAAAATGCCCATATCTCGACCAATCGGAAGCGAAGGGCTGATTCCTTTTCGCTTGCGCAGTGTTAAACTTTCGACAGGTCTGTATTGTACATGAACTCGTTATCACGGGAAGTACATCACCATGGAAACATAGATATTTTATCAAAAATTCGATTTACCGTGCAGTTAAAACTTTGATTTATACAAATTTATATTTATGTAAAAACTAAATGTACCATACATCACAATCATAACACAATATATCTTCACATAACTGTAAAATGATGAAAATTTTAAAATAAAACGGCGTATTAATCATTATTTCATGTTGCACTACGATGCAGGCATTTCAGCCAAATTTAATGTTTGGGTTAAAAATTGGTTATTGGGTTTGTCAATGACTTGGCGTGTTTTGAAAAATATCAAACAGTTTAATCTTATAATCTTATTCATCTATGCGTTTATTTTACGACCAACCGATAAATTTTCAAATCATTTATGCAATAAACTATAGAAAAATCGGTAAAAACGTAAACACCTTAATAAAAACTCTGGATTATCTGACGATGACATCATTTTTATTTCATTGTTATTTTTATGTGATCATTTTGACCTTATTGGTATATAAGATTAAATGTTTGAAAAATATGTGACACATATGCACTACACTTTGATCAGGAATCAGGATGATGTTGGTGATAAAGTCAGTTTTAGTTTTTGTAGCATTTATTTACGTACATGGTACTCTCCACAAAATCAACCTGTCTGCAATATTGTGACAGTAGGGTAGGTAAAAACATATTATTACAAAATGATATTAATTACATATTATACCAGTTTTAATTTTACAGCACTAGGCGGCCGTTTCGAAATGCAATTCCTCATCAGTAGTGCTTGGACCAAAATTATGAAACCAAAACTTGTTTCAAGATGTTGAATAGATGTCAAAAGAACCAAAATATTTTTTACTAAAAAGAGCCAAGGGAATACTTTGCATGAGAGAGTATACCTTAGTTTTGGGGGATTTAAAAAAAATTAACTAGCAGCAAATTTAGACAATAGTATATATCTGACAATAATGCACAATTATTAAAATTTAAAATGAATGTGTTTCATTGAAGATCTCTTTGTTACCGAATTCAGATAATTTAGATATAATATTAATTGCTGTTTGAGTTTTAATTTTACCAGGTTTCAGCTGGAAACTAGTGTGTTTCATTGAATATTTTATAACGACCGTTTAGATGGCGATGTGTAATTCCTATAAATGCAAGATAAATTCGTAATTATTTAGATGATAAAGTTTAGAAAAATGGTTGATGGATCTAGTTCACAACTAAGAGTCAACAAAAATGTATACATATTCTATATTATTTAAGATTGAATTCAAAATTAGCATGATGCATTTAAAATGCCTTGAAACATAAATACATTTCTCGTAACGAACCGCCACGATAGTTCAACTATAAAGTGCTCGCTTCGTATGTAGGAGATCGTGAGCTCGAACCCACGGAAGGATCTAACCAAGACTTGAAAATAGGTAGCGACTTCTTTTACAAACCACTCTGCTTTAAGAAATGAAAGTCATGGGGTCCTTCGAGAGAGACCTTAAAAACCGATATTCTTTGTCGCGACAGAATGTTAAAGAACCCATCCGTTTCCCCGAGTGCAATGCGGCAAAGGTAAAAATGTCTGCCACTTCATCTATAGCTGGCGACGTCTCGACATCAGTGAAATATTCTTGACTAGGACATAAAACCACTTTCAATCAATCTCGTCAAAAACTCAGTCGAGATACATTTTATTTGTCTTTTTGCATTGAATGATCTACAAAGAATTAAAAGTGCAAAATATCTATGGGCTTGTTCAGAACCGAATGACCGATTACTATGTAGGATTTATGCAACAATAGATGATGCAATCGTTCAGAATGTCTGATGGAAAAGAATGCATTGAAAATTTAAGGATCGTTTTCTTGAAGTTACACCCGTGCTGTCCAAGCCAATCAAAATCAAATTATGTAATGACGAGTAGCTAATATAGCTGAAAAAGTGATGAAACACGACATGACCTGAATGTACTTTGAATATTATAAATAAAATGTTCACACAGAATCAAGTGTTACATGATAGTAACAATTGTATGCAAGTTCCCCAAAACGAGTTGAGACATTTTGTCCACCACCTTTCTGGAAACTTATAAAACAAATCTTGATGAAACTTTACAGAAACATACTTTGGATATCGATACAGTAGCTTTAGATGTATCGTACATTATGTATTCATATTGTGATCATGCAAATGATTGAGGATCTCCAAGTTGGTTTCGTTTGGGGGACAATTTTGAAATTGCATTCTATTCCAGTTATAACCTGTTTTGCATTGTCATCTTGTAATAAATACATGGATTCAAATCTCACATTCAACAACTAATTTTTTAAAACTGTTTTTTTTTTTTGGGGGGGGGGGGGGTTAAAAATTTAGTATAGTTATGACAGTTATAGTATTTTTGCTTCAACTGTGCAGTGCTAAGGATGTCTAGTCAATTTTGGTGACAATTAAAGACTTCATATCATGACTGACTTGATTATATCTGCAATCAAAAGTTTTGATCTATGTTTTGTGTTCAGCTAAGAAATTTCAGAAATGTTTTAAACTTTCATTTGTTAACAGAACCCAATATCATCTGATACAATTTAAACAAAGGCCTACTGTTTAACTCTGCATGCGTCTCCAACATGTCGAGAAACGATACCACTGACCAACATTGAATTGCGCTTACATAATATATAATAACTATTATTATTATACCTCACATATATCAAAACACTTTTCATTGGATGTTTTCCAATCACATGATATGTAATAAATGAGATATTTCCCACAGAATCACTGCCAGCGTGTGACAACCTCTAACTGCCATGTGATAACCTCTCACAGCCATGTGATAATACTATTATCACCCGGTGATAACCCGGTACAAGGGAAATAACTCGTACAACTGGACCGTGTTGTCATTTTTGTAAACAATAACAATGGCGGCCAGTCTTTTATTGTTGTTCGTTGGAAGCGGACTTGGAGTTAATTATGCATGACAAAGATGCAGAAAACACAAAAGGGGCACCCAAGCTTTAGTGAATATACTAAAAATGCATTTGATGGAAACAGAAAGAGAGATAAACCTAGATTCTGCGGAATATAAAGTATGTAGACGAACGCCAGTAAAGGATGGTTGAAAGTGTAAACTGGCTGCATTTAATTTAATTTAAAATTTATTTATTGTTTGTGTCATTTTACATGGTAATCTTTGTTTCGGTATAATAAAATAATAATTGCCCTCTAGGTATGTGGACATTCAGAATTGTCACCCTTCAGAAGGGTTTTCACCCTCGGGCGATGCCCTCGGGTGACAACCCTTCTGTCGGGTGACAATTCTGGATGTCCACATACCTAGAGGGCAATTATTGTATATTGTCGTCTAAACCATGAAACTAAATAGCATAAAATAGCATAAAGTTTTTTTTTCGAAAAATATATTTAAATCTAGCGTTATTTTTTATGCATTTACAGAGATTTTATTCCCAGAAAAGTCCCTAAGGCTGTGAATGTTGATTCCTCATGTAACCGTGGCAACGTAGAATATCATTACACAGTTTCTCCTCTTGTTGTTTGGTTCAGAAAGTCAGGCCGGTATCGTGTATGTATCAGCAGTAATGCCATGAAGGACTGGGAACACTTTTCTATTTCCGTGGTAACCAAGGCAAAGTGTAAACAAATTGGAAAACCGTCAAAAGGTATTACAAAACTGTTTATATAATCCTGGAATTAAAAAGACTATTTTGCTGCCTTGGCCTTCATCTAAATACACAGATTTCAGTATAAAAGACTAATTCAAGAAAATCTATTTAATTGATACACCTGTATTCATTTATAATAAATTATTCCGTACAACTTTTATAAATGCCAAATAGAAATAACCTTTTCGTAGTCACCTGTGGCATAATTTGGAAAATGCCAAAATTATTGTCCTGTATGTCATATTTTGGCAATGCCAAAACTATTGTCCTGTGTAGCATATTTTGGCAAATTGCTACTAATTGTTCTGTACGATATAACTTGGCAATGCCTAATAATTATTAGTTGTTCTGCATGGCTTAACTCAATCAAAGACAATTTGCAAACATTTTTACTGGCGATAAAACATGGGTTCACTATTACGAACCAGTAAGAAAAGTTGGAAACAAAACACGGTAGAAGACCCGTAGTTGCCAAAAGAAGCATAAACACAACTAGAAGGTTTTTAATTGCAAATTCGTCTCAAGTGGGACAGGTCAGTATTACCGAGATTTTATACTAAAAAACTCAAGAACTATTATCCTAAATGATGCCCATGTCAGGATTTAGACATGTTCTTCTACTTCATGATAATGCTCCACTACATACATTTGAGTTCGTAAAGCAAAATTCGAAGTCGGAGAAGGTAACCGCCTTGCTACATCCACCATACTCCCCAGATCTAACCCAAGCGACTTTAAAACAGGCGACGTTACAAATCCAGACAAGTCGTTGGCTCAGCTATTTGTCAATGCATCAAAAGTCTACATGTACTTAAATCAGCGAACCATCATGCATTTCAGAAATGAATTCAGATCTGGGGCCATTTGCATAAAGCTTGATTAGAACATTGGAATTTCGCATAATTTCAGACCTGTTGAGAAATTAAAATTAAAATGTTGAAGGTAAATAGAATCCACCAAACTTAACAATATCATTACAAAACTTACAATTCCATAATGTTATTTTGATTTCTAATATCTTTTTTAATTTTTTGTTAATCATAGATTCAACTAACTAGACTTCAAACAACTGGGTCCTGGCATTTTACATTACATTTATCCAATTTGAAATTTCTCTCATTTCTACATACTTTGAACAATAATTAAATTAAAGTCATACCGATTCAGAAATTGAAATTATGTATTTTAAACCGCGGATGTTATGTTCATTTCACTATTTGAGTCGAAGGCTTTTGAGATATCGTATAATAAACATTACATATCAAACAAAACCCGAATTATACTGAGTTTATTTGTGTTTTATAGGTCACGATGTTTGTGTAGACAACAATTACGGAACATTAAAATTACGTATCCAATATGATGTTAAGTTTGGTCCAATGTACATGTTCCTGATTCCATATAAAATATCCGAAATACCGCCAAAACCAAAACAGCAGGATAAACCTGAATCGGGAAAAATGAAGAAAAGTGGCAAGATTTTTAAGAAACTACTTCAGCGGAAACTGTCCCATGGATAAAATTACCCTGACAAATATTGTAGCATCTATAGTAGTTGGATAGTTTTTTGTTGAAATTTTGATCTTTACAACCGTCTCAAGGGAGATAACTCTCAGTGCTTATAGGTGCAATTTGCGCTTTGCCTAAAGAAACATTGTACACGTATATGTGCGAGCTTAAAATGTTATTGAAGAACTTTGACTTTTAAAGCCATTGTAATTTATTGATTTATTGCTTTTAAGTTATTGATTTTAGATTATTAATTTGATGAGTATTTGTAGATAAAACACGTGACAATTGAATTTGTTCATAAAGCAAAGATATGCAATGAATTAATACGAGACATAATTACATGTGTACTATGATACACAGTAAAACCTGTCTATAAAGGCCCCCAAGTGAACTAGTAAAAGTGGCCTTTATAATGGGCAGGTGGCCTTTATATACAGGTTCAAATAATATAAATAAAGTACAATTGGGATACAAGCAGGTGGCCCTTATATAGAAGTGGACTTTAAGTCAGGTTGGGCCGTTTAACCTTTATTAATGTATATAATTATCATATATGTCTATTTTTAATATTCTAATTGTTTTAATTATGTCACCAACCAATACCGTATTATCCCACTTTGTCAATGACTTTTATTTATTTATTTATTTATTTATTTATTTATTTATTTATTTATTTATTTATTTATTTTCTAATAGTCAAAACGTAATTATTAATCTTAGCCGTGCTACTGGAATTTAGGAGCACTTTACATGACTCCATCGATTTTTATCGATAGCATATAAACATTTTTGTACATAAAAGTATAGTTTGTTCTTTGGTAATATAAGAGTTGTTTTTGATATTGAAATATCCATATTTCTGGTCTGGACATTTGATTTTAAAAAAAGAGGAATGACTGGGTCCATCATATATCCTTATATCCACACCATTGGACGTGAAATCTAGTGCATGTCCAAAGTAGGGCATCGTTTTTATATTTAATGGTACATTTATATATATATATGTGCGCCTGTCTTTTCTTTTCTTGAATTGTCAAGCGGACTATGTTGGCTATACCAGTAACAATGAAAAATATTACAATCTGTATACAAATACTACATACATGGGCTTTACAGACAGGTGGTCTTTATAGAGACAGGCGCGGATCCAGACGGGGGCACACCCGGCCTGTGCCCCCCCTAAAATTATAGAACTAAATCTTGTTATTCTTAATAAGAATTCGTAAAATCCATAAAATAAAATTGCATTGTGTAAAATATAAATATGAATTAGCACACGGCTATGGAAGTGGTAAAGAAACGCCATTCTCACATAAACTTGAGAATATGTCTGAAGCGATACAAGAACGCTGACCGCCAGAGGGCGAAAATACCCCCTCTGGCGGTCAGCGTTCGACTTCACTGAAGTGGTACACCCATTGAATCTCACATGTATGAAGCTATAAAAGAACGCTGACCGCCAGAGGGGGTATTGAATACACCCTCTGGCGGTCAGCGTTTGACTTCACTGAAGTGAAAGAACGCTGAAGTGGTAAAAGAACGCCGGCGAATGACTTTGTGACTCCGAAAGTCTGATCTGGATGCACTTCGTGTTAGTCGCATAGTTCTTGTCACTTATTATTATTCAGAGTTTTCTGAGATTAATTTTTAAACTGAGTTACGCATCATTTAATTTGAAAACATTACTGAGTGACGAGATATTGTTGCATTATTGCCATAGTTATCCCACGTATATTACTTCAAGTCTTGTATTTAACAAAATACTAAAATCAAATAAAGTATAATATTAAAGATGACTTCATTCCATTTTGATCATTTTACCAAAATATACAATGATGAATCAGCTTTTATCAGCAAGTTCAAAAGGCTGGCAAACATTTAAATTTGCAGTTAATTTTCAAACGCAATTCATTAAAAGAACACCCCTGCCATCTCCATTGCAAAATGTCAAAATTCCATCCATAGAAGAAGATGTTGTCGCAAGGAGTCTTTATCCACCTGACGCACCTAGCGATTTAACTCCAGTTAAAGTATATGGTGACGGTAATTGCCTTTTCAGGTCCATTTCATTAGCCTTATATGGGTCTGAATCGCATCACATCGAATGCCGTGTTCGAACTATAGTTGAATTAACATCAAATTTTCATCTATATTGCGATGAAAATACTTATAAAAAAATGCTTGGCACAAGTGAACCTTGCATTGATTATATTATTATGTCATCCGCCAGTGATGAAAATGTTGTTTTTGGCAATGTTCATAAAATTCTTGAAAGGGAAATTCTCAAAACCATCAAAAGTGGAACATATTGTTCTGTTGTTCATCTTTTTGCACTTGCAAATGCATGTAAAATACCTGTGCAAAGCATTTATCCAAGAGTGAATAATCCTGCTATCAACAGAAATATTAATAACGGGATAATTAAACCTCTCTCTGAAAACAAAGATCCTGATACTATTCTTCACATCATGTGGACTCACATAACAAATAACGATTTTGAAAACTGGGAGCCAAATCATTTTGTACCATGCTTAAATTTGACAAAAAGCAAAATTTGCAATGAATATTCTCCAAATGATCAATTATCTGATTTATCACGTGAAGACACATCAAGCACAATCACGTTCCCATGTATAAAGTCAAATCCATTTGACACTTGCCACATTACAGAATCACCTTCGGATGATTCCAAAAAGTTTTCAAACCTCTGCACATCTTCCTATGGTCCTGATGATTTACCCTCTGAAGGGCCATGTACAAGTGAAAAGGACATATCGGATTACACATCTCCAAATGCGAAATTTTCAGATGGAGATATTGAGTACGTGATTGAAAACAGAAAACCAAGTCAAGTCTATAAATTTCCTCCAAAGCAGTACAAATTAAAATCGCGAAAGTGTGGGTTTGTAAACAGATCTTGTCTTCATGAATGGTTCTTGAAGTTTGACTTCATTGCATATTCCAAAAAGTGTGACGGCTTGTTTTGTTTGGCGTGCGTCTTCTTTCCTGATACTTCACATCGTCGTCCAAAAAAATTAATATCAGAATCATATCAAAACTGGAAAGATGCACAGGCCGACCTTTCATCTCATTCTACTTGTGATTATCATAAAAGTTCGATGGCAAAGTTACTTGCCTTTAAAACTACAAACAAAAATCCAGCAGCACGAATTGATGTTTCAATATCTGACTCAAATTCCTTCACCGTGTCAAGAAACAGGAAAATATTGAAATCAATAATTAAATGTTTAGAATTTTGTGGTAGACAAGGCATTGCATTACGAGGGCATAGAGATGATGAAACATCATCTAGTTTTAATCAAGGCAATTTTAAAGCACTTTTAGATTTGCGAGTTAATGCTGGTGACAAAACTATTGAAAACCATCTAAAAACATGCGCAAAGAATGCTCTGTTACAACGCATTTGGTAACAAAAACGCATTTGGTAACAAAAATTTAAACAACTTCTAGAAATAAAATACACGGCATCTGAGTGTCATTCGGAGTTGTAGATATGACAAATAGTAGATATCTGATGAGATATCACCAAAAACAAAGAGATATCCAACTTTTCCCGAAAACGCATTTGGTAACAAAAGTATGTTCGACCTGAAACGCATTTGGTAACAAAAATTTAAACAACTTCTAGAAATAAAATACACAGTATCTAAGTGTCAGTCAGAGTTGTAGATATGAAAATAGTAGATATCTGATGAGATATCACCAAAATTTAACAGATATCCAACTTTTCCCGAAAACGCATTTGGTAACAAAAGTATGTTCAACTGAAACGCATTTGGTAACAAAAATTTAAACAACTTCTAGAAATAAAATACACGGCATCTGAGTGTCATTCGGAGTTGTAGATATGACAAATAGTAGATATCTGATGAGATATCACCAAAAACAAAGAGATATCCAACTTTTCCCGAAAACGCATTTGGTAACAAAAGTATGTTCGACCTGAAACGCATTTGGTAACAAAAATTTAAACAACTTCTAGAAATAAAATACACAGTATCTGAGTATCAGTCGGAGTTGTAGATATGAAAAATAGTAGATATCTGATGAGATATCACCAAAATTTAACAGATATCCAACTTTTCCCGAAAACGCATTTGGTAACAAAAGTATGTTGAACGTGAAACGCATTTGGTAACAAAAATTTAAACAACTTCTAGAAATAAAATACACGGCATCTGAGTGTCATTCGGAGTTGTAGATATGACAAATAGTAGATATCTGATGAGATATCACCAAAATTTAACAGATATCCAACTTTTCCCGAAAACGCATTTGGTAACAAAAGTATGTTGAACGTGAAACGCATTTGGTAACAAAAATTTAAACAACTTCTAGAAATAAAATACACGGCATCAAGTGTCATTCGGAGTTGTAGATATGACAAATAGTAGATATCTGATGAGATATCACCAAAACAAAGAGATATCCAACTTTTCCCGAAAACGCATTTGGTAACAAAAGTATGTTCGACCTGAAACGCATTTGGTAACAAAAATTTAAACAACTTCTAGAAATAAAATACACAGTATCTAAGTGTCAGTCGGAGTTGTAGATATGAAAAATAGTAGATATCTGATGAGATATCACCAAAATTTAACAGATATCCAACTTTTCCCGAAAACGCATTTGGTAACAAAAGTATGTTGAACGTGAAACGCATTTGGTAACAAAAATTTAAACAACTTCTAGAAATAAAATACACGGCATCTGAGTGTCATTCGGAGTTGTAGATATGACAAATAGTAGATATCTGATGAGATATCACCAAAAACAAAGATATCCAACTTTTCCCGAAAACGCATTTGGTAACAAAAGTATGTTCGACCTGAAACGCATTTGGTAACAAAAATTTAAACAACTTCTAGAAATAAAATACACGGCATCCAAGTGTCATTCGGAGTTGTAGATATGACAAATAGTAGATATCTGATGAGATATCACAAAAATTTAACAGATATCCAACTTTTCCCGAAAACGCATTTGGTAACAAAAGTATGTTCGACCTGAAACGCATTTGGTAACAAAAATTTAAACAACTTCTAGAAATAAAATACACGGCATCTGAGTGTCATTCGGAGTTGTAGATATGACAAATAGTAGATATCTGATGAGATATCACCAAAATTTAACAGATATCCAACTTTTCCCGAAAACGCATTTGGTAACAAAAGTATGTTCAACGTGAAACGCATTTGGTAACAAAAATTTAAACAACTTCTAGAAATAAAATACACGGCATCTGAGTGTCATTCGGAGTTGTAGATATGACAAATAGTAGATATCTGATGAGATATCACCAAAAACAAAGAGATATCCAACTTTTCCCGAAAACGCATTTGGTAACAAAAGTATGTTCGACCTGAAACGCATTTGGTAACAAAATTTAAACAACTTCTAGAAATAAAATACACAGTATCTGAGTATCAGTCAGAGTTGTAGATATGAAAAATAGTAGATATCTGATGAGATATCACCAAAATTTAACAGATATCCAACTTTTCCCGAAAACGCATTTGGTAACAAAAGTATGTTGAACGTGAAACGCATTTGGTAACAAAAATTTAAACAACTTATAGAAATAAAATACACGGCATCTGAGTGTCATTCGGAGTTGTAGATATGACAAATAGTAGATATCTGATGAGATATCACCAAAATTTAACAGATATCCAACTTTTCCCGAAAACGCATTTGGTAACAAAAGTATGTTGAACGTGAAACGCATTTGGTAACAAAAATTTAAACAACTTCTAGAAATAAAATACACGGCATCTGAGTGTCATTCGGAGTTGTAGATATGACAAATAGTAGATATCTGATGAGATATCACCAAAAACAAAGAGATATCCAACTTTTCCCGAAAACGCATTTGGTAACAAAAGTATGTTCGACCTGAAACGCATTTGGTAACAAAAATTTAAACAACTTCTAGAAATAAAATACACAGCATCTAAGTGTCAGTCGGAGTTGTAGATATGAAAAATAGTAGATATCTGATGAGATATCACCAAAAAACAGATATCCAACTTTTCCCGAAAACGCATTTGGTAACAAAAGTATGTTGACCTGAAACGCATTTGGTAACAAAAATTTAAACAACTTCTAGAAATAAAATACACGGCATCTGAGTGTCATTCGGAGTTGTAGATATGACAAATAGTAGATATCTGATGAGATATCACCAAAAACAACAGATATCCAACTTTTCCCGAAAACGCATTTGGTAACAAAAGTATGTTCGACCTGAAACGCATTTGGTAACAAAAATTTAAACAACTTCTAGAAATAAAATACACGGCATCAAGTGTCATTCGGAGTTGTAGATATGACAAATAGTAGATATCTGATGAGATATCACAAAATTTAACAGATATCCAACTTTTCCCGAAAACGCATTTGGTAACAAAAGTATGTTCGACCTGAAACGCATTTGGTAACAAAAATTTAAACAACTTCTAGAAATAAAATACACGGCATCTGAGTGTCATTCGGAGTTGTAGATATGAAAATAGTAGATATCTGATGAGATATCACCAAAAATTTAACAGATATCCAACTTTTCCCGAAAACGCATTTGGTAACAAAAGTATGTTCGACCTGAAACGCATTTGGTAACAAAAATTTAAACAACTTCTAGAAATAAAATACACGGCATCTGAGTGTCATTCGGAGTTGTAGATATGAAAATAGTAGATATCTGATGAGATATCACCAAAAACAAAGAGATATCCAACTTTTCCCGAAAACGCATTTGGTAACAAAAGTATGTTCGACTGAAACGCATTTGGTAACAAAAATTTAAACAACTTCTAGAAATAAAATACACAGTATCTGAGTGTCAGTCAGAGTTGTAGATATGAAAAATAGTAGATATCTGATGAGATATCACCAAAATTTAACAGATATCCAACTTTTCCCGAAAACGCATTTGGTAACAAAAGTATGTTCGACCTGAAACGCATTTGGTAACAAAAATTTAAACAACTTCTAGAAATAAAATACACAGTATCTGAGTGTCAGTCAGAGTTGTAGATATGAAAAATAGTAGATATCTGATGAGATATCACCAAAATTTAACAGATATCCAACTTTTCCCGAAAACGCATTTGGTAACAAAAGTATGTTGAACGTGAAACGCATTTGGTAACAAAAATTTAAACAACTTATAGAAATAAAATACACAGTATCTGAGTGTCAGTCGGAGTTAAAGATATGACATATAGTAGATATCTGATGAGATATCATCAAAAACAAAGAGATATCAAACTTTTCCCGACTTTAACTTTTAATCCTGACTCCATTATAGGAAACATCAAAATTGAAATAAAAGAAAGCATGTCAAAATTTTTACATATAGACAAGACAGAGCAATTAAAGGCTTAAATGGCAAAGTAGGTCATGACATTGACCTTTGATCTTAGGTATATCTTCTTGCAAGCCTAGGCTTATGAAGGCCCTCAAAAAGTCTTATGACGTCATGACAGTATTGTTGATAAGTTTGATGTCTCTGTGATCAGGATTGCCCTGGATATTTTTGACGTCTCATAGTTCCATGTTCACACACAATTTTGATTACAAGTGGCGGGTGTAGCTAGCTAAACAGAAGGTGCTTACCCTTCCGAAGCACCCGACCTCACCTCCCTGGTGGAAGTTCACGTGTCTAACCTGACTTGTCAGTTCCAAAGTTTTTACTTTGCTTCTGGATTGTTATTTGGACATGGATGAGTATGTTTGTTTTTGATTCTTTGAAATGTTCCCAATTATAAGCTAAAATGGAAACAAAAGCACACATACCAAGCAAAGCCATTACCTTGACCCAGTTTTGAAGACATAGCAATTTTCAGCTATTCACATCTTACTTCGACCCATTTTGAAGGCCATTTCAAAAGAAAGTAAAAATTGAAACCTGATGTAAACTGTCATAATTAGAAGCCATTTTACGAAATTCACACAAAGACGTGGTACCCATTTTTCTACCGAATATTTCCAAAGGGTAAAACCTTCAGAGGTTAATGCAACATTATATTTTTCCATTATCGGTTACGGAGAGAAAATGATTTTGCTTCTTAGATCGCCTTGTCTTAGTTATGGTAACCGTAGCAACACCAAATAAATCTGAACTACACCAGCCTATATATACTTCAGAACAAATATCATTGATATCTGTTCAGTTGTTTCAGAAGAGAAGTCAAAATTGGGTGTCAAGATGTTATTCCGATTAAATGATTAACGAAAACTTATTGAAGTCATTTGTACATTTCATTTGTATGTTGCAAAAGAACGCGCTTTTGTGTTATTTCCTTGTTGTACTGCCAAAACATTCTCTGAATCGGAAGTTTGGAAACCTTTTTAACATAATCTACATTTTTAGCTCACCTGAGCTGAAAGCTCAGATGAGCTATTGCAATGGTTCACCGTCCGTCGTCTGTCGTGCGTTAACTTTGTACATTTAATCATCTCCTCTAAAACTATAAGCCAAATTTGATGAAACTTAGTGATTATGATGCCTAGGTTAAGGTCTTTCAGATTTGCACAAATAAAAGGATTGTGTCCCCTTGGGGCCCTATAAAGAGGGAAATTGTAAAATCTTTAAAAATCATCTCCTCTGAACTTACAAGAGATATAGCATAGATATTTCATGTGAAACATACTTAGGGCACCTAGTTTCAGATTTGCACAAATCATAACTGTTGAGGCCAAAATGGGGAAATGGCAAGGTACTTAAGGGGAAAATCACTAAAATTAATGTATTGGTCAATATATCTTATCTATAAACTTTTTGTATAGGCATGTATATTGGAATATTGTAGGTATTGGCCTAACGGTCATTTTGATATATGAATAAAGGTCATAGGTTCAAAGGTCAAGGTCATAGATGCAAACGAATATTTAAATGGTCAATTATCTCAAAAACTATAAACTTTTTGTATAGGCATGTATATTGGAATATTGTAGGTATTTGGCCTAACGATCATTTTGATATATGAATAAAGGTCATAGGTTCAAAGGTCAAGGTCATAGATGCAAACGAATATTTAAATGGTCAATTATCTTAAAAACTATAAACTTTTTGTATAGGCATGTATATTGGAATATTGTAGGTATTGGCCTAACGATCATTTTGATATATGAATGAAGGTCATAGGTTCAAAGGTCAAGGTCAGAGACACGAACAAATACTTAAATGGTTAATTATCTAAAAAATTATAAACTTTTTGTATAGGCATGTATCTTAGAATATTGTAGGTATGTTTAAATAGCTGTTTATAAATAACATATTGTAGCTAGACTTTAGATATGTTATATATAGCATACTTATATAATAATTATTATAATTAATTTGCAAAAATACTTGCATATTATTTGCCCTTACTGCTGAAAATTTTGATATTCTCTTTTATTAATGTCATTGACCATTGAACCTCTGCATAAGATATGTACTCTGCATCAGGTGATCGTTAAGGCCCATGGGTCTCTTGTTGGTTTCTTTTAATGCTGTTCTGTGTCCAGTTCTTTTTCTATGTATATCGAGTAGGCAGTTATTTACGAGCTGGAATTAGTTGCCATATACATTGTATTTTCCCAATATTATTGGAAAAGCTAACTAACAGCTTTAGAAAATGATTCCAGAAAATGTTTTTTTCTGTAAGACTACAAAAAAAAGTCGCAGTGATATTTTGCAGATCAAGTTTAAGAAAAAGTGATGTCAATTTTGTTTAAGTACGGTCCTGGTTGACGGGCTATTGACATCACAGTCATTTTTTAAGCTTATATTTAGATAAAGCTGAATAAAATGTTTAATCATTGTCCGTTAAAACTTTTGTTCAATCATACCTAATGCAGACTGGAATTAAACAATTTAACCAGTTTCCTGTTTCCTGTCTGGCAGGTTTTTTTTTTAATAACATATATACAAAATATACACGACACACCCACCTACCACCTACCAGATGAGCAGGACGTTACTAGTGTTATAATCACTTTTGTTAGGGGGTTATATAAATTTTCTGAATTTATCTATAGACATAATAACAGGCACATAGCCGGTTGTAATTTTGAACAAATCATAAGTGGTATGGAAACATTGGAATGACTGTAACTTGTATATCACAGTATTATTTGTATGAACTTTTCTTGTATATGTAATTACCCCCGAAAAGAGTAAAAGTGTGTACAACTTAATGCTTAAGTACTTTCGACAGCTTACAAGAGTAAAATTATTTACTAATAACAAAATTATTTTCTAATTTTTGCTTATTTTTTAAATAAAGTCTGAAGGTTATCAATCTTCAGTAACATTAGTTAGTATAACTGCAGGCATGGGGCGAATTACATTGCAATGTAATGCATTACATTACAATTACTCTGACAAAAGTAGCTTTATATTACAATTACAATTACATGTATTTTGGAAAGTAATGCATTACATTACAATTACTTTACCAAAGTAATGCATTATATTACACATTACATCTCATAAAGAATCCAAACATATAAATACGATATGTTTCGGATTCAGAATTTGAAATTGAAATTTTGGGTTCTTTTTCTATAAAGTTCTTATGTTTTGATTTTCAATTGTTGAAAACAGGAGTATATATAGTCAATAAGTGTATGTATAGATTCTTTTGCTTTGGGTCATTCAACTGATATTTCTGCTGTTTACCAGTAGGTTTTACAAAATTTGTCAAAGTTGATTGTTCATCTATGTCAGGCTTTTTATTATCTAAATATACATTTCTGTTTTACTCTAAAAATTAAGAAGAAAAAACAGAAATGTTGTAAGGAATTTTTTCATATTATATGTTTTTATTTTTTTATTTATTTCATTCACTGAATGTTTCTTAATTACCATTAAATCAAAACAGTAACAGGAGTTGATAGGTATACAAACTAATTAGTGGTATTGTCAGGTGTAAATTATAAACCATACTTAACAAATAATTTCTTTAATCATTAAAGATAGGTTACTTTAATAGCATATAAAAAGGATTAAAAAAAACAATCTCTGGTAAAAATAAAATTGTTTTCATCACAGGTTATAAGTTAAAGCAAAATTACAAATTATTGTAGTTACTGAAACTTATATTTAGATATTTTGCAAATTTTGATGTGATCTTTAGACTTCCCAATAGTACTAAAAACAGCATTTGCATTTTGCTTTAAAATGTATTTTTATCCTTTACATTTGTTGGAAATTCAAAATGATCTGAAGTATACTAACTTTTTTGCATTTTATATAGTTTTAGTATTAAGGTTGAATGAAATAAATCATTAGTTTGACAAATTAACAGTTAAAAGTTACAATTTTTCTAGACATCGATTTTTATATTTTATATTAGGGAAAAAAGTAGCCTGTAGGTACTTACTAGCCCTGAATTGTAATGGTAATAATATCTAACATTTAATACAGAGAAGTAATGCTATGTAATGCCATGTAATGCTTAGATTACATGCATTTTTGTCTATGTAATGCAAAAATTAAGGCATTACACATTACATGCATTACTTTGAGAAATGTAATGCATTACAGGGCATTACAATTACAAATTAGCATTACCCCATGCCTGTATAACTGATATAGAAAATATATAATTACTATATGTAACTATGATGATGGTATCATTTCATTGTAGTACAACAAAATATTGCCTACTTTCTATTTTAGCAAGAACTTAAAGTTTCAGTAAGCAGTGAGTGGTCGTTTATTGCACAATTTGATGCACCAGACACTAACCGCAACTCATACTGCAGAAACAACAAGAGGCAAAGTGTTCAAACATAATCATTTAGCAGTTTGGAGGTGTATTTACTCGAACGATTTGACTCTTGTGGCTAACCACTTTGGGATTGATGAAAAATGAGAAACATCCCCAAAATCAATACACGGATTCGTGTGACAAACTTTCTTAACATTGCAAATAAAATTGAAAACATGTTATGGGTTTGGTTAAGAATTGGAATGGTGTTTATAATATATCATTATTGTGATGAGAAAAGATGTTTTAGCCCTTACTAGTTCAAGATAATGTATACACGTTATGATTATGTTATCTAACCGGTTACAACAAAAATAATCTTATAAAATTATAATTTGTACATTATGTAGACGTAATAGTCATGTCTTGAAAGAATGTTAAAAAACAAAACACACACACACACACACACACACACACACACACACACACACACACACAATAAAGCCAATACGTAACATGTTGGGGCAGATCGATCGAATATACATTCAAATTCTTGTTTCATTTTATATGAAACAAAAAAATTGAATATATTAACCAGATCTTGGAAACATTTTTCTTTTCATGTAATTAAACAATTCACAAACCTTTCGACATGTATACATAGAATGATACAACAAATATTGCAGTAGAGTCCAAACACTGTTTCAGAACCTTTTTTATTATTATATATATATTGCCATTTATATTTTCTGCATCAGTCGAATGTCGATTTCTTTTTAGCCAGATTTGGTAGGTCCTGCGGAGACAGGGAAACATTACCATCAAATACAAACTTTATTATATAAAATATCCATTAGATAATGGCTTCATGTCTTAAAACAACCATCAGGGGTATTTACAGCAAATGTAATGAAACAATATTAGTGACTGCTAAGGTTGCATTTCCCTATATCTTCCTTCATAGATACGTTTGGCTCTCCAGAAAACTTCGTTTGCTAGATGAGAACGAATAGCAGGTAAAAACGCTACCACACATAGCTGGGGACATTGAAAAGACATTGATTGCAAGAGCAAAAAGTAACATATTAGAAATGTGGAGAGGTACATGCAAAGGAGAAGTGCGGATATAAGGAGTGCTTTCAAAATTTAGATAAACACAGTAGGAAATTATTTCTTTTCATCTTTTTTTAAGCTAGATATAGGCCGTAAATAGTTTAGTTGAATTAAAAAAGTGGAATAGCGAACAAGAACGATAAAGGTCGATTGAGCTGTGGATATAATAAGAATTTCAAAAAATGTTTACTGACAAATAGAAAGAAATTAATTTAGTAAATAAAAAGGAATAACTAAAGCAAAGAAAAAATCAAAATGAGGGAGAAGATAAATGCTCTGTGAAAAAGTTAGGATAAGTAGTCTTTCTTTTTGGTGAGTTTGAAATTAGGTTGAACCAGTTGAGATCTAAATAATAGCTAATCTGAATGTCTAATGAAATTTTAATTTATATTAAGGAAATAAACCGAAATCCAGATTACATTAACCAGTTTCTGAGTTTGTTTAAACACAATGTCAAAACACAAGGTACAAAAACTGTACAATCCTTGATATTAGAAAAAGCGACCGAAACAGAAAACATCAAATTCGTTTCGACAACCAAAGCTCAGTCATCTTAACCTTAAAAGAATTAAGAAAGAATGCTGTGTGTGTTACATGTTTAAAAAAGGAAATAAACCGAAATCCAGATTACATTAACCAGTTTCTGAGTTTGTTTAAACACAATGTCAAAACACAAGGTACAAAAACTGTACAATCCTTGATATTAGAAAAAGCGACCGAAACAGAAAACATCAAATTCGTTTCGACAACCAAAGCTCAGTCATCTTAACCTTAAAAGAATTAAGAAAGAATGCTGTGTGTGTTACATGTTTAAAATGCCTATACATCCAAATGGCTTCTAAATAGCTGACTTTTAGTCTTGTTTGTCTCAGGTTCCAGAAATTGATCTACGGGTGCATTTTGCTTTATCCTAACATGGTTATCAATTTTAAGGACAAAATTAACAGAAACTAATTGCCATCCAACATTTTTGTTACAAATGTCTTACAGGAAACAATCTGATATAATATCAACACCTCCCGCTGGTATTCCTGGGCAGTGTATACCATTTATAGAAGATAATTATATTGTACAGTGTATCTGACACTCAGATACTGTGTATTTTATTTCTAGAAGTTGTTCAAATTTTTGTTACCAAATGCGTTTCACGTTGAACATACTTTTGTTACCAAATGCGTTTTCGGGAAAAGTTGGATATCTGTTAATTTTTTTTTTGATATCTCATCAGATATCTACTATTTGTCATATCTACAACTCCGAATGACACTCAGATGCCGTGTATTTTATTTCTAGAAGTTGTTTAAATTTTTGTTACCAAATGCGTTTCACGTTGAACATACTTTTGTTACCAAATGCGTTTTCGGGAAAAGTTGGATATCTGTTAATTTTTTTTTTGATATCTCATCAGATATCTACTATTTGTCATATCTACAACTCCGAATGACACTCAGATGCCGTGTATTTTATTTCTAGAAGTTGTTTAAATTTTTGTTACCAAATGCGTTTCACGTTGAACATACTTTTGTTACCAAATGCGTTTTCGGGAAAAGTTGGATATCTGTTAAATTTTGGTGATATCTCATCAGATATCTACTATTTGTCATATCTACAACTCCGAATGACACTCAGATGCCGTGTATTTTATTTCTAGAAGTTGTTTAAATTTTTGTTACCAAATGCGTTTCAGGTCGAACATACTTTTGTTACCAAATGCGTTTTCGGGAAAAGTTGGATATCTCTTTGTTTTTGGTGATATCTCATCAGATATCTACTATTTGTCATATCTACAACTCCGAATGACACTCAGATGCCGTGTATTTTATTTCTAGAAGTTGTTTAAATTTTTGTTACCAAATGCGTTTCACGTTGAACATACTTTTGTTACCAAATGCGTTTTCGGGAAAAGTTGGATATCTGTTAAATTTTGGTGATATCTCATCAGATATCTACTATTTGTCATATCTACAACTCCGAATGACACTCAGATGCCGTGTATTTTATTTCTAGAAGTTGTTTAAATTTTTGTTACCAAATGCGTTTCAGGTCGAACATACTTTTGTTACCAAATGCGTTTTCGGGAAAAGTTGGATATCTCTTTGTTTTTGGTGATATCTCATCAGATATATACAATTGTCATATCTACAACTCCGAATGACACTTGGATGCCGTGTATTTTATTTCTAGAAGTTGTTTAAATTTTTGTTACCAAATGCGTTTCACGTTGAACATACTTTTGTTACCAAATGCGTTTTCGGGAAAAGTTGGATATCTGTTAAATTTTTGTGATATCTCATCAGATATCTACTATTTGTCATATCTACAACTCCGAATGACACTCAGATGCCGTGTATTTTATTTCTAGAAGTTGTTTAAATTTTTGTTACCAAATGCGTTTCACGTTGAACATACTTTTGTTACCAAATGCGTTTTCGGGAAAAGTTGGATATCTCTTTGTTTTTGGTGATATCTCATCAGATATCTACTATTTGTCATATCTACAACTCCGAATGACACTCAGATGCCGTGTATTTTATTTCTAGAAGTTGTTTAAATTTTTGTTACCAAATGCGTTTCACGTTGAACATACTTTTGTTACCAAATGCGTTTTCGGGAAAAGTTGGATATCTGTTAAATTTTTTTTGATATCTCATCAGATATCTACTATTTGTCATATCTACAACTCCGAATGACACTCAGATGCCGTGTATTTTATTTCTAGAAGTTGTTTAAATTTTTGTTACCAAATGCGTTTCACGTTGAACATACTTTTGTTACCAAATGCGTTTTCGGGAAAAGTTGGATATCTGTTAAATTTTGGTGATATCTCATCAGATATCTACTATTTGTCATATCTACAACTCCGAATGACACTCAGATGCCGTGTATTTTATTTCTAGAAGTTGTTTAAATTTTTGTTACAAAATGCGTTTCAGGTCGAACATACTTTTGTTACCAAATGCGTTTTCGGGAAAAGTTGGATATCTCTTTGTTTTTGGTGATATCTCATCAGATATCTACTATTTGTCATATCTACAACTCCGAATGACACTCAGATGCCGTGTATTTTATTTCTAGAAGTTGTTTAAATTTTTGTTACCAAATGCGTTTCACGTTGAACATACTTTTGTTACCAAATGCGTTTCGGGAAAAGTTGGATATCTGTTAAATTTTGGTGATATCTCATCAGATATCTACTATTTGTCATATCTACAACTCCGAATGACACTCAGATGCCGTGTATTTTATTTCTAGAAGTTGTTTAAATTTTTGTTACAAAATGCGTTTCAGGTCGAACATACTTTTGTTACCAAATGCGTTTTCGGGAAAAGTTGGATATCTCTTTGTTTTTGGTGATATCTCATCAGATATCTACTATTTGTCATATCTACAACTCCGAATGACACTCAGATGCCGTGTATTTTATTTCTAGAAGTTGTTTAAATTTTTGTTACCAAATGCGTTTCACGTTGAACATACTTTTGTTACCAAATGCGTTTTCGGGAAAAGTTGGATATCTGTTAATTTTTTTTTTGATATCTCATCAGATATCTACTATTTGTCATATCTACAACTCCGAATGACACTCAGATGCCGTGTATTTTATTTCTAGAAGTTGTTTAAATTTTTGTTACCAAATGCGTTTCAGGTCGAACATACTTTTGTTACCAAATGCGTTTTCGGGAAAAGTTGGATATCTCTTTGTTTTTGGTGATATCTCATCAGATATCTACTATTTGTCATATCTACAACTCCGAATGACACTTGGATGCCGTGTATTTTATTTCTAGAAGTTGTTTAAATTTTTGTTACCAAATGCGTTTCACGTTCAACATACTTTTGTTACCAAATGCGTTTTCGGGAAAAGTTGGATATCTGTTAAATTTTGGTGATATCTCATCAGATATCTACTATTTGTCATATCTACAACTCCGAATGACACTCAGATGCCGTGTATTTTATTTCTAGAAGTTGTTTAAATTTTTGTTACCAAATGCGTTTCAGGTCGAACATACTTTTGTTACCAAATGCGTTTTCGGGAAAAGTTGGATATCTCTTTGTTTTTGGTGATATCTCATCAGATATATACAATTGTCATATCTACAACTCCGAATGACACTCAGATGCCGTGTATTTTATTTCTAGAAGTTGTTTAAATTTTTGTTACCAAATGCGTTTTTGTTACCAAATGCGTTGTAACAATGCTCGCTATACTTCTAAGACTGCTCAGAATGAGCTACTGCTTTGTATAAAAGAATATATTCAGTCTCTGATAGTTGACGAAATAAAGTCTCAACCATGTGGTCCATTTTATGGATATCAGTGTGATGAAGTAACGGACAGCAGTAATTGGGAACAGCTCGGATTAGTTGTCCGTTATACTCAAAAAACAAACCAATAGAGAGATTGTTGGAATTTGTCTCTTGTGAGAAGATAACTGGAGAAGCTATTTGCAATAATGTTGTTGAGTGTCTCACCAAGTTAGGCCTTGACATACAAAATTGTCGATCACAAACAATGGATGGGGCTGGTAACATGGCAGGCAAGCATTCTGGTTGTGCTGCGAGATTTATTCAGTTGTCACCCAAGGCTTCTTACTTCTACTGTTGCAGTCATGATCTTAACTTGGCTCTTTGCAAAGCTTGTAATGTCAAAGAAGTCCATCTTATGCTAGACACTATTAAACAGATCGGCATATTCTTTAAATACTCCCCAAAGCGGAGCAGACGACTAGAAGCCGTAATTGACTCGTGGAATATGTTGCATCAAGATAATGCGAAGAAGAAAAAGAAAATAAAGTTGTTCTGTCAGACACGCTGGGTTGAAAAACATACAACACTCATAGAATTTCACGAACTGTACGAGTGCATTCTGGAGTGTTTGGATAATATATCCATGAGAGAGACTGATTGGGACACGAAGACATCTGGTGAAGCGTATGGTCTTATGAAGAAAATTACTGACTCGGTTTTCATAGTGGCATTTAACACGGTCATCCACTTCTTTGGATATATCAGAGGTTTAAGTGTTCAGCTTCAAGGTACCTCTCTTGATGTCATTCAGGGATATGGAATGGTTTCTCATGTACGTAATGTTAAAGTGAGGCAAGAAATAATACAAGGGAGTTCGAGTCCCTTTTTGAAACCTGTGTCGTAATGGCAAACAAAGCAAACACAACAATTTCAATTCCTAGAATATGTGGTCGTCAAACCCAAAGGTCCAATATTTCTGCAAACTCTCCATCTGAATATTATCGCCTAAATATATATCTTCCTTTTGTAGATTCATTAAATCAGCAACTATCCTTGAGGTTTAATGACCTCACACATAAAGCAGTAAAAACTTTAAATCTCCTTCCCAGCAATCTAGTCAATCTAGATCAACAAACTACTGAATCTATCTTAGAATTATTCCAGTCTGACATGCCTTCACCTGACAATTTTTCCAAAGAAATCAAACTTTGGAATCAGACATGGAGAAATGAAGAAAAGAAACCAAGTTCTATTACCGATACTCTACAGAGCAGTGTGTTTACTCCAAAAATGTTCCCAAATATCAATGTTATTCTGCATCTGCTACTTTTACACTCAGTTACAACAAGCGGAGTAGAACGATCAAACTCTTCTTTGAAATATGTAAAAAGTGCTGAAAGGAGTACCATGGGAGAGGACAGGTTCAATGCCTTAGTTCTCTTATTTGTTCACAAAGATATACCTCTTAACCTAGATGAAATCGTGGATGCATATGCTAGAAAACACCCTAGAAAAATGATTTTCTTAAATCCTCTGAGTGAATCTGAAAATTAAAATCTGAAGACCCAAAAATCCCACTTGCCAATGTCGCAACCATCACCTGCTCCTTCCTCAGCACACTAGTTAGTATACAACACGGGATATGAACTGCTTTACAGAGCCTTTGTCCCCAAACACAATTTAAAAATTTGTCAGTGTGTCCCCCCCCCCTAACATAGAATCATGGGTAATGTAAGGTTAATTTAAGGTTAATAAGTGTGCCCCCCCTAACATAGAATCCTGGATCCGCCACTGAGAGAGGTGCTTTTTGGTTAACATATGCAGTAAAGGGGCATTGGAACGCATTATCATAAGTGGTGTTTATACAAAGGTGTTTGCTGTACTAACACAGATTACTGTATAATCAAAAACAAACATACTAATCCATGTCTGAATCACAATCCGGAAGCAAAGTAAAAACTTTAGAACTGACAAGTTAGGTTAGACACGAGAACTTCCACCAGAGAAATGAGGCCCGATGCTCCGGAAGGGTAAGCACCTCCTGTTTTGCTAGCTACACCCGCCACGCGTGTAATCAACATTGTGTGAAAAGTACATGGAACTATGGGACGTCAAATATATCCAGGGCAATCCTGGACACGGAGACATCAAACTTATCATCAATACTGTGATGACGGCCATAAAACTTTTTGAGGGCCTATATAAGGCTTGGCTTGCAATATCCCCGAGACAACAATTTATTTGCAAGCAGCCTGCCTGATATTGTAATTGTTTATGGCGTTTGCTGGTTCTATGGTTCATGAGTTGTGCTTTATTATACCCCCACCGTCCGCAAACTAGTTTGAGGGGGTATATAGGAATCACCATGTCTGTCTGTCAGTCAGTCCGTCCGACCGTATAAAATCGTGTCCGGGCCATATCTCATAATTGCTTTGGATAACTGTCATAAAACCTCACATGAACGATCTTCATGGTCATGATCAAAAGATGTGTCATAACCTTGAACCAAGGTCATATCGGAAAGGTCAGGGAAAACATTAAACCCATGTATACGCGGGGAATATTTGGCTCTCAGAGGTAGTTCTGGTTTATAATTACCGGTATCTGTTTCACGGGTTCATTTACATCATTCTGTGCTCATTTTTATAAAATGTAACAAAGAGGTATGGCGGGTTTGATGAGATTTTGTCCTAAATGGACCGTTTTGGTTTTTGAGAGATAAAAGTCAAAATATTCTTGCACTTAAATAATAAAGCAGCAGTATTCTATGTGGACTTTCAGATTTTGGCTCATACAAAGGTATATTTTATTGGTATTTTTCTTAATATGCTCATCTTTGTGCTCATTTATGCTAAAATATGAAAAATGAGGGGGTTTTCCCGTCTTTGATAATTATTATCAAAGTGTTCTCCTCGGAAGACCATTTTTTACGTTATTGTTTCTGAAAATATTTTCAAAATGCAATCATTACGAGTTTTCAAAAAATTGGTCCTCTTAGGAGAAAATGGTCAATTTTTGAAAATTAGGGAAAATTAAAACTGACCACTGCACATATAAGTGATGTTGCATTTTAACACGCCTGGCACTAAGTGCTGTAGTTAGCTCAGTGGGTAGCGAGGATGCTTTGCAACCTGTACGGCATGGGTTCGAATCCCATCCGGGATATCCTTTTATTTATTCTTCTTATTTTTTTAATTTTTATCTTTATAAAATACTATTGTAAAAATTTTCCTTTACAAATATTAGTTTTTAAAAATGAGCGTTATCTTCTTTCAAAACACTACTAGCAGATCAAGCCAGGTTACATTTTTATACACTTAACAGTGATTAATCTACACACATCACCCGTGAATTCTTAGCGAAGCGTGATGTAAGTTAATACTTTATTGTTCAAGTTTTTCTGTTTATTGTAAAAGATGAAGAATGAAGATTATGGATGTAAAGGTTTGTTCAATATCTACGGCTCTTCAAAAAACAAGTTTACACAAACTAAGCGCTTGTTTTTCATAGACCTGGTCTAATAATAGAACTCGAAATCCTCAGGTGTTTAAAAATACACCGTTACGTCATTCAATCCATTCAAGCAAGGGGCAATGTGAAAAGCGCCTATCAAACCCGCCATACCTCTTTGAATTAATTATTTCAGCATGATTTTACCGAGAATTAGATTACACTTCAATCTTAATTACATTGTATATACAACGTTATATTAACCAATATCAACTTTATTTTTGATCGACTGATGCATATGCATATTGTCATCAATTTTTAATACAAATTTTGAAATAAATAAAATGTCGACATTTTCATCAACTGCCTATAGAATGTCCGTTTCAACAAGAACATTATACAGTCCACAACAAACAAGTAAAATTTATGATTATGATAAGCACTGGTTATAATGTAGGGTTATTGAACTGATATTATAGGGTTATTAAACGGATATTGTGAAATATTGTCCCGAGTTGACTCGACGTTTGCACGAGTTTCAAAATCAGTTCAATAACCTTTTTATTACATAGCAAATAAATTTCGTTTTCTCCTGTCAAGTATTTTATCTAAAATACCATTTTGTCGTACAAAATTTGTGCAATACGACAACACAGCGATGAATTCTTCAGGCATGTAACAGCAATCGTATGACGTCATAAATGACAGCATCATGTGATAAAGCGCAGTATGAAAAAAATGATTCAGTAAATCTCGAACTGGAACAAAGCTAGCATGCAAATATCGATATTTATTGCACGTTACACCTCGGGAATTATCGTTTAATTTCAATGCGAAGCATATATTGCTAATAAAACATTTTTTCGCATAAGATTTTGTTTTTCAGTCGCATACATGTATAGTATGACGTTTTGTCTATTTCTCACATAAAGCCTGATATTTCTACGCGTTACTCGTATAAAAGTCAGCTATACGAAAGCAAATCCTAGGTACAATTTTCAAAATCGTATGTATACCAAAAAAAACATGATCTTACGAACGGATTTAAAAACCGTACCTACGAATAACAAAATCGTTCCTACGAATTGAAAAATTAGAAAAAAATCGTATATGAATTAGAAAAAAATCGTATACGAATTTAAAAAAATCGTATCTGCGAATAACAAAATCGTACCTACGAATTAAAAAGATCGTAGAGATTTGAAAAAAAATCGTATACGAATTAGAAAATAAATTCGTATCTACTGTTTAAAAAATTGTATCTACGATTTGATAAAAGTAATCTGATTACAAAGCGACACGAACTTGTGAGCTTTCGTGCCGATATATTAGTAGTGTTATAAGATCATCCTATAACACTACTTATATTCCACGCGTTTGTCTTTTTTCAATATCAATTCTGATACGTTAAACATTTGTGGGTTTTTTTCATACAAAGTATAATATATTGTCCATGCCTCACTCATATATGTCGTATTTAATATTTACATGTGTGTAGCTCAATGTACATTAACAAGAAATCAAGCAATAAAAAATTAATTATTTACATATTTTGTATATAAACAATTTTAAAAAAACAAAAAAATATATGACGACCAAAACAATTTAAATTAATTTATGTAATGTACTATACTGTCAGATCTTAACCTTAGTCGCCGTAATGTGTCTAGAAAAAACTGTAATGACGAAATGTTCCCATGTTTTTGCCGTTAAAAAGACACTGTTTGACCTTAATTTTAATCTGTATGAATTAATGACGATGTTGTAATTAATTAATATGATTAATTATTATAATATGCTTTTTTCGAGCATCACGGTTTTTATCATATTGTCTCTGTTAACTTTTTTCTGTTTGGATTATTTACTAAGCTAGAAAACATAATACTGTCTAAGGCTCTGAATTATAACTAAACCTGTTTCAATTTTACAGCACTAGACAGCCGCTTCAAAATAAAATTCCCCATCAGTATTGCTCAGACCAAAATGTATTTTACCAAATTCACTTCAAGCAATACATTGAATGATAAGCATAGTTTTGTTTTGGGATAAAGTTAAAAATAGACAAAAACATTTAATTTAAAACATATACTTGGCAACAGCCAACGTAATCAAAACATGTACTCGAATTAGCCAACGCAACCAAACCAAGCGTGTACTTGACAACATCCAACGCAACTAAAATCCAAAATATACTCGGAGACAGCCAACACAACCAAACATATACTTCGAAACAACTAACGCAAAAAACATGTACTTCGCAGCAGCCAACGCAACCAAAACATGTACTTTGCAGCAGCCAACGCAACCAAAACATGTACTTTGCAGCAGCCAACGCAACCAAAACATGTACTTCTCAGCAGCCAACGCAAACAAAACATATACTTGACAGCAGCCAACGCAACCAAAACATGTACTTGGCAACAACCCAATGCAACCAAAACATGCACTTGGCAAAAACCAATACAACCAAAACATGGACTTGGCAACAGACAACATAACCAAAACATGGACATGGCAACAACCCAACGCAACCAATACCTGCACTTGGCAACAGACAACGTAACCAAAACATGAACTTGGCAACAACTTAACGCAACCAAAACATGTACATGTCAACAGACAACGTAACTCAAAACATGTACTTGCCAACAACCAACGCGACCAAAACATGTACTTGGCAACAACCAACGCAACCAAAACATGTACTAGGCAACAGCCAACGCAACCAAAACATGTACTTGGCAACAGCCAGCGTAATAAAAACATGTACTTGGCAACAACTAACGCGACCGAAAAAATGTCCATGGCAGCAACTAACGCAACCAAAACATGTACTTGGCAGCACCCAACGTAACCAAAATATGTACTTGGCAGCAGCCAGCTTGACCAAAACATATACTTGGCAACAGCCAGTGTAGCCAAAACATGTAATTGGCAACAACTAACGCGACCAAAATATGTCCTTGGCAACAGCCAACGTAATCAAAACATGTCCTTGGCAACAACCAACGTAACCACAACATGTACTTTGCAACAACCCGATGAAGCCAAGACATGTCCTTGGCAACCAACGCGACCAAAACATGTACTTTGCAACAACCCGATGCAGCCAAAACATGTACTAGGCAACAGCCAACGCAAGCAAAACATGTACTTGGCAACAGCCAGCGTAATCAAAACATGTACTTGGCAACAACTTAACGCAACCAAAACATGTACATGTCAACAGACAACGTAACTCAAAACATGTACTTGGCAACAGCCAACGCGACCAAAACATGTACTTCGCAGCAGCCAACGCAACCAAAACATGTACTTTGCAGCAGCCAACGCAACCAAAACATGTACTTTGCAGCAGCCAACGCAACCAAAACATGTACTTCTCAGCAGCCAACGCAAACAAAACATGTACTTGACAGCAGCCAACGCAACCAAAACATGTACTTGGCAACAACCCAATGCAACCAAAACATGGACTTGGCAACAACCAATACAACCAAAACATGGACTTGGCAACAGCCAGTGTAGCCAAAACATGTAATTGGCAACAACTAACGCGACCAAAATATGTCCTTGGCAACAGCCAACGTAATCAAAACATGAACTTGGCAACAACTTAACGCAACCAAAACATGTACATGTCAACAGACAACGTAACTCAAAACATGTACTTGCCAACAACCAACGCGACCAAAACATGTACTTGGCAACAACCAACGCAACCAAAACATGTACTAGGCAACAGCCAACGCAACCAAAACATGTACTTGGCAACAGCCAGCGTAATCAAAACATGTACTTGGCAACAACCAACGCGACCAAAAATGTCCATGGCAGCAACTAACGCAACCAAAACATGTACTTGGCAGCACCCAACGTAACCAAAATATGTACTTGGCAGCAGCCAGCTTGACCAAAACATATACTTGGCAACAGCCAGTGTAGCCAAAACATGTAATTGGCAACAACTAACGCGACCAAAATATGTCCTTGGCAACAGCCAACGTAATTAAAACATGTCCTTGGCAACAACCAACATAACCAAAACATGTACTTTGCAACAACCCGATGATGCCAAAACATGTCCTTGGCAACCAACGCGACCAAAACATGTACTTTGCAACAACCCGATGCAGCCAAAACATGTACTTGGCAAAAACCAACGCAACTAAAACATGTATTTGGAAGAAACTAGCGTAGCCAAAACATGTACTTGGCAACAACTAACGCAACCAAAACATGTAATTTGCAACAACCCAATGAAGCCAAAACATGTCCTTGGCAACCAACGCGACCAAAACATGTACTTTGCAACAACCAACGTAACCAAAACATGTACTTGGCAGCAGCCAGCGTAACCATAACATGTACTTGGCAGCAGCCAGCGTAACCAAAACTTGTACTTGGCAACGACCAATGCAACCAAAACATGTCCTTGGCAACCAACGCGACCAAAACATGTACTTGGCAACCAACGCGACCAAAACATGTACTTGGCAACAACCAACGTAACTAAAACATGTACTTGGCAACAACCAACGTAACTAAAACATGTACTTTGCAACAACCCAATGAAGCCAAAACATGTCCTTGGCAACCAACGCGACCAAAACATGTACTTTGCAACAACCCAATGCAACCAAAACATATTCTCAACAACCAACGCAACCAAACCATATACTTGGCAATAACCAACGCAACCAAAACATAAAACTGGCAACAGCCAACGCAACCAAGAATATGAAAATTTTAAGTTCAAAAATAAAAATAGCAAAACCGGGAAAAAACCATTCCTTATTTTAAAAAAAACTTCTTTGAATGGGCACTGGATTAAATACCAGGCTGTATGACTATGGTATATTCGAAGGGCACAACTTGTTCGACACAGCTGGATGGAAACATACAAATGGAGTTGTTCATTTCTCAGTCTCATTTTTGTACATCGTGTATATATTAGGATAATACTGCATAATTAGGACATTTACCAGAACCGTTAATGATGATGATGGTCATCTCTGTACCTGTAGACTGATATATGTTCTAGTTTTATGTGTAGAGCTTGTCATACCTAAAATAACTTTAGTCACGTTAAATTAGGTCTGCAGCTCACGTCAGCTATTTTGTAAAATTTGAAACGGACATTATGATAAGCTACAGTACAGACCTGTCGGAAGTTAAAAACAAAGCCAACGCAAAGGAGTCCAAGTTTGACTGCCGAGCTAGCTGCAGTTCAGAACTGTCGGAAGTTTGAAAACTGAACTAACGCAAAGAAGTCCAAGTTTGACTGCCGAGCTAGCTAACGTTCAGACCTGTCGGAAGTTAAAAACTGAACTAACGCAAAGAAGTCCAAGTTTGACTGCCGAGCTAGCTAAGTTCAGACATGTTAGAAGTTGAGAACTGAACTAACGCAAAGAAGTCCAAGTTTGACTGCCGAGCTAGCTACAGTTCAGACCTGTTAGAAGTTGAAAACTGAACTAACGCAAAGAAGTCCAAGTTTGACTGCCGAGGTAGCTACAGTACAGAACTGTTAGAAGTTGAAAACTGAACTAACGCAAAGAAGTCCAAGTTTGACTGCCGAGGTAGCTACAGTACAGAACTGTTAGAAGTTGAAAACTGAACTAACGCAAAGAAGTCCAAGTTTGACTGCCGAGCTAGCTGCAGTTCAGAACTGTCGGAAGTTTGAAAACTGAACTAACGCAAAGAAGTCCAAGTTTGACTGCCGAGCTAGCTAAGTTCAGACCTGTTGGAAGTTGAAAACTGAACTAACGCAAAGAAGTCCAAGTTTGACTGCCGAGCTAGCTACAGTTCAGACCTGTCGGAAGTTTGAAAACTGAACTAACGCAAAGAAGTCCAAGTTTGACTGCCGAGGTAGCTACAGTAAAGACCTGTCGAAAGTTTGAAAACTGAACTAACGCAAAGAAGTCCAAGTTTGACTGCCAAGCTAGCTACATTACAGAACTGTTTGAAGTTGAAAACTGAACTAACGCAAAGGAGTCCAAGTTTGACTGCCGAGGTAGCTACAGTTCAGAACTGTTAGAAGTTGAGAACTGAACTAACGCAAAGAAGTCCAAGTTTGACTGCCGAGCTAGCTACAGTTCAGAACTGTTAGAAGTTGAAAACTGAACTAACGCAAAGAAGTCCAAGTTTGACTGCAGAGGTAGCTACAGTACAGAACTGTTAGAAGTTGAAAACTGAACTAACGCAAAGAAGTCCAAGTTTGACTGCCAAGCTAGCTACAGTTCAGAACTGTTAGAAGTTGAAAACTGAACTAACGCAAAGAAGTCCAAGTTTGACTGCAGAGGTAGCTACAGTACAGAACTGTTAGAAGTTGAAAACTGAACTAACGCAAAGAAGTCCAAGTTTGACTGCCGAGGTAGCTACAGTTCAGACCTGTCGGAAGTTTGAAAACTGAACAAACGCAAAGAAGTCCAAGTTTGACTGCCGAGGTAGCTACAGTACAGACCTGTCGAAAGTTTGAAAACTGAACTAACGCAAAGAAGTCCAAGTTTGACTGCTGAGCTAGCTAAGTTCAGACCTGTCGGAAGTTTGAAAACTGAACTAACGCAAAGAAGTCCAAGTTTGACTGCCGAGCTAGCTAAGTTCAGACCTGTTGTAAGTTGAAAACTGAACTAACGCAAAGAAGTCCAAGTTTGACTGCCGAGCTAGCTAAGTTCAGACATGTTAGAAGTTGAGAACTGAACTAACGCAAAGAAGTCCAAGTTTGACTGCCGAGCTAGCTAAGTTCAGACATGTTAGAAGTTGAGAACTGAACTAACGCAAAGAAGTCCAAGTTTGACTGCAGAGGTAGCTACAGTACAGAACTGTTAGAAGTTGAGAACTGAACTAACGCAAAGAAGTCCAAGTTTGACTGCCGAGGTAGCTACAGTACAGAACTGTTAGAAGTTGAGAACTGAACTAACGCAAAGAAGTCCAAGTTTGACTGCCGAGCTAGCTAAGTTCAGACATGTTAGAAGTTGAGAACTGAACTAACGCAAAGAAGTCCAAGTTTGACTGCAGAGGTAGCTACAGTACAGAACTGTTAGAAGTTGAGAACTGAACTAACGCAAAGAAGTCCAAGTTTGACTGCCAAGCTAGCTACAGTAAAGACCTGTCGAAAGGTGAAAACTGGGCTAACGCAAAGAAGTCCAAGTTTAACCGCCGAGCTAGCTACAGTAAAGACCTGTCGAAAGGTGAAAACTGGGCTAACGCAAAGAAGTCCAAGTTTGACTGCCGAGGTAGCTACAGTAAAGACCTGTCGAAAGGTGAAAACTGGGCTAACGCAAAGAAGTCCAAGTTTAACCGCCGAGCTAGCTACAGTAAAGACCTGTCGAAAGGTGAAAACTGGGCTAACGCAAAGAAGTCCAAGTTTGACTGCCGAGGTAGCTACAGTACAGAACTGTTGAAAGTTGAGAACTGAACTAACGCAAAGGAGTCCAAGTTTGACTGCCGAGGTAGCTACAGTACAGAACTGTTGGAAGTTGAAAACTGAACTAACGCAAAGAAGTCCAAGTTTGACTGCCGAGCTAGCTAAGTTCAGACCTGTTGGAAGTTGAGAACTGAACTAACGCAAAGAAGTCCAAGTTTAACCGCCGAGCTAGCTACAGTAAAGACCTGTCGAAAGGTGAAAACTGGGCTAACGCAAAGGTGTCCAGTCTGGCCCGTCCAGCTAGCTACAGTACAGACGTGTCGGAAGTTGAAAAATTTAACGACAGCTAATCTCGGCCCCTTATAAACTATATCTCGACAGCCCCTTATAAACTATATCTCGACAGCTACTAATAGTATAAATCTCTCGGCAGCATTTTGTTCTCTAGCTATCCATACCTCAGCCATCCGGCATCCGAGCTGTGACTTCTTTTCATCAGCACAGTGTTAAAATCCCGACAGGTGTGTACTGTAGTGACCGAAAAGCTGCTGAGAGATAGCTATAGAGGGTCCGGGATGAGCTGCCGATTTGACACTCCATTGTTAGCTTAATGTTAAACTTTCGACAGGTCTGTACCGTAATGACGGAAAAGCTGCCGAGAGATAGATAACAGCTCCGAAAAACTGTCGTGATATAGCTGACGAGGGACCGAGATGAACTGCCGATTCGAAGCTTATGTGTTAGCTGAATTATAAACTTTGGACAGGTATGTACTGTAGCAATCGAAAAGCTGTCGAGATAGCTAACGAGGGACCGATCTACGGGATTGTCATTCGACACTTATTTTTTACCTTAATGTTAAACTTTCGACAGGTCTGTACTGTATACCAGGTGTACAAATACCTTACTAACACTTCCTCGATTTATCGGTGCACATAATGCAGTCAAAATGCACTTTTAATGACACTTAAATTATGTGAGGTTATGTGCATTTCTGACATTGTCATCTTGTAACTTACACAATAAATCATGACGTAGTATACAAGTTTGTTTTACGAGTTACCGGTTTACTGATTAATATCCGACACAATTTCTAAATACACGACATATATATAAAATGAAAGTTATTGAAACGGACAAACAGGCGGGCGGAAATACAGGCATGGCGATTCCTACAAACCCCCATATTAAGTTTAAACCATGAAATTAACAACAAGCCTATGTGACCATGGAAACGATGAGAAAAGACAACAATTGGTTACATTTTAAATCATCGATCGCGTAAGTTTAGTAATGTTGTGTCTTGCAATATAACTGCTGGAGCCTTTTAAAATACAACATGGACACCAGACCAAAAATGATTAATGCGTTTCCGATTTGTGGTAGCCAGAGGTGAACTTTTAAAAAACCCAAACATTAGTCTTATATATATATTTACTATATAGCAATATATGCTTCGCATAGAAAATAAACGATGAATCCCGAGGTGTTAGCGTTATTTGCACGCTAACTTTGTTCCAGTCCGAGGTTTCCCGAATCATTTTTTTTTCATATTGCACGCTTTGTCACATGACGCTGTCGTTTATGACGTCATATGATTGTTGTCGACGTCATGGCCGTGTTCTCGTTCTTATATCAATTTACACGAACTAGTGTGATATTTATGTAGTATACGACAAAATGGTATTTCAGCTAAAGTACTTGACGAAAATAACGAAGAAATTCACTACATATTTGCAAGTCTTAGGCAGACGCTTTCAGGATTTTAACCCCCCCCCCCCCCCCTTACGCTGAGCTACCATTATGGTTTTCGGAGAAAAGTATCATCGTACTTCCTGAACGCATCCTTCATTATCAGGAACAACATGTCACCATGTCCTGTAATACAATTTTTTAATTTTTTTTTAATCTTTAAGATCATTTGATTTATTTGTACATTAAGAGACATTACAATTTAACGATGCGTGAAACCAAGTAAACAAACAACATCCTAATATCATAAAGAATTTCCGCGAAAATTAATTACATCTAAATGACAAGCTGTTATAACCTCACCTGTGTGAGGTCATCGTTACCATCACTCCCTCAGATATATATCATACGTATAAATTATAAAGTCTATATATGTGTTTTATAACTGTTACTTTTTCCATTGCTTCAGCAGTTTCATTAACACAAGGTATCAAAATGTGGACAATATTTGTATTTGTGAGTTTATTTGTTGCGGTGTTTTCTATGCCATTTTTGGATGATAAAAAGCGAATTAAGAAACAATGTGAACAAACTGTAATGGGGTAAGTTCTATAAGAAATAATCAATGTCAATTTAATAGAAATATTCTTATGCAGCCTGACCAATCAAATTTATTTTATATGTCCAGATCGGTACATTTTTAGTGCGCAAGGTTGCCAAATTAGGTTCTTTTATGGTTAAGTGTTTGATTTAGGTACAATTTCCATACAAAAAGTCCGAATTTTTAATACTTTTAATTAAAAAAAACGTGAAAAAGGAAAAATTTCTCTAATTTGACATTTTTAATTTTTTGTCCGTTTATCCGTTTTTATGGTACAAATCTGTCGAATTGATCAGCCTGCCCATTGCGCTTTTTGTTCTGTGTAAAATATTATTTTCAAGCTGGAATCTTTTGCGTATTTTGGAAGAAATCATGTTCAAATTTCAAACTAAAATTAAATTAAACCACTTTGTTCATAATGCTACATATAGATTATTAATCTTACTTAAGGTTGGAAACAAAATCAGTTGCTCATAATTAATAATAATCTACATTGGTAGACAGTTAACGGAAATTAATCAAATATTTAGAACTACAGGCCCCTGGCCCCGGTGTCACAATCGTTCCTCAACCAAGATTTTCCTTAACTTAAATTTAGCAAATTTTGGTAATCTCTTTTTGGAACTACTGGTGAATTTTTTGTCAAAACTAAATCGTATGTTTTATCTTGAGATGATCTTAAAAATAACACCTTAAATTCCTGAAAATCTTGAAAATTACATACATTAAGAATTGAAATTTGGGCAAAAATCTTAGTTAAGAAATGATTGTGAAACTGGACCCAGACCATTTATAGCTAGAACATCTCCCAATGTGTGTTGTGTTCTTATATAATTATCCCATGGTGAACGGTGGCTCCTAATGTGTTCTTCGTATAGCGGATCCCTGCGTGATCTCAGTACAGTTTTTGATGCGTTCTTTGTATGGTTACTCCACATGTTCTTGGTACGGCGACTTATCACTTGTTTTTTTCAATGATTTTCCACGTATATTCTTGGTCTTTGTATGGTTGTTCCATGCGTATTCTTGGTATTGTGACCAATCGCGTATTCTTGGTGTGGCAACACATCACGTGTTCTGTATGGTAACTTCCCGCATACTCTTGATATTATGGTACCTCACGTGTTCGTAGTATGTGTTCTTAGTATAATTACCCTCACGTGTTTTTGATCGGGTAACCCTTTGCGTTTCCTGGTATGACGACTTCCCACTTGTTCTTGATATGGTGATGCCCTCATGTATTCTTTATATATAGGCTTCTAATTTTTTGGTATGGTGACTCCACATGTGTACATGTTTTAACATGGTGATTTCTTATGTGTACTCCTTACGTGTTATTAATATAGTGACTTTTTACGTGTTCTTATTATGGTGACTTCTTATGTGTTCTTAGCATGGTGTTCTTATGTGTTCTTAATATGGTTACTTCTTATGTGTTCTTAGTATGGTCTTCTTATGTGTTCTTAGCATGGTGTTCTTATGTGTTCTCAGTATGGCGACTCCTTATTTGTTCTTAGTATGTTAACTTCTAACGTGTCCTAAGTATGGTGATTTCCTATTTTATCTTGATGTAGTGAATCTTTTAAGTGTTCTTAGTACAGTGAATCCTTAGGCGTTCTTAATATGGTGATTCTTCAGGTGTTCTTAATATATATATGATGGCGCCTTAGGTAATTTTAATCTGGTAACTTCTTATGTGTTTTAAATATGGTAACTCCTTACGTAATAGCACTTGGTATGGTACCATAATGTACTTTTTTATGGTAACTTCCCACGTGTTTTTTTGTTGTGACCCTCTTACGTGTTCTTAATATGTTGGCTTCTCTGTGCTTCGTACGATATTTAGTACGGCTACTCTGGAATCAAACACACATTTTATTCGTTTTTATTCTTTCAGTGATTTTGGTAACCCTCAGATAGAGGTTGTAGAGATTCCCGCCAACTGTTCACAAGGGATTATAAATTTCCACTACACCACAGCCTCTCTGGACGTTGTATTTAGAAGACAGGGTGTTTATGTTGTGTGTGTCAACAGTAAAGCTATGCCAGGCTGGGAACATTTCTCCATAGAAGACAGAACAGACCAGCGTAATGAGGTCCTTGGTTCACCAACTAAACGTATGTATTTATTATCGATAACTTACAGGGGAAAATAAAAATGTAATTAAGTGGAGTGAAATGATGACGCCCCATTCAAGAATTTCACTTATATCGAGGTGGTCAGTTCAAGGAATTTCGAGGAAACCGGAATGACTTTATAGTATTTAGGTGAAGTGAAGTAATGAGTTTTTCGTCACAGTCAAGAATTTTACTTATATCGAGGTGGTCAGTTCAAGGAAGTTCGAGGAAACCGGAGTGCCTTTTTAGAATTTCATACTTCATACATGCATTAAAAATTCAAACATTAGCATATGATAATATAAATAGCAGTCAAACCTGTTTATAAAGGCCATCTGAGGGAACCTGTAAAAGTGGCCTTTATATACAGGTGCAAATGATATAAATAAAGAACAATTGAAATACAATTTTACTGGCCTTTATAAGCAGGTGGCCCTTATGTAGAGGTGGCTTTTAAGGCAGGTTGGACTGTATGTGCCTTCGTAAAATAAATACTAGTAATATATATTGCATTTTTATGGACGGTTCTAAGCACATCAGACATCAAACTTTTTTACAGCCTGTTCCGGGAACTTGTGAAATATTACCATTTCTCTCTGTATAGTATACGTGAACTTTAAAAATAAAAACTTTGACAGCTAGCAAAATAAATCAGTCTTGTCATCCATTAGAAACAAAGTACCATTAAAAAACAAAAAATAAATAAATAAATAACACGCAGAAACAAACAAACAAAAAAGTGCCATCTGTGTCGCTACTTTGAATACGCGCCCATTGAACTGTGAATAATTATTTCAAGTTTAGTGAATATTAACGCTGCATTATCAATCATTTATTAATAAACCAACATCAACAATAAACCATCCCAGACAAAAGTACCAGAACATCAATCAAAAGTAGACTATCAACGATCAGTAATAATAAAACTGATGCGAAATACAAATTTGTATATAGAGTACAAACCAAGCCTGTCGAGAGTTTATCACTTTGCTATTGAATCAAATGAAACTACAGTCAAACTTGTCTATAAAGGTCACCCAAGGGAACCAGTAAAAGTGGCCTTTATGGGCAGGTGGCCTTCATATATATGTTCAAATAATGTGAATAAAGAACAATTGGGATATCATTCTACGGGCTTTTATAAAGAGGTAAGGAGGTGGCCCTTATTTAGAGGTGGTCTTTAAGACAGGTTTATTCATTATTACTAAAACACCGTTTTTCAGAGATTGTCGCTATATTTTACAAATTTTTACCATTTTTGTAGCTGTATCATTTTATAAGGAAGCGACCTAATGTACAATGTCAGTATCTGCTCAAAATCTTTTTTTTTCAAAGAGCTTGCACACTCCGCAAAATTTTCAATTTCCAATCCCTGAAAAACGGAGTTTAAGTAATAATGAATACGTTTTGTTGGTTTTTTTTTTTTTTTTTTTTTTTTTTTTTTTTGTTTCAATGCCTCTTCAGAAGCTCATTCCGACACCTACGTGTATTTAACTGTTTCTTTTATACCTGTCTCTATCATCTTTTACCTTCTTTTATTTTTCAGTTCGTCAAGTTTGCACGTTCACGACAAATGGAAACTTAAATATCAGGATTGAACCCAAAAATCTGAGTTATATGTTACAGGTACCGTTTATGGTATTTGACTTCAACTTCCCCCTCCAGCCTCCACAAACTGACAGTAAAACTGACAGTAAAAATGTGTGAAAACAGCAAGATAAAAGTATTTGGATTTGTTATTGAAGAAACCGGTGGTGTGGTTAATTTATGTCACGTGATTAATGACACAAAATGATAGAAACTATAACGGGACACAAAGCAACAGAAAGACTGTGCATCTACAGTACCGACCTGTCGAAAGTTTAACACTGCACTAACGAATTAGAACCGAATCCGCAGCTAATCTCGGTCCCTACATCTCGACAGTTTTTCGGCAGCTGTTATCCCTCAACAGCTTGTAGGTCAATAGCTATCCATATATCGGCCACTGTGTAAAAGATATCCATTTCGTTAGCTTAATGTTAAAGTTTCAACAGGTATGTACTGTATGTAACAATCCGAGAAGATGTGCAGTTCAGGCCTGCCGAAAGTTTAATACTGAGCTAACGGAAAAATGTCGAAGTCCAGCCGCCGGTTGTGTCCAAGAGACCGAAAAGCTGCCGAAAGTATTTTAGCAGTAGTCAAGATGAGCTACCGATTCGACACTAATTTGTTAGTTCAATGTTAAACTTCCGACAGGCCTGTACTGTACTTGATTATCGTGTGTACATCCATATATATTCTAGGAAAGACATTCAAATATTTTTAAATATATTTTAATATAATAATAATTTTACAGTATGTTGTGTTTTGTTTTTGCGAATGGTCATGCGCTGAAAGAAATTTAGGAGAATTATTTATCCAAATATGTGTTTTCTGTTTTTGTCTTGCTTGCTTGTTTCTAATATTAACTTTTGTCGTGATTTAGGGTACGTTGTACATAGACCTGCTGATAAGTAGTTGGTTGTTGCAAAAGCACATGATTTTTCAATGCGCGTATGATGAGGACACTATTTACGTCATAATATATCATGAAAATGAAAGCTGTGATAACGGATAAATTTGAAATTAGATACATATGTAAAAATTATTTCCACATTCCAACATTTAAAATTGGTTTACTAATGACATCACGATGACGTCACAAACCTTTCATTAATTTGCCTTCCATCACTTTTTGTCTCTTTATGGAAAAAAAGAGATCAAACATGATTCTTTAAAACAAATATTGTTCAATGTTGCACAATTTTAAAATTGGTTGATATCAGGCATTTGGAAAAAGGAAAAATAAAATAATTACACCAATTTAAATTTACACAATAAATGGTATTAAAGATTAAGAGTCTATATCGGTTAGATACAAACCCTCGACAATGTTGTAAATCAGCTTCATGTAGTAAACCTTACATGTGTAAGAACGACCTAGGAGGCCTAAGAGGTATTGATCGGCAGTTTTCACATGTATACATGTAGTTTACGGCGTTTTGCATTTGCGCCGATTTGCATTTCATTTGCGCCGATTTTTTTTTCATTTGCGTCGGTTTTTTTTTCATTTGCGCCGATTTTTTTACAGGTAAATCTCTGATAAAATTGGTAATTTTTTATTATTTCTCAGGTGAACCTCTTCCGTTATCCAGTTATTTTCATAACTGTTGCCCCTGCTCATCACGGGGAGGTGGAAATAGGATTTTGAGCAGGATATTTAAAAAGTTAAGTTCAGCTCTCAATAAAAACGCATTTAAACATTATATAGCTTCTATTGAACAGTGGTCATACCCCAGTAATATTTCAAACGGTCAATATATCAGGTCTCGATCACTTTACAATGGCCTAATCACAGTCTTCATGAACAATGCTCAATTTGATTGAAATTTCTGGTTTTATCAACATACACGGTACTTAAAATATTATACCTAAAACATTTTACAGGTAATTACAGGTAAATCAGCAAATAAGAAAAAATAATCAGCGCAAATGAAAAAAATGAAATCGGCGCAAATGAAAAATGGAATTTTCAAAAATCGGCGCAAATGTCATACGGCCATAGTTTAGTCTAGAAGGTTGAAATCTGAAGCATGGAACCTAAAACAGCAGTCTAAATAGACAGACTCCAATTTCACTCTCATTCCTTAAATTAAATCTGGTAACATTTGAAATCTGCATAATTTTGTTTGTTTTCGAGATTTTCGTATATTTAATGTGTCATTTTGAAGATCATCCTAAGCTTATTACAATAACATCTATATTCCAATGGTGTTTAAATTTTTATGTATTGTAGTACCATAAAATATTGCCAGAAAAATGTTAGTTAAGGAATAATTGTGAAACTGGAGCCAGGGTAATATTAATGTAAAATGCTTATTGTACAACATATTTACTGTATGTACAGAATTGATAATCGCCTTTGTTTTTTTCTTTCTTTCTTTCTTTCTTTCTTTCTTTCTTTCTTTCTTTCTTTCTTTCTTTCTTTCTTTCTTTCTCTTTTTTTAATTTTAAAGCGACATTGCCAGGGATTAACAGACTGTGGAACAAAATTAAAACATTCAGAGAGCATCTCTACTTGCAGAGAGAGAGTACTGTATAATTAACAATTTATAATTAATTATTTTGGGGCAGGTGTCTGTTAAATGTCAAGATAACGCGTTTATTATTTCAAATACTACAAAGTTCAGAGAGCGTAACATGTTATAATTCTTAAAAACATGATAATAAATTATGTAAAGAATTAATAATTAGGACTCCGGGAAAAAATTGTTCTACTAGTATTTTTAAATTAATGTCAAACTTTGAAAGCTTTTGCCACTGTGCCACGTAACCAACATACTTCACTTTTAAGGGGGGGGGGGCAATGCGTTAGCTCAGTTGGTAGAGTGCTCGCCCTTTAAGTGGGAGGTCGTAGGTCCGTACCCCGGTGGGGTCTGACCCAAGCCTTGAAAGTGGATAGTGACTTCTTTCGTCAAGCACTCTGCATTACGAAATGAAAGTCACGGTTATTTTTCGGATGGGGACTTAAAATAAACGAGGCCCCGTGCCACGGTGGGCGTGATACGATAAAGAACCCTGCTACATATAATGCCATCAGCGCAACGCACAGGCAAAATTTCTGTACCCTCGCTATAGCTTGTGCCGTCTCGATAAAAATGAAATAATCTTGACTGGGACGTTAAACACCATTACTCAACTCAAGTCAACTTTTCAGCGGGACGTTTTGAAAAACGTGTACGTTACAAATTATCGGAGTAACGTCATTTTAGTGAAATGATATAATTCCATATCAAATGGGTTATCATGCTATCACGTGGTACACAATCAACAATTACATGTGTTCTGCAGTCTAGTAACGACGAGCCCGAAGTGCATATAAATAGGGGATGGATGATAAAATCACGAGGTGGTAAAGCAGTTAACAAGAACTGTTTTAGTAACAAATCGTAAATTCGTAAAAATTGATTATTTGTGACATGTCAACCGGCTGCAAAATTCAAATCGAGTAAACACCCACTGAAATGAACGAAGATTACGTCAAAATACACGTGGTGAAAAATAATAATAAAAAAAACAAAATCGCAAAATAATATAAATGGCATTGGCATTAATATGGGGAGTGAAATGAAACAGCCCAGCAGAGTGATTTAGTGATAAATGGTAAAACTGCAATAGCGACCACCTCTATATTAAAACTACCTGTCCACTAACACCACTGTTTTAAAGTCTCTGTTATTTCAACCATAGACAACCTTTCGCGATCGGTTCCATTGGTGGTGGTTATATAACCATTTTTCTGTATATATATAAATGCTTTAAATTTGAGTGGATATTGGTTTTCAAGAATCCAACTTGTTTTTGTGATCTAAACATTATATTCAAACTCAGTTTAATGCATTTTGGATTAATTTTTGCAAAATAAACATATCTGAAGTCATAACAAACAGACTTAAGTTAAATTTGACATCCAAAAATGCAAAATAGAGTTTTGGCGTTCATACAGTATATACAGGGTTGTCGTAAGTTCGCGGCGAATTGACATCATCGGCAACTCAATTCGGCCCCGCAATAGATATATATATACACGACAGTCGACCCTCGACTCCTTTTCGTTAGGCCAGTGTTAAACTTTCGACAGGTCTGTAATGTCTCTCGGCCACACGACAGCTGACCCTCGACTTATTTTCGTTAGTTCAGTGTTAAACTTTCGACAGGTCAGTACTGTATTTATTCAAACAATGTTTCTGAACATACTACGTATGACCTAACATATTTATCTATAATAAAACTACATGTAATTAATTTAAAAACAATAATAAATATATAACGGTATGTCTTCCTGAAGTTTTATAGGTAATATATACATGTTAGGTTGGTTAGTTCATTGCTTGGTAAATCAAAATGTAACTGAAAAAATCACAACCAAGAAGAACTGAACACAATTTAGGTGATGATAGAGATAAATGTATATTGAGACAAATGGTTATGAAAATCCCGACTTTGGATGACCACTGTAATAAATGTCAAACAGTGTGGTTATAAGAAACATATAACGAGACCACTGATTGCAGAACTCTTGAATTTGTAAGGACCCTGGAGTACTAGTAAATAAAGGCCAAGTAATATGGATATACTACCATTGAACCGCAACCAACCATCAACGGTTCACACCGTACACATCACTTGAATTAAATAAAACCAATCCCTACCAAAACAGATCAACAACACATGCACATCTAATACATGTACATTGATTTTCATTTCAACTTTTGGACGAGAGACGATTAAGATTCAAACACCAATACCAATGAAAATTTGCATTGCACATTTAAGTTACCACAGGTTATATTTTGCCACTATCCCTAGTGCCCGCTAAAATGGGCATGGCCGGACATGGCCGAGTAGTACTGTCACTGGCTTTCGAAGTCAAGTGTTGTGAATTCGAACCTCACTCGGGGTTTGAAAATTGTCTGAGATGATTTTTATCTCCTGTCCATACTAGAGCTATAAAAAGCTCGTTAATCAGTAGTATTTCGGATAAGACTCAAAACCGAGGTCCCTTGTCTCAGTGCACGCTAAAGACACCTCTGTAGAGTTCGAAAAAGAGTGGGCCACCTGTGGCCGCTAGAAGACCCTTACAATTAGAAGGGATTGAAACAGACTGAGCAGCATAAACCAAAAGTCAAGATTCTTGAGCAGAGTGGCTCAGATATGGACAGCTATTGGCTGAACTTAAAAAACTGGAGCCAAAGCTCGACTGCCGAGTGGCTCAGATATGGACAGCTATTGGCAGAAAAGCTGCCAAGAGACAGAAAAACAGTTGTCGAAACACTGTAAAGACTTAGCTAAGATGAACTGCCGATTCAGCACTAATTCGTTAGCATATTGTTAAACTTTCAACAGGCTTGTAATATATTTCAAGGCGGTCAGTTCTTGGATAATGGAGGAAACTGGAGTGTTCGGAGATAGCCAGCCATAATTGAGGAAACCGGAGTGTTCGGAGATAACCAGCCATAATGGAGGAAACTGGAGTGTTCGGAGATAACCAGCCATAATGGAGGAAACTGGAGTGTTCGGAGATAACCAGCCATAATGGAGGAAACTGGAGTGTTCGGAGATAACCAGCCATAATGGAGGAAACTGGAGTGTTCGGAGATAACCAGCCATAATGGAGGAAACTGGAGTGTTCGGAGATAACCAGCCATAATGGAGGAAACTGGAGTGTTCGGAGATAACCAGCCATAATGGAGGAAACTGGAGTGTTCGGAGATAACCAGCCATAATGGAGGAAACTGGAGTGTTCGGAGATAACCAGCCATAATGGAGGAAACTGGAGTGTTCGGAGATAACCAGCCATAATGGAGGAAACTGGAGTGTTCGGAGATAGTCAGCCATAATGGAGGAAACCGGAGTGTTCGGAGATAGCCAGCCATAATGGAGGAAACTGGAGTGTTCGGAGATAGTCAGCCATAATGGAGGAAACCGGAGTGTTCGGAGATAGCCAGCCATAATGGAGGAAACTGGAGTGTTCGGAGATAGCCAGCCATAATGGAGGAAACTGGAGTGTTCGGAGATAGTCAGCCATAATGGAGGAAACCGGAGTGTTCGGAGATAGCCAGCCATAATGGAGGAAACCGGAGTGTTCGGAGATAACCAGCCACAACTTGACTTTCTCATGGAAAGATATTCTAACCTAGTCAGTGAGAGGCGCTGTGATTTGTAAGCGTGTTTATATAACTACATGTACTCAACCACCTAACCCCAATAAAACCGATTAAACAGTAGAATTACTTGTTACAGTTGACATATACAAAACTGAAATTATATTGTAAAGTTTTTCATAAATTAAAATTAAGAACTTCATCTATTTAAAACCCATAATAATCACGTCGATTGAGTTAACAAGGAATATTAATGACAGTTGGTATTTAAAATTTTGACAATTAAATTTTAATTAAAATTTATTAAACACAGAAGTAATTACAAAATCACGCTAATCGTCGCCAGATTACCTGGATCGTGTGGATCGTGAACGACAACTATAGATACCAAGTGACGTTATATTAAAACATCTACTAGGAAATAAACATGATTAAGTACGGTACAGGCCTGTCAAAAGTTTAACATTGAGTTAACGAGACAGCTCATATCTCAGGTCTATCGTTACCTCAGGCAGACAAATCAAATTAATTTATTTGTTCAGATCGGTACATTTTAGTGTGCAAAGTTGCCATTTAGGTACTTTTTCGATAAAACAATTTCCATACAAAAAGTCCGAATTTTTAGTAATAGATTAATAAAAACATCAAAAATTGGCTTTTTCATTTTATCCGTCCGTTTATCCGCTTTTATGGTATAAATCCGTCAAAACGGATAAATTCGTCGAATACGTCAGCCTGTTGCCTGTTGCCTGTCTCGACAGCTTTTCCGCAACTGCTACTTTATTTATATTTTGGAAGTTAGCTGTCCATATCCCAGGTCACTCGGTAGCCAAGCTTCGACCTCTTTTCGTTAAATCAGTGTTAAATTTTCGACAGGTCTGTACCGTACAACAAATAACCCAAGGCTATATACATGTAATCCGTGACTTAAATAGCAGTTTACTACGCAGGATCTACAGGGAATTGTGACTTAAATGAGGAAATAAACATCAAAGTCGATTTTTTTTCTCGTGTTTTGTTTTTATCAATTACAGCAGTACATAACAAATAACCATGAACTAATTACGTCAAATTTCTCCGCCTCCTTTCGATGTTGTACTTAATATTTTCATAGGCTAATGAACACAATACATGATGACAAATTAAGTATTGATTATATTTTTGTTTGATGCGTTATATTCATAATTAATTTAAAATGACAATGTGCACACCTGTGTTTGGGAATTACGCGGTGTTCATCCATATTTATTCTAAATGAAAGGAAGAATGTTCATAATCAAACTTCTAGAGTAATTATTACAAGCATGAATAAATGTTATTTATTTATATCATATGATTTTTATAAAGACGTAAACGTGTCAAAAACAAAAGCTCCATCTGTTCATATAGTCCATAAGCTAACGTGACTTTTGGTCAGGTGAGCTATAAGACAACAGAAAAGAAGTAAACACACTAAGATCCCTTCCGACGGAATGAAATTGACAAAATTGCATCCAGTGGTATGCTTCAGGACTTTACCTTGAACCTGCTTGACATGTACATACGCAGTTTTGATTGGCCAAACATAAAATTTGATTGACATGTGAAATCAACACGTCCGGTTAGTGGTAATTGACAGGATGCTTAATGCTAATGAACAATTACCGTGTTTGAAGCCCAATAATTACGTTTTTCTAACATCAAACGTTTTCGAATTAAACAGTTGTATATATTCATGATTTTAAAAGGTTACAGATGAATAAATTGAAATATACCATTTTGATGTTTTGGTGATAAATGCAGAGAAAACAAACAACATATCATTATAACTTATTTTGTATCATTATACACATGGTTTGATTCACTTTGTTGGTGTCCCAAAATATAATGTGCCTATAATTCCACTAAAAGTGTAAAATAACTACTAGTAATGCAGAAATAATTTTTGGATATAAAAACTAACAAAAATTAAGACAAAAGGCAATGTGTACTCTTATTTCTGCTGAAAGAGTATTTGAGTAATGATGTTTAACGTCCCAGTCAAGAATATACCACTTAATTCGAGACGTCGCCAGCTATAGACCACGGAATCAGTGGTTTCTGCTGAAAGAGAAGAGTGTTAAGCAGAAGAGGATAGGTAAAAATATTGTCAGCACAAGTTGTATTAATTTTACAGTCTTGACTTCATTCAAGTAACGTACATCGACATAATGTCGTCACCGACCTTAAGTCGTCAGCACGAAATATTGCAAAGTTATTTTTATTTATCGCTCTTAAGAAAGTTGAACAGTGGAAAATTTAAAAGCGGTAAATGTTTTCCATAATTCAATAACATACTTTATATGATGTAACAGGTTTCTTCATAGTAAAATTGGTATCTTTGACATCACTATCAAAAAGGTACATGTGTCATATCGGGCGACAGACTACAGATAATGACAGTTATTTGGGCGATCGAATCACAAACATACTTGTCAAGGGTACACAACCCAAACAACTCAAGTACCCTTTTAAATATGTTCCTACTATGCAAAGAGTTGTCTATCTTTGGCCAGAACATCAGTTAAAAGGTAAAAAATATCGTTTTAAAACGACTGACGACTTTCAGGCGTACTGACGACTTTAAGACTGTATTAAAATCCTGCCAATTACCGGTATTTCCAAAATTTTATTTCAAGAACATCTCTTCAGTCGTATCAGTGATTTAAGCGTTATAGCAATATCTGTTTGGTGGATATTCAAATTGATACAGTGCTTACGGCAGTAGCGGATCTCAGTCAGTAGCGGATCATTTTTTAGAATAAAGTTAATTTTTTCCATATCATTACGAGAGACCAATAAAACTCGGATATATTTTTGTAAAGCTGGTATTTTTACTTAATTCTACGTTTCATTTGGGTTGATAAACGTCCTATTTTTTAAATTCTCGGCTTTTTAATGCGAATGTCACAAGCGTCTCAGCGACAAGGATGTGATTTTTAAAACCTAACTTTCGATTTGACCAACGTGTTTAATACTTTTAAAGGTAATTTGAACTGATTACAATAGCTCTTCACACTCGTTAACATGTCTTCTTTCACGACATAAACCTTTATTGAGCTTTACAGTTCATGACAGTAAAAAATAAACCAGTTTATGCAGGGTGCAGTTACGGCAATAACGGATCAGCTGCTGTCTACAGGGGACCTCTCGAAAGGCTAAGAAAAATATGGCATGTACCCATGGGGCTGTCTGGTGCTTTCAGAAAAATAATAGATTCTGGTGGGTTCAGTTATGCAGAGGCTATTGGAGAACCATTGCCTAGCTTCCCTCCGTGGCCAGTATCCCATGAGAAAGATGGGGGCATTATCATGCCATGCCACTATCTTATTTATCATATAAGACCAGATCAATGGGCATTTTAAAGAAGCCATAATTGTCATGCTTGAAGTATAATCTGTATGAGATTAGAATATATTGAATAAATACGTTAATATCCAACCCTATATTTTGTGTTTAAGACAAAGTTTTATTCCGTTCGATATTTTTGTCTGGTAACAATTTTGGACCTATGATGTACAATGTACAATACCAATAAGTATCATTGTATGCATATACTGTTCTTGTCAAAATAAAATCTTCATGGACAAGAGTATGTCATAATATTTATAACTTATAAGGTACAATTATTTTATGTTATTTCCTTCGCCATTTACTGCTTTTATAATTCAGTATTCAAGAAAATGTTGATTGACTTAGTTTATCAGGGAAATTGCGATCATTTGTTTTTTGTTATTTATTTTAATCATGACATTTGTTGATATTACTATTAAAACTCTTTAATATTGTTTCATGGCTTGTATTTTTTGCAATTGAATGATGGAAACTCAAACTCATCATGTTTTGAGTTAATCGCCTTTCGTTTTCTTGACACTAGGTGGCGCGATCCGCTACTCACAAATTGATTCGTTACTGACGTAAATACATGGGATACAAAACGCGTGGATTGCCCATACTTATAGTCGGACGATTTTTATCATCAAATGATAAATTGAAAGAGTGAAGAAATGTCAATTGATAGTACCAAAAAAATACAATCAGCAGCGATGTTTTTCTCGGAGAGCAGTGAATATTGCACTAATGATCCGCTACTGCCGTAAGCACTGTATGTGTTTTTTCCCAATCTCACTTTCTGCCCTTGTTTGGTAAACAACTTTTATAGCGAATCGAACAATTTATATACACATATATACATGTCAGGACAGTGAATCAAACAATACAATCTTGTTTTTTAGATATTTATAATATCAAACACTACTAGCCAAACTAGATTCAATTGAACAAAAACTAAAAATTCCTTGGGGATCGAATACGTCTCTGATATTCTCGCACCTGCCGTAATAAGGCAACTAAAATGCCCAATGTCGCGATCTAGACGTGTCACGCTCGAGACCCCTCACTGCATAGTGTAACTGCCATTAATGAACAACTGAGATATAGCTTTTTGCCAGTCACCTATAGCTGAACTCGTTTCGATATAAATGAAATAATGTAGACTGAGTTTTGAGCTATAATAATAAAGCGGAGGTTGGCAATCTGAAAAGAGAAAGTGAGAACACCATTTTGAACAAAGCTTTTCTGCAAATCTGGAGGTTCACATACATGTTGAAGTTCTAATCAACGTAAGTTCAAAACAAGAAAACAATAATGTGTTACTTTATGTGTACTACAAGTTTGCCTAAAGTTCAAAAATATATTGTGTTTTCAAAAATGCAGTTAACCGCAAAATAAAATAGCAGCTCGGTGAAATAAACGTGCTTGAAACAGCCAGATCCTTCAAGAACAAACCGTCGGACAGCAAAACTAAGACAAAAAATAGAAAAAGCAAAGCATGATAATACATGATACACTAATTTCGATACGTCGCCAGCTTTAGGCAAAAGTGCAGAAATTTTGCCTGTGCGTTGCGCTAATGGCATTATACAGCAGGGTTCTTTAGCGTGCCAAGCCCATCGTGACACGAGACCTCGTTTATTTTTAGTTTCCATGCGAAAGAACCGTGTGCTTGGCGAAAGAACAGTCACTACCTACTTTCAAGTCTTGGGTAAGACCAGGTCGGGGTTCGAACCCATGAACGACCTCCCACTTACGTAGCGAGCACTCTACCAACTGAGCTACCACAGTGGTTAATCAATACAAAGAGAAAAGTAAATAAATAACGACTCAATCAAGGCCAAAAAGGTAGTGACGACATTGGGTTAGCTAGGATGACGAGTTTTGGAATGCACAGTCTGAAAGTCGTCAGGGGCACCCCACTGCTGTTTCAAGTATTTTATTTCACTGAGGATCTTCATTTAGGCCTACACAAACGGTTTCGTTTTGTCTAAAAATATTTTTTCTTTCCGAGCACACTAAACAACACATGCTAGAAGAATATACTTAATTAACAACTTTAATGCAATATATGGCGTACCATGACGACATTATGTCGATGTACGTTACTGAAATTGACATTATCACAAGTATCTAAACGCCATCTAGTGTCGACACTTACGTTAACACTGTCGCAAGCAATTAAACGTCATCTAGTGTCGGCACTTACGTTAGCACTGTCACAAACAATTAAACGCCATCTAGTGTCGACACTTACGTTAGCACTGTCACAAACAATTAAACGTCCTTACGTTAGCACTGTCACAAACAAATAAACGCCATCTAGTGTCGATACTTACGTCAACACTGTTACAAACAATTAAACGCCATCTAGTGTCGACACAAGTTTACGTTAGCAATGTCACAAACAAATAAACGCCATCTAGTGTCGATACTTACGTCAACACTGTCACAAACAATTAAACGCCATCTAGTGTCGACACTTACGTTAGCACTGTCACAAACAATTAAACGCCATCTAGTGTCGACACTTACGTTATAACTGTCACAAACAATTAAACGCCATCTTGTGCCAACACTTACGTTAGCACTGTCACACACAAATAAGTACTATCTAGTGCCAACACTTACGTTAGCACTGTCACAAGCAAAAGAACGCCATCTAGTGCCAACACTTACGTTAGCACTGTCACAAGCAAATAAACGCCATCTTGTGTCGACACTTGCGTTAGCACTGTCACAAATAATTAAACGCCATTTTGTGTCGACACTTACGTTAGCACTGTCACAAACAATTAAACGCCATCTTGTGTCGACACTTACGTTAGCACTGTCACAAACAATTAAACGCCATCTAGTGTCGACACTTACGTTAGCAATGTCAAAAACAATTAAAGGCCATCTAGTGTCGACACTTACGTTAGCACTGTCACAAGCAAATAAACGCCATCTTGTGTCGACACTTGCGTTAGCACTGTCACAAACAATTAAACGCCATTTTGTGTCGACACTTACGTTAGCACTGTCACAGCCAATTAAACGCTATCTTGTGTTGACACTTACGTTAACACTGTCGCAACCAATTAAACGCCATCTAGTGTCGACACTTACGTTAGCACTGTCACAAACAAATAAACGCCACATAGTGTCGACACTTACGTTACCACTGTCGCAAACAATTAAACACGATCTTATCTATATATATTCAGGTACAGAAATATATGATAAATTTTGAAATGAAAAAAATAAAAATGCATGAGTAAAAAGACCGTTTTAAAAATACTTTCACCGGTCTGGTACAGAAAGTGTAAGGTAAATGCACGAAGCTGTGTTGAACCGCAGATTTAACACGCGTGACGTATTCGTATATATGTTGGATTTTAAACGCCGTATTGTGCTAATTACAAGTATTATCATGAGGTGTACTGTCTCTAGGTATAAATGGGTACAAAGGACAATGATGGGAAAGTTAAGTTTAATGTTCAGATTTCAAACACCATGTTTTCTTTAGCACTATAGATTGCAGAGTCATAAAACTTAGTGTGGACGTTAAAAGAAGAATGTTCTGTGTAACTGAATAAAATGTAGGTCACCGTGACCCATATTTTGTTCTTCGGTATTCACTGGCCTAGGTCAAGCTTAATGGTCAGACTTCGAATGTGTGACTATAAATTGCAGGCTTTGAAACGTATTGTGTACAAAAATCGTGAACCTTCTTCATCTTCTGATCAATTGAATAAAGAATGTCGAGGTGACCCATGATTTGTTCTTAATTGAGTTAAGTTTTAAATAAAGATTTTCAAAAAATGATGTTATAGTTGGTGCTAAACAGTGCATAGTCAGAAAGTATGTACATTGATAAAACATATAAATGAAATAAATTAGGTCACTGTGACCCATATTGACTGATAAAGATTTTAAAGGTTTTTTAAAAGCTGTTTGTTTGGTGTAAAACATTACAGAACCACTGAACTTTGTGTATATAAACATTTGTGAATATTCTGAGCAATTGAATTAATGTAGGCCATTTTGACTTATATTTCATGTTTCAATGACTCAAGTGGATCCATCGATGAATCTTCTGTGCAGTTGGACTAAATGGTGTCCGTCAGTTTAGATGGAATCGCTTCAGGCTCCGGTTTCACAATCATTCCTTACTTAATTTAAATCTTGCAAAATTACAATTCTTTATAATTTTGTTAATTTTTAAGTGTCAATCTTAAAATATTTTCTAGATTTAAACATTTGCATTTAGTTTTGACAAAAATATTCACCAGTAGTTTCAAAAAAATGATTACCAAAATTTGCTAAATTTAAATTAAATGGAGCATTTATTTTTATGTTGCAATCAAGATTATTTCAATTATATTGAGTACGAAGAGATAACCAGTCCTTCAGCAAACAACTAACTTAAATTTTCTTAGTCCTGATTAAATTTTAGCTTAGGAATGATTGTGAAACCGGGGCCAATTCATGTTTCCCCGTAAAAATGGCGTTACTGCCGGAAAATTCGACGTAAACGTTTTTCAAAACGTTCTGCGCACACGTTAATGCTATTGACCACGTGGTACACTGGCGAACTCCATAGGTCACTTTGACCCATATTCAAAGCTTCATCGACTAAAGCTAAGATTTATGTTAAGATTTCAAATATGTTGTTTATCTTTGATGAAATACATTGCTAAAGACCAAACATTGTGTGTACATGTACATTTCTTAAAGAACGTCTTATAAATCAGGATATTTTATGTGAAGTTCGATTTGATCTTAAAAGCAAAAGGGAACACGAAAGTTTTATTTAAGGGTCATCTAAGAAGAAAAATTCAAGTGAACCCTATTTGGTTAAAAATGGTACACGCATTTTTAAAAGGAAAATGAATCGTAGATAACCTCAACCGTAAATTGTCGAGTTTTCAGAAACCTGGTATTTCTTTAACAAACTCTGGCCCTTTTGCACTGCTCTATGACGTTGGATATATTAATATCTTTTCATTTTTAAAATTAATTCGTTATATTACACAAGGTGGAAATCATCTTTCCCAAACACGTGTATTTTTGCACAATTTCCATAAAAAAATGCAACAATTATTTTAAAAATTCTTAAATTATCAATTCCTGTCTCATTTTTATTATAAATCTTCACACTTGTGTAGGTAATTTCATAATTGTACCCCTCTTTTACGCTTTCCAACCAAATTGTTTTCACTTGAATTTTCCTACTTAGATGACCCTTAACACGCTTGCATAAGTTGTGCTAAATAAAATTCTTATGACAAAACCATCAAATAAGTAAGTACTAAATCTGTGCAGTAACACATTAGTTCTCTATCTAAAGTATTAAACTTTTGACAATGTACTGTATATCGGATGGAATTTAAAATGATTAAACTCCTGGTGACGCTTGCTAAACAAGATGTGTTTACCCTTCCGCAGCACCCGGCCTCACTTCCCTGTTTGAAGTTTCACGTGATTGACTTAAACTGACAGTTTTCTAAGTTTTTACTTTGCTTTTTGGATTGTGTCAAATTTGTACATAGACCGGTATGTTTGTTGTTTTGTTTTTGATTTACAAAATAACAACTTATTGCAGTAAATGCACCTTTATTTATCTCTTGTTTACAAAATAAAATAAAACTAATACACAAACTAATAACTATGGGTCGTCAACCAACAACTTTTATCATCAACGTCTTGGAATTTTCGACTGAAACTTGTTTCGATCCCTTTCTTTTAACTTTAAATTTCGAGTCTATATCCATGTATCAGTGACTGTGTAGGGAAACCCCGAGTCTACTTTGACGTGTTATCTGTGATTGTATAGGGAAAACTGACCATGTAGTAAGTTCTCCGACCTGTGTTAGCAGTGACACTTTGTAATACGGAGTTAAAGTTACCACAAAATCGATCTGCAATGAAAACATAGAAATACCAATTAGTATAATAAACTATACAGACCAGTCGGAAGTTAAAACACTGAGCGAACGAAAAATCGACGATCGGCTGTCGAGTGGATGGATAGGTAGTGGTCGAAAAGCTGTCGAGAGATAGAAAACAGTTGCTGCTGAAAAAATGTCGAGATATAATCATGACCACCGGCGATTCGGCACTAATTCGTTAGTTTGTGTTAGACTTTCGACAGGTCTGTACAGTACGTTGTTCTATGAACTAGAGGATTTAAATACTACTGAGTCTGATATGCACAAGTAGATAATGCCCTTAAACTTGGGAGACGAAGTCAAAGTCGTGTAGCCATACTTAAATATAATTAACATCTTCGTGTGGTTTTCAACAGAATACTTCAAAATCTGATTTTTTAATTATGATTTTCAAAATCTAAATTTTTCAACAACATACATTGGTTCTAACTGAAAAATCGAAAACGAGGTGACGCGTTATAATAAGAAATTTAATTTTTCATAATAAAAACATTTCTTTACAAGAGTCACCCTGATTTTATTACATGGTCTAAAGGATTATTGATATTGTCAAGGATCGTTTGTATATAATCACGCTATCTCACGCTTTATCTGCTCAACCATTCTATTACTAAGTAGACTTTTTGTACCCATTACCAACATCTCAGGATCATGAACGACCCTTACATATGCCGCGTAATAAACATACAAAATATATTTATTTAAGAACAAATTTGTCAATATATGACATCAAAGTCATTGTAACAACCAGAGAAATCAAATCACAATAATAACCATATTTAAATTCATATTATATAGTTTTGGCGGCCATATTGTCCGCCATATTGAAAATGGCTGCCGTATTGGAATTTTTTGTATGACCAATATCGGAAAATTATCTCCTTGATGCACAATCAACATGCCAAATTTCGTTTTTAACAAAAAATCAACAACATTTTTCACCACCCTGCTTGCTACTAATCCCACTTACTTTTAGTTTTATTGATTTCACGATAACCGAGTTAGATGACTATTTCCAATAAAGCCGGAGACGGTAAGCTTTATGGTTTGCGTCATTAATTCTGGTGTATCAAATGTTTTCCTTAATTTGTACATTGGTTTACTAAATGAAGGCTCCAATAAGAGGGGCCACGTTAGACTATCGGTTTTATCCCAACACAATTGAGAAGGGGAGGATGCCGTGGGCCTCTACTGGTTGAATCGGCGCAACTAAAATGGACTGATTGGTCTGTGGTGTTTATCTGCCATATTGCGGGCAAGTGCTACAACAGTCTCGTTTAAGGTCGTCATAAGTTCACAATAGTAAAAACCAAAGCAAAATACTAGCACAAAACTCACGCATCACGACGACCCGTGTTTAGATTAATCCTTTAACTCCTTCGCAAATAAATCGACATTTTTGATGCGACAATTACATATTATACCAGTTTTAATTTTACAGCACTATAGACAACTGTTTTAAAATACATTCTTCATGAGAAGTGCTTGGACCAAAATTATGAAACCAACACTTTTTCTAGATCTTAAAAAGAAACCTAAAGGACGAAAATATATTTTACCAAATTTAGCTAAGAAAATACTTTGTATGAGAGAGCATAGCTTAGTTTTTGAGGAATGTTAATTTTATCCAGCAGCAAATTTAGACAATAGTATATTTCTGGCAATACTACACAATTATTGCCTATTAAGTTTGTGATATGATCGGGACAACAGCTACCAGCAGATACCGGTCCAGTGGTTTAAATTAAATATTATGCCAGTTTTAATTTTACAGCACTAGACGGCCGTTTCGGAATACAATTCCTCATGAGTAGTGGTCTTTCGTCTTGCACCAAAATTATGAAACCAAACCTTTTTCAAGATGTTGAGAAGACACTCAAAGGAGGAAAATATATTTTACCAAATTTAGGACATAAAACAACATTCAACCAGCTAAACGAACCAAAAATTAAAGCAAAATATTTAGATTATTGGCATATTGGCATAACAAATTACACCAAAAACTCGGAGCCAACGGATCGCATTTCGTACCAGAGAATAATATATTTTGAAATCGAGTGCTCGACGTTTGGTAAGTAATCGTGGTCACAACTTAGGTAATCAGCTCACGATAATCAAGCACAAGATTTTTGAAAATCGACTTCAATTCGTGCGCTCGATCTCAACTTAAATATAATTCTGTGGTGCTAAAGGGCCTCCGTACTCATTACTTATCGTGATTAAATTTCGTGTACATTCAGAATTAATCTTAAGCAACTTACAGAGTGACTCCAGTCGGCGGGTGAATGGGTTCAGCCTCGTTCCCGTGATCTCTGATTCTTGAAGTGATGGAAACTTGACCCTGGCGAAGGCCTGGTAGTCTCCGTTTATATATCTGTAGTCTGGACTCACGGTAAAACAAGCTTCAAATTGACCTTGACGTCGGAAGTTAATGGTCAGATCCCGGTTTGTATAATGCCAGTATATGTTACCTTGGTTACAGTTGGCAGGTATTACCGCTACAGTATCGCTGAAAACAGAATAGCGAGGTAGTTAAAACTGCATGTAGCTACTAGTAACTGGCTACTTGTAGAAGAAAAGTTTGCTACTTGTAGAAGAAATGCCAATAGCCTACATGGTGCTTATCTACGATATTGTGGGGCAGTGTACGAGCAATCTAAAGATAATCAGTCATAAGGGTCTACTGCACAAGGCAAAACATAAACAATTACTTTAAAACGTCCAAATACTACATCGGAAATAGTGGTTAAATAAAATCCCGATTAATCAATCGAAAACAGATTTAAGTTGTATATATAGCTGAAAAATTGCTGATTTGAGGTAAAACAACATTGAACAAACTAACCAATGACCATGTCTACGTCAGCATTTTCTCCAGTTCATTTTGTCTTTTTTTTTCATTTAAATAAATTTTTAATTTTTGTCATCACACAATTTTAGAACTAATTGTTTTTAATTATAAAATGTATCTAAATTATATCAATTTTGGAATCAGCAAAAATTTTTGAAAAGAGATGGGATGGGGGGGGGGGGGTTTGCCAATGAGAAAATGAAAGACATGCATGGGGTCATTCGAAAGAGACGTTAAAACGGACGCCCGTGTCATAACCGGCGTGGTACGTTTAAGAACCCTCCCTGCACAATACCTTCAACCTAATGCAATTTTGGGTCTTATTTTTGTCACTTTACCCAGGCATAGCTTTAACGTCTTAATACAAGTGAAATATCTCCGTGTTGGACGCCGTAAAACTTCATTCGATCAATCAACCAATCAAAAAAATCAAACGACATATATTTGCATGATTATGCCAGAGCCGAACGTATGTTGAATGCCATATAAATGTACTTACCTTGGCCGATATCCAACGACGGTCACATCACAAGGCTCCGTTTCCCCATACTGACCATATGTCGAGCAAGCCAACAACAGTATTGCAAGTATGGTTTTAATCATTTTAATCGAGTAAATCTTCCTGACGAAGCAACTGACTGATTGACAACAAGCTTTTTTGGGTGTTCCTGGCAAAGCAACTGACTGACTGACAAAAAGCTTTTCTTATGTGTTACTGGCGAAGCAACTGACTGACTCACTGACAACAAGTTTGTGTGTTCCTGGCAAAGCAACTGACTGACTGACAACAAGGGTTTGGTACAGCTATATATCAAGTTGCTGAAGGACTAAGTACGAAACGTTTAATAGAGTGTTAAACAATACTAGTAATTATGTTATGAATCAAGTCTATAATTAAGTGCGTAAAGGTCAGGTACAGGAAACTGTTATAATAGCTATATAAGTAGTTATCCTTTGAAAACTTAATGATACATAACGATAAGTAGAACCAAACAGCAAAACATCACTTAACACTTGAACTTAAGCAAAATACATCATTAATATTTATATATATATAATGTACCAATATGAAATCTATTGTACAAGCCTTATCTAGTCGTGCAATAACAGTAAATTAAAATTCTGAAAAATTCATTTTTTGTTCATTTAGAAATCTGTTTTTGAAACATACACAATGTAGATTTTGCATTGTCTTGCAAATTCAATATTGCAATTTATTGAATTGCTACTACTCATGCAAAGTCGGTAGGGGGCATGTGTTCGCATTTTGCATGTATGTTTTCTATGGGTTTTTTTAATTTAGTTTAACGGTTCGTGTTTTTCTAATATTTGTGTTTTTCGTTTATAAATTTCTAAATGTAAAAGTACAACACTGGTTTACCTTTTGATTTTGAAAAGGTCAAAATTACTGGTAATTAAAAACATTGGTAAACAACAGTAATGTTCTATATTTCGACAAAGTACCCGTGTGGATATTATTTTTTCGCTCAACCACATAAGACGACACCCCATAAAAAGTTGTGCGTCATTGTATGTCATTCACTTACAACACACTTATCATTATATAATAGTTTACTTATATTCGTTACTTGTTCTCGAGTACTATGGGTGTGTGCTCAAATTGTAATTACGTTAGACAGATGTTTAATTTTTCACCAGTTATAGTTTGAAAAACAGTTAACAATTACCTTGTGTTAGCCTTCAAACTCTAGATGTCGTCCTGTGCGTCAGTACGTGGAACGTTACGTAGTTATAGGATAAAATCCCCGACGGTTCAGATGAAGTTTATGTAACGATAGTCAGAGCATGCAACGTCCTTCGTGAGTTTACAAACGAAATGGCAGTATATGCCGTATTTCTAGCAAAAAGACTACAATATTTATAGATAGCAAAACAAAGATATTAAAAATTAAAAAAAAAAAATAGCTAAAGCATTGCAGCAGTTTTTAGATAATGGTAAAACCAAAGCCTTTGAAGTCAAATTTCATCAAATCATGCTAGTATATCATATTTTGCACAATTTTGTTGTACTAAAAGCTGGATAGTGTATACCGTTGGACCTTCCACGTCCAGCTGCAGTTCATTCTGCTGTAGGCGATTTTAAAGGATACAACATCAAACGAAACATTTAATTTTCCTATTTAACATTTAACGACAAATGTTATTAGGATAATTTCAGCATTTAATTTCTAAAATGCAATTTTAAACAAAATATGCCTATAAATATTTATGTCCGTTAGAACTTGCATGTAGTTGTTGTTATACATATTACAGAGAACAATTGACAAGGATCCTTGAACTGGTCATGAATACTCTCTTAATTTACTCTCATCACAAGGACTGCCTTTCTACCATCACTGGCAGTTGTTGAGAGGCTTGGTGGTCGAGTGGTCTAAAGCGTATGCTTTGGATAAATTAGCATTTTGGTGGCCTCACTTTGATCCATAAATTAGCATTTTGGTGGCCTCACTTTGATCCATAAATTAGCATTTTGGTGTGGCCTCACTTTGATCCATAAGTTAGCATTTGGTGGCCTCACTTTGATCCATAAATTAGCATTTTGGTGGTCTTACTTCGATTCATAAGTTAGGTTTTAAGTAGACAACTTGGGCACCAAGGAACCCATAAAACAGAAAGAACATAACAAACTAGGTTTATTAAATTCTTCAAAATTTTATTCAAAAACATTTCATTGCTTTGTTAACGTAACCACTCTTATATAAATAATTAACACTCTAATTGTAGTCATGGAAACAACAGGGTAACTTAATTATAAATTATTACAATTTGATACACCTTATTAAAATATTGTTTATATCACTGTGTGGTTGCATTTCAATTTTTTAAATTATCAAAACTGAATGTCCATACTACTAAACATTACTCTGATGTAGACAAATTCAAGTGGCACATAATGAATCTCACAATATCTTAAACATAAATATTTGGATTAGGTTACTTTTAAAAATTGGACATATTTCTACTGTCATGTGCTACTTTTGAATTTTAATGAAATAATATAATTCAAAAGTAGCACATGACACTACAATTAAACTTCTTACTTTTGTTCTATTAATAAAGACAAGCTCTCGCTTCAATATAAATATACTGTACATACCTGTCGAAAGTTTAACAATGATGTAACAAAAAGAGTGGAAGTTTGGCTGCCAAATGGCTGAGATAGTGGAAGCTTGGCTGTCAAATGGCTGAGATAGTGGAAGCTTGGCTGCCAAATGGCTGAGATAGTGGAAGCTTGGCTGCCAAATGGCTGAGATAGTGGAAGCTTGGCTGTCAAATGGCTGAGATAGTGGAAGCTTGGCTGTCAAATGGCTGAGATAGTGGAAGCTTGGCTGCCAAATGGCTGAGATGCTGAGATAGTGGAAGCTTGGCTGCCAAATGGCTGAGATAGTGGAAGCTTGGCTGCCAAATGGCTGAGATAGTGGAAGCTTGGCTGCCAAATGGCTGAGATAGTGGAAGCTTGGCTGCCAAATGGCTGAGATAGTGGAAGCTTGGCTGCCAAATGGCTGAGATAGTGGAAGCTTGGCTGCCAAATGGCTGAGATGCTGAGATAGTGGAAGCTTGGCTGCCAAATGGCTGAGATAGTGGAAGCTTGGCTGCCAAATGGCTGAGATAGTGGAAGCTTGGCTGCCAAATGGCTGAGATAGTGGAAGCTTGGCTGCCAAATGGCTGAGATAGTGGAAGCTTGGCTGCCAAATGGCTGAGATAGTGGAAGCTTGGCTGCCAAACGGCTGAGATAGTGGAAGCTTGGCTGCCAAACGGCTGAGATAGTGGAACCTTGGCTGCCAAACGGCTGAGATAGTGGAACCTTGGCTGCCAAACGGCTGAGATAGTGGAAGCTTGGCTGCCAAATGGCTGAGATAGTGGAAGCTTGGCTGCCAAATGGCTGAGATAGTGGAAGCTTGGCTGCCAAATGGCTGAGATAGTGGAAACTTGGCTGCCAAATGGCTGAGATAGTGGAAGCTTGGCTGCCAAATGGCTGAGATAGTGGAAGCTTGGCTGCCAAATGGCTGAGATAGTGGAAGCTTGGCTGCCAAATGGCTGAGATAGTGGAAGCTTGGCTGCCAAATGGCTGAGATAGTGGAAGCTTGGCTGCCAAATGGCTGAGATAGTGGAAATCTAGTGATCAAAGAGCTGCAAAGCTTACAAGGGGCTGATCTGAGCTGTCAAATAGGCACCAATTTGTTACCTAACTGTTCATCTTCCAACAGGTCTGTACTGAAGTTGAAAAACCAAGAGCTAAATCAACGAAATACTGGTATCTGCATTGGGTTCTACAGCAAAATACAGATATAACATGCTAGTTCCATCCTACAAACAATTCTACTACATATTAGTATGATATGGCACAACATCTGGGATTTCCCAGCTTATAGAACTTATTTTATTTTTCAATATAAAGCAAAGATATATAGGTCGCAAAGAAAAACGTCTACAGTGTTATACAAACTGCAAATAAAAGGAATAACAGGAATGTAAACCACCAATACAGTCAAACCTGTCTATAAAGATCAAGAAAGGGAAGCAGCAAAAGTTATCCTTTATAGGCAGGTGATCAAATAACATGAATAAAAACCAAATGGGATAAAATGTTAATGGCCTTTAAGAACAGGCGATCCTTATATAGAGAGGTTACCTTTAAGGCAGGTTTGACTGTATCATACTGGTGTGCTGTTTCTTGCATACTGAAAATATTGTATATATTGCAAAATTATGATTCAGATTCATCTGATTTTCCTTGAGTCAAAGTTAAGGTTTTATCTTGTTCTTGAGAGGAATTAAATTTTAAAATTTTTCATTGGTTAGTAAATACCACACAATTTTAAGTCAATAGAATTTTTTTATTATTAAAGGCCCAAATAGGAATTATTTTCACAAAAATACAAATACTGTTCTTGTTTCATTAGTCAAACACTTAAAACACTTCAAAACATTGCTAATAGGACCATTCTATATAACAACAAGTTACAACACATTTAATCTCAAGATCTTAAATGCTAAAATATTTAATACTTCCCCTAAACCAACAAAAACAAAACAAGGTCTTCTTTTAGAATGGAGAACCATCGATGGTTTTAGTCCTACAAAATGTAAACAAATATAAAAATAAATGCAAACAAATAATGAAAATAACACAAAATAAAAATAGAAGTATCCAAAAAAAGATTAGCACTTTTATAAAGTAGCACTCATAAACAGAAATAACTAACTGGCATGTCCAAGTGTCTACAGTACAGGCCTGTCCAAAGTTTAACACTGAACTAACAAAAAAAGGGTCAAAAACTCGGCTAAAAAGTGACTAAGAAATAGAAAGCTAGTAGACAAGAGATAGATTGTAGCTGTCGAAATACTGTCGAGATATAGATAACGAGGGATCAATTTGAATGTGGGGATTCGGTACTTATCCGTTAGCTGAGTGTTAAACTTTAGACAGGCCTGTACTGCATTTCATTCATTGCTTTCAAAGATAATATGATTGTAAATAAATCTTTGGATTTAGTATTAGTTTTTATTTTTTATTATTATTATTATTATTTTTTTGGTTGGTTGATCAGCATTATAGATCCAATAATAATGATTTTGATTTTTTGTTTCCAAAGTATGATGTCTACATTCATGATTCATTGTCTCATTTGGTTGTATATATCTCACTTAATCCTTTACAAACAATGTTAGCATACTAAAGTACTTTCATATTGAAACACGCAATTTTCTGTCTTGCCAGTCAGTATTCAAATGTCTGCTGGTTGTTGGACACAGTTAAATAGTACCAGAACATGTTACATACATGTACTGTTTAACTTTAGAGACGTTTTTTGGTTTGTAATAAAAAAATTCAAGTTTATGATTCACTCCAAGTCTGGTTTGGACATGTTTCATAATAACAAGTAATGGCAGACAAATGCAAAAAAAAAAAAATAATAATAATAATCCTGCTGTGTTCAATAAATGCCAAGGTACAAGAGAAAATGGAAAAAAAAACAATGGCATGAAAAAGATACCAAAAAGTGTATAAAAGTACAAAAAAGTATTAAATGCATTTAAATATATCACCAAACACACATGTTTAGAGCTTAACAAAAGAACCACAATTTTATAAAACAATCCTAAGGTTATAAGAACGGTATGTATTTGTCATAAGAAAAAGATGTGTCAAACCAAACCTATGTTGTTAACAAAAACCCTTTGGTTTATATTTCAGAACAAACAAAACAATTTATATAAGATATAAGTGGCTATAGAACTGAAACATAGAAGTTCACACATTTTTATACAAAACCATTGATTATGTGAATGCCAAATTAAATTTGTATAAACACTTAATTCATATCAAAATTATGCACAATTTTGTACAATTTTTCCAGAATAAAACCTGAGCATAATTTTTAGTATGACTTTATCATGAATTTAAAATAGTAGAAGTTTTATGTGTTAAACACACACACACACACACACGATTCAAGAGTAATAGAATCTACTATGTGCTTCATGAATATAAATATTTGTAACCTAGAGCAAAAATCTTGTTTTAACATCCCTCAACATTTTTTCCACCTCAACTCAGCCTGAATTGTGTCGTCATTTGATGACGTCACTGACACTAGTACATCATTAGTTGCCGTGGCGCTACTTTTGTACTGTGATGGCGGCCAGTGTCGGAACATAAAAGGCATGGCCGGCGATGCGTCAATTCTACAGACTCTTCAGTAATACATATAACAACAAAAATGAAAGATTGGGGTTTTAAGTGTAAAATAGCGTTTTTTAACTTGAGAAAATAAAATCATTTCTCTATTTTTTCTATCATTTGTTATGAATACAGAATTATTCTCATGAAGATTATTATCAAAATCAAAATTCAGGTCAAGTCTGTAAGTACGAGAACTGTAACTTTTCAGTTTGGACATCTAATATTTTGTAAATTCTTTGAAATTCATGTTCTTATAGAAATTGTTGGAATTCTAATTTCTGGCAAAAAGAAGAATAGTTGTGTTCAGGAAAATGCTGAAGTCAGTAAAATGCATTTGACAATGTAAAGTAATTTATTGATGCCAGTGTTAATGTATTTCATATAAATATTATGCATTAAACATAAAAATAACTATATATATAATAATTGTCACACATCAACAACTTGTGAATTTATAAATAATATTAACATCTTTAGCCATTTAAATCCAGAAATAAGAAATATTTCCATAAAGCACTATAACAGGATTGAGATTTCCTTATCTTGCACCACAAATAGCAATTGGTTTTATTTTTTTTGCACCAAAAAATTAAATACATCAATTCAATTAAAAATCAATTGTTAGTTAGTTTTCAACATGTTCTCAACCTATTTATACAACTCTAATTTTATTGATAAATCATGGCAGGAAAAATTAAAATAAATTGTGGCGAGAGAAAAAAAGTGTGAAGGCCATCTTGCACAGGGAGAGAGGGTACAAGACGAATATATCTGTCGCCTCTCTTTTTATGTTTTCCTCTATCTGGGGTGTAAGAAACTTCTATCTGCAGGTTACGGACAAAATACATAAATATTATATAGGTTTTACATGGATCCCATCTCAAAACTTTTTCAATCACCAAATATGTAGTTCTAAAGCATAACATAATTATTTCAAACATACAACTAAGGATACACTTACACATTTTTCATGAAATTTGATTTTTGGTTATAATTACAAAATATTAATTTATATAATTTTTTTTTACATTTAGACTGTCTGGTGACAGTGTTTCAATTACATTGATTTCTCACACAAAGCTACACAGTAATATACACATCAAATAGAAAGTCCAATTTATTTGCATGGTTTTGTATGAACGGTTACAAATGTTTTCATGCTAAAATTAATTATAAATGTATAATGGTATTTATTGCATGATTACAAAAGGAATGGTTTTTCAAAATGTAAAAACTTACAAAACTAAACTAAATGAAATTTTTACAACATACAATGATTTATCATATATGCTTGACCTTATTACAAATGAACGACCTAATTGTAAAAATTATCACATATTTGGATAACATATGATATATCACACTTCACTCGCTTATTCAGAAAACAGTAAATGAAAAAATTTCCGTGTAGGTAAAATTTTTGCTTATTTTGCGCAATAGAAATTTATGCAAAATTTTTTACCCATGTGCAAATGTCTACCATACCATGGTAAATATATCATAATATATATTCAATATACACCCACTTATATTGGTTCCGCAAAAATTACACTGATGTGAAATATAGATTTCAGAAATTGCAAATTTTTCACCCCGCAAAAATAATCCCCTTTACAGTAATCAAAGTATCATAATTACATGTGTTACAGTGTATATCATAGAAAAATTGAACTATTCATTTTTGGAGGCTTATTTCATGCATCCCCTTATTAATAGGCCATGTTGAACATCTGTACAAGCTTCAGATTAAATGTGGGTATAATTTTGTACCTTTTTGTATCGGAGCCACCTCTGTCAATGTGTTGATTGTCTTGAATAATCAGCATTATCAATAATAAATGGGGTTCACTGCTGTACCACATAATCAATACCTCTTAACGTTTGTGCGGAACATTTTGGAAAACGTCAACGTCACAAATTCCCGGAATAACGTCGTTTTTACGGGAAAACGTCATATTGTGCGATTCCATGTCCATTGGAAACAAGCGTTTCGCACACACGTTAGAAGGTATCACGTGGTACAGCGGTGAACCCCATTTTTTGGTGATAATGTGATGTGAATGGCACTAAAAGAGACATCATCATCACTATAACATCAAATTACTTGAGCACTATAGCATTAGACAGTTCTGTAGACAGAAGGGTACTGACACAATCTGTCAATTTTTTTTACATGTAAAGGCAAATGTCAAACTATGGTGGTAATCATATAAAACAAATGGAATTGACATTTGATGGTCGCTACTGACAGTGTTCATATAAACAGGTCATACTTGCAATTAATATTAACAGGTAGTTATTGACAACAGTCCTTATAAAAAGGTAACATTTGTAGGTTATTACCAACAGTAGTCCTACTGTAGATTGGGAAATTTTTGCGTCATCTAATTTTCGCATGAACACACTTTAATATTTATTCACGTCTTTTAATTTCCGCGTGAGTGCAACTCAGTAGTAATAATTTTAATTACTGCTTATTTTTTCGTGAAACTTTAATTTTCGCGACTCGTTTCACTTGCGAATTTACATCAAAATAAAACGATCGTGAAAAAATTTCCTAATTTACAGTATATACAGGCCATACTTGCAATCAATATTAACAGAGAGTTATTGGCAGCAATCCCATATACAGGTACCGTAATACATGTACTTGCAAGTCATTATTGACAGTGGTCCTATATACAGGTAAAAATAACAGGTAGTTAACACAATGAGATTGTTCCTTATACACAAGTAACACATACTTGCAGGTTGTTCTTGGCAACAGTCCTAAGTACAGGTAAACACTTGCAGGCTGTTATTGACATTGTTCCTATACAGAGGTAACACACTTGAAGTTCATTACTGAAAACTGCCCTACACACAGGTTAATCACTTGAAGGTCATTACTGAAAACTGCCCTATGCACAGGTAACACACTAGTCTTGAAGGTCTTACTGAAAACTGCCCTGCACACAGGTAAAACTTGCAGGCTGTTATTGACAGTGGTCTTTTAAATAGATCATTTTGCAGGTCGTAAAAACTTGCAAGCTGTTATTGATATCATTGCTATGCACAGGTAACACACTTGAAGGTCATAACTGAAAACTGTCCGGTATATAGGTAACACTTGCAGGCTGTTATTGACAATTGTCCTGTAAACAGGTAACACACTTTAAGGTCATAACTGAAAACTGCAACATAGCACTTGCAGGTTATTGACAACAGCCCTGTATACAGGTGATAATTAAGGCATTATGACTGTAGTTCACATCAATTTGTTTTGAAGGTTATAAGATTACGCATCATATCAAAACTATTGCCATCAGGTTGAACTGTTAACCTTTGACCTTTCTCCGTAACAACATCCAGGTAACCGTACTCGTCCACACCTGTAATAGTTACCTCTATCCCTCCCTCTCCTTCAAGCTTTACTTTACAGTTACTAAAAATAAATAAAACGAGTTAAGAAATAATACACTCGAAGATAACACAGGCAAGTGCAGCAAGTAAAAATACACTTCAACATGTTCAAATTTGGCTAAAATTAATTCATGTATTTAGCTCTTGGAAGCATGTCTGAAAATCCACTTCAAATTATGAGCGTGGAGTGAATTAATAGTGTTTTACTCCCCCATCAAAATTCTTTCACTAATATTGAGGTGGTTAGTTCTGGAATGGTGGAGGAAACTGGAGTGCCCAGAGAAAATCTTCTGCAAGTGAAATGACAAACTTTCATACACTAAAATGTGAGAGGCACTGTGATCAGCAAGCCCCATGCTTTAAACCACACTGCAATGAAGGCAACCCACTTCACTTTAGTTTAGGGCTTTCACAATTACCAGGGTAACCCATGTACAGGTACCAGTGATTTTGTTTGCTTAAAATTACTACTGTATAAAGGTAGTTTCCCCTGGGAAAAAATGACAAAAATTTCCCAATTTGACCACTAAAATTCCCAAACAACAGTGATATGCTCAGCCTAGCAAATTAAATCTACCCGGGTATTTGTCCTTCCCACAAATTGTAAGATGTTGTAACAATTTAACATCTTTCTTATGAGGATCTTATGATATTGCAAGCATGTCATTATACCACTGACTGTACTATTTCAGAACTTCAAATTTTCCCAATTTAAAAAACTACAAGGTAGTTTGTAAAAATCACTGATTCTTTACAGGGTACATTATACTAAGTAACCACCATTACTAAAAAATAAATTGGTTTTAAACTAACTCAAATCAACGACACATAGTTGTATATCTTCAGCAGCATTTGTATGTTTTTCTCTGACTTATTCAAATTACAAACAAGAGGCCCATGGGCCTTAACGCTCACCTGAGGCTGAGTAATATCTCATGCAGAGGTTCAATGGTCAATGACATTAATTAAGGAGAATGTCCAAATTTTCAGCAGTAAGGTGGAATTATATGCAAGGATTTTTGCAAATTGAATTATAACCTATATCATCCAATTTGGCTTTGTAGTTTTGGAGGAGTTGATTAAAATGTGAAAAGTTTACACACGACAGACGACGCACGAAGATAGATGACAATAGCTCAGTTGAGCTAAAAATACAATTACATACTAGAATACAGGCAGGTAAACCAATGCAAGGTGGAAAAAATAAAATTTTAAAGTGTATTCTAAAACAGTTATGTTTCAAAACTACATTAGCACTTCAATATGCAATTCTAGGCATTTTTTCATAAATTTTTATTTTCAAATTTTCTGGTTTGAATTTTTATCAATTGTAAAATACATACCTATGTAGCCATTTTTTGTAGTACATCTGACAGAAGCTGTTCCTTCCCTCCTTTTGGAACTGTTCTACTAACTGTTCTATGTGTGACACAGTGCGAGCTATCAGCTGTTCTGTAGAGCATGGTGGTAGAGCTGTTCTATGTTCGCTGTTGTATAAGTGTATCAAGTCATTGATACAGACTGTAGGGTTGCTATTACTCACATTGAAACCGCAACCTAGACAAAATAAAATATCAGACTATATATTGCTTTATTTTCAGTGTCAAATTTTCAGTTTGACTATGGCTTGTGTATTGGCGGCGTCATATTTTCGCCAACTTATGTTATTAAAGGAAAACGACTCTAGCAAGATTAATGGGATGGTAATACCCATTTATTTGTGTGGGAATACGCTTAACCCTGAATATAGCAAAAAGAAAACCACAGCGAAATATTAACAATATGATATGACTGTATCTGTCTTCGATGAAACATGCAGGAGCAATTGTATTGTAATTCTCGTAAAAGAAAATTGGGGCCATGACCCTTGATGATTATGAATTTTCCTGTAAGATGATGTAATGTTCCCCCCAGAGAGATGGACTGTGATTGTCTTTTGATTATGATGTAACTAAAGGTCACGCCAATCTCGCATGTCATAAAATTCCTATCGCACATGAGCAGGTATGGAAGAAATAGTGCAAAGAGCTGAAACAAATACGGGCACAAAATATTTATAAGAATAAATTGTAAATATAAGAAAGGACATTTCTGCTCATGGTATTTGAAGAGGTAATACAAGATAGTGTGGCACATGCTAAATTCAAAATGAAGGGCTTTGCCGTTCATCCAATGTTGGCAAGTGCCACACTATCTTGCATACCTCTTGAAATACCATGATCAGAATGCCATTTTTAAATACAAGCATTATACAGTATCTCATAATACAACACAACCTAGACAAAAGAAAATGTAGTCTTGTTTTATATTTTACTCTCAGTTACTTGATTTTTCTTCTATAAAAGTTATTTTTGTTAAGTCAAACCTGTCTATAAAGGCCACAAAGGAAATCAGTAAAAGTGTCTTTTATTGGCAGCTGGCCTGGCATTTATATGTAGGTTCAAATAACATAAATAAACAGCAATTGGGATGATATTTTACAGGCCTTTACAAACATGGTGGCCCTAATATAGAGCTGGTCTTTTTAGGCAGGTTTGACAATTTATGAGTGTTATATAGCAGGTTTTGGTCAACATGGACAAAGGGAGATAACTTAATATATAAACTGTTCCTAGACTATCTGAGGATGATCCATGTACAACATGGAACAATAACTCAATATATACACGAGTGTCTTTTGTTTTACCATATTAATCGTTCATTCTTTAGGGTTTTTATAAATTGTGAATATCAGCTTCAGCTTTGTGTTCATGAAAAGAACCTTGGCAGTTTTAATTGTGAATGGGGCCCAATATTGACCCCAAATATGGTCCAGCAAGAGCCCTGAACTACTTAACTTACCAATAACAGCATGAAGTACATGGTTTATAATGGTGGATTTCACTATCACACCTCCTAGCTTGATCTTGTTACTGTAGTAGATATCATTGGGCCATTTCAGTTTATAAACTTACCAATAACAGCATGAAGTACATGGTTTATAATGGTGGACTTTACTATCACACCTCCTAGCTTGATCTTATTACTGTAGTAGATATCATTGGGCCATTTCAGTTTATCAACTTACCAATAACAGCATGAAGTACATGGTTTATAATGGTGGACTTTACTATCACACCTCCTAGCTTGATCTTATTACTGTAGTAGATATCATTGGGCCATTTCAGTTTATCAACTTACCAATAACAGCATGAAGTACATGGTTTATAATGGTGGACTTTACTATCACACCTCCTAGCTTGATCTTATTACTGTAGTAGATATCATTGGGCCATTTCAGTTTATCAACTTACCAATAACAGCATGAAGTACATGGTTTATAATGGTGGACTTTACTATCACACCTCCTAGCTTGATCTTATTACTGTAGTAGATATCATTGGGCCATTTCAGTTTATCAACTTACCAATAACAGCATGAAGTACATGGTTTATAATGGTGGACTTTACTATCACACCTCCTAGCTTGATCTTATTACTGTAGTAGATATCATTGGGCCATTTCAGTTTATCAACTTACCAATAACAGCATGAAGTACATGGTTTATAATGGTGGACTTTACTATCACACCTCCTAGCTTGATCTTATTACTGTAGTAGATATCATTGGGCCATTTCAGTTTATCAACTTACCAATAACAGCATGAAGTACATGGTTTATAATGGTGGACTTTACTATCACACCTCCTAGCTTGATCTTATTACTGTAGTAGATATCATTGGGCCATTTCAATCTCAAATCAATGTTCTGTAAGAAAAAATAATCAGAAAGATTTAATACAAAATTCCATATAGTTATTAACGACATGGACACAATTTAAAAAGCATCCCCCAAACAAATTCCAACTAGGAAACTCCCTACTACGTGCAAGATCAGCAACAGCACATCTTTTCCACCCATGCAAAGTTTCATGAAGAACTGTTAAATAGTTTTCATGAACATTTGCAGAATAAATGGAATATACACACTTTATTTCCCCCCCCCCCTCCCCCGGGCCTGATTTTTGATTTGGTAGACATAAAGATTTATCAATCTCAAAAACGTGATATTGACCTTGCCTTACAGCCTTAATGAATATAATATTTTTTCAGGTTGATAAATTCTTATGTCTATCTCATCAAAAATCAATTATTGTATATAATGATATGAGCTATAGGCCCTTTGATGGATGATATTACAGCTCTCAAACTAATGAACAATTTAATATTAAAATGGCCATACAATAACCTCTATATATCTGTTTGATTCATATACACTGACATTAGGCCAACTACTGGGGAATAACGATTAATAAAGGCCAACATGGTATTTAAACTAAAGTCAAGTCTCTTTAGAGACAAATACCCCCTCCCACACCCCCGACATTGATGACTTGTTATTTCCAAAATTTGACCTTGTGACCTTGACCCTTGACCTATGCACCTAAATTTAGTATGGGACGCATCACCTCATGTTGGTTTACAATTGATCCAAGTTTGATCAAAATCCATCGGTAAACATGAAAGATATTGAGCAGACATGATATTGGGACAGACGAGCAGGCTGACAGAGGAATGAACAATGTGATATATGTATTCCCCTCTAAACTTGATCTGTAGAGGGTATATAATTAAATGTTAAATGTTAAACCCATACCTACCTCATACCCTGACAGTGATGTGACGGCATGTATAACAGCTAATGAAGTGATATGTTGTAGAAAGGAAGCTCTTTTACCAAGTTGACTGTTCTCTGGAAGACGTACATGTAGGGAAAACATGGCACATCCTTCAGGACTTAACCAGGCATTACCTCCCCTACCTTATAATATCGTAAATAAGAGAAACATTAAAATTGTTTAATGAAGTTTTGACATTTTCATTCTTCAAAATCTAACATTTCAGTTATTATTATTAAGATGTATTTTATGATTTCAAAAAGCATTTTTTCGGATTTTTTTTTTTTAATTATTTTTTTGTGACAACAAGAGCATGAAAACACATGCAAGATTCTAAGATGAGTTGAGTTGAGTAATGGTGTTTAACATCCCAGTCAGGAATATTTCACTTATATCTAGATGTCGCCAGCTATAGGCAAAGGTGCAGAATTTTTTCTAGTGCATTGCACTGATGGCATTATACAGCAGGGTTCTTCATCGTGTCTAACCCACCGTGACACAGAACCTCGTTTATTTTATGTTCCCATCCAAAAGAACTGTGACTTTCATTTTGTAATTCCCAGTGCTTGGCGAAAGAACAGTCACTACCAACTTTCAAGTCTGAGGTCAGATCTGGTCGTGGCTCGAACTCACAACCTCCCACTTAGGAAGCAAGCACTCTACCAACCGAGCTACTGCAATGGTAAAGGTAAGATTCTGAATTACAACATGATATACAATCACATACAAAATCTTTCAATATTAATTTTGTCCATTATAGCTAGAAACTTGACATTAGACAACAGTGGTAATAACTGGCAGACTTGTACGAGCCAGCTATTAACTTTAATGATAATATCTGAATAAGACATCATATCTTCAATTTATCACTATGGTTACTTATTACAACTATCTATATAAGGCATTAGATAGTTCTATTTATTACTATGGTTACCAAATGTACCATTTACAATAATCTGAATAGGACACTTCAGTTTAATACTATGGTTACCTTTTAAAATAATCTGAATAAGACATTAGATACTTCAGTTTATTTCTATAGTTACCTTTCCCACTAGTCTGTCTCCCAGCAATTGCTACAAGGCCCACATTATCTGGTACTGAATACTGCAGTCTAAACAAAATAATGAAAAATAAACAAAGTTACAAATACTCCATAAATAGACAACATATAAGTAATGTCCACTATATATCTTAATGACAAACATTTAACCACAAATATCACAATGTTGTTATTGAATGTTGCTTAACGTCCCATTAGCAATTTTTCAGCTATTCACGACAAGAAAAAATAAGGAACTACTTTATTAATCTCTATTTATTAATCTATGAACAAATTTGTGTATGCATACATGTGAAGTGTGAGTGTGTTGTATCATCTGCTTTGTACCAGCCTGCACTCTGCACTCGGGGGGGGGGACTTTAAGATGCTAGCTCATAGAGTCAGTACGCCACAGACAAGTGTACGACTCTCCTAGTCACATTATACTGACATGGAGTAAACCAGTAAAGGCCAACAGCAAGAAAAATTCACTTTCCACATGTGGTCTGAGCAGGACTCAAAACTCAAAGCAATCAAAGACCTGAATTGTTAGACTGACATTTTATCCATTAGGCCACCATAGCCTCAACATCATAAATGTGACAGTAATTTTCAGTGTGTCAATATTGGTACAGAAACAACAATTTATCTCAATTACAGTACAGGTCTGTCAAAAGTTTAACACTGAGCTAACGAAAAGGAGTCGAACCTCAGCTGCCAAGATATGGATAGCTAGTGACCGAAAAGCTGCTTAGAGATATATAGCATCCGTCCAAAAGCTATATCGAGATACATTTAACGAGAGACCGAGATGTGTTGCCAATTTGGCACTTATTTGTTAGCCTAGTGTTAAACTTTTGACAGGTCTGTGCTTTATGTTGCTATACCTTTAAAGTCAGGTATATTTAATGGTTAAAAATTATAAGTATACCCTTCATATTTATTAAGACAGAAGCCAGATGAACCTCCAAGGATTGCTCTGCAATGGACACCAGCAGAAGGAAAGAGAAGAAGAGGGCGGCTGAAGAAGACCTGATGCAGGACTGTTGAAAGGGAAAGATTGGATTTTGGACTTGGGACATAGAGTGAAGCTGCTAAAATAGCTGCCAACAGAGATTCTTGGAGGAGAAAGATATCTGGCCCAATTCTCCACAAGGAGAGATGGACATAAGTCAAGTAAGTCAGTCATATTTATTGACATACTTCTTACCTATCAAATAATGGCATTGTGGTAGGTATGACGTCTACATATAGTACTGTGTTACCATACACCCGACTAGTTAAGTTACTCCAGTATTTCACCTGACTTACCCATCAAATAACGGCATTGTGGTAGGTATGACGTCTACATATAGTACTGTGTTACCATACACCTGACTAGTTAAGTTACTCCAGTATTTCACCTGACTTACCCATCAAATAACGACATTGTGGTAGGTATGACGTCTACATATAGTACTGTATTACCATACACCTGACTAGTAAGGTTGCTCCAGTATTTCTCTTCACTTATGTAATGTAAGGCATGTTCATCTGTCTTGTACAACACTGGTAGTAAGTTAGGACTCGGAGCGGCTACTTCCATCTGTCCATCCAACACAAACTGTAGACTGACAGAACTGGACTTTAATATTCCACTTTTCAACCTCTGTTCAATGCTATTGATAAAATTGGTTTTTAATATCTGAAAGTAGAAAACAATGAAAACTTCTAAATGTATTTACCATAGACTATTTTCGTGTTTAAAATAATACATTAATAATTTCTACAATTTATTAGAAAGTTGAAAGCTATTGAAATAATATTTCTCTCACTGTTTTTGTTCTTAATGCATTCTGACAGAATTGGACACTTCTAATTAATAAAGGGGGCCTGGGCAGAGAGATTCAAATCACACACTAACAAATCACAGCAACTCTCACAGCCTAGGTTCAAATCCTAATTGGGACACTCATGATCCTAGTGTGTGAATGTTTATTTGTCAGTTAGTTCCCTTGCTATAGGTTGCTGATTTCCTCGGTACACTCCAGTTTCCTCCATGATTCCAGAACTAACCACCTCGATATCAGTGAAAAAAACTTGACAGGGTTGTAAAACTTTATAACTTCACTTTCATTAATCTAGAACTTCAAAAGTAAGACGATTTGTTTCTACTGTTGGTTTTCATATTTCTCCAAATATAGTAAAACACAAATATAATGAATGTGCTTATCATGAATACATGGATAGTGCAAAGTCAAACATTGGACCTGACCACTCTTCTATATAAGTCTATATATATAGCAATATAACAAAGTGGCTTTATAACGAAGTTAAAAATAGAGTCCCCAGGGCTTCATTATAAACATGTTTTACTGTTACAGTATCATTTTGATAATTTTTAGAAAGTTAAAAACATTTTGTCTTATTGTCACATTTCCATTCTTAAATGACATATCTAATTATTTCTTTTTTAAGTTTTGAAAAGGATAGTGACATAAAAAAGATGGCAATTTTGTTGTCAGCTTTCTAAAATGGTAAGAATAATGTTGCAGAAATGTGAAAACTGACGATGGAAACTTGATAATACACTTCTCTTTCACAAGAAATCAGAATCTTCGACTTTTTCATAAGTTACTTCAGACTATATACCCTCCTCAAACTAGTTTGCATGGGTTTTATACCATGTATAAATGATCTTACCTCATTTCTGTACAAGAGGAAGCAGGGTGTTAGTGATGGCATTTTGGTTTTTTCACAGTCCATTCCTAACACTGTTAGTATGTTAAACAGCAAATCAAATCTCTCTTTATTGGATGCTTTGAGCTGATCAAACATCTGAGGTGTAATGGCTACATCTGTGGGATCTTTATTCAATAAAACCTGAAAAAAAAACATAGTCAAAATTCATTGAAAAAAATTATATATCTAGGCCTATAATGAGTTGAGTTGAGTAATGGTGTTTAACAAGCATCCCAGTCAAGAATATTGCACTTATACCAAGATGTCATCAGCTATAGGAGAAGGTACAGAAATTTTGCCTGTGTGCATTTCCCTGATATCATTATACAGCAGGGTTCTTTATTGTGCCACGCCTACCATGACAGGGGACCTTGTTTACTTAAATTCCCATCCGAATGAATTGTGACTTTCATTCCGTAGTGCAGGGTGCTTGGCGAAAGAACAGTTACTACCCACTTTCAATTCTTGGGTCAGACATGGCCTGGGATTGAACCTACAACCTCCCACTTATAAAGCAAGCACTCTACCAACTGAGCTACTGCAGTGGTATATATGACTATAATAGGATCTAATTATAAAGCAAAAGTACAATCAATGAAACATTCTTCATCAAGAAAACATCAAAATCTGTGTTTTGGAAGTCAGAATAAATATATCTAGGAAAAAATATGTATTAATTTCAGAGGTTCAAAATTATGCTTTGTAATGGAAGGTCCAGGACCTTTTGCCTTCATTTTTTGCAGGTACAACAAAAAGTTTTGAAGTTCATTATCAGCACTGAAATGCCTATGTACAATTATGTTATCATCTAGAAAAATCAGTATTATCCAGGTACAAAAATGACATGTCCATCAGACTTTTAGTTTAAATATCAAGGGTCTTGGACCTCGGACCTGGGAATTTTTGAACCCCTGAAACTTTCCAGATTAAATGTAGGTACTTCTTACTGTAGAGTGTAGATTAAGTTATTTCCTACATGATTTTTCCCCATTATTTCCCACTTTTGTTCAGTTTGTGTATTTTCAAAATTCCCATCACAAACAAATTAAAAACGTTACATTATCTTGCACATATAAATAGAGATGTACATGTATTGAAGATACCAAAGATTTCTACTACATAAAGTTGGACAAAATGCATCTAACATCTTTGGGAAATTCTTTATTAAGTCATTACTTATGAATGTCTGTCAACTCATCATCATATCTTTAACCTTTAGGTCAGTGTAAGCATTTTGTACTTCTGAGAACCATTTGTTGTCTATTGTACATTTTCAGATCATATACATTTATTTATTATTTTCCTCTGTTAAAGAGATTACAATTACAATAGCACAAAAAGCAATATTGTGTCAATTTCAATAGCCGGAATCAAAAAGAAACTGGAGTGAAATGGAGTGCAGCGGAGCACAGTAGAAACAATCAGAGAGGAGAGGTGGGGAGTGGGATGGAACAGAGTGCATTGGAACAGAGTAGAAAAGGGAGGTGAGGAGAGGAAAGGAGTGAAATGCATTGGAGTGCAGCAGAGTGGAATAGCATGGAGTGGGGTAATGTGGTTATACACACAAAACTACTGACCTTTGACAAGTGAACTTATAGACTTTTTCAAGCTAGGATATGCCAGCGTGGAATTCCAACCTAGATGGCAAGAAGCTCTTGGTTTCATAAGCTGCACCCCCCCCCAGATTCCTCAGCCACTGGGTGAGCTAGTCCCCCCCCCTCCCCAAGTCAATAAGGGAATGTAGGCATTTATGCCTCTAGTATGATTCTGTGATAGATTTTTCAACTAATAAGCCACACCCACTTGTAAAGATAAAAGGAAACAAACCAGTGATGCCACAAGTTAAAGGTTACACTTGCCAAACCATTTGTTTTTAAAATGTTTACTGGAGAGAATTGACATATCGCCAGCCACGCCCACAATGTTCCGACATTGGCTGCCATCACGGTACCAAAGCAGCGTCAAGGCAACTGATGACATACTTGTGTCAGTGACATCATTAAACGGCACAACTTAGGCCTAGTTTTCATTCTTTTTGTGTATATTTCAAACACACCTGGCCTTTGTCAGAACACTGTAGGCGTGGTCGGCGATCCATCAATTCAGTAAGACTGAAAACACAATGTGTATGTGTATGTATACATGTGCATAATACTATGTAGGTGTTTACCTGAGAAAGGATTATCTGTCCTTTATCTGAATTATCTCCCTTTTCCTCTGCAAGAACAATGACTGGTTGACCTTGGTTATTTGTAACAATCGTTTTTAAAGAACAACTTTTGTCTATGGACTCCCTGGCTTCTTTATAGTAATATCTTCCAGACACTACACTAATATTTTTATGTGATTTGTGATTGACTTGTGTGATTCCTGTGGTATTTGATTGTTCTACTTTCTCTATAAAGATATTGTCTAAGGAACTACCAAAATTTACAATTTTTCCACCATTTCTAAAATACCTACAAAATGCCTGATCGACACCATCACTGAGGTTATACCCTGACACAATTAACAGAGCGGTATTGTCATCCCAAGGCACTGTGTGGACCATGTCATGTTTTAAATGGTAAATCACATAACACTCTGAATTAAGGCATTGCTCTATGATCGCTTTCACATTGTCAAATTTCCGTTGTGTATCTTTTTTCCCACAATACACCATCACATTGGGAGGTTTGATCTGCCAGCTACTGTCACCCGCTTTTTTCAATGGACTGTCAGTTGCATCTTCATCACATAAACCTTCTCCAGCGCCACTATCTGTTGCTAACAGCTCCATCTGGTGGCTTACGTCTGAGGTATCGGATAATTCAGTGTCCCTTTCGTTAGCTTCTAAATAATCTACATTGCCAACACTAGTAGCCGATGCCAGCGATTCATTAGACCAGTTACTTCCTTTATATGATCTTTTTGGACTTAAGAAGTTGGCCATGTCTTGAGTTATGTCTTGTTCCAACTTTTTGAGTCCTGATGTAGATGAGTTGTCCTCAACAAGGCCAGATGGCACTCCTTCTGCATCAACAGCTAAAATTATAAAAAAAGAAATCAGTCAAGTTTTTTTGTCTCTATAGAAACTAGAGTAACAAATATGATTTATGCATCAAAACTTGGTGTGTAACACATTATCTTTTGTTGAAATTGCATTTGCGCCCAGTTTGATCAAAATCCATCCATAGATATGGAAGATATGGAGCTGACAAGATATTATGGCTGACCGTCAGATTGATGAATAGAGAGGCAGATAGATTGATGGACAGGTTGGTTCCTATTAGAGCTGCAAAAATAGGCAGCAAAAACCGCATTGCAATATATTGCATATTGCAGAGGTCATATTGAAATACACATTGTATTGTATTGCAGGTTTTAAAAAAAGAAAAGTTTCACCTCTGCTCTACACATTTTTACATATTGCTACATTTGAAATGATCTCTGAAGGCCCCCATTTCTGTTTCAGTCCAAAATTCACCCAGGATTTGCTTTTGGCCAAAGCATTCTGTATTCAGAATCTAATTTTAATACAAATGACAATGCCATATGGGTTGTTTAGGCATCTGCATAACATGTATATAGAAGTCTGACAGCCCACATCACATTAACATACGATTTTCAAACATTTCACCGACAGAAACCGATAATATCAAAATAGAAAACGCTCATAACCTATATTTTCTGGATCTTTCTTCATATCGTCGATACGCAATATTTGTAAATCATATTACAATAACCGCAATACAGCTCATGGAACTGGTTTTACTGGTATACCAATATACTGTAAATCACCTTTTTTGCGAGCACTTTATTTTATCTGTTCAAAAATCGCGAAAATAAACTGCGCGAAAATAAAAATTCATGAATTGGGTAAAAGCCAAGTAACTAGATGGACATCATATTAACATTTAAATCAGTTGCTTTAAGAAAAATATTCTTTAGTTTTGGGGTTCCACATGGGATATCGCGAAAATTTCATGTCGCAAAACTGTTTTCATCAAGGGATTGCGAAAAAAAGGTGCTGCGAAATTAAAGTGATTTACAGTATTATTGCAGCTCTAGTTCCTATATCCCAGCTAAAGTTTGCTTGGAGAGGGGGGGAACAGTTAATTTAATGTAGACATGTCAATAACTTTTCCAGTCTAGAAAGAAACTGATTCAGCATGTTACTTAATGTAAAACTGACTGATTATAAACTGCACAACTGAAACAAGTCAGAACACAACACCTGAAATTCAACACCTAAGTCAATGATTTTGTTGGCCTAAAATTACTACTAAAGAAAGGAAGTTTCCCCTGGAGAAAAATGACTAAATTTTTCCAATTTGATCGCTTTAATTTAAAAAAAAAAAAACAGTGATATATACTAGCAATTTTAATCTAGTTGTCCTTACCAACAACCTGTTACTGGTAGATACATTGTCACAATATAACATCTTTGCAAAGAGGATCCTTAGGTACATGTGTATTGTCAACATGTCATTATGCGGTTTGCTGTATTTCAGATTTTTAAATTTTCCCAATTTAAAAGGCAGGGGGTAGTTTTTTTTTTTTTTAAATCATAATCACATAATCACTGTAGGTAAAGTCTTTAAACATGTAAAAAAGTTGTTTTGTTTAAAAATTTAATTATAACTTATGGTCAATGATCATGCCTATTTCTTATACATGTATGGAAAACAATATAATACAATTATAATAGCAATATTTTTTTTTACTTATTTACTGTTGATTAAATATTGTGCTTGAATTACCATAATTTTATGTGGAAAAAAGATATACCGTAATTCTGACAGACAGTTCCTTGAGTTAATTAATTCTTTATTCTTTTCTTAACTTGTCTAATTTAATTTGTTTCATTAAATAAGAACAATACTGACTAAGAACTCAGACAGACTAAAACAAAGCTTTATATTGCATGATTAGAGACAATAAACATTGAATTAATCTGTAAGAGCAGATTCTTACAAACCATTTCTAGACTGGTACATCTGTCATACCGGTATCCTTTCTTATCACAATGATTCATTGACATAAGCTTAGCTTAACTTCAATCAGCTTATAAAGAGCATGTTCAATAAGAACAGAAATAAATAAATCAATTCAGTTTATTCAATTTCCTTAAACATGTAATCAATTGGAACAACCAGATTCCAATAAATACAATATCCAATTAAAGGATATGTTTAAGTCTGTCTTTAGGCATTTTTTCATTTTTGTATAGAGGTTGGTTGGTTGAATGTTGCTTAACGTTGCATAAGCAATTTTTCAGCTATTCGCGACGAGAACTATTTAATTAATCTCCATGGATAAATCTATGAACAAGTTCATGTATGCATGTGAATTGGGATTGTGTTGTATGGTCTGCCTTGTACTAGCGCACACTCAGGGCGACTTTAAGGTGCTATCTCACAGAGTCAGTACGCCGCAGACAAGAATACCACTCCCCCAGTCCATTATACTGGTACCAGGTGAAACAGTAAAGGCCAACAGCATGGAAAATTCACTTTCCCACATGTGGACTGAGTGGGACTCGAACTCACAGCGGTGAGAGACCCTGGATTTGAAGACTGACATATTATCCATTACACCACTATGGCCTCAGGGATTGAGGGATGTTGCTGAGAAAACTGTCACAAAAACTTTCAACCATTGACCGTTTTTGCCACAAAACAAACTACTGCAAGTCTACTTCTTATATAATATAATCTTTTAGCAGTTTTTAGTTCCTCTATTACTACTAGTCTAAATGATCACATGCATAAGTCATCATAGATTTCTCAACTTCTATTTGATATATTTGATTTCCAATATTTTGATATTACTAATCTTAAGCTGAGTAATGTTATCTGGGAATGAATCCTGAATATATACATGTATCATAGTGTGAGGTGTTTGTTCAGTGGGAATGAGAGCCAATGAGTATGTCACAACCGATTTACAAATCAAAATTTGCTACGCCAGTTTGGGTAAACCATTTTAGTCATGATAAAATTAACATAATCAATATTTAAGATGTTTTATCATCCAATAATGCATGACCCAAAAATGGGCGAAAAAATACATTTTAAATCAAATACAGTAAAACCTCGTTATAATGCCCCTCAATAACTTTGCCACCACGCTTATCGTCACACTATTTTTAAGTCCCAAAATCCATTTTGTTTATGTTTTTGTTTATCCGCCTCCCTCGATTTATCACCAAACCCCTTTATAATGCCCAAATTTGACTGAACAAACCGTGGCGATGAATCCAGGTTTTACTGTAGTGGTAAAATCGACAAGCTAATTATTCTGTTCTATACATGTGCATGACAGTCTGTGAATTATTGGTGAATAAATCTGTTTCCATTCCTGGAAGCTAAAATCGCCACTGACTACTAATTTCTGCAAAATTCTTTTAAAATCTAATCTATTTTAACAAATTTGTGAAAAAATATTTCAAAAAATCAGAATGCTCAGACCAATGATTTTACGTTCCAGTCAAGAATATTTCACTTATATTGAGATGTCACCAGCTATTGGTGAAGTGGTGATAATTACCTTTGCAGTGTGCTCGGGGCAACATGTGCAGGGAGAGTACTTTGATGTGCAGTGACACAGGGCATCAGTATTTAAGGATTCTTCAGAAGGACACTATGACTTTCATTTCTAAATGCCGAGTGCTTGGGGAAGAACCGTCACTATACCTATTTTCAACTCTTGACCAGACCTGGCTGGGGTTCAAACCCACAACCTCTCTCATATGGAGCAAGCACTCTATCAACTGAGCTACCATCATAGTGGTCCGCAAACACAGATAAATTGCAAAACTGAACAACAATAAAAGAAAACACATAATATAGCATGGATTATAAAAATGACATAACTCATATCAAATTAAATCAGGAAACACCAAAAAAGATGATAAGACTAAAATAATCCAAAGTGTCAGATTTACAAAATATCAATCAGTAGTCTTGTCTTCAATTAATTTTTTTTAAATTGCTATAGTTTCTCATTACCATGTTAACACTGATGTTCAAGCCTATCAACTAAAACAGAAAAACGGATTTAATTTAAAAGAAGAGAAAGAATTTTTTAAGATATGTTTTCTACAAATATTTTCTGAATTATTATCTACAAATTAATCTACAGTTACCATGGTTACAATATATTTCTAATGGCATTCATGAGAAAATGACTTGTGGATATATTTTCTTGGAAATATTATTTAACATGCATTAAAATCTGTATATTCAAATACCAGAACTTTAAACAACGAAGCAAGCTGCTTACAAATAAATGGTTGACTTGGGGATATTGCAAGTCTTAGATAGGCTCTAAGGCGCATATCTGAAGTACGTTACTTATTCAACATTGCAGCGTTCAACATTGAATAAGTAAACAGTTACTTATTCAACATTCGCAAATATTTTGGTTTCATTCATAAAACATCAAATAAAACAATTTTTGTCACATTTCACGATTAAATGTCACCAGTATGGTTACCCCCAGTGCCTCGGAACACATTGGCTTAAAGCTTCAATGTAAGCCCTTACCATTATATACAGTATTTCATAAGGACGGAAAGTAAAGTGCCTGAGCAAAGTGAAGCTTTCACTGTGCTCGGAATTTCGCAATATCATTTTGTACTACTATGCTTAGGCAATGTCACTACCAAGTATGGTTACCCCCAGTGCCTCGGAACACATTGGCTTAAAGCTTCAATGTAAGCATTTTTGAGTTTTGAAATAGACCGCGGAAATGTTCATTTAGTTTCGTATTTATCGTGTTTTTTGAAAAGCGAAAGTCGAATCTGCAATGTTTTGCTACATTTAAGATATTATTTTATTGTATTTAAGAAGCATTTCTATAAAATACAAATGATGACAGTGATTGCCCCATGTTAGTTGTCATGGACATTTTTGTTAAGTTATTTTGTGGTTAGACCGTGGACGAAAATCCGAAACTGTGGACAAATGAACGAACTTGTGGACAAAAATACGAACTTGTGACAAAAATCCGAAACTATGGACAAAAATACAAATACATGTGTATATTCATTCTTAACTTAATGGAACTTTCAATTTGATGTGTCAATTTTTCTTTTGTTTGATGAAAAACTAGTTTTCTGATATCAATCTAATTAATTACTTTCGGAACAATTGTCCCTATTATTTGAGTTTGACTGCCCAGAGCCCTTGCCTTTCGATTATTTCAAATATTGATATGTTACTTTCGGAACATATGTTCTGAGGGTCTCAAATATATTTCTTTGATTTTAAAAAATGTGTTCTCTAGATCAGTTTCTATTCTATAGTGACAATGCCATATGAGGTGTTACATACAATATGTCATTTCAAAAATTACCAAACAGTGAAAGTTTCATTTTGCCCGAACATTTTACTTTATGCATATTCCAAGGGCTTAGATCGATGAGATCCAAGGCACTGTACTGAAGAGAACCATACTTGGTAGTGACATTGTTTATACTTTATTTATTAACTTCAATTTATAATTGTCAATAAAATGAAAGCTTCACCATGCCAGAACCTTTACTTTCTACATATGTATAATTTATTGTGTGATGGCATTTGCTTAGATTGATGCTTTAGGTCAAAGTGTCCCAAAGCTCTACAGGAAACAGTACTTAGTAAGTGACATAGTATCATAATAGTAAATCAACACGATGTTATCAACCGTTTACCACAATATAAGCCTAACTATGCTAGAACACTTTACTTAACGACAAAATGAAATATACGGAACGTCTACATTGTTCAGGCGGTTTACTTTCCGTCTATATGAAATATACTTTATAATGGCATGGGCTTACATTAAAGCTTTAAGCCAATGTGTTCCGAGGCATTGAGGGTAACCATACTTGGTAGTGACATTGTCCAGGCAAAAAAAGTATTAAATGTTATTTCGAAATTCCGAGCACAGTGAAAGTTTCACTTTGCTCAGGCACTTTACTTTCCGTCTTTATAAAATACACTGTATAATGGTATGGGCTTACATTGAAGCTTTAAGCCAATGTGTTCCGAGGCACTGGGGGTAACCATACTTGGTAGTGACATTGCCTAAGCAAAGTAGTACAAAATGATATTGCGAAATTCCGAGCACAGTGAAAGCTTCACTTTGCTCAGGCACTTTACTTTCCGTCTTTATGAAACATACTGTATAATGGCATGGGCTTACATTGAAGCTTTAAGCCAATGTGTTCCGAGGCATGGGGGTAACCATACTGGTGACATTTAATCATGAAATGTGATAAAATTTGTTTTATTTGATGTTTTATGAATGAAACAAAAATATTTGCGAATGTTGAATAAGTAACTGTTTACTTATTCAATGTTGAACGCTGCAATGTTGAATAAGTAACGTACTTCAGGTATCCCTCTAAGGCAGTCATCACATTATTGTAGATAAGTATGATGTTCCTAAAAAAAACTACCTTGGATACATTTGATGTCATTCTCAATTAAGATTAAACTCATGGCAGGTGTAACTTGCTTGACAGGTGGTGCTATAACACTTCCAGAGCACCTGGCCTCACTTCCCTGTTGGAAGTTCACATGTTTAACTTTATTTGCCAGTTTTTGACATTTTTACTTTGCTTTTGTGATTGTGATTTGATCATGGGTTGTTTGAATTTATGAATTTGGGCTGAACTAGAGATTAGCAAAATTACTGCCAGAAAACACAAAGTAGGGAAAGATACTACATTTACTAGTATTTGGCTGAATGGTAAGTGGCATGACAGTAATTGATAGTCTGTAAACTTAAGCAATTGACAGATCGCCCACAATTTTCCGACAAAGGAAGCCATCACAGTACCAAAGCAGCTTCATGGCAACTAATGATGTACTAGTGTCAGTGACGTCATTAAACAGCGCAATTCAGGCCGAGTTTTCATTCCTTTCACGTGTAATTTAAACATGCCAGACCATTGTGGGTGTGTCCGTGATCCGTCAATTGACAGTCTGTAAAATTAATCAATTAGCCATCTATTGTTCTGGCAAATTTCTTCTAATTCATCTCTTTTTTCACTTGCACAATAAACTCTACAAAGTTTCAACAGTAACAAAAGGCCTATATGCTACAAAAAAGTCCAAATATTGATTATTACCCTTATCTTCAAGATTATGGCTGGAACTCTTAGTCATTTTCATGACAGGACTTGCAGTAAAACTTCATTATAATGCCCCTCAATACATTTGCCACCTCGCTCATCGCCACATTATTTTGAAGTTCCAAAGTCTATTTATTTATGTTTTTCACAAAACTGCTTTATAATGAAAAAATCTGACTTGGAAAAAAGGGTGTCAATGAATTAAGGTTTTACTGTCTCATGTGTCTGTCTTTAGATTTACTGATAAAATGCATCGTTTTTTTTTCTGTGATATCGTTCAACCAGACAGTAATCAAACAAACCTAAACAGACTAGCTACTTGTTTTCAATTATGGAACACATGGATTTATTTGATTTTTTTGTTTATTTTACGGACATTTAACTTTATATTAACATAATTGATTTTTTTAGTTCTATATCCACATGTTAGCTGTATTATCTGTGACTCAATATAGTCCTATTGATGATGATGGTTTTAAACTGCTTCAATAAAGAACAAAAATGTTATCCATTAAATATTTAGAATATCTTCTTAGAACAAATTATTTTGATTCATTCTTTGTCTAAATCATTTTTGAAAAATTGTATTTTAATGCTTCCTTCAGTTTGTCTGTCTGTCTGTCAGTATCTGTGTATATTTGTCTGTCTGTCTATCTTTCTGTATCTGTCCATCTTTGTTTGCATTTCTGTCTGTCTGTCTGTCTGTCTGTCCATCTGTCTGTATCTGTATATTTGTCTGTCTGTCTATCTTTCTGTATCTGTCCATCTTTGTTTGCATTTCTGTCTGTCTTTCTGTTTGTCCATCTTTCTATCAGTCTGTCACTCGACTCTACATCCTCCTAAACCACTGGACAGATAACAATGAAATTTGAATGAGTGTTGCAGTCACTAGATCACAAAAAATACTGATTTTTGTCATCCATTTTCAAAACAATATTGCGGATATTGAATTTCCCTCAAGTGTTTCCATTTCTAGATTAAAAAAATAGACACACCTATTCTTACACCAAATTCAAAAAATTTGCACACCACAAAAAAATCCTAATTTTTGGCATGTAATAAGATAAATAAAAAACAAATGCTTGGACAGACTGAATTTTAAAACTACCTTAGACCTTTTTCACCACAGACAAGTGCTACATTAGAAATCACCAGTCTTTCACTCTTGAGTGCCATAATGACCAACAAATAGTAACAAGATGTAGAAATAAAAAACAGATTTGGACCATGCTTATTCAACTAACCAGGTGAGCTGTGATCCATCACAGAATCCCATACATAGATATAGATATATATATACTTACTAATCATTCTGTGAACTTCAAGGTCTTCATCCATTGTTAGTGATCCATCACAAAATCCAATACATACATATATATTGTATATACTTACTGATCATCCTGTGAACTTCAAGGTCTTCATCCATTGTTAGTGATCCATCACAAAATCCCATACATAGTTTAACAAACTCATCCAAGGAGCATTTCATGATAATACCAAACGGTGGACCAGACTTCCAGGCCACAGCCTTACCATAATCAAGTACCTGGAATATAATGCGTACATCGACACTGATCAAGGTAAAATTCCGTGACTCGACCTGTCATCAGTACATAATCAATACTGACATGATATTCCTCAACAGATTATGTAATGTCAGGTTAAATCAAATTTTACAGCTTAAAAAACATCAAAGATTCATGAAGCTATATATACCATGTTTACTACATACTGGTAACAGAATATATTGTATACCGGTATATAATATTCCTACTTTGCCAGTCCAAACAGAGAAATCACAACCTGGGGGTTCAGAATAATGAACTAGGAAATGGTTCTCAAACTTATCTTATGGATTTACTAATGCCAGGAAACAGGGTCCTGTGTACTATAATTCACATTGTGGTGTACATGAATTACAGTGTTCATATGTCTAAATGTTCTAGATGTTTGTCATGGGGCCAAATGATCCCACTGTAAAGGCCCTAGTTGGCCCTTTTTAATATTGCATGAATACAAAAAATATTGATGTTATGGTGTTTTAGAGTAATGTTTATGAGAAACAGCCCTATCTGAAAACCCTAGAATGAACATTGTGGTATCATATCATGCAGATATTGAATCTTGTATAGCTTGCTTTTATTAACCATGCGTAAGATTCATAGAATCTACTTGTAACCACAGACAACCTGTTGTGCAATGTAGAGAAATTGCTTATACTGTAGACTCTTGAGAAATATGGTATATACATCTAAAATATAGAGGTATACAATATAGGCCCATAACAGGTTTCAGGCTGATGTTTATGCTCCCTTAAAAGAAAATGACACAATTCACCTAAATCAATATCCCAAGGTTGACAGTCCTGCATGGCATCTTAAGTGCATCTCTCTCTCTCTCTCTCTCTCTCTCTCTCTCTCTCTATCTCTTATAGTGTTAACTTGTATGAACTTTCTTAGAAATTGGTACAGATAACTCACATCTCTCTCTCTCTCTCTCTCATTCATAAAGTATTAACTTACATGAACTTTCATAGAAACAGGGAAAGATAATTCATAAGACAGGAACACTTGTAGATCCTGTGGTCTACAGTCCATCCTCTCTCTCTCTCTCAGTACAATATTAACTTACATGAACTTTCTTAGAAATAGGTACAGATAATTCATGTGACAAGAACACTTGTATATCCTGAGGTCTACAGTCCATGCTCTCTCTCTGTCTCTCTCTCTCTCTCTCTCTCTCTCTTTCTCTGTGATACAGTATTTACTTACATGAACTTTCTTAGAAATAGGTACAGATAATTCACGTGACAAGAACACTTGTATATCCTGAAGTCTACAGTCCATGCTCTCTCTCTGTCTCTCTGTCTCTCTCTCTCTCTCTCTCTCTGTGATACAGTATTTACTTACATGAACTTTCTTAGAAATAGGTACAGATAATTCATGTGACAGGAACACTTGTATATCCTGAAGTCTACAGTCCATGCTCTCTCTCTGTCTCTCTCTCTCTCTGTCTCTCTCTCTCTCTCTGTCTCTCTCTCTCTCTCTCTCTGTGATACAGTATTTACTTACATGAACTTTCTTAGAAATAGGTACAGATAATTCATGTGACAGAAACACTTGTATATCCTGAGGTCTACAGTCCATTCTCTCTCTCTCTCTCTCTCTCTCTCTCTCTCTCTCTCTCTCTCTCTCTCTCAGTACAATATTAACTTACATGAACTTTCTTAGAAATAGGTACAGATAATTCATGTGACAAGAACACTTGTATATCCTGAGGTCTACAGTCCATTCTCTCTCTCTCTTTCTCTCTCTCTCTCTCTCTCTCTCTCTCTCCTCTCTCTCTCTGTGATACAGTATTAACTTACATGAACTTTCTTAGAAATAGGTACAGATAATTCATGTGACAAGAACACTTGTATATCCTGAGGTCTACAGTCCATGCTCTCTCTCTCTCTCTCTCTCTCTCTCTCTCTCTCTCTCTCTCTGTGATACAGTATTTACTTACATGAACTTTCTTAGAAATAGGTACAGATAATTCATGTGACAAGAACACTTGTATATCCTGAGGTCTACAGTCCATTCTCTCTCTCTCTCTCTTTCTCTCTCTCTCTCTCTCAGTACAATATTAACTTACATGAACTTTCTTAGAAATAGGTACAGATAATTCATGTGACAAGAACACTTGTATATCCTGAGGTCTACAGTCCATTCTCTCTCTCTCTCTCTCTCAGTACAATATTAACTTACATGAACTTTCTTAGAAATAGGTACAGATAATTCATGTGACAAGAACACTTGTATATCCTGAGGTCTACAGTCCATTCTCTCTCTCTCTCTCTCTCTCTCTCTCTCTCTCTCTCTCTCAGTACAATATTAACTTACATGAACTTTCTTAGAAATAGGTACAGATAATTCATGTGACAAGAACACTTGTATATCCTGAGGTCTACAGTCCATTCTCTCTCTCTCTCTCTCTCTCAGTACAATATTAACTTACATGAACTTTCTTAGAAATAGGTACAGATAATTCATGTGACAAGAACACTTGTATATCCTGAGGTCTACAGTCCATGCTCTCTCTCTCTCTCTCTCTCTCTCTCTGTGATACAGTATTTACTTACATGAACTTTCTTAGAAATAGGTACAGATAATTCATGAGACAAGAACACTTGTATATCCTGAGGTCTACAGTCCATGCTCTCTCTCTGTCTCTCTCTCTCTCTCTCAGTACAATATTAACTTACATGAACTTTCTTAGAAATACAGATAATTCATGTGACAAGAACACTTGTATATCCTGAGGTCTACAGTCCATGCTCTCTCTCTCTCTCTCTCTCTCTCTCTCTCTCTCTCTCAGTACAGTATTTACTTACATGAACTTTTTTAGAAATAGGTACAGATAATTCATGTGACAAGAACACTTGTATATCCTGAGGTCTACAGTCCATGCTCTCTCTCTCTCTCTCTCTCTCTCTCTCTCTCTCTCTCTCTCTCTCTCTCTCTCTCTCTCAGTACAGTATTTACTTACATGAACTTTCTTAGAAATAGGTACAGATAATTCATGTGACAAGAACACTTGTATATCCTGAGGTCTGATTGCTTCAAGTAGTACATTTATATCTCCCCTGCCAGATTGGTCATGATGATGGTGACTCTCTATGGAGTAATAGGAAACCCATTTAGGCAGCTCAACTATTTGCTGAAAAATAAGATGAGTAAAATAAATCAACAAATCCGTTCAATTCTTATGACAAGTTGAGTTTAAAAAGTATGTTATTTTCTACATTACTGAGTATGTGTAATGTTTTCCTAAATTATATGCACTAAAACACAGAATCTATGGGCATCTGAACTGGCCAAAAACAAGTTTACCGGTATGTATTGATTTAGTGTTTAACCATTGTTTGGACTACATGAGTTAATGCTCATTCATAGACAAATTTCAAGTCCTCAGAGGCTGAGATGCTTACAAATCACAGCACCTCTAACTACCCAAGTTCAAATCACACTCACTAAGGCCCTTAAGTGTGAGAAAATTTGTCAGTTCACTCGCTAAAAGTATGTGGTACAAGGTATTTTCCCAATACTCAGAACTCCAATTTCCTCCACCATCTATGAAGAGAACCGCCTTAATATGAGTGAAACACTTTTGACTGGAGTGCAAAAAACTTTTACTTCATTCCTCTCCCAGACCCAGTTGTTCGAAGCTTGATTAGTTTAATCAATGATAAGCAAAAATTTAAAACATGAATAGAAATCAAGATATCATTATCGAATCCATAGTTTTATTACAATGTGCTTTATAGTTTGATGGCAATTTTATTCATTTTCCACATTTCAACAATAAGTTTATAATATTAGTGATGAACAATCGGAACATTTTCATAATCGATTATCGGGAACCAATCGGACGGACTAAACCGATCAATCATCGCGATAATCGGAAATTATAAGTTTATAAACCATTACAGTAGTTTCAGTATTTTAGCCATATCTAAAGTCTCTTTCGACACTGGGCCTTCTTTTAATTTATAAAATCCGAAATAGTTTCAAACTTTGCTTTTCGTTTTTCCTGGGTAGGGAAAGATCTCACGTTCTGCTTGTTGCAATAGATCGCCCGCCGCCTTATGGTTATGATGGACAGCTTCTATGGGTGCTGCCATTGTTGTCTTCTTGTTCTCTTGTAGTTTCTTCCGGCAGTTAAGCATACCATACAGAACAATCTTTTACTAGCGACAATTGATTATTGAAAATGTCAATCGATAATCGAAATCGTGACTGATTTAGCGATCGACTTTCGATTATCGGCGATAATCGTTTCATCACTATATAATATAGCTGAATTTATGCAAAATTCAAATATTGACTACCCAGTTATCAATTGATTAAACTTATCAAGCTTCAAACAACTGAATGACCTGGGGCCAGTTGCACAAAGCTTGGTTAGTTTATTCAATTGATTAGTCAAAATTTGAATTTTGCATAATTTTAGATCTGTTGCGAAATTAAAGTTGAAAATGTTGAAAGTAAATAGAATTCAATCAAATCTTACCGTATGATTATAAAGCTTTAAATTTGATGTTATTTTGATGTTATTACCTTTTTAAAGTTTTGTTAATCATTGATTAAACTAATCAGGCTTCCAACAACTGACCCTTGTTCTAAATGAAACCACTATTTTGTAATTACATGTATAATCTTAATGAAACTGCTGTAACAGTTGTATTATTAACAAGTTTGTGTAAATAATGGATGTTTTTCAATTTGTAGAAACAAGCATGATCAGCTTCCAGATTAAACTCTCTTAGATTTAAGATCGCATTAATTAGTCATTTCTGTTACAATGGTATTGATTTGTTGTCAATCAATATTCAGTGGCATTGAGGAGTTACATGTACTTTAATAAAGGAATTAGTAAGTGACTATCTGAGGGAGGAGTTACATGTACTTTAAAGAAGGAATTAGTAAGTGACTATCTGATGGAGGAGTTACATGTATTTTAATAAAGGAATTAGTAAGTGACTATCTAATGGAGGAGTTACATGTATTTTAATGAAGGAATTAGTAAGTGACTATCTGAGGGAGGAGTTACATGTACTTTAATAAAGGAATTAGTAAGTGACTATCTGATGGAGGAGTTACATGTATTTTAAACAAGAGGCCCATGGGCCTTATACGCTCACCTGATAACTAATGGCTAGCTGATAGATTTAAAGACAACGTAAATACTAAACCCCAATGACCCCATTTTTTCTTTACATCAAAATGATCATTGTATCAATACCTACAACATTCTAATATACATGCCTATACAAAACGTTTATAGTTTTCAAGATAATTAACCATTTCAGTATTGTTTTACATCTGTGACCTTGACCTTTAAACCCATGACCTTTTCTATACATCAAAATGATTGTTTTATCGATACCTACAACATTCTAATATACATCCTTATACAAAAAGTTAATAGTTTTCGAGATAATTAACCATTTCGGTATTGTTTTCGCATCTGTGACCTTGACCTTTGAACCCATGACCTTTTTCTTTACATCAAAATGATCGTTGTATCAATACCTACAACATTCTAATATACATGCCTATACAAAAAGTTTATAGTTTTCGAGATAATTAACCATTTTGGTGTCGTTTCGCATCTGTGACCTTGACCTTTGAACCCATGACCTTTTTCTATACATCAAAATGATTGTTGTATCAATACCTACAACATTCTAATATACATGCCTATACAAAAAATTTATAGTTTTCGAGATAATTAACATTTTCGGTATTGTTTCGCATCTGTGACCTTGACCTTTGAACTCATGACCTTTTTCTAATACCTACAACATTCTAATATACATGCCTATACAAAAAGTTAATAGTTTTCGAGATAATTAACCATTTCAGTATTGATTTGCATCTGTGACCTTGACCTTTGAACCCATGACCTTTTTCTATACATCAAAATGATCATCGTATCAATACCTACAACATTCTAATATACATGCCTATACAAAAAGTTATAGTTTTCGAGATAATTAACCATTTCGGTATTGTTTCGCATCTGTGACCTTGACCTTTGAACCCATGACCTTTTTCTATACATCAAAATGATTGCTGTATCAATACCTACAACATTCTAATATACATGCCTATACAAAAGTTTATAGTTTTCGAGATAATTAACCATTTTGGTATTGTTTAGCATCTGTGACCTTGACCTTTGAACCCATGACCTTTTTCTATACATCAAAATGATCGTTGTATCAATATCAACAACATTCTAATATAAATGCCTATACAAAAAGTTTATAGTTTTCGAGATAATTAACCATTTCGGTATTGTTTCACATCTGTGACCTTGACCTTTGAACCCATGACCTTTTTCTATACATCAAAATGATCGTTGTAACAATATCTACAACATTCTAATATAAATGCCTATATAAAAAGTTTATAGTTTTCGAGATAATTAACCATTTCGGAATTGTTTCGCATCTGTGACCTTGACCTTTGAACCCATGACCTTTTTCTATACATCAAAATGGTCGTTGTATCAATACCTACAACATTCTAATATACATGACTATACAAAAAGTTTATAGTTTTAGAGATAATAAGTATAATCAGAGGTAAAAAAAATTAGGTCACGACCTTCACAATTGACCTTGACCTCATTTTGAAGATACTAACAAGATGTCAAAACTGAAAACCCCATGTCATTATCTGGTCAAGTAGTCAAGTTATAACAATTTGAAGCTATTTTACGATTTTTTCAAAATTAAACGCAAAAACGCGTAACCCATTTTTCGACCGAATTTCACGAAATGAACAAACTACAGGCTTAAGACCCTAGAGAAGCCAAATATCACATCAGATTTTTTCTCCAATCAATACTTTCGGAGAAGAAGATTTTTTAAGATTTTTGCACCCCTAGGTCACCTTGACCTAGTTATGGTAGCCATGGCAATGCCACGAACAAATCTGAATTGCACCGACCCAGACATGCTTCTGACCAAGTCTCGTTGAAATCTGCCCAGTGGTTCGTGAGAAGAAGATGAAAATGTGAAAAGTTTACGACGACAACGACGACGACGACGACGACGACGACGACGACGACAGACAACGGACAAATTGTGATTAGAAAAGCTCACTTGAGCCTTTGGCTCAGGTGAGCTAAAAAGGAATTAGTAAGTGACTATCTGATGGAGGAGTTACATGTATTTTAATAAAGGAATTAGTAAGTGACTATCTGATGGAGGAGTTACATGTATTTTAATGAAGGAATTAGTAAGTGACTATCTGATGGAGGAGTTACATGTATTTTAATGAAGGAATTAGTAAGTGACTATCTGATGGAGGAGTTACATGTACTTAATGAAGGAATTAGTAAGTGACTATCTGATGGAGGAGTTACATGTACTTTAATGAAGGAATTAGTGAGTGACTATCTGAGGGAGAAGTTACATGTATTTTAATGAAGGAATTAGTAAGTGACTATCTGATGGAGGAGTTACATGTATTTTAATGAAGGAATTAGTGAGTGACTATCTGAGGGAGGAGTTACATGTATTTTAATGAAGGAATTAGTAAGTGACTATCTGATGGAGGAGTTACATGTATTTTAATAAAGGAATTAGTAAGTGACTATCTGAGGGAGGAGTTACATGTACTTTAAAGAAGGAATTAGTAAGTGACTATCTGAGGGAGGAGTTACATGTATTTTAATGAAGGAATTAGTAAGTGACTATCTGAGGGAGGAGTTACATGTATTTTAATAAAGGAATTAGTAAGTGACTATCTGAGGGAGGAGTTACATGTACTTTAATGAAGGAATTAGTAAGTGACTATCTGATGGAGGAGTTACATGTACTTTAATGAAGGAATTAGTAAGTGACTATCTGATGGAGGAGTTACATGTATTTTAATGAAGGAATTAGTAAGTGACTATCTGAGGAAGGAGTTACATGTATTTTAATGAAGGAATTAGTAAGTGACTATCTGATGGAGGAGTTACATGTACTTTAATGAAGGAATTAGTTAGTGACTATCTGATGGAGGAGTTACATGTATTTTAATGAAGGAATTAGTAAGTGACTATCTGAGGGAGGAGTTACATGTACTTTAATGAAGGAATTAGTAAGTGACTATCTGATGGAGGAGTTACATGTACTTTAATGAAGGAATTAGTAAGTGACTATCTGATGGAGGAGTTACATGTACTTTAATGAAGGAATTAGTAAGTGACTATCTGATGGAGGAGTTACATGTACTTTAATGAAGGAATTAGTAAGTGACTATCTCATGTATCTGAGGGAGGAGTTACATGTACTTTAATGAAGGAATTAGTAAGTGACTATCTGATGGAGGAGTTACATGTACTTTAATGAAGGAATTAGTAAGTGACTATCTGATGGAGGATAACTTAACTTTTTATCTGAGGGAGGAGTTTTTCCTGAAATACCCAGTAATCTGTTCTAATGACAGTAATAGCCGGTATATCATATATTGTTGTTTATTAAGTCACTAATGAGGTGTTTAAACTGTAATTTATATACTCTAAATCTGACAATTTATCTCCATAATTAGAGTTCAAATCTTGTTAACTCAATCTTCACCAGAAAATGAAAATGGAATTGTGAACAGCAAACAATCAAAGGGAGATAACTCATGTGCATGAACTTTTAGCCCATCAGAAGTCAATGAGTTTTTAGTCTTAATCATTATACTGTATCATATTTTGATTAAGGCCAGGTATGGTATCAAAAATAAAATACAATCAACAATACAATCAGAATCATCATTAAAGTTTCAGGTTTTTTTAGCTTATGAAACTTAGGGACTTGTGTGCCTTAATTAAAAATGTATCATACAATTTAAGGGGACTAAGAAATACTTGGAAAGTTATCTTTACTATTATTTAACCACTTGCATCGTTGTATATATGCATAACTATAAAGTCAAAATTTTTTCAATCAATGGTTTTGTCAGAAGGACAGCACTTTCAAAATCTGATTCAGTGTTCAATCTGGAAGAAGCATTTGCGCCATTGACCCCAAAATAATAATTCTGCCAAAAATGCTGTTTGTGGGCCAACCATAGCCTACCTATTCACTTTGAGTCAAAGTAAATCTGGTTCTACCTCTCTTTCATTCATTATATATTGAACCAACTAGTTATAGGTTGCAAGGCAATATACATGTATGACATGCATAATTAATAAAGTGATGTGGATATTTCAATACTGATCTTACCAAATACAAATGCTCAAGTTATTATGTCAACCTCATTTTTAATACATTGGCCCCTTTTTTTAAGGCCTGGGTCAGAATGACCCCACTTACTAGTTCTAGATTGAACACTGCTGATTATCAGCCTGGGCTGGGTAACTCGAAGCTCTCTTAGCAGTTACGAACACTTAACTCCGTTGTGTTATATAGGCATTAAGTGTTCGTTACTGCTAAGAGAGCTTCGAGTTACCCAGCTCTGGTGTCACTGCATGGTTTTAATGTAGGTATTATTCTGGAACAATTTCTGATAGAGATAAACAAAGTTGTGTATCAACAAATGAAAAAAAAAAAAACCTGTGATATGCATGATTTATATGCTATATCCTATTATCTTCCAACAAAATAAATGACCATATTTTATTTCAGAATGACATTATCAATTTATCTTAAATCTATTTGAATGTTAAATTTAGATGTTGATTTCATGTATTAGTATGCACAGCAATACTAAACTCCAGTAAAAATGTTGTGCATATTTATCACAACAGGTGTTTTTATACATGGAGAAAACAGCAGCAATTTTATAATATTATTTTCTCAGCATGTCACAAAAAATATTTAACACACAAATAAGATGTTTGCTTAAACATGTCACACAAACACAGACACATGCATATGGTTTTGCTTGAAATATCACAAATACATACATTATATACAAGTATAAAGTATTGGAATTTTTTTTAAATCTTTTTTAAGCGTGTTAAAATGCATTTAAACTATCACACAATACAACAAAGTTTAAATTAATTTAACTCAGTTATAAAATTTTAATGCCACATTATTGATTATGGCATATTAATGCTAAAAATGATGAAGACAATTTAATACAAAAGTACTCAAAAACATGAAATATTGTTTAAAATCTCGATAAAGACAAGTTGGCTGAATCAAATTTTACAGAAGTCAAAGCAACTCAACATCAAAACGAGAATTTTACTAAAATAGAACTTTAAGAAGCAGCATCACACCCTACTGTCAGTTAAACATTTGGTGTGTGTTTAGACAAATGATAGTGGCAGCAATTAGAGATTTATTTTAGTGCTTTTGATAAAAACCATTAATCTAAACATTCCTTTTTCCTGAATCCTTTTCCTCTTCTGTTATTTTTTTATGTACCAAAGATTAATGTATAAATTACCATCATGAGTATAGACAGTTTCTATTTTCAGTGTGCATGTTAATCATACAGATCTATGTAAAAAAAACTTTTAATTTCAATTTCGACAGTTTCAATTTATTTAAATTAAAAGCCTCAGAGAACATGTAATTAGAAATTTTAATACAATTTGAAGTAGCAGACTGATTTGAAAAATGTAGCCAGCATGATAACACTCATCCATCTTCAGTCTTTAGAAAAACACAACACGAAGCATGAGGCCTGGTGAGGGATTCAGGTGTGAAGGGTTAAGCAAGTTTGGTATTTTTGTAAATTATTGCGATTTATAAATTCATAGTAAAATTTGAACATTTAGTTATTTCTTAGCTGATCAAACAGAAATAAGTATTTGCAATATAAGCAAAGTAAAAGTGGCTGATACATTCTGTCCATAAATGGTTTTCGTCAGCATCTATTTCTATCTGAACCAATTTGTAATTATAATAGATACGTGTACATTGCATTACTATGTGACAGAGGTTCAAAATTCCCAGGGTTCAATGTCCAGGACCTATTGTTTGGCATTGGGACACTTGATATTTAAATTGCAAAAGTCTGATGGACCTGCCTTATTAACCAAGATAATACATGTACTATGCTATGTTTCCATTCCTGGTAGCCAAAATAGCCATTGGCTACTAATTTCTGAGGAATTCTTTCAAAAAGTAACCTGTTTTAACAAATTTGTGAAAAATACTTTAAAAAGGACTATATTTTCACAAATTTTGGGAAATTTGGCTACTAATTATTTTAAATTATGGAAACCTAACTACTTTTATGTGATAAACATAATTGCACATGGTCATGGCCTTTCAAGAATGATATTGGACTTTTAAAACTTTATGCGGGACCTGCCAATAGACAAGAAATCTCTGACAGCATACTGAACTCAATTAAAAAGAAAAGTGGCTCTGTTTAGTAGTGTTAGAAATACGAAAAAAAAAATTTATCAGACAGACAGACATAAGGACAGAGGTAATATCATTAAGTCAAAAGTCCTGACCATCAAAATAACAGTTGAGTAATGGTGTTTAACATCCCAGTCAAGTATATTTCACTTATATTGAGACATTGCCAGCTATAGAAGAAGAGGCAGAATTTTTGCCTGTGCATTGCACTGATGGCAGTATACAGCAGGGTTCTTTATCATGCCAAGCCTACAGTGACACGGGGCCTCAGTTATTTTAAGTTCCCATCTGAAAGAAGTGTGACTTTCATTTCGTAATGCTGAGTGCTTGGCGAAAGTACTGTCATTACCTACTTTCAAGTCTTGGGTAAGACCTGGTTGGGGTTCAAACCTATGACCTTCAACTTACAAAGCAATCACTCTACCAACTGAGCTACTGCAGTGGTTGTGAGTGAGTGATAATGATATACATGTACTGCCATTAAATTTGTATGAATTTTCATGAAACGTGTCTTATACATGAATCCTTGAAATAATTATACAGAGCTATACAACATCTGTGTACATACATAGTGACAGGATGACAAATGTTTTCAAAATATAATAATAATAATTCAATAAGTATTTATAAGCTTACCTTAGGCATCAGGTTAGACATAATAACTGATTTATCCTCCAGAATAGTTGATTCTGTAAACTCTCCTAAGCTCTGTAACAGCGGGGATGCCAAAAATGATCTGAGGCTAGCTTCCTTAATGACACTCGTCCTCTGTAATAGCAGGCTACAGTTCCGATACGAGCCGGTTATTGCTCGGAGGTACATGTCTGTACGGCGTCTCAGCTGATACCATTGAGAAACCGCTATATAAGCATATCCTACTGACAGAAACATAATTACCTATCCAATAAATTGTTTCTTAATTACAAAAATTATATGCACACAGCTCTTACAACTTCTAATTTACAAAACTAGTTTCACACATAACCATAACTGGTACTCTTAAAATTTTTCCATGATGTCAAAACGACACAGCAATGTCCTCTGCACCCACTGAGTTTGCTTTTAGCTTTCAGCTTGTTAATTCCATTGTAAGAAAATTCAATATCTAATTACAGATGAAATCATACACAAGATTATATCTGTAATCATCTCTTTTTAACCATCCGAGTTAACAACCAGCTGTCACAGGTGGAAATGCTTCCATGTACAACCTACAAATACAGGAATTATGTCGGGATGAAAGAAAAATCCAATACAACATGTATCTAACAATTAACAAGATCACAGAGCAATTCATCAAAACTCATCAACAAGCTAGATATATATATATCAAATAATAATAGCTGATTTACTATCATGAATATTAAGGATTGTATCAAGTCAATAATGAAATCATTAATAGGTAATATACACAGTCAATTTTATCACGAAATATATGCATTTATATATATATATATTATTAATATCATTATACTCTTGTGAATTATATACATGTATATACATATATATATATATACCACTGTGAATTTATATATACAGTCGAAACCACTTAATTGCATATCGGATAATCGCATAAATCGGTTAATCGCATAGGATTTTGAAATCCAAAACCATTTCTTATTTATTCTATTGAAAATTACATGTATATATATACTAGGTTTCCACAAATTTAAAAATTAGTAGCCAAATTTTCAAAATTTGTGAAAATATAGTCCTTTTTAAAGTATTTTTCCACAAATTTGCTAAAATAGGTTACTTTTTGAAAGAATTCCTCAAAAATTAGTAGCCAATGGCGATTTTGGCTACCAGGAATGGAAACATAGTATATATATAAATACACATGTATATATACAGTATATACTAGTCTTAAGTAGATACCAGTTTTTGTAAACATATATAGCACGATGCCCCTGTGAATTTTTAAATACCAGAATATCATGTAAGATGATGTATAGCATGATACCCAATTTTTATCATGATCATCAAGTCCCCAAGAAGAGTAATATAAGGTGATACTGCTGAGATTTAATAAAAGATATTCATGTTTAAAGAACAGATCAAAGTAATGTTCAAGCTAATAAGAAGAGTTTGAAGGCAATTGTGTATAGCAATATATTTTTTTAAGGATGATGTTTTATGCCCTAGTCAAGAATTTTCCAATTACATCAGAGGCAGACAGTTCAGGAACAGTGATTTTGTTTGCCCAAAATTACTAATTTACTTATTTTTAATAATGGTAGTTTCCCCAGGGGAAAAATGACAAAATTTTCCCAATTTGATCACTAAATTTTCCCAAAACAACAATGATATACTAGAAAATTCAATCAAGTTGTTTTTGCCCACAAAATGCTAGATATTATGGCCGATGCTATTACCACATATTTTTTATACCCATATTATACTTCATACATCGATTGATAAGGATTAAATAATCAGATTTAGAATTAAACTTAAATTTGTTGATTTTGAAATGATAAAATATTTAATTTAAGTGAGATTTGTGAAAATAGCCTTCCTCCAAAAATCACTGTCTTAATTGATGGACAATCCATCCTTATGATGAAAACAAAATGGCAATTCTAAAAACATATAATTTACATTTTTGATCAAAATGATGTATAATTTGACCCAATATGACAATTTCCTTTAATTAATCCTTTACTTATCACTAAATTGATGTATTTAAGCCATTTATAATGTTATATAGGCCATATATATAAAAGCGTAATTATAAAATACATGGTAATAATAACACATTTGTTATGGGGCAATAACCATTCTGTTATTTAATATATCAGGTGTTTGATTCTTTACTAGATCAAATGTGACAGAATTTAATCTGAAATTCAGAAATATTAGTTTGCCTTGATTAATATATATATTACCTTACGATGAGCTTAATAAACCTTATATATTTCACTGCAACATGTGAAAATGATATATATACAATGAACATGTGTAAGTAATGTTTACATCAGCCATGATGGAACGAACACCTGATCAGTAACCAGGCAGGTGTACTAGCTATACTGAGTATTTTTTAAAGGAAATTGATCAGGAAGTCATAAAAAGTAAACTTGATTAAAAACAGGGTTCAATTTTAGCGATATTTACCACTAGCAAAAATTAGCTTGTACAATTTTTATTCACTAGCTAAAATGAAAAATGACTAGCTAAAATTTATGAAACAGTTTTAAAGTTTTCTACAGTAAAGCATGACGGTAATGGGATTTCCACTGGTCTATTTTAAACAACGAATCAGAGTCGAAGACTAAATTAAGCAGCCAATTGCAATCGTAGCCACGTGTGGAAACCTAATATTATACATTGATGTATATGCCCGAGTAATCCGAATTTGTTTATGATAGAGATGCCCAGACAATATGACTTATTTCGGCCGCTTTTCGGTTTTTTTTTTTTTTTTTTTTTTTTTTCCTTTTAAATTTCATTTGGAACATACAATGTGACAGTTAATTGAAAAGTAGATTGTAAATGATTTAGCTTCTTTTATTCACTCGCTCAACTATGCGAGTGGCTTTTATTCCCACTCGCTATTCGGCAGATCTACAAGCTATTAGCGAGTATGCGTGCCTAATTTCGAACCTTGTTAAAAAGAAAATATTAAAACTTCTGTAAAACTCAAACATGTCAAACCCAAATTTATTATCACTATTTAAAATTCAACATATTCTGTGTGTTGCTCTGATGGCATTATAAAGCAAGGTTCATCTAGCTATCATGCCACGCTCACCACAAAATGGGGACTCGTTTATTTTCAGTTCCAATCAGAAAGAACGATGACTTTCATTTCACAATGCAGAGTCACTACACTTTCAAGTTTTGGGTCAGACCCACGGTAATGGGAAGGATATGGGTTTATAGATTAACTTTTAGCTCCCTCAGTGTAAACATGAATGCAATGCAAAAGGTGGTCAGCAATTGCAGTGATTTTTTACCTTTTAATGACTACCACAGTAATATGAACATGTCCCAAAATTGGGAAAATATAAGATGCTGTTGTGTTAAGCATGTCTTGAATGGGTTAAAAGTCTCTACCATGACATTACAAATACCTGTAGTTGAAAATGGTTGAGAGGTCATGGGTCATGTATGTTGTTGAGAGGTATGCGAGAGAAGAAAGGATAAAATCAAACCTGGTGTGGTTCAAGCAGAAAGCACTAGCTTTTAAAGTCAGAGTTAGAGTGTATGTGGTAATAGAAAGGATACTGGCTGCTTCTACTGAGGCTTATGGCTAACCTTTGTCTCATTTGACAGTGTGTCCTGCATGATCAGAACTTGGATGGGTGACAGTGATTCTCTGACAAAATCATGGACTTCATAAAAACAAGATTTTTGTTCTCAGCCAGTGTAAAAAGAATTATTGTCATGTCCATTTGAAATTCAAGAAATATTTTAATTTCCGTGTTTTCTGTTAAAACTCTGAGATCTGTGTAGAAGTCTGGGTAGCTCAGTTGGTATAGCACTCCTCTAAATTTCTGGAGGTCCCAGGTTCAAACCCAGACTGACCATGGATTGTTTCTCCTTTCTATTAAGTAAATCAAGTTTGGCAATGGTGTTTAAGGTCCCAGTCAAGATTCTACTTATATTGAGACTTTGCCAGCTATAAGCAAAGGTGCAGAAACGTTTGCCTGTGCATTGCGCTGAAGGCATTATACAGGATTATGTTCTACATGGTGTCATGCATACCATGACAGAAGTGACGGGACCTTGTTTATCTTGAGTTCCCATATGAAAGAACCTTGACTTCCATTTGGTAATGCTTGAGCTAAAGCAAAAGAATAGTCACTACCGATTTTCAAGTCTTCAGTCAGACCCGGGCAGGGATTGAACTCATAACCTTCCACTTACGGAGTGAGCACTCTACCAACTGAGCTACTACAGTGGTTGAACCTTTCTATTACAGTTTGGTGCCCAGTGTACCCTTAGAAGTGATGGACTGGCATTAGTTTAGTCTATATAAAGTCAATCCTTTAGAAGTTCCTTTACCCACTATATATTTTATGTAAAAAAATTTAAAAATAATTTTTCACATAAATGTCCACAATGGCTTGAATCTGTCATTTTTAGAATTTTTACAGCCAAAATAAAATTTTAGTGGAGGGTACAAATGGAACTCTTTCTGTCAATCCAAATAGGGATTTGAGTGAGATTTCCCAAATGTTACCGTGGGAAACTAAAAAATAACAGGACAGGAATGTACCATTTGGGTAGCTCAGTTGGTGGAGCGGTCTCCTATAGAGCAAGGTAGACCCTGATCATGGGTTCAATGATACAATCACTGACCTGACATTTCTTTCCTTTCTTAAGTTTCTGTTACACAAGTATTCGAAAAAAACAGTAGCATAATTTGTTATGGGCAAATGAAAAGTATGCTGTTATTCTCTTTTAAAACTATACATTTTATAGTGATAAGCACCATGCTACGTATTGAATTTTTCGTGATAAATGTCAATGGACTTCATCAATACTACCATGACAAGATAACACAAGTCAAGCAGTGTCAAGAGTTGAATGATCTCAGAAATTTATCGGGTCCCCGTCATTTGTCCAACTTCAAGTCTCCCTTTGTCATTTAGACAACAGAAAGCAATGATGCAAAATTGTGCTGATGTGCATAATTACTTAACGCACTTTGAAATAATTTCAAAGAAGACAATAAATAACTTTTTGGGTTTACCCACAGGCATTTGTTTCTATGAATGAAAAAAAAATCGAGAAATTACTATATAATAACACAAGGTGGTCATCTCTTTTTCAGGAGAATTACCACCAGTCCGCTTCAAACTGATTATTTCCATTTTTGCACGATAAAAATTCAAACAAACCTGGTACCGTTCGATTCAAAACACTTTTATCTTTACGGTAATACACATTTTTGTATCCCTCGATAACCCCTCGCTTGAATAATTGACATATTTCTCAGCTATTCCAACGACTACGACAAATATCACACTTCCACTATATTCACTTCCGGTCCGCTGCGCAGGGAATATGATGACCATATTTGATTGGTCGGTGAATAAATAGAATCACAAATCGAAAGTAGAAATTGTAAAACAGGTAAAACGACAAGAATGCAAGACGATATTGTTCAAAAGGCGGTAAATGGCCATTCCTTGTTAATTTTAGGCCAGAGTGGCACTGGAAAGAGTTTTGTTTGTAAAGAAATTGCCCGTAAACTTAAAGAAAAGTGTATAAATGTAAGGCTTACAGCCACTACAGGGATAGCATCCCTTAATATAGGGGGACAAACTGTTCATTCGTGGTGTGGTATTGGCGATGGTAGATATTCGAACGAAAATTTACTGGACAAAATTTCTAACAATGAACATTTTTTAATATATAAGAACAATATTTTAACAACAGACTGCTTAATCATTGATGAAATTTCTATGTTGTCAAAACGCTTATTCGAACAATTAGAATATATTTGCAGGAAAACAAGAAAAAGTGAGAAAATATTTGGGGGAATTCAGGTACTGGGGGTTGGTGATTTTTTTCAGTTAGCCCCAGTTCCTGACATCCTAAAGGATGACCCAGGAGAATATTGTTTTGTCTCGGATATTTTTAAAACCTATTTTATTCATAAATTTGTATTAACTGATGTCATGCGTCAAAATCAGCCAGACTTTATTAAGGCTGTGAATGATGTGTCGAGAGGAAATTTACCTGATGACACTCTTAATTTAATTAAGCGCTTGAGTCGTCCTTTACCACCTGGCGAGGAACCTATCCATCTATGTGCACGGAATTTTGATTGTTTTATTTTTAATGCTTGTAAATTAATGGAAATTGAAGGTGATGACCATGTGTTTCATTCAGTTGACGAGGGTGATACAAACAAACTTGAGAGAATGCCTGTTCCTAAAACACTGCACCTTAAGATTGGCTGTTCTATTCTACTGCTAAAAAATTTATCTGACAAACTTGTCAATGGGTTAAGAGGTACTGTGGTGAAAATTGACAAAACTAATAAAACTGTTGGTGTAAACTTCCAAAATAAAAACTTTGAAAGTACTTTATACACAGAGTTGAGAAAGGAAACATTTACTGTCTTCAGTACCACTGACAATAAAGTTGTAGCAACACGTAGACAATTGCCTCTGTGTTTGGCATTTGCCATTACAATCCATAAGTCTCAGGGGTTGACATTAAGTAGGTTAGAAGTTGATGCCAGTTGCATATTTGCAGCTGGTCAGTTTGGCGTGGCAATAGGTCGGGCAACAGAAAAAAAGGGTCTACGTATAATGGGCTTTAATCCATCTTGTGTCATAAAACACGAGAAAATTTTATATGACTTTTATGATGACTGTGTAAAGTGCCATAAGAATTTTTTTCAAGACACAACTTGTTGCAAAATTGACTTTGTTCCCAGTCAGACTGAAGAGAAAGCACATCCTGCAATTTCAATCTTTGAGGAGGGGGAGGAATTATCTGATTTTAGTGACACAGAAATTGAAGAAATTGATTTTTTGATGAGTAGTGATTCTGATGTTCTTGATCCAGAGGAACAGGTTCATAAAGTCATTAACATGAATGAAATCTGTAGTATTTTTTCTGGAGAGAAAGTTTCGCCAAGAGAAAAACTGGTAAGTTCTTATTTTAAATCATTAACTGAAAACAGAATCAATACTGTGGAAACTTTTTCAAATAAACTTTTTCACAAATTCAGTGATATTTTTCAAGCAACATGTGGAAATGTTAAAACAGTGTCAACAGATTCAAAGATATGGACAGCATTCTGTACAGAACTATACAACTTTTCTGTATCTGCAGAATACACTGCTCTTGTTCACTTGATATCTGATGGTGAGCCCTCAGATATCTATTATGAAATCTGTAGTAACATTTTTGATAAAGTGAAGTCTTTAGTAATAGAAAAACAGTCAGAACATTTAACTGTGTCAAAAGATACAACAGGAAAAGAAATTTCTGAATCTGTTAAGGGTAAGTTAAGATATATATTTGGACGTTGTGTTGCGAAATGTAGATATCATCATATGAAACATGCAAAAAACAACATGTACAATAAAAAAAGTAGAATTTCAGTTGGGAAAGCCTTTTTGAAAGTTAAAATGTTAGACTCGTTAACAACAAGTTATGCAGATTTGGAAAATAATTCGGAATATAAGGAATCCCTTTTCGAAACACAGCGTAAACAAAATCTCTCCCAAGGATTAACCAACATCATTGATTCTGCTTTTCTTTTTGTTCAAGCGATTGAAAAAGAGAGACTTTCTGTTCAAACTGAAAGCAATTTTAAATTTTTTAAATATGTCATTTTTTAATCACTGTCATTCTGTCCTCCTAGAAAATGAAACTCTTTTCAACAAATGGAGAATTTTGTTTCAGTCTTTTGAACAGTCTGATAAATATTTGTTTATTGATAAAGATAGTGCAGATCATTGTTTGCGAGAACTTTATTCTGACATTATTCAGAGATTTTGTCGTGTGGCTGACAATCAGTTTAGGAAAGATTTCATTCATAAAGTTGGTAAAATAAAAACTGATGCATTACGCAAAAGGGTTGATGTTAAGTCTACCCTTACATCAGAACTGAACATCAAAGCTTTCTGTAATGACAAGTCTGCCAACAAACTAAGTACACATCTGAAGTTAAAATCTTTCATATTTGACCATGGAATGTCATCTTTAAAAAACTTTACAAAGACAGATTTGATAAAATTAGTCAATGCATATGGAATTGAATTTTCTAAAAATGATGCAAAGGATTCATTAAAAAAAAAACTATGTCTTGTTATCCGCGAGTCAGACAGTATGCATTTCCCTCATTATCTGACAACTGAAAATCCAATTCCTGATACCATACCAGTACCTCCGCCATCTACTTCAGATTCACCAAAGGCCGGACCTTCTGTGGCATCTGCTGGTCCTTCTGTGGCATCTGTTAGTGTTTCACAACCACCTAATGCAAATCTGAAAAAGAGGAAAAAAAGGTCATCAAAATATTCATCTAAGAAAAAATCTGCAAAGAAAACACATGAAACTGAAACTATTTGCCCGTTATGTAATTCTGTATATAAAGATGGTGAAGATTGGATTGCTTGCGACCTTTGTGACCGGTGGTATGACAGAAAATGCATTCAAGTATCAGAGACTCAATGGAATGAAATAGAAGAGAGTGACTGGTTCTGTCCCGAGTGCTTGAAATAGGTACATATATACTGGTTTACAAAAATGTGTGCATGTCTAAAACACAAATCTAAGATATAAATATTATTATTATTCTAATTATGTTTAAAATTGACTAATGCACTCATTACCTAATTCATTAATTGCATTCATAATCAAATATAGTGACACAGCACATACATATAAAATAACACATACTCTATATCATCAAAGCTTTCATATCAAGCCTTAAAAGACTTACAAAGCATATTAAATGTTTAAAAATTTCCTAATACATATAATTTATAATTACCAAATTCATTAATTAATTCATGAACTGACTAATCTATTTATTCAATTGTTTAATTATTAATCAAAGAATTAATTATTAATTAAATTATCATTTAGATTATAATGAATGAATAACTATTTATTTCAAATGGTAATATAATTATAAAAAATAAAAAGAAAGTGCAATTATTTTATTCTTGTATAAATAAATTAAATTTGTTCATTATCTAATTTCTGATTTATTAACAACTTGATTCATAATAATTTCTGTATTTCTATTTTTTTTTTGAAAAAAAAGGTTTATTTATTTTGATATTTTATTTTATTTTATTGCATTTATTCATTATTTATTTTATTTTATTTTATTATATATTTATTATTTATTTTTATTTATTAATTTATACTTAATGGTATGTTTAAATTTACAGTGACCTTTAATGGTGGTCCAATAATAAATGAAATTTATTTATTTGATTTATCAAGTTATCTAATTTCTGATTTATTAACAACTGTAATTTCTGATTTATTAACAACTTTATTCATAATAATTTATGTATTTTTATTTCTTTTTGAAAAAAAAATTATTTTATTTTATTTTATTTTTTGTCTACTTATTTATTATTTACTTATTATTTATTTATTTATACTTACTGGTATGTTTAAATTTCTTTGATGGTGGTCCAATAGCAAATGGTTTTGCAGTTTCACCTCCAGCATTTGACTTTCTGGATGTTGTAGTTTGTCCCAATATTATACTGTTTATTCCAGTTCTATATTCATTATAATTTGGATTAGTATTGGCGCCATGATAAAGTGATCTTTCTTGACAGAAAACATTTTCGATTATGTCACTGTTAACTCTACTGGGGACCAGTTCAATATTCAGTTCATTTGTACATATTTCCACAAGAGAAATAAATCCGTAATACATATAGTCCAGGTCTTCTCTTGTTTCCATTGTCAACAAAGACTTGTATCTTTTGTTGGGCTCATTGTCACTGATTTCCTGTTTTTCCCAAGACTTAAACCAATTATATGACTCAGTGAGGCTGTTTAATCTTGGATCATTTCTGTCTTTTATGGGCCTTGAGTCAGTAAAAAATGATACAAAAAAACTGGTATATTTCAAAAACTCTAGCACTCCTATCATTTCAGCCTGACAAGTATCATTTAAGGTTGAAGAGTAACATCTCATTAAATGCAGCATATCATTATCAAGGACCTGAAATGCTAATTTGTTCCGCATTTTTTGAGCATTAGTTGGGAAAAGGTGTTCATCACTCAATTTATGATGGATTGGAAAAGTGTTTGTAGAGCGATCCCACTGGTAGGCATCAATCCACATTTTCCAAATGACAAAGTGCCCATCCACTGTAAGCAGTCTTTGGTGACTTTGTAGGAAACCACTACTTAATACACTGTTTCTAATCTTTTTGATAAGATGACATGGGTCCATCATGAATACTATTTTCTTGGTGGGATTTTTATAATATTTAGCAACCATCTTCATTGAGAGTGGATCAGATTTTGAAAAATGCATTTTTAAAAAAGCCCTGTTGTTGGCAGACCCATCCATACAGCAATATATGGGTTTGAACCCCCATTTAATCAATTCATCTATGCACATCCAAGTGGTAATAAATATTTCAGCTGGTGGGGCTTGAGTGTTAGGAAAATTTGCAAAAGGCCACCTGAATCCAGTAAGACCAGTGAAAACATACTGTTGAACATGATTAGCTAATTGACAGTCAGTTATTTCTCCATTATTTAATGCCTGCATTTTTCCAAGGTCTCCTCCAGTGAATGTTAACCCATATAATTCTGAACTTTGACCAGTGTGTATAATCTGGAGATCCTCCTGGATTGCCATCTCATCCAGTATAATACCCCCATAATAACCCTCAGGAATTGAAATTTGTCTCATTGATTCATTGTACATCCACTGCATCATATTTGGTACAATTCCAGGCTTCTGTTGAACAGCATGTTTGTAAACTTTAAGTAGTTGTTCAGATGGTAAGAGAAGCCATTTATTTAATGTTAGGTCTCTGTAAACAGCAGGATTTCTGTTGTATAAACTCAATGACATACAAATAATTTCTTTGTCCCAGCGCATACCTTTCTTATTGTTAATATTTGATGCTACTATTTGTGATTGCATAAGTGACAGCTGGTTGTCATGTAAATTAGGAGCTAAAATTTTAAGTTTTATTAAAATTTCATCTTTTGAAAGAGGTTTGGGTATTTTATTTTCCTTTTCACCAACTTTTTGTAATTTTTTTCTATTTCTTACAAATACTGTACATTTTTTACAGGTGGTAGAAGACTTCAGTTGCAGTTTCAAACACCGTATACAGTCTTTGTGTTTCAGTATATATGTTATGTTGTTGCCTGATTGCATTTGAACTTTAATACATTTAGAACTGTCACTTAAAGAATGTTCATCTTGTTTAAGGATTTCATAGCCTTGGCATGGTTGTAAAATAGACATACAGTGAAATAAGGCAGGTATTGATGAGTTGGTATATCTGATAGTGTCTGGAATATAATATTCTTTTAAGTCTATAGGGGTATGATCCATTTCAACAGACACTGAATTGCAAGCAGTAAGTTTCAAATAAAGTGTTGATGGTTGTCCGTTAAATCGAACTTCAGATAAATGACCAAATGTAACTGAGATGGAGTCTTTATGAAAGATAAACCAGTTAGGAGGTAACATTTTGTACACACTTTCAAATGGAATCTCTTTGTTACATACAGATGGTAGTATTGAAATATTTTTGTAACTTTGTAAAAGTTTCCCTGTGGTCTGACAGTGGACTGTTGATTTTTGTACATTTTTAAATAATACAGATATTAAATGTGCAACAAGGTTAACACTTATATGCTCATGATCCTTGTTTTGGATTATACTGTTTTCTTTCAATTGTTCATAAATTAAATGAAGAGATGTATTTCCAGTATTAAATGCAAGATGCTCTGATAACCTACAAAGTAAACAATGTTTTGCTTATATTAAGTATTTAAAGGGAGCCATTTTCATTCTTAAGAAAAAGTTTCTTTTTTATTTAAATTGAGCCATTTCATTCTTGAGCAAAATCTTATATTTTAACTTATTTTAAATTTTATTTCTCTTTTTTGTAAATATTGCTACTGAATTTTATGGTAAGCCAAATGGATTTTCATTCAATAAATAGAGATATCTGCATTTCAAATACAGATATCTACATTCATAATACAGATATCGACATTTGATATACTTAATAAAGATATATCTATTTCAAATATAGATATCTATATTAAACGAACATTCTAACCCTAAATAAATATATTTGAATTTCAAATACAGATATCTGTGTTACAAATGAAGATATATATATTTCAAATACAGCTATCTCTATTTAGTGACACTGAAATGCAAAAAAAGATATCTTTGTTTCAAATACAGATATCTTTATTTAGAAGGTGATGGGACTTTTTATATTTGATTATTAACTTTAGTTTCATATTTGATGTCGGTTAATAACTGCTCCCTCACCACCATTTTAGAGACCCATTAAAAAATTAGTTATTTGTTGATTTCAATTGGGGATCACTAAATTTTTTTTCACAGAATTCTGAATATGAAACTTTGACCACTAAAATGAAATTGTTACGACGTAAACGTTTAGCTACATAAGTACAGATATCTGCATTTGACTTTATTTAATCAATTAGGCCGCAGTGGCCGAGTGGTTAGGCAGGGCGCCAACAATCATGTGGTCTCTCAGCAATGAGGTCGCAGGTTCGAATCCGCACAGCGCGGCCTTATCTGAGAAAGGGTTTGTTCAGTTCCCTTACCGCAGGTCGGTGGTTCTACCTGGCGTCTCCTCGTGAAACCAGGGTCTTCCTCCACCATGGAAAACTGGACGCCTCGTATAAGTGAAATATTCTTGAGTAGGCGTAAAACACCTTACCCTATTTAATCAATGCATAAACATGAAATATAGATATCTCTATTTCAAATACAGAAATCTATATTTGAATTAGAGATATCTGTATTAAAGCATTAATTTTTGGAAAATGTAGATATCTGTATTTGAAAGAGATATCTTTATTTGAAATAAAGATATCTGTATTTAAATGTAGATAACTCCATTTTTTGAATAAAAACCCATTTGGTCTGCCATAGAATTGCATATCAACTAAATATATATTGACAATCAAAAATTTCTCGATAATTTTTTTTATTCATGAAACAAGTGCCTGTGAGAAATATGCACTCTCATGAACATATAGAACATAATAAACTTTGAACATTTTTTTTTTAATCTTTTTTTTTTTTTTACTGCATAAATGTTGTGCCAGTCCATAAATCTGATCCCCCCCCCCCCCGTACAAATGTAGGTACCGTCATTTTTTTTTTAACTCTATGCTGCATTCTCCATGTTTACAGAAACACAAATTTGACTAGGTACTAGTACCATAGAAAGCCTCATTTGGTACTATCTCCTTTATATATTTCCCCAAAACGTCAATATAATTGGCTGTATTACAAATTGAGAGTTCTCTCATTATACTTACCAAAAAGTAATTGCAAAATTATTTCTGCATTCACTCATTTTGAAAAGTATCAAAATTGTCCGTTTTAAATTTCCCACCAAATGTCAATTTGATTTCATCGGGAGTTATCGTTCTTATTTGGAAACCCTCTTGACTTGTCATGGCGTACATGTTGAGAACATAAATATAGTCAAAATAATAAAACACAGATTTTAAATTAAGATATGTATTATTTTGTTTGTGTAAAAATATAAATGTTAAAACTGTTATACGTTTATATTTTTTAAACAACTCATTTTATTTACTCAAAATAATATTAACTGCGGACCGGAAGTGAATATAGTGGAAGTGTGATATTTGTCGTAGTCGTTGGAATAGCTGAGAAATATGTCAATTATTCAAGCGAGGGGTTATCGAGGGATACAAAAATGTGTATTACCGTAAAGATAAAAGTGTTTTGAATCGAACGGTACCAGGTTTGTTTGAATTTTTATCGTGCAAAAATGGAAATAATCAGTTTGAAGCGGACTGGTGGTAATTCTCCTGAAAAAGAGATGACCACCTTGTGTTATTATATAGTAATTTCTCGATTTTTTTTTCATTCATAGAAACAAATGCCTGTGGGTTTACCTTATCTCGGAATCTGCAACCAGTAACCGGCGACTCTTCAGTTTTGGAGACCGACAGATCTTCCTGTCCTTGAAACTTCTTTCGATGCATGGAGCATCAATCGATTTCAAAATACTAGTATGTAACTACTGTTTCAGCTACAATTTAATCTATTCGATCTGGATTTTAAATATATATATTGACTGTCCAAGTTAACTTGATTTTTTAAGTCAACAACTGGAATATCTTCAAAAACTAATAGAGTTACAACTGAGGTATTGTAAACAGTCACCAGTTTCATGTTAAAATTTAAAAAAAAATATCCATATCATATGTAAAAAAAAACTCTATGGGTATTTTTTTTAATTGAATATGAAACGGGACCCTGTGGTATTGTAAGCGAAAAATTATTACACACATCAGTAGGACCAGTCAGACAAGCGTGTCCTTATCGCGACTGCAAAAATATTGTATAATGATCAGGGGAATAACTCTTCCAGGTAAATTTTACAAACCTCGTTACCAAGAGCTATCGATAACTGACCACTGGGTAACTGACAACGTGACATGGTCATTATGAGATTAAAATGGACTGATGACGGTAAAAATGATTCTAAGAGATATTCCAAGCAAAACAGTATATTAATTTAAATGTTAACATGAAGAGGAAAATATACAAGTCGAGAGAAAGAAAGTAGATGGTTATTTAAAAGTAGAAGATATACTGTTTGTTAGGCAAAAACAATGGGAATATATATTAAACGTTTTATCCTTATAATTTACACAAAACAGTAACTTGATCCAGTCATGAATCAAATTGCATAAAATACTATATGTGTGCGCAATACAAATATAAGTAAAATGCTAATACACATTTTAATAAGTGTGGTTATTCATGATGCACTGCACCCATCCATCCCAATGCTAATGTTAACTATCTTATCAATTTCATTAAACAAATATTTAATTGGTAAATGCAAATAAATAAATAAATAATAAAATAATAAATAAAATTTTGAATAATATTTTGGCCCATTATCAGAAAAATATTTATTATTTATATCAATAGAATACATTTTTGCATCAGAAAATTTCTCATATTGCAATAAAAAACATAAATATGTATAAAATCACTTTTACAAAGTTCACATAATCCATGATGTCTTGGTTTTCTGGTATAATCTTCCCACGGCAAACTTCAATAGGTAGTTTCTGATTACTATAAATTCACAATAAATTAAAGTGGGATCTCACATACCAGTAATTAAAAGATTATCAATAAACATCCTGTTTATTAGTAGACCTTTATCACCTGTAATCAGAAGAACTTACCGTCCAATTTGCAAAAATGATTGACACGTGTGTGTATAAATCATTAGATATGAAGTCTCTATGATACCCGGTAAATGTTATTTCTGTAATTTTGAAAAGATATATTTGACCAAATTAATAAGATAAATCCAACAAATTAAGAAGATTAATTTGGATGGATATACTACTGATGGACCGACTTACTGGCCAAATGAAATTAATTTTGAAATTTTAAAATTATTAAAATATATACTTTTTTCTTATTTGACTAAATTAATAATTTATAATTATTTTTATTGTCTTAAGAGATTATTTCACTTTTATTCTCCTCACTTTTCTCGTTATATTTATTTGAAAAAAAATCCAGAACATTTATGAAGCTGACTGACAAATCTGTCTTTAATTTTTAATTTTTTAAAACTTTTAATAGTATATTCAAAGGTCGAGAGTATATCACCTTTTGTTTGGTTATTATTATTAAGGCGCCCAAACAAAGTTTGGCGACTTATTGTTTTTGCACCGTTTCTTTTATTATTATTATTATTATTATTATTATTATTATTATTATTTTTATTATTATTCTTCCTCTTCTTCTTCTTCCGGCCATGAACTTGTCCAACCAATTTCTCGAAGACCGTTGGTCCAATCTTAACCAAACTTCACAGGAAGGTTGATCCCATCTCCTTCCCCAGAGGCCGAGGTAAAATGTCCATGGGGTAATTAGGGGAGGGGCAGGAGGGCGGGGTCTTAAAAACAATAATGCTCAGTTTTGCTATTTATACTATATTTTGTACTATAAAACCATATATATTCATGATCAGTGTCTCAAGATGTACAAGTCTGTATCACAAGATTTTCCCGGGGGTATCAGGGACGGTGGGGATGGGCGGGGCAGTGTGCTAACTTTTAAAGGGTTAAGATCCCCACCCATAAACTATATATTTTCTGGTTCTGCATGAAAAGTTGAATTGAGTGATACTAAAGAAAGTCCTATGGGGTCATTCCTGATGGAGGGTGGGGATGGGCGGGGCTTGGTACTAACTTTTAAATGGTTGATATCCCATCCTGAAAATATATATTTTCCAGTTCTGTTTTCAAAGTTGAATAGAGTGATACTGAGAAATGCCCATGGCGTTTTCCAGAGGAGGAAGGGGACAGGCGGGGCTGGGTACTAACTTTTGATCAGTTGAGATCCCCACTCCTAACATATATATTCTCTTATTCTTTATGAAAAGTTGAATAGATTGATACTTAAGTAAACCCATATGGTCATTCAATAGGAGGGTGGGGACAGGTAGGTCTAGGTACTAACTTTGAGATCCCCACCCTCAAACTATAGTTTTCTTCGTGGGATGGTTTGCTATCGTTTTGTTTAAGAATTAAAACCATAAGCATGAATTTTCATTGTCAAGGATACTTAAGTAATCACTGATCCATGTCTAAAAGCTCTCAAGCTAAATATGTTTTATAAGCAGCACCAATGGTCAGTTATCCTTGGGGCATGATTTATGATTCAATTCGATAGAGTAGCTGCATTTAGTTATCAATATGACATTACATGGGTAAATGCTTGGATTAATTTAAAATCAACACATCTTGGCTAATCAAAACAACAGGTTGTGATATTGGGTATAGGCGATTCAATCACAACTTTGGCCTATTGTTTGAATTTCAACCAATTGGATTCATGTACTACTTCTATATATAAAATCAAATCTTAAAATGAAAAGAATAATACAAGTTTAAAATTTCTAATAATCCATGTTGGGATTAAAATAAGTGTTACTATTTGATTAGGGATTTTTAAGTTTGGAAACCTGGTATTTGATAAAAAAAAGTTCACTAAGTACATGTTTACAATAATGTAATACCATGTAAATGAAAAAATGATATATTTTGTAATTATGCAAAGTGATCATATTTTTGTTGTCCTTTTAAAAATGGCAAAAAGTAATTTGGTTTCCCTGCAGTTTTTTAGTGATGTAGATCGTAATTAAAGGTTTAAAATTTTCAAAATGGCAGCCGTTGCCATGGACATGGAAAAAAGCGGCAAAAGTACAAGTCCTCCTAGTATGAGTTCTAAGTAGAGGGTTTGATTTTTATTCAGTTGGGCGCCTTATTTGTAATGGTGCATCCATCATTACATTAATACTCGTTATTACTACTATTATTATATTTTTTTTTACCGTTTTTTACTTACGGGCAAGTCGGTGTAACTTGTACCGGAATATTGGTGGGGAAAATAAAACTTTTATACTTGGTGCGGTGTCGGCCATATTGGATATTTCTTCACTAGATATTCACAAATTCCCCTATTTTTAAATAAAATTGGAAGTAATTTGCCGTCAAAACCAACATTTGATTTTTATGTTTTTACCTTTATCAAAGTGTGCTCTAACACTTTAGATGTGGTCATTTTTGAAAAAAAAATCAAATTAGCGTGAAAAAACAGCCTATAACTAAAGGTCTTCCACCACATTTTTCAAAAATTAAACAAGAATATTAAGAGATAGTGCCGAAATAACTGCTATATTTTTAACTTAAAATGGAAGTAATTTCCCGACGTCCTAAAATTTTACAAAAAATACTGAAATAACCGGAATTTAATAAGGAACTCAAATAGATGTGGTCATTTTTTGTATCGTTTTTGGTTTCTTTTTAACGAAACAAAAACTGTACACCTGTTCTATATTTCTATGTACCGATCGTAAGACACTGAGCCGTAGATCGTTACACAGGTGAAGTACGACAATGTACATAATAGTTGCCTATGGGACCGTCACAGGCACTTGTTTCTGATATTAAAAAAATAACCATACTATCTATATAGAGTGGTTTTTTTAATATCAGAAACAAGTGTCTGTGATCGGGACAATAAAATCTTTGCCACTTACGTGAAATACACAACTGTTGTCAAGGAAAGCTGCTCAAAGTTTTAAAAATTACATGTTATCAGTGTTTTCTCTACATTTTGACATCTACATTACCGTATAGAATTATCATAATAAATTTCCAACCTATCTCTATAATCATTTTCGTGCTTTCATAAGTCTTTCACCAGAGACCTGCATTTCTGCATTCTTCAAACCAGAGATGTACTTCTCCCCAAGTCCAACAGTTGTCTTTGATCTTTTTATCAGGGTTTGCATCTCTTTCTCTTACCTGGTGGTGTCCATCACATTGCTACCATGGGATCGATTCAGGGTTGATTCGGCAAACATGTCCTACCCATTTCCATTTCCTTCTCAGTTTGGTTGCTTTGGATAGAGGCGTGGTGTAAATTTAACTTGTCCTCTCGGAAAGTTCCTTCACGGTTGTAGATGGTTTGTAGCCAAAGGATTCACAGAATCCGACGTAGAGATTTAGTCTGTAAGAGATCTAGCTTGTTGATGAAGGCATTGCATGGTGGTGTTCCATTTTTGCTTCCGGATAAAGTACTCCTAAAGCGTTGATCTTAAGTTTGTTTTTTTTTATCATTTTTGCAGATGTTATTTAAATCAGTAAAGCGGACAACGTTTTGTTTTTCACTTCCTCGATGTTAGGTGGTCCTATGCTGATAGCAAACACGTTTTCAGCCGGTGTTATATCTGTCCAGCATTTTAAAACTCCTTCTTTTGACAGGATGTTACCATTTTGTTCTTTGATAGTTATGTTTGTTGTGCGGAAATTTTATGCCAACCCTGAGGGTCTTTGTCAAACGATAAAGGATTTGTTTGGTTTGCTTTTATGTTGAGAAGGTTTATCCATGGCCGTAACTAGGGCTTGGTTGTATGTGAGGCAGAAATTTGACGGCCAAAGGCGCATATACGCGCCATAGGCGCGTTTCTCTAGGGGGTCCGGGGGCATCCCCCCCCCCAAAAAAAAAATAAAAAATTTTAAACTTTAAGCCAAATTCCTGCATTTTTCTGGTATTTCAAAGGCTAAAAGATGTTTACTCAATTCATGTATTTTGGTATCAAAATGGGGTTGTAACTGAAAATAAAATATTTGATAGTCCCAAAGTCATAGAAGCCCGGTATAAAAAAGAAAGGGAATGATCTGAAAAATAGATCAAGTTGATAAAGCTTCAAGTGTAATGCCAAAGTTTGAGCTAGCATCTCCGGATGTATTGGATATGTTCATCTAGTCAGTTGTGGTGAAATTCTTCAATGAGGCACCGAAGTGCCGCCTACCAAAAGTGACTTAACGCCCTCTATAAAAATAAATTCTGTGAATGGTGTAGTTAAACATCATATGTTGCATTTAAATCTTGAAATAAAATTGATGAATCGATGAAATAAGCTTATTCCAAAAACATACCATTTTTACATTAATTTCTATCTCTATTGGGTACCTTCCAAGTTCACCATATACCATATAATTTGGAGTACTATTTCTTAATCTCAAAATTTTCTTACAAAACTGCACATGTAATTTTTCAATAATTTTGACATTTTACATGACACTAAATCGGACACACTGATCGAGTCGGCTAATCTATTCATCAATGTCAAAAGCAAGTGGGATTTTTCTAATTCCAGTACTGTCCCACTTCTTAAGGACTTTTTCAGGACAAACGTTTCCAATAACATCATCACGATGAATATGTAACAGTGACAGGCTACAGAACCGAGTTCCAGTCATTGTTGATCTATATGAGTAAAAGTTTGACTATAATGTGAATATTCGGAACTGCGTAGCATGCCATAAATTATTACGTAAAAACCATTTTGTGGCGATAATAAAACGCCTTAAATTGGCTATTCATAATGTGAAAAACATCTCAAGTTTTTTTTTTTTTTTTTTTTTTTTTTTTGTTATTGTCTGTTTCCCATAAAATCTTAAATCGGTTTTTAAAAAATCGGCAGAATTCTAGGTGAGGCAACTGCCTCACTTGCCTCAATGGTAGTTACGGCCATGTTATCATTTCTTCTATAATGAAGTTGATATAAAACCGGTTAGTTAGAAGTTAAAGAAACCTCAAGTGTACCGATTGTCTTTAACTGTGGTTATAACAATTTAAAGAACGACGTTTAAAATAGGCCACGAGGCCCTGGGCGCTCACCTGAAAATAATTTACATTTATTTTGCTCAATTTTGGAATAATATAACCTATAAAGAGGGCTAATAACAAAGTTCTTCAATTGTTTGAACCAATGCCTTACTTATTGGCCTGGCTTATGTGAAGAAGATAGTTTCTTGCAAGTTTGATGAAGGATATCTAATAATTTCTATTTTTATAAGGCGTTTCCATCCTTTGGTATAGTAAAAATGAACATGGCCTAGCTTTTGTCTAGTCGGTCATTCTAGGTTAGTTTGAAGAAGACTGAGAACGAAATGTGACAACATGTACTATTGTAGAAACAAGGGTTTTCGGTGACTTCCTAGTGGTCCAAATATTAGACCAACATAACCAGAAAGGGTATACTTGATCTAGCTTTTGTGAAGAGGATCATTTTGAGCAAATTTGAAGACGATTGGTTGAAATAATGACTTATTGACCCAAAATGGCCTATACACAAACTTTACCACGTTTTTGTCAAGAGGATCATTCTGAGCAAGTTTGAAGATAATTAAACTGATTTTGCGACTTTACAAATGTCAAAAACGTCTTGCTATAATATGATCTAATGACCTACATATTAACCAAACACAACCCATACACCAACCTGACTAGTTTTTTGGACAAGATGATCACACTGAACAAGTTTTAATACGATTGGAGAAAAATTAAGGCCTCTGGTGCGTTAACAGTATTTTAATTTCTATTTTTGACACAATGATATACTAATTGACCAAACATGACCTATGTACAAGAACTTGAAGCAGAACTGTGAATCGAAGAGGATCATTCTAAGAAAGTTTGATGAAGATTGGACTAAAATTGGGGTCTCAAGAGCGTCAAAAAGGTTTTACGACTTGACCTAGTGACCTACTTATTGACCTATAGCTAGTTCAGCTGAAAACACAGGGGTTATTAAAATTTGATTTCAAGGGATCTTCCATATTTTTTACATTCTACACATTCTACAAATTTTCAACTTCAAATAACTTTATCCTTTTATTTAACTTGTCAGTTTCAAATTTTTTACTTTGCTTCTGGATTGTGATTCAGACATGGATTAGTATGTTTATTTTTTTTATTTATTTCACTGTATCTGTGTTGTGTATTTTTTACAAACCATCGATCACTTCAGATGATTGTGTCTAGTGATTTTAGTTTTGTTGGGACTTATCTTTACCAGTGTACAGACACAACGAAGAGTATAGAATGTTGTTTGATTTGGTTGAGTTTGAACTAAAAATGTTTTTCTGCGACTCCTATTTTGCATCATGCTCAGTTGATAAATACATGTAGTTATCATGAAATGCCACACCTTGACCAGATGTCCATTACTAAATAGACTATTCTGTCCTTATATGCAAGTTTCTAGCAATCATTAATGTCCTGACAAGACAAAAAATAGAGACCCAGAAGGGCATGTAATGCTCAACTATTTTAGCAAAATCTGTCCTCATTTGCATAATTTGCTAAAAATGGATCAATGAAAAACTTTCTAGATTTCAAATTTGAAGAAAATCGGTAAATAAATTGAATCCACAATGGCCATTTTAGTGATTTTATTATTTATAGTAACAACGACAATCTTGGATTTCATATGGCTTTGCCTTGTACAGCTGTTGTACAAACTTTGATATGCCATGCCTAGGGACAGTCATCTAAGGTTTCAGACATTATGGGAGAAGATTTTCAAAGAATTGGCTAAAACATTGACATCATTTGCATAATTTAATAAAATTGGGTAAAAAATTGCTATAAAATACAAAATATGATGATGCAACATGAAATGGACATATAGAGACTGAGAACTGTCAATCAAAATCACCTGTTAGAAGATATTGAGATGAAATCGACATTTCGGCACATTTCTGTTGACCTGTCAATCAAGTCAGGAAACTGACACAGGCACGTGCCAGGTGTTGAAAACCCAAACTTTGCTTTTTGTCACATTTTAACGCCGAAAATTTTAATGGGGCTCCCTATGGGGGCTAAATTTTATAGTTTTTAATATTCTAAAAATGAGAATTTTTATCAAAAAATATTTTTAGATTATTGTTAGAATATTTTGCAATATGTAAATGTAATATTTTTTGATTTGTAATCAATTATTAAAATGTGTTAACTGTTTTTAAAAATAACCATTATTCCTCCATATTTTTCCCCTTTGGGGTTCCCCCTGGATATGAAAAGGGTTGGCAGCACACAGGTGAAATGAAAAAGTTGACCAGCATCTCTGAAGAAAATGTGGTAAGGGAATGACATTTTAACTTTTAAAAAAAAAATTATTCCTTAAATCATGAATTTATTCAGTACTCAATTTGGTTAAATTTACCAATAGATATATGCTTCCAGTAAGCAGGTAAGCAATGATGGCAAAAGTAGAAGCCAAAAAAGGCCTGCAATGCTCAACTGGCAAAATTTGACCTCATTGGGTCAATGAAAAATTTCTTAGAAAAACCTGTTATAAGTTGAATGGCCGAGCAACTACTTTCTATATTTCAAATTTGAAGAAAATCGTTGGAAATTGAATCCACAATGCCTATTTTAGTGGACAATTGCATGAATGCATCATGGCCATTTTAGTGATTTTGCTATTTGTAGTACATTTTGTAACAGTGGCCATCTTGGATTTCGTACAGGGTCACCTTGTATAAACTCTGATCTACCCCACCTAGGGACCTTCCATACCAAATTTGGTTTCAATTGGTCCATTGGTTTTAGAGGAGAAGATCAGAGTTTACGCATGGAAGCATGCATACTTCACCATGCCTTAAGCTCGGGTGGCTATAGTATAGCCAAATACCCCTGTAACAGTTTGTTGTTACATTACAGCATTCAAACAATACTGGCAATGTAAAGATCATTCATCCTAATGCACGCCTTTTTAACCTCAATCTCTGTATGCGAAAGATCTAAGTATAGTTATTCCATGTTTACAATTCTTTTTCAACTGTCTGAAAAATATTGACGTATGGGTATTTTAACAATCAACACTTTTAATGCAGTGAACTACACAAGACATTTTAATTTATGGTTCATTTATCTGAATTTATAATTCAACTAAAAATTAATCATCAGATGCCAGATAAAATATATTAATGGTCTCTAATTTGTGAACCACTGTGGTAGCTGAGTTGGTAGAGTGCTTGCTGCATAAGTGAGAGGTTGTGGGTTGGAGCCCCGACTGAGTCTGACCCAAGATTTGAAAGTGGGTAGCGACTGTTCTTTCACCATGCACTCGGCATTACAAAATGAAAGCCAATGTTCTTTCAGATGGGAACTTAAAATAAACGAGGTCCCTTGTCACGGTGGGCTTGGCACGATAAAGAACCCTGCTGTATAATGCGATCAGCACAACGCACAGGTAAAATGTCTGCACCCTTGCCTATAGCTGGTGACATCTTGCTATAAGTGAAATATTATTGACTGGGACATTAAAACAATTACTCAACCCAACTTTAACAGTTAATGTAATGTACTACACAAGGCATTTTAATTCATGGTTCTTTTATCTTAATTCACTATAACTTAAAATGCCTTGTTCCACACACACAATTGAGTGCCAGATAAAAAATACTTATGACCTCTATTTGTAAACTATGTATTGTACTCATTAAGTGATGTTGATAATCATGATAATATAAACAACATACTACTTCAAGATGTATACTGAAATATTTATTTTTAAATATAAAACCAGCAAAATGTCGCTCAGATAAAACTTTTGATTTTAAATCATTATAAAAACAGCAATTAAATTACTTAAGACAGTAACCTTATCAATTTCTGAGGTGGTTAATTAAAACTGTAATTTAAATTTACAAATTATCTTTGGACAATGCATTCGTAAATTTGGCAATGAATAGACGAACATAAAGATAAAAAATGTACTAGTACTACTGCAACTGTCCACCTTACCCAATCCCCCTCCCGCCAATTGTTGTAGAGGCATTGTATCAAGAAACACTGATCCAAATGATTCCATCTGTGATGGTCATTGGCAAGAGACTGGGTTCTGGCAAAATTTTTCCCTGTCTACTCTGCAATGGTGTTTGTCAATCTCATTTTTTGTTTTCCTTGTCGTCTTTTCCCCTACACAGTACCCTGCTACTACATGCCCATAATAAAAACAGGTGGAAACTTAAGAAACTTAAAATGTTAATCTCAATGAAAAAAATACATGTTTGTGTCATGTATGTGCCCGGTGGTACAAACAAGGTCATCAGATTTTTAACTTAATCCTGAAATCTGTAAACTTGAAAGTCTGATTAGATTTTGGTTTTATTGATCAGCATTGATAACCAAAATTGGAATAATTTTGTAAATGGGTTCTGTGTAGTAAACATTAGATGCCCTTTTGATCAAAATTTTTATTGTACTTAGTCAAGGGCGTAGCTGAGCATACACACATACGACCGAGCGCAAGTTATTTTTGTCAAATATCTTATTTAAAAATGTTAAAAATAATTATATGACAGCTATATTTTAAAACTTGAAAGCAATACAAAATTTAACCCTCGAAACTGAAACTATTATAATGAACAAGACGATTTATGCATATGAATCAATGTATAATTCAGTGGTGGTTTGAATTTTGTTTGAAGTTTAGTCGAAAAAATTTGCAGATAAGGGTCGAAATTCATGGAAAACACACCATTTTTGTTGTATTTTTTCAAAATTTCCTGGGGAAGCATGCCCCCATACCACCTAGAAAAACGGCGCATTTTTCATGTTTACAGTGTGTAATTTACCAACATGCTCAGCTACGCCCCTGTTAGTACATATTTTCTTTACAACAAACCATCAGGATTCAATATAGAACATTGTAAGTCTTTTCTTAAAAACAGACGCATTAAAAGAATGTTGTCTGAAGTTATAAATTGCAATTTTAGTAATGTCATTAAGAAGTGACATTGTAAAAAATGGCCAGTCAAGATGTCAGTGAAAACCGTACCCGTCATGGTAGTTTTTTTTTCTAAATTGGTCAACCACAATGTCATTAAGAAATGTCACTATAGAATTTTTTTAATTGGTCAACCACAATGTCATTTTCTTTATAAGAAGGAAGACATGTGAAATATAATGCCATATACCACTTTGTAATCTGTATGATTATAACTTAAATTAAAATTTAAAAAAAACAAAAAAACATTGAACATTAAAAATACACAAACCTTGCTCCCTACACAAATAATGGATTATACAAAATAGCGTGTAATATAAACTCTAAATAAAGCAGAGGTTTTGTCAATTTGACATACGGTAGCTTCATATAATATATGTATCATGTTACCGGTAACCTAAAATTAAATAAAAGACATTGAACGTAAAAAAAATACAACCTACTCCCTATACAAATAACAAATTATAAAAACATTATAATAAAAACATAATAAAATCTAACTAAAGCAAAGATTACTGTTAATATGTTATACATGTAACAGCATCATATACTGAATATTAAAATATGTATCATAGTACAATGAACTTAGGCAAACAACTTTGACCTGTCCCCTTAACCTTTATATGAATGTATTATAGACATGTATATTTATGTATTGTGACCACATCATCATGAAAAACACTAATTTCAAAAACATATCCTTATGTAGAATCAATGATTGAAAGGTTAAGATGGTAAATAAAATATTGGCGGATGTTATTACCACATATTTTTTATACCCGCATAACCGTATGCATGTAACTTCATACATCGAGTGAATAGGATTAAATAGTCCAATTTTAAATTGCAACAAAATTTTATTGATATTTTTTCAAAAAGTTGCGGTCTAAATGATTAATTAACAATCTTTGCTCGTGATGAACAGCAAAAAACGATCCGACCGTATGACGAAAACAAAATGGCGGACCTAAAACCATATTTGTGTTTTTTATCAAAATAATCTATTTGACCAACATATGACAAGTTTCTATTAAATATACTTTAATTATCACTAAATTGTGTATTTATAGCCAATCATAAAGTTATAAAGCCCGTGTACATGTATACTATAAAATATGGGTATAAAAAATACATGGTAATAACACATTTGTTATTGACACGTACAGGGCAATAACCATTTCGTAAAATATTTACCTAAACTTGTGAGCTATAGGTGTAAGTGTGTGTATTGTGTACGTATCATGGACTACTAATCTTAACACTAGCCATGTATTAGGTGGATCATCTATAAGAATATTCCTCATAAAAGGTCAAGTAGACAGGTCAATGTTGTTTGCCTTTACAAAACTGAATAAATTTCAGAATCACAACACTAATATATATGTATGTAAGATGACTTGCTGTAAACTTAATGAATTTATATTTTTGGTATGTTTTTAGATTTCAGACAATTTTTCAAGTACCACCAAAATGATAAAATACCAGTAATTTGATAAAAAGAATGATGTCAAACTTTTCACAGTAAAGCCTTATATTCAACTAAACAAATACTAGCATTTGGTACTAAACAAAATAACAAAATATTTCTCAGTTGTTGAATTACACAATTTTACCAGTAATAATATTTAAAATTTTAATAAGTATAAATCATTTGGTTATCTATGTATCACATTATAATCGGTGATTTATGTGTATCAATAATGTATCTTTCTAAATACTCTCTCTCTCTCTCTCTCTCTCTCGTTGCACACACACACACACACACACACACACACACACACACACACACTCTAGGTTACCAGTACTTGGTGCTACATGTACTGGTACTCTCTCTGAAAAAATTTGGTACGATAGACTAGAATGTGCACAAAGAGACAATGACATTCCAAATTATCACAGACTGAATTAAGGACACCTTTATTAAAAGACTAGGATCCCTCTTTAAAGGCATTTTTTCCAAACCATTTGGAAAATTTCTTGGTGACTCATAATAAGGTAAAACTATTTCAACACATCAATAAAAATCAAATACATGTACCATCAAAACACCAGTACTAAAACATGTCCTGAAATTATCACATGAAAACCATATTGAAAATGTGTTTCACTTTCAGTCTAAATTATTTCAAAATGTTTTGTTTTTATCATTTTTTTTTACAAGTAAATGTATAATGTCATAATTTATTTCACACCCTCAACATACATGTATATTTCACACACAAATGGCAAAACCTCATTTGAAGGCCCTCTGATAATTTTACCACCATGCTTATCACAGCATGGCGCCTTATGTCGCAGTGGGGATGAAGAGAATAAGTAAAAAAATAATAATAATTTCTTTGTAAAACTCTTTAATTTCTAGTCAAATACATTTACATGTATATGTCCCAAAATTTGACTGAACAAAATGAATCAAGAATCACTAGATTTTCCAAGTGGGAACTATGTGTTGGAGTTAGTGGGTAATAGTGTTTACCGTCCCAGTCAAGAATATTTCACTTATATCAAGATGTTGCCAGCTGTAGGCAAAGGTGCGGAAATTTTGCCTGTGTGTTGTATTGATGTCCTTATAAGCAGTGTTCTTTATCATGCCAAGCCTACAGTGACACAGGACCTCATTTATTTTATGTTCCTATCAAAAAGAATCATGATTTTCATTTCATAATGCAGATCGAGTGCTTGGCGTAAGAACACAGTCACTACCCACTTTCAAGTCTTGGATCATACTCGGTACGGGTTTTATGTGTGTTGGATTCTTTCCTGAGAACACTTTGCTAGCATTCTTATCATCACATTATTTTTGAGTCCAAAAATTCTTTTTCCCATATAATTTTTAATAAGACTCCCTCCTACCATTTAAAGCTAAATCCATTTATAAAGCCAAAATTTGACTGAACAATGTCTATTTGAGAATTATGTGTTGAAAGCAAACCTTATGGGGTATTTGTCATGTAATGTGTTGGTGTCATGTAATGTGTAAGTAAACCTCATAAAATACAGGCATTAAGATTAAGATAGACCCAGTAGCCCATGCCCCCCCCCCCCCCCCCCCCCCCCAAGTTTTAAAGATTTTTGCTGTGTATTGCTATTGCAACTTCTGTTCAAAAGTGAGCTGGGCCCCTAACTCCAAATAGTTAAGCTTATTTCCTGAAATATACATGTTATATATTGTTTGATTTATACAGAAATAACTTCGGTGGAACAGCACATACACACATGTGCATAGTCTGCATACATAAAACATAAAATATATACTGGATCACTGCAGAACTTTTATAACTCGAGTGTGATTCTCTGGATTAATTATCATAATGGATAACTTTTTTTTCCATAGGGAAATTTTTTCACCATTTCATCAAATCCATTAATTTAAATAAACAGGTTTGCCAATGTTTCCCAAAAATAAACAGGTTTGCCAATGTTTCCCAACTTTTGTGTGGAACAAGTACAGTCAAACCCATCTAATAAGGCCATCAAAGAGGACTGTAGTAATTTTATCCCTAGGGTATTTTTTTCACCATTTCATCAAATCCATTGATTCAAACAAACAAGTTTGCCAATGTACCCCAAACTTATGTGAAAAGCAATTATTTCAAATATATAATGGAATCACATCAGTTGATAGTTTTTGCAAAAAACAATTTTTATTCCAGGATTTTGTAATGTAACTGCATGTTTTCCAAAATGTTTCGCTCGAACGTCAAGGGGTATTGATCATTTGGCACACTGGCAAACCATATTGAAAACTCAATGGGGTTGGCCACTGTACCAAGTGATCAATACTTGGAAAACATTAAAGTCACAAATTCCCGCAATAATGTGATTTTTACGAGAAACGTCATCTTAAGATGGTATGACATGATATATTAGTGAACCATATTAAAACTTAATTCTAATATACTCTTGAGTTATTCCAGTTCCACAGTATGTAAATTGTAAAACTGTAAACATATAAAATAGACTTGAATAGTACAGTATAAAATGTATTTGATTGACTTGTATATACTACAATGATATGACACACTGATATGATTGATATGACAGACCAGGCTTGTTACAAAAAAATAATGAATTATTTGTCATGTGAAGTTATATCATGTATATGGTTTCCATTGGTTGGGAAAAACATTAATGTGTTCATTTTCCAAAATTATTTCAGTTTTATAACCCTGATGAGGCACAGAAAATGTGTTTCTGCAAATTGATTTAGAAAATTTAGAGTTGGTAGATAGGCAATTTTTTTTTTAATTGACCATATGGGGCAGTGCTAGTCAAAATATTGTCATAAAAAACTCCTGGGGAGGCATAAAAATTAAGGGTTGGCCAGGTTATCGAGAACACTTTTAATTTTTAGACCTTAAGTGCAAACTTGATGTAAAAATATCAAGGTAAAGTAATTGTAGACTTAAACAGGTGATTCAAAGTCTTATGTGTTAAAAATGGTTAGGGTAATTAAGTTTCCTAAACTTTTTTTTTTTTGATTTTAAAACATTAAATAGATAATTCAAAAAGAAAATTTCAGTAACTTAATTTTTTTACAAAAATTAAGTTTACCTCATTAATTATAAAGTAAAACCATCACAACCACAAAATTTAACATTAAAATGAACAACAAAAACATTAAGCAAATTTGGCAAATGGTATATGAAAAAAATGACAAATACATAACCATACAACTGGTATGTATCAAATCAATTACTCATTGTCATGGAAGACCAAGAGTCTTGGAAATCAGGGAATTTTTCTGTCCATTGTATTTAGCATGAATTTGTCAGTGTAGGAAGATGTGAAAATGAAATTTTTCACAAATATCATATTTTAATTTATATCTCAATATTCCCAGTAATTCGCTTGCATATGTACCATGTGTACGGACCATCAATATGATGACATGAAAACAAGAGTATGCAGATATGTTGAATTGACAATTTTCATAAAAATTTACTGAAGAAAATATTTCCCAGTTTGCAGTAATCCTTAAGGAAAAATTGCACTTCAATATACATATAGATGTGTTTTACAAATTTTTCATGTGTAATAATTTGGTATAAATGTATAAATATATATTAAAATTCTACATTTGGTCCACATAAAACAATCACAATTATAAACATCATGTGTACTACAAGAAGTTATCAAAAGCTACTTTTATCACTGTCGACCTTGGTTAAAAAACTTCCATTTTAAAACTTAAACCAAAATATGAAATTTTTGGCACAATATGGCAAAATATCAATTTCTACACTACTATAGTATGTCAGAGATATTTTAATTTGGCAGAGTATTTGTAAACATGGAAGAGTCTATAAAATATAAATAGGGATCATATATAAAGGCGGTTTTGTCAAATGAACACATGAAGGTGTCAATATACATATAAGATAAACACAGTTTTAATACCTATTTGTGTAGATTAGACTTGCCCATGCTTATAAACACTCTGCCAAAAAAATCGCAAATGGACCATTGTACTACTACTTATGGACACATCACAGTTGCCTAAAGCTGATTTTTTTATCTTTCTTTATATTCTTAGAGGTATAAAATATCACATAATGCAAAAATATATGTTAAGCTTTTCCTTTTTTCCACATTTATATATGTACATTGTATATATAAAACACAGTGCATTTTGTACACAAATTATGAAAACATATCAGAGATTAAAACAATAACAGTAACATTGTCAAAGAAATATTTGCTGTGATTCAACATGAGAACTTTTATGTACACTATACTACTGTAAACATATTTAAATTTGCGTGTATCTATTTTCGCTGTATAGGAAATTAAGACATATCCACAAAGTTAAATTTTCACGTCTTTAAAATATGAACTATTATAGCACATTAAGCATTATATAATTTTCACTCTGTATTAATTTTCGTGCAAAACAAATAAATCGCCAAATGAGCGAAAATACTTACACTGCGAAAATAAATACCTTTTCTGATGCTGACAGTAAGCTTGGTTGCTAAGGTTTCCTTGTGTGTATAATGTACATGTTTACCTTTCAAGTTTGGCTATTAATTGATTACAACATTGCTTACCAGTACATGTAAAGGCTGGTAGCGCAATTTTATCATATTACAAAATCATAATGCAATATGTTACTGTGTTATTTGGTTTTTTTTTAATTCAGTGCACAAAATGGCTGAAAAATGTCAACTTTGTTGAACTATGCTGATGGCACAGAACCATTTCTTGACAGGAAACATAAAAGAAAATGTAAACTTTGCAACACTGAGGTTCACGATTTTTACTTGCTGTTTGCTCTCCAAAAGGGAAGTGAAGTAAAGCCTATTTACACATATTAAATTAAGTATATGTATATTGGTTAATTGGTTTACGTTGTTCAGTCTGTTTTAATCGCTTCTAATTGTAACATCTTCTGTAGCGGTCACAGATGGACTACTTTTTTTCGAACTATACAGAAGTGTCTTTAGCGTGCACTGAGACACGGGACCTCGGTTTTGAGTCTCACCTGAAAAACTACTGAGTAATAAGCTGTAGTATGGGCAGGGTTGAAAATCATCTCAGAAAATTTCCAAGTCCAGAGTGAGGTTCAAACCCACAACCCTTGACTTGGAAAGCCAGAGACAGTCCCATGTCGGTCCATAAACATATACTGTAAAGGGGATTAATTTCGCTGGGTGAAAATTTCACAATTTCTGAAATATGGCATTTCCAGCGAGTGTTATTTTCCTGTAATCAATATAAGTGGGTGTATATTCTATATATTATGATATATTAACCTGTATGGTAAACATTTTCGGGTGGGTAAAAGTTTCGCGTTAATTTCTTTATCGCGAAATAAGCCAAAAATTTACCCACGCAAAAATTTCCCCCATTACAGTACATGTAGTTCAAATGATAAATAAAAAATAATTTTGAATTTTCAAACAAAGTGAGGTATGGCAGTTATTAAAATTTTTGCTGTGATCAACAATTAAACAGACATGATGGATGTAACAAGTTCTCATGTTGAATCTCAGCAACTTCTTGTCAATTACAAATTTATAATCATTCATATTAAGGAATGTTCGGCCCCACTCCTGACAGATTTTATCCATCGTAGCCGCCTACCGTGTAACGTAAACTTAGTCCACACGGCTAACTGTACTATGGCACATAAGATTGGTATATAGACGAGTAAGTTAAAACAGCCCTGTTTATGTATATTCAGATCCTGCTTGCTCATCTTATGTACATCCAGTCTGATTGATCCAATCTCATTACCGGCTTGGAAAATATCGTGACCTAAAATTGAAATACAGTCAGTGTGAGTAATATACCTTTCTTGCCTTTGTTTGAGAGAGATATGAACATTTTTTCACCTGCAACAAGTTATATTGTATATTTCCCGAAAAGGTAAATATGATATTTCTTTCCTGGCCGTGTGATTGCGCTCATCTAATCAATCTTCAGTATTTATGAATGAGGTATAATTAATAAATTATATTAATTAAGAAATAAAAGATGTTTCGGCCTGTCATTAATTTCCAGTTATGAAAGGGCTGATTTTAACATCCACAGTAGTAACTGATAAATAAAAGTATGAGATGTTAGTCCTCTAAATTCTAGCTGAGGCAGACATTCTCAACCATCCCGGAACCAACTACCTTGATGTAAGTGGAAGAATCTTGACTAGGGCATTGTACACTATCCCTCCACTCTTACTGCTACAGAAGGTTAGTGGCTTTCTCCCCAGAAACTGACCACCTTAATATCCAAAGAATATTGATTGGGGCATAAAACACTACTTCACTCCATATAATCATTTATCATCGTATTTTGGATAAACAAGTACATTAATGCAGTGTATTAGGATTCCCGCCAGCAGGGTTTTTTTTGTGACCAGCACTTATCATATTTATGTTTTAAGGGCAATAACTCCAAGGAAAATCAGCAAACCAGCTCGGGTTATAGATATACACATCTCCTATCAATGTTGATGCTTTGCATCAAGTTTCATGAAATAGTACTTCATATAGTTTTGGAGAATTTGCGCAGACAAGAATTTCAGACAGAAGGACAGACTGATGGAAATTCAAGTTTAATTTCTCAAAAAGCCGGGGGATAAAAACATGCCCATACTCACTACAGAGCTAGTATATACTGTAAGTCAACAGCTATTTATTTGAAGTCTTTTCCCCCACTAAACTTACCTGTTTGTAGAGACAGAAGCCAGGTGCCTATAAGTGGTGCAAATGTTTGTCCTGGTTTGGACACCAGTGCAGATGTACCAAAGATCAGAGCTGAGACCGCTTTCTTCCTACTGTTTAACACATAATCTTCATCTACTAGATCACTGATAACTAAGTTGAGTAGTTTACAGGTTCCCTCTGTGAACACACGGTTACTGAAAAAAGTAATGGAAGTAAAAATTGAGCAGTTTCTTGAGAGACAAATACTTGTACCGGGTACCTCAGTGCCCATGATCCCCAACATTGCAAAGTTGTTATTTCTAAGATCTGACAATTTGTGACCTTGATGTTTGATTTACCTGACGTATGCACCTAAATTTGGTATGCGACAAATCATCTTATGCTTGATCAAGATTGATTAAAATCCATTAATAAACATTAAAGTTATGGAGAAGATGGAGTGGACACATTATTGAGACGAACATGTTGATTCCTATATGTATGTACCCCCATAAAATTTTTGTTTGCAGGGGGTATAGAAATGAACCAATACATTAAATCCTGTATATAAAGACTAACCACAGGTCCTACAAACATATTGACTTTATGTACATGTATGTAGTCTTGATACAGAGGTTCTATTCTAGCTTGCAACTACTGGTATGCACTTCCTAAAATAAGTTTGTGTTTTTATTCTTAGTTAGAAAAGAAAATATTTATTTTCATAGTGCCTCCGAAAATAAGTAGTCTTAATACAGAGGTTCTATTCTAGCTTGCAACTACTGGTATGCACTTCCTAAAATAAGTTTGTGTTTTTATTCTTAGTTAGAAAAGAAAATATTTATTTTCATAGTGCCTCCGAAAATAAGTAGTCTTAATACAGAGGTTCTATTCTAGCTTGCAACTACTGGTATGCACTTCCTAAAATAAGTTTGTGTTTTTATTCTTAGTTAGAAAAGAAAATATTTATTTCATAGTGCCTCCGAAAATAAGTAGTCTTAATACAGAGGTTCTATTCTAGCTTGCAACTACTGGTATGCACTTCCTAAAATAAGTTTGTGTTTTTATTCTTAGTTAGAAAAGAAAATATTTATTTCATAGTGCCTCCGAAAATAAGTAGTCTTAATACAGAGGTTCTATTCTAGCTTGCAACTACTGGTATGCACTTCCTAAAATAAGTTTGTGTTTTTATTCTTAGTTAGAAAAGAAAATATTTATTTTCATAGTGCCTCCGAAAATAAGTAGTCTTAATACAGAGGTTCTATTCATTTAAAATATGAAGCAAAGGAACCATAAAACATGGTTTAAATGAAAAGGTGGTCTTTATATAAAGACATAAAATAGAGTGTGATAATGACCTCCAATGGCAATGATTCTGACTGAATACTTATGTTTAACATAAAGGTCAGTTGGTAGACCTGGGACATGTTATTTTTTAGATGCACTACCAAAATCTCTGATTTGTTCTAATTAGAACCATCTAAATTTGAGATTTTGGTGTGATTTTAGCTGAATTCCGGATACTGCTTCGTTTAAATTTGTAAACCAGTACCATAGTTATTTAAGAATAACAGTGAATACTAGGGTATATTTTATTACACTGTATTTAGTAATGTATATATTACCTTGCAATAAATAAACAGAGTAACCATATATGATTAGGACCAAGCAGGTACATCACGATACTTATACACAACTTTATAAAAAACAGTAACTTGATGACGTAGTATACACCAAATCTTCTACATAAAGACAGGAAATACAGATTGTTGATGTGTGGAGCAACAAAAGATATACCTGAAAATATATATAATAAATCATTTTACTCTATCTGTGATTTTGTTAAAAAATTTTAAAACTACCTTCTGCCTTCAAGACAGATCTGAGGTCTAGCAAATTGCATTATGATATGCTGGCAATAGTATCTTCATTGCAAAGACACACCATTGTGGTACTATCTGATATATTTTGTGGGTAAGGACAAGTAGATTTAATTTTTCAGTGTATCTCTGTTTATTTTAGGGAATTTTAGTCATTTTCCCTAAGGGAAACTACCTTTATTCTGTAGTAATTTCAAGCAAAACAACTCACTGGCTGTACAGTATATAGTTATTTTATATAGTTACTGGTATGTTTTGAGACCAGTCAGATCCTTTGTCCTGAGGTATCAGGGATGTCCTGGATAACAGTTTGACAGGTCGACCCCGATACCAAGGGACAATGTATTTCACTGTTCCCAAAACAGTAGGAACGCCAAAGCCGCTGGCGTAGGGATTCATTAAAATTTGTGAACTTGCAAAAATGAGATAAAATTGGGCAAAAAATGGCGAACCTTTGAACGAGGCAAAATCGGGAATTGTGTTCAATATATCATCGGATGTTATGACCAAAGTTATAGCATAAAAAAATCAGAATATATGAAACTCGTTCACAACTACTTTTAACAATTCCGGTTACATTTTAATATCTTAATTCAGAGATAAAAACCACAGGCATTTGTTTCTATGAATGAAAAAAAAAGTGTTATTATATAGTAATTTCTCGATTTTTTTTTCATTCATAGAAACAAATGCCTGTGATAAAAACGAGTCACTGACAAAAATTCAAAAAATTGTTCTTCACAAGATTCCTTCCCATTTATCGCAACGCGCGTGCACCAGAATGATTTTTATATCAAAAGAAAGATCTTTTTGCAATGCACATTTTGATATATAATTCATCAAATAATTTTCTTTACACAAAAAGTGTCCAAGTTTTAAAGGTGAAAAAAATCGCCGTCAGTCCGGATTTTGGGTACGGGTCGGGTCCATTTTTCGTCTAATTTGACCTATAAATTTTGTAATACTGCTTCCTAGCTGTGTTCTATATTTAGTTTGGACACACAGAAGACGCAGAATGGCATTTACGATTGAAATAAAGTAAGTTTAGGTTAAAATTATCATCTTTTTCGTCAGACTTCTTATAGAATTTGCCGATTTTAGGGCCTACTTTCAGTCTCCATGTTAAACTCGCAATATGCCGCTTCGACCGTTCATTTCACAAACTAAAAATCCATACGACAACCACATGCGCAAAATCTATGTTGATTGACTACGTACGGTGTATTATAAGTGTTAGTTAAATTGTGGAATTAATGGCAATAGATAAATCCGTTTATTTAGGATATGCGACTTGGGCCCCAGAGGCTTTCGGAAGGCCCTTCACTTCTCAACTGTGGCAACCTTTGCCTTGTGAATTCCAGTCATTACAAGCTGATATTAACAACCTGATCACTGAATCAGTAAAGTTGAGACTGAATTATTCTTCCATATTAAGCTGACAAAGAAAGAGAGTGCATTTTACTTTGAAAACATACCCTGTACAAACACTAGCCTAACAGTAGCTTGGCCACTGTCACTTTTTCACTCTTGATTGACCCCAACCCATGTTAAAAATTTCTTGCAGGTAAATGCAATAATATGATTTAACAAAGACTTTAATATAACCATTAAGGTTTTGCTTAAACTATTAATGCTGGTAAGCTTTTGTCAAGTAAACCAGCACTTAAAAGTGAAGATATATACTATATTCAAAATTTAAATGTCTGGAAAATTTATACTGTCCCTGATTTAGTCAATTTGATTAAAATTTAAATTCTGATTTGCCAATAAACTATTTATGTTTAAATAACAAGAAATTATAAATTTGTTAAATAATTTAGCAAGAATATTTAATATTATTTGTTAATTTTGGTGTAGTCTAGTGTTTATATTTCAGATAGACTGAAATAATGTGCCTTTCATGGCCTAATAAAGATTTTTCTAGCTAAATTATTAAATCTCAGTTCCAGGAAAATTCCTGTGCTTTTTGAAGACAGTTACAGCACTCACATACAATACTGAGATATTGGCTAAAACTTCAAGGAACATAGCCATTTGAGTCATGCAAGTTGATTTAAATACATGTTCATTCACATATGTTTACTTGAGCTTTCACATATGCAGCTGAAAAGCTTACACTTGCAACATTCAAGTTCAATCAACCAGCAACAAACCATAAAAACCACTGAAAAGTGAAAAACAAGAGGCAATGTCACTTAAATTGACAGTTTGAGACCACTGATTATAAAATTCCCAAAAGCCATGTAAGATTAGAAGGTTAGTAATTGCACTCCTAATAATTATAATCTAAGAAGTCAACAAACACCTATTCAACTTGTCACATTTCACAATGCCCAATTCCCTTTGTTTTAAGTTTGCAGATAAAAGTAGAATGTGCATTTGCATATGGTATTCAAACTAACAAATGAGGAAAATAATTTCTAAACCCAAACCTGAAACAGTATATGACTGGCTAGTTAAATCTCAAATTTAAAATGCAACCAATAATAAATTAAATCTGTTTACTAAAATGCTACTTATGGATATATAGCCAGTTTTCAAAACCCATATGTTCAAATGGCATAGACTGCATACTCTATCATTGCTTCAAGACTGAAAGGAGAGACATCATATGCTTACCACATATCATAAAAATAATTAAACTTCCAAATTGAATAGATGAACCATAAAAACACCAAAAAAGTTCAAGGTAAAACAATCTTCTTTTTCTCCTCAGGTATTGTTTTTGAAAATTTTGCAAAGGGGTGGTGACACTGGTGTTGACTTTTGAAACAGCTCCATACATGTGCAATGTGTGTATATAATATATTTTTACTGAATAAATGGTCACACACCCAATATACACACATGGGCAGCCAATGCAATAAGACAACAGATGTACTGTTTCAATTTTTCTATAGCTAAGTCTGTTTATGCCCATTTCTGCCTGCACATTTTAAATATGTTAATACTTGATTTTGGTTATGGCAAGCAAAAACAACATCATGTCATCCATCAAACCTGATATCTGGTATACAGTATAACCTTTGTATAAAAATCACCCAGGGACTGAGCAAAAGTGGTAGACTTTATATAGAGGGTCACCTTAAACATGTATTGTTGATACTGGTATACAAATAGTGAAAATAATACCTCTAAAATACCTTTTTATAAATTTTGTTAAAATTATTTTATTATTATTTTTAAAAAATAATTATTTAGAATTAATTATAGAAAAAATTGAAAAGTGCATTATAATCTTAATGGACTACATCTGATTACATGGTTAGAGTTGATCTTGACTAATGTCCTTGTTCTTAAGACACTAATTAAAACAAAAGGTATAGTAAACATACTACCACTAAATAACAAAGACTAGTTACTAATAATCCAATATTCTAAATAGGCTACAAGCATGTAATTTGCTTTATGCTAATATAGTTATTATTATAATAACCCTTCTGATCTAATGACTTCAGTCATTGACATGAGAATAAGGACTTCACTTTATTCCTCAGTTTTTTTACTTATTATATACATTTTGCAAAAAAATCTATATATTAATTATATATTTCTAATCTTAATGCATTAAGAATATATGAATTACAGTGTACTTGGTTAATTTTTTTGCTAAAATTATAAAAAAATAAATAAAATAAAGTTGATTGAAAAAGTGGACTTTATACACAAGTTGAGTAGTCATTTGGGACTGTAAAAGGTGGTCTTTATTCATTAGACAGGTGGAATATATATGGAAGGTCATTATATAGTAAATTCCATTGGGATACTTCATACTGGTTGCTATAGACAGGTGGTCTTTATAGCAGGTTATACTGTTTTGCAAAATTTATTTTAAAACTCATTTGTTATTTATCTGAATTAGGATAGTGGTTATTTATTATAATATTAATGTGAACATTCAGTTTACATATGTAAGTTATTTAAAGATTCAGTCTGTATGGTGGTAATATGTCCATTATGGATAAATGACTCCTTGGAGAATATACTGGTTGCATTGATTGTGAAGGTAATCTTATGACTTATGGTGTTTCAAAATATGCTCTACTGAACATCTCTCTCTCTCCCTCTCTCTCTCTCTCTCTCTCTCTCTCTCTCACACACACACACACACACACACACACACAGAGGGAGAGAGAGAGTGCGAAAATGCAATAAAAGAGAGACAACTCTTGATAGCGTATGCATACAAGGTTTGACATGTAGGTAACCGATCTATTACTTTGTCTAAGGATTTTTATTGAAAACTTGCGAAACTTGGTGATTTGAACATGTGATTTAATGATTCTCCAAACCGGTATTGCGTGAATATAATTTAAACACGTTGCAATGTCATTTCCAACATCACATTCGTACACCGATCATCGCGGGGGCAGCCATATTTATTTACAATGACAACCAAATGTACCATCCAGATTTTCGCTGTTTTAAGATATTTACACCTGATGCACCAGAAAGATTTTAGATTGAATTTAATTTTGGATGTGTTATTGTATGTTTTACAAAATATCGAGTGATAATTTTCTTTACACAAAAAGTGTCCAAGTTTTAAAGATTGACAAAAAATTCCTAGGGTTTCTGTTGCGACATCAGTTGGCGTCAAGAAATCGAATATTTTGTGTGAATAATAATGTTTTATATCAAATTTAAACCCAAATTCTAAAATATTGGTTATTCTGGCATATAATCCACTGGTGCACGGCACTGAACTATATTTTATAATGTTTTATCGTTAGTTTAAACACGGGGGACTTTTTCGGCCATCAGACACTTGTCAAAAAGTAATCCCAATTTTCAAAACGGCGGAAGGATAAAAAATTGTAAAACCGAAACACAATTCTCGGAAAAAGCCGGGTTGGCGTTCCTACTGAAAACATCCATGAAATAATTGTTTTATTGCCTGATCAATTGTCATATTTTCAAAAAAAAAAATAATCCATCCTGCATCTGTCATGTCTTCAAATCAAAAACAGACATGCTAATCCATGTCCAGAACTATAAAACAAACTTTGGAACTGACAAGTAAGTTTAACGTAAACTTCCACCATGAAAAATGATGCTAAATGCTTTGAAGGGTAAGCGTCTCCTGTTTAGCTAGCTACACCCACCACGTGCTTAATCATAATTGAGTGAAAGCAACATTGAACAATGGGACATCAAATATTTCCAGGGCAATCCTGCACTCAGAGACTTTCTTTGCGCATTCATATTGTGCATGAAACAGTTCATTCAACCATAAAACACTTCATGAACTGTTCATGCCTGTCTAGAGGAATCAGAAAGTCCACAAAAACAGCTAAATTACTTTATTACCATTTATATCTAGGGTGTTAGGTAATAATAGATACTATGTATATATAAATATACATATCATATTGTGAGATAGCCTTATCACTAATTGGCCCTACAATATGTGAAGACATTGGTTCAGGCAGATTTTTGGTTTCCTCAGGGCTCTGTCAAAGCAGGATGCAACATTTAATTTATAATATCCGTTAATCAGATGGTGTTGTATAATTTCTAGATCTGATAAAATTTTAATGATGACATCTGGTTCTATTGAATTATTTCATCATTATGTCAATATGATCAATGATAACAAACAGGATCTACATAGACAAAAACAGTAAAATCGTGATTTATGTATAAAACAGTGACAGTGTTGTCACAGTACTTAAGCAGGTAAATTTTGCAAGGCCATGAAGTTAAATTGTCACAGATTGTGTAATCCATTCATTTTATCTTTAATTACAAACTGATTTTTATTACTGAAAAATATTGTAACCATAAAACTTTGCAAAAATACACAACAAGCAAATTCAGTGAATTAGGATCCCCTGCCAGCAGGTTCTTTTTTGTGATTTGCACTTATGTTCAAAGGACCATAACTCAAAGGAAAAGGAGTAACCAACTCGGGTTGACAATATGTACATCCCATATCTATGTTGATAGTCTCAATCCAGTTTGATGAAATAGTGCAAATCTATCCATATCAACAGTTCATTTGAATTAAATAATTTTGGTGGAAAGTAGAAGTAAATAACAACAGCTGATGATATAAAATAAACTTACTTTATTATGATAATAATAACAATAGCATTTATAGTTGTCAAAAAAACCTAAGAATATGCGAAAATTGTCGGCATTACAGGTTTACGTAAAACCTCCCTTCTTTTTTTCAAAACTCCCTTAAAATTGCCACCAATCTCACACTTTGCTCCCATAAAAATATGGCATGTATGATTATCGTTATAATACAGAATACATGTATCGCCTGTTATTAATAATCACTGTAACTACCAACAATACACATTGCCATGCGCATTCCAATGAAATGTAAATAACAGAATCTAAGATTCTCTGATGAGATAAAAAGTCAATCATCTAGCGTGGACTTGTTTTTTACAAATCAAGCACCCCCGGGTCGTAATCTGATTAAGAGTTGAGTTGAGTAATGGTGTTTATCATCCCAATCAAGTATTTCACTTATATTGAGACGTCGCCAGCTATAGGCGAAGGTGCACAAATTTTGCCTGTGCATTGCGCTGATGGCATTATACAGCAGGGTTCTTTATCGTGCCAAGCCTACCAAGACACAGGACCTCGTTTATTTTAAGTTCCCATCCGAAAGAACCATGACTTTCATTTCGTAATGCTGAGTGCTTGGCAAAACTTGTGTTTTGATGACAATGACTGGCCACATGTCATTCTCATCAAATTGTATTCGAGTGAAAGAAGTTGAATTTTCATCAAATTTACACCTTCGAGAAATTGTTTGAGCGAGCGAGGATATTCGAGCTATCAATAGTTCAAGTGATCCAGGTTAATTTACATAGGATTAAATTTGGGATTTGGTCAGGACCAGCAAATTACTTCGAGTTATCCAGGGTATTTGAGGCATTGACGTTCAAGCGATCAAAGTTCTACTCACACATGAAATTATGAAAATATGTTTACAGTATGAAGGTCAGATGAATAAACACAGAGGTTGTTACACATGTATAAGTATCATTTTACTTACCAATAAGGAAAGAACCAAATCCTGGACTAACAGAGTCACCTAACAAGTTCTCCAGGAACAGCGGGAAAAAATTACTGTTAAAATGACAATGGAAAACCTAAAATATAAACAAATCTTTTACTGTAACTGTCTCAAGTCTCATAAAAGTTAAAAATACAATGTAAATTACATACAATAAGAGGAGGAGAACGTATGTCACACACCGGGATTGGGTCACACAACAATGGCAGAGAAATTACTCAAATCGAAGTAAGTATTCCCATTTTCTTGAATTTAGTAGTTATTTCGGTGTATATTTAGTTGTGCACAAAACTTTTACTGTGACAAACCTTGTCCCCACTGAATAAAACCTCAGATGACATGAAGTAACATAGCTTATGCATAACTATTGAAACATTTGCAGCATAGTGTATTTTAATCTAATGATTCTTTCTATAGATACATGTATATAGTTTTAACATTTTGCAATTATTATCAATTGATCACTTAATCACAAGATTATATAGTTTGAGTAAGTACCAAAAGCCTAAAATTAATAAAACAACCCAGGAGTCACATATAATGCACTTATTTGATCATGAACTCAGAAGAATGTAACACATTATTCTGAATATATCATTGTTACTTGGTATCATGCTGTGATAGTCTATGGCAAATAAATACTACATTGTATATCTTAATGGGTGGACAGGGCTGAGTGGTACTGTAACCTTGACTTTGACTTTGAAGTCAAGGGTTGTGGGTTTGAACCTCACTCAGGGCTTGGAAATTTTCGAAGATGATTTTCATCTTCTGCCCATACTAGAGCTGTAAAAAGCTGAATACTAGACGTATAGTCTTTCCGATGAGACTCAAAACCGAGGTCCTGTATCTCAGTGCACACTAAAGACACATCTGTAGAGTTTGAAAAAAAGTAGGCCACCTATGGCCTCTAGAGAGGACGCTTACAACTAAAAAGAGATTGAAATAGACTAAGCAAAGTAAGTAAGTAAAGTAAGTTAATCAAATTAATCCCATAAACTCATCTTATGAATGGATTTTACTAACATACCACATGATCAATACCTTAGAACAATTTTGAAAGCTTTCGCATTGCAAATTCACAGAATAATGTAGTTTTATGGAAGACACCATCTTAAGTGATTCCAAATCCAATGCAAATAATTGTCCCACAGGAATCAGAGGCGGATCCAGAATTTTAGAAAGGGGGAGGGGGGCGTATAATGTGAGAGCCAAAGGCTCGAACATTCTAGGGGAGTCCGAGGGCATGCTCCCCCGGAAAATTTGAAAAAATGGTGCAAAAATCCTGCATTCTGGTGCAATCTGAGCTGCATCAAAATGAACAATATGTATTATTAGCGACATTAAGGGGGGCGTACGCCCCCTTACGCCCCCCGCTGAATCCGCCGCTGTGAATGTTAAGTGGTAGGATGTAATACACTGGTAAACACCATAAGAGTGAATGGAGTAATGGTGTTTTACACCCTAGTCAAGATTCTTTAACTTATATCGAGATGGTCAGTTCTGGTATGAGTATCCGAAGGTAACCATCATTCTCCAGCAAGGGAACTAAGAAACTTTCTTACAATAGGATCTGCTCAAATAGTATTCGAACTCAAGCAATTTGTAAGCATGCCCTTCAGACCACTTGACAATTGAGGCCCCTGACTCCATTTGAGTTAACATTGTATGTAATGTACTGCTGAATATAAACATTATTTCATTACCTGAATGAGATTCATAATAGCAAACCATATAAAGTTCTGTTGTTTTTTAAGTTGAAATATAAATGTTTTTAAAGCTTGTTGGTCTGGAATGGCAACTACATCATCATCATATCTGTTAAATATAAAACAAATTTAAACCAATCACATTAAAACTGAAAGTGTTCCACAAAAAAGTATTCTGGCTTTGCTTACATTAACTCAAAAACAAGTTCTATTTAACCTGAACCACAACAGATTTTAACAATAATTTCAATATACATGTACTAGTATTCAAACTTGTCTATATAGATAGAGTCCACCCAAGAACCAGTAAAGGTGTTCTTTATGGACAGTAGGCCCTTATATACAGGTTCAAATAACATGAATAAAGAGCAATTGGGATTTTCAACTGGCCTTTAAAAGCAGGTAACCCTTATATAGAGGTGGCCTTTAAGTCAGGTTTGACTGTTCCAGTATTCCATTTACAACAAAAGCAACCATACATTTTAGAAAATAAGTACTAGAATTGTAATATAAAATTATTCATGTCATTCTTACTAGATGTTCCTGTTTTACATTTTCAACAAATAAGATATTTTTAAGTGATGTTTTACTATGATGAGCTGACTATTGAGGGAAGAAAAGAAAAAAAATAGTTAAAAATTTATTATAAAGAATGACAATAAGATTCTCATACACTCACCCTTCTTGGTGTCCGGAATCTTCATAATGAAATTCTTTTTGTTGATTTCCATAGGCAGATTCCATTAATGTTGAACATAGCCAAAATCCACCAAATGATACAATTGCAAGAACTAAACAAAAAATCCTGAATGAATGCAAATCGCTCTTATTCCAGATTGCATATGATATGAACACTGATGCTGAACCAAATGCACTAAAAAGTGAACTTCTAGAATTAAGTCGTGTCCGAGCTTGCGCAGAGACAGCTAAGTCAGCTAATAGCGCTGAATGATGGAGATCTATCATAGTTAAAAACCCATCGTATAAACACAAACAGAAGGTGAATTGTAAAGCTGGATATCCCCACGGAAACCAAAATAACAAAAATGAAATGGCTAGTAGGGGTCCATTGATTTTTAAAGCACTTAATCTGGAATACACCACTTCGGAGGAAGAATGAGCTTTTCCGGAGGATTTTAAATATTTCTTGTCACTTATCCAACCAAATATTGGATCATTCACAGAATTCCAAATTAAAAAGATAGTTTCACCAATCCAGAATGAAAATTTATCGATTTTGTAAACGGAGACAAAAATATCCACATGGTACAGCAGGAATATATTGTGGAGTACTGTTGAGAAGAATGCCATGGAGCCGTAGCATAACTCGAGTGGAATGCTGACATGATATGCCATGGTTGTAGATCAAAGATTTCGGCTTTCCTGGCCTGTTCTAGTGATAAACATTAATTCTGGTCTTCATGTTCCGATGTTGTGTATTGTATTAAATCAACATGTTGTTTAATAATTTCTCTTCCAGTACATTCTGACTTTATCTGTGCTTAATAAGGTGATTCCTATAAACATAATAAAATATATCATAAAATATGCTATGGTTACCATAGCGATTACATGTATCTATATTAATATGACAGAATTCAAAACTAATACCTAACATTAAAACAATAATAAAGCATGATTATTACCAGTAAATCAAAGTATAAAGCATCATAACATGGTCTTTATAGATTAACAATCAGATTTATATAATGCAGTAAAATCTTGATTCATCACAACCATTTGTTCAGTCAAAATGTTCATATTGTAAACATGTTTAGTGATAAACTAAGTTAATTTATACAGTCAAACCCCTTAGTTTTTTTTTTTTTTTTTTTTTTTTTTTTTCAAAAACTGAAAAAATATTTTTTTTCCCAAATCAAAGGACCCCAGAACCCTTACAAAAAAAGGGTTATATATATGTCTGGTTATATGATGTTTCACAATTATCTTCTGGCATTGCATAGAATTTTTACAACTAGAGCAGTCTCTTCAGAGACATTGATGAGTTGTTATATGACCTTACAAGTGACCTATGCAACAAATTGTCTCATGTTGATTTTACATTTGTGCTAAGTTTGATCAAAATTCTTATGAGTGGAAACTATATTGGTACCAACAGGTGATTTATACACAGGGGTCCTACCAATTTTGGGCCCAAAAAATATACAGAAAATGGGGTTAAAATTATAGGAGTTTAATAGGAAATTATAGCCGAGTTTTCTCTAAAATTATAGGAATATTTTTAGTTAACAGAAAATATATATCCATGGCATCCTTTCCTCCTCTACAGACATTCCCTTTCCTTCTCTTACTAGAAAACATAAAATATTATTGGCAACTGCAAAAATGTACACTTACTGCTTTAGAAATACATAAATGTTAATCTTGCTTCAGATAAGTACTAAATGCGGGAAAAATGTCCCCATTCAGATTTCCTGAAGCTACCAGTAACTAAAATATAGGAAATATAGGAGGTTTTTCAAATTATATAGGAAAGGGTCAATATTACAGGAAAATGGTAGGACCCCTGAATACATATCCCCTTAACTTTGTTTTAGGGGGGTGGGGGGTTATAGTATTTTATACAAAATATAAAAATAATAGACTAATACATGTATATAAACAAAAAACATTTTTACAAAGTGATCATTCAGAAATACACAGTTAATTCAAATTGGAAACAGAAGGACTGTTAATCATATGTTGTCAAAGGTTTTATTGAATTTTGATGTGTAACAGAATTCAAAATCTAGCCCCAGGCAAAGTCAATTAACTGAATCATTTAAAACCATCATGTAGAAGAATATATATATAATAAAAGAAAAAAAATACATTATATATAATTATAAATACTATTAGTTAAAACATTACAACTTAATACAGACACAAAAAATTAATTAAAGGGGTTATAAACCCCAATTTTTAAATAATATTTATACTGATAGGCATTGCCAGTGTCCATGTACAATGATGTAACATTCATGGCCATAACTCATCTTAGGCATTAGCCATTACCAGCATGGGGCTATTGACCCCTTGATTTAACTAAATGAACCCATTACTAAGGTGACAGTGAAGCATATTTAACTAAACATGAATGCAAAATATTGTGTTGTAGTGTTTTACACAGAAGTTTTTGAAAATGCAGACTGCTTCTGAAAAAATCCTAGATTAAACACTGGCTGTTTACCAAAGAAGAGTTAAGTTGAGTAATGGTGTTTAATGTCCCGATTAACAATATTTCACTCATATTGAAACGTCACCTGCTATAGACAAAGGTGCAGAAATTTTGCCCGTGTGCTGTTGTGCTGATGGCATTATTCAGCAGGGTTCTTTATCATCCCATGCCTACAGTGACAAGACACCTCGTTTTTTTCAGTTCCATCTGAAAGAACCATGACTTTCATTTCGTAATGCTGAATACTTGGTGAAAGAACAGTCACCACTCACTTTCAAGTCTTGGGTCAGACCCAGCCAGGGATCAAACCCACAACCTTCCACTCAGGGAACGAGCACTCTACCAACTGAGCTACCATATTGGTCAGTTACGAAAGAAGAGTCACGTCATTGATTAATGTTAGGCATTACCAGACAGTGATCCACAAGGGATATATAATTATCCATATTACTAAGTATGGTATCTTATTTTTGGTAATGCAGTGAAGTAGATGTCTTGTAGATTTTATGCATGAGATGTCAGCTATGTTCTCATCTAGACCATTTTTCTCTTCTTTCCCTTTGTGCCCATTGGGAATACCTTTCATGTGTGCAATTTTATCCAAAATAAATTCTGTATCTTGGGCAAATTTTACCAGTTAGAACAAAGTATAAAAGCCAAAGATCAGTTGGTAAACTCCTTTCTGTGAATGAAGACAAGTGTGTCTAGATTCCTAGCATGCCAGAAGAGGCTTAAAAAGGGAACCTTGTGAAAATTCTTTCACCAAGCACTTAGCATTTAGAATTCAAGAGGTCTATTCTATATATCTCAAAACAAGAGATCAATATTAAACATGATGAACAGCATAGTGAGATTTGAAGCAAACCATAACAGATGGTGCTCCAAGTGAAATGGAAGTTATGGAACATTTGTTTTTTATGTTCCAATCAAGATTATTTCCATTATATTGAGTAACAAGAGATAACCAGTTCTTCAGCAAGCAACTAACTTAAATTTTCTCAAAAGAATCTGCTGAATGAGATTTCAACCATGTATTGGGAGATTACCATATGGAATGAGCAATTTGATTGACACAGCATAAAAATAATCAGGTTGGACATTTTCTCCAGGTATGACTGACAGTGTGAGCATTCATAAAAAGTGCCAGACCACTATGGTGGATTTTATTCAAATTTTAGCATAGGCCTAATGCAGATTATGTTCTAGGTCAAAACTTAAAGTTCTAAGTTGGAGCCCTCATCAATTTTTGTACATTTCTTGGGGGAAATTGTATACTCATTCAAAATGTTTTGTAATGAAATCTCTCAAGACCTCGTAAGATCCAGTTGACAAAACCTTCAAAGTGGTGACGTATTGCCAGAAATTCAATGTTAATTTGACACAATTTGTTCAACTCACCAGTATATGGATTGTTGTGATGGAGTTTGTTGTAGTTTGAATGTTTTTATAATCATGTACACGTGCTGTCTATGGTGAAATCTGTTCTTTCACAGATAGCACTTACGATCGAAAAGCTGTGCATTCTATAATTAAATCTATTAATTAATATGTTAACTTGTTTGAACAATAAGTCAAAACCCCAATAACAGTATACTACATCATGCCTGTGGATGCCCAATACAACTAACAACTTACTAAACAGTGATTACATGTGACTAATTTGCTACTGAATGTCCCCTTGGGGAAAATTATGACTAAAAGCCCCCAATTTTACAACTAAAATTCCCCAAAACAAAAGTGATAAAAGAGGCAATTTTTCTTTTAAAAATCCAATCCAGTTGTCCACAAAAATAGCAGATATTGTCTTAATAAAACATCTTCAAAATCACCACAAATCCACTGCTAAACCAACAGACCAAATAATGCTCGAGTCTTGAGTCAGAGCGGAGGGTGTGTGTTTTTGACATTTTGAGAGGAAAGAATCAAGTAAATATACCGGTATTTATTACTTACTAAACTTTATGCTGACTCCATGACGATTTTAGATATTCCATATATTATCAGACTGTTTTATCACAAACAATCTGGGCTTATCTTGACAGTAGTCAGGTGTTCTGCTTCAGGAAAGGGACGTCAAAACGTGAAACGGAAGTTATTCTTCATTTATAATGTACAAATACGAGACGGAACAGATCTAGTGATCCGTACGAATCATCCGCATATATATATTGTTCATAAAAAGTCACCCCTCACGGTTTGCGAACAAGCCTGTACTGCTAATCTTCATCCGCATTCAGTACTATACTACGGTGATTTACATAAATGGAGTGCACATGGTTTTTATTCATTATTTCTTTTAATTGAAAATTGACTAGTTGGCATCACTACACTGATGTAGCTCAGCTGAGTTCAATGTTTTGCCTATATGGAGGTATTCCGTTTTGGTTAGATATTTGTCACATTATATACGCGTACGCCTAAACTAATCAGTGGCTTGTATATATATATCGTTCGTGCACCAAAATTATTATGATTCCCCACCACCGAAGGTGGGGAATCATATTGTTTTCGTTCTGTTTCTTCTTATTATTATTATTTTTATTATTATTCTTATTATTCTTCTTCTCAAGACCATATGCTGCAGCATATCTCGGGAACGGCTTGATGGATTTAGATGAAATTTGCTACCAATAATCTGTTGTCTGTGTAGATAATCAAGACGCGTTTATTTTCGTTATCTTGAAGGTGGGTGGGTGGGTGTAAATCAATACGTAGTTAAATACCCGGGGAAACCAATTCTGAATGGACATAAGCTGGTTACGACACCTTAATTATACAAAGCCAATGCTTTCACCTATGAGTTAATCCGATTAGTGACCGTTAAAAACTTGGCGATTTTTAAAACCACAGCTTGTCACGTCACACGCCTGTACATAAAACCTTACACAATGAGATGAATGGTGTATACAATTTGCCTTGATAGATCAAATGGCTTGGGGGTTTTCTGTTAATCACTGACTGTGGAAGTAGAAGACTGCCCACTTTTTTAAGTTTACACCATTGAAATGTCTCCTTTTACTGACTGACACTTTCCTAATGACCGGTATGTCGAGTACAAAAATTTGTAGTTATAGTCGGAAATGAATCTTCCGAGTAAGCCGCCACTCTGTTACTATTAACACTTTTCAAATAAGAGATGGACAATTATTTCAGGTATTGTTCAAGTTTAAGATAAAATATTTTTGTGTCTTTTTTATTCGATTTAAACATAGGAATTTTCGTAATTTGGACTGAAAGTTCACTTCGATTTAAACATGGGAATTTTCGTAATATTTCGTAATTTGGACTGAAAATTTGCTTCAAATTCGGCATATCGAATTAACTAACAAATTTACATAGAAATACATAGCGATCTGACATTTGTATCATTTCGATTTAAGCGAAATTTCGATTCAACCGATTTCGAATTAACGAGAGTTGACTTTATTTCTTTTGCATCAAAAACACCTAAATAATCTATAGAGCAATGAAGATCTGAGTCTTTTAGATGCTGGAAATAACAATATGAGATTTATTCCGTATAATACACCTAAACTAATATGTACCTCAACGTGTTGAAAAGTACGTTTTTTCAATAGAGGGGGTCTATTAAATCGGACTATATATACAGCGTCGATCTATTTCAACACACTATACACAGAGTTAACATACATGCTTCATATAAAAATGTCCGTCTTTTACTATTTTGACTGAGTAGATGTATCGTTATGATCATGAACCTCAAACATATAGGAATAACCGATATAAGTCGCGTAATTAAAATACAAACAGATGGCCTCCTATGATGTGTATTGCGCATTGAATCACGATTATTAATCAATAAACTTTTTAGAAAAAAATTTAAATAAACATCACAAAGGGTAACTTTTATTATATTTTATTTTGGATTTTACAATAATTCCGAGTCCATGGGTGTTTATACTGTCTGACGACATTGGGAGGGCACCTGGGTATATCCTCAGGCAGTGTCGACACGCTCCAATATTACTTGGATCTACCTGCCCATCATTAGAAGGTCTTACATTCGGACCTAAGACAATGATCTTAACTCAGTCGTTAATTACTGTGTTTATTCAGTGACACTTGCCAATCCGTCACTGGCTTCAATGTGTATCCACCTGTTAATTACTGGTGACCAAGATACCGGTGAACTTTGAAAACTTGTGGCCAGAAAAATCGCAAAGCGCCGGGTTTTGTCGCTAGTTAAAGAAAAAAATCGCAGTAAGCGATGCCCAGCGCAATCCCTCGCATACGTGTTCATTCATTGTAACACGCGGCGACGCCAAATCAGAGGCCTGAGATTTCTTATTCAATAAAATTCATTGAAAACGTCACTTCCTATGCCGAGAAGGCCTTCCAATGTACGATTTTTCTCAACCGAAAACTTTAATTCAAATCTACTTTAACTTTCAAAGAAATTTTAAAAAACAATCAAGGTATGATTTTTTTTTAGTTTACCAGGTCGGCGCGGTACAAATGTTCTTTATACACATCTGCCTTTAAAATGTAATTGTTCATCAAGGCAATATATACACAACATTAAAAACGCATGTGACGTGAAAATCACAAGATTTACCCTTTTTGGCGACACAGTAATGAAATTGGCAACAAAATTTTACAACTGGCGATTTCCTTGACGACAGACTTTTACAACCCAGCGCTAACCCTGCTAGGGTCTTTTCACCAGATAATTTATGGATGGTGGGGAATCATACGTAACTGGTATCCCAGTTACAATCTCTAGTTATTATTATTATTATTATTATTTTAAATGATTAAACGATTTATAAAGGTAGTATAAGGGTATCGCCGAATGTATATAATCACGCTTTATTTAAGATTACCGTGATTACTCTTGGTGTTTACTTTGCCATAAGATCGTCAACGACCTTTATCTCTACAGTAGCATTTGTCAGAAAGTATAAAAATTACTACTAAACTCCCCATTTTCCCACTTATTCCAACTATAAACCCTACACTCACCATATATAGTGCACTTTTTTTTATAAGATCGGCGGTCAACGCGAACGCTACGGACCTCCGTACAAAAAGCTTGCGTACCCGGGAGGAACCGCCTAACCTGGAGGAACTACAAGATTCGACCAAACCTTAGCGCAATGGAAAGGCCTCATCCTGGAGGAACCGCCTTGCGGATCACGGTATCCTCTGTACCATAAGTGCACTTATTCGGCACAATTGACAACTACCGCGGAAAGCAGCTCTTTTTTGCGATTTTGTGTTATAATTATGTACTGCCTTACAAACAAAGAAATGGTATGTACGGTAATACAACATTTACATTTACTTCTTCTACGTGATGAAACACATACTGAATTTAAATACACTTTTCACAACGATTCTTATAATTCTGGTAATTTCAGAAAAGAGATTTCCGAAGTTGCAGTTTCCTTGCCAAAATTCTTAAAAATCAACCAAAATGTTCCTTTAATCGCTTAATTCACAACGTTCGACAACTGACGTTTAAAGGTATCTGTAAAATGTGTTTTTTGGTGCGCCTTTTAAGTACTTTGACAACAAAACGACAAGGAATCGGTTTTTTTTTCAATTTACCAAAATCCTAATAATCATTGTTCATTGTTAAACATGTTTTACAGTTTAGTATTTGCTTTATCGCTCAGAGTTAGAAACTAGTAGATATAGTGTTGTATTACGTGTACACACAGTTTTATTGTTTGAATAACAACACATAAATCATAGAAGGCATTCCCAGTGATGACTAAATATTGACTGTTAACATCACAATTTATTGGCGTGTGATTGCGTTTATCTAGTTGCAAAATAACAATCATAACTTTAACAGCACACCTTAAATATAACATCTCGCGCACCATTGAAATGTTTAAGACAATTTAAGTTCTTTACAAACACTCAAAACATTTATTACCGTATTGTTGTCAAAAATTCAAAAAGAATTATTTAGGTACAAAATATCATGGATATGCCACATAAAACGACAACCTATGGTTGAAGTCTTTTAGATTTGCAGTATCTGTACTGTTTAATAGCCGCTGCCAAACCATTTCAGTCCAGAAACATTTTTAATCATTTCAAAAGCTTGATGGAATGGTTTCGGTACATATGTACTTATAGTTCATGTAAATAACTGTGTCATGTTTTTTTCTGTTTTGCCATTTGCTTGTCCTCTTATGCTACTTATTGCTTTGTGTTAGCATTCTTCAGTTGTTTATCCAAGTATTTTATTTGCAGCGTATCACATATCTTCTAGTCAGAGTTAATTTATGTTCTTTGCATTATCATGTTTCTTGCTTAAATATTTTATTTGTATCTATGCATGATATTGTGTTATATTTGTTGTATTGATATGTTTTCATATTCGGGAAAAATCTTATACAGAGCTTATGTTATTTTGTTCATATTGTGTCGAATCCAAATAAATGGCTTATCAATGGTGTTTGTTACACCATGTACACCGTGTTATGTAATAAATTCCAAGTAATGTAATACCCACATTGTAGTGTAATAATTTTCTTATGTTATTTTGTTTCCAAATAAATGGCTAATCAATATGGGGTTTGTTACACCGTGTTATGTAATAAATGCTAAGTAGTGTAATACCCACATTATAGTGTAATAATTTTTTCGTGTAATGTAATAACACCTTGTTATGTAATAAAAACGACGCGTAATGTAATAAAAGGTTTCGTGTCATGCAATAAAATTTCGGTGTAATGAAAAAAACATGAAATTGGGAGAATTTAAAGCCAACGATTTTGTTCCAAACACTAACCTTCCCGTTGACCTTGAGCCGACTTCGATTCGCCAAGGTCAAAGGATATTGTGTAGACTAATCTTGGCCGCATTTGAGGATTACTGTCGCTTAATATTATCTGCATTTTAATGGTATTGCATTACTTGTCATTTATTACATATCCCGGCGTAAAAGGGTTTAAAGTTGTTAATTCATTAAAACACCAGAGAATTGCCCCGTAATAGTGAAAATCAAAAAAAACAAACGCAACCAATACCAAACTGATGTGAAAAAAAAACCCGATTTAACCGCGGTCTTACCAAAGCTAGAATCCTACCTACCAAAAAATGTTGACGAGCAGCGTGGTTGTGATACTACTGGATGGTTCCATCCATGCTACTTATTTAACAACTCGTGTTTCTGAATAGGCTTACTTAAAATTAAAAAATATGCCTACAACAAACCAAAAAAATGTATAGCATGTAGTTTGTACGCGATTCATATGAATAAAGTAACCATTTATTTCTATTTATTTTTTCTATCGATATTATATGTGAGCTAAAACACAAAATGATGATAATGTTAAGAATGTTAATATGTGCCGCCTTCCACCCATGTCTTTTTTAGCATTCGATGCAGAGACGTAAAAATGTTTGACAATAAATTTAAAGATCCTTGTCTTGCAGTTTTTGTAAATAACCCGTCACGATTTTAGGGTATATATATGTCATTTTCAGTTTTAATCGTGACCCAAGCCACAAAACCCTTTACAAAACCAATCGAGCATATATAATAAATTAATAAATAACTATATATACCCGCCATAAAAATGACCATCACGTGTTTATTATTTATACGGGTATGTACGGCATTATAACAAGTTTTGTGTTCGTGGATAGCAAGATGTACAAATCGGACGGTTTTGTTGTGTTTATTTTACTGCATGTATTGGCTCAACTAACAACAACAAACGCCAGTAAGTATTAAGCTTGGTCAAACAACATTGACTTGTCTACTCGACCTTTAAATAGGAGGAATTCACCCACTTCATGCAGTATTAGCATTTGAATGTTCATACAGTGTTCGTGTGTCTCGTTATGCAGACGAAATAAAGACGTGCGTTCCCTATGTACATTATAATAAACTCCTTCATTAAAGGTCAAACGGACAGGTCAATGTTGTTTGCATATATAAGTGCGTCAAGTTTGACATGCCCATTTGACATTAATTGGAATAATCAAACAGATATTGTGTAATGTAGCACCCCCGTACGGGTTATATAAAGTTGAAATATAAGGATAGATGATAGTAATTCTTTTTACCAGGTGTTTATGGTAATGGAACAAATATTACAGTCTTTTAGCCTAATCTAATATTCAAAGGCAACTCCGCCAGGTCAAACATGACGCACTATATGGTCTTATGCCCCTTTCACCACTACCGTAACGCTCGCTTCGTATGTGGGAGATCCTGGATTCGAATCTTGGGGTCTGACCAAGGCTTGAAAGTAGGCAGTTTTCACTAAGCATTCGACATTTATAAATGAAAGCAACAGGTTCAGAAAGAGTCCTTAAAACCAATGCCACGTGTTATGACAGAACCTCCCATCACATTGCCTCCCTGTGCTAAAGGCCAAAACTTCTGCCACTTTATATATATTAGTGGGTGACGTCTCTATATAAGTGAAATATTATTGACTTGGACGCAAACACCACTCAAGCAATCAGCGGTTCCCTCATTCTGTTTGTGTACAGAACTTCATATGCTACATTCTTCTGCTTTTGTAATGATTCTGGTTATCTTGTTTTTTAGCGTCCAACTGAGGAAATATGAGGTGCTCTTGAAAAGACCGTCTAACTAGTAAAGAACATAATATAAATGACCATTACTGCTATGATTTTTTGCAAAATCTTGGTACCCATAGCAGTACTAGAGACCTTAAAACCCTATGCCCCATGTCACGGTAGGCGTTGAACGCAAAATAACCCTCCCTATACATTGCCTTGAGTGCACTGTAAAGATCAAAATGTCTGCCACTTCACCTATATCTGTTGATGTCTCAATATAAGTGAAATGTTCTTGACTGGGACTTAAAACCCTATTCAATCAATCAATCAACCGTTTTTTCTTCTTATCTCATTTTTGTATATATTTGTATATATTTTTCTATTGCTTTTTGACAGATGGACTGACTAATACAGAAATTGCTAAGTTTACTGTGTCTGGACAGTTTGATGCCACTGTGAGGTTGACACAAGTCAAACAGATAAGTAAGTCATTTTGTGCCTGTCCAAACTTAGGCTTTTTTAAATCACAGTAGTCTCGATATTAATGAAATTATGATACATTTTATGAAAGGAAATACTGATGTGTCGAGTTGAGTTAAGTAATGGTGTTACACGTCCAAGTCAAGAATATTTCACTTATATCGAGACGTCGCCAGCTGTAGGCGAAAGTGCAGAAATTTTGTTGTGTGTTGTGGTGATGCATTATACAGCAGGGATCTTTAGCGTGCAAGCCCATTGTGACACGGGACCTGGTTTATTTTAAGTTCCCTCCGAAAGAACCGTGACTTTCATTTCGTAATGCCGAGTGCTTGGCGAAAGAACAGTCACTACCCACTTTCAAGTCTTGGATCCGACCCCGGGGTTCGAACCCACAACTTCCACTTACGGAGCGAGCACTCTACCAACTGAAATATGTGTGTCTAACTGGGCTCGATTGTTCAAAGCTCCATTAATACCACTGCGATAGCTCAGTTAGTAGAATGCTCGCTTCATAAGTGGGAGATCGTGGGTTCAAACCGACTGGGTATGACCCAAGGTTTGAAGGTGGGTAGTGACTGTTCTTTCGCCAAGCACTCGGCATTACGAAATGAAAGTCCGGTTCTTTCGGATTGTAACTTAAAATAGGTAGGCAAGGCACGATAAAGATCCCTGCTGTATAATGCCATCAGCGCAAGACATAGGCAAAATCTCTGCGCCTTCGCCTATAACTGGCGACGTCTCGATATAAGTGAAATTTCTTGACTGGGATGTTAAACACCATTACTCAACCCAAAGCTCCGTTATCTTAATCTAATAATTAGTGACAATTCATAATCTTAATCTAATGATTAGTGACAATTCATAATCTTAATCTAATGATTAGTGACAATTCATAATCTTAATCTAATGATTAGTGACAATTCATAATCTTAACCTAATGATTAGTGACAATTCATAATCTTAACCTAATGATTAGTGACAATTCATAATCTTATTAAAATAAAAGATTCGATATTAAAGTAGAGCTTTGACTTTTAAGTGCTTCTATTTGCTAATTACAATTGTGTACATAAAATTTTAAACAGAAACTTTAGAAGTTTTATCTGAAACACAAAATACATATTTTGGCTTAATGGACCTTTGAACAAGATAGGCCATTTGCCATCATGTCTAAAATCGTGACTTCTTCTCTAACCCGTAGCCAACTACTTATTATGACCAATCACAGATGCCTTTCCTAGGAATCAATTACTGTACTAGATAAATATAATCACTTGAGAATTTACGAGTCGGGCGTCACTGTCAACTTTCTTGATGGCGATTGTATTAGGTGCAAAGTCAACGCCGCTAAATGTGACGAATAGATGCTAGACATTGAAAAGGGACGTATTGGGGAACTTGTTTTCCCTTAGAACTAAAAGAAAGTGTGATATAAATATAACGCTCTATAAGAACAATCCGTGTCCTTCTTGATAAGAGTGGAAAAATCTTTCTTTTAAGAGTGCAAAAAATTATAAACATGTATGTTTTAGGTATACTAATTGTAAATTATCAAATCAAAGATTTAAAAAATATTTTTGATAAAAATTCTCATTTTTAATATTTTAAAAACTATAAAAGTCAGCCCCCTTAGGAAGCCCCATCAAAAATTTCTGTGTTAAATTTAAAAACAAACTTACTAATCCTCTCCGAATCACAATCCAGAAGCAAAGTAAAAACTTTGAAACTGACAAGTTATGTTAAATATGAACTTCCACCAAGGAAGTGAGACCGGTTGCTATAGAAGTTTGAGCATCTCCTGCTTAGCTAGCTATACTCGCCGCGTTCGTGACTTGTATGTTGTTGGAAATTATCACGTGAAGCTTAAGAAGCAGTGTAAAGCATGGTGCATCACCCCGAGTTACATTTGTATTAACTTAAACCATCCCTCCCTCATTCATTTAAACTGTTTATGTTTCAGGTATACTTTTCATGCCTCCGGAATGCCTGATCATGCTTGGCAGAAGGTTAATCCAAATACACCAACCAATCAGAATTATGTGATTGAGATACCCAGAACCCCACAGCAGAGCCCAAGCCCAGGATGTGTCCCTATGGGTATTGTAGGTTTAACCAGGACCGGGGTTGCTTTATTTAATCCCCTTACTATACAGGTTCAAAACGCAGTAGACGGGTCCGCTGCAGAAGTCTTTGACAGTTGTGACGGTCATGCTGACGCCATGGGTGTTTACCATTATCATAAACTGCCAAAGAGCTGTTTGTACAAACACGAGGTTGATGAGTTCATTGGTGTAGCCCTTGATGGATATCCTATATATGGACCAATAGTATCCTCTGGTTTAATTAATCACGGGGGTTTAGAAAATGGAGGAAATGTTACTTCCGCTCACCTGGATAAATGTCACGGTACGACGGTTAATGGCAGATACAGATACTACATGACAACGGAATTTCCATACATACTTGGATGTTTTAAAGGAAATGTTATCTTCCGAAACCAGAGTGTTACATATAACTGTGTCAATGATACTTCAAGTAAGTCCAACATACGGTAATGAAGATTTAGCTTTGTAAACGATGCTTCAAATCTAGCACAACATTCGGCCAGAACATGATAATAAGACCACTAGTTAATTATGTATTGGAAAAAACCCATCTTGAGAACACAAGATAATTCCATAGTGAGAAAACAAGATAATTCCATAATGAGAACATTAGATCATTCCATATTGAGACCAAAATAATTCCAAATTGAGAACACAAGATAATTCCATATTGAGACTAAAATAATTCCATATTGAGAACATAAGATTATTCCATATTGAGATTAAAATAATTCCATATTGAGACCATAATAATTCCATATTGAGAACACAAGATAATTCCATATTGAGAACATAAGATTATTCCATATTGAGACCACAATAATTCTATATTGAGACCACAAGATTGAGAAACAAGATAATTCCATATTGAGACCACAATAATTCCATCTTGAGACCACAAGATAATTCCATATTGAGACCATAATTCCATATTGAGACCACAAGATAATTCCATATTGAGAACACGAAATAATTCCATATTGAGAACACAAGATAATTACATACTGAGAACACAAGATAAATCCATATTGAGAACACAAAATAATTACATATTGAGAACACAAGATAATGACCACAAGATGATTCCATATTGAGACCACAAGACAATTCTATATTGAAACCACAAGATAATTCCATATTAAGACCAAAATAATTCCATATTGATCTTTTAAATGTATGTAAAAAAATTCATGTGATAACTAACAATTTTCATTGAATTTTGGCGTATTGAAATTAATTAAAAAACAAAACTACATTATGTTATGATATATATTTTTCAGTTTGGAATCAGGACTGGAGTTATTATTTGTGTCACTGTGCTAATCAGGGAGGTCCTGGTGGTCCTGGTGGTCCCGGTGGAGGCAACAGACCAGAAATGCCGGATTGTTCTCCCAATAACGTCAATAGACCCCAGATATGTACTGACCTTTGCTCCGGAACCAGTAACAGGCCACGTCCACCGTCATGTGACGCCTCAAATACAAACAATGCCAATGCTTTCATTTATAAGCCGTGTAGATTCTTGGTATTATTTATAACGACTTTACATATTTCGAGTAATATTTTACATTTACGTACATTATAAATTGTACGAGTGTTCCAGTTATAGCACGCACAGTAATGCAATATCTTAAGTAAATTATTATGTTTGCCTAAAATGAAAGAAGAAAGAAAGAATAAAAGGATACATGCTAAACAAACATTAAAATAATGAGGAAATAGTTTTTTTTCTGATGTGCATATTTGAAGGATTAAGAAGTAGAAATTAAGACAAATGGCAATGCGATTTTTGGTGATCCAGTTAAACTGGTACATAGTTACTTTGAATCAGGAATAATTTTAAGTGATTGTTTTTAGCGTATTCGCATATTATATACGTATTTTGTGCGTTTGTTTCGATACATAATGAACATAATTAAAAAAACAACATACTAATTCATGTTCAAGTCACTATCCAATGCAAATTAAAAACTTTGAAACTGACAAATTAGGTTAATCATGTGAACTTCCACCGTGAAAGTGAGGTCGACTGCCCCGGAAGGGTAAGTATCTCCTGTTTAGCTAGCTACACCCACCACGTGTGTAATCAAAATTGAGAATAAAAAGAACGTGGTCCTTTGGGATGTCGAACATATGCAGGGAGCAAGCACCACCTGTTTGGCTAGTTACACCAATCAAAAATTGAGTGAAATGAACATTGAACTACGGGACGTCAAATATATCAAATATATCAATGGCAATCAATTACATTACGAGTTAACAGGCTTATTTCCGAAATTAGATTTTGGGTGGTAGATGTGATGCTTTGATATGTATCCTCACTTCGGTGTTTTATTATCTGAAATCGAAAATAATAAAGGCGACATCTTCCGGGAAGCAACGTCATTGTACAAATATTGAACCCTGCAATTTTGACAAACAATTGATTGAACATTCACCTGTTGTAAAGTCATATTGTCAATATAAATTATAGGTGTACAATGATATACTTAATGACCTCGATTTGAACGTATCAGTGTATCCCGATAACAGCTTATCTGAGCCCGGGTCGAAACTACATCACAGGACTTCCTGGAGATAACGTATTACGGTATACAGGCAAACACCATCGACCCGTTCGTCTGACCTTTTATTTGGAATGTTCATATAAGGTGACTCACTTAGCACATGGGTAGTGTTAGGATTCGCTGTTAACATTTCAAGAATAAGTGTTCTCCATGACATAGATGGAATAGATACTGGTGTTCCCTATACATGAACGGGTTCATAATAAATATTTGAATTAAAGGTCAAACGGACAGGTCAGTGTTGTTTGCCTATAACACAACGTACATTACATATCATTTACATTTAGGATATCCGGAGACTTAACATTGTTTATTGTTTACATCTTAATCCATACAAACGTAATTAACCATTGGATTAATTAACATTAGGATTAATTATAGCATGAGGAAAGTGGAAAATTAATTTTCGGTGAAAAATGGCACAAAGGCGGGATAGATCGGCGATAAATCCCTGTATCAAATATATTTTATTTTTTGAAAATTTCCTAATATGGGTAAGTACAGTCATATACGGGTTTACCTTGCTCAAACTTTCATCGATTTTATTTTAAATTTACATTTACAAATAGCAAACACACTGGGTTAAACCAAGGAATTAAAAAATGCAGACCGAAATCAATAAAATGTCGCTACTATTTCATCGGAATATTATTTAGGCTACCTGTATCGGAATATCGTTGGCTACCAGTATCGGAATATTGCACAGTATCGGATAATTGTACTGTGTCGGGATATACTAGTAGTAGACTACCATTATTGGAATTTCCAATATAGCCCTTTGAGCCCCAACCATCCGCATGATCAAAGTACAAATAGCCAATCCACTCCACCGAAAATATTCCTATGAAGTTTAAAAAAATTTGTTAAATCGTTTTAGAGAAAAGTGACGGGCACTTGAAAATATTGGTCGGAAGTAATAGAGGACATATCGGCATTGACAAAACATTTTGGGATACTTTTGTCATTATGTTTATAATATAGCTCCTCAATATGTAACTTTATGCTTTATTTTCTCTGTTTTGTTTTAATTTTATTTATTTATTTATTTATTTATTATTTATTTTTTATTTCATTAAATTGGTTGTTTAAAAGTAATTATTTTGTCTGGTTTTGACAAAGTCGAAAGTTTTATATTTTGTTTTTAACAGAGTTCATAGTTGTATCGAGGACGCTGTTGACTAGAATATTGCTCATCTTTCATTGTGTTTGAAGTCGGCAAGCCCTTTTAATAGTCGAATTTTACTCGCGTTTAACTTTTACAACCCGCTGTTCAAATACCAGGCGTTTTAAGTAGGCAATTTTGTAGTCATTGCTCTGTTTGTATTCCGTAAATAACCAATTTATAACCAATCAATTACAGTAAAAGCTGAATCAAATCTTGCGAACATGTGCATGTAGTTGACAATAGCAAAAGCCAACATCAGCTTAACAAATTAAGAAGTTTAAAAAAAATTATGGATAATACCTTCTTATGTTAACCAAATAACTCACCATGTCCAGTTTTATTGGATATGTCCATCTGGTTGGTCAATATCAAATTTCAAATACATGTTAGTGCATTCCACAGCTAATTACTAGACGTCCCCTAGCCTTGAGCCTTAAGCCGGACAGAAACGTTTCGACAAAAAGCAAAAACAGGAGAAAGTGAAATATACAACCATTTTGGGCGAATTATTAATGTAAAAGTGGAATTCATGTACTTTATAAATAAAATATTAAGTAATTGTGCGTTTAACACGTTTAAACGCCGATAGAAAAAGTTGAAGAAACTCTGAAAACATGGGGGAACAGTTTTACCGGATCCAATAACCGAGCTCGAACTTAACGGTCCATAACTAATGAAGACGTGGATATATATATCGGTTCCACTACTAAAGGGCAAATTGGCATAAGCATCAATGACTATATTTATTTTCATAAATAAAAACTTCATACATAAAAAATTATTTCCTGACATTTTGACCTTTGACATACAATTATTTAGTGCATAATACATGTCAATTAAGTGATAACAGGACGATTTCAACTCCAAATGCTATTAAAACTTTCAGGAAGTGATATAAGGAAGTATGTTATATGTGAGAACAGATATGTTACATGTGTGAAATTTACAAATGTCAACATGAAACATACAAACACAAACTGATCATGGATTGATTCATTACTAGAAGTGTCTCTTGAGAGCCAAATACGCCAGCCCCCAACATTTAATGTTTTCCCGCGGCCTTGACTTTTACGATATGACCTTAGTTTAAGGTCATGACAGATCTTCGGACCATAGAGATAATTCAACAGACGTCCAAAGCAGCTATGAGATATGCCCCGAATACGATTTTACACAGACAGACACGGTGATTCCAATGTACCCCCTCAAACTAGTTTGCGGGAGGTATAATAACATACATGTGTGTTTCTATTTATTCAATAGAATGGTGCATTCGAGAAGGTGTAAATATGCGAAGGTGAATGACTAAATAGTCATGACAATATTGGTATACACTATATATGCCATTTTTAGTGTATTTAGTTATTGTTATATACCATTTTAATGCATTTAACAGTTTGAATGTATTTAATTCTTGTCATATACCTTTTTTAATTTAACGATTATTTAAAAAAAAGCAAATTCAGTGAATTAGGACCCCCCCCCCCCCTCTTTGTGATTGGCACTTATGTTCAAAGGGCCATAACTCTAAGGATATGAGCAAACCAACTCGAGTAACAATATGCGCATCTCCTATCTATGTTAATACTTTGCACCAAGTTTCGTGAAATAATGCTTCATAGTTTTGGGGAAATAGCACAGACAATAATTTCGGACGGACGAAAAGATGGCAGGAAGGACGGATGGGCGGAAACTCAAATTTAATAACCCCCCCCCCCCCCCTTTCTTCGTAAAGCGGGGGATGAAAATTGAAAAAGTCACATGCATATGACGCTGATAAATTACAGAAAACGTGATTTAAAGGACAAAATTTTAATGTTAGCAGTAGTTACGAAAGTAGGGGTTCTGGGCCACTTCCGGTCGAATTCCCCGTTACTTTAATATGGGGAGTCTCGTCCCACTGAAGCCGTCCCACCCCGGTGCGTGGGACGGAGATAGGTTGGCAGGTGAAGGGTGTTTATATTCATAACATGACAAGTCTTTTCCCTAGTGTGAGGGACGGACGAGACTCCCCATATTAAAGTAACGGGGAATTCGACCGGAAGTGGCCCAGAACCCCTACTTTCGTAACTACTGTTAGCTAACCTATCAAAATTGACTGATTACATCATTAAATTATTCAGTTTTTGGGTGTGTAAAATAGTTATTGTACCTAACTACAACATACCAGCGTTGTGTTGGTTTTTTTTATGTTTTTTGATTTGCATTTTGTAAACTATGAAATCAGAGAGTAAAGAAAATCAACGAACATAGGACTGAGTAACTACGTATACATATTAATTTTATCTTTTATTTCTTTAAATCTCATATAGGTTATCTTTAAGGGTTAGAACTATCTGAAATGTACATTTGTACACTAAAATCAATACCGCAAATGTCAATAATATTTATGTTTTACGACGTCCAAATGTTTGATTTAAATCTAGACTTTTATAAAATTTCACTTCCCGATTCCAAATAAACCTGGAAACATGTACTCAAAGAGTACTAGTAGTCAAAGGTGATATAACAAACAGCTAATAGTATTTTAGCAACAAACTTTTGTTGGATAACTACATGTACATGCACATTACTACCATGTGCTACTTAATAAAATAAAATAGAAATAAAAAATCCAATAATGCATTCACATGTAGCACATTTCTATCGTAGATAAACTGCAAACTGTTTTAATAAGTAGTTTAAGAACGAATGAAGTTTATAAAATCTTTGAGTTGGTAGTGTAAAAAAAAAACCCTTTCGATGAAATCTAAAAATTGATCAAGTCAGGCACCAAGAATAATGAAACAAAAAGTTCTGAAAATGTACGAAATGGAACATATATCAAATTACAGTAAACCCTTATATAAAGGCTACCCATGGATCCAAAGAAATATTATTATTATATACATAACAAATCAGTGATTGAATATATATTACATTAAACATAACTAGCATTGCAAGTAAGACAGAGTTGAAAGAGAAAAAATGGAATATCTTGAATTTTTTAGACAACATGGTAAATTGCAAGAAAAAAAGCCTATCCAATTTATGCGAATCTTGAACGTCACAATATAATCTTCAATCTTGTACTTGCATATTATATTCATTAGCTATGTCCCCTATACAGCTAGCCATGCAAGTTAAGTAAGAGTTGTAAGAAAATGAAATGAGCTTTTGAGTTTATCTAGACACTTTCGCATGATAATTTGAAGGGAAAACAGAATGGTATGCTAACAATAGTTTGATATGGCTACAAAAGGTTTAGCTAATCACTGAAGGTTTTATAACTTTAGATTTCACTAACAGAGTTTCAAACACTATATAGAAGGTAATTTATAAGTTTATGAATAAGAAGAACTTGTTCCATGGATCCCTAGTCTCAGTTGAACTCTTGGAAATCTTACAGACGGGCGTTATGTCTCTTCCGCATGTTCTATACAAATGCATAATGGAATTTTCTTCTTAAGGTAGATCCATACTTTACAAATCACTAGAAAACATATATTGAAATTTTGATATGTTGTACATGGGCATAAACCAATCAAAATGCCATAATTTCAGGATAGGTTTTCGACTTGCTTAAGGAGTTCTGAAGCGGTCAACTGGTTGTCATTTTCACGACACAATTGATCAAAGTATAACCACCGTAATCAACAAATAAGCTTTAATAATTTTTGTCATGCTTAGAAACCAAAAGTGTCTTGCATTTAATTAAATTGGTCCTGTCTTGTCAGCAGTTTTATAATTGCTGTTTCGAAAAGACATTAAAAACCTGTAATTAATTGGCATTTATAATATGCAACTATTTACAATACGCTTAAATTGCCCTGCTTTAGGGTGTCTAGTCGCTTATCGGACGTGTATGTGCCATACTGAAGACTTAACCGTGACTGACTAGATGGACATCTCCAATCAAATTGATGACAATAAAGAAGTTGATCAATGTTGTTGTTGTTTGTTGTTTAGCGATACGTGAAGTTAAACTCAAAGCATTAACTTTCTCTATTATTTTGAATTTTCAACCATATGAATTTGTTTTTAACAAAAACCCGTCTGTTGGTATATTACAGGTTGTTGGTCTTGCCATTACCATTCTTGGTACCTATATACTTATTGAAAAGAAGAAGTTAGTGAAGGATGCGTTCGATTTCTTCCTCGATCCGTCCACTATCATGTGTACTGCAGGTTCCATTGTTGTGTTTATAGCATTCTTTGGTTGTATGGGTTCCTTAAGAGAAAATACTTGTTTTCTAAAAACGGTGAGTATACTATACTTTCCATAAATAGCAGGTACACGGATTGCGCAACTAAAGACCGGAAAAACCAGAATTATTTGGCCATATTTGAGTACATCTGTACAAGTACATTTCATAAGTTGTCATACCTATTTGATTCTGTACGATTTTAGCAACACGTAAAAGATTGAATATTAAAAATCACGGTTGATGCACTTAATGAAATTTCCTGAAAATAATTTTTCTCTTTCCCGCGTTTCATCAGGATAGAGAGTGTTGTGACTGTATTAATTTCGAATTTTTATATAAAATGAGAAGCGTTCATGTAACTAATTTTGAATGTTGCATCCTCAATTTTATATCACATGTATGTGTGGCAGATCCTTGGTGGAATTTCACGTGCTTTACATTAATTGCAGATTCAAAGTTTTTACTTTTCTTTGGAATGGGATCTTGATATACATATGGATTTTTTTTATTTATTTTAATTTTATTTATTTATTTTATTTTTTTATTATAGAGAAAATCAAATTCAGCACATGATAGTCAGTGCCATAACAATAAATACATGTTGTGTTTATTTTCAGTATAATTATTCACTGGGGATTATTTTTGTCGGAGAGATAGCGCTCGTTATTTTTGTGTTTGTATTTTACTTTGTTCCGGAAGCTCGGAGTTCCCTGGGATTATTTCCCGGAGATAAAATGAAAGACGCAATACGAAAGTACGGCGTAGAGGACGACGACATGGTTAATCTTATAGATAATATACAAAAATCTGTAAGTATACATATTGTAAAGTTGTAAAATTCCTTTACTCTGGTGGTATCAATTTTTTTCGTTTTGACGATTTTCTATCTATTCGCGGTGTTTTATTTTCGCTATATCATGTATAACCTATAGAACGCTTTATTCACATATATAAAACTATACTAAAACGTATTAATTTTAGCGTGTATGAGTTTTAGCGTGTATGAATTTTTGCGTAAATAATACAGCAAAACCTCATTTTAATGCCCCTCGATAACTTTGCCACCTCGCTAATCGCCACGCTATTTTGAAGTCCCAAAATCCATTTTCTTTATGTTTTTCTTTATCCGCCTCCCCCGATTTATCACCAAACACCTTTATAACGCCAAAATTTGACTGAACAAATGGCGGCGATGAATCGAAGTTTTACTGTAATTTGGTAAAATTTATTGAATCCACGTGTACTTGATTAGCATAAATTAGCGTATATATATCACCTTGAGCACCATGATCCTATGTTGACAATGGATTCAAAATTAGCGCGAATATTGCGAAAATTAGTACATCGCTGAAATAAATACATTTACGTTTACAGTACTTCGCGGAGGGGTTTTTTTTTCGTGTAAATACACTCGACCGTGGGTACAGCGAAAATAAAAACATCGCGAAATAAACTATTTCAAAGTTAATTCAAATAATTTTATATACAGTACAGACCTGTTCAAAGTTTAACACTGGCCTAACGAAAAGAAATCGAAGCTCGACTGTCGAGTGGATGAGATATGGATAGCTAGCTACCGTGAAGCTGCCGATATTGATAGATAACTGCTGTCGAAGAAAGCTAACAAGAGGCCTAATTTTAACACCAATTCATCAATCAATGCCTTAAACTCTCGACAGGTCTGTACTGTATCTAGCCATTTTTGAATTGCAACGTGATGATTTGTGTAGTAAAGTGATATTCACAGTTCAACCACCGTTTTATTTATCATTTCAGTTAGGTTGTTGTGGTTACAGTTCAACCATCTGTTTATTTATTATTTCAGTTAGGTTGTTGTGGTTACAGTTCAACCATCTGTTTATTTATCATTTCAGTTAGGTTGTTGTGGTTACAGTTCAACCATCTGTTTATTTATTATTTCAGTTAGGTTGTTGTGGTTACAGTTCAACCATCTGTTTATTTATTATTTCAGTTAGGTTGTTGTGGTTTCAGTTCAACCATCTGTTTATTTATTATTTCAGTTAGGTTGTTGTGGTTACAGTTCAACCATCTGTTTATTTATTATTTCAGTTAGGTTGTTGTGGTTTCAGTTCAACCATCTGTTTATTTATTATTTCAGTTAGGTTGTTGTGGTTACAGTTCAACCATCTGTTTATTTATTATTTCAGTTAGGTTGTTGTGGTTACAGTTCAACCATCTGTTTATTTATTATTTCAGTTAGGTTGTTGTGGTTACAGTTCAACCATCTGTTTATTTATTATTTCAGTTAGGTTGTTGTGGTTTCAGTTCAGCCATCTGTTTATTTATTATTTCAGTTAGGTTGTTGTGGTTACAGTTCAACCATCTGTTTATTTATTATTTCAGTTAGGTTGTTGTGGTTACAGTTCAACCATCTGTTTATTTATTATTTCAGTTAGGTTGTTGTGGTTACAGTTCAACCATCTGTTTATTTATTATTTCAGTTAGGTTGTTGTGGTTACAGTTCAACCATCTGTTTATTTATTATTTCAGTTAGGTTGTTGTGGTTACAGTTCAACCATCTGTTTATTTATCATTTCAGTTAGGTTGTTGTGGTTTCAGTTCAGTCATCTGTTTATTTATTATTTCAGTTAGGTTGTTGTGGTTACAGTTCAACCATCTGTTTATTTATCATTTCAGTTAGGTTGTTGTGGTTACAGTTCAACCATCTGTTTATTTATCATTTCAGTTAGGTTGTTGTGGTTACAGTTCAACCATCTGTTAATTTATCATTTCAGTTAGGTTGTTGTGGTTTCAGTTCAGCCATCTGTTTATTTATTATTTCAGTTAGGTTGTTGTGGTTTCAGTTCAACCATCTGTTTATTTATTATTTCAGTTAGGTTGTTGTGGTTACAGTTCAGTCATCTGTTTATTTATCATTTCAGTTAGGTTGTTGTGGTTTCAGTTCAGCCATCTGTTTATTTATTATTTCAGTTAGGTTGTTGTGGTTACAGTTCAGCCATCTGTTTATTTATTATTTCAGTTAGGTTGTTGTGGTTACAGTTCAACCATCTGTTTATTTATCATTTCAGTTAGGTTGTTGTGGTTACAGTTCAACCATCTGTTTATTTATTATTTCAGTTAGGTTGTTGTGGTTACAGTTCAACCATCTGTTTATTTATTATTTCAGTTAGGTTGTTGTGGTTACAGTTCAACCATCTGTTTATTTATTATTTCAGTTAGGTTGTTGTGGTTACAGTTCAACCATCTGTTTATTTATTATTTCAGTTAGGTTGTTGTGGTTTCAGTTCAGCCATCTGTTTATTTATTATTTCAGTTAGGTTGTTGTGGTTTCAGTTCAGTCATCTGTTTATTTATTATTTTAGTTAGGTTGTTGTGGTTTCATTTCAGTCATCTGTTTATTTATTATTTCAGTTAGGTTGTTGTGGATTAAGTGATAAAGACAATGGGTTTTTAGATTGGAATTCCAATATTTATTTTAACTGTTCCAGTCGGAGTATAGAGAAGTGTTCTGTTCCTCCTTCTTGTTGTAAATTAAATGAGGTAAGTACTATTACATGTAGATGGTTTTATCAAGTCTCCCAAAAGTAGTAGAAGACTTGTTGTTTCACTTATCACATCGTCATTCTTTTTTCGCTGAAATGTGTCTGGGCTTTTTCTCGGACTTGTCAGTAGTTGTCCAAACAGGCTTGTTACTCCCATGAGTAGGTGTGTATTTGTGGTTTTAAATTTTCAAAACGGCAACCGTTTTTCTTTCGAAACCAACAAAATATCAAAAAACATTTATTTCATTTTTCTGGCAAAATACTGGTCCAGATTCAATTATTCGTTACAAGATTCCCATTCATGAGTAAAAATTCCGTCAGGGTTTCGAATTTTCACATGGCTACCGTTGTCATGGAAATTGAAAAAATCTCACAATAATAGCCACAGAAATTCTACCACATGAGTTAAACTAATTTTTCAAAATGGCTACTGTTGCCAAGACAACTGACAAAATGGGGAAATCAACAATAACGGTACACATTTAATGCTTCTCACCGTGAGTTAATGTGCAGTCATCAGGTTTTCAAATTTCCAAAATGGCTACCGTTGCTGTAGAAACTGAAAAAAGGGAAAAATCAACATTAATGGTCCAAATTTAATGTGCTACCAAGCATGAGTAAATGTGCAGTCAAGGTTTCATTTTTTCAAAATGGCTATCATTGCTATGGAAACTTGACAAAAAGTGAAATGGTACAAAATAATGGATTACTGTATTGCTACCACCTTCAGTTTAATTTTATTCCTGTTTATTTTATAGGGGGATACTATAAACCTACTCTGTGGACGTAATGTTATGGATATAGACAAAGCCACCGTAAGTCTGTTATATATACAAAATGAAACTAGAAATGTTTTGAAAAGTCTCCGACATCACATACGAGGGTTTTATTACATATTATACCAGTTTTAATGTTACAGCACTAGACGGTCGTTTGGGAATACAATTTCTCATCAGTAGTGCTTAGAACAACATTGTGTAACCAATTTTTTTCCCAAGATGTTGAAAAGATACCCAAAAAACAAAAATATATTTTACCAAATTTAGCTTTGGAAATACTTTGTATGAGGGAGTATACTTTAGTTTAGAGGAATTTCAGATCTACGGTTTAACCTTTGCCCGGCTTTGTTTCATATTACAAACTCGAACTTTCTGAATGAAAATTTCAAGCATTTATGATATGACAACTATCATAAATACATTTTTTAGAACTTGTTTTAGAAAGTTCAAAAATTTATAATAAGACATTTGACTTACGCACATAAATTCTGTTTGCGGCACGCATTTTAGACCAGTCAGCCATCGAGGACCCCTGTCTTTACTACATGTTGAATGTTGCTTAATATAGCATCAGCAATTTTTCAGATATTCGCGACGAGAACTATTTTATTAATCTCTTTTGATTCATGTATGAACAAGTTCGCGTGAAGTGCGATTGTGTTTTATGGTCTGCCTTGTACCGGCGCGCACTCAGGTGCTAGCTCACCAAGTCATTACGCAGCAGACAAGCGTACCACTCCCCCAGTCACATGATACTGACTTCGGGGTGAACCAGTAAAGGTCAACGACAAGGGAAATTCACTTTCCCACATGTTGTCTGAACGGGACTCGAACTCACAGCGTAGTCTTCACTATAGCACTGGCTTGTATGTAATACAACATTATATATACATGTATACTGCAAAAAAAAATCTTAAAGTTAAAAACCGAATGTCACCAGAAGACATAAGTAAATGGGTTTCTAGGAAATATTCGCCTGATATTTGAAGTGTTAGTGGTGGTCTCTGGATCCTGAAAATGTCATTGATGCACCTGTATCTTTTGAGAAATGGCTTCCTGCCATTGGTTTACAAAACGATCGAGATTATGCGTGAATGATTTAGGATGCCATTATTTTGGTAAAAAATAATGTCAAAATAGTTAAGAGTTTTGTAGCCAGATAGAAGTTATATCACGCTAGTGTTTATTTTTCAGGACGACGTGAAGCCGACGGTTGACGCGTCAAGTAAAATTTATACACAAGGTTGTTTAAAGGCTCTGGGAGAATGGATTAATGCTAATGCAATGATTATCGGTGGTGTTATGCTGGGTATACTGCTACCTCAGGTATTGTTAGTTTAAAAATTACATGTGCACTGGTGGTTTTTCTAGTTTAATTTCTTTTTTTAAATTTTTATTTTGTACCAAAATATTTCACTTAAGCGTATTTAAAATGTTATAGTAACCCACTAGATGAACATCTTGCAATCAAACCAGGGATAGTAAGATTTCCTAGAAACAACAAGAGAAACATCTTCAATCAAACCAAAGATTTCATAGGAACAAACCGACAAGATGAACATCTCCAATCAAACGAGATATGGAAATATTTCATAGTAACGATAAAAAATGGTAAGATTTTATAGTGACTGACTAGATGAACATCTTCAATCAAATCAAAGATGGTAAGATTTTATAGTGATTAGATGAACATTTCCAATCAAAGCAGAAATGATAAGATTTCATATTAGACAACGCAGACATTGTAAGATTTTACAGTTACTGACTGGATGAACATCTCGAGTCAAACCAGTGACGATAGGCTCTTTGGTTTTCATTGATTCTGCTTCGTTAAACATTAGTTTTATTCTAGCTCTGGTCTGTCACCTAAGGCAGGCCGTAAAATGGTGTCTAGTGGTTTGATTTTAGTTCTTCCTCACTTTTCATTTGTTCTATTGCCTTTTTGTGTCGGATGATCTTGGTTGTGCTTTGGCTAAATTGTACAGTATATTTTGGTAGCTACAATTTTAGAATTTATTTATTTTTATTTTTTTTTTTCTATTGCCGTTTTTGTGGCTGGTGATCTTGGTTGTTCTGGCTAAATTGTTAAGTATATTTTCAATTTATTTTGGTAGCTAATATTTTAGCATTTATTTTCAGCTATTTGTCATGTGTTTGTCAAGAAATCTACAGGATCAAATAAAAATGCAAAAATCTAAATGGGACAGACCAGTGAGAGGGAAGGAAAATCAGAGCTATCAGCCTTAATATGTCACATCTACCAGCCAAAGAATTTAGTGATTGAACAAATAATTGGAGTAAAAGAATGAATGTATAAATGTGTTATCTGACAGTAATTTACATTACTACATGCCTGTTGAAAGTTTTACACTAAGCTAACGAATTAGTGATGAATCGGTAGCTCATTTCGGTACCCATAGTTAGCTATATTATGGCAGCTTTTCGGCAGCTGTAGTCTCTAACCAGCTTTTAGGTCACTTGCTATCCACATCGATCTATCTTCGTCACTTGACACACTAGAAGGGGGTTTTAACGGAATACAGTAGAACTTCGATAACTCGAAGTGCACGGGACTTCGATGATGACTTCGAGTTATCGGGGTGTTCGAGTTTTCGAAGTTGAAGAATGACGTCACAATGTAACTTTTATTTCTTTTGGAGAAATGTTGGATGGTGTAATTGGACATTTGCCGGAATTATTAGACTTTTACCGTAATAATCAGTCATTTTCCAAAATAATCAGACACTTACTGTAATTTTTAGATTACGGAAAACTTACGGTAACAAAATAGTCCAATTATTTCGGATTTTGCCTGATTATTCCGGATTTTGTCTGATTATTCCGGATTTTATCGGTTTATTCCGGACTTTACCCGATTATTCCGGATTAATTTGGTTTATTCCGGATTTGGTCTGATTATTCCGGATTTTCGCAATTATTCCGGTAAAACCCCTTCTAGTGACAGTCGAGTTTCGACTTCTTTCGTTCGCTGGGTGTTAAATGTGTGGCAGGTTTATCTGAACGTATGCATTCTCTCTATATTATTGCTATATCAATGTTTTCACTGTCATCCACGTTTCAATTTGATGAAAAATTTATTAAGTTAATCAACTAGTTTTTAAAACTTCAAGTTTAAATTGTTTTCTAGTACCGGGTGCTTCTATGAAATAAGGTATTCGAATGTAACAATTTCTTATTGTATGAGCCCATAACCCTACTAGGGGTTGTTTTCTTTATTTTTATATTTTTGAGAGCATGTGGTTGGATTATTAGCCTATTTGTCTAATGAGTGATGAAGTATCAGTGTGAAATTTCTTAATTTTAATTAAAAAAAAAACTGGAGCATATCTTCATGTTATTTTACTGTTCCGTCATGTGCTACTTTTGAATGTATTATTTCACATGATAGTTCTTATTTTGAAAGTAGATGCTTCATCCAAAAAATTACAAGTTTAATAGAAAGTTTTTTTTTCAAATTTTCTAAACGCAATGTCACACATGTAACATGATGCTTCAATACTTGATTGATCAATAGCTTTTAGTAAATGATGTGATTAATAATTATATATGATAATTAAGCAATTATTTCATTAGTTAAAACAGTATTTATTTCGATATAGATACATAAAATACAATACTAGACTAGGATTCCAGAACATGAGTCAAACTCTTATACACAAACCAGTCTCCGTGGATATAACAAATTGATTCTGTTTATGTTGAATATTGTATTATTTAGTCCGACTAATCAGCCCACTATATAGCTAAATCCCCATTTTAATTTTTGACTTGTTGGGGGTTTGTGGTCCGACAGCTTTCATTATTGAATTCAACTTGAAATTTCTGGCGAAAAACGGCAGAAACGAAAATACACGTCGATAACTTCCAGTATTTCCTTATCTCGTTCTTGCTGGCAACATTGAACACTTCCTAAAACATTATTCTACAGATCCATGCTTGACTTTTATAAAAATCCATCGATATCGGTAGAAATACACGGTTTTCTGATGTCCCTTAGTTAAAACATTATTTTATATGAATAATACATATAACATTATAAATAATAAATTGATAGGATTCTGGAACTGATGTCCCTTCACATGCTTCCTGTTACTTTCGCAACCCCAAATAAGTCTAAAATTAAATTTAGGGCTTAGTGGGCTGATTATTCGGACTATGTATTAAGTATGTCATTATGTGTGTGAGTATTACGTACGTAAAATGTGTAGGTATTGCTACTAAATATATTTACTGCGAATCGGACAACTTTCAGCGCCGTCAATAATTTTCGCGAAATTCTTGTTTCAAGATAATTATTTGCTTATTTCGCATTTCGCGCGTCGCTGTCGTCAAATGATGGTCAGCGCAAAATGCGATTTATTACATCGAAATAAAATATTCGCGAAAGATGAATTGTCGCGTCTTCATACTCCAGGGAATTTACGCGAAAATTAAGTGATCGCGAAAATGTTACGATTTACAGTAGACAAATGACTGCTGGACAGTTAATTATAACGAGTGGTAAGAAACGGTTTTTATGTTCTCACCCGTGATATTGTGATTTTTACATTATTGCAATCATAATAAAATGCTTTATATTTTTATAAACTATTTTATTTATTATTTTGGGGGATAAATTAAATCAATTATAAATTAAAACACTATGTCAATTATTCATTATCTTATTTTGTTCGGTCGGTTGGTTGGTTATAACGTTATTCACCACGTTGCAACAACCATTTTTCATCAGCTCTTCGCCATGAGAACAAATTATTAATCTATAAGGATTAATCTAAGAACAAGCTTTTGTACGCTTGAGATGTGCAAATGTGTTTTAATGTCTATCTTTTACTAGCGTGCACTTTAATGTGCTAGCTCACAGAGTCAGTATGCCGCAGGCAAGCATACCGCTTTCAAGTCACATTATCCTGACAGCGGGTGAATACCACTGCGGTAGCTCAGTTGGTAGAATGCTCGCTCCGTAAGTGGGAGGTTGTAGTTTCGAATCTCGGCCGGGTCTGACCCAAGACTTAAAAGTGGGTAGTGACTGTTCTTTCGCCAAACACTCGACATTAAGAAATGAAACCCTTTTGGATGGGAACTTAAAATAAACAAGGTTCCTTGTCACGTAGGCTTGGCACGACAAAGAATCCTGTTGTAAAATACCATCAGCGCCACCCACAGGAAAAATTTCTACACTTTCGCCTATAGCTGGTTACGTCTCGATATACTAGTAAGTGATATATTCTTGATTGTGACGATGAACTCAACTGACAGTGGGTGAACCAGTTGATTTTTTTTTTTTGGGGGGGGGAGGGGGTTGGGGGTTAATGGCTACTGTGTAGAATCATTTGCAATTCCAGGATCAATTCGTTATCAATTGAAGACCACTACAGTTGGTACATAGAGTGCTCCGTGTCTGGGGATCGGGGTTCGAACCAGACTGGGTCTAACCAAGACTTAAAAATAAGCAGTGACTGTTCTTTATCTAGCCACTCGGTATTCAGAATTAAACATCACGGGTTGTTATAGGAAAAACGTGTCATGTTAGACATGTCACGCTAGAGAACCTCCCCTGCACATTATATATCCTGAGCGCATTGAAAAGGTTAACATTTCTGGTACTTCTCCTTATGGCTGGTGATAGCCCGATATAAGTGAAATATTCTTGAATGAACGTAGAAGTAAATTCAAACAAGCATTGTCATTTGTTACAATATTGACGGAGGTTTACAGCTTAGATTTAGTCAATGCAAACACCACGGCAAACTCGGTGATATGAGCATTCAGCAACTTGACCGTGGTGAATGGCAAATACTTAATCACGACTGGATGATAACCATCTGGGTAATAAATAAATTGATCTACATTTTGTGAAACATATGCGAAGCTCATGTTTCAGAACCATTTTTTTGTTTCACTGATAAAGTATGCGATTTTTTTTTATTTTCTGAAGAAATAGTAATAATGTAAATTCAAAATAACACATGGCAAATAGTAACTTATGTTGTTTTCGAATATATTTTTTCTACAAAAAAATTCAAAAAGCACACACACACACACACACACGCTGTACAAGGACATATAAACGGTTCAGGAGGAGTTACATTGGCTACAATAGTCTAGCAAACAAAAGGAGAGATTTCTAGTCTGTTACTGAAATTTAACTGTCAATAGTTGATCGTGCAGTTCTTCCTTTCACCGAGGTGACACGTTACGGGATGACAGAGCAAACCGGAGTGCCTGGAGAAACCAACCTCCTTCGGAAAGTAAACAGACAAACTATCTCCTACTAGGCTAGAGTGGATTTTGGACATATAGACTGTGAGAGGAGCTGTTGTTGACCAGTCGGTCACTCATCACGAAAAGGATGTAGAATTGAGAGAATTTGACTCCGTAAGGACTGTAATTAGTTTGCTACTTGACTAATCAAGCCACCTTCCCATTCCACATCGGAGCTTTGCTCCGACAGTGCAGTCATTGAAACCGTCGTATTAACAGCCGTCTCATGCAGACTGGCATGGGGAGGAATTACTTGCTGACAAAGAAATACTATCGTGAAAACCCTTCACTGTGGTATTTTGAAAAGATACCTTCAATTATTTCATTTTAATAATGCATGGCACATTTTGTAAAATTGAATTTAATCATTCATATCCGGTATAAAAACCTTTATTTTTGTTATATTTTAATTAAGTAATACACTTTGAATTATTCATTTATTTCATAAATTACAAAATAAAAAACAATAACTAAAAACCACAACTGACTACACAACACATACTAAAACCACAAGTACTAATTTAGCTCTCGGCTTTGCACAGGCGCTGAATATAATGACAACATGTATCCAGTACTTTACATTGGCTTGATTTCCTTGGATAGGCCTTAATCAACTCGTCTATACAGTTATTGGCTGGCCAATTCGACGGATTTAAATCCGCTTTTTGATGGATTTGTACCATAAAAACGGACGGATAAAATAAAAAGGTCAAATAAGACGGATTTTATTTCTATTTTGACGGGGGTTTTTATTTAAAAATACTAAAAATCGGGTTTTTTGTTTGTTTTTTTATTTTTTTTTTTTTTGTATAGAAATTGTACCAAGTGCCTAAATGGCAACCTAGCGCTAAAAATGTACTGATCTGGACAAATAAAAAAAATTGATCTGCCTTAACACGTTTTGATATTACTAAGGTTGATTGTTTTGACAGTGATACATAATTTTAAGCACACTCCGGAAAGGCAAAATGCACGTAAGCGACCAAATATGGTTGGAACTGAATTAAAAGATGTACTACAAAAAGTCGAATCTTTCAGAAACACACAATGTTACATTTATTATTTATATGACAATGCATATGCAAAGCACAAGGACATATCCCAATGGTGCTCTAAATAGAAGAAGGAAATCCATATTAAAGAGAAGCAAGTGTCATGTGATATTTATTTACTTCCGGTGTCTGTGGTCACAGGAGTCGAGGGAGGGCAACTGTTAAATTAATTGCGAAAGTTGACAAAATTAAACAATGCTTTCTGTGAAATTATAGTTTAGTTAGAGAAGAAAGTTGATATTCAAGTCTGAGAAACGTCTTTTTAAAAATTCTAGGTTGGAAAATGCTATTATTGGTAACCCAAAAATTAGGTTGACGTGTCAAAACTTTTCCCGCAAAATGTCAACTGGTTCAAATGAAGTTGTTTTAACACCGTGGAGTTCTGTAATTAACCTGACAACAGATTTATTGGATTTATAGGAGTTTAAAAAAACGAAAACTCAAAATGTGGCTAAGAGTGCTGTTGTTGCTGATATATTTCTTGGTGCTATTTATTTTGGCCCGGATTTTGGAGACTGTTGCCTGGGGTGGCACCTGTAACTTGTCTCGTCGACTCCTGGACCCTATGGCCATGTCTGTCCTCAAATTAAAAGCCCTGTTAGAACAGAGAGGGATCAGCTATGAAGGAGCAGTAGAAAAACAAGAACTTTCAGAGTTGGTTAGCTCAACAGGTGATACTTTTAAAATTTGCTTACAAATTATTTCCTTTGCCCTGTTGCTAAGAAAAATACAATAACTACTTCATTCTTATTGTCATTTAACTGTAACAGGAAAGAGAAAAATGCAGGGTCTTGCCGGGGATTGAATCCGGGACCTCCCACACTATAGGCTGGTGCTCTACCACTGAGCTACCCAGACCACTACATTCCTCCCTTCCTTTTCTTCGATTCAACACCCTTGAATCAAAACCATCAGGTCCACCTTGGGACCAACCTATTAGTTGGCCACTTTCCAGGGTTGGACGAGCCCCCAAATGTAACAGGAAAGAGAAAAATACAGGGTCTGGCTAGGGATCGAACCCGGGACCTTGTGCACTATGGGAGAGTGCTCTACCACTGAGCTACCCAGACCACTACACAACCACTAATTTCATGTTGCTCAGACTGTTTCAATCAATTCAAAATGTAAGCTTTCTCTGTAGTGGCCTATTCTTTTTAACTCCACAGAGGTGTCTTTAGCGTTCACTGATACACAGGACCTGGTTTTTGAGTCTCATCGGAAAGACTACTCCAGTAATGAGCATTTTAGAGCTCTAGTTTGGGTAGGAGACGAAAATTATCTCAGAAAATTTCCAAGTCCATAGTTAGGTTTGAATCCACAACCCTAGACTTCGAAAGCCAGTGACAGTGCCACTCGGCCATGTTCACCCACCACATTGAACTGAAAACATACTGGGCTAGAAGCCATAACCAAAGCTCAACCAAAGAGCAGCTTTAAGGTGTGGCTACTATCAAAATGGACTACAGTGCAAACTTGCAATCATCACAATGACTCAATGTATAGGATTGGATTCCAATTAGACAGATACCTTGATTAAGTTTGTCAGTTCTCTTAAAGGTTTATGGTGTTCTTTGGGCATTCCTGTTTCCTTCACCATCTCAGAAGTGACTTCATCAGTATAAGTTAAGCACCATTACTCCACTACACTTGTAGTCCACTATCATTTACAAAAAAACAAGGTCCACTGCTGACAGAAATAATTAGGTCTAATATTAAACCAGGATACAACATGAATAAGAGTTATATAAATAAAACTTCTAAGAAACAGTGTTTTTTGAGACATTTTCAACCTTCCCATTTACTGCCTACCTGATTTCCCCCATTCAAAAATAATCCTGTGATGCTCAAAAATGTGCCAGTAGCAAGTTAAAAAAATAAAGCATGCCTGTGACTGTTCCATTGTGGTATACAACTAGATGGTTATAATAAGCTCAGTAAGGCAGACTTTTACAAAGCTAGAATAAATAAAGAATGTTAATAAATATGATTTAAATATTATTTTATAGGCATAAATGATGTTAGTGTTAATGTCACATCTATGCTACTTGCCACAAAAACTCCATAGTTTTTGGTGTTTTCTGGCTTTTAGCACTAAAAGATAAAGAAAACTGTAGGGGTGTTATTCCTGTGAAATTCAAATTGTTTTTGTTTGAAGAGATTTGCTGTGCCAAGTTTGATTTTTGGAGTGGAGTAGAGTAATAGTCTTGCTCCCTAGTCCAGATATTTTCACTTATATCTAGATGGTTACATTCAGAGATGGTGTAGGAAACCAGAGTATGTAGGGAAAACCACAGACCCTAGGAAAGTGAAATAACAGTTTCACACTAGGATCTGTCCCTAGTGGCATCGGAAACTACGTAGTAAGCGGTGTTGTAATTTGTAAGTGTACATGTGCACTTTAGAACACTCAGTCACCAAGGCCTCTGAAAGTTTCATTGTTGTTAAGGTATAGAATTTTCAATTTTACTTATTCATTTATTTATAGGGGCAGTGACAGGGGAGGAATTGGCAGAATCCACTTTAGAAGAAACCTCGGAAGTAACAAATTTTACAAGTGGTTCACATTTCTATGAACAAGTAGAAGATGCCAAGGATAGTGTGTGGTTAGTCCAAGTCATGTTTGGTAAAAGTCATCTAAGCGATAAAAGTTGGATAGCTATACGGAAGAAAATATCTAAATTTGGTGTCAATGTTGGAATGTTTGACTGTAGCCTTGATTTGCAGTAAGTTTGACATTTCCTATCTTTAAATAATTGCTGAAATTAAGATTTATTTCCAATGCATAAACAACATTTTTTTTCCACGAAAATGAAGAAAAATTCAATACCATTTGATTTTTTCCTTATTCATGTAATTGATTCAAGAAGTTTAAATTACATATTGTTTCAAGAAGGTCTGTTTCTAAATTAGAACTTTGTCTCAATAGTAATTGAAATTTCCTTTACTGGGAGTTTAAATACCATTAATTCAATCAATCAGCAATCAGAAATTACTTTCTCCTAATGGCAGTACCCTCAAAGATACTTTTCATTTTGAAACTTACATTTTGTAAAGGGTACAAGTGATCAGTTTAAGCTTGTGGTGGTGAAAACTGCCATTACTAATCATAAACAATGTTTCACAACAGCAAGTGTCATTAAGTCAGATTAAAAGGTGGTGGTCAGATCAGATGGTTTAAACTGTATTTGTATTAATTGTTTATATCGGTATTAAGTACTTGTTATATTTGTCACAGCTTATCAATATATGTCCAGGCTAAAAATGAAAAACTTTGATCTGTCAAGGGAAAAACATTTTCCTTACAAGGACAAAATCACTTTGGCATGTTTGGGAAAAACTTTCAATAAATGGTAGTTTACCTTTTTAGGACATTTAACAGTTTAACAGAATGCCAAGAATATGGGATTTTGGTCACTTTTACTTGAACACACACCCCCACCCCACCCACCTCCATTCCCATATTTATGCAGAGTTTGCCTGTAAAATTGGGAAAAATGTATTTTTTTTACATTTGGAATGGGTCTTTTACTGGATCCTGTGAGTTGACAGTAAAACCCTGCAAAGTAATGTACATGTACATTTATACAAAATAAATTTTGTTACATTTTAAGAGCTACATGTACCTTCTGCCTTCTAAATTGGGAAAATTTGAAGTTCTGAAATACAGCAAACTGCATTATAACATGCTTGCAATAGCTTAGGATCCTCATTGCAAAGACATTATATTGTGACAATATCGAACATGTTGTGGGTAACGACAACTAGATTTAATTTGCTAGGATATCACTGTTGTTTTGGGAATTTTATTTGTCAAATTGGGAAATTTTAGTTATTTTCCTCAGGGGAAACTACCTTTATTCGGTAGTAATGTTTAGGCAAACAAAATCACTGCTTTTGTTCTTTTTGTGTTTTACAGGTTCTGCCATGGGAGGCAATGGTCATCAACACATTTACTTCTTGGACTACCACAGAATTTCGAGACTAAAGCCAGGGTATCTTTATTCACATATACTGGATCATACAAGGTTCACAAAGTGTATAACTGGGTCAAATCTACAGTAAATAAAAAAGTCCATCCAATCAGAGAACTCGAAACATATAAACATGACTGGTTATCGTATAACCCGTCGGACAATCTGAATCCTGAAGTTCGGGTCGTTATGTTTACAAAATATCCGTCTGTGCCATTATTTTATTCTGCTTTAAGTGTCAAATTTCCAGGAAGAGTAAAATTTGGAATGGTTGACGTATCTACAATAAACGGAAAACGCATTCTGAAGAGAAATGGATATTCCTCTGCTCCAATATATTTAATAATTACTGCGGAAAATATTTATAATTTTGGTAGTAAGCCTGGAGATTTTATAACATTTAGATCAATGGAAACATTTTTAAAATTACTTTATCCAAGTTTAAATGACATTTTTGTAGCAACGTTGGTGATATGTAATATTTTAAGTTGGTTTGAGATTTGTATCGTTCAAGGAACGCTGACGAGACGATTCGTAAAATTTGTATGGTGCATCATAAAGTATAACATAATTTTGTTTTTGGCTTGGATAGTTCTACTCGCAGTATTTCAACTTTCAATAATGGAACCACTGACAAACTATGGGCTAAAATTACTACGTTTATTTGGCGGATCTATGTTAGGTTGTATATTTAGACAAGATTTATACTTTTTTGCAACGAACGTGTCGCTATTAGAATTTTCGTTTCTTGTCTACATTTTGGTTGTGGCAGTGATAAACTTCAAATTGAAAGAAGGACAAGTGGAGGAAACGAACCCTGAAACAAACGAGTGGAACTTTGCCCAGTTTCAGACTTTAGCTCATGTGTTTTATCCCAGTTACGCGTTACCGAGTTATTTACGACGAGGACAGAATGATATAGAAGGGCATGTAGGTATTGGTATTAGTAGTGTTAATTTGAATACATCTGCATCCAAAGAATACATCAAATATTTACCAACTTGGAAATATCACTGTGTTATTACACAAGATGTGGATGTCCCAAGAAATGAGCGAATCGAAGAGACAAAAAAGGACAAGGATGGTGTACCATGTTCTGTTGCGAATTCTGGTATGTCTGCGGAAAATAAACCTAAAACTGATAATGATGGTGTCACTCCTCTAGAAGGTAATGATAGGATGCCTTCGACATCAGCCATTGGTGAAGACCAAGTCAACCACAGTCAGGAAAGCGACAGTGAACCAAGCAGGAACAGTAACTCTGAACTCGAAAACTTGGCAACCATCGACAACAAACAAAAACTCGGAAATAATGAAACTTACAGATTGGAAAACTGTGGAGCACCTGAAGGTTTCTTGGAGTGTAACCAGTGTGTAATTTGTTTGGACAATTACAGGAATGGTGTGGTCATTCTAGGTCTGCCCTGTGGTCACTGCTTCCATAAATCGTGCGTCACGATGTGGTTAGTACGTGGTAACCATTACTGTCCAGTCTGTAGGTGGCCATCTAACAGGCAAAAATCTGAAATCCATTTACATTCTGAATAATCAGATATTTATTTTTGACAGTCCCTTATACATGTATGGAAACAAAGAAAGCTCCTTATATCTTGAGGGCCTGTATTTGGCCTCAAAAATATAATAAAAGTTTGAATCACAATTGAATTTATGAGTAAATATCTAGATTTTCACAACTTTAGAACTACATGTAATTAAGCCAAATTTCCAAAACTAGTGAAAATATATTTCTTTTTAAATTACTGGTATTTTTACCCAAATTTTATGAAAGAACTTTTCAGAATTTATTAGATTTTTGGCTAAGAAATGGTAATAAAGTGAAAGAACAAACATATTGCTTTGCAATATTATGAGAATTGCCACTTACAAATCTTGTTGATACCCTGTAAACCACAACAAACTGAAAGTTATTTTCTAAATTAATTCACATAAATATTCATGGTTATTAATTTTTATAATTATTCATTTCGGCTAGATAAATTGAGTTAGGTACATGTAAACATAAAGTTGCTTGTCCAATTTGCTCTTTATTTTTTAGGTTAACATATGTGTCAGGAAAAATCTTAAAATGTCAAAATCAATTAAATTCAGTGTAATCTCTCATTTTTAGGGTGTTTTCATTTAAAAAGAAAAAGCACAGTACAGTGTGGTTCATATTCTTAAAAGGCATATATTGCTGTATAAATTCTTGCATGTCCAATATGCTCTATATTTTCAAGGTCAAAGTTAATAATGTATCAACAAAGGGCTAAAATGTCAAAATTAATGAAACTCAATGTAATCTCTCATCTTCAGGGCATTTTCATTTAAAAAGATAAACACAGTGTGGTGCATATTCTTAAAAGGTGTGTATTGATGTATACTTTAATGTATACTTGAAGTACAATATGTACAAGATTTCTATTCATTTTATGAGGCCAAATAGGTACTACTACCCTTCGGTACTGTGACAAAAATTAGCCTCTTACATGTGCTTGGTCTGACAATCTTTAAAATGATGACTGATTGAATTTTACTGGAGTAGAGTTATAGAGTTTTATGCATGAGATGGTTAGTTTTCAGGGTTCGTACAGGCCTGGAAAAGTCCTTAAATTTTAAGGTTTGCCCTAAAAAGACCCTAAAAACAAGTCTGACCCTAAAAAGCCCTTGAATTTGGCCAGCTGGGTGTCTGTAATTTGATATTAGGTGGTTGCGAATTGACTGATATATATATATATATAAATAAATTAATTAATAAGTTGCATTGAAATTAGCAATTAAAAGGTACATGGCCCTCCCGAACGCCCAACTTTGTTACTGTGGATGCGTAAGTAATTGTTTTATTGATTTATTGCCTTGGCACCAATGTTTTTTTGCTAAAATTGTCCCTCTGATTATGCCTTAAATTTGCAAATAAGACCCTTATAAGACCCTAAAAATTCCTTAAATTTGGAATCCAAATGTCTGTACGAACCCTGGTTTTGGATGGTAGAGAAAATCTGAGTGCTTGGAGAAAACCACCAACTTTCGACAAAAGAACCAAAAACTGCTCAGGATGGAATTTTTGTTGAATAAGCAGATGAATTTCAATATGTTTATCAAAACTTTTTTTACTTTATATTCCCATATAAGTATAAGTACGGTAAATACAGAATATAACAGTTTGTGAGAGCATAAAATTTTATGTTGCTTCAGGTTACCAGTTTCCTCTGGGACTTCCAGTTTTCTCCACTATCTTAGAACTGACAATCTCAATATAAGTGTAAGAATCTTGACTGTGAAGTAAACATCACTACTCTACCCCACTTCATTTATATTATCATCATTATATTGCAATATGAAGGTATAAAACAATCATTGGAATTAACATGCAGGTCCTACGATAGCACAGAAATGTGATATTTCAAATTCAGTCCAAAATTGAATAAATTCAGGTGAATTTTTTACACATTTATAAACCTGTTTTTGACCACCCTTTTTTTGAAGTTTTTTTTCTGATCTGGCTACATTGATATTTGATATGATTTCAGAAACAAGAATCTCGATAAGCAACTGTAAACATTGTTTTGGTACAAGTAGAAAATGATATACTGTATAAGAAGAAACATTCGTGAGGAAGAAATATTCCCGATTTTCACGATGTGTTTTGTGTCACGAATATATCTTCTCAGCGAACATTATTTATTTTTCTTGATACATTCTTCCTACAGTCAATACTGTGAACATTTCTTGCCGAAATAGTTAAAAAGATCAAAACCGCCAAAGTTTTCTACTCCTAATATTTCTTCTTATACAGTAATCTATATAAACTTTTTGAAAATTAAAACATTCAGCATTTATAGCCTTTGCTGAAGTGCATAATGTTATCTTTCAACTTCTACTAATAGGTCTCTGCATCTCAGCTTGTACATGTGTACAACAATTTCAAGTTCTTAGTAAATTCCTATTTTGCTTCTTTAAACTAGAGTTTTGGGAGTTCTGGAATTGTGAAATTCTTGCATTGGTTAATCTTTATCCTTAATATAACTGATAAAATATGAACTACCGGTAGGTCCATAATCTACAAATGACATCACATATACAATCACAACCATACGGTGATGTCGGCATGACAACAAAAATAAAAAAATACATGGGTAATACAGGAGATATTTCTATCTGAGGTATTAGAACACATTTTCTTGCATATATAACAGATTAATTTAATAGATTTTTGAACAGTATTTTTCCACGTCGACCCTGTATAAGCAGATGTAGGTAATCCGAGTACAATGGAAACTACTTTTTTCATAATAGAAAATTGTTTGTAGTTTGGAAAAATTTTGCCTTTAATTAATTATCAGTAGATTGATGTATAAATAGAAAAATAACTAGTTACTCATTTAAGATCAAAATAATGCAATCTAGGATTTTTCAGATGGAACCATTTACAAAAAAATTATAATAAAACACCATAAAATCAATATTTTTGGATTCATGTAATGTTAAATATGGTCCACTATGGCTTTAACAATGGAAACGTTTGACAAAATAAAGGGCCAATGGACCCTTCTAGAATGAATACTAAAAAAAAATTCTAATCTCAAGAAAAAAGCTGGCGGTTCGATCAGAATTTTGTTCTTGACCAGAAATTTTAGAAGACCTGTAGACCTCTATGACTTGTGTAATGAACATTTATTACTAAGTAATACATTTTAATTTTATTTACATTACATAAGTAGTTTAAACTTTATATTTGGTTTTAATTTTATTTATTTTTATTTTTGTTTGTTAATGACAGTTATTATCATGATTTAGTTAAGTTTGTAGTGAAATTAATTGTTTTTATTGAGTTTGAAATATATATACGGTATACATGTAGATTGTTTTTATTCCACACTAACACATATATACTTTATTTAACAACGGCGTTGGACATTTGAGCGAAAGCATAGGACAAAAGAGCAACAAAAAAACAAGAATGTTTAAGTGACGAAGTAATGGACATTTGAGCGACAGAATTTAACCCATTTGAGTGAAATTCCAAATATATTGTAGACAGTTGAGCAACAGTTTTTCTTAACTTCTGTTCTTAGGCGTTGGGCAGACTGATCATGAAGTCTATTGCCCCCTGCTCATCTCGGGGGGGGGGGGGGGGGGGTTGGGGTTGGTAGGTGAAAGTAGGATTTTGAGCCGGATAAAGTTTTTGAAAGAATCAAACTAAAATTGATAAAATCCATTAAAAGTGTAAAACTACCACTCATAAAACTGAGTAAACTTGGTAATTCTATATCCATCTTGATTTGAACTGTGGCTCAAATGTCCATCATAAAATATAGGTAATATTTCAAATCTGTTGCTCAAATGTCCACTAAAGTCGTCGCTCAAATGTCCATTGAGGTTTTTAATTTTCGCTCAAATGTCCTGCACCCATTTAACAAATGCTATGAAAAATATAGGCTTATTGAAATAGGTTGATTTATATACATAGATAGGAGGAGAAAGTGCTTACTTCCATACTTGAAGAAAAAGGATATGTTTTCAGCTATAAAAATCAATTTGATTATTTATGAAATTAAAACTTTAAAATTTTAAATGATTTAAAAATATAGCTGTGATATATTCATGATTTTGGCCTCTGTAGCAGGTGATCTGTATATTAAAAATTATATCTGACTTCATATAGTGCTAGTTTTCATGCTGCCCGTAGGTAGCAAGCAACCATTTTCACCTTTGAAAGTTATCATATACATGTATCATGTATATGCATTTTGTTCTTTTATTTTTTGAGAGTTTGAGAATTTGGATTATTAATTTGATTTATAAAACTAATTAAAATCTCGCTCGGATTTAAATTCATTTAAAAAAAAACTTTAAACATATAAACCTAATTATAATGTCCCTCAAGAAGTTTGCCACCCTAACATATTTTTAAAGATCCAAAAATTTCTTCTTTTTTTTTTTCTCTTTTTTGTATGCCTTCCACAATTTATTGCAAAACTCAATTTAACTGAAAAATGCTGGCAATGAATTAAACGGGATCAATTTTTCCGACCGTAAAATGTGGATTTTACTGTCATAAATTGAGGTCTACCTGGTGACACTTGCAGAGCCAGGTATCCTGTCTAATTCAGTACATGTGTATTTGCGGTTGGGGTCCAATCAAAATTCTTTGTACTAACAATCAAGGTTTTACTGTACAGTCAACCCTGTTTATAAAGGCAACTCAAGGGAACTTGTAAAAGTGACCTTTAAGGACAAGTGGCCCTTATATACAGGTTCAAATAACCTGAATAAAGAACAATTGGGATAAATTTTACTGGCCGTTTAAGGCAGGTTTAACTGTACTTTCAATTTATAAACCCATTTTATAAAGGACTTGTTATTAAATCAAATTCATAATTTGAAACTTACAGTCATATACCGGTATTCATTTAAACCAAAGATAACATTATCCAACATATTTTGTTGTTGTTGTTTCATAATCAGTATCACAGTACCAATAACCAAATGACAATTTTTGGTTGCTTTCATTTATTTACCTTGTAAACCAGTCTGCATGTATGGATATTTTTATAAACATCAAAGTACATGTAGTCGTATTGTTAATTAACATTACCGGGTACAATTATTCCAATTTTGTAAGTTGGAAAACATTTAACTGGATAAAACAAAGAATTGGGGATCTATTTAAAAAAAATAAAACATCAATGTATAATTATGATTTTTTTGCAATATTTAATAGATACCCATATATATAAAGATTGTGTCCATGGTTCCAAATTTATGCTCGACCACAGGTCAGAGACCTGTAACTTTTTAGTTGGACCTGTAGTTTATGTTATATGATCTGATAGAAAACATTGGATTGGGATTCTGGTTGGGCAGAATTTCGTAATATTTTTGGACACAGAGTGTCACATGATAAATAAATGCAAAATTTTTTTGTTTGGTGCAGTATATTGGGATTGTGTAGTATTATTAAAAGGGAAAAACTATCATAAAAAGTATAATTAATGTATTCGAGATATTGTTTAAGCATAATAAAGCTTGTGTGAGGAATTTCAGTGATTTTTTGGCCTCAAGTTACTACCATACCGTACATAATAGAAGTAGTTTCCCCCTGGGTGAAAATTACTACATGTAAATTCCCATTTGAGCCTTGAACATTTCTAAAAATAATGGGGAAGACTAGAGGTGTGTCACATACATTGGAATACACAAGCAAACCATTAGTTCTAAAATTCTGACCAAGATTTTTCAGACTAGCAAAGAGTTCACACGATTGAAATTCAGAAGATTTTAGATATTGTCATAATACCTAATGGGGATCACATTGCAAAACATATATACCAGATTTTAAATTTCAAACTTTCTTTATAGAAAATGGTGCAAATTTTCACAATCCAAAAAGTACATGTAGTTATTAAAAGGTACCACAATCACTGAAATTAATCAATTAATCGCTAATTGTTGCCATTAAGACAGCCTTCAACATGTACAAATCAATATCACACAAGCTTTAACATGACATTGTATGAGTGAGGTTTACCATGTGGTGATTTTTCGCATAATTTTCGTTTTGATAAAATATTAATCGATAAAATATTAATAAACATTAGTAATAGGCGTCACCGGTTGCAAGTTACCAGGCAATATCTGCTAATATTTATGTGGTATTTTCATTTCTATTCAAAATGAAATCCCTTAATTTTATAGTTTTCCATGAAAATGGCAAAATTGCAACAAAAATGCAATATTTATGTTTTATATAAACATGAGTAGAATTACTAGAAATGATAAATCTGCACAAATGATAGCAGCTATTACAATGACATGGAAGATTGGTGAGGCCCATTAACTTTTATGCCAGTAATTTTGTTAATTAACCAGATATTTATGACCAAGGTATGGAAATAAATAGTTTGTGGTACAAATTATTTACTGAATTTCTTGTTTGTTAGCAATCATTACAGAGCTGCCAACTGACCCGCAACCCACAGGTCCATCGAGCATTTACATGCAAATTCCTGCTGACCCGCCAAGAAGTGGACTGACCTGCAATTAAGCATACAGTTTGAGGACTTGCAGTATTCATGCATTGCCTCTCAAATCCACATGGAATCGCAGCAAACTCAAGTTATTACATTGGTGGACTAAGGGTCTAATCAGGAGTAATTTTGTGCCAGTAGCAGGTGAAAAATCACAAAATTGTGACGCTCATATACTGTATCCATTTCTCTGTAAAATTAATCAACAGCGCACAATTTTTAATCTTCTTTTCCAAGTCCGAGAGGCACAACCAGCTTAGCAGTGCACGGTGCACCTTGGATCTCGAACAGACCCGCAATAACACAAAATAGGGTTGGCAGCTCTGTCATTATCTGATGTTTGAGTGTTTTATAAACAGTATAATACCAAATCACATTGACAGGCGATATCAGTGTATCCATTTATGCCTTCTGATGATTTATTATCCTCCACCTTTCAAAGATGGGGGATATTGACTGTCGATCCTTTCCTCCGTTTGGAATTCTTGTCTGCCCAAATTCTTCAAAACTATGAGGCACTATTTTATGATACTGTGCAAAGCATCAACATTGATAGGAGATGCGCATATAGTTAGCCGGATTTGATTTGCTCATTTTCCTTGGAGTTATGGCCATAAGATCTTGGTTTCTAGATATAATAAGAGTTGGAAATAAAATCTTGCTGGACTTACTGCAATAAGAGAATGAAAAGGTGTGTAAAATGAAAATACCTTGAAGTTCCAGATTTTTGCAAAATTTACTCTTTTTCTGTGACATGGAGAAAAATTTGTCAATTGTTTGTCTATACTTGCTATAGAAATTTGATTTTTTGGGATATTTTTGTTTCATGGATGGTAACCAACCATTGGTGTTGTTAGTTAGTTGAATGTTGCTTAAAGTCGCATCAGCAATTTGTCAGCTATTCACGACGAGAATCTCTATGGATTAAACTATGAACAATTTTATGTATGCATGTGAAGTGCGAGTGTGTTGTATGGTCCGCCTTGTACTAGCACGCACTAAGGGCGACTTTAACGTGCTAGCTCACAGAGTCAGTACGGCGCTGACAAGCGTACCACTCCCCTAGTCCATTATACTGATACCAGGTGAATCAGTAAAGGCTAATGGCAAGGAAAATTCACTTTCCTACATGTGCTCCGAGCGGGACTCAAACTCACAGCGGTGAGAGACCCTTGATTTGAAGACTGACATCTTATCCATCAGGCCACCACGGCCTCTAAACCATTGGTGCTTCATGTATATGTTTATGTATACCGGTAATAATTTCCAGTAACACGTTTGCTACATTTACACACCTGAAGACAATGTTTTTGGCATGATCCTAGACAATAAAGGGGCTTCAGAAGCTGAGTGGCCTAAAGCCGTGCTTACTGATCACTGCTCCTCTAGCCACCTAGATTCAAATCCTACCCAAGACAAATCCTACTATGAACAAGTTTATCAGTTCACTTGCATAAGTTTAGTGGTTTTCTATAGTTACTCTGGTTTCCCCAAACCATCCATAAACTGATCAGCTCAAAGAAGTGAAAGAATCTTGACTTGGGCGTACAACTCCATTATTACACTCCACTCCTAAATACTAAATAAACATCTGTGACATCATCAAGGGTATTTTCACATATACCGGTATACAGATATAGGAGGTTCATTTAGACAGTTTATGTCTTGTTCATGCACCAGGGTCCGTACAGGCCTGGAAAAGTCCTTAAATTTTGAAGTTTGCCTTAAAAAGGCCCTTAAAACAAATCTGACCCTAAAAAGCCCTTGAATTTAACCAGTTGGGTGTCTGTATTTGGACTGAGGAAAATTAATAAATATTAAATAAATATGTTTTCTGAGGTATGAAATGAGCTTTTTAAAGGTACATTGTACCTGGCCCTCCCGAATGCTCAACTTCAACCTCCAATTTCAAGTGTTGTTTCTATTTTTTTGCTAAAATTATCCCTCTGATTAGGCCTTCAATTTGCAAATATTAGAGTAAGACCCCAAAAAGTCCTTAAATTTGTACTCCAAATGTCTGTACGTACAAACCCTGTGCACATAAAAAGTCAATGCATTTTTTTCTGAAAAGATAAATGAATTACATTCCATCAAAAAGTTTTGTTGAAATATTCAGAATCTTAAAGTAACAGTTCTACTATATCTGGAATGACAGTACATGAAGTAGATTTTATTCCACAAAAATTGAAAAGTACACACAGCATCATTGGACTTTTCTTTAATTTTTTACAAGTGGGTGGCATCTCAATAAAGACAAGTTAAATAATCTTGACTGGAATTGAATCAAAATTCACTCAGGTCATCCAATCATAAAGATATCATTCTGCCTTTTTGAAAATGGCTCAAGTTTCACAATATTTTCTTAGCTAAGATTTTCCTTAACTTATGGCATATTTTGACGATTTTGTATTCTACTTCAAATATAAAAAAGTTTCAAAAATTAGAATATAGATGTAATTAAACTCAGCATACATTATAGAAAAGCTTATAGTGATCTTCAAAATGCCATCATAAATCTATAAATTTCGTAAAAACTAACAAAATTATTCAGGTTTCAAATTTGCCAAATTTAAGTTCAAGAAAATTTTAGTTCAGAAATGATTGTGACACTGGAGCCAGTGATTCAGAATTGACCATGGGATACATGTATAGAGCTGTAAGATACAGACTTAGCTATTACCATAGCAACTAAGAACACACAACAAAATGAAAATCAAGCACACCAGCCGATAAAACCAAACCACAACACCAAAAGCAAAGCAAAAACTCTGAAAACAGGAAAATTAAGTTAAACTGAACTTACAGGAAATAAGTGAAGCCAGAATGATATAAACAAATTATATAAGGGTTAAGTTAACAATACTTCATTTAAATCGAGACATTGCCAGCTATAGATGAAAGTGCAGAAATTTTGCTGTGTATTGCGCTGATGACATTATATAGCAGTGTTCTTTATTGTGCCCGCCTTCCGTGACACGGGACCTCATTTATTTTAAGTTTCCATCCGAAAGAACCATTTCTTTCATTTTGTAATACCGAGTGCATGATGAAAGAACAGTCACTACCCACTTTCAAGTCTTGGGTCAGACCTGGTTGGGGTTAGAACCCAGGACCTGCCGCTTACGGAGCGAGCAATCTAGCAGCTGAGCTACTGCAGTTGTCAAATTATATAAGAAAACAAGACAATATACTGGTAGAAGCAGAATTAGACATACACTGGCTTGCATAAAGAGACTCAAAAACAGTTAAACATTCACACAACCACATTATACAACCTCTGTGGTATCTCAGTTGGTAGAGTTCTCGCTCTGTAAGCAGGAACCCTGCTGTATAATGCCATCAATGCAACACACAGGGCAAATTTTGCACTTTCGACTATAGCTGGCGACATCTCGATATAAGTGAAATATTCTTAACACCATTACTCAACTTCTTGCTCCATAAGTGGGAGGTCGCAAGTTTGAACCCTGACCGGGTCTAACCAAAGATTTGAAAGTTGGTATTAGCCATTCTTTTACCAAGCAATCGGCGTTACGAAATGTAAGCCATGTTTTTTTTTCAGATGGGAACTTAATTTAAATGAGGTCCTGTGTCACAGTGGGCATGGCAGAATAAAGATCCCTGCTGCATAATGCCATCAGTGCAACACACAGGCAAAATTTCTGCACCTTAGCCTATAGCTTGCAACAGCTCAATATAAATGAAATATTTTTGACTGGGACATTAAACACCATTACTCAACTCAACACAAACCTAATAACTTGTATGTAAATTATTCCATCAAATTAATAAAATTAATAAAATTGTCTTGTCATTAATAGCTAGAGGGGAGTTGAGTATAGTAATGGTGATTTACATCTCAGTCAAGATTCTTTCACTTATATAGAGGCAGTCAGTTCTGGGATGTGGGGGGATCAGAGTACCTGGAAAACCCTATTAACCCTTTGTCAAAAGAATTTACAAAATTTCTCTTTAACAGTTATGAATACATTAGGCCTATACATATGTAATACATATCTATAACCATTACTGTAGCTTCAAGTTCCACAGCTTTAGTATAAGATCAGTGAATCAAAATTGGGATTTTGAAACCTGCAAATTGAAAATGGAAAAAAACATACACCAGTAAACAAAAACCAAAATAAATATTCTGACAGAAAAACCTTGATTAATGCCCCTTGATACCTATTACCACAATCAAGTCCCAAAATCAATTGACGTATCGCTGGCCACGCCCACAATGTTTCGAAAAAGGCCTGGCATGCTTGAATTACACACAAAAAGAATGAAAATTCAGCCTGAAATGCGCTATGTAATGACGTCACAGACACTAGAACGTCATTAGTTGCCGTGACGCTGCTTTGGTTCTGTGATGGCGGCAAATGTCGGAACATAAAAGGTATGACCGGCGATATGTCAATTTTGTCTATACTTGGTATATTGTTTTAATGCCTCCCCTAGATTTATTTTATTGCCACACTCCTTCACATTGTGCCAAACTATGACTAAATAAATAGTGGCAACAAATCAAGACATTTTAAATATTATAAATGTATAACAATATTCTATATTTGGAATGTTTTTATTTTTATGTAAACCTTGATTAATGCCCTTTGATACCTTTGTCATCTCGCTTATTGCCACATGACAACCATTTTGTCTGTACTGGGTATGTTGTCACCCTTCAAAGAAATTTCTCGCATGCTGATTGGTTAACTTGCCGGGGTACATAGAACTATGTTTAGAAATCTGCCGGGGTACATGAACGCATGCGACGTTTAGCGGTAAAAGGTAAGTAACTCGTACATCGTAGATGTCTAGTTACGGTAAACAAACATGGCAACAGCATATGTTAGTCACACAAGATACGAAGTGGAAGTTAAAAAGATCCAACTGGTAACGTTTTGAAGGGTGACAAAAACGTCATACAGGGCTTTGGCAGGTTACATGGCCTGCCGCTGCGGCTCGGGGTACATAAATCTTTGATGGGGTATATGGGGCCGTGTAACCTGCCAAAGCCCTGTATAACTTGCATTAACACCTCCCTAGACTTGTCACCATACCCCTTTATAATGTTAAATTTTGGCTGAAAAAATACATGTAGTGGCAATGAATCAAGGTAATGTTGTATTTTAAATAAAAATAAGAAATATAAACTTAAATATATAACAAAAATTAAAATTTGGAATGTTTTTATTCTCCAGAAAATATATCCCCATGGATACCAGTACTTTGTGTACTGTCAGGCTGATTAAGAGATTGGAAATCAAAGTCCGGCATCTCTAATGGAGGGAGTTCAATAGGGGGAAGTTGAACATCCCCCTCATCCTTCATACACTGTTCAAATAAATCCTTCCCATTCACGTCTCCCTTCTCTAGACTGAATAATTTCTCTTTTAGATGCTGATTTTCTTTTCTGGATTCTTCAAGTTCTTTCAATAACTGTGACACTGTACTTCTTAGTTCATCATTCTGAATTTTTAATTCTTCAGCAATTTGTTTCTCATCTCGAGGAAACTTTATCATGAATGTTGATTTCTGCTGCTGGGACTGATTTAACGGCTTATAAGTCACTGTCGGTTCATACGAGGATTTTGTTTTTCCATCAACTTCCGTTTTTGGTCTATTTACGAGAATGCCTAAAACCGATTGTGTCTCTGTCATTGCATGATAAGCTGCCTCCTCCTGTTGTGATAACTCTCCTAACACCTGATCCGCTTGTCCATCATGTGTTGTAGCTTGTTGTTTGTCAGTTTGTGTACTCTGTGTGACCTTTTTTTGTTGTGATGTTTTGTTGTTCTGTTTGTGCTGTATTTTGACTTGTCTCTGTTGTAGGAAGTCTTGTTGTTTCAGATGATATTGATGCTGTAGTTGCATGGACTCTAAAGCTTGGATTGAAGCAGTCAGCTTCATGGCATCTAATAAATATTCTGAAAAAATACATATAAAACAAGTTATAAGTCAAAAGGGTTTCACAAACGAAACCCAAAATAGGACACTCATATAGATTCATATAAGCTGAATAAGTTGTTGTTGTTGCTTAACGTCGCATTAACAATTTTTCAGCTATCCTCAAAAAAAAACTACTTTCTTAATCTCTATGGATTTAACTATGAACAAGTTTGTGTATGCATGTGAAGTGACTTTATTCAGACAAGTGTACCACTCCCCAGTCACATTATACTGACACCAGGTGAACCAGTAAAGGCCAACAGCAAGGAAAATTCACTTTCCAACATGTGGTCTGAGCAGGACTTGAACTCATAGAGGTGAGAGACCTTGGATTTGAAGATTGAAAGCTTATCCATTAGGTCACCACAGCATCTTAAAGCTGAATAGGAAAAACATTTACATGTATATACAGTAAATCCTGCTATAGTGTCCATCTCTACTATAATGGCCACCTGTACATATAAATCCTGCTATAGTGTCCATCTCTACTATAATGGCCACCTGTACATTTAAATCAGTTTTGAATGTTTCTTTGCTTCAAATTTCAACCAAAAAGAACCTCTATATAAAGATCACCTGTCTACAAAAGCTCATAATTCTTAGGTCCTGTTGGTGGCCCTTAAATACAGATTTTACAGTATTTCCAAAAAATATTAAAAGTATTGAAAATTATAGAATCCTCAAGGAAAAAGAAAAGTTGGAAGGCCAAGAAACACCTGGTGGAGAAACCTGCAATCAGAAATGGATAGAGAGGGATACAAATGGCAAGACCTGGGCATTAGCATAGAACAGAACCAGATGGAGGAGTGTTGTTAGTGGCCTATGTACCTCCCTGGTACCACAGGCATTAGTAAGTATTGAAAATTATAATGTTTGCTGTACATTTTATTTCTTGTTTAAAACCAGACTTTTTAGTCACATAAAAATTGAAACACTTCAATTGAAATCATGAAAACCACTACCGTAGCTTAGTTGGTAGAATGCTCGCTTTGTCATGGGAAGTCATGGGTTCAAACCCTGTCAATCAATCAATTAAAGCATGAAGGAAAAACCACAAAGATACAGTACACTTGTATCTTATTTTTATTGTCAGTTCTGTATTATAGTTTAAAAACATAATCTGTCAGTGAGAGTGAAAATTTAATAACTATTAGCCATAAATAGAAAGTCAATAATTGTGATAAATCCAATCTTTGGATTCTATATTCCATATGTCAACAGACAGACAAAAGCCATACTTAAAGGCCATTTAATTAATACATGTATAAAGTTTTTTATTTATACTCCGATCAAGAGGATTTACAAAGTCTTCAAATCAGAATCATGTACAGAATCATTATCTTGGTGTCAATTTGACACCAATAAAATAGAAAATATTTTACCATGTTTTTATTTCATAATGGAATTTACAATTTTAAATAAATTTGTTTGTTAGTAAAACTGATGTGTGGATTTCTGATTAGTCTGCTGAAGTCCAAATTAAATGTTGTACACAAGTGCTTGATGCATTACATATCATACATAAGAGAAGACAGAAGGCCTATTATAATGCGGCTAGAAATAGTTTATTATACCTGCAGCTCTTCGGTGACACAACAATGCTTCTTCAAGCTTTCCTGATTTTACCATCATATCAGCTTTTCTACTCTGCTGGTGTGCCTACAAAGTATGTAAAATTATTCAATTTTTATCCTGGATAATTCAATATTAATTAAGAGTTCAATCATGAGTCAAGCATCTCTCTCTCTCTTTCTCATGCAGCAGGATGGTGCTTCTTTTAAAATGTTTTTACTGGAAAATTATGAAAATATGAACTTAAATTTTTCTGAAAAAATTTATTTTACAGTGATTGACAAACAAATTATAAACAAAATTTTAACAAGAGGCCCATGGGCCTTATACGCTCACCTGATAACTAATGGCTAGCTGATAGATTTAAAGACAACGTAAATACTAAACCCCAATGACAACATTTTTTCTTTACATCAAAATGATCATTGTATCAATACCTACAACATTCTAATATACATGCCTATACAAAACGTTTATAGTTTTCAAGATAATTAACCATTTCAGTATTGTTTTACATCTGTGACCTTGACCTTTAAACCAATGACCTTTTCTATACATCAAAATGATTGTTTTATCGATACCTACAACATTCTAATATACATCCTTATACAAAAAGTTAATAGTTTTCGAGATAATTAACCATTTCGGTATTGTTTTCGCATCTGTGACCTTGACCTTTGAACCCATGACCTTTTTCTTTACATCAAAATGATCGTTGTATCAATACCTACAACATTCTAATATACATGCCTATACAAAAAGTTTATAGTTTTCGAGATAATTAACCATTTTGGTGTCGTTTCGCATCTGTGACCTTGACCTTTGAACCCATGACCTTTTTCTATACATCAAAATGATTGTTGTATCAATACCTACAACATTCTAATATACATGCCTATACAAAAAATTTATAGTTTTCGAGATAATTAACATTTTCGGTATTGTTTCGCATCTGTGACCTTGACCTTTGAACTCATGACCTTTTTCTAATACCTACAACATTCTAATATACATGCCTATACAAAAAGTTAATAGTTTTCGAGATAATTAACCATTTCAGTATTGATTTGCATCTGTGACCTTGACCTTTGAACCCATGACCTTTTTCTATACATCAAAATGATCGTCGTATCAATACCTACAACATTCTAATATACATGCCTATACAAAAAGTTATAGTTTTCGAGATAATTAACCATTTCGGTATTGTTTCGCATCTGTGACCTTGACCTTTGAACCCATGACCTTTTTCTATACATCAAAATGATTGCTGTATCAATACCTACAACATTCTAATATACATGCCTATACAAAAAGTTTATAGTTTTCGAGATAATTAACCATTTTGGTATTGTTTCGCATCTGTGACCTTGACCTTTGAACCCATGACCTTTTTCTATACATCAAAATGATCGTTGTATCAATATCAACAACATTCTAATATAAATGCCTATACAAAAAGTTTATAGTTTTCGAGATAATTAACCATTTCGGTATTGTTTCGCATCCGTGACCTTGACCTTTGAACCCATGACCTTTTCTATACATCAAAATGATCGTTGTAACAATATCTACAACATTCTAATATAAATGCCTATATAAAAAGTTTATAGTTTTCGAGATAATTAACCATTTCGGAATTGTTTCGCATCTGTGACCTTGACCTTTGAACCCATGACCTTTTTCTATACATCAAAATGGTCGTTGTATCAATACCTACAACATTCTAATATACATGACTATACAAAAAGTTTATAGTTTTAGAGATAATAAGTATAATCAGAGGTAAAAAAATTAGGTCACGACCTTCACAATTGACCTTGACCTCATTTTGAAGATACTAACAAGAAGATGTCAAAACTGAAAACCCCATGTCATTATCTGGTCAAGTAGTCAAGTTATAACAATTTGAAGCTATTTTACGATTTTTCAAAATTAAACGCAAAAACGCGTAACCCATTTTTCGACCGAATTTCACGAAATGAACAAACTACAGGCTTAAGACCCTAGAGAAGCCAAATATCACATCAGATTTTTCTCCAATCAATACTTTCGGAGAAGAAGATTTTTTAAGATTTTTGCACCCCTAGGTCACCTTGACCTAGTTATGGTAGCCATGGCAATGCCACGAACAAATCTGAATTGCACCGACCCAGACATGCTTCTGACCAAGTCTCGTTGAAATCTGCCCAGTGGTTCGTGAGAAGAAGATGAAAATGTGAAAAGTTTACGACGACGACGACGACGACAGACAACGGACAAATTGTGATCAGAAAAGCTCACTTGAGCCTTTGGCTCAGGTGAGCTAAAAAAACTATGTACATTCATGCAAAGTAATCTGAAGAACCCAGCCAAAAATCCACATGTTTAATTGTCAAAAAGTGGGGTTTCCTCACACTTATCTGTATGACAGAATTGACAGTAACATTTTAAAATCTCACCATTACAGCAATCATCAGAAAGTGAAATTCTTTGCAATTTGCAAAACTAAACTAAAATTGTATTTGTATTGCAGTGCTACTAGATATGGAAAACACAACTGTGTTATCTTTTTCAATCTTTGAATTTTTTATTTTTATTTTATTGGACATTTTCTAACAAATTTATGTCAGGGGTGTAACTGCCTTAAGGTCAAAAGGCACGTGCCTACGCATTATTTTGACAAAGATTTTAATGTATTATGAATTATTTACATCAATTTAATTAATACAAGTTTCTAGTGTGTGTAGGACAATGTGCAGTGAGTGTTTTTAGCGTGTCATGCCTACCATGCCAAGGGCATCAGTTTTTTTAAGGATCTCATCCAAAGGATCCATGACTTTTATTTCTGAATTGCTGAAGACTACCACTTTTCAAGTCTTTCGTCTGCCTGACCAGTATTCGAACCCCGACCTTCCACAAAAGAAGTGAGCACTAAACCAACTGAGCTACTGCATTTACAAAAGACTATGACAAGGCACTCAGAGTTTTCAAAAACACAAATCAGAGAAACATCCTGCTATAAAAATCTCATTCGACTTTGACAGCAATCTATTGAAATAAGGTCAAAATTTCTCTTTCAATCAATAATGTAAAGTTATTGTATGTCCAGCATACAATGTGTAATATAGACATTGAAACACTCCGAATTGCATGTTTTTCAATTCAATATTTCAAAATTTCAGGGGGAGGATCCCCCTCAAAATCCCTCCCCATCGACGCTTTGCCCATAATGTGTGACAGTGTCTTTACCTACATGATATATTGAACCCAGCTACCCTCTAAATGCTAATGGCCACTAATTACAGACGTTTCGTCCCATGCCATTTTGTACCATTTTCGAGACATTTCGTACCATATTCAGGACTTTTCGTTTGCAAAATATCATGGGACGAAAAGTCCTATGGTACGAAACATCTTAGAAGTTTGGGACGAAAAGTCCTGAATATGGTACGAAATGGCATGGGACGAAAAGTCCTATGGGACGAAACGTCTTGCACCCATGGCCACTTAGTGCCAAAGTGGTCTTAAAGGTGTCTGTCCCGAGCCATTAGGCCCATCAGGCCGGAGCTTATCCCGGTTTCTGTGGCGTTAAGCGACTGAGAGTACAAGACTCTCTCCTGAATGGGACGCCGGTCCATCGCAGGGTTAACCCCCAGCATTTTGCTGGTACTCATTTATTTTTCAGCTGAGTGAACTGGAACAAATTGAAATTAAGTGTCTTGCTCAAGGACACAACACATCGCCCGGTCCAGGGATCGAACCCACGACCTTCAAATCATGAGTCCAACGCCTTAACCACTAGGCCACGCGCTTCCACTTGTCTTAAAGGTGTGCTAAGTGATTACAATGCCTCTTGCTGCCTAGGTTCAAATCACAATAAAGTTGGGCAGCTCTTTTTATATATCACAGGTCTTTTTTAAATGTCGGTGACTTTGTTACATTTTTATAACTACCTTCTGTCTTTAAGATTGGGAAAATAGAAGTTCAGAGATCTAAGAATCTGCATTATAAATTTATTATATACTGGCAATTGGTAGTATCTTCTTTGTAAGTTGTGATACTATACAATTTTGTAGATTAATAAGGATTAATTTTTTCATTGCATCACTGTCGTTTTGGGGAATTTTTGAAGAAAAAGTGGGAAATTTTATTCATTTTTCATTAGGGGAAACTAACTTTATTCGATAGTAATTTTAAGCCAACAAAATCACTGAATGTTTTTAATGAATCTGGCCTTTAGCAGTGGATCAAGAGTGGATTTTCACTTTATCATGATCCACCTTTACATATTTATTTATGACATTTTGTGTTTCACCTTCGAATGACTTAATCTTAATTTCTTACATTGTTCAAAGGCGAATCCATGTTTCGTGTAAATAACACGAATAAGAATCAATCTTGGATTTCCCGAATTTTGTTTCTGTTTTGTTGACACGGAAGTAGACTGCAGTGTATAAAATTAAAATCGAGACGTAGAGGACATGATTCCGGAACCCGATGGGCCTTCGGTTGTCGCTGTTGCTGTTTTATCCATTAATACTATAAATGTATGTAACGAAAACAGCCACACCATAGGACTAATTAGATATAATTAGATAGGTTCTAAGTTCGACAAATCAAAATGGTTTATTCTAAATTCCGGCTAAGTTTTCGGCCGACACTTTCCTTCTGGATTGTGATTCGGACATGGATTACCGGTAGTATGTTTGTTTTTGATATATTAAGTTTGAAACCCCAATCTATAAACTGGTATAAAATATTCAGTTTTATCACAATTATATCGGGATTATAGGAATCACCCTGTCCAAAACGCAATGATGAAAATTGTATCTGCCTTATCACATCGACTCTGGATGGATTTGATCAAATGTATAGTGAACACATCGCACACAAAATTTAGGTACGTGTTTATTTTCGCGATATAACAATTTTCGCTTATTTCGCGGTCGTTTGTTTTGCACGAAAATTATAAATATGCTTATTGTGTTATATTATATATATATAGTGCATGTCCAAATTTCCTATAACGCAAAAATAAATACACGCGAAATTAAATACGTTTACAGTGTGCAAGTCAAAGGTCAAGGTCATGAGGTCATAGATTAGCTTTTGTCGCCTGTGTGTAGGGGTATCTCAAGAGACATCTACTTTATTTTGATGAATATATGTGGCACGGCAAAATTATGCGACATGGTCACGTCTTTTAACATTCTTGTCAAGTTTAATAATGAGATGTAACAAAGTACATGTAACTATACCAATCCCCGTTTTTCGACTTGCTTGGTTGCAAACTGAGGATCCTGTATTTCCAGATACTGGACGTTACTGCCAGGATCTAGGACTAAACTTTTCAGTATTTTCCTTTAAAACTACACTATCTTAATTCATTCAAAAAGCAAACATACAAATCTATGTCGAAATCATAATTCCCAAAACGAAGTAAAAACTTTGATATTGAAAAATTAGGCAAAACACGTAAACTTACATCAGGGAAGTGAGACTAGGTGCTCCGAAAGGGTAGGTGCATCTTGTTTAGCTAGCTACACCCGCCGCTACGTCTGTAGTCAAATTTGGTAACGAAAGAAGCATGGCACTATGGGACGTTAAAGGTATTCAGGGACAGTCCTGGAAACACATCATACTTATTGTCATGTGCTACTTTTGAATTTTATGAAATAATACAATTCAAAAGTAGCACATGACAATTAAACTTTTGAATTTTTATGAAATAATACAATTCAAAAGTAGCACATGACAATTAATTGTCATGTGCTACTTTTGAATTGTATTATTTCATAAAAATTCAAAAGTAGCACATGACATTATCAACAATATTGTGACGACGGCCGTAAAACTAAGCTTAGACTTGCAATATCCTTACGTCAATAATTTATTACAAGTAAACAGCTTGGTTTGTTGTATAAAGTTCCCGTAGTGGGAACAAGCTCTATCATATGGTATTAATTGTGAAACAAATGCCCCATAAGTAGGAGAAACGGGGTTAAAGGAAATCTTTTATTTTGACAATAGAAAAATTGAAGTCATCGCGTTTGTCATACAGCTTCAAATGCAGCTTTTTGTTGGCTTCATAGTTCAATAAGTACATATACATATGTATAAATGGATCACGTGCTTATTTCGTCTACATAACCAGAAACAGGCACTGATTGAGTGGATCACCGTATATGAATATTCCTCAGAATGAAAGGTCAAGCGTACAGGTCAATGTTGTTTGCCTACAGTATCCTCCAGGCAGACACGGTGTACAATACTGACTCTACGATAGCAGACACGGTGTACAGTACTGACTATACGATAGCATACACGGTGTACAATACTGACTATACGATAGCAGACACGGTGTACAGTACTGACTATACGATAGCAGACACGGTGTACACTACTGACTGTACGATAGCAGACACGGTGTACAGTACTGACTGTACGATAGCAGACACGGTGTACAGTACTGACTGTACGATAGCAGGCACGGTGTACAGTACTGACTGTACGATAGCAGACACGGTGTACAGTACTGACTGTACGATAGCAGACACGGTGTACAGTACTGACTATACCATAGCAGACACGGTGTACAGTACTGACTATACGATAGCAGACACGGTGTACAGTACTGACTGTACGATAGCAGACACGGTGTACAGTACTGACAATACCATAGCAGACACGGTGTATAGTACTGACTATACGATAGCAGACACGGTGTACAGTACTGATTGTACGATAGCAGACACGGTGTACAGTACTGATTATACGATAGCAGACACGGTGTACAGTACTGACTGTACGATAGCAGACACGGTGTACAGTACTGACTATACGATAGCAGACACGGTGTACAGTACTGACTATACGATAGCAGACTTGGTGTACAGTACTGACTGTACGATAGCAGACACGGTGTACAGTACTGACTGTACGATAGCAGACACGGTGTACAGTACTGACTATACGATAGCAGACACGGTGTACAGTACTGACTATACGATAGCAGACACGGTGTACAGTACTGACTGTACGATAGCAGACACGGTGTACAGTACTGACTATACGATAGCAGACACGGTGTACAGTACTGAATGTACGATAGCAGACACGGTGTATAGTACTGACTGTACGATAGCAGACACGGTGTACAGTACTGACTGTACGATAGCAGACACGGTGTACAGTACTGACTATACGATAGCAGACACGGTGTACAGTACTGCATGTAATACACACATACAAACTACCAAATGCAATGAAAAGATAATTTTTTTAACGAACCCAGTTTTGAATGGGAAAACATATTTAGTATTATTGACAGTGCAAAGTACATTTGCACGTATATTTTATCTTAGGTGACCATATCTAATGGTACCCCCCACCCTCACACCCATACACACATGCACATGATACACAAGTGTAATGTAACCCGGATGTACTTTAAAGTTTACCTTTAAATATTGCGCAATCACATGACGCATAGGGATATGAGGTTGAAAGTCGGCTTCATCTCCGCCCATGGTTAAATTGTAAGTGTTTAAAAGATTTTTTTAAAAATCAATCGTTAAAACATTGATTTTATTTCATTTTATAAATATTGTAGATATTACAATCAATAAACAATACCGTTGAGTTATATCTGATTAATTATCGGACAAAGTCTACTTTCACTATGCATTTTGTGGGGCCTTGAAAACGAAAGTAGATTGTGTGTATTTCAGTTCAGGATTTATAAGCTTAACTTAAATTTGTAAATTAAGTTACATCGGTAAAGATTGGAATTTCAGTTTTTATCTTAAAAGGGTAACAAATTAATTTTTGTACACTGAAAAATACGGCGGCACAGAGGTGTCATTAAAATATTCGTGTCGAAATAGGACACTAATATTACTGATTTTGACCAATTAGTTTCCTTTGAACAGTCCTTATTGGTACCTGTATTTATATCCACAAACTAGTAAGCTGTGTTTTTACTCTAGTAAGTACTGCGTACTAAATTCTTCTTTCACTTTGCCGCAATTTGTTGGTTTGAAATCGATTTCATTTAAACACAAGTTGGGAATGTTAGTTTCACTTTGATATCCATATCCTATCATATGATCATGAATAGACTTTTTGTCTTCAGAACTGAAAATCAAAGTACTGCAAGAACTGATGCCTTTACTATATTTACTAAATGATGGATTCCAAAAAGTCAAACACAAATATACCCGTTTATGTCAAAATCCCAATCCCAAAAGTCAAACACAAACATACCGTTCCATGTCCAAATCACAATACCAAAAGTCAAACACAAATATACCCGTTTATGTCCAAATCACAATCCCAAAAGTCAAACACAAACATACCGTTCCATGTCCAAATAACAATTTTAAAGACAAACACAAACATACCGGGCCATGTCCAAATCACAACCCCAAAAGTCAAACACAAACATACCGTTCCATGTCCAAATCACAATTTAAAAGACAAACACAAACATACCGGGCCATGTCCAAATCACAACCCCAAAAGTCAAACACAAACATACCGTTCCATGTCCAAATCACAATTCAAAAGACAAAGACAAACATACCGGGCCATGTCTAAATCACAACCCCAAAAGTCAAACACAAACATACCGTTCCATGTCCAAATCACAACTCCAAAAGTCAAACACAAATATACCCGTTTATGTCAAAATCCCAATCCCAAAAAAAGTCAAACACAAACATACCGTTCCATGTCCAAATCACAATACCAAAAGTCAAACACAAATATACCCGTTTATGTCAAAATCCCAATCCCAAAAGTCAAACACAAACATACCGTTCCATGTCCAAATCACAACTCCAAAAGTCAAACACAATATACCCGTTTATGTCAAAATCACAATCCCAAAAGTCAAACACAAACATACCGTACCATGTCCAAATCACAATTTAAACAAATGTTAAAAGACAAACACAAACATACCGGGCCATGTCCAAATCACAACCCCAAAAGTCAAAGACAAACATACCGTTCCATGTCCAAATCACAATTTAAAAGACAAAGACAAACATACCGTTCCATGTCCAAATCACAATTTAAAAGACAAAGACAAACATACCGTTCCATGTCCAAATCAAAATTTAAAAGACAAAGACAAAAATACCGTTCCATGTCCAAATCACAATTTAAAAGTCAAACACAAACATACCGTTCCATGTCCAAATCACAATTTAAAAGACAACACAAACATACTGGTCCATGTCCAAATCACAATTTAAAAGTCAAACACAAACATACCGTTCCATGTCCAAATCACAATTTAAAAGACAAAGACAAACATACTGGTCCATGTCCAAATCACAATTTAAAAGACAAAGACAAAGATACCGTTCCATGTCCAAATCACAATTGAAAAGACAAAGACAAAGATACCATTCCATGTCCAAATCACAATTTAAAAGACAAAGACAAACATACCGTTCCATGTCCAAATCACAATTTAAAAGACAAAGACAAACATACTGGTCCATGTCCAAAATCACAATTTAAAAGACAAAGACAAACATACCGTTCCATGTCCAAAATCACAATTTAAAAGACAGACAAACATACCGGGCCATGTCCAAATCACAATTTAAAAGACAAAGACAAACATACCGTTCCATGTCCAAATCACAATTTAAAAGACAAAGACAAAGACAAACATACCGTTCCATGTCCAAATCACAATTTAAAAGACAAAGACAAACATACTGGGCCATGTCCAAATCACAATTTAAAAGACAAAGACAAACATACTGGTCCATGTCCAAATCACAATTTAAAAGACAAAGACAAACATACCGTTCCATGTCCAAATCACAATTTAAAAGACAAAGACAAACATACCGTTCCATGTCCAAATCACAATTTAAAAGACAAAGACAAACATACCGGGCCATGTCCAAATCACAATTTAAAAGACAAAGACAAACATACCGTTCCATGTCTAAATCACAATTTAAAAGACAAAGACATACATACTGGTCCATGTCCAAATCACAATTTAAAAGACAAAGACAAACATACCGTTCCATGTCCAAATCACAATTTAAAAGACAAAGACAAACATACTGGTCCATGTCCAAATCACAATTTAAAAGTCAAACACAAACATACCGTTCCATGTCCAAATCACAATTTAAAAGACAAAGACAAACATACAGTTCCATGTCCAAATCCTAATTTAAAAGACAAAGACAAACATACTGGTCCATGTCCAAATCACAATCCCAAAAGTCAAACACAAACATACCGTTCCATGTCCAAATCACAATCCCAAAAGTCAAACACAAACATACCGTTCCATGTCCAAATCACAATTTAAACGACAAAGACAAACATACTGGTCCATGTCCAAATCACAATTTAAAAGTCAAACACAAACATACCGTTCCATGTCCAAATCACAATTTAAAAGACAAAGACAAACATACTGGGCCATGTCCAAATCACAATTTAAAAGACAAAGACAAACATACTGGTCCATGTCCAAATCACAATTTAAAAGACAAAGACAAACATACCGTTCCATGTCCAAATCACAATTTAAAAGACAAAGACAAACATACCGTTCCATGTCCAAATCACAATTTAAAAGACAAAGACAAACATACCGGGCCATGTCCAAATCACAATTTAAAAGACAAAGACAAACATACCGTTCCATGTCTAAATCACAATTTAAAAGACAAAGACATACATACTGGTCCATGTCCAAATCACAATTTAAAAGACAAAGACAAACATACCGTTCCATGTCCAAATCACAATTTAAAAGACAAAGACAAACATACTGGTCCATGTCCAAATCACAATTTAAAAGTCAAACACAAACATACCGTTCCATGTCCAAATCACAATTTAAAAGACAAAGACAAACATACAGTTCCATGTCCAAATCACAATTTAAAAGACAAAGACAAACATACTGGTCCATGTCCAAATCACAATCCCAAAAGTCAAACACAAACATACCGTTCCATGTCCAAATCACAATCCCAAAAGTCAAACACAAACATACCGTTCCATGTCCAAATCACAATTTAAACGACAAAGACAAACATATGGTCCATGTCCAAATCACAATTTAAAAGTCAAACACAAACATACCGTTCCATGTCCAAATCACAATTTAAAAGACAAAGACAAACATACTGGTCCATGTCCAAATCACAATTTAAAAGACAAAGACAAAGATACCGTTCCATGTCCAAATCACAATTGAAAAGACAAAGACAAAGATACCATTCCATGTCCAAATCACAATTTAAACGACAAAGACAAACATACTGGTCCATGTCCAAATCACAATTTAAAAGTCAAACACAAACATACCGTTCCATGTCCAAATCACAATTTAAAAGACAAAGACAAACATACCGTTCCATGTCCAAATCACAATTAAAAAGACAAAGACAAAGACAAACATACCGGGCCATGTCCAAATCACAATTTAAAAGACAAAAACAAACATACCGTTCCATGTCCAAATCACAATTTAAAAGACAAAGTCAAACACAAACATACCGTTCCATGTCCAAATCACAATTTAAACGACAAAGACAAACATACCGTTCCATGTCCAAATCACAATTTAAAAGACAAAGACAAACATACCGGGCCATGTCGAAATCACAACCCCAAAAGTCAAACACAAACATACCGTTCCATGTCCAAATCACAATTTAAAAGACAAAGACAAACATACCGGGCCATGTCCAAATCACAACCCCAAAAGTCAAACATAAACGTACCGGTTCGTGTCAAAATCAAAATCCCAAAAGTCAAACACAAATATTCCGGTCCATGTCCAAATCACAATCCCAAAAGTCAAACACAAATATACCGGTCCATGTCCATATCACAATCCTAAATCAAAGTACAAACTTTGAGAACTGTCATTTAAATTAAACACTTGTACCTCCCCCAGGAAAGTAAGAATGGGTAAGCATTTTCTTTCTGCTTGGCTACATCCTCCATGTGTAAATAATATCCTCTAGAAACAGTTGTTCCCGATCCTTACTGAAAACACAATATTTAGTAAGTATACAATGTAATTATGCAGTCGTCATATACCTTTTTAATGTATTGAGTGTGCTATTTTGAATGCATTAGTTCATGAAAAATTCAAAAGTAGCACATGACAGAATGATGAAATTCAAAAATGACATTTTACAAAGTGTTTATTCTAGAAGGGGACATAGATCCCTTATTTTGCCAACTGATAACATTATTCAGGCCTTAGTGGGTCATATTTAACATGACATGAATGCAAAAATATCGAGGTTATGGTGTTTTAGAGGAAAGGTGTTGGAAATGGTCCCATCTGAAAAATCCTAGAATGAACACTGATTATAATTAAGCTTAATACATATATATTTTTTCAGACTGGGGGTTTTAAGTCTCAGAGTTATCGTTCAACATGGAAGAAATCTGCGATCTTAAGCGAGCAGCCCGCCCAATTCCAAAGACCATTCATGTTACAGTTAATCCTCCTCATCTCGGAGCTGCTGAACAGAACACGAGGACACCAGATGTAGATATTGAAGAAAAGGGCCTGAATCCAATGAAAGTAGCTCATCTTCTAGACCACTGTAAATCGCTTCATCAAAAAACACACACAAAGTTTGCAGAGAAATCCGGTTTCAAGTTAAGCAGGTCAACAGACGATGCTGCAAAAATCTTAGCTGAAAGTGAGAGAGAATTCGAAGAAGACGATTTTCTTAATCAGCAACAAGGAGTCATTGAGCAAATACAAAAAGCTACAGAAGATATCCATATAAAAACCGTACAATTTGAAGAACAGAAACTTTCATTTGTCAAGTCTAAGATAAGAACTTTTCTGTCGGACAATTCCATTGGTCAGAATCTGTTAGGATACTATCAAAATCGCAATCCCAAAAGTAAATCACAAACATACTGGTCCATGTCCAAATTACAATCCCAAAAGTAAATCACAAACATACCCGTCCATGTCCAAATCACAATCCCAAAGGTCAAACACAAACATACCGGGCCATGTCCAAATCACAATCCCAAAAGTAAATCACAAACATACTGGTCCATGTCCAAATCACAATCCCAAAAGTCAAACACAAAATACTATGTCAAAATCGCAATCCCAAAAGTAAATCACAAACATACTGGTCCATGTCAAAATCGCAATCCCAAAAGTAAATCACAAACATACTGGTCCATGTCCAAATCACAATCCCAAAAGTCAAACAAAACACTATGTCAAAATCGCAATCCCAAAAGTAAATCACAAACATACTGGTCCATGTCAAAATCGCAATCCCAAAAGTAAATCACAAACATACTGGTCCATGTCAAAATCGCAATCCCAAAAGTAAATCACAAACATACCGTTCCATGTCCAAATCACAATCCCAAAAGTCAAACATAAACGTGCCGGTCCGTGTCAAAATCAAAATCCCAAAAGTCAAACACAAATATTCCGGTCCATGTCCATATCACAATCCTAAATCAAAGTACAAACTTTGAGAACTGTCATTTAAATTAAACACTTGTACCTCCCCCAGGAAAGTGAGAATGGGTAAGCATTTTCTTTCTGCTTGGCTACATCCTCCATGTGTAAATAATATCCTCTAGAAACAGTTGTTCCCGATCCTTACTGAAAACACAATATTTAGTAAGTATAATTATGCAGTCGTCATATACCTTTTTAATGTATTGAGTGTGCTATTTTGAATGCATTAGTTCATTAAAAATTCAAAAGTAGCACATGACAGAATGATGAAATTCAAAAATGACATTTTACAAAGTGTAATTCTAGAAGGGGGCATAGATCCCTTATTTTGCCAACTGATAACATTATTCAGGCCTTAGTGGGTCATATTTAACATGACATGAATGCAAAAATATCGAGGTTATGGTGTTTTAGAGGAAAGGTGTTGGAAATGGTCCCATCTAAAAAATCCTAGAATGAACACTGATTATAATTAAGCTTAATACATATATATTTTTTCAGACTGGGGGTTTTAAGTCTCAGAGTTATCGTTCAACATGGAAGAAATCTGCGATCTTAAGCGAGCAGCCCGCCCAATTCCAAAGACCATTCATGTTACAGTTAATCCTCCTCATCTCGGAGCTGCTGAACAGAACACGAGGACACCAGATGTAGATATTGAAGAAAAGGGCCTGAATCCAATGAAAGTAGCTCATCTTCTAGACCACTGTAAATCGCTTCATCAAAAAACACACACAAAGTTTGCAGAGAAATCCGGTTTCAAGTTAAGCAGGTCAACAGACGATGCTGCAAAAATCTTAGCTGAAAGTGAGAGAGAATTCGAAGAAGACGATTTTCTTAATCAGCAACAAGGAGTCATTGAGCAAATACAAAAAGCTACAGAAGATATCCATATAAAAACCGTACAATTTGAAGAACAGAAACTTTCATTTGTCAAGTCTAAGATAAGAACTTTTCTGTCGGACAATTCCATTGGTCGGAATCTGTTAGGATACTATCATGAAGAAAATAAAGTCATCCATTTGATTGGTTTAGAATTAGATTTAGATAATGCAGTAAATAATTTTTTGACATATATGGAAACAGAAGATGTGGTAACTGAGACCTTGAAACTGAATCCAAATGACATCACAAAGCTGAAACTAGCCGATTTTGGAGATGACATACGGAAGATTAACGAAGATGTTTTGTGGGAATTCGAAGACACGGGGTTAAAGATTACTGGTTTGATTGAAGATGTCAATGGAATCAAATTAAAAAAGGAAAAGGTTATTAGGAAGTTCGAATTAATGATTATCCCAGTTGATGAGAGCAGACGACAGTTCATGCAAAGAGGTGAAATTCAACATTACATCCTTCAATGTTTGCAGGACAACCCCGTGAGTAAAGATAGCAGAATAACACTTGAGAATGACGTCATCAAAGTTATTGCCCCACGAGGCAAAACAGCAGTTTGTCAAAAAATTATTCAAAATTCCATTTCTGAGAAAATTTTGGAACTTTCCGACCACGAAATCAACCGGGTGTTTACAAGTAACAAGTGGAAAGAACGTTTAAAAATTCTTGATCGTGAATTCAAAGAAAAATATATGATGCATATGTTACTTGAAGAGGGCAGGTGTCGGCTACTTTGTACAAATGATATCTATTTACAAGTAGCGACAAATCTAGAAGAATTCCGAAAACGAAATGAATTAAAGGAGGAAAAAATAAGATGTTCTCGAACACAGTTTCGAGTTTTAGAACTTAGTCGGGATGAGAGGGTTTTTGAGAAAGAGTATGTAGAAATCAATTTCGACAACGACGGCGTTAGAGTCAAAGCCACAAGGATCGGGTGACATGGATAAAAGATAAGGTGGAACAAATACAAAGACATAGATTTGGGATTTTAAACAACGAGCTGTTGACTTATTTAGTATCAGAGGCTGGTAAAACATGTACTGAAAACCTGGAAAGATCAGACTGCTGCGTTATACGCCTGAAGGAGAATCTGGATGTTGAAATCGTCAAAGATTCTATACAAGAACAAAAGGTATGGTTGATTAAATGGGTTTTAAGTCTTAGTCAGGACTGTTTGCCTTATATCGAGACATCACTAGGTAGAGATCAACTCGTAGAAATTAATTCAAATTCAAATTTCAAACTTCATTGTCATATAATCAGATGACAGATTGTGACAAACAACATTATACAATACAAACAAGCAAGGAACATAAAAAATACTATAAGTCTGGCATATATCGATTAATACTTTTGCAGTGTGTGCGTTTGGGGCAATGTGTAAGGTAGGTTCTTTAGCGTACCACGCCTACCGTAGCACGAGATGTCGGTTTTAATGTCATTTCCGATCCCCCCCTCTCGTGATTTACGTTTCTAAATGTCGGGTACATGTACTTAGCCAAACACAGTCACTGTATATTTTCAAGTCTTGGTCAAATCCGGATCTCCCACTTACGGATCGAGCACTCTACCAAATGAGATTCCGTAGTGTTCACAAAAGGTGTAAGAAAATTAGTTACTAGTAATTGTCTGTGGTTAAGTCAGAATATCGTAATTGGTGTGTCAATTAAAACTATATAAACGACGTGAACAAATTAGTTAAGTAAAAAATATAAATATAAAATTGAGTAATCGTAACTAACGTTAATTCTTTGACATTTGCCTACAGGGGCCAGCTTCATATTTTTTTTAAAAAGTAGACAATAGACATAAGTATATAAAATAATTTTTTATATACTTATGAGTCTCTGTGCCCAGAATTGTCCTAGATATATTTGACGTCCCATAGTTCGATGTTCCTTTCCCGCAATTTTGAGTACACACATGGCGGGTATAGCTAGCTAAACAGGAGGTGCTTACCCTTCCGGAGCACCCCGCCTCATTTCCTGGTGGAAGTTTACGTGTGTAACCAGACTTGGTAGTTCCAGAGTTTTACTTTGCTTCTAGACTGTTATTAGGACATGTATAAGTATGTTTGTTTTTGATTATATACTTACGGCTATTTTTTTTAAATATACATATTTTCAAACTGCCCCTTGTTTATTTACTGGATTTTCCAGCATTGTGTACAGCTATATGTTTTCTTATTTCCAGGCCGATGTTTTGGTCAATTCAGTTAGTAATGATCTTGTCTTGGACGTTGGTCAACCAAAGGTAGCCACCTCGATGCTGCTAAAAGGTGGGGATATCCTACAGGCTGAACTAAAACAAAAATATCCCCAGGGCATCAATAACTGGCAAATAGCGTACTGTGGAGGGGCAAACCTCCCGTGTAAGGAAGTTTATAACTGTTGTTTGCCCCAGAGAGAACCTCTCACAGGACACAACTTACAGGTAATATGTCGCCATTTTCTTTGAAAAATCCCCCCTCTCTCTCTCTCTCTCTCTCTCTCTCCTCTCTCTCTCTCTCTCTCTCTCTCTCTTCTTTTTTTTTTTTTTTTGACATGATTTATCGGTAAATTTTATATTTATTGTGAAATCATGAATCATGTATTTGCAACTAGTTGGGTGCTAATCCATCCGGAGTACCCAGCCTAAATTCCCTTAAGGAAAGCCACAGGTTCGAATTCATTTGTCAAAGTTTTCACTTTGCTTTGGGATTTCGACATGGCGTGGTATATTTGTTTCTGATTTATTGTTGATAATTTAGTTTCATCAAAAATTAAATTTAAGTACATGTATGCATACAAACATGTTTTAAACCAAATAAACGACATTTCAACTGGCAGTAGCAATTAGAATCTTTCCGTCTGAAACTCGACCAATTTCAACCAAATTTGGTATGGATTGTTCCTGAGGGGGACACTGTAAGGTTGTACAAAATTTATGATGCACGTTGACATTGTTTTTATTTAGAATTTCGAAGAAATAGTCAAGACATGCCTAGAAAAAGCCAACAGTGGTGGACATGAAACAATGGTGTTTCCGGCTTTGGGTACAGGTGTTCTTCAATATCCTGCCGACCTTGTAGCTGATACAATGTTCAGTGTCATCTGCAACTTCATCGGGCAGAGTGAAGATTTATCCCTGAAGAAGATTGCCATTGCCATATTGCCTACAAACATACCAGTTGTACAGGTAAGGATTGATTCCTTAACCATTTTAGAGTTGCTACTCGATTAAATTCGCCCAACACTATTCATTTGGTGAGTCGGGTGGGTAGAAATTAGTTTTCCTGACATTATTCCCAAACGACAGCAGATTTGCAGATATTGAACATGTATTTGGTATGTGAGTCTACCATCATGAGTAACAGATCAAGTTTGAGTTTCATTCCGGTTCACTGATTTTGTTTAATGAAATTATAGGCCATGGGCTTAAAAATGTCTTTAAAATGACAGTTTTTCGAACTTTTTATAAATGTTTGCAGTTATTGAACTAAAATCGCTCTGGTGCACCCCCGGTGCCTATTGATTTTTCTTAAATTGTATTATTCATTACTGCAATAATTTTTACTTTTGCAGTGCGCTCAGGGAAATGTGCAAGGAGGGTTCTTTAACGTACACGGCGCATTGGTCCGAAAGACCCCTTGACTTTTATACTTTTATTTCTAACTAAAGAGCAGTCACCACTTATTTCCAGGTATTGGTCAGACCCGATCGGGATTCAAACCCTCGACCTCTGACATACAAAACGGGCACTCTACCAACTGAGCTACAGAAGTGGTGCTTTAAAATTGGCTACTCTGCGAACGAGCAACGATGTTCCAAAAACAATTGAAGAATAAATCAAAAATTGTTATACCTAATGCTTTCATGAATTTTGGAGAATACCACATTGTACCATAACTATATATATGTACATTGCACTACGCAGGTGTTTGCGTTTGAGCCCTCGTGATTCGGAACACATATACAATAACACAATGTGAAGTCACATTTGTTTTGTTTTTTCTCTCAATTTCTTCTTAAATACATGTATTTTGTATATTTTGCAGGCATTTGAAAACACGTTCAATATGCGATGTCCAAAAGAGCCATTATCAGCTGAGGAGGGGTTATTTATACCGGACAAACCTGAAGATAAAAAATGTATATATAAATACCAACTGGAGATCATAATAGACGTCGACAATGTGTCCAATGCCATAGCTAAAATTCAACATACATTCAAACAACAGAAGAAAGAAAATCAAGGGGCAAATGGGATTGTACAGGAATCGTGTGTGTAAATCTATGTTTCCATTCCTTGTCAGACAAAATCGCTATTGGATACTAATTTCTGTGAAAATCTTTAAAAGAGTAAAGTATTTTAGCAAATGTGGGAAAAATACTTTAAAGGGTCTATATTTTCAAAAATTTTGGAAATCTTGCCAATGTTAAATACGGGATATTTTGTATTACAAATTAAGATTTACAATTAACTTTCCGACATGTTATTGGTTCTCTTAAGGTTTAGTAATTACCCAATCACAACAGGGTACTGGTATGCAAGTTTCTGCGTCTGACCAGCGTAAATTTACGATTTCAGGGTACCAGAAAAATGGGCGTGATTAGACACCCCGTCAAATGACATCTTTAGCGTTACCGACGATAACATCTGTCTCCTACCTAGTGCGTCAAAATGCCGGAAACACCTAAATATCCGGGTAAAAAGTTTTTTTTTAAAAAACCCTTAAGGGTCCTATTTTTTAAAAACACGGAAACGGATTGATTATTATTATAAACTTAGATACGGCGAAGATGGTGTCAAGGATAGGTTCCGAGGTTTACGTTTACTAAAATATTATACGAACTTAACTCTCGGGCTCTCATTTTAGTTATTGGTCAAGGGGGAGACAATTCAGCTGCAAGATAATATGTTTGTCTCCCTTATACCATAAGCCACCGGGTGACCCCCCTAGTTCTAAATACAAATGTTGGGCGCTGTTCGGACCTTGACATAGATCATGTTTGGCTATCAAACAGTTCTTCGTCATAATGAAAAAAAATATCAAAACCACTATATGAATGTATCTAAATTTTACCGTGAGAATCATAATTTGTTATAAGGTTATATATTATTATATTAAATACTGGTATTGTAAGATATTACTATTAATATACGTGCAGTAGAATAAAAAATACATTACATGATATTACAATGATATTATTATTGTAGTACTAGTGGTATAATTTATACCAACATACAGATATTACACATAAGAATAAATATTATGTACATTATATAAAAACATGTATTAAAATGTATGGTACCCTGCCTATAAAGGCATACGAGACACTGTCAAAATAGCTATACATACCTGTCAAGTCTCACGCATTGCGCGTGAGAGTCACGCATTTTGATATTTAATCACGCTCACACGCACACCACTCACTTTCTCACGCATATTTGTAAAATCCCCTTTTGTTCAAAATTTCATACAAATTATTAACGATAACTGCCGATATATTGATTATAATTCAAACTTTTTTTAACTTTTAACTGATCTTTAAAAAAATGTAGAAGAATCACGACTTCCTATTTGACGATTTCCGGACCTTCGTTAATTTTACCTTTCACAGGTTTTTTCCTGTTTGTTAAATATGGATAAACGGAAGGCTGCTAGCGGTGACGAATCAGATAAAAGTCTGAATCCAAAAATTGTATTTGATTATGTTGTGAGTACATATTTTATGAAAAATTTCTGAGGTTTTAGTTTTGTTCTTAGAATGCAGGAAATTGCATATTCTTACTTTGATTTTTAAAATTTTTCCGGGGGAGAATTCCCCACGGACCCCCTAGAGTGGATGGCACATTTCTCTCACTCTTTTCTTCAAATCACCCTTGACAGCTATGAGCTATATACAATAAAAATATATACATGTACTTGTAGAGCGATCTTATAGAAATTTTAAGGATAGTATGCACTTTTCCAAAAAGAATAATTGTAAAATAAGTATATGGAAATTTGTTTTAATAATATGTAATTTTCACCGATCATATAACAAATCAACATTTTATACAGTGAATGTCAGCCCTGTCTGGAGGACTTTGTTTTGCGTTAACGTTGATGGCTGTTTGTGGGTTGTCAGTTTTATTTCTACTTCAAAGGGTGTAGTGGTTGCTAAATTTATATAACAGTATTAACTCTTATCCCACCTTTTAAAATTTGATTTTATGTTTCAAAATAATTTTTCACAAAAATGTTCAAATGGCTATATTCCGCCATTTTTAGGCTTTTTCAGTTTAAATTTTAAATTTCGCGGAGTATACAGATGCAAGTCTTTCTGTTTATTTTGGCGTGTTTGTGTTAATACGTTGTTTTTCAGTTGATATACAATATATACTTAAAACTTTAATCATTTGCATTATTATATGTCGATTTAGATCGGTTGTTATTTCGCTGTCGCTATACCAGTGTCCACAACTCCGTATTTTGCGCCATAGAACATATGTTTTGTTAATCAAAACCTTTCATCCACCGACCTTCCGGAGTACCCTGTTCGAGGCTATTGTTAATGCGTTGATAGTCTTGGAAAGTACCGGGAAACAAAAGAGACCGCGCTTGGATTGTTCGGTCTCCCGTAAGAACTCGGCCTGGGTTATCCACGCTTCATTTCCCACCCGTTCGTCTGTCGGTGGTTTAACTGTTTTTAAACCAATGCTGAATATTCTGTTGTTGTTTTGTAAGAGAGAAAATGTAAATATTGTAGTTGTAACTGAAATCTCTAGTTATTTCAGCTGCAAACGGAACATGTTTTACTCAGCTTACAGTGCAAGATAAACCAATAAAAACCTTAGAGTTGTATCTGTGTATAGTATGAATATTTTTTTGTTTACTTACTAACTTACATTATTATAAAATACAGCTTAGAGCAAGTAAGTCTCTCTCTCTCTCTCTCTCTCTCTCTCTCTCTCTCTCTCTCTCATACGTGTGTGTACACGTACACACCGTGGCCGTGGGGACAGTTTTCCTTATTCATCAGATAGCATATTTTGCGAATTTAGCGATTCACTGGTGTCATATTAGTAATGCTTTCTTTTTAAACTGTAAAATGAAATAAAATGTTTACTGGTAAAGACAATGGAAAAGAAGGGTTCTGAATATACATGTATATATATTTGAATGAACCAGGAGAATCCTTCTGTTCAGGGATAAGCCATCTGTTCAAAAGTACGTAAACTAATTAACAAAATGGTTTGTTAACATCCAAAATATCATTAAAATTACTTACATTAATTACTGCATGCAGTTTTGATCAAATATCAATTCAATTATGTGTTTACATTTAAACAAATTTGAGATATACGGAAAATGCAAAATTTCACTAAACCAAGTGGTTAGTATAACCGAGTTTTTAACAATCGGACTCCGGTTTCAAACCGAAAACTCGATATTAATTTGCCTGCACTAATCATTATTATTTTTTTTTGGGGGGGGGGGGGTAATGTGTCCTATAAATTGAACGTAACTACCGTTTTATTGTTTAATATGTTTAAAGAATGATTGTTGCTTTTTTCATATTTCACATTGGACTTGGAACTAATATAATTTCTGCTGTAGTTCAAGAACTAGTGCTTTACAAAAATACAATCTTACCAAGTCTGGTAACCACAATTGAATTATAATGACATTTTATACAAAATGAAAAAAAAACCTTTCAATTATTAGCAAAATGCAAAATTTATCATATGTTATTGTATGTATTTGGTAAAATAGAGAAAATTTTGGTTTTTGATATTTTTTGTTATTGTAACCATTGGTGCCTCGTATATACAAATGTTATGTCACAAATATGTTCTATTTATAATAGACATGTATTATGTATTATTTATTATTTGTATTTGTAATAAAGCAAATTATTATTATTATTATTGTTGTTATTATTATTATTATCACCAATCCACACCTTTGAACAACGTATACATGCATGATTCTTCATACAATTGAATATCCCCGCGTTTTGGTAGAATGGCGGGAACTATTCAAGCATTCGGCATACGTCCTTCGGAAGAGACCTTAAAACCGATGCTTCGTGTCACAACAGGCGTGGCACATTAAAGAACTCTCCCTTCACATAGTGCCTAGCGCACTGCAAAGGTCAATATTTGCCACTTCACCTGTAGCTGGTAACGTCTCAATACAAGTGATAAAGTCTTCCGAATTAGTATTTTTTAAAAACAAAATAACCTTTGCGAAAAAACTACAAAATAAACAAAATACTATATCGAAATTACAAAATATTTTATACACTTCACCTTGCAACCTCCGTAATTTAGATGAACGCGATTCCGTAAAAAATGTTTTGATCATTTTGAAAATCCGATTTTCCACAATCTTAAGTTTTATCTGGACGAAAACATAATCAATTTCCATAAACATGTTGGTCTGATGTCGTAATTACATTCTCCCAGAATTGCTTTAGTGATCGCTTGATTTTGCTGACATTTGTGTGAGTCGGTGAAAAGGATTACTTTTTAGCTCTCCTGACCGAAAGGTCATGTGAGCTTATGGCATAGCGCAGCGTGTGTATGTGCGTGCGTGCGTGCGTGCGTGCGTCGTTAACACCTATTCTCGACATCTCCTCTGAAACTACAAGATAGATTTCAATGAAACTTGGTGAGAAGTATATATGGACCGGTGCAATTCAGATTTGTTCGTGGCGTTGCCATGGCTACCATAACTAGGTCAAGGTGACCTAGTGGTGCAAACATCTTAAAAAATCTTCTTCTCCGAAAGTATTGATTGGAGAAAAAATTTGATGTGATATTTGGCTTCACTAGGGTCTTAAGCCTATATTTGTTCAATTTTGAAAAAAATCGTAAAATAGCTTCAAATTGTTATAACTTGACTATTTGACCAGATAATGACATGGGGTTTTCAGGTTTGACATCTTCTTGTTAGTATCTTCAAAATGAGGTCAAGGTCAGTTGTGAAGGTTGTGACCTAATTTTTTTTTACCTCTGATTATAATTATTATTTGGAAAACCATAAACTTTTTGTATAGGCATGTATGTAGGTGTTGTAGGTATTGATACAACAATCATTTTGATGTATAGAAAAAGGTTATGGGTTCAAAGGTCAAGGTAACAGATGCGAAACAATGCCGAAATGGTTAATTATCTCGAAAACCATAAACTTTTTGTATAGGCATGTATATTAGAATGTTGTAGGTATTGATACAACGATAATTTTGATGTGTCGAAAAAGGTCATTGGTTCAAAGGTCAAGGTCACAGATGCAAAACAATACCAAATGGTTAATTATCTCGAGAACTATCAACTTTTAGTATAGGCATGTATATAAGAATGTTGTAGGTATTGATACAACAATCATTTTGATGTATAGAAAAAGGTTATGGGTTCAAAGGTCAAGGTAACAGATGCGAAACAATGCCGAAATGGTTAATTATCTCGAGAACTATAAACTTTTTGTATAGGCATGTATATTAGAATGTTGTAGGTATTGATACAACGATCACTTTGATGTATAGAAGAAGGTCATGGGTTCAAAGGTCAAGGTCACAGATGCGAAAATATACTGAAATGGTTAATTATCTTGAAAACTATAAACTTTTAGTATAGGCATGTATATTAGAATGTCGTAGGTATTGATACAACTGTCATTATCATGTAAAGAAAAAAGTCATTGGGGTTTCAGTATTTATGTTTTCTTTAAATCTATCAGCTGGCCATTAGTTATCAGGTGAGCGTATCAGGCCCATGGGCCTCTTGTTTTTAATTCTAAGACTATGTAAAATATATGGAAAAATTTGAGCGAGACTTTTCAAGCGGAATTCCAAATAACAAGGTCTTAAGCAATATAACGAGATGTAAAAAAAATGTTTGTATAAGTTTACCTCCAAACTATCTCAACTTCTCGGCCATTTCCGACAAAGCTCGGAACTAAACGTTTGATTCCGAGCTTCGCCGTGACTGGTTGAAAAACTGTACATATAAAACTAATACATGGTGTGAACAGACAGAAATCAATAGTTCGAGTTTAAAGTCAAACAAAAAATAAACCAGAAAATTTTTTGAAAACTGAGCTTAGCAGAACGTGTAACAAAAATATGGACCTAAACCTGTATCATCTCCGGTTTCATTGGAGATGTTCATCTAGTCACAATGAAGTGAGTTAAAATGTGACGCAAAGTACCCTTCGCTTTAAATTTGTTGTATGTCATCGTGTGTAGACACATGTATAGAAGATTTTTATAGTGTGTTATTTCGTAATGCTGCACTAATTTGAAGATGGTTGACCGATTGTTAGAACGAATTTAAGCTTAAAAACAACTTAAAACTAAAAAACAAGCAGTTATCAAAATAATAGAATATGTTATAAAGTCGTGTACTTATTTTGAAATACTAATATTTTCATGTAAATTCAAAACATAACACATGACAATATCAGTGACCCCCTTTTATCAATTTGCAAAAATGTTTGAACTACATGATTTATACAGTGCTTACGGCAGTAGCGGATCATTAGTGCAATATTCACTGCTCTCCGAGAAAAACATCGCTGCCGATTGTAATTTTTTGGTACTATCAATTGACATTTCTCCACTCTTTCAATTTATCATTAAATGATAAAAATCGCCCGACTTTAAGTATGGGCAATCCATCCGTTTTGTATCCCATGTATTTACGTCAGTAACGAATCAATTTGTGAGTAGCGGATCGCGCCACCTAGTGTCAAGAAAACGATAGGCGATTAACTCAAAACATGATTAGTTTGAGTTTCTATCATTCAATTGCAAAAAATACAAATCATGAAATAATATTAAAGAGTTTCAATCGTAATATCAACAAATATCATGATTTAAATAAATAACAAAAAGCAAATCATCACAATGTCCCTGATAGATTAAGTCAATCAACATTGTCTTGAATACTGAATTATAAAAGCAGTAAATGGCGAAAGAAATAAAATAAAATAATAGTACCTTATAATTTATAACTATTATGACAAACTCTTGTCCATGAAGATTTTATTTTGACAAGAACAGTATATGCATACAATGATACTTATTGGTATTGTACACTGTACATCATAGGTCCAAAATTGTTACCAGACAACTGTTACTAGAACGGAATAAAACTTTAATTGCCTTAAACATAACATATAGGGTTGGATTTTAATGTATTTATTCAATATATTCTAATCTCATACAGATTATTCTTCAAGCATGACAATTATGGCTTCTTTAAAATGCCCATTGATCTGGTCTTATCATATGATAAATAAGATAGTTGCATGGCATGACAATGCCCCCATCTTTCTCATGGGGCACTGGCCATGGAGGGAAGCTAGGCACTGGTTCTCCAATAGCTTCTGCATATCTGAACCCACCAAAATCTATTATTTTTTCTGAAAGCACCAGACAGCCCCATGGGTACATGCCATATTTTCCTTAGCCTTTCAAAAGGTCCCCTGTAAACAGCAGCTGATCCGTTATTGTCGTAATTGCACCCTGCATAAGCTGGTTTAGTTTTTATTGTCATGAACTGTAAAGCTCAATAAAGGTTTATGTCGTGAAAGAAGACATGTTAACGAGTGTAAAGAGCTATTGTAATCATTTCAAATTACCTTTGAATGTATTGAACACGTTGGTCAAATCGAAAGTTAGGTTTTGGTAATCACATCCATGTCGCTGAGACGCTTGTGACATTCGCATTAAAAAGCCGAGAATTTAAAAAAAGGACGTTTATCAACACAAATGAAACGTAGAATTAAGTAAAAATACCGCCTTTACAGAAATATATCCGAGTTTTATTGGTCTCTCGTAATGATATGGAAAAAATTAACTTCATTCTAAAAAAGATCCGCTACTGCCGTAAGCACTGTACCTAAGTTTTAGGGAAGAGATATCGTGGATAAATTTGAATACTCTCTCCATGTGTTTGCGCTCTCTCTCTCTCTCTCTCTCTCTCTGTATTAATCGTTTACTTTTCAGCATTGTTCTTTATAGCGTTAGATTTTAAAGATGACATTTCATACGTTGAAACTTTGAACATGCATCCTTTTGTCATTTCATGCACTATTATATAGTTCATAACTTTTACAATAATACCATTCGAGCATATTCGTCGTGTGATCTTCTTGAATATTATCATTTCGTAAAAATTTACTTCTTCCAATTGCAAAGCAAAAGATTTTCTATCACGATTTTAACAGCTTCCTTTAATAAATATAAATTATGTATATAAATCTAGATCATCTGGACAAAAAAAATGGAATCGCGCTGTCATAAGTTTAGCAATCTCTCAAGGATACCGCTTCGAAGCTATGGGAGATTAAGTGAAAATATAATCGGTTAAATATACATATTTCTGTCGATTTCTGTACATCAGGCCCCGGTTTTACAACCATTTTAAACCAAGATTTTCTTTCATCTAAATTAAGCAAATTTTGGCAGTCTTGTTTGGAACTTTGAATGAACATATTTGACAACAGAATACAACTGTTATAAACTTTGAATGATCTTTACAATAACACCTTAAATTCTTGAATGTTTTAAAATTAAACAAAAGTATTTAAATTTCAAATATGCCAGATTTCAGTTGAGGAATCATTGTTAAACTGGAGCCTGTAGCGTTATGTCTGAATTTTTAACATTCTTTACTACACTCTGTTGGTACAAATGTGGTACTGAAGAATAAAATGTGCAACAAATTGCAATTTACAATGTAAGAAAATGTTAATTTCAAAGATTTGATTAAAACTTATTTTTCATTTCATTTAATTAATTTCACAATAAATAACCTCAGCCACACTGAGAATGGAACATGCGGACAAATATATAAGCAAAATATGCAATAGCGATCTGGTAAGATACCAATGCGTCTATATATGTATCTATTTGTCAGTCAGTTTGAAGCATATGTACATTATCGGAATTCCATTATCTACTATTTTCACATCATATTATTATAAATAAATATTACAAGTATCTTACAAGTATCTTATGAGCACTTATATTGATCTGTCTCCCGACAAAAGTAAAGTTTGTTAGTAATTTAAGAATCAACCTATTTACTTATAACTTTTGTATATTTCCTAGTTACGGTCATTATATTCTGAATTACTGTAGAACAACCTTTATTGTTTCACTGTAAACCCAAAGTTCAAATCGCAAAATAGTGTCTTCAGTATTGAATTGGTGTGGGGTTGGCAGTTGACAATAAAGGTTGTTTTACAATATGCTGTACAGTTGTTCTGGAGACGAGTTTAAATAAGCTAGCGCTTGTTCCTGAATCCAGTTTAATTTTTTTTTTTTTTTTTTTTTTTTTTTTTTTTTTTTTTTTTTTTGTATTATTTGTACTTAATGATGAATGAATATTGTTTTAAACTAAAGTTAAAAAAGAAATTCATTTTATTTCAAATGCGCACAATGCATTTGACCGGTAATATAACTATTTACTATTTGCAAAAAAATATTATCATTACCTAACTTAATAAATATACAGAGTATACGTAACTGATCATGAGACAGACTTGATATTAAAAAGTATATTTCAGACATTCTTTTATTGGCATTGAATTAACAGTTCTGAATTCTTTGTACTATTCATTAAGATATATGTCGTGTATCTTTTTTCAAATTTTATCCTTCAATACATTCGAAAAATGTTATTTACATGTAATTTACATGTATTTTCATAAACCATTTTTGATGTAATAAACTATAATATTTAAAGAAATGGTACACCGCATGCGCATATGTAATAAAATGTTTTGTCTTCTATAATAATTTTTCCTCAAATGTCATTCTTTAAAAAAAAACTACACTCCAACAAAAAATATAATCGTTACCAATTCCGTCAGAATTATAAAGACTACACACATTCATTTATCTTTACGGTCAAAAATCCATGAAATAAAAAAAATAATAAAGTGAAAATTGTAAGTTTGAAAAGAAGAAAACACAAACCTTCTCTGAGTTGTGTTTCTAGACAGACTAATTAAGTATAAAAAATCGTAGTTATTTTCTAGACATAGAAGTAATATTTGCCCTTAGACACATAATTAATAATTAAAGTCAAGATGGTTTTTACTGAAATTCAACCTTAAACATGCTGTTTGGTGTGATATTTTAATCCCTCAATTTGTTTTTAACACATTTTCAATATTTTTTGCTAGAGGGTTGAAGTTTTTCATGGTGTATTAGCACATTAAGCTAATTAGTGGTCGACCGTACAAGCAATTCTAACGGTGACACATGCGATCTACTCGTCTGGTCCTCTGCTTTCTCAGTCAAGCGAGCATGAGAAAATGTTTTAATTACAGCGAAGAACTCAGCCTAGGCGTTAAAATTTAAAATCTCAATTAAACATGATAATTTTGAGTATTGGGGCAAATTATGATTCTAACGGTAGATATATAAGGGCGAAATTCTGATTTCAATTCATCATTTTATCATATTGCTCATACAACACACACATACTAAGAATATCTGTATTGAAAAGTTCATGAAATTTCTAGGAAAAATGAATTTTTCATTCAATTCACCTTTTGAAACAGGATTTCTCATAAAAAGAAATTCAGTGAAGAAAACGAGGTATGACTTAATAATTCATATTTTATTATTTATTTTTTTCTTTGAATTAGAAATGTATTTTTTAAATATGAGGTGATATTTATTTTGAAAAATATTATTAAATAAATTAGGCTTTAGTAATTTCTTTAAATTTAAAAAAAACAACCAAATGTTTTTAATATAATAACACTTTTTTAATTAAATCTTTCGTTTTTATGACTTATTTATTTATTTATTTATATTTTATTTATTTATTTATTTATTATTTATTATTTATTTATTTATTTATTTATTTATTTATTTATTTATTTATTTATTTATTATATTATTATTTTGTGAAATATTTTTAAAAATTCTGTAAATTGATTTAAAAATTCTGTAAATTGATTTAAAAATTGACATATGCTTTCAAAATATGATATAGAAATGCCCAATATGGAATGACAAGCCCTTCTTCATCAGATAAAGATGTTACTTCTATAAAAATATTTAGATTTTATCGGGATTTTTACAATTATTGTATAAACTGACAAGTAAGATAAGAATTTAAACATGTCAATATTGGACAACTTACAACACTGGGACCGGAGGGAGGGAGGGGGAGGGTTATACTACGGTACTTCCACTGTAGTACACGACTCTAGTTGTCAAATGACACCAAAAAACGGGTTTTCTTTTAAATTGGCCCTAAAAAGATAAAACTACAATAAAATCTTTACTCCAGAATTTTTTTGATTATGATCAAGTGACATTTTTGTATTTCAAAAAATGTCCGAGGGGATAATTTTTATCCTGGACTATATATATATTTTATGGGTCATAAAATTTTTATTTCATTTCAAAAATTCCTACTCAGCCTTTAGGATCATTACTTTTTAGTAATACCATGTCTCTTTTTTTCAGGATGGCCCTGTTTCAAGATGATGAAGATTTTGGTTTTCAAGAGGTAAATATTTATTATTTATTTATTATTTATTTATTTATTTATTTATTTATTTATTTATTTATTTATTTATTTATTTATTTATAAATGAAACTAAACAAATAATTAATTTAATAATTTTGGTTTTTATTTTATAAGTTTTTGGCATTGCGATAATAATATTATCATCAAATTTTAGCGTAAATTAACCGTTTCGTTGACACGAATTGACATTGGTTTCATTCATTCATTCATTCATTCATTCATTCATTCATTCACTCATTCATTCATTCATTCATTCATTCATTCATTCATTTATTCATTTATTTATTTATTTATTTATTTATTTATTTATATTTTCAGTTAGATACATTGAGTGTCTTTACACCTGGTAAATACGAGAAGAAAGCCGTCATTACACCTGTTATTAGAAGGACACCTGGTCTTTGTCAAGATGAAGATTCTGGCCTTGGGATGGACGATGATGTGGTAAATATTATAATGTTACTGTTTAATTGAATCAAGATGGTTTTTATTATTTCCACTAATTTCCAAATTTATTTTTCTAACTTTTTTCTCTGTATTCAAAATTACCATGGATGCTAAATCCCACGTGGCTGATGTAGCTAGCTAAACAGGAGGTGCTTACCCTTCCGAAGCATCCTGCCTCACTTCCCTGATGGAAGTTTACCCGTTTATTTTAGCTTTCAGTGTCAAAGCTTTTACTTTGCTTTTGGATTGTGATTTGGACATGGATTTGTATACTAGTATTTGTTTCTGATTTGTATTGGCGATATTCCTCAAATTTTAAAGTCTTCTAAAGCATGAATACTGAAATAAAATCTAGATCAAGTTCGATTTTGAATACTCAAGTATCTCATTTACACATGCAGTTTCAAGATTCTTCTATCAAAATAACGCGTCATTCATTCATTCATTCCAGGTAGTGAAGAAACGCACAGTGACACAACTATCGTGAGACCAACAAGTGGGGTGAGTATTTATTTATTTATTTATTTATTTATTTATTTATTTATTTATTTATTTATTTTCGTTATATGATTTCTAAACAAGCATTTGAAAGTCTAAATATAAACACATATTGAAAAATGTAACTTTTTTCTAACATGTAACTCGCATGTTAGAACCCCATCGCAATAAGAGTATAGTTCAAGACCATTCAAATATGAATCTAAGCTTCGCAGAAAAGACTTGAAAACGATTTGTACAACAAAACTACATCCTGAAATTTATTTTCAAATAGTGATCATAATTCTTTATTTTTCAGTTCCGTCGTCCATTTAAGAGTCTTTCAGAAACTCCTCCGTCACATCTGTTCGAGCGCCTGGCTCTGAAGACAAAACGGCCTCTGTTTGACAGTGATAGTGTTGATTCCACAGCAAAGAAACCAAGAAGAGAACAAAGTAACAAGGAAAATACAACAAAACTCAGGAAGACATTATCATTTGGGGTATGTATCACTAAAATATATAGTACCGTTGTAGAATTTGATATGAAGCTCATAAAAATACAACGGTAGACCGAATGTAATTGCTAGGTGTGTTTTTTTCTAAAATAAAATAGAATTTTAAAAACTCCTCATCCTCTTACTACTACAATGTACTACTACTGCCAACACCACACCACCACCAAAACTACTACTACACTGCAAAGTACTACTACCACTACTACATGTTATAGTATTTGAAGTATTATTAGGTAGTGTTGTCATGTGGTGATTTTGTAAAATTAATACTTTCTTTATTTGTTATAATAACTTTTATTTGCATCAAGCTACACAAAGCCTGTATATGTTATTTATTCTGCCGCTATCTTTATCATTGTATTCATGTTTGTGCTATAAAAGTTATTATTATATTCTTTATTTGTTATTTCTTAATTTTTAGTTTTGTACTTTTTTATAAAATTAAATAAAAATCAAATGACTTTACCACTACAAGTAAGATACTGTGTAAATTCGAGTAAGTTTCTTCATGTCAAAATACCACTCCAACAAATTTTAATGTAAACTGTATCTCATTTACAGGACCAACCCAGCAGCTCTAGTGATGATATTAAAGCAGTGGTCAACAGACTTGTAGAGAAGGACAACTTGGTCAGCGATGGTAGTGGTCAACTTAGATTACCAACGGTCACAGGAAAACACAATGACCTCAAGAACATTTCACACCAAACGGTAAGAACACTCAAAAATGTTCCCTCTCAAGTTCGCTGTAATGCCCCGAAGTTGTAATGCAATCTTCTAAACATGACACACTGAATAGATCCAATGAAATTACTGCTTTTGTCGTATGTCTGTGGATCCAATAGAAATCTTAAATTTGCTTGTCCAATGTCCAAAATGTAAAAATAAAGCAAAGCACAACAAAAGAACATTTTTCGGATAAAACAAACCTTCTGTAAAGCATTTGTTAATAACGAGATAGTTTGAATTTATTTATTTATTTATTTATTTATTTATTTATTTATTTATTTATTTATTTTGTAGATGGCTGGTATTTTACAAGGTGATTACGATGACGTTATAAGTGACTATCGCATCGTTGACTGCAGATACCCATACGAATATGAAGGCGGCCATATTAAGGTGGGTGGTGGTGACTTAATTCCAATACTGAAGAATGTGTTTATGTATTTCCAAAACGTTTTGGGAAACAAAAGCAAAATATTAACCGACCATGCCATATCATAATTTTTAAGGGGGTCTGCCAACGTGCAACCCGATTGATACCCGTGACTTTTCTTTCTTTTTTTCGGAACGCTTTTGAAAACGTTAACGTTAACAAACTCACTGAATAACCTTGGCTATTTTATTTGATTCGAAAGAACTTTTAAGCATTAGGGTGTACATCGTACGGCAGTGACCATCATTTTGACCAAAGTTTCGTACCATAGTGTTCTATGTCAAGCCTTCTTATATAATTACAATTAGTAATATGATATACCCGCTCATGTTCTCATTAATATTTTTTATGTTTTGTTTACAGGGTGCTGAGAATATCTATACACATGATGGCATCATAGAGCTTCTGCACAGAGAGGACGTCACTTCCGATGGTAGAGGACCAATCATCATCTTCCACTGTGAATTTTCATCTGAACGAGGCCCAAAATTGTAAGTCATTATTACATTATTATATGACAAATGCACCACACAATTTATACTTTTCTTGTGGAATTGTCCAAAGAAATGTTATTAATTTGATACATGTACATGTGTATGATATGCAGACAAAATGAGACCGGATGTGTATCGAGAGTTACTTTTGAAAACTGACATATTTAATTTGAAATAAACATTCATTGCAATTTCACAATCCCATAGCAAAGTAAAAACTTTGAAAACGGGCAAATTAAGTTGAACACGTGAACTTCCCATCAGGGGAGTGAGACCGGGTGCTCCGGAAGGATAAGCATCCCCTAGTTACCTAGCTACATCCGTCATGTGTTAATTTAAAACTGAGACTGAAAGGAACATGAACTCAATACATTCTGCACATATATTCAACAATATGGTTATCATTAATGTTAAAACTCCACTATGTCAGACAAGTATTACAAAGCAACTTGAATAAAAATATGCTTGCTGGTTGTTTTGTTTCTTTGGTGATATTATTTCTAATGATAAATATTTTGATCTTTGTATATAGATGCCGATATTTGAGAAGCAAAGACAGGGAAATCAATGCCGATAACTATCCCCACCTCAACTATCCAGAAATCTACCTCTTATATGGCGGTTATAAAGAATTCTACTACAATCATAAGGTATGTTCCTTATACTATGATTACAAACGTCATGTGGTTGGCCAGCATGTCATGTGCTACCCTATAACCTTTATGGGGAATCATTATGCTCATTGGATACATAATTGCACATGTTTATGTTTTCACGTAAAACGCACCTTATTCTGGGAATTTGCGACGTGAATGTTTTCCAAAATGCTCTGCACAAACGTTAAGGGGTATTGGTCACGTGGTAAACTGGCAAACCCCCATTGTTACATTATCAATACATCCAAAAGACTGGCTAATTCTTCATATTTACAGTAAGTTTCATCTATGTCATTCATTGCATCAAAAACCAAAACCATTGTTGATTTCAATGACTACATACCACAAACCCAACTTTGTCTACCGACTTCAACTTGCTAACGATGTTTTTTGTAGCAATTCTAAGCATTTTTTTGTGTTAAATTTTTCTTTCTATTCATTGTCTCCTTCTTTATTTTCAGGAACTTTGTGATCCAACTAGCTACAAGCCCATGTTACACAGCGACCACGCAGACGACTTACGTCACTTCCGCTCCAAATCCAAGTCATGGACAGCTGGGGAGAAGCGCCGCAATAGAACTCAACGTCTCCGATTTTAAACTCAAACGATTTAAAATCAAGGCAAAATGGGACAGTGCAATATTTATGGAGTAATAAGGATTGTAAATTAAAAACAATTCGATTTTTAAGTGCTACACATTGAAGTGCTATTTTGTATATAAATGGACATGTTGTAAAATATAAAGTTTATTATGTTATCACGTGATTCAGATATATATGTAACAGTTATTTTCAGCTGATCTAGAACTATTTTTATATTCATTTATTGGACAAGGTATAATGAGGACTAAATGACCCATTAAAATGACCACAAAAATAGTTTTGAAATTTATGAACTTTCATACTCAAAATTAGTAGAAGCTTATATAAGTTATTTTGTTTTTTATCATTATTGTTTTAATTGTTGATTATGAATTTGATTCTCTCTTATAATCTTGAGAAATAAGGTAAATCCTTAATAGAAAAATAACTGTTTTCATTATTCAAATTGTACTTGTTTCAAAACGTTGTCTGTTGTTATAGTGATTGTTTATATAAAACGGAAGTCAATTCATTATACCTTGTCCAAGTCTTAAAATTTGTTGCTTTATCATAATATTTAAATTTATAATATCAAATTATTGTTTTTTTATTAAGATTATTTTGTATGTATTGACAATATTTTGTAATGCATGTAAATAACGGAAATCAATAAAGTTTTGTAAAATATGTTTGTTTATGTTGGCTTCTATTTTAATAATCAAATAGTAGTTGAGTTGAGAAAAGGTGTTTTACGTCCCAGTCAAGAATATTTCACTTATATCGAGACATCGACAGCTATAGGCGAAGGTGCAGAAATTTTACTTGTACGTTGCGCTGAAGGGTTATTTATCGTGACACGGGACCTCGTTTATTTTAACAACCTATTCAAATGAACCATTACTTTCACTTCGTAATGGCGAGTGCTTTCCAGCTAGCTTTGGGTCAGACCCGGTCGAGGATCGAAACCACATCCTCCTACTTACGGAGCGAGCGCTGTAACAACTACTAATGAAGTCCGACGCCTAATGAAGTCCGGACTTCATTAGGCGTCGGACTTTATGAGGAGTTGTTACAGAGCGCCCTACGAACTGAGCTACCACAGTGCACGTGGTTGGTCTCAGAGGCCAAGTAGCCTAATTAAAGCGTCCCTCGAATTCGACTTCCAATTATCCTCAAAACCAAATGGTGTACAGCGCTTGGTAACGGATTACAGCACATCTCACTTCTAGATTCTTGCATATACTAATGTTAGAAAGTGTGTCAGTTCGCTTGCTATTGGTGGGTGGTTTTCTCTAGGTACTGTTTTCTTGGCGCATCCAAGAACTGCATGGTACCGTATAAATCTTGACTTGGGTGTAAAACATAATTACTTAACTGGCACTACAGGATCAGAGTGAGAAATAACCAAACACTTCTTATCCCCCACCTCTGGCAATTCTGATTTTTATATAATTTTTTCCAAAATAGTAATATATCAATTATTTAATATTGAATAATCTCTTAGTAAGAAATAACACAACATCGAGTAAATGCGGTTTGTAATACATTTGTAATGGAACTCGCTTTATTTTGGCCGTGTTATTAATGAAAGGACACAGGAAACATCAAAATGGAAAGAGATGGTAAATTATCTACTGAAAAAAGTCCTTGACAATAAGCAATCCAACCAAACACAGGAAAGTAAAAAATTCATAGATTCTTATTATAACTTGAACGAAAAAGAAACAGAGAGGAGGATGAAGAAAAACTCGTTACAATTATGTCCTAAATAACTCGCCTCGATTGTTGCCACAGCAATCTCGAAATGGGGTTCCTTAAAAATCTCCCTCGATTTACTGCTAAATCACTTTATAATGCCAAACTGTCACTGAACCACTGCGGTAGCTCAGTTGGTAGAGTGCACCGCGGCTCCGTAAGTAGGAGGCTTTGGGTTCGATCCCTGGCCGGGTCTGACCCAAGACTTGAAATTGCGTTGTGGGCTCGATCCCCGACCGGGTATGACTAAAGACTTGAAAGTGGGTTGTGGGTTCGATCCCCGGTCGTGTCAGATCTAAGACTTGAAAGTGGGTAGTGACTATTCTTTCGCCAAGTACATAGTTTTACGAAATAAAGTCGCGGTTCTTTTGGATGGGAACTTTAAATAAACGAGGCCCCGTGTAAGTCACAATAGGATTGGCAAGATAAAGAACCCTGCTGTATTATGCCATCAGTACAACACATAGGCAAACTTCCTGCACATGGCCAATAGATGTTGACGTCTCGATATAAGTGAAATATTCTTTACTGGGACGGTAAACACCATTACTCAACGCTAAACTGTCACCGAAAAACTGGTGGCTATGACTCAAGGTTTGACTATTCATCTTGGCAGTTAAGACAGCAACAAAGAAAACAACCAACAACAACAAAGAACAAAAACTACAATAAGAGCCATAGACTCATTACTTTTTATTGTTTAGATATAATTGTACACAAAATGAAACTAAAATCCGTATTGGTCAACAACCGGATCTGTCTAAAATACATATTGTAGCCCTATGTTCAACGAGGTTGGGTATACACGTTACTACTTCTGAAAAAGAAAATAAAACATGCGAAGTCAGTCTGACCTATTCGACAGATTTGTACCATACTTTTTAAACGGATTAACAGACGGATAAAATGAAAAGGACAAATAAACGGATTTCCCCATTTTGACATTTTTTAAATTAAAAGTACTAAATATTCGGACTTTTTGTATGTAAATTGTACCGAAAATAAACACTTAACGATACAAAAGTACCTAAGTAGCAACCTTGCACATATATCGATGTGGACAAATAAATAAATTTGATTGGTCAGCCCGCAAAGTCAAACCTGTCTATAAAGACCACCTAAAATCATTAGTAAAAGTGGCCTTTATGGGTAGGCAATAGCAATTCGCGCGCAAATTAATCGATGCATTTAAAGATCCTAATTTAAGATACTTGACAAGAGCTAAATTCACACCTAATTGACTAAGAAAAACACTTGCTGAACTTGTCTAAAAGGCCACCCAAAAGACTGTAAAAGTGGCCTTTATGGGGTAAGTGACCTTTTATAGTGGTTCATATAATATGTGAAGAGCAATAAAGATAAAATTTTAGTGGGTTTTAATAGCAGGTGACCCTTATATAGAGATGACGTTTAAGGCAGGCTTGACTGTAAAGTAATATGAAGTTCACGTTGACATGTTAAATACATCATTAATTACCTGCGTATATCCAATGGGGTTCGCCAGAGCACCACGTGATATGTCCAATGAAATTGTATGGAACAATTACTTTCATTGGCAATAGTGACGTTCTTCCAGGAACCTGCAACGTTTTCCAACGCGTTCCGAACAAATCTTTAGGGATATTGGTCACGAGGTAAGCTGGGGAACCCCATTAGTCTACATTAAGATGCTGATAGAGGTTTTCAATGGTTCTGAACATTATTGGGTGCCATTTTGTCCTTGAATGCAGTATCCGTCTAAAATTCGGAGGCCAGTGATCCCAATATATGCAATAGTATGTAGTGTATATATTACTATTAATATATACTTATTATCATCAATTAAAAATCATCGCCGATTATACTGGAAACGTGCATCTAGTGGGTCACTACGAATTGCCAAGGTACAAAACTGTCTTTATAGTGAAAAAAAAATCGACGTCGATGGCAATTATAAACAAAACGTTGCCAAGTTAGATATATATATCACAGTGCATTTTAACGTCTACGTTCGAATCCTATTGAGCAATTTGTCAGTTCGCTTGGCAAAATTTGATACATAAAGAACTCTTAAATAGTTTCTATTGATTTCAGCTTTGGGCGAAACTTCTAGATTTAGATACTAGTAGTGTTTGCATAAATGTGACCAATGCTTTAGTAGTGGGGGAGTGAGTTATGGAAATGCAATCCGTCAAAACTGGCATAAAGGAAAAAAATATATATACTATATGTTTACCTTTCATAGATCTCCAATTTCTCTTTCCACGCCTTCATATTCACCCGCCCCTTGTTGTACTGGATAATATCCTACTGATTCCTGTTCTACTGGCTCATGTTCTACTGGCCCACCTTGTACAAGTTCTCTTTCTGCTGGTTCACGCTCTATAGGTTCTGCTGCCTCAACTTCCGCTGCAGGTCTTGGATTGACTTCTATCGTCTGATAGGCTACTTCCGGAACTGACGGTTTGGGGTGAAGTGGCTGGACTAATACTATTGGTTGTGAATTTACAATTTGTGTTTGACTAATGTGTTGTGTTTGGCTAGATGAGCTGCCACTTTGCGACTGACTAACTGACTGGTACTGACTGCTGGGACCAGTCGATACCTGTTTTTGATTTACCGACTGGTACTGTCTGTTTTCTCTTGGTGGTACCGGAGATGGCTGATATGGTCTTTTAGAAGTGGGTCTGTAGGTGGGTTGTTGGTACTCGACAGGATTTACAACTTGAGTCTGCTCGACTTGTTGATATTGATTAATTTGTTGATTACCGACCTGTGACTGTTTAACATATTGAGACTGCTCACTTCCGGGACCACCGATTTGTGACTGCTTAACATATTGAGATTGTTCACTTCCGGAACCACCGATTTGTGATTGGTCAACATACTGAGATTGCCGACTTCCAGGACCACCTATCTGTGATTGGTCAACATACTGAGATTGCTGACTTCCGGGACCGCCGAACTGTGACTGCTTAACATACTGAGATTGCTCACTTCCGGGACCACCGATTTGTGATTGGTCAACATACTGAGATTGCCGATTTCCAGGACCACCGATCTGTGATTGGTCAACATACTGAGATTGCTTACTTCCGGGACCGCCGAACTGCGACTGCTTAACATACTGAGATTGCTCACTTCCGGGACCTCCGATCTGTGATTGGTCAACATACTGAGATTGCCGACTTCCGGGACCGCCGATCTGTGATTGGTCAACATACTGTGATTGCTGACTTCCGGGACCGCCGATCTGTGACTGTTTTACATACTGGTATTGCTTTGAAGGCTGATAGGGAACCTCATACACTGGTTGATATTGAGGCGTAGTTTGTTGCGTTGGTGGTTGTGTAACAGGTACATAATAGGGTACATATTCTGGTATTGTCTGAACCGGTGGTGGTGGTGGCGGAGTTGTGGTCATTTGAGGAATACTAAAGATGTTGAGTGGATATGGTTCGTGTCTTGTTGGTTGTTTGACATATACATACTGAGAAGGTGTGGTTGTTTGTGGTGGTTGTATGACATACTGAGGTTGTGTAGGCCTTGTTGGTTTTCTTGGGATCTGTTGTCTTGGTGGTTGATATGGTCGTCTGTCAGGTTTCATGCTTTGTTTTACATATACTCTCCTTGTTGGTTCGACGACTTGTTTTTGAGCAATGTTTTGATACTGTGGTATAAATGGAGTTGGCGATGGCGACGGTCTTCGTTTTGGCAGAGTTGGTTGTTTTACATAAACGTATTTAGGCTTGGCAGGATATTGCTCGCACAACAGTGGGACGATATGTTGGAGTTCTTGGCTCTACAGTTGGTTGTTTAACGTAAATGTATCTTTCCATTGGTTTCTGTTGAACTCGAGGTTTTTTGGTTACTGGTCTTTGTTTCCTTGGTAACGGAGTCGGTTGAGGGATATATACATAGTTTTGTTACTTGTCTGTTTTTTAGGCGCGTATTTTCTTTGTTTCTTGTGGTAGATGGTCGATTTGGTAATTGAATTTGTTTGACTCTTTGCGTCTGCCTGTATTCAGCTTCAATATTTGTAACAGGTTGTCTAGTTGTTTTTGGCGGTTGTCTTGGTAACTGTGTTGGTCTCGGGGGTTGGGTTTGTGGTTTTGGGGGTCTGGTGGGTCGTCGTGGAGCTGACGGGACATGGACTATTCTCGGTTGTTTTTGTGAATTCGGATGTGCCTGTTGAATCACCACATATCTAGGTTTGTTATTTCCTCCTGAGTTTGATTTTTGTAGATAGATGACGGGTACGTCTGGTGATGGTACGTTTTGTTTTTGTGATACGCCTTGTTTTTGTACTGATTCTCCACCCGCGGATTGCTTCTGTGACACAGTTTGTTTCTGAAATATGGGACCTTCTCCGGCAGCATTTTGATACTGTGATACTGATTGTGTTTGTCTAGCGGAACCGTCTCCGCTTTGCTGATTTTGTGACACGGTTTGTTTTTGACTTGTGGATTCACCGACTGTAGACTGATACTGTTCAACGTTTTGTTCTTGTTGTGTGCCATCTCCACTTGTAAACTGACTCTGAGCCACAGTCTGTTCCTGGACATTGGAGGTTCCGAGCACCGGATATTGAGATGGTTGACCTCCTTGTTCTGGTGGAAAAGGTTTAGCCGTTCCGATTATTTCTTCCAGGGTCGTAATAGCGGTTCTTTCCGAAGTTGGATACTGATTACTTGGGTTGTAATTAACAGGGATCGTTACGGTTTTCGGAGTTCCGTTATTTGCTGATGAAGTAACGGTAACTCTACCTTGCCCATTATTAAGCACGGTTTGTACCTCTTGTTCATGTTCATATTCACCAGGGGGAAATGCTGGTTGGTGTATATTAATTCCTAAGTTGATACTAGAACTCGACGAGGAGGTTGCTGTCTGTGATTGTGATTGCGATTTACCGGAACAGTTTTTACATCCTGGACGAGAAGTGGGTTGTCCGTTTCCTGGATAAACCGACCTTGAATCTACGTGAAATATTTGACAGTAAACCGTCAAGGCAATAATGGTGGCGAAGCACTTCATGTCTATAACTGAAAATACATTGTAAAAAGATATAAATTTAAGTGGTATTGCATTTTCCTTTATCTAGTGGTTTGTACAACCTTGTTATATCTTATCTTATCTTCTTGCTCAGTCTGTTTCATTTGCTTCTAGTTGTAAGTGTCCTTTGTAGCGGCCACAGGTGGCCTAATCTTTTTCGAACTCTACAGAGGTGTTTTTAGCGTGCACTGAGACACGGGACCTCGGTTTTGAGTCGTCTCATCCGAAAGACTATTCTGGTAATGAGCTTTTGACGGCTCTAGTATGGGTAGGAGATGAAAATCTTCTCAGAAAATTTCCAAGTCCTGAGTCAGTGACAGTACCACTCGGCCTTTCCGCCATATAGATTCATCGCCATCATTTGTTAACTCAGATTTTGGTATTATAAAATGTTTTGCAATTAATAGAGTTAAAAAAACCCATAGAAAATATTTTTTTAAATAAAAAAGTATATAAACTGAAACCATAGCTTAAAATGTAAAACAATGATGGGACGGGCAAAACATGTACGTTTGCTGTGCGGTGTAATACGTATTTTGCATTTCGCATTTTCGGTTATAGCTGGCGACGCATCGATATAAGTGAAATATTCTAGACTGAGACGTTAAATGCAATTTCTCAACTCTCAACTCATCCGTCATTTGCAATGTTAAGTTTCTCTTTTACCTTAATATTTATAAAAGTCGCTAATGAATTTTGAAGAGCCATCCACGAGCATTAAATTAAACCAGTTTTAATTTTACAGCACTAGACGGCTGTTTCAGAATACAATTCCTCATCAGTAGTGCGTGGACCAAAACTATGAAACCAAAACTGCATGTCTTCAAGATGTTGAAAAGATACATAAAGGACCAACCAAATTTAACTAAGGAAATACTTTGCGTGAGGGCGTATACCTTAGTTTTTGGGGAATTTCAAATTTTAACTAGGGCAAATTTAGACAATAATAATTTAGTACATTTCTGACAATAATACACAATTATTGCCTTCTGAGTTCGTGATCTTCTCTGGACACCAGCCACCAGCATAATATTTTTCAATTTAGTTACCAATAAAAGCAAAGTTTATGTAGAAACAATGTTAAAATGTTGATGCTTTATTCAGTCCTAACGATTCTTAATAATTTTTTCCAGTTACCTTAGTTTGTATTGTGCTTGAATAATATTTCGTGTATTTATGGAATCTGAGTGAATACCATATATATATATACATGTTTTATCATTATTATTATTATTATTATTATTATATTTGTAATTACGTGTGTTTTCAGTGATCAAAAAATCTTTTACAAACCAAGATATTGTGAAAAAGTGAATTATTGCTTAAAGTAGCATCTGCGTTATTGGTTTGAAAAGGTGAATCCTACACAAGTACCAAATGTGTTCCAATCTATTTTATCTATCATAAAATATTTAATTTATGTAAAACCAAGGGGAAAATGAAAATAACACTAAACTGATAAAAACAAGTAATACATCAGACAATTTATATCAATAAATTCTGAGAAAATAAGGTGTATAATATAGCAATGATCTTTTATGAAACAAGTTTATTTTAAATTTGTGTCCACTGGCATGGCTTAAAGATCTTGCACCAATAGCGCAGGGTAAAAGCTATACCTTGTACGTGCAAATGAGAACACAAACAATATACGCTGAATAGATTGTTGATCTTTTAAAGAAACACATTTGGAAGCTTACGTAAAATGTATAAAATTTATAAAATGACTGTTGAAGATTTTACAGCGCCAAAGAACAATATTAATCGAATGTGGTTTTACGTCCCAGTCAAGAATATTTTACTTATATCGAAACGCCACCAGCAATATTGGCAGAAAATGTTTGCGGTGTGCTTTAACGTGCCACGGCTGCCATGACACAGGGCATTGGTTTAGTCTATTCCAAACAGTCACTACCGATTTTCAAGTCTTTGTCAGACAACGAGAAGGTTTCGCACCTACGACCTCACACATACGAAGCGAGCACTCTACCAACTGAGCCAATGTACGTACTAATGTAAAGAAATATGCAACAAGAATCACGAGCAAAAAATAAACGTAAAAGTGTAACATTAACAAAACAATAACAAACAAGCAAATTCAGGGAAATAGGATCCCCGCCAGCAGGTTCTATTTTGTGAATTGCACTTATGTTCAAAGAGCAATAACTCCCAGGAAAATGAGCAAACCAACTCGGGTTAACGATATACGCATCTCCTATCAATGTTGATGCTTTGCACCAAGTTTCGTGAAATAGTTTTGGAGAGTTTGCAAAAACAAGAATTTTGGACGGAAACTCGGAATTAATATCCCTCTCTTCCTTAATAAAACAGTAAATTGCACTGGTTCGAAATTCACTGTAATTTCTGAACTAAAACTCTTCTTACCATAAATCTGACAAATTTGAAATCTGAATAATTTTGTTACTTTTGAAGATAAAAAATACATAATACAATGTATTGTCAAAATCTGCCAGTGAAGTTAAAGGAAATCGTAGTTAAGGATTTATTGTAAAATTGGAGCCTGGATTCTCAAGAAAATACGCATCCAATTCAATTTATCATATATACTAAATTTTAAAACGGTCGTCTAGTGTTGCAAAATTAAAAAAAAACAGGTTTAGTAATAAATGCTAGTTGGTTTAAGTGTTTTAGACTTCCGTGGTCTCTGACTATGTCAGTCACCTACCTTAGAACTTGCTTCTTTGACCACCGATGTTGTTCTTAAATTCTCTGACTATTGCAGAATCATTTTATATATATATGGAGAGCAAAAAAGTTTTTTTTTCAGTAATATCCGGTTTCAATAATCTAGATTTAAATGGAGGCCATGGGGCGGCTTAAGACGTGTTTTCAAATTTGTTACTTGTGGTGGTTGTTTTTTAACATTTATGACCATAACAATCATATCGAATGTTTTTTGTTTGGATTCGCAGTGGAGCTATAATATTTGAGTGATATGTAATGATTATTTTTGACAGTACAAATCATTTGACATGAAATTTAAGATATCATTTTTAAATTTATTAGAAATGACATATATTGTCTCTTATATTACATGCAGTGCAGGCCTGTCGAAAGTTTAACACTGAGCTAACGAAAAAGACTTCGAGGCGAATCTAGACACCCGAGTGAGTGCTAGAGTTAAGTAACGGTGTTTTATGTCCCAGTCAAGAATATTTCACTTATATCGAGACGTCGCCAGCTATAGGCGGAAGTGCAGAAATTTTACCTGTGCGTTGCGCTGATGGCATTATACAGCAGGGTTCTCTATCGTGCCAAACCCACCGTGTCACGGGACCTCGTTTATTTTAAGTTCCCATCCGAAAGAACCGTGACTTTCATTTCGTAATGCAGAGTGCTTGGCGAAAGAACAATAACTACCACTTTCAAGTCTTAGTTCAGACCCAGTCGGGGGTTTGAAGAGTCGAGATGAGCCGTTTATTCAGCAGTGTTAAACTTTTGACAGGTCTGTACTGTATATAGTCTACACGTTTTTGTAACAATTCTAAAATTAAAACAAATATATGCCAATAAATATGTGTATTATATTCATCAAAATCTTTAACCCCCTATTAGAATTTTTTTACTTTTAAAAAAAAATAATTAAATCAACATGTTCAATATGGTTTACATGAATTTGCTTTCAAATTTAAATTTTGAAAAGTCATCACCAAAACGAAAGTATTTCAAAACACGTGTAAATGTTGCACGGCATACCGTTAATGGGCGTGATTGATATTCGCCGGTAATGTCACCTTTTCCACTTAGGGTCATGTCACACTCATTTACTGTTTTAAAAATGCCAGAAATCAAGACCTTCAATTCTAAACACTTATGCACATTATGCAAATTTCGACAATCAGGAAATCATGCACACATACTTGTTAGTTTAGACACTAAGTGTTCATTTCATGACACTTGCACTAGTACTAACCGCTTTCAGGTGCAAGTCATGGTTTTCGCTCTTTAATTTGTGGTAAATACCAATATATTTACTAGACAATAACTGTAAATGCATCAAAGGGTTTAAAATATCCTGTTATTGGAGTTTATCTAAACATTCACTTTAATTAAATCGATACCTGTCTTAGTCAGCAACTAGACGTTCCTATCCGCCGACTTCGGTGGCAGAGCGGTAAGCGTGCGCTATCAAATCACATCGCCTCGCACCCGACATGTTCGATACTAGTCCGACTAATCAGTCCACTAAACCCCCATTTTGACTTGTTTGGTGTTACAAGTCAAAAATTAAAATGGGGTTTTAGTAAGCTGATAGTCGCACTAGTTGGAACCCCACTCTGACAGTTCAAGTTGGTGGTTCAACAAACGAAATAATCTTGACTGTGGCATAAAACACCATTAGGGATTTGAACCTAGGCGGTGAAATGTTCGTGGTTGAGTATATAAATTCAATTAACAGGCGGTAGAACTTACGGCTGTAACCGCCCTTCCCCCTACCAAAGGTTTCAGACTGACCAATCAAAGTACATGTAATTTATTTGTCCAGGTTGTACATTTCTATTGTGTGGGGTTGCCATTTAGGTATTTTTTTTGTATCGTTAAGTTATTGAATTTGGGACAATTTCCATACAAAAAGTTTTAGTACATTTTATTTAAAAAAAAAACGTCAAAAATGGGAAAAATCCGTCTATTTTGACCTTTTCATTTTATCTGTTTTTATAGTACAAATCTGTCAAAAGCGGATAAATCCGTCGAGGTTTTGAAAATCATTTTTCCTAGAAATATTTAAACTGATTTGATTTTATTATTCGGCTTTTTAGCCAAATATTAAAACTTTATTTGGGATACAAACTGAAGCCCTTCCTGAATAACGAGCTAGGTAACAATATAAATACAATAACGATAAGTCATTTTTGTTGGAACGTACAACATATCTTTTCAAATGGTTTTTAACTGCCTGAAAACAGAGATGTAACGTATTGTTTGTTCTGTTTTTCTTATTATTCTTGCATTGGAAACCTACATTTTACGGAATTCAGATTAGTTATTACCAAACGCACCTGTCCATGCCCATATCAACATATGGACTACCACTAAGCTTAAGGAAGTGAGGCCGGGTGATCCGGTAAGGTAAGCACTTCCTGATGAGCTATCTGCACTCGCCACTCGTGGAATTAAAATTGTCTGAGAATGAAAGGAACATGGGACTATGTGACGACAAATATATCCAGGATAATTTTAGATGTTGGGATACCATAAACACGGGGGAATACCAATTTTACGATTTTCGCATCCGTCCGAGCCGGTACGCGCTATTTGGCATCCGTCCAGATTTCAGAGTAATGTTGCCATGAGTTGAGTAATGATGTTTAAGGTCCCAATTAAGAATATGTCACTAATATCGAGACGTCGCCAGCTATAGGAGAAGTAAAGAAATTTTGCCTGTGCGTTGCGCTGATGGCATTATACAGCAGGGTTCTTTAGCGTGCCAAGCCCACCGTGACACGGGACCTCGTTTATTTTAAGTTCCCATCCGAAAGAACCGTGACTTTCATTTTGTAATGCCGAGTGTTTTGCGAAAGAACAGTCACTACCCACTTTTAAATCTTGGGTCAGCCGCGGTCGGAGTTCGAACCCACGAACTCCCAATTACGGAGACAGCACTCTACCAACTGAGATTCTGCAGTGGTAATATCATAGAGGCTTATTTTGTTATTAATATGATGATTATAAATAAATAAATTTATCATCACAAACAAAATAAAAAGATAAAATAAGCGTGCGAACTTGTCTATGTATTGTCTGGCCTGCAAGTACTTAAAAGTTAGTAAATGTCACAGTTGACAACTAACATGTAATCTAATTATCATAAACTAATAAATATAACTGGTAATATATCACTGTCTGATTAACAGAGCATTGATCTCTCTCTCTCTCTCGATCTCTCTCAGGACTAGTACTCTCTTTCTCTCGTCCACGTTAGAGATCATCCCCTCTCATATATGTATTTAGCAAATCATATTTTACTACTAGTATATGTTCCGTAATTTGAATAAAGCAAATTTTGACAGTTTTTGGGGAACTTCTATCAAACGTTTTTGACAAAAACTAAAGAGACAAGTGTAAGTGTTATAATCAAAAACAAACATACTAATCCATATCCGAATCACAATCCAGAACCAAAGTAAAAACTTTAACTGACAAGTTAGGTTAAAAACGTGAACTTTCCCACCAGGGAAGTGAGGCCGGGTGCTCCGGAAGGGTAAGCACCGCAAGCTACAACCGCCATGTGTGTAATCAAAATGGAGTGAAAGGAACTATGGGACGTCATATATATCCAGGGCAATCTTGGACACAGAGACATCAACATTTTATTTAAAAATTGTCTTCAAACTATGACCCATTAAATTTCTAAATATCTCAAAAACTAACAAATTATTAAGACTTGAAATTCGCTAGATTTAAGTTGGAGCAATGTTCTATTCAATTTGGACTATAAGTAAACCAGACATGCAGGCTATAGATTGTGAAATCCTTAAAATAAGATTTCTTTTTTTAAATTTAGAAAATTTTAGCAATCTCATTTGGAATTATTATAGATAAACATTTTTGACAAAATACCAAATACAAATGTTATAAGCTCGAAGTGATCTCAAAATGGCACCCTTGTTACGCCACATAGCGGTGTTGCCGCATAAACGCGCCCAACACGTCTATGCGGGGAATTCTAACACATAAAGAGGTCCGCCACGTTTATGCGGCGGCGTTCAACGCATAAAGATGTGTTGCTTATATGCGGCGCAAGGCTGCCTTTTTGACGCATAAAGATGGCTGATTTTAACGAGTTGGTATGAAATTTAAAAAGAGCTGATATCTCGACAAAATCGGTGGTGGTGATATAAATTATGACGACGACGGTGACAATTGAGAATTTATGTTGTTGGTGTTGTTGATAATGGTGTCATGTGCTACTTTTGAATTTTTATGAAATAATACAATTCAAAAGTAGCACATGACATTGTCATGTGCTACTTTTGAATTGTATTATTTCATAAAAATTCAAAAGTAGCACATGACAATGGTAATAATAATATTAGGATAGGGACAGGGACAATGAGAGCGCGACGACGATGTTACCGTCGTCGTGCCGACGGCGGTGGCGTTCATGACTGTTGATGATCGTTAAATTGTGATTTTGGCAGAATTTCGACTTTTGATTTAATAATAATAATAATAAAAATAATAATAATATAATGATGATCATCACGACGGTGGTGGTGTTTTATGTGAAGGTGGTAATAATGATGGAGGTGTAAATGCAGGTGATGATAGTAATTGTTTTCTTTATGCGGCGGAATGTAGCCTTTTTGCCGCATAAAAGCTTTCTCTTTATGCGTTGAAATTCCCCGCATAGACGTGTTGGAACACGTTTATGCGGTAACACCGCTATGTGGCGTAACACACCCTAAATACTCGAAAAATATGGCATGTGACACCTTAATAAAATAAATTAGATTATGTGTTTTAAAACAATTAACTAAATACACGTAATTAAGTTTTAAAATTTTCCAAATTGAGGTTAAGAAAAATATTTAAGAGACAATTGTGGCGAGGGTATGAAACTGACAGTGGTGTGTGGTTGAATTGCTTGAGTAATGGTATTTAACGTCCAAGTCAAGAATATTTCACTTACATCGAGACGTCACCAGCTATAGGTGAAGATGCAGAAATTTTGCCTGTGCGTTACGCTGATGGCATTACACAGCAGGGTTCTTTATCATGCCAAGCCCACCGTGACACTAGTTTATTTTAAGTTCCTATCCAAAAGAACAGTGACTTTCATTAATTTTCGTAATGCAGAGTGTTTGGCGAAAGAACAGTTACAGACCACTTTCAAGGTCATACCCGGCAGGTGATCAAAAGAACCCACAACCTCACACTTACGGGGCGAGCACGTTACCAACTGAACTACCACAGTGCTTTAGGAGGGTCTCCAACAATCGGACAGTTGTAATACGTGGTTATTTTTGCTTTTTTTTAAACAAAAGAATGAATTTGTCATCTTGTATAAAGAAAACACTTAATGTGTTATTGTGCGGTAAAATTTGTTATTGTGTGGTAAATTTTAGATTCAGTCAGTCTGCGGTTTTCTTGATATAAACATCAACAGATTTTAATAATTCAAAATCATGTGTGCATAGCAGTGTGGTAGATCTTCGAAGGCCTCAGCACCAAACTGTTGACGTCATGTGATTGTTATAATAAAGTCCTTTTGTAAATTAAAAAGCCAATGATAACTTATTTTAAACAGCAAATGGTAATATTTATACTGGTAGAACCAGTTAATTAATTTGGAGGCCTCCTGTATTTTTTCACATTTCCTTATTTTAAATTTTATGCATGATTCTAGACACATCCTTTGTTTGCTCCAGAAAAACATTATATATATATATATATATATATATATATATATCCATGTTAAAATTTTGCAGTAGGTCTGCAATGTAAAAATCTTGCAGTTTGGTAGTTGGTATATTTCTGCAATGTTAAAATTTTGCAGTTTTGTTGGTGGTATATGTCTTCAATGTTAAAATGTTGCTATATTCTGCAAGGTTAAAATTCTGCACGAGTGCCTTTCCCCAATATTTATTTTGCACATCCTTGTTTGCTTATTTCAACTTTCTATCCCATGTAGGATATGAACAAAAACTTCTAAAAGAAATTCATCTAACATAAATTTATTGTTTCAATTAATATAATAAATATTATTTATTAACAAATTTGATTGCACCATTATCCGAACAATTAAATCAACAAAAATTAACAATTAATAAAAAGTGGTTCCTTTCAGAACCTTCTTTCTTAATTATTTATACCTGACCAAACTGGACCCAGTTTCACAACATTCCTTAACTAAAATTTTCTTTTACATAAATTTATCATTTTTTGACAATCTTTATCAGAACTCCACATAAACATTTTTGACCAACCTAAATACAAATGTTATAAGCTTAAAGGGGTCTTCAACATGGCACCTTAAAATCCCCAAATATCTTGGAAACTAACAAAATTATTAGGACTTCAAATTTGTCAGATTTAAGTTAAGGTATGATCAGAAACTGGCCCCAATTTCAAAAACGTTCCTTTCATTGAAATATTCCGTAACTTTAATTTGGCATATTTGAAATCTGAATAATTTTGTTAGTTTTCAAGATATTGGTGAATATAAGGTGTCATTTTGAAGATCACACAAAGCTTATTATATCTGTATTCTAATTTTGTTGAAATGTTTAAATTTTAGTTCCATAAAACATTGTCAAATTTACTAGATTGATCAGTTAAGGAAAATCATACTTATGGAAAATTCTGAAATTTTAGCCTAGACACTATAGTATAGGCTAACAACATTGACCTGTCCATTTGACCTTTAATTTAAATATTCATTAGAGACCAGTACTTACTAGTATATGTATAGGAAACACAGGTGTTTATTTTATCGGTGTTCCAGTTGTAAGTTTGTACATTGTATATATATTATGGTAACTGCAGATACTAACACTACCAATGTACTACTAGTGGATCTTCAGGAATGGGTATTCTTAATAAAAGGTCAGATGGACAGGTCAATGTTGTTTGCCTAAACAGTTCAACAGATTGCATATACATGTACACAGATTATTCTACAAGGTAATAATATACCCCATAGTGTGAATGTGGTTATACATCAATATTGTGCAATAAGTATTTGTGTATTCATTAACAAATAATATTGCACCATTAACGAGTAATTAAATCAACAGTAATTAACAAGTTATATTATTTCAAAAGTGTCAACCAAGTGAACCCCAACTGAGAAAACCACAATCAAGTGCATGGTAAAAATATGAAGAGCCATTGTCACATCTACTCCACCTTAAGCTGCTCCTAAAGATATGTTAGATAGTTTTCAAGAAAAGTGCCAGATAAAATGTTGGCAGAAGCATTGGAATAAAACACTGTATTCTGCCACTTCATTTGGGAGACGTCGGAGCTAACTAATACACATTTACATGATTAACTTGGTATTATACAACCAGTGTAAGATAGGTACCAGTGCCACTTCTTAATCACATAAATCTGCAGTTTATTTTTTGGAGGTGTGCAGAAAAGCAATGACTAAATTTCATTCTTCTTAATTTACAATACTAAGGGTCATTTACTACTAGTAAGTCTTTTGTTATCAAATGCATTAAATGTACATTATATGTCTTGAGGATGTCATTATGGCAAACAAAAAAATTTGTGATCTACTGCTCAGTTTAGCCCCACTGTTAACTTCAACCATTGACTGTAAATGTGGAAAAATAAATAGTTGGTAAACAGTAAGTAGATGTCTGGAAGACTTGAAATCTGTACTTGCAGCATGAGACCCAATACCGAACTAGAATACGCTATTTCTAGTTGCTGAGAAAACTGCTACAAAAAAAATCTTATTTTGGACAAATGGACCGAAGGACAGAGGATCATTTCATTATACCCCAGGCATCTTCTTTGAAGTGGAGGTATAACTAGATGATCATCTCTTATAAAAAAGAGACTCCAGGGCTCTGTTGTCCAAAACTCTGTTAGCTTAACCAGCTGGTTGGCAAAATGTTGTGTTATTCATACAAGCAATTGCTATTATCAAAACAAGTGATTACAATCAAAGTTAGGTTGATAACACAATTTTTCATTTTAAAACATTTTATCAATTCACTAACCATTTGGTTAAGTAGGTGTCCTTGGAGTCAATAAGTAAATAATTAACTATTGAACTGTCTAGAAATAGCGTTTATAGTGTTATAACTGCCATTGCTGTGCAGAGCAAACTGAATAATGCGCATTAGCACATTATGATTAGTTTGCTTTTCATTGCAATGGCAGTTGTAGCACTATAAATGCCATTTCTACATTTCAATGGTTATACATGTATTTACATTTCCCATTTTTTGAAAATCTTATTTTGGTATTTTAATCCTAAAAAACTTTAAAACACTGTTGTGTACGACATGTATTTCCAATTGCTGGAACAGCCAATCAATGACGTCATGCGTATAGCCGCAAAGAAGAGATGAGTGATGTCAAATTAGCAATGGCATTTATACTCCTATAACTGCCATCTGGTCTTAAACAAAGTTCAATACATTAAAACATCACAAATGTAAATATATTGTACTATAATTCTCTATATTTTATAAATAATGTGAATGCCGAGGCTATGTAAATGTATGTAAAATCACAAATAATATGTCTCAAAATGTAAAATCAATTCAAAAATTAAAATTATAAATGAATTTATAATAATATGTCTTAAAAATAAGAAGTTGCAATATAAAAATTAAATTAATATAATTTATGTCAAAATCATTTTTACAAAAATAAAAAGTCTCACATATCATGCATATATAACATGTGTAACAGTACCCGTGTATATACAATATGTTTTGTATTTTAGTGACTACACACATAATTACACAATACATTATTATGTACATACACAAACCATATGTGCAGCAATATAATTGTAATCCGCTCTTGACATTGTTCCAACTAGTAATTTAGTTACAACCGAAATTTTTTTTCATGTGAATTTCAAGTGAAAAATTAAACATGAAATTCACATAAAATAAATTCACATGCAAAATTTCACATAAAATTCGCATGAAGTGAACAAATTTTGGTTGTGTAGTGGTTTCTACTCTGTATACATACTTGGTTTAAAACAGCTAAAGATTTCATGTTATCTGGAAATTGTTCATGTCAAACAAAATTACATATACATGTCCTTACACAAACACTTAACCATTCATTGCAAAAATATAGCCAAGCATCTTATTTCTAAGGGTAAGGACAGTGCACTATTATCAATATAATATCAGCGAAAGAAGATAAAAACCGAAACAAAACTAATATCCCTCTCCCGCCCCACCCAACCTTTATTAGTGGACATAAAATATAAATTAAAATAATTCCTATTAAACCAATTTAAGACTAGAACCGTATCTGAAGGACACTCATACCCACACCCAAATTGTTGGTAGAGAATTTTTTATTGGCTCTTCCAAAAAGTTCATAGTTATATACAAATTATGGTATTGTACACCATGAAACCTGCCTTGTTAAAAAAACACAAGATACTTGCCCTTCCAGAGCACCAAGTCTCACTTTCCTGGTGGAAGTTCATGTGTCTAACCTAACCTGTCAGTTTCAAAGTTTTTACTTTGCTTCTGGATTGTGATTCGGACATGGATTAATGTGAGTTTTTGTATGACTGATTATGGGCTAGAAAATAAAGACATATTTAACAAGTAAAGATACCTGTCTATTAAATGCTTGATTATTTTCTTTTTGAATGTCCTTTATAGGAAGGTATCATTGTGTACAGAGGTAAATAATGTCCATACTGTCTAAGTAAGTGATTTAAGTACATGCATATCAAATTCATTACAGTATTGTTTAAATAGTGGAGAAGGTATAAAAGGAGGTAAAAAAAAGAATGTCTCATACATACATACATGTACGTAAATCATGTTTCTTGTTTTACAAGCTGCACACAAACACATATACATTGTATATATGGCAAGACTATACCTAAGCACCTTTTTTCTATTAAGACAAACCACAACTGTATATCCATAAATTGAGTGTACATGGTTTTTATTATTTATTTCTTTAAATTGAAAATGTTTCCATTAAACTATCAATAAAATGTATTTAAAACACACTGTCCTAACCAAATTATATTTTTAATTAAAACATTGTTATTTAGTTTTACTGTACATAGAGAAATTCTGAATTTGATCAATTTTAAACATCAATTGGGTCTCATTCAAAGTTAAATCAGGGTATTTAGGATCAGGTAGGTCATTGTTGTTCCTAGTTTTTTCCAGGTGTGATCATCATGAATATTCCAATTATGACATAACATTTTTAGTTGTTCATAGTAAGAAGATACAGAAGGGATAATTTTGACATAAATGAAGTAATATTTGTTGTTTTGTTAAAAACTTCAAAAATTGCTCTATGTACAGAATTAAAATTCAATTTCCAATAAATGAAAAAAAAAATATTTCCTATTAGGTCAGAAAATTTTGTATCAAGTTCTGACAATTTTTTGTGACTTTGTTGGAAAATACAATTTTATTTTTGCATTTTACATGTGCACACAATTTGTGGAAATACAGTAACTAAATGTCATTTAAGTTCTAAGCAGATAAAATTGCTATCTCTTCCATAGTGCATCGTTTGACTTCCCTATATATGAACTGTTTTATTAATGCTTTCAATCTTACTTCTAAGCATTTGATACCAGTTATCTCCCTTGTTCATGTCTTGGTACCTCGTTGGTTTAGACAGGAGAGATTTTACAGCGTCAGAGGTTGGTACAGTCAATCCTGCGGCTTCAAGAGCTTCCTCAAACTTAATCACTGAGGCTGTAGCTATTATAACACTTTTTCTGCTATTATTTTTATTTCCGTTTCTAAAACAGAGAATAGATTTACTTGTGTGAGTTTCATATTGCAGCCATGCAAATAAACACACATACAGTACCAGGGCCATCTCATAATTAAGTCAACCCACAGGAAGACTTATTGATTTACTCTTTATTATTGTTTTTTTCTTAATGAAAAGGGCCACATCAATTAGCAATGTACAAGGTGAAAAGGGTAAAATTGTGAAAATGAAAAATACCTTTATTGTTACATAACTAAAGCTGACAGATGTAAAAAAATTTAAAGAACTCCCATCATATATCATTTTTATTATTTGATTCCAGATTGATTTTAGAAGTTACCCGGTAATCCATTTTTATTTCATTTATTATTTCAGCATTCAAATTGTAAATATCAGCTTGGCGTTGGTGAAAAACAAACTTATATTTGAGTTATCTCCCCTTTGACCATACTGTACAATTTTGTTGTACTTTCATACTATATAACAATTGATTGTTTTTCTTTTCTTTTTTAACTTACATGGGATTTAGTGAGTGAATGTGTGTATGAAGGTTAATTGTTTATGTCTTCATGGTCTTACAGTATTCAGAAAATTTTACACATAAAAAGTTATAAAAAGAAAACAATGCTTATACATGTATGATGCATATTGATATTGCCTCATTTTTATTTACTAAAACATGTTGTTGCTTGGTAAAGCAGTGAAGTCATGGTTCAACAGTCACAAGTTTGAGTCCTTCCTGGACTGTATGGTGATATGTTTATGAGCAAAACATTACATTTCACATGGCTCCAGTGTATCCAAGCCAATCAATGAAGAGTTTTAGCAAAAGTGTTAGATGTTTATCATGCAATGGTGTAAAGTAGGGAAATTTCGCTTACCTTTTACTTAGGCATAAATTAGTGAGTGTAAAAAGATGCAAAAATAAAACTGACCACCATTTGACAATTTGAAAAAGTATGCAAATAGATTTATCTTAAAATGGCATTCGTGAGAATTAACTGTTAAAAAAATTCCTGCTTTTACAGAGCTGACCTCATACCAAATTAACAAAGAAAATCAATCTAAACCTATTGATAAAGATTACCCAAGGGAACCAGTAAAAGTGGCTTTTATCAGCAGGTAAAATTTATATACAGGTTCAAAAAACTTGAATGAAGAGAAATGTGGTAACATTTTTACCAGCCTAACTTTTAAAACCGGGTTGCCCTTATAATAGAGATGGCCTTTAAGGCAGCTTTTACACCTGTCAGTGGTAATTTCCATGACCCAATGATTAATCTGTACACAAAATTATATATATTACAAACTTTAAAGGAAACTGCAACCAAGAATTTACCACTCCACAAGGAGGTATTTTGTCTCATGAATATTGGACAACACAAAAATAAATGATTTAACGGTATAATTTGTACCTACCTGTCACTGAAGTGATAGGCCACACCCACAGCTGTGTGAGGACAGGTCAGGTACTTGTCGTTATCTCTCCACACCTTATTCATCATCTTCTTAACATCCTCATCACTGGCTACAAATGTGTTTACGATGATATTTCTCACCTGAAAGGGAGATAGAGCATTAATCTTTATAAGATAGGAGTACTTCAGGTCTTGAATAAAAATTAATGACACAACTATTTGCACATATTTTGGCTATTGGACTCAAACCCGAGACCAGATGAACTTTAGTCTTTATACTTTAACTCAATAAGTTTCTTTATGAGAGCTAGACATTAATCATAGCTGGCATTTTTAGGCATGTACAAATGTTGACTAATGGGTCCTTCCTTTGAATCGGTAATGGCCACTCTAACAAAAGAAGAACCCCATCACCAACATTTGTTCACGTCTTAAAGGCCAGGTCACACAACCAAAACTTACGATTTACGCATTAATTTTGAGCCATGCACGATTCATCTGCATAAGTTTTTCTGACATGGAGCATCATTAGTTGTCAGTTGATGTTTGTTGAATTGGGTTTGTGCACGATTCCAGATTTTGAGCTGCTCAAAATCTTGATCACGCACAAGTATGGCCGATTGTGCGCTGTTTAACGTAATTCATATGTCCTTTGCCATAGTTCTGACGCAGACATTGTGAGACATATGCATGGATCGTTATTAGTTGATCGCAAGAAATTTACTGCTACCAAGCACATCGATGACTTTTCACTGTATCACTGACAAAATAGGCCCTATGTGCTGATTGCTGATGTGCGTGATTTGTAAGTGATTATAAGTGATTTGTACGTAGTTCATGCACAATTAATCGGTGATTTCCGACCACACACATCCCCCGAAAAATCAGAGGGCGCGGTGGCCTAATGGATAAGACGTCAGTCTTCAAATCCAGGGTCTCTCACCGCTGTGAGTTCGAGTCCCGCTCGGACCACATGTGGGAAAGTGAATTTTCCTTACCGTTGGCCTTCACTGATTCACCTGGTATCAGTATAATGGACTGGGGGAGTGGTACGCTTGTCTGCGGCGTACTGACTCTGTGAGCTAGCACGGTAAAGTCGCCCTGAGTGCGCGCTAGTACAAGGCAGACCATACAACACACTCGCACTTCACATGCATACACAAAAATTGTTCATAGATTAATCCATAGAGATTAAATAAATAGTTCTCGTCGCGAATAGCTGAAAAATTGCTGATGCGACGTTAAGCAACATTCAACCAACCAACCAAACCCCGAAAAATGGTCAATTTCTCCACAGACAATCACACACAAGCCAACTTAGGATGCTAGATATGATTATATAATGTCAATGTTCGAGCCCACAACTTCCCACATATTGAGCCAGCACTCTTCCAACTAAGATACCTTAGTGATCAGGTGCAAAAGTGAGTTGAGTAATGGTGACAAGAGTCAAGAGTATTTCACTTATATCAAGACATCATCAGCTATAGACGAAGGTGCAGAAATTTTGCCTGTGCAATGCACTGATGGCATTATACAGCAGGGCTCTTTATCGTGCCATGACTACTGTGACAAGAGACCTCGTATATTTTAAGTTCCTATCCAAAAGAACCGTGACTTTGATTTCGTATTAAGCCGAGGTGCAAAAATGGGTTCAAAAGATAAACTTGTTGTATTTTTTCACTTGTCTACCTACACCTACCTTTTCAGCTATAGCAGTTGGAACTTTGAGTTTTCTGTTCTTTTCAAATTCATCCATTAATCTTTTAATCAAAACATGATCACCATCAGTTACCATATGCCATATTCTCTCCATGTTGTAAGGCAGCTAAAAGATACATTAATATTAACAATTGAAATTAACCTTCTCTTGATGAACCTATTTGTTTTTGCCGGCATTCATATGCTCATGAACAGAGTGTGGGTCATGACTGCTGATTATGTAATATTTAACTCCAACTACCTAATGGAAAGGCATCCTGTTACGTCATGCATTGTTTGATTGGTCATCATTCAAAACTAGTCCCGATGATTCTATTCTTATTTGGAGCAAGGCTGTTCCATCAATCCCATATGTTTGTCGGAAACTTAAATAATAAATTATTGTAGCAACAGTTTTACATTTCTAACATGCTAAAAATATGATTGTAAATATAAGAAATAACTTTCTATTTGAGTGTATTGATTTCTAAAATTCAAAGAAATCCTGGTTTATACCTAACTTTTAAATTTTGCTTGTCTGTAATGGAGTGAGTGCAATGTGCATGTGGATTAATGATGTTTAACACTCTAGTCAAGATTCTTTAACTTAAATCGAGGTTGTCAGTTCATGGATAGTAGAGTGGTTTAATGGTGTTTTTTATGCTCACGTTTTAAACAGTATCATTCTTTCACTAACCTCTTATAATTAATGTTGATATTTGTAATCAATCAATTTCTTCAGCCTTTGTCATATAACATACCTGTATATCCATGGCTGGTGCCAGTGTTGGAATAACATTTTCTGCCACAGAGAAATCTCCATTCTGAATAGTCCTAGCTACAATGTCATTTTTTGTAACAGCACACACAAATTTGACAGGAAGACCCATCATTCTGGCAACAAATCCAGCTGTAAATAAATGAATTTAGAGCAGTTTCTTAAGAGACAAATTCTCCCTCACCCCCAACAATGCCCAAGTGTTATATCCAAGACCTTGATGCTGACCTATGCATCGGAATTTGGTATGTGATACATCACCTTATGTTGGTTGCCAGTAATATTTAAGCCACATTTGATCATATCTATCCATAGACATGGAAGATATAGAGCAGACAGGGTGATTCCTTTATAACCCCTTAACTTGGTTTGAGGGGTGGTGATTCCTTTATAACCCCTTAACTTGGTTTGAGGGGGTGGTGATTCCTTTATAACCCCGTAACTTGGTTTGAGGGGGTGGTGATTCCTTTATAACCCCGTAACTTGGTTTGAGGGGGTGGTGATTCCTTTATAACCCCGTAACTTGGTTTGAGGGGGTGTGATTCCTTTATAACCCCGTAACTTGGTTTGAGGGGGTGGTGATTCCTTTATAACCCCGTAACTTGGTTTGAGGGGGTGGTGATTCCTTTATAACCCCGTAACTTGGTTTGAGGGGGTGGTGATTCCTTTATAACCCCGTAACTTGGTTTGAGGGGGTGGTGATTCCTTTATAACCCCGTAACTTGGTTTGAGGGGGTGGTGATTCCTTTATAACCCCATAACTTGGTTTGAGGGGGTGGTGATTCCTTTATAACCCCGTAACTTGGTTTGAGGGGGTGGTGATTCCTTTATAACCCCGTAACTTGGTTTGAGGGGGTGGCGATTCCTTTATAACCCCGTAACTTGGTTTGAGGGGGGTGGTGATTCCTTTATAACCCCGTAACTTGGTTGGAGGGGGTGGTGATTCCTTTATAACCCTGTAACTTGGTTTGAGGGGGTGGTGATTCCTTTATAACCCCTTAACTTGGTTTGAGAGGGTGGTGATTCCTTTATAACCCCGTAACTTGGTTGGAGGGGGTGGTGATTCCTTTATAACCCCGTAACTTGGTTTGAGGGGGTGGTGATTCCTTTATAACCCCTTAACTTGGTTTGAGGAGGTGGTGATTCCTTTATAACCCGTAACTTGGTTTGAGGGGTGGTGATTCCTTTATAACCCCTTAACTTGGTTTGAGGGGGTGGTGATTCCTTTATAACCCCGTAACTTGGTTTGAGGAGGTGGTGATTCCTTTATAACCCCGTAACTTGGTTTGAGGGGGTGGTGATTCCTTTATAACCCCTTAACTTGGTTTGAGGGGGTGGTGATTCCTTTATAACCCCTTAACTTGGTTTGAGAGGGTGGTGATTCCTTTATAACTCCGTAACTTGGTTTGAGGGGGGTGATTCCTTTATAACCCCTTAACTTGGTTTGAGGGGGTGGTGATTCCTTTATAACCCCGTAACTTGGTTTGAGGGGGGTGGTGATTCCTTTATAACCCCGTAACTTGGTTGGAGGGGGTGGTGATTCCTTTATAACCCTGTAACTTGGTTTGAGGGGGGGTGATTCCTTTATAACCCCTTAACTTGGTTTGAGAGGGTGGTGATTCCTTTATAACCCCGTAACTTGGTTGGAGGGGGTGGTGATTCCTTTATAACCCCGTAACTTGGTTTGAGGGGGTGGTGATTCCTTTATAACCCCTTAACTTGGTTTGAGGAGGTGGTGATTCCTTTATAACCCCTTAACTTGGTTTGAGGGGGTGGTGATTCCTTTATAACCCCTTAACTTGGTTTGAGGGGGTGGTGATTCCTTTATAACCCCGTAACTTGGTTTGAGGAGGTGGTGATTCCTTTATAACCCCGTAACTTGGTTTGAGGGGGTGGTGATTCCTTTATAACCCCTTAACTTGGTTTGAGGGGGTGGTGATTCCTTTATAACCCCTTAACTTGGTTTGAGAGGGTGGTGATTCCTTTATAACTCCGTAACTTGGTTTGAGGGGGTGGTGATTCCTTTATAACCCCTTAACTTGGTTTGAGGGGGTGGTGATTCCTTTATAACCCGTAACTTGGTTTGAGGGGTGGTGATTCCTTTATAACCCCTTAACTTGGTTTGAGGGGGTGGTGATTCCTTTATAACCCCGTAACTTGGTTTGAGGGGGTGGTGATTCCTTAATAACCCCTTAACTTGGTTTGAGGGGGTGGTGATTCCTTTATAACCCCTTAACTTGGTTTGAGGGGGTGGTGATTCCTTTATAACCCCGTAACTTGGTTTGAGGAGGTGGTGATTCCTTTATAACCAGTAACTTGGTTTGAGGAGGTGGTGATTCCTTTATAACCCCGTAACTTGGTTTGAGGAGGTGGTGATTCCTTTATAACCCCGTAACTTGGTTTGAGGGGGTGGTGATTCCTTTATAACCCCTTAACTTGGTTTGAGGGGGTGGTGATTCCTTTATAACCCCTTAACTTGGTTTGAGAGGGTGGTGATTCCTTTATAACTCCGTAACTTGGTTTGAGGGGGTGGTGATTCCTTTATAACCCCTTAACTTGGTTTGAGGGGGTGGTGATTCCTTTATAACCCCGTAACTTGGTTTGAGGGGGGTGGTGATTCCTTTATAACCCCGTAACTTGGTTGGAGGGGGTGGTGATTCCTTTATAACCCCGTAACTTGGTTTGAGGGGGTGGTGATTCCTTTATAACCCCTTAACTTGGTTTGAGGAGGTGGTGATTCCTTTATAACCCCGTAACTTGGTTTGAGGGGTGGTGATTCCTTTATAACCCCTTAACTTGGTTTGAGGAGGTGGTGATTCCTTTATAACCCCGTAACTTGGTTTGAGGAGGTGGTGATTCCTTTATAACCCCGTAACTTGGTTTGAGGGGGTGGTGATTCCTTTATAACCCCTTAACTTGGTTTGAGGGGGTGGTGATTCCTTTATAACCCCTTAACTTGGTTTGAGAGGGTGGTGATTCCTTTATAACTCCGTAACTTGGTTTGAGGGGGTGGTGATTCCTTTATAACCCCTTAACTTGGTTTGAGGGGGTGGTGATTCCTTTATAACCCCGTAACTTGGTTTGAGGGGGGTGGTGATTCCTTTATAACCCCGTAACTTGGTTGGAGGGGTGGTGATTCCTTATAACCCTGTAACTTGGTTTGAGGGGGTGGTGATTCCTTTATAACCCCTTAACTTGGTTTGAGAGGGTGGTGATTCCTTTATAACCCCGTAACTTGGTTGGAGGGGGTGGTGATTCCTTTATAACCCCGTAACTTGGTTTGAGGGGGTGGTGATTCCTTTATAACCCCTTAACTTGGTTTGAGGAGGTGGTGATTCCTTTATAACCCCGTAACTTGGTTTGAGGGGGTGGTGATTCCTTTATAACCCCTTAACTTGGTTTGAGGGGGTGGTGATTCCTTTATAACCCCGTAACTTGGTTTGAGGAGGTGGTGATTCCTTTATAACCCCGTAACTTGGTTTGAGGGGGTGGTGATTCCTTTATAACCCCTTAACTTGGTTTGAGGGGGTGGTGATTCCTTTATAACCCCTTAACTTGGTTTGAGAGGGTGGTGATTCCTTTATAACTCCGTAACTTGGTTTGAGGGGGTGGTGATTCCTTTATAACCCCTTAACTTGGTTTGAGGGGGTGGTGATTCCTTTATAACCCCGTAACTTGGTTTGAGGGGGTGGTGATTCCTTTATAACCCCTTAACTTGGTTTGAGGGGGTGGTGATTCCTTTATAACCCCGTAACTTGGTTTGAGGGGGTGGTGATTCCTTAATAACCCCTTAACTTGGTTTGAGGGGGTGGTGATTCCTTTATAACCCCTTAACTTGGTTTGAGGGGGTGGTGATTCCTTTATAACCCCGTAACTTGGTTTGAGGAGGTGGTGATTCCTTTATAACCAGTAACTTGGTTTGAGGAGGTGGTGATTCCTTTATAACCCCTTAACTTGGTTTGAGGGGGTGGTGATTCCTTTATCACCCCTTAACTTGGTTTGAGGGGGTGGTGATTCCTTTATAACCCCTTAACTTGGTTTGAGGGGGTGGTGATTCCTTTATAACCCCGTAACTTGGTTTGAGGGGGTTTGATTTTTCAGTTTATTAATTGCAGTATAGATAGGAATATTGAAAGACTGGCATTATTCTAGAATATGTTGTATTTATTCATTTATCATTATGACATTAAACAACATAATTTTATTTATCTTTAGTTTACAGTGTCAAGGGGGAGGGGAGAGCTCCCTTTTTGGAGTCTCCATAGGGGGTATGATTACAATACCCATTATATCATTATCATTTTCAGGTGAAGTTCATTTTTTTATTTTGTATAAATGAGTGCTGCTCACAGCCTAGAAGCAAATCCCACCTGGGCAGAGCCAAGTGTGAGACAGTTTGTCAGTTCACTTGCTAAAGGTTGATAGTTTTAATCAGGCACTCTAGCCAGTCTCCTCAATCATATCCCTGGACCTGACTGTCTCAAAATAAGTTATAGAATCTTGACAAAAACCATATCACTTAAATTTCAATTTCTGCTGTAGTGTCATGGATGAATGGACAGAGAAAAAGCAAAGTTAAATTTTCCTTCAGCAACACATGTAGGTGACTTCAGGTAATTTTCGTCATGTGAAAAATTGACAAATGAACAATAACATCAATATATATTAATAATAATTGCTGAGTAAGCTTACATAACCTAAAATGGACGGACAGATCAAAAACATTATATTCTCCGTAACTTTGTTGTGTGGGGGGTATAATAAGAAGTAAGTGTGAAATCAAACTATGTGTACTTACAAGTAACATTACCACAAGCACCTGTTGGTATAACAACTTCTAATTCTTCTTCACAAGATGGACACAACTGTAGAATAAACATGTTTCTTAACTCCACAATTATACATGTATTGGTACATTATAATAAAACATATTGATCTATGTTCAAATCACATTCGGAACAGTCAAAGTAAAAAAATTGAAAACTGGCAATCTAAGTTAAATTTCTATCAAAGAAGGGATATCAGGTGCTCTACAAGGGTAAGCTCCTCCTGTTCACTAGCTACACCAGCTATACTTGTGAAATGATTACGTGAACATGATGTTCAAGACTGGAAATATGCTTGTACATGTATCTAAAACTTGTTGTGTGAAAGGTGAAATGGCAGTAGATTTGTCTTGATACAGTATGTGTATTGCTGTTATTGTTGTAATGTTGTTGAAAATTTTATCAACAATCTTTCAGCTGCATGTTGATTGATTGATTGATTGATTGATTGGGGTTTTACGTTGAATCTGTTGAACCCATTAACTTATAACTACATGTATGTATTGAAATGTTAACTATATTAATACCTACAATATTCTTATGTTCATGCCTTTACAAGATGTCCCAACAATTTTATATATAAATTATCTATGGTATATGTTCATAGAAGACTTTTTTTTAAAATTTCACTATTCCACATTATGTGGCCAAAGGGGACATAACTCCTTCATTTGTGCAAATCTGAAAGCCTTCACCCATGCATAATAATCATTATGTTTCAACAAACTTGGCGAAGTAGTTAACACCAAAGCATGATGGAAGAGGCACTGCAGACAATTGACGGTGAACCATCTGAAATAAAACTGCTTGGCTATGTGTCAAGTAGCATGCGGACATGGTGTACTCATCACTAAGTACAATGTAGTTCAAACTTATCACTCAAAAAAAGATGTAATTTTATTTTATGTAATTTTTTTCCCCCATTTTAACATTATATTTTGGCAATTTTATTACTGAATAATCTACTTGGCACTTGGAGGAGTGTGAATAAACTACCAGAATGTCACTAGGTTGATACAACTCGGTTAGAACAAGTGGCTGTGTGCTTTATCAGAGGGCTGTTTATACATGTACCGTCTTCTATAATCTCCTGGCTAATTATCAGATTAAAATACGGAAGTATGTCGGCACCTGAAAGCAGACAATAGCTTAGGAACACTACCCGTGTCACTGTCATATGTCCACACGTCAGTACACTTGTTTTTTCGGTAATCAGTCAAGTTTTCACACCTGGTACATTGCTTGGGGCACTTATGGTTAATTAAGGGATTATCTGTAGGTTACTGAAGTTGTTTTAGTTAACACACTTACCGATTTTCACATGGCATAAAATCAAATTTTTATCGCCAAAAATTTTCGCCAATTTTATAATTTTTTTGCCACTTTAATAAAATTTTTGCATTTTGCGAAATTGGCGACCTACAGCGGAAACACTGCATCTTACCTGTAAATAAGCATAGAAGTAGTGAACTGTCTGTACCATTATACGAGCCCAGTTGATAGAGTTAATGGAACAAAGGTTATGTTTCTGACAAAACTCTGTATCCATAAAACACTGTTTAATTGGTATATCTAGATCGTCTGAGGTGCCATCCACTGTTATATAAAAACAAGACATGATTAGTCTGAAATACAGTAAAACCTGGATATACTTGCAGCCCTAAGAAATAAGAAATACAGACTTTATGGACAGGGTGTCTGTAAAGAGGACCTTTGGTTGAGCTATGAAGCAAATAACCCTTAAAAACACTGTTCTCATTATACAGGTGATCTTTTTATTGATGCAGTTAATATAACAGGTTCCACTGTTAAATGAACACACACTCGAGGGGGGGGGGGGGGGGGATGGCAGGTATGACACACATACAATCAAGAGATATAATCAATTAATATAAATAATCAGAATTACTAGTACATTTTTATCACTGCATCAATGCTTGATGATCAATTATTAGGATCGCTGCTCTTGACAATGACAGACAATTGATCACCGACAATAAATGTGAAACCACTAGCATATATCATAAAATGTCAAATTGGTTTTTACTGGCTACATACTCAGAGCATACGTTAAATTTTTAAACAACCTTGACTGGAATTAAAAACTCCACTTTCTATTAGAACAAGCAAATTCAGTGAATTAGGATCCCCAACCAACAGGTTCCTTCTTTTTTAATTGCACTTATGTTCAAAGGGCAATAACTCCCAGAAAAAAATAAGCAAACCAACTGGGGTCAATGACATGTGCATCTCCTATCAATGTTGATGTTTTGCACAAAGTTTAATGAAAAAGTCTTTATATTCTTAGAAAATTACTCTGGACAAGAATTTTGTCTTGACATTACATTATGAAGGCATTTTTCAATTTTGTCAAAAATTTAACACAAAAATGTGTTACCCATTTTTCGAGAAAATTTCACAAAATAAATAAATTATAAGTTCATATATAGACTATAGAAAAGCTTAATATGAAATCGGATTTTGGCTCCGGTCATGCTTTTAAGAAAATTCTTTCAGTCAAAGGGCCATAACTCCAAGGAAAATAAGTAAATGATATGCACATCTCCTATCAATGTTGATGCCATGCACCAAGTTTTGTGAATAGTGCCTCGAAGTTTTGGTGAATAAGCATAGACAAGAATTTTGGACAGACAGAAACTCGAATTCAATATTTCCCTATTTCATCAAAAGGCAGGAGATAAAAAACAGAAGGTTAGAATATAAACACATACCTCTATACACGTGGACATTATCTTCTATAACTGATGTCATCTGTAATTCCTGTGTCTTAGAACATCTTCCCCTGGGTAGTAGAACTACAATGTCCACCCACTTCATTCCTCGTACAGCTTCTATAGCAGCACTGCCAGTGTCACCTGATGTGCCTGAAAATATATGTGAAACCTTGTATTAATGCTGACTCATACAGCCTCTATAGCAGCACTGCCAGTGTCACCTGACGTGCCTGAAAATATATGTGAAAACCTTGTATTAATGCCCACTCGTACAGCCTATATAGCAGCATTGCCAGTGTCACCTGACGAGCCTGAAAATATATGTGAAACCTTGTATTAATGCTGACTCATACAGCCTCTATAGCAGCATTGCCAGTGTCACCTGACGAGCCTGAAAATATATGTGAAAACCTTGTATTAATGCCCACTCGTACAGCCTCTATAGCAGCATTGCCAGTGTCACCTGACGAGCCTGAAAATATATGTGAAAACCTTGTATTAATGCCCACTCGTACAGCCTCTATAGCAGCATTGCCAGTGTCACCTGACGAGCCTGAAAATATATGTGAAAACCTTGTATTAATGCCCACTCGTACAGTCTCTATAGCAGCACTGCCAGTGTCACCTGACGAGCCTGAAAATATATATGAAACCTTCAATATAAATTGAAAATAAGAAGTACATTGTAACTGCCAAGCACTTTGATTTTAGGAATGACATTTATGTATGTGTCCCATGAAACTGATCTCTTATGTCTTGGTAAACCACATTTACAGGACTAGATTGGACCATCACTGCTTGTTGCTATTTGTGTATGTACAAATTTCTGCTACTACAACTGGTTACATCTCAATATAAGTGAAATAATGAAAAATCAGACCTTGGATGCACATGTAAATCCTTAATAATTCAATCAATAAATCACTCAATCAATAAAATTAATCCATCCAATCAATCTGTCAATCAATTAACCAACCCATCCCCATACCAAAACAACCGACCAACCACATAATCTACTAATTCATCAATCACTAAATCAATCAACCAACCACTTAACCAACAAACCTTTCAATCAATCAATCAATGGATTGATTGATCACTTGATTGATTGACTGACCAATTGACCAACCAACAGACTTACCATTCATTCATTCATTCATCATTCATATTCATTCATCTATCCAATCAATCAATCAATCAATCAATCAATTTTCTTTACTTACCTACTAAGATTGTTAAATGTTTCTTTCTCTTAGACAGGAAATATTCAAGAAACTGACCACAACAGGACAGAGCCAAATCTTTAAATGCCCAAGTGACTCCATGATACAATTCCATAATATTTAGTCCATCTTTTAGGTGAGATATAGGAGCAATGTCAGGATGAGTGAATCTACTGAACGCTTGGTCAAGCAAAGCTGAAATAATTCAGAATTTAAATCAAACGGCTGAAATATTTATAAGTTCCATTAGTCAAATTGGTCAAAATTACAAACGCCCTCAATCTTGAGTCTGTAAATGACCAGGTTGTCAATCTGCTAAAATTAGGGTTTTCAAGGTTCAAAACTTATATTTTCTCCAAACATTTTGATGAATTTTCTCAATTTGAACAAATTAAGTATAAAATTTTAACTTTTATATTTCTATAAAGTATTTTGAAGTAATATTTGTTTTCAAAAATTACATGGAATGACACTTATTTTTTCATGACCCTTCGTCCATTTCATTATTTATTTCTGGGATTCTACTGCAGTGTCACATCCTCTTATTTAAAATTTATGAAACAAACAGCTCATTGAAGTGTTGAGTTGGAGCTGAGCAATGGTGATTTTACACTCTAGTCAGGCTTCTTTCATTTACAGTAAAACCCTGTTATAATGCCCCTCGATAACTTTGCCACCTCGCTTATCGCTACACTATTTTGAAGTCCCAAAATCCATTTTGTTTATGTTTCTTTTTATCTGCCTCCTCCAATTCATGGCCAAACCCCTTTATAACGCCAAAATTTGACTGAACAAATGGTGGCAATGAATCAAGGTTTTACTGTATATTTTTATTTATAATGAGGCAGTCAGTTCAGGATGGTGGAGGAAACTGAGTGACCAAAGGAAATCACCAACCTGTGATAAGTCAACTGACAAGCTTTCTCAGTCTAGGATCTGCCCTGAGTGGGATTCAACCATCGGTTGTGAGAGGTACTGTGATACATAACACTGCGCTTTAGACCAATCAGCCACTGTGGCCCCTTATAAAAGAAGTAACTGATTTGATTGAGAGCAACAAGAGCAAATTATCTGACTAAATTAATTTTCTTTTACTTTCCAAATACAGCATTATGACTTCATTATCCTCTTCCTGTGGCAAGGGCCTTTGGTGGCCTAGTGGTTCAAAGCACTGACTTACAGATCACAGAGCCTCTCACCAACAAGGTTGGAATGCCACTTGGGTCAAATTCTTATATGATAGTTGAATGGTTAAATGTTGCTTAACTTCGCATCAGCAATTTTTCAGTTGTTCACGACGAGAACGATTTTATTAATCTCTATGAATTAACATGATTAATCTAGGAACAATTCGTGTATGCATGTGATGTGTGAGTGTGTTGCATGGTCTGCCTTGTACTAGCCTTGTCTGAGCGGGACTTGAACTCACAGCGGTGAGAGACCCTGGATTTGCAGACTGACGTCTTATCCATTAGGCCTTCACGGCCTCTCTTATATGAAAAAGTTTGTTAATTTGTTCATGTTGTTTGCCAAAGGTTGGTAGTTTTCTCCAGCCTTTCTGGTTTCCTCCACCATTCCTAAACTGACCGTCTCATCATGCTCATTACAAGTGAAAGAATCCACTCCAACCTCTGTACCATATGGCTTACAATATTATATGTGTACCTTCTAAGTCTGATTTGGGGATTTCGTCCTCTGATATAAAGTATGGCACAATGACCTTAGCTAGCTGTGTGTATGATAAGTTCACCCATGATTTTAGGACATCTTTTGTGACCGTTGGAATGACCTCTGGCATCAAGATTCCGCCATCTGATGCATATCCTGTATACAGAGCATCCTCAAAACTGAGCCCTGACACGCCCCCACGAGTACTTCTATACTTCATTCTAAAATTAAATAATAAATTTATTATATGCAACATTCACTTTTATTTCAGTTATGTGCATATATACTACTGTATACGTAGAAATATTCACTGGTATAAACTTTCACAGTTTTGGTATAAGGAGCATTATCACTGGTATAAACTTTCACGGTTTTGGTATGAGGAGCATTATCACTGGTATAAACTTTCACGGTTTTGGTATGAGGAGCATTATCACTGGTATAAACTTTCACGGTTTTGGTATGAGGAGCATTATCACTGGTATAAACTTTCGCGGTTTTGGTATGAGGAGCATTATCACTTTTATAAACTTTCACGGTCACATGGGTGGTGTAAGCATTTGACAATGATATAAAATTTCACGGTGGATTTATTTTCGTGGTTGATCAGCCACCGCGAAAAAACAGCAAACATTAATAGACAGCAAATATTTCTATGTATATAGTATTCATTAAACTGTACTCAGTTTAATTACTGTTACAGTTAAACCTGTCTACAGAGGCCACTCAAAAGAAAACCAGTAGAAGCAGCCTTTATGGACAAGTGGCCTTTATATACAGGTTCAAATAATGTGAATAAAAAGCAATTGGGATACAATTCTACTGGCCTTTATAAGCAGGTGGCCCTTATATAGAGGTGGTCTTTAAGGCAGTTTGGAATGTATATTGCGTGTATAATAATTCAATATATGGTTACTGTTTTAATTGTTCGGATTACAGTAAAACTTGTACATAAAGAGCATCCTTGGGGCCTCAGAAATATAGAGTTGAGTAATAGGGTTTTACGTCCTAGTCAACAATATATCACTTATATCGAGATGTCCCCAGCTATGGGCAAACATGCAGAAATTGCCTGTGTGTTGTACTGATGGCATTATACATACGCAAAACCACAGAGCGCACGAGTGTAATGTATCCGTCCCACAATAAACTTGTGCGATCAGCTAAGTCAGAAAACCACATATGTGTGGTTTTGTATTTATCACATACCCTACTTAACTAAATGAAAAGCTTTCTTTGGGTTAATCTGTCAATGAATTTACAATCAACTATTTTATATTGATTTTTTATCCGATTCAAAAAATCTGATACCTGACTGGAAAAACTGCTAAAGAAATAATTAAAAACAACAGATAACTCTTCGTTTAAACATCATTGGTTAATATTTTACTAATACCATCGTAAAACACTGGGAAAAAAATTAAAAAACAAACATTGGTATTACAAAATTATTATGAATGACGTCATATTATTGTTGTTTGAAAAGGGAATTCCCCTAAAAGTAGTTCTGGCTACTATGGTGATACGGAATATTGTATTGCACATGTGCAGTACGGACCTTTGTATCACATGGCAAGAAAATGTAATGTATTGCTATAGTAAGATTCAATGGGTATGTGATAAAGCAGGGTTCTTTATCATGCCATGCCTATCATAACACAGACCTTGTTTATTTCAAGTTTCCATCTGAAGGAACTGCGACTTTCATTTCGTAATGCTTCAGTGTTTGGCTAAAGAACAGTTACTACTCACTTTTAAGTCTTGGGTCAGCTCATCAAGGTTTGAACCCAAGACCTTCCACTTAAAGAGCTAGCACTATACCACAGTAGTCTCAAGAAATATAGAATTTGTAGGTAGCTGGTCATTAGAATAAATTATAATAGTACAGGGGTTTTTTGGAATTGGAAAGGAAGTGGACCGTAAAATCATTCGTCTTAATGGACAGGTGTTCTTTATATAAAAGTGTGTGTGTGTGCAAAAGCAAATCCAAATGTCAGAATGTTATTCAATCTGCTAGCTCTAATCAAATAATAATTTAACATTTTAAATAAATAAAATTGATGCTGATTGTCATATTAAACCTTAAACCTCAACCCTGCCTGTATGTTCTGTAGTTATTTACTTAATAGGGTTGTAACGGTAACATCAATGGTTAATGACAGTTATCCTCTACTATCAGCTGATTGCTGATTAGGAGCAGATAAATGTTGTACCATATCTTAATTTGTACCTGATAAAATTTCACCAAGTTTAAGACCGTTCATTAACGATGGAGGGAGAAAACTTCATTATGTAACAGGAAAGAGAAAAAATGCACTGGGGTCGGACTGTGGATCGAACCCGGGACCTCCCGCACCACTGAGTTACCCAGACCGCTACAATTATATTTTCATATTATTAAAATTCACTAGAAATTGTGTTTACTGATAGACAAAAAAACGTCACTAAGGACATCACTTCCTGTGTAAACATCGTCATTTTCGCATGTGTAAAATCCCCATACCGCCAACATTTTCCTTTTTACAGACATACTTTATGACAGTCGCGGATGCGCATACAGATTTCCTGTTACGACTAGGTACAAGTAAGTGAAAAATATCAAACTTTATTCAAATTTATTTGATTTTCTATGGATATAAAGAGAATTTCACTGTCACAGCCACACTGTGATGGTTTCTACACTAATCATTTTTGATACATGTATATCTTTTGAGTCATTTCAGATTCGCCGCTGCAAAAGTAGTGAAAATTGAACAAAAACAAAACTTAACGGTTTAAATTATCAATCAACAGACAAAATCTAGTGTACTGAGTTTTTTTGGTTTTCTTAATAAATGTGTAGATTTTGGGATTATTTGATAATTTTGGCTAAGGTCCTTAACATGTTCTACGATATATTTGCATCCTCTTAAAATGCGTTACCCAGGCGTGATACTTCATATTCTAAGGCTACCAAATACAGGTCTGGGACCCGCCCGAAACGGGGGATAAATCGAAATCGCCCGATCGGGGGATAAAGCGTCTAAGCGTTTTTGTGACTATAACATCGCGCATGCGTATTTCATTTGTTTGCCTAGAAACCGGCTTAACATCGAGTAAAATTGATGACCTTTTATAAAAAACGGCCGCGGGGGTTCATTTCTAAGTAGGGGGACTCAAAATTTCGAACAGCTATAGTAAACATATATTTCTAAAGATCTGTCGTGCGGAAAAAAATTCTGTCGTGCGGAAAAAAAGTTATAAGCTCTTAAAAATGCACTTCCGGTTTAAAATGTTCCAGTTAAAAATACATCGTAGTTACGGGTATAGAAATAATAAAAGAACTGTTTCTTACCTGGTGCAGATGTGTGATAAGAAGAAAAAACAGATAAATGCACAACTTGTTGTTAATGTACATTTTGTAACTAACTCTTTGAAGATGTTTTTTCATTTTCTGTCTGAATTTCGTCTCCCCGGCCCCTCATCCATTAAATACCAAAACGTTTTACAATCTACACATTCCTTCATGAAATAACTTGTTATTGTTAAGGGTAAAATGTTCAGGTTGTGTTATAAGTATTCTAGTAAAGTCAGATGAAAAGCTTGTAAATATGTAGCTAATTACAGTATATGTTTCAATTTTCAATCCAATGCCATAATGTAATATACTAACTAAGCTTTTAGTGGCAATTTGATTTTTCTGTTTTTAACCAGTGCATATATAGCTATATGTCGGGAGAATAGGGTAAATCTAGATGGTGCTTTTAGTTCCAACATAATTATTATAAACTAAAGAAGACTTGTCATTTAGCCCCTGTTCTTTATTACAAACAAAAGAAATCATATTTCAATTGGACATTGATAATGACTGAAATTTATTAAGAGTTGTATCTTTCTGAGCCGTTGAGCTTATCGGGGGAGGCTAAAAAAATTGAGAGAGACATGTAATACTAATAATTTAAAATAATAACAATAAACGAAAGCGGAATTAACTATTACGATTGATTGTATCATCCAATTGGTTTTGTAGTGACTTGCTTGGAATTCCGAACCCAATTTATACTAAAATTATTTATAAATTAAAAATAAAAGGAAGAAAAACTGAAAAAATGAATGTCGTCCTCTGATTGAAAAACAAGATAAAATAGTGTATTGTTTTTTTAATTGAGTTAATTTTTAGATTAGAATTAACAATCAATTTGTGTTTAATTAAAAATCTTCAGTCAGTTTTTCTTTTCATGCCATCATTGGAATACACTGCCGATATGTCTGCTATTAGTACCTGTTGCCTGTCGGATTGACAAAGCTTTATTGACAACCGCGAGTAGATGTACGATACACCGGATGTCTACATAAGGTAGTATTACTCACGAGCATCGGAACTCTTCTGTGTACTCGCGTGTACACCCTCATGAATTACCTCCCTTTGATTGTCCCCCGTTTCGGGCTGATCCCAGATCTGAAATATCCAAGTATAGAATAAAAATTCTCAATTTTTAGTGATTTTTGTATCCTTTAACTATTTTGCCACAAATTTGGTTGTATATTGTTCACCATGTTCAAATTTAACGTGATTCGCTTTAATTCAAATAGGGGAGGTATTCCTAACTTCAAAACGCACTGCTCACAAAATTCAACGTCAGAAGACGCGTGTTTTAACAATCTTACAGAGGCTTGTAAACATTAACAAGAGGCCCATGGGCCTGATACGCTCACCTGATAACTAATGGCTAGCTGATAGATTTAAAGAAAACATAAATACTAAACCCCAATGACTTTTTTTTTTACATCATGATAACCGTTGTATCAATACCTACAACATTCTAGTATACATGCCTATACAAAAAGTTAATAGTTTTCAAGATAATTAACCATTTCGGTATTGTTTCACATCTGTGACCTTGACCTTTGAACCCATGACCTTTTCTATACATCAAAATGATCGTTGTATCGATACCTACAACATTCTAATATACATGCCTATACAAAAAGTTTATAGTTTTTGAGATAATTAACCATTTCGGTATTGTTTCGCATCTGTGATCTTGACCTTTGAACCCGACCTTTTTCTATACATCAAAATGATCGTTGTATCGATACCTACAACATTCTAATATACATGCCTATACAAAAAGTTTATAGTTTTCAAGATAATTAACCATTTCGGTATTGTTTCACATCTGTGACCTTGACCTTTGAACCCATGACCTTTTTCTATACATCAAAATGATCGTTGTATCAATTCCTACAACATTCTAATATACATGCCTATACAAAAATGTTTATAGTTTCGAGATAATTAACCATTTCGGTATTGTTTCGCATCTGTGACCTTGACCTTTGAACCAATGACCTTTTTCTATACATCAAAATGATCGTTGTATCAATACCTACAACATTCTTATATACATGCCTACACAAAATGTTTATAGTTTTCGAGATAATTAACCATTTCGGTATTGTTTCGCATCTGTGACCTTGACCTTTGAGCCCATGACCTTTTTCTATACATTAAAATGATCATTGTAATAATACCTACAACATTCTAAAAAACACACCTATACAAAAAGTTAACAGTTTTCGAGATAATTAACCATTTCGGTATTGTTTCGCATCTGTGACCTTGACCTTTGAACCCATGACCTTTTTCTATACATCAAAATGATCGTTGTATCAATACCTACAACATTCTAATATACATGCCTACACAAAAAAGTTTATAGTTTTCGAGATAATTAACCATTTCGGTATTGTTTCACATCTGTGACCTTGACCTTTGAACCCATGACCTTTTTCTATACATCAAAATGATCGTTGTATCAATACCTACAACATTCTAATATACATGCCTATACAAAATGTTTATAGTTTTCGAGATAATTAACCATTTCGGTATTGTTTCGCATCTGTGACCTTGACCTTTGAACCCATGACTTTTTTCTATACATCAAAATGATCATTGTATCAATACCTACAACATTCTAATATACATGCCTATACAAAAAGTTTATAGTTTTCAAGATAATTAACCATTTTGGTATTGTTTCACATCTGTGACCTTGACCTTTGAACCCATGACCTTTTTCTATACATCAAAATGATCGTTGTATCAATTCCTACAACATTCTAATATACATGCCTATACAAAATGTCTATAGTTTTCGAGATAATTAATCATTTCGGTATTGTTTCGCATCTGTGACCTTGACCTTTGAACCCATGACCTTTTTCTATACATCAAAATGATTGTTGTATCAATACCTACAACATTCTAATATACATGCCTATACAAAAAATTTATAGTTTTCGAGATAATTAACCATTTCAGTATTGTTTCACATCTGTGACCTTGACCTTTGAACCAATGACCTTTTTCTATACATCAAAATGATCGTTGTATCAATACCTACAACATTCTAATATACATGCCTATAACAAAAACTTTATAGTTTTCGAGATAATAATTATAATCAGAGGTAAAAAAAATTAGGTCACGACCTTCACAATTGACCTTGACCTCATTTTGAAGATACTAACAAGAAGATGTCAAAACTGAAAACACCATGTCATTATCTGGTCAAATAGTCAAGTTATAACAATTTGAAGTTATTTTACGATTTTTTCAAAATTAAACGCAAAAACGCGTTACCTATTTTTTATCCGAATTTTACAAAATGAACAAACTATAGGCTTAAGACCCTAGAGAAGCCAAATATCACATCAGATTTTTTCTCCAATCAGTACTTTCGGAGAAGAAGATTTTTTAAGATTTTTGCACCCCTAGGTCACCTTGACCTAGTTATGGTAGCCATGGCAACGCCACGAACAAATCTGAATTGCACCGGCCCATATATACTTCTGACAAAGTTTCATTAAAAACTGTCCAGTAGTTTCAGAGGAGAAGTCGAAAATAGGTGTTAACGACGCACACACGCACACACGCACATACACACGCTGCGCTATGCCATAAGCTCACATGACCTTCGGTCAGGTGAGCTAAAAAGGGTCATTAAAGCTTTCAAACACCCCTGTGAGTTTGATATTTTACGTAGATCGGGATTTGTATCATCTGGGTGGGTATTCCTAAATTCGATCACATGGTAACGTAATTTCGATCACACGATTTTATGCTACAGTGCATATATTTATCGTGATAAATTCAGTTGAACTAAAAGTGTGTGTGTGTGTATGTACATGTGTGTGTGGTAAAGTTCAAATATATTCTGGTCCATTAAATTTTAATTCAAATTTAGTAGAAATATTTCGCTTTCCATATGTCGCATGGTGACTATGGTCCACAGGCACTCGTTTACATCAATAAAAATTTTATCCCCAGGGCCTGTATTGTCAGCTGATTGTATGGCCCTGGGGATAAAATTTTTATTGATGTAAACGAGTGCCTGTGCTATGGTCGCCAGGCGAGACAAAATATATTTCGTTAGCCAGCTACAAATGTACTTGACACCTATACCGAAAAATAAAGTGTCGAACCGAGCTTTGATTAATTTATAGGGATTAACGTCCCAATCATGAATCAAGAATATTTGACTTGTATCAAGACGACATGGGCTGTACAAAACTTTAATGCGGCGATGGCATTGTGCAGTGAAGATTCTTTATCGTTACCTTACAATTCTGTTTATGTTGCTACGTTATTAGATGGTGTCTAGTTACTTTTTTATGGTAAAGAGCACGCAAGTGCCACATCAAAGAACTTCACCATGAATGACTAGATGAACATCTATAATAAAACCGGAGATGGTAAGGTTTGCAATATTCTTGGTAATTATTCCGCCAAATTCATTTTTCAGATAATACATCCTTTACTTTATATTTATCATGTCACATCCGCCGTGACATGGGGGTTGGGGTTTTAAGGTCTTAATCCAAACTCGTTACTTTTTTATCCCCTAGCGATTCAATGCGAAAGAACTTCAAATTGTCCTGCGTAGAGCGGAGTGTATCAGGGTCACTTACTTAAGCACTAGCTCCCGCAAAACACTATCTTGGTCACAAATTGATTTTTTAGTTATCTCAATTTTATTATTTTAAACGATATTCACCTCGAAGTTTAAGTCACGAGTATGTAAGAGAAAACTACACCCAGTTGACAGGATAATGTGTCATTAGAGCATGATGTAGTGAAAATAAGTGAAATAATCTTGACTGGGCATGATGTAGCTATCATATTTGAAAATAAGTGAAATAATCTTGACTGGGCATGATATAGCTATCATATTTGAAAATAAGTGAAATAATCTTGACTGGGCATGATATAGCTATCATATTTGAAAATAAGTGAAATAATCTTGACTGGGCAGGAACGATCAAATTAAACCAATAATAGTAAAGCTCTATCTGTGGTATTTTATCATTTATTTACTCCCTCTTTTTATTGCTATTCAGAGTTCTTCAAATCCTTCAAAACTTTATTCTTTCTTGCTTTTTCTAATTTAACTCGTTTGTTTAATTCACGAATACGTTTCCTCTCCTCTTTCTTTGCCTTCATCAGTAACTTTTCCTCTTGCTCTTTCTTCTTCTTTTCAAGTATTTCGTTACTTGTCAATAAACGATGGCCTGTATTTTTTTTGGTTTTCGGTTTTTCACATCCTTCATTTGTTTTTACTGCAAATATATCTGCAATTTCTTGATCCCATAACATTTCTGAATGAGGCACGTCCCCAGGTGTGTCAGCAAATTTGTCATCAATACATTCCAATGAGAATGGTAAGTCTATTACGCCAGATATACCTCCTGGTATTTCAATATTACATAAAACATCGTTTGTTGGCATGACAATATCATTACTGCCCGAGACAGTAGTAGTTTCACAAGTGGATATACTAACATCTGTATTAATAGCAACCGATGGCAATGTATTTGTATCTTCAAAGGCATACAAATTAGCACCAGCACTCCATGGTTCTTCCAACGATGTATCCGAATGGCCCGGGGTTGTTGCTAGATCCTGGAGGCTAACTTTACGAATTACCCACATTAACGGATGTTCGTTATCTTGGAGAGAACAGTTCACATCATGCGGTTGTGATGGGGAAAATGCAGACTCTGGTATGGCGAGAGGATTCCAGGGAATGATGCCACATGATCTGAATCCAGATATAATGTTTGAAGGAGTAACTGATTTGTTATAGGCTGAAGCAAATAGTGCAGGCCATGACCTCTTGTCGAGCTTATTACTTTAACAGGCTTTCAGAATTGCGTTAGAGGTTTGGCCACGCCTAATAAGATGGCTGCCGTTACTAAAATAGCAAAAAAGGCAAAAAATATTTCTCTCTGTAACCAAAACGTGCAGGAAAAGTTCGATTGGATATTTGGATTCAGGATACCCGGGAACATGAAAATTGGACGAAAAATTGGTTAAGCGTGTTTTGCGTAAAATTCGTAATTTGTAAAACGAGACATTTACATGTATTGTTATAACTCAACAAAGATTGAAGATAAATGTATTGAGTATTTACTGTTGATCTTGGCTCGCTATTTCCCTCGAATTGATGTAAAGATCAAAGCTCAAGGTCACATCTCAGTTTTTGAACTTTCATAAAAATTGCTAAATTTTCAGGCGATAATGGCATGGGATTTTCAGTTTATTGTAGGCATTGACATGACGATCGTTTTGATACAAAGATCAAGGTCATGGATGCACAAGTACACCAAAATGGCTAATTATTTGCAAAACTATTACCTTATTAAATAGGCATGTATATACGAATAGTGTAGGTATTGACATGGTGATCATTTTTATACATAGATCAAGCCATGGGTTCAAAGGTCAAGGTCACAGATGCACAGGTAAACCAAAATGGTTAATTATCTTCAAGACTATTAACTTTTTGTATATGCATGCAAGTACATAGGCGTAGGAGGGTTTTTAATATTGGGGGGCCAAACCGAAGCTATGTCTATGTCGTGCCGCAGGTAGGCACGAGGCGGGGAGAGTATGAGAGGGGTGCTAAACTTAAACTTTAAAATTTTCAAAACAAGTCTTGTCTAGACGCATTTTCAATGTATTGTGCATCGTTTTTGATAGGTTAAAATACTGTGATATCAAGGCAAGAAATAACTGTATGACACGAGTTCTATAATCACCCCTCTCATTGGAGATGGATATCAGAGGCTGATCCAGAATTTTAGAAAGGGGGCGTATAATGTGAGAGCCGAAGGCTCGAACCTTCTAGGGGGCGCAAAAATGTGGCGCAAAAATCCTGCATTCTGGTGCAATCTGAGCTGAACAATATGTATTATTAGCGACATAAATGGGGGGGGGGGGGGGGGGGGGGGGGGCATACGCCCCCCGCTAAATCCGCCACTGGTTACCCCGGACAATTTTGACGCCCTTTTACAAGTATAATAATGAAATTGATAATTGATTGGTAACCAGATGGACATCTCCTGTTAAAGCTCTTTGGGTTTTTTTTGGGTTTTTTTTTGTTTTCTTTTTTTTAGCACTTACACTATAAACATAAACTATGATACAAAATTTCACACAATATATTGCGGGGGCCTGGCCCCCCTTCTCTGACATGGGGGGGGGGGGCCGCTGGCGCCCCCTGCTCCAACGCCTATGAAGTAAGAATGTTGTAGGTATTGACATGGTGATAATATAGATCAAGTTCATGGGTTCAGGGTCAAGGTTACAAATATAGAAAGAATAAAGAGGGCTAGGGTCAAGGTTACAGATATAGAAAGAATACTGAAATGTATACAATTGTTATAACTTGACTATATAAACAGATAATGACATTTATCTCACCCAACCAGTGTTATTGTGTTAGGATGTCCATTGTATATACTAAGGTGAGCGTTGAGGTCAATCAACCTCTTTTGTTAATTTTAACTCTAAGAATATAGTTGAGTTGGGTAATGGTGTTTTACGCCCCAGTCAAATGTAATGTTGTTTACACCGTAGTCAAGATAATTCCACATATATCGAGGCGGTCAATTCATCATAGGTGGTGAATGAAACCAGTGTGCCCTGAGAAGCAGCCGACTTTCGCTAGATGGGACTCGTTCTAAGGCGATGAGAGGCACCTTAATCCATAAGCCCGTCCTTTAGACCACTCGGCCACAGATGATCTCTCTTCACTTATGAAACCAACTAGTAAAATACAATCATGCATTTAAAATTTTAGTCATGAATTCATAATGTCTGAAACATCAAGGGCCACGTACAGATGCCAATACTGATCTGAAATAAATAATGCCCACCAATAAATCATTGAACATTTATTTAAGGCACATGAAGATGTATGTGTGGCGTTACAAGTCCTCACGTTAAACGAAGAAACAGGGAGATCAGGTTACATGAAAAAATCAACTTACGAATCGCTTGTTGCTTATGATCTGAAAAAGATAAAGGAGGTGGCTATAATAGTGAGACTTTAGCTGTAAGCCACCACAGTCAAAATACGCCACATAACAAGAAGACGGTGAAAGCTGAATCTCCTGGTATGTCACAAACAGTACCTTATGTAGAAAGTGTCAGGAAGAGTGATAAACGTAGCCGGAGCCATTGTCAGTTCGCTGCCAAAGGTGGCGGATTCTCTGAGTACACTGATTTCATTCACCATCTATGAATTCTGTGAATGAATCTTCATTAGGGCGTGAAACACCATTACCCAAGTAACCCAACTTAACTACATTCTTAGAAGAAAAGGGTAAAAAATATCATCTTCATTTGATCCTTTTCAAAATGATATTTCACACGCGTTGATTTATTTGCGCAATTGGTATAACTATCTATAAGTCGGCTTCTATCGTAAGATATAATGCTTACTATATAAGTTTATTGGTTCAAGTTACGAACTGTGTATGGTTGCGTTCTCTTTCAAAAATTGAAACCTATCCTGCAATGCTTTCTTAATCATTCTGAATCAACTTGTGAAGATTTAATCGAGAAAGACATGCGATCTAAAGTTATAATGAAGATTGAGCTCTGTTAATTGCGAATCATATTAAACGGAAAGCGTAACATATCTTCACGTAAAGCATAACACAGCTGAACGGAAAGCGTAACATTTATACCACTCCGCTTAAACGAAACCTAGAATTCACTTAAAAGCCGAGTAAAGCTTCTGTTTTCGCGAGTTTATAAAAGTAAAGACATTTCTGAAATTTTTTGTAGAAACATCATTTGAACCAACGGTCCGTTTTATTAAAATCAGCTGCTAAACAAAAGCATCTGCCAAAAATGTAAATGTAAAGGTACGTGAAAAATAGGAATATTTCTTGCAAGTTTTTATATGAGGAAGTTAAATACCATCAAATATAATGCGACTAACTTTGCTTTCTGTTAAAGTTTCGTTTTTATGAAGTTGTATTAAAAATAGTCATATCTTCTCTTTAACGTAAAGCGTAACGACCAAAAATGTATCATTTTACTCGGACGTAAATTAAAACCGACGGAATACTCCGACGTAAATGAAATACGGTGTATCAGGATTACCCCCGTGAAAATGTTAGATATTGCCACAATGTAACATCTTTTCAATGAAGATCATAAGCTATTATAAACTTGTCATTATGCAGTTTGCTGTTTTTCAGAACTTCGATTTTCTCAATTTAAAAGGAAGAAAGTTATTAAAAAATTAACAAAATCACTATTTAATTGTAAAGTTTTAAGGTGATAATTCAAGCTTTTATAATGCTTCCATGTCTTAACTCTGTAGTAAGTCATTTAAAGCTTTGACAAATATAATGCATATTTACAGGTGAGCTAGGTGCTTTGCCGCCAACAATTTTAGAACCTGTTTAGAACCTCTTAAATGATAAAAAGAATGACTGAGACAGGGTTCAGATATTGTTTGGCCTATAGCTAATCATTAATAAATGTAACAAATGGGGTTTGCCACCTTAGAAGGTAATAACCCCATAACTTTTTAGGGGGTACACTACATTGATATGGAATTGCAAAAGATGATGTTTTCTCATAAAAAGAACGTTATTTCAGAAATTTGTGGCGTTAACGTTTTTAAAAATATTTGCCACAAAGGCTTAGAAGTATTGATCAGGTAATACAGCATTATATACTATTTTCCATATTTTTTCATCAAATGCTTGAATATTGAATATTTATTGCATTATCTTTTTTTTAAAAGGAAAGTGAACCAATTTTAGAATTTTCACAATACATTTCAATATATATAGTTGACTAAACAAAATGACAGCATTTCTCACATGAAAAAAATCACCTGTCCAATTAAACTTAATCATATATGAATTTGCAATTTCTTGATTACCGGTATAAAAAAAGGCAAAAATGTCAAATAATGAAGCATTTTATTAGCTGCACATAACAAAATTAGGTCAAATCTTAGCCTAGCTATGAGGGACAGGACATTAGCCCCTCAAATGGTATTCAAATTGCACGAGATTTAAAAAAAACCCAACTGGATGAACTATAGAACTGAGAAGGAATGGACATAGGTCCAGAGGTCAAGGTCACAGATAAATTGGTAAATACCTGGAAGTCTATATACTATGCATATTAGAGTATTGTTGGTATAATTATGTTCTAACAATCTTTTTGACATACAAATATAGGTCATGGGTTCAAAGGTCAAGGTCATAGATGGAAAAGAATATCAAACTGGTTAATTATCATCTGGAAAAGCTTTAAATCTTGACGATATTTAAAGATTATAACATTGGGATTTCAGTTTTGATGTTATTCTCAAAACATGTAAACTACGGTAGCCATTATTTATCGGGTGAGCATATTAAGTCTCATTATTTAAGTATGTTTATTCACTCTGTGATGTTAACTGAGGTGATATTAAACTACCAGTTAGTTATATTTTATATTCTCTACTTACATGTTTATATACTGTTGATTCATTATAAAACTTGTATTTCAGTTTGAAATTTTAATTTGTTTTTTATTCAGATTGAGAAGTACACTGCCCTCCATAAATTATCATACATGTTTAAAACTGGTCCTATCATAACAGACACAAAATCTTCACGAAATTAAATTGTTGAAAATCATTATGCTAAAGCTGAATGTTTTTCACCTAAATAGTGTTTTTATCATCTTGAAAAATGTAATTTTCCCGAATTTTACGTTTCTCCCAAAAAATTCACTAAATTGATTCTCAAGTATAACAAACTTATTACATACATTTAGATCATAAAGTTAAGATATCACTTTCAAATAAAGGAAAAACTTCAATATTTTAATTCTATGAACAAAGTTTGATATGATGATTACAATGTAAACCAATGGTAAATATACATTTATAAAGTTATTTATGGAGGGCAGTGTAGTAGTAGCAAGTTTATTTAAAAACAAACATACCAATCCATGTCCGAATCACAATCTTGAAGTAAAGTAAAAACAAACATACCAATCCATGTCCGAAACACAATCCTGAAGTAAAGTAAAAACAAACATACCAATCCATGTCCGAATCACAATCCTGAAGCAAAGTAAAAACAAACATACCAATCCATGTCCGAATCACAATCCTGAAGCAAAGTAAAAACAAACATACCAACCCATGTCCCAATCACAATCCTGAATCAAAGTAAAAACAAACATACCAATCCATGTCCAAATCACAATCCTGAATCAAAGTAAAAACAAACATACCAATCCATGTCCAAATCACAATCCTGTAGTAAAGTAAAAACAAACATACCAATCCATGTCCGAATCACAATCCTGAATCAAAGTAAAAACAAACATACCAATCCATGTCCAAATCACAATCCTGAATCAAAGTAAAAACAAACATACCAATCCATGTCCAAATCACAATCCTGAAGCTAAGTAAAAACTTTGAAACTGATGTTAGGTTAAACACATTAAAGACATTAACTTCCAACAGTGAAATGAGGCCAGGTGCTCCGGAAAAGTAAGGGCCTTCTGTTTAGCTAGCTACACTTGCCACGTTTTATCAAAATTAAGTGAAAGGAACATGGAACTATGGGAAGTCAAATATATCCAGGGCTATCCTGGACACAGAGAAATTTATCAATAATACTGTGATGACAGCCATAAAACTTTGAGGGGTCTGATAAGCCTAGGCTTGCAATACCACAGGGTCAACAATTTATTTGTAAGCAGCTTTCTTTGTTGTATTAAGTTCCCGTAGTTGGGACAAGCTCTACCATAACATATTAATTGGGAAACAAATACACCATAAGCAAGAAGCAGGTATATTATATTGCTGCATAGAAAAAGAAAGTTGACAATAGAAAAATTGAAGACATCCGTTAATTGAAGACATCACGTTTGTCATACAGTATCAAATGTAGCCTTTCATGGGCGTCATAATTGAGGTACAAGTGAGAAATCAGTCGTATCTTTTATTTCTCAAGCTCACTAGGATAGATGGCATTCACAAATTTAAGATTGTTAAGACAGAACCTCATCTATGTATCTGTTTGGTGACAGTCTACTCTCCTGATTTCACAAGGTTCTGCATAAATTCTTCTTCATAAGAATAAAGAAACAAATCAACAGGCAATGGTACACAGTTTGTACCCATTGGTATACTGATTGATTCAAGTAACATGAAAATCAAATGATGTCGCTAAAATTAAGTATAAGAAAAGCTCATTTTTGGAATGGTTTTGTTAAATAACCTTGCTGATAAAATTTCTATGTTGATGCTAATGAGGCTGTCAGTTCTGGGATGGTAGAGGAAACTAGAGCAGATGAAGAAAACAACCAACCTTTGGCAACTTTATCTCCGACTAGGATCTGCCCAACTGAGATTTGAACCTATATAGTGAGAGGCACTGATATCCGTAAGCCTGTACTTTTGGCCACTTGGCCACCAAGGAAAATGTAATAATGTGAGTGCATGTGTAATCATGGGCAATTGAAAGTACAGGTAAACAACATTAACCTGTCCATTTGACCTTTAATTTAAATACTTATTATAGACCAGTATATTTATGTATAGTGAACAGAGCCCCAGGTAGAGGTGTATCTGCGTAAATATGCTATGACTTTTTTAAAATACACTTTAAAATTTGATTAAAGGCGTACCAAAACACATTGAAATTGCTCACTATGCTTTACATTTTCAGTACAAACGTAACCATGATTTTGTAAACAAGTATCACTCGCCGACATGCTTTCATACAAGCTTACATTTGTCATTACACATTATAATGATCAAGATCAATGAACAAATTCAAAACGTAATGGAGACAATTCCGGACCGGAATTTTACTTTTAAATGACGGTCCAGATCAGTTCCAGTCTTGAATCTTACCCTATTTTCTTTTCATCTTTTATGTTGATCGTCACATCACAAAATGTTGTCTGCTGTGAAAAAAGGCTATTATGTGCCCAAACAGTCAGACAGCGGTAGCAACAGTATCAATACGCTTTAGATTTTACAGCATACGCTTTAGAAAAAAAGTAGGGGGTAATGACCCTTTATGTCCAACACTTATCTGGAGCTCTGGTAAACACAAGTACATAATGGGAAACACTATTTTCAGAGTGAAGACCTATATGGTGTATGTATGAACTGTGAATTCTTGCACTACCACTACCAGATGGTGGATAATTTTGTATTCCTAATATAGGGTCAAGTGGACAGGTCAATGTTGTTTGATTATAAGTGATATATATGAACACATTTTTATTGATATCTCATCTTTGATTGCTTTAATATGGTCAATAAAAATCACATAAATCACTAATTTCATGATTGATCAGTCATTTGTGTAGGTCTTGGATACAAAACAATTCATAAATAAAACAATTGTCTTTTTGTTAAAACATGAATATATCACTGTCCATCTTTTAACATGGCTTCTAACTCTCCCGATTCTTTGAGTTCTGAAACAAACAAAATAGATGAATGTCAATAAGTCTGAAGTTATACTATAAATTGGTTTCATTTTGTCAAACTTTTCCCAAAGGTTAAGGTAGGATAAAAGTCGATTCAAGAATTGGTCTAAAAGTGAATAGCACAGAACTGACTTGACACACAATTAAGGTGTACACCAAAATAATTGGTCTCAAAATGTAAATAGCACATTACTGAATTGAAACACAGTTACAAGTGTACATCAAAAGATGTCTATTAAGAAAATCTAGTAAAATAATTGCAATGCATGTATCTAAACTTATGCTGACAGAAAACACAGAAATTTTTTAAAATTTCATCACATTTTTGATCTGGAAAATACAAAACTTAAGTGTATTTCCAAAATTAATCTTTTGGTTGCCTAATTAGCTCACACTTTCTGCAGGGAATAACTTATTAAAATATGTCTAAATTTTATTTTTTGGGCTGTTGTAGGAACTCTCAAATTCAAAACAGTTGTCTCCTAATTTAACTAGAAAAACTGTGAGCCACAAGCTCACAAAAAATACCCCCTGCTCCCAAAAAATCCATCAGATCAAATTTTAAATAGGAGGTGCACATCTATATTATATTACAAAGATTGTGTGAAAGTTTCATGAAAATCCATTGAAGGGTTTAGGAGGAGTTGCGGATAAGAGATAGGTACCCTAAGGTGTAACAGAAGGACGGACACACGGATGGACACCCCTATCACTATATACCCCCCACTTTTTAAGTGGGGGGTATAACAAGCTAAGTAGTATCAGCTGATTAGAACCTGGTATACATGTACCTGAAGAATATCTAGTCCACCAATCAATTCTCCATTTACATAAAGCTGTGGATATGTTGGCCAATTAGAAAACTTCTTTAAACCTTGTCGGACTTCTTCATCTTGTAAAATATCAAATGTGTCATATTTGATCCTAAAATTCAAAGAAATAGCATTAGATTAACTTTATTATTTTGTTAAAACAAGTCACTATAACAACAATCAATTTTTATGACAGTCATACAAAGCAGCTATAAGATATGGCCCAGACGACATGATTTTAAAACGGTCTCTTTAGACCCAAATACTCCCGCTCCCAACATCTATAAGGGTTCATGTGATATGACCTTTGGTAAAACTCCATTACTCAACTCATAATTATGTTATCTTTCTTCAACTTCAATCAAAGAATAAAAAAGAATTGTCTCATCCCTTCTTTTAGGTCTCTGTTAAAGGCATATGCTATGAAATAGAACCACCACTCAAAACAAGCTAATTTATTCACTTTTTTGTTCTATATGAACATGATAACAAAAATATGCAAAAATAATGGTAGGTTACCACAGTTAATTTTTTAACAACTCTTGTTCAATATACATGATATATGCAGTATTTCAAGGATTATGCATTTTTATCCAAAAATTGGTATAAATTGAAAAATTAACCTGAAACAAACTCAAAAAATTCATTAAAATGTTTTAAACAGCAAAAATACATCATATCCATATTTAACATGTTCAAAAATGTCAAAGTTGCAGTTAAATGCACGTTATTAAAATAATTGGTAAAAAATACATCTAAGAAAATGCTCATTTTACCACCTTTTTCTCAAAATTTCATACATTTTCATGTACATAATAAAATATACCACTGGAAATCTTGCCAAAAGTTTAAACAGTGTATGTACTCCACAAAAACAAAGAAAAATTCATAGGTCACAAGGGTATTATTGGATTTAAAAATCAAAGCACCGAAGGTGCCCAGCAAACAGAGAGCGAGAACAAAACTCAAGCATCTTTTATTATTGCTAATTACCTATTATCATGAAGGATGTTATAACTGTGTCAGTTTTTAAGTACAAGTGAAGATTGCACTGAGTCTCATTTTTTGAATATGTATTATTCTTCACATGTTTTTTCCACAGAAGTGTTTCAAAGTAGGCATATATTCTACACTGCTAAAAACTTAAGAATTAGATGTTGCATAATACATGCAATTTTCTTGTCTTCTGTACATCTGTATTTAGTTCTATCTTTGGTTGTGGCAAGACAAGTTTTATTCAGTTGAAAACTTTAGTGCTCTATTTGAAATTGGCATAAGCGTTCTACAATTTTTGTTCAGTGGTTGTCTTTAGTGTATGTGGTGTGCATATTGTAATTTATTCAATATTTACAATATATGCCTTGCGTAAGATTTTACGAAGTACATGTACATTTTGTTCAGCTGCAAACTATTATAAATACTTTCCATTTTTGAGAAGACTGGTATTTTCACAGGCTCTGATTTTAAAATGCTGTTGTTTCCAATGTAGCAAATTTCAAATCCTGAGGAAACATTGTCAAACATAGGGAAGCTTAATTGAAAACTTCAAATTCCAATATACAATATAATTGTAAACACTGTTGTCTTATAAGAAGGGGGCTCAAAGGGGCCGGAATTGCTCACCTGGCACGATTGACAGAAAAATGGCAGCAATCAATCAGAACAATATTTTGCTATCGACATGAAAATCTGTATATTCCCATGTATATAACATTGAAATCGAAACAACTTATAAATTTCGCAGGGAAATGGTAACCATATCACAAATGGCCAATCGGAAACAATTTGTGTCTGCGCCACTTAACTATGCATACCATTTTATTCATGTAAACCAAATACTCTTGAATTTTGAGCAACTTGAAAATTTGTGGAGAAAGGGGGCTTGCAGAAAATGACCGTTCATTTATTCGTCATCCCCATTGATCTCGGCATACTATGTTTCTCATAAACTACAAATGGTCGCTAAAAAATGGGTCAAAGACTCAATGGGCCGGGTTGCCATTAAGTCAGATGCACATCTTTGATAATCTTTTGATATATACAATACAAAGTAACTAAGTTTAAAAGTCTGGAAAAATGGGGACAAAATCCTGAAATATTTCCAAAAAGTCAGGTGCATATCTTCAATATTTATAGAAACATTCTGTGAAGTTTAAAGGTTCTTGATTGAAGACTGTAGGAGTTGAGTTCACAAAATAGGTACCCTCAGTTCAAATACTTGCTAAAAAGTGACTAAGTTTCAAAGTCTGGAAAAATGGGGGAAAAATCTTGAAATATTTCCATAAAGTCAGGTGCACATCTTCAATATTTATAGAAACATTCTGTGAAGTTTCAAGGCTTTTGGTTGAAAACTGTAGGAGTTGAGTTTACAAAGTAGGTACCCCCGTTCAAAAACTTGCTAAAAAGTGACTAAGTTTCAAAGTCTGGAAAATGGGGGGAAAATCTTGAAATATTTCCATAAAGTCAAGTGCACATCCTCAATATGTATAGAAACATTCTGTGAAGTTTCAAGGTTTTTGGTTGAAAACTGGATATGGTGTTCACAAAGTTGGTACCCTATTTTCCCCGCCCGCCCGACATTCACCATACCAAAAACCGGATTTGCACTCCGTGCAACCCGGCCAAAAAAAACGGCCTTGTTCTTGTAGGATCACTCCAAAACGAGGAATCTTTGTAGCAAACATGCTACAAAGTTTCAAGCATCTCCATTTATCAGTTTCAGCGTAGATGTTTTTGAGAAGTTTACAGACAAACGACAGGCACATACAAAGTCATGATAAAAGCTCACGAGCGGCCTTCAAGGCAAGCTACAATTCAACACCGTGGCTCACACAAAAGAGAAAAGTTGCAAAGAAACTTGCTTTTATGGTTGTTGCTGCTTAAAAAGCAAATTTTATCTATTATGAGCTTGGAAATATCCAATTAAAAGTTCAAATTTAGAAAATCACTTTTGAGGTCACTCTGGGCAGTTACGATAGTTTTTATTAGTTGCAATTCGTTAACAAAAAAGGTAGCAATCAAACGCATCTGACAAGTATCATGTCGATGATACCAAATGTGAAAGTCTAGCAATTTATAAAGATTTCTTCAAGATTCCAAGCATTCTCTACTGAAGAAAATCAAACAACGATCACTTACGATTTGTTTTTAATAAAAAAAACCAAACAAACCAACTACATGTACAGCTCAAGTGGATACGTGAATTTCCACCCATCGCGGAGTCAAAAGTTGCCGATATGAAGGGATTAATTTTTATAGACATTCACCTTAAATAACAGATTAAAAATATTTCTGCCGCAGTGGACAGTAAAATCGTCCGCCGGCAGGAAAAATCTCCACCGCGATGTTTATTGAAAATGAATTACATACCATTGATAGATTATCACGTTATCTAGGTACATGCACAGTCTAACTTAGTTTTTACAAATGCCTACGGTTATTCAAAGTTACCGTCATTCTTTTAAAAATCGAACACCGCAGATTATTCGAACCCGAATTCTAGACCCAAATATTTGTTAATGATACTTAACTACCCACCCCAATAAAAAAATCGAAGTTTTTTTCATCAATATTAAGTTTTAAAAATTCCAGTGTGCACGTTTTACCGGCCTGTATGTTTTCATCACATCATTAACAAAGCGTAACGGACAGTAATTTCACACAGAGTGGCATGTGCTAGCCTTTCCAAGCTCTTAAAACTTTTTTCCATAGCTTGCCGACAAAGACGATTAGACGATTGAACGCACAATACCATTTTCAATTAACCACCCCCACAACTTGTCCATCATAATCTGAAACCTAAGCACGTGCACACCAATCCTGCGGTATTCCAACAAAGTGACGTGTATTAGCTCTTCAAACTTTTGTTCAAAGCTTGCCGACAAAGACGAGTAGACGGTTGCACGGACAATAAAGATACTTTCAATTAACCACCCCCGCAACAGGTCCATCATAATCTGATCTAATTTAAAGCGTATCATGAGTACACACGTACTTTCTTACCCCTATGTACTGTATAAAAGACATCTCGTTTTTTTGTATGTTTTTTTTCAAAATGTCGCATGTAATTAAGCACTCGCTATTTGTAAATTGCATTGAAAGCGACATTAAAACTGATGCTCCGTGTCGTGGTAAGCGCAGCGCTCTAAAAAAACACCCCAGTAATCACCGAGCTCATTGCAAAGATAAATAATTCTGCCATTTCACCTATAGTTGGTATGTGATAGATTCTTTACTGAACGTCACCCCATTCAATCAACCAATCACCTCTGCTTGTTGAGACCATTGCGGTAGCTCAGTTGGTAGAGTGCTCGCTCCGTAAGTGGAAGGCCGTGGGTTTGATCCCCGGCTGGGTCTGACCCAAGACTTGAAAGTGGGTGGTGACTGTTCTTTCGCCAAGCACTCGACATATCTTATTGCAATCGACATATCTTATTGCAGCCTGGTACATTAGAACTAATATCCTATCCTCCACTAAATATTATTATTATTGTTGTTGTTGTTGTTGTTACTAATATTATTACGTTATAATAATAATAGTAATGATAAACTAATGACAATGGTATAGTCAAACAACATTGACCTTTCATTAAGAATATTCATATAGGAGGGTCCACCCAATATATAGGTAGCGTTAGGATTCGCAGTTAATACAGATACACATTGTCCATGATTAGTGTTCACATCAAATAGACGACTATACACGCGTGATCCCTATTACTTAATTATATAAATTTACCTGTCCATAATGAATATCTAAATCAAGGGTCAAACGGACAGGTCAATGTTGTTTACCTTTTTATAGTGATGGTAATAATAATAATAATTATATTATTATATTAAATACTTATTATCTATATTTATTATAAGTATAACTCTACTCTGTGATACTTATTTTGTGTTTTTTTTATGTCATTTATTACAAATATTTATATTTAGTTTTCCACCTTCATAGTCTTCATATTTGTATTCTGTCGCCATCAGTCCAATATTGTAAATAGTTAGGGTACAAGCATGTAATTTGCTTTATGCTAATAAAGTTATTATTATTATTATTAACGACTGAGATGAAAGTCACGGTTCTTTCGGATAGGAACTTTAAATAAACGAGGTCCCGTGTCACGGTGGGCTAGGCACGCTAAAGAACCCTGCTGTATAATGCGATCAGCGAAACGCACAGGCAAAATGTCTGCACCTTCGTCTATAGCTGGCGACGTCTCGATATAAGTGAAATATACTTGACTGGAACGTTAAACACCGTTACTCAACTCAACTCTGCTTGTTGGGGCCTCAGAGGCCGAGTTTTTCAAAGTGATCCTCTAGCTACCTTTCGCCGCCAAAGTTCGAATCGACGGGAAGTTTGTCAGTTTACTTGCTGTTGGCTCAGCTTGTCCTTAAATAAAATCCGACTAATTTACTTTACACATCCAGCTATTGGGGAAAATGTCCAATTTAAGAAGGAATAATTGCGAAACTTGCGTTTTGTCACTGTTTGCCAGCAGTGATACCTTGTTCATGTGTGTGTGTGTGTGTGTGTGTGTGTGTGTGTGTGTGTGTGTGTGTGTGTGTGTATATCTTGTGAATCTTTAACTGTAAGGGTATTACAATACACTTATTTAATCCTTAAAACTGATGACCGCGGTGGACAAGTCCTTTCAATATTTTACCACCGGCAAAATCATCCACCGCAAATCGCGGTGGTCAGATAATTCCCACCGGCAATTTGCTGTCACGGATTAAGGTGGAAATTCACGTATCCACTTAAGTTGTACTGTACAGTGAAAAACCACTAAGTATTCTCGCACTTTGGCGTATATGCCAGAATGAAGTCTATGTAAAGGTGCACGATTAAAGCCGCCTGAAAAGTCTTTTTTCAAGGCCGATTTTCATATGAAAAGGCTGAAAACGAGCACTGATGAAAAAAAACAACGATATTCCTACGTCCGATAATCTTGAACTTAAAACTAACATTGCTTCGCCCTGTACGCTATCGCCGCGTGAAACACGATATATTTCACCCAGTTTTAGTTGCGATTTTAAATTAGTAACTTTATTTTAAGTTTTAACGCTATCCATAGAGAATTCATTTTATTCGCCTCGTGACGGCGGTTCGCCCATAGTGGTGGAAACTACAGCAGAATAAAACGAAATATTTAACCAATCAAATAACGGCTTATAACACGTGTCCGGTACTCGCTTATGTTTAATGATCAAGATGAATGCTCATAAATCGGTTACAATGTATTTTCAGAATTCATACTAGTAATGTAAGAACTACTATAATATAACCATTGCATCGAACTTTGTTCCAAATAGTTTAAACAATGATGCTCATTCATTTTCATATTCCATACAACATAATATATACATCGATTATTTGTACACTGATAAATGACGCTCACATATCCGCACTACATTATTATAGTTTGCGCAAGGTTTGTCATTTAGCGGTTGTTCAGCCTGTCCGCATCGGCTCCCGTGGCAGTACTCCCAGAGATTACTCTCTGTTCGTAATAAAAAAATTACCCCTACTCCCATGAATTTTCTCAAATTTCCAATGAAAAACATTGATAAAAAATCCCAAAAAGGTTTTCTCTTTTCAGTTAATTCAAATATTAGCATCAGATTCTTGACAAATAAAAAACAAAGTATATTTTTACAATATTAATCAATTCTTGACAAATAAAAAACAAAGTATATTTTTACAATATTAATCAATGTTTTATGATCTGGATATTTAAATATTCATAATTATTTTAAATATATCTGCGAATCTATAGGAATTCAAAACCTCCAATGAAAAGAGCTAAATACGACAGTTTTGTTATACCATGTCAACATTCTAATACCTCTTGGAACCTACATGAATTTCCATTACCTTGTGGTATGGTCAAAGGGAGATAACTTTATATCATGGTTAGTTAACATTTTGTGCAGCAACATCAATGTTTGCTGCTAATTGAGCAATTACACAGACAATAACATAAACAGAGTAGTCTCCCTTGGATGCATGGATTGGGTGTGCAATGAAAAAACCCAAAATTGTCTTTAAGTACTAGTATATGTACAACGTTTATAACTATTACAATAAGGTTTTATAAAATCTGGATGATCACAAACTCATTATAAACTCATTTAGTTTCTTACCCAGTGTGTTGAGCAACTGTGTGACCTGTTTACTGAATCCACATCTTGGTGTGTTTGGATCTCCCTTCATAAATAACATTATAGGTGATCTTGTTGTTAAACTTTTTAATCTGTAAAAAATACAATCATACAAGAGTTTAGTTTGATGAATAATTTGACATGTACTGTCTCAGAAGGAGAATAATATCCCTACTCCAACTGATGGTTGGGAAAATTGATTGTAGGTGATGGGTTCTTATGATGATACTTAACATCTGCGCATAGTTTAAAGGTCACCGGTCACCAAATTTATCAATTTTGTATGTTGCATTCCTATGGGTAAAATAGTCAGTATTGATGTGTCTGACGGTTTCCCACGCCTTACATTTACCTGTAATACACTAAAACCTTCCCTAAACGAACTGCTAATACTTGGTAGTTTTCGACACCGCTCGTAACTTTCCGGCGACCTAATTGATGACGTACATAGTGTTAAGCTGCTGAAGAAAGACACATTACCTATATATGTATCCATATATTACATGTGGGTTTGTGTGGTGTTTTGAAGGCTTTTAAAGTTTGATTTCAAGACAAAATGATATATTTTGTGAAGTTTGGATATAATAAAATCATTAATGACCGATGAACACGTTTTTTCCATAAATTAAAGCCAGATTTACACAAGTCCTTCATGCAGCTTTTTAATTGTTTTTGAATGTATTCAGATTAAACATTACGAGATAAGTCAGGGAAATAAGAGCAGTATAATCATTGAAGACAATTCAAATTATTATGAATGTATAGATTTTAAACAATTTTAATTTTCAAAATTAATTTAATTCCGTTATTCAATCAGTTTACCAATTCATACGTTCAAACAGAGACGTATGTCTTGTTCAAATTAACTTATCTAATTTAACTTTCATTTATTCGATTTTCAGATTCCATCAAAAATGACAAATAACATTTACCGGGTATATCATAAAGATATACGCACGTGTCAATTAATGTTGCATATTGTAAGGTAAACTCTGTTAATTACAGGTGGTAGATGTCTACTTCTAAACAGGATGTTTCCCAATGTAGCATATTGATAATCTCTTAATTACTGGTATGTGAGGGTGTGTAAATCACACTTTGAACGATATTAATTTATTGTGAATAAATGAAAGAAAGTTTCACTCGAGTTTTGAGTCCTTAGTTAGTCGAGCATAATCCCACTGGTATCACATTTTGGTGACGTTCTTTTCATCCCATTAAAATTAAGCGAAATAGAGTTATTACATGAATTTTTTTAAATTTTATTTTATCATGGAAACAATGATGAGTATGATTATTAAACTTACTGCAAATAAGGAATAGGAAGCTATCGAATTGAAATCGTTTTCATATTTAAGTAATACAGGGGTGAAATATTTTATTTGAGAGACAATAACAAATTATTTTTTAAACCTTTATTTTGATATTTTCGTTGTACAAAAAACTACAGGTCTTGGACCCAGATTCTACCCGAAAACAGGTTTTTTTATTCATTACATGGGTAAATAATAATAATAATAAATAATAAATCTTTGATTTTATCTAAAAAGGAATTAAAAATGGGACAACTTCTAAAACAAATATGAATCAATTTGAGGTCATAATATAGCTGTACTAGAGAGAAGAAAAGGTTTTTTTTAAATAAAAAACAAAATAAATAAATAAATAAATAAATAAATAAATAAATGTAATTAATTAAATAAATAAATAATTAATTAATTAATCAGAGATGTGTAAAGATAATTCAAATGATATTAAATATTAATAAAAACTGAAGTGAACAATATTTTAAATAAAAAACGGAAATTTGGGTTCTTTTATTATTTGTTGCGATAAATAAATAAATAAATAAAAATAAATAAATAAATAAATAAATCAAAGAGATATGTAAAGATAATTAAAATGATATTAAATATTAATGAAAATTAATATGAAAAATAGTTTAAATAAAAAACGGAAATTTGGGTTCTTTTATTATTTGTTGTAATAAATAGATATAAATAAATAAATAAATAAATAAAATAAATAAATAAATAAATTTCAAAAGAAATGTAAAATTATGTTTTGTAAAAGTATTAGTAAATAGTATATCATACTTAGCGCAAACACAAATATAGTTTTTTCTTTATTTATTTCTTATTATTATGTTTATTTTTATTTATTTTTTTTCTGCTGAAGGAAACTGAAATACTCAATGCTAAAAAACAAATAAATATATAAAAACACTAGAAGTTATTTCCGATAAATCTGGGTAATAAATGCAGTTCACTATACAAGCTTCATTTACTAAACAGCTGGGATAACACCTTCTGCGTCACTTCCGGTTTTGTGCCCTTTTACTACCAAAGGGAGATAACACAGTTTTTCAACAGTTTCAGGACTTTAATTTACGCTGTAGAAAAGGACAGAAATGATTAAAAAATGTTATTTGTGGCTAAATTGGCTTTTTATGATGTAATCTTTCGGAAAATAGTACTAATATAAATTCGGTTTTTGGTGACCGGTGACCTTTAAAAATTGGATCATACATTACTGAATAGACCTCTAAACAAATTGTGTCTGTGATGGACAGATAGACAGACAGACAAGGTGATTCCAGTATACACCCCCAACTTTGTAACCCAACTTTGTTGTGGAAGGTATAATGAATTAAAAAACCACAATGAACCACATTTCAAGATCAGTTCTAATTTTGCACCACATATTTATCCTTACATTTTTTAGTTTGTACTTTTACCAGTCTTATTAAACAGTGACAAGTCTGAGGTCTGACTGCCCTTTAATTTTAATCTGGACCTCACCTGTCTTCTAGTTCTTCCTGTTTTGGAAACTGTGATTTTAATTCTCCTGACTCAGCTAATTCTTTAAGTATATCTAAACCACCCAGTAATTCACCGTTAGAGTACACCTGTGGATATGTTGGCCATTTGAGTACGTTTTTAAACCTGCAAAAATAAACAATATTTCAAGATGAAAGATATATGAATTCCATGATGATAAAGATGGTAACTAAGATCCAATGACTAGTTGTTTGTTTGATTTTTAATCTACAATCATCCTAAAACTGAATGTAAAATACTTGATTAATATGTTATTTAAAACACTGTTGTTTTCTTTTCTGAAGTGGAGCCTCAACCGCCAAGTGCCAGCTTAAGGATCAGTGAGTAAGTTCCACTTAGGGACGTTAAACACCGTTACTCAACTCTAAGTTCCACTTAGGGTTATTCTTCTGTGAGTAAGTAGTCAGACTGCTTGCTGGGGGTCAGTGGTTGTCTTCAGACACTCTTGTTTTCTCCACTATCTACTCACTACCTCAATATCAGTGAAATGCTCTTAACTGGGGACAAAAAACACCAACTAATCCACTCTACTTCTGCATACAATTTTGTAGTATATAAATTTGCTATTTTCTCATTTAAAATTGAAAATTTGAAAGCCATAACTGAAATATATTTACAAATGTATTTCACTTTTTTAAAATTTGGATAGAAAATACAGTCTAATTTATACAGGAGAAAATTTATAACATTTTGTTCAATAGACAAAAAAGTTTAGTTTTCAGAATTCACAGAATCCAGTTTTTAAAGCATTTTTATCAATAACATAACTGAATATGATTGTTTGTTTTTTAGGTGCATGAAGATTATAAAAACACATAAAGAGCAAGTCTGATAGGAATTATGTTGCTACTTAAGTTGTATAAATGCTAACACATGCTTGACCAGCTTACCTTGCCTGACATCATCGTCTTGTAAAATATCAAAAGTAGAAAATCTGATGTTATTTTCATTTAACAACTGTACAATCTGTCTACTAAAACCTGAAATAAATTTCATACATGGTTCATTGTATTGATCATTTATTGAATATACCGCAAATCTGGAAATTTTGGCATCGGGATAATTTGGCGGTTTTCTCCCAAAATGTGGATGTTTAATTTTGGTGTGTTTATTTTTGGCACTTCACTGAATAAGATGTTCACAAACAGCCACAAGACGAACGGATTATGCCGATTGAAAACCAGAAGTGTTGTAATTTATAAATTAGAAAATGAAATGGAATGCACTATTAAGCCTTCCGTGTTTCATAAAATAACGATAATAACGATAATACAAATTGAAATACCGATATATCGGTATATACTATATAAAGATAAAAGTACTGTATAAGGGGACAGTTCATAATAATGAAACAATTAAGATGTGCGTAGTAGTTAATTTTCAACACCCCCCATGGAACCTCTGTAATAACAAACCTCACCCTTGACGATTCTGACCAGGAAACAAAAGAAAAAACACGACTACTTAAGTCCATAAGTATTTACTGATTAATAAACAATCACCTGATTAGATGACAGGTAAACACGCGGTAAGGACAATATCATAGGATATACTTAGTCAAGTCGGGTAGGGTTTTAAAGACAGACAGACAGACTAGCGCTAGTTTACTTTTGTTGGACCGAAAACTGATTAGTCCGTTTATATTCCTGTTGTAAAATTGAAAATGTCCGAAAACAAAAAATGTCAAAAACTGGTGATTTTTCACGTCGGTCAAAATATATTTTTATCGGACAAGTCCGGCAAATATGACCGTTTTCCGGCAAGTTAAGATAAAAGTGCTCTATTACGGAACATCGATTTTCAGGTAAATATTGGCATTTCTTTTTTTAGAATATGTATTATTTTGGTGTGTTTAATTTTGACACTTTTAAGTTGGGTGCCAAATAAACCAAAATTAAACTACAGCCAAAATTTCCCGATTTACGGTACATGTATATTTGTAATTTAATTTTGACTCTACACTCTTACAAGTTCATTTTTATGGATTTTAAAAAGTTTTACTTACTATATTTAATTAACCCTGATATACTTAGGTTAAAAAACTAGAGTAAAAATATTTTGATTGCATACATTACATGATTAATCATTTGAAGAATTTCAATATTCAGAATTTTAATATTAAATACACATTTATAAGCTGAATTGTTATCAAGACGTTGTTTGAACAATCCCATCTACCAATTACTAGTATCCTAATTAGTGTACATTGGTTTCAAAACACAAGACATACAGGGAATTACCAAAATGTTTTTGATTGATTGGTTGACTGAAATGGGGTTTTACATTTACGTCAAGAAATTTCACTAATATTATATAGAGACCCAACCAGCTATAGGTAATGTAGCAGAAATTTTTTTCATTTGTAGAATGCTTAGGGCAAGGTGGAAGGTTCTTTAGCATGTCACACCTACTGTGACAAGGGGCATTAGTTTATTTTAAGATCTTCTGAAGGACCCAAAAAAAAGTAAAAAGAAAATTGTGAAAATTCAAGTATTTGTACTGTGAAAATATAGTACCAGTATGTTAACATCATTATATACAGACCACATCTTGGTTCCTCTGGCTTTCCTTTCATAAATAACATAACTGGAGCAGAATTTATTAACTTCTTCAATCTACATTGAGATCCTAAAATCAGAAAAAAAAATTACTTGCCTAATAAAGCAATCATTAACATTTAGTTTATACTTGCATAAGAGAACTAGAACATGTATACAAATTGACAACAAGCATTCTGAGAGTATTGCAAAACAATACATAGTCCCCTACCGGTCGCATATTTCACTAATCCCAAAGTTTTAGGTAAAATGTACATTATTATATGGTACAAAGATTTATAGTTATAAATTATACGTGTTGTTCAAGATGAAAGCAAAACTTGATCATAGTAAAATCAAAAACCAGCAATGGAGTTCTCAAAAATTCATTATCTGCAAGCATGTAGAAAAAAGTGCAAAAAACTGAAATTTCATTGAATTTTCAAAGTTCAAAGGATCATAACTCCCATAAAAACTAGTGGAATGAAACGAAACGTAAACTTGATCTGTAACTCATCATGGTTGACCTGCATACCAAAAAACAATTCATTAACTGCAAGCGTGTAGAAAAAAAGAGCAGAAAACTGAAATTTCAGTGAATTTTCAAAGTTCAAAGGGCCATAACTCCCGTAAAAATTAGCAGATGGAAGCGAAACATAAACTTGATCTGTAACTCATCATGGTAGAGTAACATACCAAACATTAGTTCCATTTCTGCAAGCGTGTAGAAAAAACATGCGGAAAACTAAAATTTGTGTGAATTTTCAAAGATCAAAGGGCCATAACTCCGGTAAAAATTAGCAGATGGAAACGAAACATAAACTTGATCTGTAACTCATCATGGTAGACTCATATACCAAAAATCAGTTCATTATCTAAAAGCATTTAGAAAAAACGTGCGGAAAACTAAAATTTCTGTGAATTTTCAAAGTTCAAAGGGCCATAACTCCAGTAAAAACTAGCAGATGGAAACGAAACGTAAACTTGATCTGTAACTCATCATAGTAGACTCATATACCAAAAATCAATTCATTATCTAAAAGCATTTAGAAAAAAATGCGGAAAACTAAAATTTGTGTGAATTTTCAAAGTTCAAAGGGCCATAACTCCAGTAAAAATTAGCAGATGGAAACGAAACGCTAACTTGATCTGTAACTCATCATGGTAGACTCATATACCGAAAATCAGTTCATTATCTAAAAGCATTTAGAAAAAACGTGCTGAAAACTAAAATTTCTGTGAATTTTCAAAGTTCAAAGGGCCATAACTCCGGTAAAAATTAGCAGATGAAAACGAAACGTGAACTTGATCTGTAACTTATCATGGTAGACTCATATACCAAAAATCAGTTCATTATCTAAAAGCATTTAGAAAAAAAGTGCGGAAAACTAAAATTTCAGTGAATTTTCAAAGGTCAAAGGGCCATAACTCCGGTAAAAATTAGCAGATGGAAAGGAAACGTAAACTTGATCTGTAACTCATCATGGTAGACTTATATACCAAAAATCAGTTCATTATCTAAAAGCATTTAGAAAAAAAGTGCGGAAAACTGAAATTTCAGTGAATTTTCAAAGTTCAAAGGGCCATAACTCCGGTAAAAATTAGCGGACCACAATGAAACGCTAACTTGATCTGCAACACATCATGGTAGACTCACATACTAAAAATCAGTTCATTATCTACAAGAGTTTAGAAAAAAAGTGTGGAAAACTGAAGTGTGACAGACGGACGGACGGACGGACAGACGGACAGACAGACAGAGTGCAAACCTAAAGTCCCCTTCGGCTTTCGCCGGTAGGGGACTAAAAAATACAATTTAATAGAATTTTGGTTTGAATTTCAAATTTCAGAGGAAGCAGGTTGTAACAAGCATTCTGAGAATATTACATGAAAATATGTAGTAGGGCTTTTTCATGGTAATCCATAGTCCCATACCAGCTGAAAATTCTTTGGACCACAACAAGACAAGTTCATAATAGAATGCCATTTTGCAATAAATGTTCATAAATAATGATAGTCCAAGAACCATAACTCCGTAAATAATTATCAGATGGCAAAAACTCCAAATATTCATTTTTCGGCCTACATTATACAATCTTCTATCTCAAGTTGCTCTCTACAAACTCTAAACACAATAAACCTCCAACAACATGTACATAATTTTAATCAATCTCTGAGTCTCCAGTTTTTCACACCTCACCACTGTATATTTCACATTGTATTATTTCTTTGTTTGTTTTCCACCCATGCGACAGTATGTAATCTTCTGTTTACTAGAAGAAATACTGTGTATTGAAAGAAGAAGAACAAGTTTTGAGGATCTGGACATATGTCAATGATTATCAGTGATACATACATCTTTTGATTGTTGTTGTTCTGTTACTGGGACTGGAACATTGGAGGTTGGTGACGACAAAATCTGGACTTTCTTTGTTAATTCTGCTGCATTAGCTCCATCTAATCTATCTATCTTTGTTTTACTCTGTATAATTAAATATAATTAAAATTCAGTGATAAAATTTCAAAAAGATGTACTCAAAAAGTTATTTTTGTAAAATATTTGGACAATCAAAAAATGTTCAGAATCAACCATTTGAAAATAATTGGTATACTCAGCTAAGGATGTCAGCAGTTAAGCATCATAACAACACAGCTGTATGTAAGAAACCAATTGTTCACCAATTTATCAAAATTTAAGATTTAAGTGTTATTACAAACATAACATATATATATGGCTTATTTTTACTGCTAAGTTGTATTATTTTAGTTGCTGGTTTACCTCTTTAGCTGTTAGGTGTATCATATTACCATCAATATCTGGGATGCTGACCGTTATCAGAACTTTACCAAGCACCACCATTTTGTGTGATTGCTTTTACACGGTTTTTTACATTGGTCTGTAGCTTTTTCTACTGTCATAGCACTTTTAAGCAGTGCACCCCATTTGCTGATGAATTAATCAACTACAGTAAATCAATGATCAAAATTGTTATGCCTCTAGCGACAAGTTTTTGACTGTCAGCAATGGATATAATGGGATTGATTAATTTGTCTTGTATAAAATATTCTTTTCTGACTTGTCTTTAAATTCTGTACAAGTTTGGTGCTCTCATAAATTTTAGTACTGCTATTTTAACTTTGATTTTCAGATTATATTATACATACTTTTAAGAAGATAAATGTTGGCACTGCTGTTATTTCATACTTTTCAGACAATTCTGGTAATTCTTCAGCTTCAACCTATACAAATAAAACAATTTTATAATCTGTCATAACAAGGTGTACATAGAACTTAATGTCCAATTTAAAACATAGCACTGTCGTGCTGTTGTACAGCGTACAGTAGTTGGGAAAATTGTGTTGTGGCAAGACAGAATATAACCGAAAATTCGGGGGGGGGGGGGGGGGGGGGGTCGATCAATGCATAGTCCGACGGATGTTTTTTTTTTTTGAAAAAGAAACAATGTACCAAACCATGTATTGCTGAATTAAATGGTAGAAAATAATAATTTCATAATTATATGAAAAAGACAATCGGTAATTAAAATTTAAAAAAGTTGTACCCGATCGTTTTGTCATTTCGGATAGAGAGAAAGAGTTTTGCAGATCCTACCGTCGCTATGAGGGGGTACATTCTATCGGTTGTATGTAACTGGATCATTTGCTGTTAATCTGGGTTTTAATTAACTGCTGATTTTCACTCACAATATTTCCGTTTCATGTTAATGGTGAAGTACAGTTGTTTTACCAGTTCCGAATTTTTACTACCGAATAATCTAAAATTTCAATCCCTTTCAATTAAAGGAATCGCAAAATAACTTTCTAAATTTGCTTCTACTTGAATGTATGGGCATTAATTGTTTAAATAATATTAAACTTCAACCGCTTCCTAAAAGGTCGACAGATTGTTGGTGACCTAGTTTAACGATGTAAACAAATCGTGATCACGGAAATGCTTTTTTCAAGAAAACATACTTCCACGTGTTTTTGAGGACAGGTGTCGATATTTTGGAATCAGTTTACATTTGTATTATTACACAACATAAATTTTATTTCCTCTGCTTGTGGACGACGTCTGCAGCAGCGCTTATATGAAACCCTGTTCGGAACTGGTAAAACGACTGTACACAACACTGTACGAATTATCTCCCTTTCACGAAAGTAAAATCTAATCGATAAACATTTTAAAATATGACACAATTGCCTCAACATCAAAATACGTTATCATAACCTTCAAAATAAATTTAAATTTCCGTAGATTTCGCGAAGAATTAATTAAACAACCTGCCGTTGCTGTTCATTTCATAAAAAGTTATGATTTTACATCGTAGGACGCAAACTTCTCGAACTACTTTTTATTGTAAACATGAGATCAGTTCGCCAAATTGCAGAAATTATTAGGTGCATCCCGTCGCAATATTTTACTAGATTCCGAAATGTATTCCGAAAATTTATTCCAAATGTGCATATGTAACCAAATGCATTACCAGTCTCAGAATACATATCTCACGATAAAACAGATATACTTCTTTCACGCTCATTTACCAGGCGCACTATTTCCAGGTGTACTCATATCTTATAATTTCATAGCAAAGAAGCTCGATATCTTGGAAGAAAGTGACAACAATGTACGCGTTTTCACGCTGTACAAAAACCTATGGTAATTAAACATATATATTTCCATTTGCGATGTTTTATAATATAAAACTCTGTCAGAGACGTCACTCCTTTCTTGCTTGTGCCTAGAAATGTGATGTCATAGAATGGCTGTTACAAAGATTGGAAATGTGTGTTGTAGACAACAGTTTATATTTATTTCAGGATTTAAAAACCAAAATAAGATTTTCAAAAACTGAGAAATGTAAATATAACCATTGAACTACGGTACTTAGAAATGGCATCTATAGTGCTATAACTTCCCTTGCTAACACACATTATTCTAATTGCTTTGCACTGCAATGGAAGCTGTAGCACTATAAACACCATTTCTAAACAGTTTAATGGTTACCGTCAGACAGTAAATATGTGCATGTAACTGTGCAATATCAAGGACCTATACAACAAAAACATATTGCTCTGCCAACCTAAATTTGGAAAGTCCATAAATCACTTATCCTCTATTGTAACATAGATAAAATTACTTGATATTTATTTACATTTTAGTTATTTTTCTGTGTATAGTATATATGTATATAGATGTACATGTATATACACCGTTTCTATGTTTGCTTTATTTTTGATACTTAAACAAACCAATATGAACAATAAATTCATCATAAAATTGTTAAAGCACAGAGAAAGAAAGTGTAATATATGATTGGGGTAAATCATTTATCCTCTATTGGAACTTTATTTGCGAGGGAATAATAAATAACAGACTACATTTACATTTACTGGAGTATTGTGACGGGCTCAACTCACAGGAGTACTTGTGTGACCAATTTGCTAAACTTTTTTTTCTTAAAGTCTGTTTATGCATATTGTTAAAATATACACATAGTTAAAACAATACGGAGTTTCTTCTCTTTGATTAAATCCAAACTATTGCCGACTTATGCAATTTTTCACCTACTAATATTTACTATATAAATCTGTGCAAAAATATCGTTAACTGTAAAATCATGCTAATTTTCTAAGTAATTTTGTAGTAATTTGCCTGTCAACATAAAAGTTTGAAAAATAAGACACAGAAAAATGAAGAATGTGAATCGATGTGAAATTATTATGATGGTCACTATTTATTAATATCTTACATCAAATACACACCTTGACAAACCTAACATTGACATACTGTGAATCTTTGGCTAGTTCTGTGAGAACATCATTCATCTGTTGACATTGTGGTGCCCATACTGCTGAGAAATGTACAACCACCAGGTGGCTGAAAATACAGATACAAATTATAATGCGTTTTCACTCTATAATAAAGACGTAAACAAGAATATTGGTAAACCAATGGATGCTCCCCGAATAAAGCCAATTGCAAAATGGCTTTTTTCAACATGTATTATTTTCAAATGAATCTGTATGAAAAACGACAAGAATTACTGTTCTTGTAAAATGCAATTCTCTTTATCGAGGTCTATCTAGCAATGAAGTTTCATATTGATACCTCTTAAAGTTTGTGTGTTATGCTCTGAACAAGTTCCTTAACTAGGTATCCAAATGTTTGTATACATTACAAAGCTTAAACTAATCTATACCGACATTATCTGTAATAATGGATTGGTTTTGTCATAAAAAATTTAACTTTTAAATATAGACCTTTATGACCCTTATGGCTCTCTTCTCTAGCACATGGCTTACTGAAAAGAAGCTGTATAACTTTTTTAATTATTGATGACTATTTAAAGTTTCATAATACATGTAGTAGATGGTAACTGCACATGTTATCTACAACACTGGAATATTTGTGAACAGAGGAATATTACTTTTAGACACGATTTTTAGGTAGAAATATAGACCTAGAATCATGTTTTCTGTATACATGTAAATGGTCAAGAACTATTGTGTGTTAGATAATTTAAAAGTCTTATCTTTTAACACAAAACCATCCGTTAATATAGAATACTGTATGTATAAAATGATTATTTTCAGCTACTATGTATTCAAAATACCTTTCGGTAAATGAAATATAGCTACAGCCTACCATCCTGTAGCTTCCAGTAATCTTGGTGTTCAGTATTTAGACCTACGGAATTCTGGCAACACAGGGTTTTCCCTTGCATTCTTTCTTTGGTAGTCATCAGGATTCCCAGGGCAATTTTGCAGGATTTGGGAGTCCCATTTATATCTGTCATTTTCCGACACTACAGTTTTGTGTGTTCCCTACACTTTAACAGGAAATATGTAACCATTATCATTGTAGATAAAGTATATCATACAATGCTTGTTATGTCAGATTACTATCATGATTGCCGGAATAAATAAGTACAGGATTGCTGAAGAAGGAAGAAATGCCATGTGGTTACTAACAACGATGCAGGGTCACAAAAATGCTTCATACTTGAGCTTTACCAAAATGAAAGTAGGACAATCTGAGTCAAACAAGCATTTGTCAACTACATGTATAAGTACATTCAAACATTACTGCCAATATAGACTGAAAAAAATATTTATAACCCAGCATGGATTTATTTTTTGCAGCCCATGGGATGCACAGAAATATTTCTGGGGTCCATAAAGAAAAACTTGCGTCCCGGAAAACCCTGGCAACGGATACAATGGAATTGTACAGTACTGTAAACCTTGAGCAGTGCACCTGTACAATTCCCAGTCACATTACAGGTCAACACCATCACCACTCCAGTCATGCAGACAAGTTGCACATGCAACCAAAAGGTGTTGAAAAATATTGTTTTGGTAGGTCTTAATAGACCCTTTCACATTAGCCAGTAAATTATCTCCCTTTATACAATTAAATTGACCTACAAATTCAAAAAGAGGCTTACACTTTAACAGGCAGCAATCACACTTCAGTTCATTAGGGAATGACAACTATTTCAAGCTTGGATCTGTTTATTAATGATGAAGTGCAAATTGCTGATACCTGGTATATACCAGTTAAACTAACCCTTACCTGGTGTCATTAAGGAATGTTACCATTTAAAAACTTAGAATAAACAAAGTTAGGAGATTATCAATAAATATGTACATATGTTTCTCTCCCTTCAGCTACTGTATATTTGATCCTTATTCAGCTAATTAAAAGGTTAGCTAATAATAATATCACTGATTACAATCACTACATAGGTATATTTTCTTTATAGAATTTAGAAACATTGGAATTTTGGGATTATTTTTCACCCAGATTAATGAATATTAAATTGTTAACCTTTATTAACTACTTAAACTAGATTCAGGATGACAATTCATCTCTAATTTTTATGGAATTGAATTAACAGTTTCATTTACTTATTTATTAATTATATCGTGCCTGAAATTCATATCGAAATAAATTTATAGGAATTATGTCCAGGTAAAAGGAATTCCTTCAAAGCTGGAATAACAATTTAATATTGTTGTTAAGAATAACAAGCATATACTTCAACTGGTCTGTTAGCAGTTTTGTTACGAACTATATAACTATATAATACATGACATATTTCCCGAAATATTAGCTCAATTAATGATGAGCTAAACACCCTGGTTGTTAATACACAACACACTATCTAATATGATGGGAAAGTGTTAACTTCTTTTTGATCGAGTCCCAATAACAGTGAAACGGTATCAGGACAACTCGTCCCCAAACCAACTCGTCCCCGGACAAAATGTCCCGATTTTAAGACAACTCGTCCCCGAGACATGTAGTCCCCAGGTATTAGGACAACTCGTCCCCACCATTTGGACAACTTGTCCCCAGTTTATTAATTACATGATTTATACGATATATTTTTTTATAATATATTAATACAGATAAATTACTATCTTTGAAATCATAATTAAATTAATTGAAAAAAAAAAGAAATTAAAATGATTAAACAGTGACATATAAATATGTCTCTGGATTAAATTATCGATTTTAACATTATATTATTATATTATATTATATTATATTATATTATATTATATTATATTATATTATATTATTATATTATATTATTATATATATTTATCTCAAATCAAACTTCACGATTTAATTTGTCGGTTACATCAAACATATACATGTATCTGAGTACATTAAGGCTAGTTCACTGGCGGCACAAGCTGACCACCGCTTGGCCAACGGAATATAAACGAAACCGCTATAAACGTTCAAAACAAAATATTTACAATATGACTGTACCTGTCTTCGATGAAACATACAGAAGCAATTGTCCTGACCCTTAATGTGTATCAATTTTTCCGCAATATTACGTCATGTCCTACACAGGGGGTCTCGTGGTCATGCGAGACACGCCGATCTCGCATTGCTAAAAACCCTATATCACACGAGCAAATATGGAAAAAATATTAAAAGAAAGAATTGTAAATATAAGAAATGACATTTCTGCTCATGGTATTTCAAGGGGATCAGTTGATCAACGAAATAGACGTACAAGAAAGATGGCTGACTAAACATGCCACGTTCGTCATATTGGACTTTAACTATTGTTAACTGTAAGTTAATACTAACAGACTAATATTAATATTTGTCTAAAACTATATATCTACGCTAAAATTATTGTTTTAACAGTTGTGAATATTGAAGTAACTATCTTATAACTAAAATGTGACAAAAACATTGTTATTAGATACTAGTAGTGATTTTTATATCATTAGAATTCACGGGTATACACAAGTTTTCATCTCAACAATGTCCACGTTGCGATTAGGGCAACCAGTAGAGGACGGTGTACTGCTAGCAAAAATTATACATAGACCTCTTACTGTTGATGTGGATCCCCTGCATATTGGAGAGGAACATGTCTCCACAGACCTTATGCTTAATAGAATCCGCGATAAAGGATACAGTGTAGACAAGATCACATGTTGCCAAAACAGGGACAGGGGCAGTTTCAATATAACACTAACTAATATTGAAAGTAAAAACCAGTTACTTCAAATAATATTTGATGGGGACGAGTTGTCCAATCACTCGGGGACAACTTGTCTTGGGGACGACTTGTCCAAAAATGGGGACAACTTATCCTGGGGACGAGTTGGCTTGGGGACGAGTTGTCATGTAACCCAGTGGAACTCGTCTTATGATATTCATGTGCATGATGTGGTCCAGATGATTTACCATGAACTTTTTAGACAATTTCAAACAAGCATCTCATTGTCTGCCGTGAAGGTTTTGTTTATAAACAACTGTTCCAGTATGAAAAGAAAATCGAGTTTCTGCTTTTGAAGGGGATTTCGAATTTCTGACGAGATTAAAATGCCACGAACTTGACCCTATTCTTTTTTTTTTAAAGAAAGTGGTAATAGCACGAACTTTGTCAAGATAAAGATACATCAATAAACACAATATAGAGTAAATTTGATTGTTAACTAACGGCCAGCCATCTGATGTTAGCAACACAAACTTTGACACGAGAAAATGCAACGAATTTCATCAACCACGAAGTTGGGGGTCTTGATCATGATCATCGATACGTTACATCCTGTAGGCTGTCTCCGTTCGCCAGACCTGAACGGCTTTGCCGGTATAATCTGTGAATTAACTTAACTAACATATTTTTCAGAAATGAATTTACCTTCCAGATTCGTCTAATATGGTTTGAAAATCTGATATTCTGGAAATTTCCCGCAGTGCAGACATGACTTCGAATCTCTAACGTCGGAGGCTGAAAAGTAACTGAAAAGGGAGAGGGTATAAAATGTGTAGGCGGGCTGGCAAAATCTTACATCCAATTTTCAATGATCTATATTTCAATAAATGTCCATTGGATTCTTATAATATTTATAAATAGTATCGGGCATGACCTCAAATTTTAAAATATATTTTTGATTTTAAAAAATATTTGATATTTTTGAAGTTATTACAAAAAACATGGGCTACACTTTTTTCAATCGGTAAAAATTCATCCGAGGCAGGATAACAAAATTTTACCACCCAATTTTCATTGATCTATATTTCAATAAATATCTATTGGATTTTATAATTATCTTACATAATATCGGGCATGACCTAAATTTTTAAAATATATTTTGATTTTAAAAAATATTTGATATTTTTGAAGTTATTAAAGAAAATACGGGCTACACTTTTTCCAATCGGTCAAAATTCATGCGAGGTAGGACGAGTGAGCTTTGAACATTGATCGATATCTCTCCACATAATTATGCTTGCCTATTAAAATTTTCAACAAATACGCGGTGGATATATATCTTTAATAGCAACAAATGGTATTTCCTATAATGGAGTGGTTTTCTTTTTATAAACGATTGTTTGTGACAGTTTATTGTTCTTTAATTGCGATAAGTACGCCGCCATCTTTGATCAAGGCACGACAGGTTCACCATTACACAGGAGGGATTTACAGAAAAATAACTCATGGCGTCGTGCTTATAGAACAATCAAATGTCACAAACAATCGGTTATAAAAAGAAAACCACTGCATTATAGGAAATACGCTTTTGTGGTATCAAAGATACATATCCACCGCGTATTTGTTGCAAATTTTAATAGGCAAGCATAATCATGTAAAGAGATATCGATCAATGTTCAAAGCTTACCCGTCCTGCCTCGGATGAATTTTGACCGATTGGAAAAAGTGTAGCCCGTATTTTCTTTAATAACTTCAAAAATACCAAATATTTTGTAAAATCAAAAACACATTTTAAAAATTTAGGTCATGTCGGATATTATGTCAAAATACTATATAAATCCAACACACATTTATGGAAATATAGATAATTGAAAATTGGGTTGTAAAATTTTGTTATCCTGTCTCGGATGAATTTTGACCGATTGAAAAAAGTGTAGCCCATGTTTTTTGTAATAACTTAAAAAATATCAAATATTTTTTTAAAATCGAAATATATTTTAAAAATTGAGATCATGCCCAATATTGTGTGATAATATTTTAGGAATCCAATAGATATTTATTGAAATATAGATCATTGAAAATTGGGTGTAAGATTTTGCCAGCCCGCCTACACATTTTATACCCCTTCCTGAAAAGGGGAGATCATTCCGATTACTTTTCGGATCAAAGCGAAATGATGGAGAACCAGACTGGTACACATAATTTGTTTGTTTTTATTTGTTTGACACGATTTGAACATGGGGAATTTTCTTGTAGAAAACAGGCATCAGTATATTGTGTCTGTAATTTATGACCACGATAGAATGAGTAAAGACATGCCTTATACAACCACCCATCCATCGCTCCACCCACCCTGGCCCAGTTCATCAGTTGTCATCATGTGTATTGATATAGATTCCTTTTTCTTTATTAATTTTTATTTTATTACTTTTTTCAATTTTTTGGAGTAATTTGAAAATAAATATTGGTAACCATAAACCTTGTTAAAACAAAAAATGTAACAAAATAATTTAACAATTTTATTTTACATGGAAACATTTGAAAAAACAAAGTGGTTATTGCCCCGTACATGTACATGTCAATAACAAATGTGTTATTACCACATATTTTTTATACCCTTATTTTATAGTTTACATGTACATGGGCTTTATACCTTTATGACGGGCTATAAATACATCAATTTAGTGTAATTAAAGTATATTTAATAGAAATTTGTCATATTTGGGTCAAATAATAGATTATTTTGAAAAAAAAGTAAATACGGTTTTATATCCATCATTTTGTTTTCGTCATATGGTCAGATCATTTTTTTTTTTTTTTTGCAGTTTATCACAATCAAAGATTGATCATCAATCATTTAGATAGCAACTTTTTGGAAAAATATCAATAAAATTTTGTTTTAATTCAAAATTGGACTTTTATTCCTATTCAATTGATGTATGAAGTTAAATGCGTACAGGTGTATTGGTATATATGTGGTAATAGCATCCGCCTTTGAAAAAAGACAATGTCTTTTTTAGAGTAGCTCTGCATGAAAAAGATCCTTTTTCTAAAAGTTCACCTGTGTCCCTGCCCTTTTGAAATCCTGACTGGAACACTGCTCTTGATGATGTATTTTAATAATCTGTTTTGGATTTGGGAATACACTTTATGGGTGTAGGTATTATTTAAGTACCGGTAATGGTTTGGTATTTTTGTTATATTTAGACGATGCTGATCCTGATGCAAAGAGAAGACGACATGGGATGCTTAAAATGTATTATGGGATTGAGGAGGAGGCAGAGGGAGGAGCTACTCTTGATCCGTGTGATATCAATGGTGCTCATTTCAGACCTGACATGTTTCTGGGAAAACTTATCAAAGAGAAATCGTTAACAGAGTTGATGGATGAAGAATCTAAAACTGTGACACAGATTCGGGCATTAGATAGTGATATGCAGACACTAGTTTATGAAAATTATAACAAATTTATAAGTGCAACAGATACAATACGAAAGGTAGATGCAATGGGATAGAATTTAATATGAGAAATCTTGATAAGATGATTTTATACACATAATGTATTATCCTAAGTAATGATATAAATGCTAGGTAATTGAAATGCAGACATTGACCCATGTTTCAAATTCTGATTATCGGGTTAGCTCTTGCTCTCAAAAAGCTGTAGCCGAAACATTAGTGAATTTTAAAATTGAGGAGCCAGTTTATATGCTAAACAGCCAAAAAAACTAAGAACCTAAAAGTGACAAAAACTAACTTGAATGTACTTGGATAGTTCTTCTAATCTGCTGTATAGATTGTTTTTGATTAACAGTTTGTAATGCTTCTTTTTAAAATAAGAAAAAAAAAGATCAGTGGTTTTCATCTGCCTCATAATGATATTTTTCAAAGTTATGGAGCAAAAATATTAGCCAAAAGCTATTTTTCGGAGTCAGAAAATATAAAAAAAATAGCAATTGGATAAATTGGTGAATGGCAGAGGCTGAGAGCTAACACTGTTTATGGAAGTATTGTTTCATTTATTATGTCACATTAAAATAAATGTAAAACATCTTGTTATAGTGGGCTGGAATGGTCATTTGTTTAGGTCTAAGGAATCTTATCACTGTGTGTTCAGACCTGGTTGTCTACTACTGGTATGGCGGTAGTTGGAAAGGGATTTTTTGTGTGCCTGCTGGTTGGCTTGATCAGTACTTGTACGACTGATTGACTGCAGAGTATGGGCCAGGACAATTACCAGACATGATAGTGCACAACTACATGAATACATATTCATAATAATGGTAATCACGAGAAGACATTGTGTGTTAGTATTTGTTTTAGTAAAATTATTTTCAGTTGTTAATATGAATATCTATTTTTCTCTCAGATGAAAAATGACTTTAAAAAAATGGAGGATGAGATGGACCATTTAGCGACAAATATGGCTGCAATAACTGAATTTAGCGCAAATATAAGTGGAACTCTTCAGGATAGAAGGCAACAAATAACTAAATTGTCAGGTGTTCACTTCTTATTGAAAAAGGTAAAAAATATATACACTTATTTGCCTATACACCTGTACAGGTTAAATAATTGCATATCACAGTTTTTCCCCAGTCAAAAAAAAAAAAAAAAAACAAAAAACAAAAAAAAAAAAACATTTCCTGTTCAGTGTTTAAACATCCTTTTATGTGCATAAGAAAAAAAATCTAATTATTTGCATAAAAATATCTTAAGAAGATTCCAAATTATATGAATAATTGTATATTCAACTAAATTTCAAAGGAAAATTTACTTATTGGAATGCAAATACAATGAATGAGAAAAACTGCAGGTCCAAAAGATTTTTTTTACCTGCGTGAAGCATAGTCAAGGGGGGGATAACTCATGTGTTTAGGTGGAGTAATGCAATACCATGTGTTATCAATTCTTGTTTGGCGTTCTCCTTATTTGTTTTGTTTAATAATGTTGAACATAATTATGCTTAATGTTTATTTGTTGTATATAGCTCCAAGAAGGAATAAAGCATTAATGCTTTAAAAAATAATTTTGTTAAATACATGTATTTTATTTGTGTTTGTTATTTTCTAGTTGATGTAGGTTTGACCAAAGTCATTTTCATAACAAATAAAATATAAAATGTTTTTATGCATCTCTGTATATAAGGATCCATTTTGATGAAAGAGTGATAGAACTTTATTCTTTTATGATGAATCCATTAAAGTAAATAAATGAATTCCCCAAGCAACCTGAAGTCAATTCTTGCTTTTTCTAAATATAATTATGGTAGATTACGGTAGATTATTTGAGCTCCCATTCCTTTCTAGTGGTTTTGCATACTGGATATGTCTTTGCCTAAAAATGTTTTGGGTTAAGTTTAAAGTTTGCACATATCCAACAAATGTTATAAAGATCTTTTAAGAAATTAATAGTGCAATTTATTTTTTTCTCTACCTCATTGGTCCATTTCTGTCAAGGTTGGGACTTTGAGAGTTACATTATCATTAGCAGTTCATGGTTTTGTTTTTATGATCTTTGAAATATTATGATTTAATGTCTGTATTTTTCAGCTTCAGTTTTTGTTTGAGCTGCCTGCTAGATTAAAGAAATGTATTGAAATGAAATCATACAGTTCTGCTGTTAGGTAAGACTAATTTGGCATTACATTTTGTTTCTAGTATAAGGCATTCCCTGACTTTGTACTCATTTAAGTACAAGATTAATCTGCATATTAAAGTGAATTTGAACAGTTATGACTGTGGTTTCAAATTTTAATTAAGCCAGCAAGGTGGCTAAATTTGTCTACTACTTGTTTGGATTTGGATTAAGATTGTTGCCTACTCCCACTTAATTTACAGTTTGTGGATGTGTTGTACAATACACATTTCTTCATATTTGATGCTTATTTTATGAATTTGATCTTCTACTTGAAAATTTACTGAAAAAGCTCTGTTAAATTATTCAATAAATACTTGTAGTATAGTTATGTTTGCCATTAAAACATGTTACAATATAAAAAACATGTACTAGTCAGTATCATGGTTACCATGACAATGTTTAGTATCATTATATGACTCTTCCCCCTCATTTATTATTACAGTAATATGCAAGTCCTTAAGTCTATTTATTTTATGGTTTTCCTATAAGTCTCATTTGATTTATTGTCATACCCTTTTATAATGTCAAAACCCAGGGGTGCAAAATTATGTTTTGTAATAGAAGGTCCAGAACCTTTTGCCTTTATTTGTTGCAGTCCCGCATAAAGTTTTGAAAGTCCAATATCATTATTGAAAGGTCGATGTGCAATTATGTTATTAAATAGAAAAAGTAGTATTTTCCTGGTAAAGTGTGGCAGGTCCATCAGGCTTTTGTAGTTTAAATGTCAAGGGTCCCAATGTAAAAGCAATAGGTCCTGAACCTTGGACCCTGGAAATTTTTAATAACCCCTCAAGTCTTGACTGAACGAATGGTAGCAATGAATCAATGTTTTTCTGTATTTACTAGTACATGTATTACAACATTTACATTGATTTCCTAATTATTTGTTTAACTATCAGATATTATATAAAAGCTAAAAGAATCTTACACCAGTATCAACATATGCCAAGTTTTCAAGGTATCAACGAGGATTGTAACCGTATTATACAGGAGCTGTGTGACAAACTCCGGGAACAATTCAAAGAAAAGAGGTTACTAACACATACTCACATATTTCACATAGTGGTCTTGTTGTTTGCTAGTGGTGAGGTATCTTTTTATCACCCTTACCATGTATTTAATTGGTTGGTTGGTTGGTTGAATGTTGTTTAACGTCGCATCAGCAATTTTTCAGCTATTGCGACGAGAACTATTTAATTAATCTCTATGGATTAATCTATGAACAATTTTGTGGATGCATATGAAGTGCGAGTGTGTTGTATGGTCTGCCTTGTACTAGCGCGCACTCAGGGTGACTTTACTGTGCTAGCTCACAGAGTCAGTACACTGCAGATGAGCGTACCACTCCCCCAGTCCATTATACTGATACCAGGTGAATCAGTAAAGACCAACGGCAAGGAAAATTCACTTTCCCACATGTGGTCCGAGCAGGACTCTAACTCACAGCGGTGAGAGACCCTGGATTTGAAGACTGGCGTCTTATCCATTAGGCCACCGCGGCCTCTACCACGTATACCATGTATTTTAGATAGATATTCCAGTTGAATAAACAACACTTACTCAAATATGTCACATACATGTAGAAGTCTTGCTGGTTGCTAGTTCAGGACCAAGATACTGTGCCTCATCAATGAATACATATATTACATTATTTGTTGACATTCAGTTGAGTGTCATATTTGTCCAAGAAATTCATAATAAAGTATATACAAATGCAAAACTTTCAGTTTATAACCGAAATTTGTATGTTTGCCTTTTAAATTTCCCTTGTATGCATGGTATCAATAAGGGGGCTACATACATTTTGTACATGTACCATTAATTGTTCAATCATATGTCAAATGTTAAGTCAGGATTATTAAATCCAAATTATTACATATTGTAATACATGTACCTGCATTTACAAATATTGTATAATTATAGTTAAAAAAAAAGTTAATGCTGGTTTTGTTCTTGTAATTTCAGTCGACACCTAAACAGTTAGCTGAGTGTGTAGACTTGTTACTACAGCTGGAAGAACCAGCAGAAGTTTTATGTGAAGAATTTTTATCACAGTAAGTATATCTTTGAAGTTTGAACCCTAATTTTTAATATTTTTTACATACCAAACATGTTACAAGTTTCAGTTGAATTCCAACGAAGATGTATTCGTTTTATGGTTTGGCAAATGCCAGTGGGCGGATGGATGTACAGACATCAACAATTTTTCACAACCGCTCCGCATCCCACAATGATCGACAGATTTGAACCAAAGTTACTCTGTAGATATACATGTATATTGAAATTATCTTGAATGATTTTGATTTAATCATGTTAATTTGGCCATTTTCTGAAAATTTAAATACTACCTTGTTGCTCGCAAATTGAGGTCATTTGGGTGCACTTGCAGGGCTGTTTCCTCTGTTTTAATGCAGATTAATTAAAGTTTACTGTAAGTTAGTTTAATTGCCCGAGATTTCCACTGATCCTGTTAGTTTATTTTTCGTTTATGACACAAATTTTTGGAATGTTGAATAATATACTGGGTAGTTAAAGTTTAAAGTCTGTCCCGAGCCATTAGGCCCATCAGGCCGGAGCTTATCCCGGTTTCTGTGGCATTAAGCGACTGAGAGTACAAGACTCTCCCCTGAATGGGACGCCGGTCCATTGCAGGGTTAACCCCCAGCATTTTGCTGGTACTCATTTATTTTTCAGCTGAGTGAACTGGAACAACGTGAAATTAAGTGTCTTGCTCAAGGACACAACACATCGCCCGGTCCAGGGATCGAACCCACGACCTTGGAATCATGAGTCCAACGCCTTAACCACTAGGCAACGCGCTTCCACATACTGGGTAGTTCTATCATTTAAATACTAAAATCCATTGTAATTAAAATTTTATTGTTTGAAATACATAGCAGATGCAAAAATGAGTTTCCATAAACGGTATTGATTATAATAATGAATTATCTTAGTTTGTTTGTAAATAAAATCAGGCAGTGCCTGATAGCATTATCGTAACCTAGAACTATACGAGGTCTTAACTTCAACCTTAAAACGAAGATTTGACTAAGGTTTGGGTACTGTCAAAATTCTGTTTACATAATGCTTGCATTAGATTTACATGTAATTAATTATTTCAGTGCAAGACATAAGATAGATGAAGATTTACAATTATTAGACAGACAGATTAAACTACAGATGGGAGAAGAAATAGAGCAAGAATCTGCTGCCCAAGCCTACCTTACAACACCTATGGTAAATTAAATTAGTCTGAGGCTATTAAATTTTGATTTTGGCCAGCAGTGAAATTTGAATGTTAGCAGGCCTGACTAGATTATACTGTAAACAAATTAATTTCCCTGATGCACTATTTTCGCTTATTTTGCAGTCGTTTGTTTTGCTTGAAAATTTATACAGAGCGAAAATTATATCATGCTTATTGTGTTATAGGGCATATTAAAAATGCACGAAAATTAACTATGCTGATATGTCTAAATTTCATATACATGTACCTCAAAAATAAAGACACACGAAATTAAATACGTTTACAGTAAAAGAATTCCAACAAAGACTCATTTGTTTAGAAATTGTTTGTTTGTCCACGGAATCTGATCCGGGGCTGTAAAATTCACTTAAATTCTTTGATTGGGTAAATGTTCATAATAAATTTTATTCACATATCACATGATACACAATACCATTTGTGCAGATCTATTGGATACCAAAGAGTCATGGTGGCACAGTTGTTAAGACATTAGCCATCAAAACTAAGGAGTCTCTACCATAGGGAAAACCTCAGTTGTCTGAAAGGTTTAGCTCAGTACCAGTATAATGGACTGAATGGTGACTGATGTTTAACTGGGAAATTGGGGGTGAGTGTATTAGCACTTTAAAGGTAATTGAAATTTATATAAACCAAGGATTATTTCTATGTACACAGTAGTAGGTAAATTGTTCTATTTGTTTATTTTATTACAGGATATATTGGAGTTTGTAGACAATGGTTGTAATGGATTCCTTAGCAATATATGTCTAGTTATAGCTTCATATAATGACATGTTCCTTAACAGACCACAGGAAGAGTAAGTTTATATGTTACCATGGCAATATCAATATACCCTAGTAGTTGTAGCATCACTTATCCTATATTTCTTAACAGATCACAAGTGAAGTTAGTATCAAAATCAAAAACAAACATACTAATCCATGTCTGAATCACAATCCAACTGACAAGTTAGGTTACACACATGAACTTCCACCAGGTAAATGAGGCTGGGTGCTCCAGAAGGGTAAGCACCTCCTGTCTAGCTAGCTACAACCACCAATTGAATGAAAGAAACATTGAACTATGGGATGTCTAATGTATCCAGGGCAATCCTGACACAGAGACATCAAACTTATCAACAATACTGTGTTGAGGGCCATAAAACTTTTGGGGGCCTGATCAGGCCTAGTTTGCAATGTCACTGGGTCAACATTTATTTGTATTGGCTGGCATCATTGTATACAGTTCCTGTAGTAAGAACAACTGTACCATAGCGTAATAATGGGGAAACAAATACACCATAAGCAGCAGAAGCAGGTATTTTGCTGCATATAAAAAGAAGTTGACAATATAAAAATTGAAGTCATCACGTTTGTCATACAGTTTTCAAATGTAGCCTTTGGTGAGTGTCATAATTTCAGGTATAAGTCCTAAATATGAAGCAGAACTTGAGGAATCAGTCATATCTTTTATTTCAAGCCTGCTAGAATAGATGGAATTCACATAGTCTCCAATTTTAGGATTGTTAAGAGACAAACATCATCTATATATTATATTTTTATGTGTTACCATAGCAATAGCATAGCATGTAACAATATACCGGTACTTTAGCATTTCTTAATACAGCAAATATGTGGAACACAAACTATATGTACAATATTTTTAATTAACATGGTCTTTTGTTAATACAAATATTTTTATTCTTTTAGTGAAAATTTAGATGCCATAGCATAAAAAAGTTGGTGAATTTTGTGAATGATCTAATGGTGCAATATTTTAACTTTGGTACAGAGGAGAGTTCAGTTAGAGGTAAGTGGTATCTGTAAATATGTGTTACAGTTTGTCTAGAATCTGTAAATCTTTGTTACAGATTGTCCAACATGTTTATCAGAGGCGCGTTCAAATAGTGTTTGCTCTCCTTTATACTAGCACCAATTCCTATAAATATCGGATCAGACCAGATTGCAATAACGAATCCACTTTAAAATCTAGAAAAAAGAAATACCGGTATCTAATTTCACTTATCACTTTTATGAATTGTATACCTTATTTGCTTCATATAATCAATATAACATAAAACAAGGTGAATCCAGCACAGATTTGGTAATTGTGGCTCCATCCGATCCGGTAATTTTCTATGGACAGGTGCGAGTGTAGTGGTAAGCGAAGGATGTCTTTTACACACTTCAGTTTATCAGTTATTGTACGTGGACTGTTTAGCCTAAAATGGACTCATGAAAGAAGAACATTTAAATTGTAATTATAAATAGTATCAGCTTAATATAATCCTGTCGTACATAAATTTATCTTTTGATATTAAAATAAGGCGTGGTGAATTACATAATGAAGTATAATGAAAAAATCAATTTGTTTGGAATGGAAATAAAGAAATGCACTGGGCAACAGCCAACTTAATGAAGAATAAAACTTAATACAAGTTAATGATAGAGACAGCCAGCAAGAGAAAAAAGACAAATGCATAATGACACCACTAGTTTATGAAAATATTATTCAATTTAAAATTTATTATTTTTAGATTAACTTTGACACTTTATTGATCTATTTTATAAAATTTATTTTAGAAGGAAACAGGAGATAATACAATACTGGTCCGAGCTTTAGACAGATTTCATCGTAGACTACAGGCTATGAATAAATTATTCCAGATACAGACTTTTCAAGGTGAGAGGCACTGAAGAGTTATCCCCTTAGTACAGTTATATTGTTCAATTTTGGACCATAATTTATGTTTTCAAGTGAAAATGTTGGTGAATATCAATTTATAGTTTTAAAGATATGTTTTTGGCATGTGATTTTTTAATTTGTTCTAGATGTATGGAACATTTTATAGTCCTAGCTTTGTAGCACATGTTAATTTTCACATAAAATCTTTACCCAATATTGATACCAGGTAGTCTACTTCTTACTACATAAAACATAGTATCGAGACTTTTAACTTATTTTGAACAATTACCTTTGACAGTATTTAAAACTTCTGGGCAAGTTTTTTCAGTAAGTTTCCAATATACCGGTACATGTACCATAATAGTTTAATTGTGTATTTCATTGTATGTATTAATTGTTTTAGAAATTTAAAGGGTCATATTTAGAACTTTTACTCATTTTTCCCCAGGTGAAACTACCTTTATTTAGTAGTAATTTCTCACATACGTGAAATCATGTTGTGAGAAATTTTTACATATAGAATTTTAAAATGAAATGCTGCATACTGTATACATGTATTATATTTTTACTTCCTGACAGAGCTGGTACAGATATTGTTTCAAAAGCAGCTAAAGACAGAGTTGGACATTATCTACAGAGTCTAAAACAACATTTCTCAGGTACAGTATAAAGGGCGTGTGAAGTTACTGTGTATCACTTTATTTCTGGGACACCATTATTACTGTTTATTATATAATCTACTCAATAATCCATGTAATACGGTCATACAATAAAAATCGTATTGAATGAGTGTGACGTCATAAAGCATAAAAGTCATTCCAGACTGACGTCACACAATTGACCTAGTTCACAGTTGTTTGTTTCATTTGACAATGTTTGTTGATTCTAATTTAAGTTGATACTTTTGTACTTTTCTTCTAAAAAGAAGATAGGCCTACATTGTGTTTAAATTGAAAATGTTTGTTTTGTTTTTGTATCCTGCGGACTATTGTTTACTTTTAATATTTTAGCAGTATTACTTTTGTCGCTTGTACACATTTACGTGAACTTGTTGTGTTTCGGTCAATCAGCTGTTTTCTTATAATGAGAAGACACGTTTTAAATCTACGAAAACCCCGTTTTTTATGGGATTATATAATAAATAGAATCTCGCATGAGTGTTTATGCAATATTGAATTTATTAAACTCGTTGATAATGTTTTATGCAACTCGCCAAGGCTCGTTGCATAAAAAATTATTGAACTCGTTTAATAAATTCAATATTACATAAACACTCATGCAAGATCCTCTATATATTGCTTTATTTCACTGTATCAATTTTCGTGGTTTGACGATGACTAGTGTATTTGAAATGTCAAATATTCGAGGTCTTCTCAGGGAACATTACTGGATGCCTCAAAATGCAGTTTTTTGTGACAGATTTATTTTCCCGGGAATACACTTGACAGCAAATATAGCAAAAATATAACCCAGTGATATATAAGCATTATACTGTAGCAAATTTGAAACAAGGACTTTTGCAGCATGATTTTGTGTCCATTTTATGATTACTTGTTTATTAATACCAATTGAAATTCTGTTTTCATGCACTTTGTTTTTGTGATCATTAGTACAGTTTGAAAATAAGGATTATATAAAATTGACACTTGAAGTTATAATTGCAATAAAAGACAATTACCAATCATTTTCTCATTCCTGTTGGGTGACTGTCTAATAAAGCCATATTAAGTTAAAATCGTGCCTGAATTCTGTATTTCATCATTTACCAATTTTAGTAAGCACTTGTACAAAGACATTTAAAAACCTGTCATATACAAAAATTCTTATCCTTACGGCCATATAAAATTAATTCCTATATTTTCATCCTCGCTGGCCCCCCGACTTTTTAATTGTTTATCTTTGTTGTGTTCTTTAATAGAGTTTCTTTCTGGCGCTTTCTGTTGTCATTACTGTTATTTCTGTTGAATCTGAAAATAAAAAATAAAATTCGCCCACCCACCCCAAATTAATTTTCAAAAAAAAATTTGTCCCATTGTATGCGCTTGACCAAAATTTCACTTGTCTGACCCCCATACAGACTGGTACCACTGAATCAGGCAAACACCATTGTCGAGACCTATTTTTAAAGTGTGAACCATCTCAAATTTGAATTTCCATGCACTTCCAAGTCATCAAATTTCCTTTGAATGCTTTTTGTTAAATTTGTTTTCTTTTTTATAGATGTTTATAGAAGTTTTCAATTTTTTTATTTCATTGATTACAAAATCATGTTTCAGATTGTTTGACAGATATCAGACAGAATCTAGCTGCACCTAAATTAGTAGGAAAACAGGAGAATGTATCTAGTCTTATTGATTTGTTAAATAATACACAGACATCCATTATTGACCAGATCAAATCAGTTTTATCCAATCTGCAGGTACTAGTATTTCTTCATATTATTTTAAATATACAGATACAGTCAAACATGCTTTAAAGCCACCTCTATATAAAATCCATCTGCTTATAAAGGCCAGTATTATTGTATCCCAATTACTCTTTATTCATATTATTTGAACCTACACATGTATATATTAGTGCCACCTGCCCACAAAGGCCACTTTTACTGGTTCCCTTAAGTGACATTTATAGACAGGTTTGACTGTACATACATATACTTGTATAAGCAGATAACTTTAACCTGTCCGCTTGACCTTTGTTTAAAATTTATTGTGGACCCAATACATAGGAATATGCATGTTTATTTTGACTTCATCAGGAAAGCATGAATTTTTTATAAATGTGTTAACTGCCGATCCTAACACTACCAATGTATTGAGTGAACCTTCCTAAATGAATGATATTTAAGCACACATTTTAGACCACCTGATCTCTAAAGCTCTGGATTGAATAAGAGTAATAATTCTCAAACCTTTATAGTTTCATATTCATATACAGATACAACACTATTTCAAAACAACATTCGCTTGGCTTTGTGTTGAAAAACAAATATGAGTCTGTAAGGGATTTGTTTTCACTTGGCACTTTTAATATTTAAGATTCTTTGAATTTTTTTTTGTAAAGGCATTTACAGCATCAGATATCACATTTGCCATGAAGCCATACTTCAGGGGACCATTCTGTACCCAGGATGTCAGGGAGGGTTTAGTTGTAGCATTTATTCAGCATATTTATAGTACATGCGAGGTAAGTTTTGGTCAAACACATACTATGGGAAATGAATGACAGAACAGGTGTTAGTGTCCAGTTTCTTTGGTAAAAAATGCATAGAAAACTTAGATTTAACTTTATCAAATAACACTTTAATTTAACAACACTTTATTTTCGCGATTCGTTACCGTGTTGCAAATATCGTGAAAATATAGTTTTCGCGAAAATTAAATGATTTGCAATAAGTCATAAAAACGCTTACTTGTAGTTCTGAATTATGTCGTATTTCCAGTAAAATGTTAGCAAAGATGTTTGATCACATGTTGATTCCAAGTATATTGGAAAATGATTTGATGAACTATATAACCAGTTGATTTAGGTGTGGTGTTCGTTTGACAGCTCTTATTTTTCATATATTCAAATCTGTTTGTACAAGGTTTATGTAACTTGTCTGTGTACTGGGAATATGGTCATGATATTATATGAGTTCATTTAACAACTTAGTTTATTTTCATTTGGTTCATCGTGAAATAGCCTGAATGGAAGCTTTGCACACTCTGTAACTCGCAAAACATTTACATTGTATTCCAATTGTATTCTATTTTAGGTTAATTTTTGATGACCCAAATGAAAATCAGATTTAACTTTCTGATAAAAAAAGAACATTATATATCATTTTGACAGCTTTTAAAAATTTAAATAAAAAATTGCATCGATACTTTTATGGAAACGCCTACCATAGCAAATGACCACACAACTGTATAATCACAAACAATTTCTCACAATGAGGGATGTGTCTATTTGGCAAACATGTAAATTGTAAAATCGAGAAATAACTGGTAAATTATTCATCTCCTAACCAATGAAATTGCTAGAAATTCATCAAATTTCATTATTTTGTTTGTCAAATTTCATTGTTTATGTTTGCCGTGGAACCAAGATTTGCATTATTTATTGTAGTATGGAGTGGTGTTGTTTCAATCCTGCATAGATATATACATATAAATAGTCAAATTTTACTCACGCAAATTTCATGTATAAGCTCCATTCATATGAAAATTGTGTTAATTTCACATGAAATACACATGAGCAAACTTTACCTGTATATATGTAATATATATGTTATGGTAAAAAATTACATGTATGGACTGTATAAGAAGAAACATTCGCGAGGAAGATATATTCATGAATTTCACAGTGACACTTGTACCATGAATATATCTTTTCAGTGAAAATTACGGTATTTATTTCCCTTGGTTTACTTACCTACAGTTGGAACCATGAAAATTTCTTACCATGAAAGGGTTTAGAAGATCATAACCATGAAAGTTTCCTACCGCTAATATTTCTTATACAGTATAATTATAAGTATTAATTGTGATTACAGTATATTTTATTTTGTACTTATAGGAATTTTGTGAGGGTACAGGAGAAAAAGGATCCGCCCCTCCAGCATTACTTCTTATTTTATCAAGACTTTGTTTAGATTTTGAAGGTTCAACTATTTCTTATCTGGTAAGTACAGTTGTACAGTTATTGAAATACAGCATATTTTCTATAAATATTGCACTTTCTCCTAAACTGTCAGTAAGAACTTTATCAAAATGGTATGATATACAGTCAAACTTGTCTTAAAGGACAGTTTTATTTCATCCTTTTTGCTCTTTTTATGTTATTTAAACCTGTATATAAGGACCACCTGCCCAAAAAGGTTACATTTACTGGCTCTCCTGGATGGCCTTTATAGACAGGGTTTACTGTAATTATAGTATGAACTTTAGTTTTGCAATTATATAGTTATTTTTTCCACTCTGTGACAAATGTAACTTTTGACATTGCACATGTGAGGATGGGTTATACACTTGCTGTCTACCACTCAACCTAAATCATTCATAGGAATTTTATCAAACTTTCAGGTTATCTTTGTTCTAAAGTGAAGCTATACAGTTTGTTTTTCTTCAAATCATTTCTTTGTTATGGAGTATTATGTAATGCAAAACACATTCATAAACTGTAAACTTAGTAGAAGTATGCTACAAACTTAATCTGAATTTAAACAAGAAGCAGATAATTTTTGTCGCCTCGATGGCTATATTCAAACCACTCGGTTAGTGTGTACATGTGATACAGAACTTTTTTCTATTTGTATATCCGTGTGATGAACATAAAATACCAACAAATAGACAACATGACAACAAAATACAGACATGTTCTTTTCTGTAAGACTTGCATTTAACTGATTGTAAAGTTTTATTCTTGCCAATATAAACATGATGACCATCCTGTCCTATTCAACTTTAAAGTTACTATTTTATAATTGAATGAAACTGTTAAACTTATACTCCTGTAGGTGATCATGTATTCACCATGTTGTTCAACTACTGAAAAAGTGTGTAAATGATTGTACTGTTTGTGACAGTGAAATACCCTTTATATCTATAGAAAATCAAATAAAATTTAATAAAGATTGATATTTTTCACTTACATACGCATACAGATTACCTGTAAAGACTAGGTACAAGTAAGTGAAAAATATCAATCTTTATAAAAATTTATTTGATTTTCTATGGCTATGAAGAGTATTTCACTGTCACAAACAGAGTGGCTCATACAGTAGATTCTCTGTAAATGTTTGTATGTTCTGTAATTTAGCTAAGCCTGACAGAAGATCAGTTTATGTTAGAAGAAAGGACCTCAGTAACTTCTCAGACAGACTTATGTAATCATTCCAAAGAAACAGCACAGAAACTTCTAAATCATTATGTAAAAGTACAAGGACTGTCAATATCACAGGTGAGTAGTCATGAGTTTTAGCTCACCTGGGACAAAAGCTCAGATTGGCTGTTGTGGTGGTTCATCATGATTCGATCATCGTATTTAATTTTTTTACTGTCAATCTGCTAAGCTACTGAGGCAAATTTGAAGAAATTTAGCAATAATTAAATCTACATGTAGGTAAAAGGCTTTACACATTTGTCTTTTATAGCAAATTTTAAGGTATAATTTTCGTGTTGTGTGCTTTTCTTCATAAATGTTTTCTTAGACCACAGCTTGATTTTAAAGGCCACCAATCAATGTTAAGCAGCTGCTTTTGTTTTGTCTAAATGGTAGCCCCTTAAAGGTTTTAATGTATTTAATCCATACAAATTCAGGCTGTGGGGCCACATAAGGGAAAATTTAGAATGGGATAGTTATTATTAAAAAACAATTAAACACTAAATGTGATATTGAAATACATGAATTAACATGTCCTTTAGATGAATATAAGTCCCATTGAACCTTATTTGTGTAACAGCTGTATCTTGTGTATGAGAACTGTAACATTTTCTTGTAGTGTCCATGGATAAGGAAAATGAAAAATTTCAAAGTCTGGTATTCTGTTACCTGTAATTATATTTTTCAAGGAAATAAAAGAACCTTGCACAACAGCATGTGTATTGTAAATGCGATGTGAATTTTTCTGAATAACTGCTCAGACGAAAGGCATGCTTGTTGGCATCAAAGGTGTTTAAAAAGATCTGCACTTTAGACATTTAGCAATTTAGACATACATGTTTTGCTATATGAGACAAAATTCTAATATCAATTATCATATTGCGAGAAATGTATGGGACTGGACTAAGTTTTTCCTTAATTAAGACTTGCCTTTTTTTGTTTTAAAGATGTTAAGGAAAAGTGTTGAAACTCGAGATTGGTTAAATACCATTGAACCCCGCAATGTTAGAGCTGTGATGAAGAGGGTGATAGAAGATACTACAGCTATTGATGCTCAGGTGGGCCAGTTATATGAAGAAGGTGCCAGAAAAGAAAGAAGCAGTGATTCAAGTCGTAGAACTCACAGTTACAGCTATAGTTTATCACAGCAGCAAAGAAAAGGTGGAAACTGGAACTTTTCACCAAGGTAATTTTGATTTCACAATGTCCAAAGATTGTTGGAATAACTGAGAATGAGAGAGTGAGAAACAATATTTCTTTGAAGGAAAAAGGTGATTAATAATTACAAATAATTTAAAAAAAAAATAAAAATTTAATTGAACTTATAAGGTTAACTAATCAATTCAAAGTGGTAAATGGTTTGGGGAAAAACAAGAAAAGTTGTTAAAAAGGCTTGTAAAAAAATTGCGTATTTATCAATAGATTAACATTAATCTTTTAAAATTAATGAATTTAGTATCTTAAACTAAATTGTAATTAATAGTGAAATATCTTACATTTGGTTTTTGTTGACAGCATAGACAACAGTTTGATGAGTAATATACAGAAGTTATTCTCAGAGAGAATTGAGATATTTAGTGCTGTAGAATTTTCCAAGGTCTCCGTTTTGACTGGAATAATAAAAATTAGTTTAAAGGTAAATTAAAATTAATTACATTGAATTTTCTTAGATGAGGTCATTACATGAAAACAAGTACGCTATAATCTGACTCCAGATGTAATCTCAACAACCCACTACCACTACAGTAATTCAGATGGCTGAGTGCTCACTCATGTGAGGGGTTGTAGGTTTGAATCCCAGCTGAGGCTGACCAACATTTGAAAATAGGTAGTGACTGTTCTTTCGCCATGCACTCAGCATTTAGAAATTCAGAAACAACCTTTTAAACTTATGTCCGATGTCACGGCAGGTATCACACGTTAAAGAACCCTCCCTGCATGTTGTCTTCAGCAGACTGCAAAGGTTGAAAAATTCTGCAACTTAACCTATAGCTGGTAATGTCTCAATATAGATAAAAATATTGTTGACTGGGATGTAAAACCCCATTCAATCAATCAATCAATTAACTGACCACCCTTGGACATTATTTTCGAATCATCAATCTTGGTGTGATGAGCAGATGTAAACATGTAATCGCTCAACCAAGGCTGAAATATGTACAATAATACTGACATTAATGAGCTTATTACATGTAAACTCAAAATTAAGTTAAAATTGCAACCTCAATAATTTGTTTTATGAAAACATTATATTTATTTTTTTCAGACATTTTTGGAATGTGTGAGGTTACGTACATTTGGGAAGTATGGTTTACAGCAGATTCAAGTAGATACACATTATCTACAGTTGTATCTATGGAGATTTGTATCTGATGAAAAGTAGGATATGTTATTTAATATATCACCAATGTTGACAAACTATTTATACACTTGATAAATGTAGCTAGTAATATATTTCTGATAAAAAGTAGGTTTACTGTAAAAGATCAATTTATTTTTTCAATTTTTAAATCACCTTTACAAATCACAATGTCATACCCCTTCCCCTGGCTCTAACATGAGTGGCTTATTGTGACTGCATTCAATGTCAGATTTTGATTGACTATAAAAACAGGTGAGATACACTGTTCTTCTGACAGTTCTTCTTGTAAACAGTGTTTTAGTCAATTTTAGGATTTTCAGATTAATAGTACAAGAAATTTTAAAACCACAATCCTGTGAATTGTCTTCATTATCGTCATGATTGATATGAGTGCAGATATTCATAATAATGCACTTGTCTTTAATACAGTAGACATCCTTCTGTTGTTAAACTGCCACTGTAGGTCAGTTTATAGAGTGCTTACTCCATATTTGTGTGTTAAACAACTTATCTGCAGGTTGGCTTGAGTGCACTGACACAGCAATACAGGCCCTATCTGGCCTCTTGTTTACAGTTCGTTATGGTTTCCTCAATTTTCCCCACAATGGGGTTTGCCGGTGTACCAGGCGATTCGTTTGTGCAGAACATTATTTCCTATGGATATGGAATATCGCCATTTCTTGTTTTCCCTGAGAAACATTCTCAGAATTTGCAATGTAAACCTTTTACAAAATATCTCAAATAATTGTTAAGAGGTATTGCTCACATGGTACAGCAGTGAATCCCATGTAATTGAAAGAACCTTGGCCTTAAACATCATTACTCCACTTCTCTCTCAGATTTCAATTGATACTTGCAACATTGTATACATGTACCTGTATTAATATTTTTAAAACTTGATTTATTTTCAGTTTAGTTCAGGTATTATTAGATGAGATAGTCTGTAGTACAGTACATAGATGTCTGGACCCTGTCATGATGGAACCTAGTGTAAGTTACCCAACATTGGTCAAATCGTCTTGTTTAATTGTTTTGTTAATCTCAAGGAAAGAATGTATTCCATAATTGATACAATTTATGGTTTAGTAAGCAAATTCAGTCAATTAGGACCCCCCATCAGTAGTTACTTTTTGTGATTTGCACTTTTGTTCAGAAAGCTATAGCTCCCAGCTATATGTATAACATCATAAACATCATTAATATGTTGACTACATGTATTTGTCATATCCCTAAGAATCAAGAACTCCTATAAGAAACCCAGTAAGGATAAACAGTATTATTATACCTTATTCATAAATACTGGTGATTGATTGGATGAGCGCAGTCACGTGGCAGGGAAAGAAATATCATATTTCCCTCACGCGATCAAGTTTCCCTGTAATATTTCCCTTATTCGGAATACACCATAAAGTCACAATGATATGACGTCATTGATACAGAATTGGTTTTGACTTTCTAGCGTAAGCTTATGACGAATTCAGATAGGAGAAAAAACAATGAATTGGAGAAGAACTGAGGTTTTCAGGCTGTCTTTTTAAAAATATTTTTCTTTCTTTCTGTATTTCTTAGTACCATGATTATCTTTTGGCATAATAAACCATTTATTACCTTTGTTTGAGGGAGATATGAACATTTGTTCACCCTTAACAAGTCACATTTCCCCTGGGCGAAACTTGTTTCGGGTGAACAAATGTTCATATCTCCCTCACCGAAAGGCAATAAATGTATAGATATATCAACAAATGTTTTCATTTCATAATGGATTTAATTGCAAAAAATTGAAGAAGAAAATATCTCTGAAATGTTGCTTCTTGGATTTAAATAAAAAACCACATTTTTGTCATTAGAATGGAATAATATTTCATATGTATTGAAATTATTGCGTTTGAAACTTTATGATACAAAATATACTGGTTTTAAGCTGAAATTTCCAAAATTGTGAAAACTGTCGAATTGTGAATGGGGCAGAATATCTGCTCCCAAAACGGCCAAGCCAGAGCCTTGGGTTCTGTTACAGTAGTCCAGTATGTTAATAGCATTTTCATATTTAATTTTAGGTTATCGATCTGATATGTGAAAGAGGTTAAATGTGATGACAAAGTGGACAACATAGTGAATAATACTGTTAAAATTTAGTGGCGAGGTGGATAAAGAAAATCAATTCAGCATGTGTATTTTAAACTAGTGCTATTTATTTTTTTATTATGGATTTAGAGGGGATACAAGTTTTTCCCTTTGGAATTCTTAAGTATTTAGTCACTTTGGAGGTTAGTTCTTCAGTTCAGGAAGTGTTATTTACTATTAAAATAATCACTGGAAAAATATATTATTTTGAAATTCACCATCGAACAATTACCACATGGGCCAATATGTTTTTGTTATATTTATGGTTTAAGGATCAACTTGTCATAGAAAATAGTTATATTAGAATATTAATTTTATTGAACATATGGAAAAATATTTTAAAAATGAACAAAGTAATATTAAAGAAACCTAAATATGTATGTATATCTTTTTGTTTTTTTTATGCCTGAATAAAATTTCAGGGATATTTACGGTATATTTTTTAATCACAACATCACAAGTGTCCAATCTTAGAAATTTAGTAATTTTTTGTGCCCACTCTTTCTTCAGTGGATTTTAAAGAAATTTGGTACAAGTAAGCTGATGTGTGATGCATCACATGTGAGGTCAGGAAGTCGAATCTAAGCAGGGTCCTTGTCAATCCATAAAAATATTTTGTGCTTTCTTGAGTTATCTCCCTTTGACCACAAGTTCCAAAACACCAAATTTTGAACAAGTATCTGTACATACAGTAGGATAGCCAAGTCCAAATTGTGCGTTGGTTTTAAAATTTGAGACCTTCCGCGGTAAATAAAAAGGGATTACTTTTTGGCAAGTGTCTGAACCCGAAAAAAATTCGCCATTTTCAGAATCGTTTTTATACCATTAAATTAACATTTCTAGCTACGAATATGATGCAAGCGTGTGAGGAATTAACTAAACTTTCTACATGTATCAAAAAGTCCGAGATAAAACCCCATATTTACTTAAAATTACTGATATCCCGACGATAACCGATTTCTCTTGAAAATCAACAGAAATTTCTTCTCCATTTTTGAAACTGGTACGTTTTTTGTGTAAAGAATACTTTTCCTAGAAAGTTTAATACAATGTCAGAAAATTATTATAGTATACGCCAGTAAATTATCGTACCTGGTGCATGAGGGTTAAATATGCAAAATCGCAAAAATCCAACAGCATGCTTTCAGTACGTCTTGTTGTCAATGAAAACAAATATGGCTGCGACCTTGATAACCATTGTTCTAAGTAATGACGTAAACAACGTTCCCCGTGTCAAATATATAGGTCAACTGTCTACTGTATACACAGTACACGCAATGTACAGTACAGACCTGTCAAAAGTTTAACACTAAGCTAACCAAAAGAAGTCAAAGCTCGACTGCCGAGTGCCTAAGGTATGGAAAGGTAGCGGTCGAAAAGAGATAGATGGCAACTGCTGTCGATATAAACACCAAACGAGGAACCAATATAGGCTGTTGGCACTAATTCGTTAGCTGGATGCTAAACTTTGTACAGGTCTGTACTGTATTATCGATTCATCTGGCACACATTATATGAAATTATTTGTTGATGGAGATGCTTTAGGACCCCAACAGGAATAAATAAATAGGGCCTACATTTAAAAAAAAATAAATAAATGATAAATAAATAAATAAAAATTCTACAGAGAAATAAGTTAGAGCTGGGACACAGTATGTTGAGCAGGTTACAAAATGTCTAGCAGGTTAGAGATGATAATAAATAAATAAATAAATAAATCAGAAATTGTTCAGAGAAATAAGTTAGAACTGGGACACAATATGTCAGCAGTTAATAAATAAATAAATAAATAAATAAATAAATAAATTCTAGAGAAATAAGTTAGAGCTGGGACACAATATGTCAGCAGTTAATAAATAAATAAATAAATAAATCAGAAATTCTACAGAGAAATAAGTTAGAGCTGGGACACAGTATGTTGAGCAGGTTACAAAATTTCTAGCAGGTTAGAGATGATAATAAATAAATAAAAATAATAAATAAATAAATAAATAAATCAGACATTCTACAGAGAAATAAGTTAGAGCTGGGACACAGTATGTTGAGCAGGTTAGTGATGACAAATAGGGTAAATAAATAAAAAGAGATCCAAATAAGTTGCATTTTGTCTTTCCTCAAGGTACTAACATGAAATGTGGCATGGGTACAATGGAAAGTAACCTCAGATATTTTTTGGAAAAATAAAACAAATATTTTTATATGAACAAATTAACATTTAAAAAATAAAAGATATTGAATTACTAAAAAGTTAAAAAAAATTATGAACAGGCAGATAGTTAGAAATTTTGTCATATTGTTGTTTGTTAAATGAATGACAAGTGGGCCATAATAGCATTTAAAAGGACCAAAATTGTCTAAATTATCAAATTTAATTTAGAAACTACACAAACAGGTGATTTTATGGGGACAGGTACTTTCTAGTTGTTCTGGCTGTGATAAATAGATAAATCATTTACAAATAAATCAAAAACTATGGGATCATATGGCAGTGTTCATTCTAGAAAAGGGCTGTTGATCCTTTATTTTGCCAAATGGCACCATTGTAAAGGCCATAGTGGGCCACATTTGAAATTAGATTTCAATTGCAACGGTTCAAAATATTTGATAGCATTGTCATATATAAAAGCTACATTATATGAACTTTTAAATACTTCATTACAAAAGCTTTTACATCAGCCTAAAAGACTACAAGTCACATCAAACATGTATGCAAAATTATTGATGTTAATCAACTTGTTATTAGAGGAATTTTATTAGAAATGAACCCATCTGAAAAAATCCTAGAATTAACACTCATGGTTATTACTGTTTACACATAATGGAACATTTTACAAAGAAAAATGCATTATGTGTGACTAAACCAACTTTGTAAATTGTAATAATGTTGAATGTCTCATTTCATGTAAAATTAAAACATAACAATATCTTTAATACACTAGGAATTAGATATCATCAGACATTTATGAATGTTTCATTTTATATAGAATTAAAAAATCAACACATATCAATATCCTTAACATACTGGGAATTATGTACCATTACACATTTATGAATTGAATGCTTCTCTTGATACTGAATACCCCTTTTTCCACCACACGAAATGCTTTTCATGCACCCTTGTCTAAAGTGTAGCATAGAGGTAACAGCATAGGTTAAAATCTTACTATGGCAGAAAGTTTGTCAGTTCTCTTGTTGAGGGGTGTGTTTTACTTCAGGGATGAAGCCTAACTATTTTGAGTTTGGGGCCAGCTGACTTCATAAAAGAATTTGTAACAGTAATAAATGGCTTAAATGTGTAAACATTAAGTGACCCACACTCGATTTTAGAAGCCATTGGCTACTGGGCCCCTGCAAATCTTCATCCCTGTACCTAGTTTCCCCCTTAATCTCATTTAAATACTTGATTATAATTGAAATAATCTTGAATGGAGTGTGTATACCAACCAATCAATTCTAAATTTAAAGGATAAATCAATAAATCTGGAATAGGCCTGTGTGTTACAATTATTTTGAACTAATAATGCCCATTTGGATACACTGTGTCATGAATTTCACTGCATTTGCATCAGCTTATTTCTTAATGCTATTATCAAACCAGTTCCCATGAATTTTCCTGAAAAAGGTGATATTTATTTATCAGACTTTTACAATTTTACAGAAATTACTGAAATTCCTAAATATTTTACAGATCTGTATTTAACCATTATAATATGGAGTTAAATTTTTAACCAAGTCAAATGAAATCCACATGATTGGTATTCACTTTTCCTATTTTCTACTTCCACATAATCTATTTTAAATGTTATTTGTGCTATGTCAAGTTGACTTAAAACTTTTAATGAAGCAAAATAATCAACTTTTCATGTCTAAATTGTACTAAAATAATAATGCCGGGTTATTGGCATCAGAACAGAAACAAAAATTTAAATAATAAAGACCAATGTTGTGTTGACTGTGACTAAACTAACATGGGAGATGTTTCCTCATTTTGGGAAATATTTTATAAAGAAAAGTCCAGTCTAACCCTCTTTAATGATGTTAGCTTATTTATCCAATGATATGTACTGATATGACAGACAGGTCCTGTTTATATTTTGCCAGCAAAGCAAAATCAGTTGGTAATTTTCAGTAATTCTGAGTCCCTAACTAGCCCTACATGAGCAGGTTGCACTGTACACTGTATTGGTACAGATCCCGAGTCCATATGGGTAAACTTAGAACACATGCGTATCTAATGTGTTCGGCAGCCATGTAGATCGATCATACATGACAAATAAGGCAAAAAAGCTTGACTATTTTGTCCAAAATACACGATGACATTTTCTGCATGCTAAAATTGTGATCGAAGCGGGACGAATGCTAATCAAATATGTCCGACTGGAAGTAGTTCCAAAAACTCGGCAGATTAGACGAGAAATGGAGTGAAAATACAATATTTTTAAGGAAAAACTTACTTTATTTCAACAAAAATATCTCCACAGCTTCTCTCGATTATCAAATTTATACATTACATACAATAAGGAAGCTGTCTTAGCATTTTTTCTGTGTCAAATTAGCCGGAAAGGGCCGGGCGGCCCATGATCGAGAATCCGGCAATGTCATCGATTTTTTCGACATTTGAAACTGGTACGTTTTTTGTGTAAAGAAAATTATTTGACAAATTATGCATCAAAATAACCGTGAGAAAAAGTTCTTTCCGTTCATGTAAACACATCTTTGGTGCATGAGGAACTGCGTACACTGAATGATATTTTTTAAAGTTTCAATTTTTCGCCGGTGCCTAACATTCAATCACGATTTAAATTGTTAAATTGTTAAAAAATCGTCTTTAATGACTTACTTTTGTCATCAAAAGACGATAAAATGCTACAAATAGTATTAAAAACTCGCAGTGAAATAAATATTATGTAATTTTACCGCCTCGAGTGAATTCAAATTTTTGACAATTTTTTCACTTTGTCTGCGCGTGAAATTTTGTTTGATGAATCAATGCGCTGGCCGGGTTGGCTATCCTACTGCATAAGTAAATAATAACTGGTGAGCCCTATACATTCAACCCTTCCGATAAATCGCGACACCTGGCGGGAGTGCCATGATTGAATGATACAGGGAGTTATGAAAAGGAAATACTTCCCTCAATATAATATTGTTTTAAAATTAAATATTAAATTTCAATTTTAATAACATATCGCTGGTATTTTATTCCATGACTTTAAAAAATAATTTGAAATTAATATTTTTTCATTAAAAATTTTAAAAATTCATTTTAATTGTTACATAATAATAACTGTTCCATGACATATTTGTTATTGTAATATCAAGTCATGGGCAGTCATTCGGAACTAATTAGGGCACTGATTTTGATTACCTGATTTACAGGAGAGAAAATGCTTCGGTCCAACCTAAGGACAATTTGCTTATGCATGAATGAATCTAGGTGTGTCAGAAGTAGTCTAAGCTTTTCGTTAATCTCAGAAGATTCTCAGTCGGTAGAATTATTTAAACGAGAGAGAGAGAGAGAGAGAGAGAGAGAGAGAGAGAGAGAGAGAGCTACAAACATTGCATTTTAAGTATTCTGTAACTCAGTGAATAATTATATAAACGAACAAATCATCTATCCGAAAAAATTATAACGAGTCATGGGATAATTATTTATCCGACATTTTGAAACTTAACATATTTGTGTTACAGTTTAAAGATGATAAATAATAATAAACACCGCGTAATTAGTATTAAAAGTTATTTATTTATTTATTTATTTTCATTTTTATACTTTTTGATTTTTTGACAAATAAGTATAATATAGCCAAAGCAGTGATACGACACTACATGAGAATAAATCGGATATTTATCACTGCGTATTATAATCAGGTGTTGACTTGTTCATCTCGTAATCAGATAATCTAGAGACTTGGATTAATGAAACCAATTAAAAGTCCTATTTTTTAAGTTAACTTAGGTAAGGATGCCATCATTTCTACTTAAAATCAGTTGTAATTTATATAAATTTGACCGAAATTTTAACCATACAACCGAAATTTCAATGTTGTTGTTGTTGTTTTTTTTTTATTTTTTTATTTTTTTCAAAAATATTTTTATTAATAATTTTGAAAATAAATTTTCAGAACCTTTAACATTTTTAGCAATAACGGATGTTTCTTTAATGAAAGTTTAATCCGTTGAACAATGATTTTTAAATACAACTTTAAGATGTCGCTAATTTGTAATCACAGGAAAATTTAAGTTTTCAAATTATTTTGACTTTCAATTATGTATCTGAATTGTTTAATTTATATTAATATTTTGTAAATAAGTTTTTGAAAAATCCGATTTTATAAAATAAATAAAGATAAATAAGTAAAAAGTGGAAGGTGAACGTTTGTAGTAATTTGATTAAAAAATTAAAATATTTCCAGTCGGATAAAAATATGAATTTCAAATGCCCTTGAGGGTAATTAAATGGTCCAAGATATTAATAAATATACGTATTTTATATTTTTCAAATTTGAACATTTACAAATTGCAATTTTCTAGTAAAAATAAAACTTATTATTTTGTTGAAGAAATTACAACAGATTCTACACAATCCTTTACAATGTTAAGTGTCTTTTCGGATGATCATCTATGTGTCTAAAATTTGTTTAATTAGCCCATTCATAATTTGTAATTTGTAATTTATTTAAAGTAATATTCGCTTTGTCGGTTTATCATCTCACCTGTAGCTTACATATGACACCTAACATATACTCGAACTGAGTGAATATACACCCTTTAAAGTAATATTCGCTTTGTCGGTTCATCATCTCACCTGTAGCTTACCTATGACACCTAACATATACTCGAACTGAGTGAATATACTGTACATGATGATGGGATCGATAGATAGCCTTCCCAGTGTGACGTCATATCAAGAGCGATAACCAGTTTCCGGCTATTTCTGGAAGGGTGTATACTTATGCCAAAGTGCACTTGAAAAGAAAAAACAAACATACCAGTCCATTAGTCCGACTAATCAGCCCACTAAACCCCCATTTTAATTTTTTGACTTTTTGGAGGTTTGTGGTCTGACAGCTTCCATTATTGAATTCTTGAAATTTCTGGCGAAAACGGCAGAAACGAAAACACGCGTCGATAATTTCCATTATTTCCTTACCTCGCTCTTGTTGACAACATGGAACACTTCCTAAAACATTATTCTACCGATCCATGCTTAATTTTTAATTAAAATCCATCGATATCGGTAGAAATACAAGGTTTTCTGATGTCTCTTCAGCTCTCTGTCACTTTCACATCGTGAAGACATTACTAATTTGCATTGACCAATCAGATCGCGCGTTGCATTTGGGTGGTGAAACTCGCAGTTCTATCTTTAGCACATGGCGATGTTTATTTACATTAACGATTCGCATTATTAATGATGTTTTCATGCGTATAACATATTATTTTAGTTATTTTATTTTTATCAATACCATGTGAAGACATGTGTACTAATTGCAGTTAAGATTTCTCATGTTTTTTTCTCGTTTATACTCTACATAGGCGTAGGAGCAGGGGGGGGGGGGGGGGTCAGGCCCCCGCATATATTGTGTGAAATTTTGTATCATAGTTTATGTTTATAGTGTAAGTGCTAAAAAAACCAAGAGCTTTAACAGGAAATGTCCATCTGATAACCAATTTATTATCAATTTCATCATTATACTTGTAAAAGGGCGTCTTGATTTTCACCCTTAGAAACGACTCACAGCACCTCCAATGGCAGGGGCAGATCCAGGAAAGGGGGGGGGGGGTTTGAGAATTATATCAATGCTAGGCCCATGGCCAACTTAATGATGTACATCAAAGGTAAATGTAGATTGGTGTGGTTAATTAGTTTATTTATATGGCACCAAACCTTCTTAATCTCCATGTAGCCAGAAGTCGTGAGTTGAGTACCGTGCGTTTGAAAATTAATCATTGGACTTAATTATGTCATGCAGTTATTTGTACAATTTTGTCTTAATATTTCACTGCTTTTCAGTCTCTCACTCAGAACGCTGCAAAATTTTCTGGGGTAGCCCCATATGGAACTTGTGTCATACGGTTATTGTTTTTAATCTTGCCTTGATATCACAGTATTTTAACCTATCAAAACGCTGCAAAATACATTAAAGATGCGTCTAAACAGGGGTTAGTTTTGAAAATTTTCCGGGGAAGGCCCGCTGGACCCCCACCTATGCGAGGGATTTAGCACCCATACTCTCCCCGCCTCGTGCCATAGGCACGAGGTCGTACCTGCGGCACGACATAGACATAGCTTCGGTTTGCCCCCCCTCCCCAATATTAAAAACCCTCCTACGCCTATGATCTAAATTATTTTTTCTTTCAAATTGGGTAATATTCTATCATATCTGCGACTTGCGCGTTCTCCTGAAATGCTGTCAAGTTTTGTCCAATATATTGTAGATCGTAGAATTATAAGTTCTTAAACCAATTGTAATATATAAAGTTCTACACAAGAGTACTTGTCCGCAAGGTCATTAAAATTAATTCTCTTATATTCATCCCGACCACACTGTAAATTTTGTCATAGGGTTCAATTTTAACTGTATTTTGCGTGAACATACATATATACAGTGAGGTGCTTAATTTTTTTCTCCAAAATTACTGGAATAATATTTGTAGGATACTAGTTCAGAAAAATGAGAGGGGTCAAGAATATAAAAACATATAGAGAAGATCGCGACTACTCTGTTTGAAAGTCTACATATAAATTCTAAATATTTTGAATACATTTCAATGTTATCTTTTGTAAGTACATGTATTAAACACCATGTAAAACATCCTTAATAACGCGAATTACCAATGTAAATAAACATCACCATGTGCTTTCTAAAGATAGAGCTGCGAGTTTCACCATCCAAATGCAACGCGCGATCTGATTGGTCAATGCAAATTAGTAATGTCTTCACGATGTGAAAGTGACAGAGAGCTGAAGAGACATCAGAAAACCTTGTATTTCTACCGATATCGATGGATTTTAATTAAAAATTAAGCATGGATCGGTAGAATAATGTTTTAGGAAGTGTTCCATGTTGTCAACAAGAGCGAGGTAAGGAAATAATGGAAATTATCGACGCGTGTTTTCGTTTCTGCCGTTTTCGCCAGAAATTTCAAGAATTCAATAATGGAAGCTGTCAGACCACAAACCTCCAAAAAGTCAAAAAATTAAAATGGGGGTTTAGTGGGCTGATTAGTCGGACTAACCAGTCCATGTTCAAATCACAATCTAAGAAACGAAGTGAAGACTGAAAGATAGCAAACTTAGTTAAACATATGAACCAGAGAAGTAAAGCTGTGTGCTCTGGAAGAGTAAGCACCTCCAGTTTGTTCAGCTACCTATACTCACCATATGTGTAATCAACATGTTAGAATGAAAGAAAAAGGAACTATGGGACATTAAATATAATCCAGAATAATTTTCGATACAGAGACATCTTACTTTATCAACAAAGTTGTAATGAAGGCTATAAACTGTTTTGAGGGCCTTGATAAGTATACCGGTAGGTTTGCAATATCTCCCGAGTCAATACTTTATTTGTCAGCAGGTTGCTTTGTTGTATAAAGTTCCCATAATGGGAACAAGCTCTACCATAGTGTACTAACTGTGAAACAAATGTACCATAAGCAGGTAAATAATGGTTCACAGGAAAGAAGGTTGATAAAGAAAAATGGAAGTCATTAAGTTTGTTATATGGCTTCAAATATAGCATTTTGTGGGTGTTATTGACAAATATGAAGCAGAATAAGCCATCTTTTGTTTCAATCTCACTAGGATATATGCCATGCCCATAGCCTCTAAATTTAGAATTATTAAGAGATAGAATATGTATCTGCTTGTTCAGTTGAATGATTTGGCAACAGTCATTTCTCCAGATTTAACATGGTTTTGCATACATTATGCTTCATACGAATAAAGAAACAAATCAGTGAGCAATGGTGCACAGTTTGTGCCCATTGGAATACCAATTGTTTGTTTGAACATTATTATGACAAACAACAAATATGTTGTCTATCAAATTAAGAAAACATTTTTTTTAAGTTTTTTATTATTAGTCAGAAACTTCAATTTTCAGAAACAATGTATCGTCTTTTACATATCTTGACATTTCCAAAACTGTGTGGCTGACAAATTGTGGACAGCCTGATGCAACATTCATTTCTCTGGTAGGTCTGGTAAAACTGTTACTGGTGGTATCGGGCTCAAAACTCTCCATGATATCACGCCCACCTCTTTCTTGGTCTAACAATGCCAAAGTCACTCGTTTACGAAAAGGCCATGGTATCAAAGCGTCATATTCTCCACGCATAACGACAAAGTAGAATGATAAATGAGTGCCTTTACCAAAACCATCTCCATATAAATAAACTCGTCCACACATTTTATATCCAAACTGTTCTGTGTAAAATGGCTGGCTGTACAGAGAAAGTGTTCGTCCAGTCATGGCATCTTGTTTGCGCCGTAAGTAATCACATATCTTCCATATCATTACTCCTCCATAACTGACTGTCTCTAAAATTTGGTATCTTAGATCTAACTCTGCCAGTCTTATATCTTGGATCCCAATCTGTCTATCATGTTGTTTTAACTGATCCAAAAGGCTTTCTACAAACAAAAGCAGTGATTAAATATGACAATATAATTAAATTACTGCACTGGAAATTTATCTCCTTAGCTAAATCTGGTTAAATATATTTTGATAATTTGGTCATTTTTTCAACCTTTTGAAAAAAAAGTTTCACAATTTTGGTCCAAGTGTCATATACCATTTTTTGAATTTAATCATAAAATACATTCAAAAAATGGTATATGACAATATTGTCATATACCATTTTTTGAATGTATTTTATGATTAAATTCAAAAAATGGTATATGACACAAGCACTACTGATGAGGAATTGTATTTCAAAACGGTCGTCTAGTGCTGAAAACTTAACACTGGTATAATATGTAAATAACATATTGATTTTAAGACTTGATCTCTTGATTTTCCAAACTCCATTTTCATAATTGTTCCTTAACTAAGATTTTCCCTAAATTTATTGAGCACAATTTTAAAATCTTGTTTGAAGCAATGAATAACCATTTTTGACAATACTAACTTACAAGTGTTGTAAGCCTGAAGCGATCTTCAAAATTACACCTTAAATATTCTCAAATATCTTAAATATTAACTATTTTTAAGCTATAACAATTTCTCATTTGTCAGATTCAATTTAAGAAATAATTAGTAAAGGAATAATTGTGAAACAGATCCCAAGTAACATTAAACATTGCTTTAATCAATTAACAAACATAGTCTTCAAGTCTTGTCATGTGATCAGTTAGTCTGTCTAATCAGCACACAAAACCCCCATTTGAACTTTTGACTTGTTGGGGGATTCAGTGTGCACATTTGGATTTGCACAAATGTAATGCACCTGTTCAAAGCTTGATTAATTTAATCAGTGATTAGCACAAATTTAAAACACCAACAAAACTTAACATATCATTATTGAATCAAGTTTTAAAACATTTTGTTTCAATTTGATGAAAATCTATTCACTTTTCGTGTTTTAAACAAAAAATTCACAAAATATTTGATATAATTCAAAACACAAATTTTGACTAATCAATTGATTAAACTAATCAAACTTCGAACATCGGAGTCCAGTTGATTAGATTAATCACGCAAGTGACCACGGGACATTGTTACAATCAAAACTATTTGTGCATCTACTATTAGTTTTTGTTGTTACAACTAGACCTAAGTACATCTACATATTGACAACATTGTGTTTACTTTGTGTACGATGGAAATCTTGGACGGGATTAGAACTGCTATGTCCTATGCTTGTCTGTCCTTGTTCCAGTTCAACTATCTGTTCCATAAACCTTTCAAGCCTTTCTTTAACTTGCTGAATTTCTACTCTCTGTTCGTCAACAGTTGATTTTAAAGCACAATTCTCTGTCTTTCTCTCCAGTATTATTATTCTTTCTGCCTGTGCAACTATTTTCATCTACAAAAAGGTATAGAAAACTGATTGATATACATTAAGCATTAGCCAGGACATCTAATTAAAACAGACAGTTATATTACAGAATGCATAAGAACATATCTGCCACATTAGATTAAACATTGATTGACACCAAATTAAATATCTGACTGAACATAATAGGCAGAACTAAGTCTATTACAACGATGTACCACATTCATAACTTGCAGATATATCATTCATGTTACTAGTAATTCAATACTGTTTGTAAGACAGGGTTCGTACAGGCCTGGAAAGGTCCTTAAATTTTGGGGTTTGCCCAACTTCAGCCTTATCCACTTTGTGTCGTTACTCTGGACATGTAAGTAATTGTATTGTTGATTTAATTGTCTTTGTACCAAAATGTATTTGCTTAAATGATCTTTCTGATTAGGTCTTGAATTTGCAAATAAGACCCTAAAAAGTCCTCAAATTTAGAGTCCAAATGTCTGTACGAACCCTGTAGGAGATATGCAAAATGTTCGAAATACATGTATGTGCACAAAACAAAGTGAAAACAATATGTTTGTAATACCTTCCGCAGCACCCGGCCTCGCCTCCCTAATGGAAGTTTACATGTTTAATTTGATTTGCCTGTTTTTTCTTTGCTTTGGAATTATGATTTGGACCTTTTTTTGATTGCTACTTTGGTCAGATAACGGACACATCAGAATGATGACAGATTGATGTTTAGTACTAGTGGTGTTATTCTAGTGTGAAAAATGGACAAATCAGATTCCACAAACCAATTACATGATTAAATAAGAAGGTTCTGTATATTGTTTGATGAATTTTTACCATAATTACAATTTGAACCATATTATTAACCATCTTCAGTTTGACAGGAGAAAAATCAGTACATCTAGTGGGCCAATATGGAATCTGAGTGCATCTGAGTGCATTCTATTGCAAGTGAATAGACACTACCAGTTTTGCAACTTACTTTAGATAAAAAAAAAAAAAAAAAAAAAAAAAAAACAAACTGGGAGCTAGAAAATGTAATGTACATTCGTTCTTCTCATCGAGGTACTTCTCCACTACCGCTAACCAAGCTGACAATGCTACTACAGCCGCCGAGAAGTGTCCTTCCCCCGACATTGAGTTTTGCTGGTGTGATGCTATATCTCGCGGTTTTGCTGGTGACGGGCCATCTCTCGAGCAACAGTAAGCCATTCGGGGAGATACAGGAACAAAATCACAATTAACATTAATTTTAGTAATGGCAAATTATGAATAATCCAAATAACTGAAATACCCCCGGAAAGCTGAAATATATTGTTTTTCACATTTTGTCTTGGAACTGTTTAATCTTACTATTAAGTCTTTGAATTGTAATGTCAAATCTTCTTCATCCTTCCTTAGGCTCTCACATTGGTGTTCTAAGGTGTTTAAATCGCGGTTATCAGCTTCACGTTCAGTAATTATACCCTGAAAGAGAAAATCACAACTGTGTCTTATCACAGGAATCTGATATATAATCAATAGATTAACAAGCAAATTCAATGAATTAGGATCCCCGGCTAGCATTGCACTAATGTTCAAAGGGCAATAACTCCCAGGAAGATGAACAAACCAATTTGGGTTACCGATATGTACATCTTCTATCAATGTAAGTTAAGTGAAATAGTGGTTCATAGTTATGGAGCATTGCGCCGACGAGAATTTCGGAAGATGGAAGAAATGACAGACGGATGGAAACTTTAATTTAATATCCCTCTTTTTTGAAAGGTGGGGGGGGGGCAATAGTAGCGGACAAGAATAAATTTTAGGCTGAACCATTTTATACCATCTTGTCACTATACACATTATCTGTCCAAAGTTAGATGATATCAATATGTGTATATTTGTCTTATTTTGTTCGTTTGTTACGACACGTTCTCGGGTGTTTGACTTTTGGCGAGTTTTTAACTAACAGTTCTATGTCCTTTGATGCCTGACCTCGGGATCACAAGTAATATGTAGCTTAAGCAAAACCTCATTTTCAAAATATTAAGTTATGTCCAAAAAGTAAAGTATTGTTCATGATCCCGGGGCCAGGTACTTGTCTTAGGAAAGTTAAGTTCAAATTTAGTTTTAAGTTAAAAAAAGTTAAGTTTATTTCATGTTCAATTTACTGGTAAGTATTTTCTTAACTCTTAGTTTTAAGAAAAAACTTAAGATTTGATTATAAAAACTAGCTCAAGTATTGTTTGTTATCCTGGAGCCAGGTTGTTTGCTGTTGAGTATAAAGATAGACAACACAATTATAAAGTGTTATATACTAATTTTTATATGGATTTGAGATTGCCACATGTGCAACCTTGGCAACAAATAAATAAATTTTTGCATCATATATTTATCATGCATCATTTCTGAATATGTATTATTTTAGAAAAATTTCAAATGTTGCCCTTATGGTTGTGAGTATCATGCAGTAACATGCAACGCAGTATCTTAAAAAAGAAAGACACTTATTGACACTAAAGACAAAGCCAGCATATATAGTTCTTTGGACAGTGGCCAATTTAATGTACATTTCCAATTAAACTGGAGGTGGTGTTAAGTCTCTTTTATATATTTCATCAAAATGTTTTACAGAAACTTCTTATTTCATAATATTATAGACTAGAGACAAATCTTGTATTCTTTGAATAAAATTACCAAAGACATGTTGGGACAAAAACCAGTTTCAGGAGTAAAAGTTTTTTTCCAAAACAGTGTATGACATGGTTGAAACATCTGTTGACAAATTCACACTTAAAAAGTAAGTATGGTTGTAATTTATTATGGACTTGATGCCTTTATTAGTTGATGCTATTCTATAGAGTATTACCTGTATGTCACGTTTAATCTGGAGCACATCCAGGTCAATTTTGGCTGCAAAGACAGTTGTATATTGTATATGTTCGTTTGTTGATGATTTTGTATGCTGTATGATGTCGTCCTTACTACCCTGTACAAAAGAAACTTCATAAATAAAACACCTAAAAACTAACAGAAGTGTTAATAAAAATCATCACTGAAACAAACCTCCTGAATAGACAAGTTCAAAAAATATTGTTAGGTTAATAACTTGGGTTGGTACCCAGAGGAAATGGTTTCTCAATACTATAGAGGGATTTTCATCCTGCAGTGAGTACACCTCTCTCTCTCCTAAGACAAACACATTAAACATAATGTCAGTGAATATATTTGCATCCCTCTCTACTAAGACACATGCCTAAATCTAACATATATTTGCATTGACTGTACATACTCCCTATCAAAAAAGTACCTAAACATTATGAATACATTTGCATTGGCTGTACCTCTCTCCTAAGAAAGACGCCTAAAATATTATGAATAAATTTGACTTGACTGTACCCCTCTCCTAGGAAAGACGCCCAAATCATCATGAACATGTTGCACCTACTATACCCCTCTCCTAAGAAAGACGCCTAAATCATCATCAACATGTTTGCACCTACTATACCCTCTCCTAAGAAAGACGCCTAAATCATCATCAACATGTTTGCACCTACTATACCCTCTCCTAAGAAAGACGCCTAAATCATCATGAATATGTTGCACCTACTATACCCTCTCCTAAGAAAGACGCCTAAATCATCATCAACATGTTTGCACCTACTATACCCCTCTCCTAAGAAAGATGCCTAAATCATCATCAACATGTTTGCACCTACTATACCCTCTCCTAAGAAAGACGCCTAAATCATCATGAATATGTTGCACCTACTATACCCCTCTCCTAAGAAAGACACCTAAAATATTATGAATATATTTGCCTTGACTGTACCCCTCTCCTAAGAAAGACGCCTAAATCATCATCAACATGTTGCACCTACTATACCCCCTCCTAAGAAAGACGCCTAAATCATCATGAATATGTTTGCACCTACTATACCCCTCTCCTAAGAAAGACGCCTAAATCATCATGAATATGTTTGCACCCACTATACCCCTCTCCTAAGAAAGACGCCAAAAACATCATGAATACATTTGCATTGGCTGTACCTCTCTCCTAAGAAAGACGCCTGAAATATTATGAATAAATTTGACTTGACTGTACCCCTCTCCTAAGAAAGACGCCTAAATCATCATCAACATGTTGCACCTACTATACCCCTCTCCTAAGAAAGACGCCTAAATCATCATGAACATGTTTGCACCTACTATACCCTCTCCTAAGAAAGACGCCTAAATCATCATGAATATGTTGCACCTACTATACCCTCTCCTAAGAAAGACGCCTAAATCATCATCAACATGTTTGCACCTACTATACCCTTCTCCTAGGAAAGACGCCTAAATCATCATGAACATGTTTGCACCTACTATACCCCTCTCCTAAGAAAGACGCCTAAATCATCATCAACATGTTGCACCTACTATACCCCTCTCCTAAGAAAGACGCCTAAATCATCATGAATATGTTTGCACCTACTATACCCCTCTCCTAAGAAAGACGCCTAAATCATCATGAATATGTTGCACCTACTATACCCTCTCCTAAGAAAGACGCCTAAATCATCATCAACATGTTTGCACCTACTATACCCCTCTCCTAGGAAAGACGCCTAAATCATCATGAACATGTTGCACCTACTATACCCCTCTCCTAAGAAAGACGCCTAAATCATCATGAATATGTTGCACCTACTATACCCTCTCCTAAGAAAGACGACTAAATCATCATGAACATGTTGCACCTACTATACCCCTCTCCTAGGAAAGACGCCTAAATCATCATCAACATGTTTGCACCTACTATACCCCTCTCCTAAGAAAGACGCCTAAATCATCATGAACATCATGAATATGTTTGCACCTACTATACCCTCTCCCAGGAAAGACGACTAAATCATCATGAATATGTTGCACCTACTATACCCTCTCCTAAGAAAGACGACTAAATCATCATGAATATGTTGCACCTACTATACCCTCTCCTAAGAAAGACGACTAAATCATCATGAATATGTTTGCACCTACTATACCCTCTCCTAAGAAAGATGCCTAAATCATCATGAACATATTGCACCTACTATACCCCTCTCCTAAGAAAGACGCCTAAATCATCATCAACATATTGCACCTACTATACCCCTCTCCTAAGAAAGACGCCTAAATCATCATGAACATATTGCACCTACTATACCCCTCTCCTAAGAAAGACGCCTAAATCATCATGAACATATTGCACCTACTATACCCCTCTCCTAAGAAAGACGCCTAAATCATCATGAACATATTGCACCTACTATACCCCTCTCCTAAGAAAGATGCCTAAATCATCATGAACATATTGCACCTACTATACCCCTCTCCTAAGAAAGATGCCTAAATCATCATGAACATGTTGCACCTACTATACCCCTCTCCTAAGAAAGACGACTAAATCATCATCAACATGTTGCACCTACTATACTCCTCTCCTAAGAAAGACGCATAAATCATCATGAACATGTTGCACCTACTATACCCCTCTCCTAAGAAAGACGACTAAATCATCATCAACATGTTGCACCTACTATACTCCTCTCCTAAGAAAGACGCATAAATCATCATCAACATGTTGCACCTACTATACCCTCTCCTAAGAAAGACGACTAAATCATCATGAACATGTTGCACCTACTATACCCTCTCCTAAGAAAGACGACTAAATCATCATCAACATGTTGCACCTACTATACCCCTCTCCTAAGAAAGACGACTAAATCATCATCAACATGTTGCACCTACTATACCCTCTCCTAAGAAAGACGACTAAATCATCATGAACATGTTGCACCTACTATACCCCTCTCCTAAGAAAGACGACTAAATCATCATCAACATGTTGCACCTACTATACCCCTCTCCTAAGAAAGACGACTAAATCATCATCAACATGTTGCACCTACTATACCCCTCTCCTAAGAAAGACGACTAAATCATCATGAACATGTTGCACCTACTATACTCCTCTCCTAAGAAAGACGCCTAAATCATCATCAACATGTTTGCACCTACTATACCCCTCTCCTAAGAAAGACGCATAAATCATCATCAACATGTTGCACCTACTATACCCCTCTCCTAAGAAAGACGACTAAATCATCATCAACATGTTGCACCTACTATACTCCTCTCCTAAGAAAGACGCATAAATCATCATCAACATGTTGCACCTACTATACCCCTCTCCTAAGAAAGACGCCTAAATCATCATCAACATGTTGCACCTACTATACTCCTCTCCTACGAAAGATGCCTAAATCATCATCAACATAATTGCACCTACTATACCCCTCTCCTAAGAAAGATGCCTAAATCATCATGAACATGTTGCACCTACTATACCCCTCTCCTAAGAAAGACGACTAAATCATCATCAACATGTTGCACCTACTATACCCCTCTCCTAAGAAAGATGCCTAAATCATCATGAACATCATGAATATGTTTGCACCTACTATACCCCTCTCCTAAAAAGATGCCTAAATCATCATGAATATGTTGCACCTACTATACCCTCTCCTAAGAAAGACGCATAAATCATCATGAACATGTTGCACCTACTATACTCCTCTCCTAAGAAAGACACCTAAATCATCATGAATATATTTGCACCTACTATACCCTGTCTTCTATTCAGTAATTACAACTTCAAATTTTGAAATTAAGTTTTAAAAAGTTTAGAAGTTGCCAGGAAGTGAAAAAACACATGTTCATAACAATAAACGGTATATGCTATAACTTACAGTAAATTCACAACCTAAGTTTTTGTATGGACAATCTTCTGGTTTGTTTGGACATTCTGTCTTATGAACCTCCATCTGAAAAGATGATACAATTATATATAAATAAATATATATACATGTTTAAGTTAAATGAAATAGAAAAGACAATTACAGTCACACCTGTCTATAAAGGCCACCCTAGGGAACCAGTATGTGATTTTTTATTGGATACAAATTCAATAATATGAATAAAGAGCAATTGGGGAAATTTTTACTTGCCTTGATAAGCAGATGGTTCTTATATGGAGGGCATATGCCTTGGACAGAAGTTTGACTGTACTGTCTGGTGATAGGATTCATGTACATAATACACGTGTAATTATACATACGTTTACTGGTCTTCCAGATATACATAATATGAGAGTAACATACAACACAAACATATCTGTACACATAGGTATGTATACACATAATTACAAGCATAAATACAATTAATTATTTGACAAATTTTGTCAAGAGAGCGAGAGGTAACAGATAAATGATATATCACGCATTTTTGAGAGCGATTATCATGTGTGCTGTACTGTAGAATCAGAGTGTTGTGGACCCGTGAAGCCTTTTGGAGAAACATATTCCTGCTCTGATACTGTAGAAGCAGAGTGTTGTGGACCCGTGAAGCCTTTTGGAGAAACATATTCCTGCTCTGATACTGCAGAAGCAGAGTGTTGTGGACCCGTGAAGCCTTTTGGAGAAACATATTCCTGCTCTGATACTGTAGAAGCAGAGTGTTGTGGACCCGTGAAGCCTTTTGGAGAAACATGTTCCTGCTCTGATACTGTAGAAGCAGAGTGTTGTGGACCCGTGAAGCCTTTTGGAGAAACATGTTCCTGCTCTGATACTGTAGAAGCAGAGTGTTATGGACCCGTGAAGCCTTTTGGAGAAACATATTCATGCTCTGATAATCAACTGTCATATTGAGCATATAATCTTACTTCATCTCTTGCCTTGTCCTCTGTTTGACATCCATAAGGACAGGGTATGGGAATCTTGGTACAGTACAGTTTTTCGTGCTCCTAAAGAAATGAAGAAATCAAATAAAGATATGTAGCCTTGTGGAACACAAAACAACAAGAGTCAACAAAAAGCTGATCATAATGTTACTACCTACTTGGGACAGTGTATTGTCTTTTGTTTAAACCCCAATCTTTTATGATGTAACTGGTAGTTTAAGTGGTGTATAAAAGTCTATACATTTGTATAGACAATTTTGATGTTTACGTCTCATTGAGTGTAAAACAAGGCTGTCCTCTGTCACTAACACTATTTGCCGTTTACATCGGTAGATATGCTGCTTTTGAATGTTTAGGAAATAATTCATCATAGATGTTTTTAATTAAATAGTACCATTAAAAAGAAGCACCCGACAGATGAAATAAAACACTTAAAAGTTAGATACACGTAGATAAGGATGACATTGTTGTCATTGTACAAGATAAGCAATGTGTACAGTGATAGTTGGATGCCATTGGCAAACGGTGGTGTCAATTAATCCCACAAAAATCTAATATTGTACACTGATTTAGAACAACAGTACTCTTATGTAACACAAACTATATGTATTTTCGTTTGAGAGGGTGCAATTAAAATGCAATCATCGTTATGGTTAAATTGCAGGGCACACCTATTAAATTTGCGTTTATAAGACAATTTACCTTAAGCTTTATTTTCGGTACCTCTTCAGAACAGTATTTACAAACAGTTGGTCGATATTTACATTTCTGATTGTGGTCATCAATCAACCTAAATACCAGGATCTCTGTACATCCATGTCTCTGATGTTTACACGCCACCAATCTGTAGTCACAATTTCCTTCATGATCCTAGAATACAACGATATAAAAAAAATCTTAAATTTTGATTTTAAAACTAGAAAATTAAGTACAGTCAAACCTGCCTTAAAGGCCATCTCTATATAAGGGCCATCTGCTTGAAAAGGCCAGTAGAATTGTATCCCAATTGTTATTTATTCATACAATTTGAACCTGTATATAAAGGCCACCTACCCATATAGACAATTTTTACTTGTTCCAGAGGGTGACCTTTATAGACAGATTTGACTGTATAAACGCATGGACTTCCGCCAGGGTAGTGAGGCCGGGTGCTCCGGAGGGGTAAGTATCTCATATTTAGCTAGTTACAGCTGCAACATGAGAAATCAAAATAGAGAATGAATATATAAGCATTCCAAGTGACTGTAAGTACATGTAGGTAGTGAACCAAAAACTTTTATACAGGCTCTGTTTATCATCCAATATAGCAAATGTCTTAGAATTATATATATGTGTATGTATATTGAACTCGAAATATGGCCTAAATTACAGAATACAGAGTTGACAAAATGCTTAAATCTGGACCAAACCGAGAAAATCAATTTAATAAAGTATACATTTTCGCATTTTATTCAGTTTGCGAATCATTATTCTTAGTTATACCACTATAACTAAAAAAAAAACAATTATCTTTATTTCTCAGAAAACATTTATTATGTTTAAACTCTGCAAGATCTTAAAAAATATTAAAAAGTAGGATTTTTGTAATATTGTTTTGCATTTGTCAACAAAAACTGATTAAGATAGCACATATGAACGTTTGAATGAATACTAAGTAATATTTCTTAATATACAAACCAAAAGTTTCTTCCATTGAACTGTGACGTCACATCCCTGTTCTTTATATGTACAGTATACCAGGAGTTGATCTATCTCTCTTCTTGCACTCATATCTCGACGTATCTGAATTGATTGAAGGAAGAAAATATGGTGAACATTGATTGTCTACTGAGCACTGAGCCTACTGACTGTGACTATTCGTCGAACATTTGGTATTTGAATGAATGAATGAATTATTTAATTATTTAATTAATGCTGTTTTACGTCCCAGTCAAGAATATTTCAATCTTTATCGAGACGTTATATCGAGACGTTACCAGCTATAGGTGAATTAAAATAGTCATTAAATGACATTAAACATCTTAAGCTTTCATTACTTCATTACTATTTTAAAATATATAGTTACTTTTCTCTCTCTCTCTCTCTCTCTCTCTCTCTCTCTCTCTCTCTCTCTCTCTATTCTCTCTCTCTCTCTCTCTCATGCTCTCTCTCGAATTTACTATAGTGTAATAATGAATATATTTACCTCATCACGAAGAAGGTCTTGACAGTCAGCCTCGTTTCCTGGACATTTAACTCTATCATTTTCTGAAAACTTAAAATCTGCACATCCATTACAAAATCTACACCCACAGCTTGACTGAACGGCGTCTCTCAGGACATCTTTACAAATTCGACAGGTCAACCTATCGGGTACTGAATCCACAAATTTTACGATTGTCTTGTTTCTAAGGTCGGATAGAAGTAATGACTTGTTAGATAGTGAGTCGTTTGTCTGACCGGGTGGTGCTCTTGTTGTCTGGAACAGAGAAGAAGTGGATTCTCGGTGATAAGCATCTTCTATCGTTTTGTTCTAAAATTCAGAAATATATATATATATATATATTAATACAATATATAATTACACTAAATCTTTAACAAGAAAACTAGACATTAAGTAAGCTCAAAAAAATGAAACAGTAAAAATACTGGCTATTTTTGCATATCCATAAATCGATTTAAGGATATGCAAAAATAGCCAGTATTTTTACATATCCAAAAATCGATTTATGGATATCCAAAATTAAATTTGGAAATTCCAAAATACTGAGTTTTCCCCATATATCAATCCCGAATACTGTTGGTACATTGAATTAATAAAAGAAATATTCATCCTCGCAAATAAAAATCATATTTTTACAATATGGATTATAAATGCATTTTTTCATCGACTTTTGTTAAACATGTAAACTTGTGTATATTTTAAGATTTTTTTGTTTCCTGCAATGCCCACGCGGTACGCGCGTCGCGTCTTAGAATCCAACATGGCTTGTAAAGAACGAACACTTGGATAGGATACAGCGGAGTAATATTAAACGCAATGAGATGTTTTGAAATATTGTTACTGGTAAACAAACAAAATACTCATTTTTGATTTATAATATGCTATATAACAAATTTTTAAAAGGTATCAATTTTGAATGGTTTATGAAAGTTAAGACAACTTTAGATGAATGTGGTATGAGTAATATTTTACATTGTCAAAACTTTAATAAAAAGTGGGTAGTTAAGTCTGTTAAATTGAAGTTATGTGATCAATTCCAACAGAAATGGAGTAGTGATTGTAATAATTCTTCTAAAGACATATCTTATAGATTATTTAGTAACGATTAGTATCAATATTATCTAAGATCAAATCTTTGTAAGAAAAATAAAATTATTTTAAGTAAATTTAGGACAAGCAACCATAGATTACCAATTGAAACTGGACGTTGGCAAAATATAGATAGGAATGAAAGACTTTGTAATTTATGCCGGGATGAAATTGGGGATGAATATCATTATATATTAAAATGTAATTCTTTAACTAGTGATCGAAATAAATATATTCCCTTTGTATTCTCTAAAAATCCAAATATTGTGAAATTTTATGGCTTATTTTCTTCAAAAAAGATGTCTGTTTTAAACAATTTATGTAAATCAATGAGAGAGTCAGTCCTCCTGGTTAAATTATACGTTTGATCAGTGTTGATTATGTATAACTCACGTATGCTTATGTAATTATGTATATTATAATGTAGTATATGTTCTCTATATTGTAAATGTACAATTTATGAGAAATAAAGAACTTGAAAGTGAAGATCTCGACTGTAACCGTATTTTGATAGAGTTAAGATGTCTGTCTTTAATGCAACTGTTGACTTAGCTTTTCTGCGTACTTGACAATTTCCCGCGTAAATAGTAAAACAGTCCCGCACTGTATTTTTGGAGAGAAATCATTTCGCACTCTCGATTTATGGATATCCATAAATCGAGTTTTGCATATGTAAAAATACTGACTATTTTTGCATATGCAAAAATCGAATTATGGATATCCATAAATCCATTTTTAGATATCCAAAAATAGTCAGCAATTTTACATATGCAAAACTCGATTTATGGATATCCATATACCATAAATCGATTTTTGCATATGCAAAATTATTTTGGATATCTAAAAATATTTTTACATATGTTAAATTCGATTTATGGATATCCATAAATGAATTATGCATATGTAAAAATAGTGAATAAATATAGAAACGGCGCCTCATAAAAAAAATGTTTTTAATGATTTCTCGCACGATGTAATGCTATTCTTTAATAAACGTTAAGTATTTTCTTTTTACTGTACCCACTGTTATATCATAATCTTAAAATGGACTTTTGATATGAATGCGCGACAAAAGACATTGCAATAAAAACAATACATATTTACAAATGATTTGTGTGCAGTTAATTAGGCATACTAGTATCCGAGGTCATAAAAATAATTTTTATGTTACTTTTACAATTTCAATAAAAGAAGATAATTTCTAAAAAATTGGGGGCGAATTTGCAAAAAGTGGGGCGATTTTGAACGGGGCGATTTTGACATGGGGCGAATTTGACGGGGCGAATTTACCATGGGACGAATTGACCTGATATGTCGCATGTTGCTATAAATAGATTAGAATCGGAATTCCATCTCTAAAAATAGAATAACGTTAACCCTTTCGTTCTTAAACACTAATGGATTGTAGAAAAAACGGACTCATTATCATTTTTAAATGTGCATGTAGTATTACAAAAATCCCCAACATTTTATATTTGTCTGCATTTTTGTGCAGTTGATTTATATTTATCTTTACTGATCATTAGCTAGCGACATTTAATACAGAGCCTCAATTTAATGCCGCTGTCATTAGCGGGTACTCTTGCCTGATAGAAATCTATCATAACAGTGCGTACAAATTAATCAATTTATTTTAAAATATTGCATAAAAATAGTTAGTGATTGAAAAATAATGAAGTGAATGCTTACCATAATGCCTCGTCTGCGACCAGCTAACTTGTCTGGGTTGGCGATACAAACGAATGGTTGTAACCATGTAATGGTATTACCACTGTGCTATAAATACACACATTACAAAGTTTCTAATAATAGCAACGTTACTTTTCCAAATAAAGTTACGGGGAGAGACCTATTGGATTTGTCCAAGGCATATCTCTTTTATTATTGCAAGGACACACGAAACGTATAACCTATTACTTTTATCCATAAACTACATGGCAATATGTCAATGCATATACATAATTATTCAGCCATAATGACCCATGTATTTTGAATACATAAACGCCCAAATACATTGTTAAAAGTGGCATTTTAATTTGTTTTAAATAAATATTGTCCCCGTTGTGAACCGTTAAATTTGTCAGTTTTCAAAGTTTTTACTTTGCTTTTGGGATTGTGATTTGAACATAAACGGCGTATTTGTTTTTTATTAAATCATTTTGACAATTGAAATCATTTTCAAATTCCGAAATAAAACATGAGCAATGAGACATATTGTACCGACCCACACGTCGTAGCAAACGTCAGCCCGACGTGGATGGAGGCGTTGCTAATTATTATTCGAATTATTGAAATAATTTGTATCTTCAAATAAATGGGAATATACGAGAAATATCAATGATTCGATTTTATAAGCAGAGTTAAATGTAGAGTTGAAGTGATGTCTTGTTATTCATACGTACATACATATTATCTAGGTGATTGTGTCTTGTCGGTCGTTCTATTTGTACTTGTATTATTTTTTGAGAGGGATTAATATAATGGAACATGTATCCATTGTTGACAAATGTATATATATATATATATGCGATTATAAATTTGAATGTTGCCTTATAATTGGTAATTTATTGAATAAAATATAGTTTACACTAACACATTTGAAGGTAATATTATTCAAACTTTCAAGTTTCATTGACGATACAGATATTGTGCAATGTGTTGACATATTGGTATTGATAATTAAAAAAATACTCTTTTTGCAATCAAAATATCAGCCTTTATATTCAATTAAATCTACCATATTCCAGTTACATTGAAAATTACTATTATCCCAGTTGACAAGGCTTCTATTAATTTTGCATATATTTGATAGAAATAGAAACAAAACTTGATTAGGCTCAAATCCTGACAGGATCTGGTAATGACTTAAAAATAGGAAGTGACTGCTATTTCGCCAAACACTCGGAATTAAAGAATGAAAACCAGTCCTTCGGAAGAGACCTTAAAACCGATGCCCGTGGCACGCTACAGACACCCTAAACATTACCCTGAGGTCATTGCAAAGGTTAACATGTCTTTAAATTTACCTAAAACTGATGGCGTCCTGATATATTAACTACGACGTCAATCAATCAATCAATCATACATGATGTTTTCTAAAGTGTAAGGTAGGTAGTGTAATATAATTGTACGTGATTGTACATATATGGAAATCTCTTAAGTGTAGTTAGCTTATTAACAGGTGTTTACCCGGTTTCACTTCCCTGGCGGAATTTCATGCGTTTAACTTAATTTTGATTACACGGCATGGCGGATGTAGCCAGCTAAACAGTAGGAGCTTACCCTAAGGCCTTGCAAAACACCCATCCTCACTTCCCTAATTGAAGTTCACGTGTTTAACCTAATTTGTCAGTTTCAATGCTTTTACTTTGCTTCTGCATTGTGATTCAGACATGGATTAGTATGTTTGTTTTTGATCAATTTGCAAAGTTTTTACTTTGCTTTGGGATTGTGATTAGGACATGGATTGGTATGTTTGTTTTTGATCAGTTCTCAAAAGTTTTACTTTACTTCTGGATTGTGATTGATTGGTATGTTTGTTTTTAATAGCGGTTTTAAAAGTTTTTACTCTGCTTTGGGATTGTGATTAGAACATGGCCATTGATTGGTATGTTTGGTTCTGATTTGCAAACAACTTATACATGTCCATTGAAATTTACACATATAGTAAGACACATATCATTTATTGTGTTTATTCTGTAAGCATATATATATACATGTATTTATCTTGATACAAAATTTGACGTCAATCAGCGATAGGCCTATATGAATGCATTTATTACATTCCGAGTAAATTTTGCTTTTGTAACGCCATGGATAAAAGTTTTAGTTTTGGCAGAAGTGAATAGAAAATTTCATATTAAACAGAGTAAATGGTAAAAGACAATCAAAACTGAGCTCAAGATGATTAGGATGTACTTTCGGTAATTAACACACCATTCATCACATAAAAACGACGTATGTACTTTTCTGTTTACGTATTACAGTATCCTTTGTTGTATACAAAAATTGAGTCATTTTAAGCATTATATATTCTATGATTTTTTGTTGACATTTGTTGCTCGGAAACAGAACATTTTGCATTTGGCTTATAAAAAGGGAAATTATTTTCTTGTGCTATTTTTTCGTCAAAATTGGTATCCTCTAAATTTATCGTTTCGTCGCGTAATATTAGTAGAAACAACAAATGTTTTCAATTCTTATAACTGATAAGCTTGTGCTCGATGATTACATGTATTTTACGGAGGCTTCGAACCTTTCGGGATGGACTTGCCATTGTATTTACAACAATTTGTTAAAGACTGATCTGACCACAAAATATGGATTTATTGTACGAGATGCAAATCAAGGTAATAATTATATTTTCTTTTTTCTGTATTTAATCTTCTTTGTTTCGTTGTTCTGCCGGTTGCTTTGATTTTGGAATTCATGTTTACAACTGACAATTTCTGTTCAATGCTAAAGGTGCAAAAACATTGAGTTTACTATCTCGGACAAATACTAACTTAAACAGGAACCCATCAATGTAAATGGATTTAAGTTGTTGGTAAGCGACTGTCTGAGATTTTTTATTATCTCTAGAAATTAAAATTTTGTTTTTGTTATGGGAAAATGACAGAAATCGGATATTTAACACGCTGAATAATTCACGTATTTAAGTGTATACAATGTCGAATTCTTTAATTTTCCAATAACAAAAACATTTTTTTCATGTCCTATAATTACGCTTATAGAAATGTTCAAACAACAAATCAACAATTTAAACAGCAATGCAACCGTAGAAAGTAAATAGTTCCATCGTTATAGCGTAGGAATTCATATGTCCCGTCTATAAGTACATGGCATCACTGAGAGCCAATCATTTCATGCAAATATAACCGAAAAAACCCGACCAATCAAAATGGTTGACATAACGGACAAATGAATTATAAATAAGATAAAATAATTGTAAATCGTAACATAATAACAATAACAATAATAATAAATGGGAGTTAATTAGTAACAATCAGAAAATCACATTATATTTACATTAAATCATAAATAAAACCCAGGTAAACCTAAAAATAAGCCCATATAGAGCCTTAAACGCTCAACTAGAACGAACTCAATTCAGATAACTCAGTGTATGTAGACTAATATTATTCACCAAATTCATATGTACTTTCATTTTAAATAGGAAAGTATGTCAGATTACAATTAAAATTTACATACTTTCATATGTGCTGTAATGTACATACGTTTAAACATTATTTGAAAAATCTTTCCATTTATGATAAAATTCAAGAGGTATGGCGGGTTTGATAGGCGCTTTTCACATTGCCCCCCTGCTTAAATGGATAAATGACGTAACGGTGTATTTTTAAACACCTGGGGATTTCGCGTTCTATAATTATACCAGGTCTATGAAAACAAGCACTTCGTTTGTGTAAATTGTGTAAACTTGTTTTTCCTCGAAGAACCGAAGATATTGAACAAACCTTAACATCCATAATCTTCATTTTTCATCTTTATACAAAAAAACAGAAAAACTTGAACAATAAAGTATCAACTTACATCACGCTTCACTAAGAATTCACGAGTGATATGTGTAGATTTATTGTATAAAAATGTAACCTGGCTTGATTTGCTAGTAGTGTTTTAAAAGATAATGATCATTTATAAAAACTAATATCTGTAAAGGAAAAATTTAACAATAGTATTTTAAAAAGATAAAAATAAAAAAAAATAATAATAAAAAGAAATAAAATGATATCCGGATGGGACTTGAACCCATGCCGTACAGGTTGCAAAGCGTCCTCGCTACCCACTGAGCTAACCACAATAGTTAGTGCTAGCCGTGTTAAAATACAACATCAGTTATATGTGCAATGGTCAGTTTTAATTTTCTCTATAATTTTCAAAAATTGACCATTTTCTCCTAAGAGGACCAATTTTTTGAAAACTCGTAATGATTGCATTTTGAAAATACTTTCAGAAACAATAACGTAAAAAATAGTCTTCCGATGAGAACACCTTGATAATAATTATCAAAGACGGGAAAACCCGCTAAATTTTCATATTTTAGCATAATATAGCACAAAGGTGAGCTTATTAAGAAAATACAAGTAAAACAGACCTTTGTTCTAGCCGAAATCTGAAAGTCCACATAAAATACTGCTGCTTTATTATTTAAGTGCAAGAATATTTAGACTTTTATTTTTCCAAAACCAAAACGGTCCATTTAGGACAAAATCCCATCAAACCTGCCATGCCTCTTTCATGGATACATGATACATGTTTACCAGTTGCTGACCCAGCTCTGATCCGGAGTTTTTGACATATATATAAGATATCACAAATTCAATAGGCAATACTTATGTATTGTCAGAAATATACATTTTTTTACATAGTTTCTTGCTAGTTAAAATCTGTAAATACTCAAAACTAAGGCATACTCCCCATGCAAAGTATTTTCTTAGCTAAACTTTGAATTTTGTTAAATATATTTTAGTGCTTTGGATATTTTTCAACCTGTTGAAGTGATTCTGGTTTCACAATTTTGGCCCAAGCACTACTGATGAGTGTATTCCGATGCTGAAATATTAACACTGATATCATATTAATAACTACATTATTCATCATATCTGATCCAATAAAATAATTGTGTAGATAATTTAGTAATAAATCTTACTAAAACATTTTTACACATGCAACTTGTCAATTAAGAGCTTAAAATCTGAATTAATATATCTTAATAATGATGAAAAATCAGCAAAAAAAAAAAAAAAAAAAAAAAAAAAGGATTCTAAATATGTCATATGTCCCCACCTCCGACCTTCAACTTCATTCAATACAATGAGTGTCGGTATGAATGTAATAAAAAGAAACAACAATGGTAATAATTTGGTGATATACAGTTATAATACTGTTATAATTTTGAAAAAAATTACTCTTGAATCAAATACATGTAAAACAAAACAAAAATCTATTTGTTGTCAAAACACTGAATAAAACATTAGATTAACTTGATAGGAATATAACGAAACTTTACAATAAAACTTACTGATCCATGTCCAAATCACAATCCCAAAGCAAAAGTAAAAACTTTGAAACCGCAAAATTAGGATTAAAACGTGAACATCCACCAGAAAAGTAAGACCGGACGCCCGGAATGGTAAATATGCATTGGTTGATTGATAATCACGTGTAACATGCAAATTCTGGTACCCTCCTTCACTGCTAAGACTACGAACAGTTCATGCTCATATTCTTTCGCTTTAATACTGTGATATGTAAGATCACTGGTTCTTACATTTCAGTTTTAATACATAATACTTATTCTTGTAAAACCAATAAAATTGTTAATTGACTTATACAATTAATACAATTCGTACATGTTTGAGGAGACGGAACAATTTAAAGATGGCGGTATTGTTAACCAGCTGACTCGCTTAAACATACAATTATAAATTTATGTTAATAATATAAAAATATCCCCCTAATAACAATGAAAGAAGTTCGTCTTTATCAAAATATTAAACTATCCTGGTACATGTATACACAGTAAGAATTAAAGATTTCGTAAAGGTCACTATTATAAAACATGAACAATGCTTAGAATCAACTTATTATGCAACAAACAAATAAATATAATTTATATTGACATAAACTAGTATGGTTAATGATTATTACATCAGTTTTAAATCAACACCTGGACTGGCGAATTAAAATAATTTTCTGCATGTACATGTAAATAGTTACTTTAACAGTGAAAATATTATACATGCAAAATATAAACAAAAAACCTGTGAAAGTGTTTTGACAACTGATATGGCAATATATTTGTTGATAACCTCATTGCCTCTCAACTTAACTTTGGTCAGAAATAAAAAAAATATGTTTTGTCTAAATAAAAAAGTGTTCCATTGACAATTTTGCTGAAGAAAATATGCAAATGAGTTTATCCATTCATGGAAATTGGACCTTTTTCTAAGGTGAATTTTGGACTTGTATTTTTATAAGGATCTTGTTCAGAATTTGTCTCAGTAAAGCATTAGTGTTATGAAAGTTAAACTGTACAAACGATGATGGTATGTTAGAACCTACTTTTTTTAAATACCAATATGTAATCGTAGAACAATTAAGATAAATAATGCTCTTTTTATTTAGATAAAACGCAGATTTATTATTTCTGACCAGAGTTTAGAGATTGGAATAACAGGGTGCTGATAAAACAAGTAGATATATAACATTAATATTGTAATTAGCTGCATCATTGCTTGCTAATTACAAGTAGCAGAATTAAATCCGAAATATACAAACTTTATCGATTCTAATTTAAAAAAAGAGAATACTAGTATATCCTTGGTCCAATCATTATTGTCTTGTCTTTTCTTTTCTTTCTTTTTTTCCAGATACAGCAACGTGTCTACTTGTCTACACAGTGTTTCTAATGATAATTCACTAAAAGTTAAAAATAAAACAATAGCTGAATAAAATAGTAAATGTTAATACTGAATAAATAATAATAATAATAATAATAATAATAGAAAAATTAAAAATGTACATATAAAGCAATAACAAAATGGCCAAATAAATGATATGACCAAATAAAAGAGTTCTATTTTGTCATAACATTTCCAGTAGCAATTTTCTACTACATTTTTCAGAGCAATAAACACAGGCCTGAAGGTTTGAAGGAATCTCTTTTATACCTCATATCAATATAATCAACACTTATATGTATATATTTACAATCGAAATAAATTCCCTTCAGTATACTATCGTCTTACGAAATAGGAATACATATCGATAAATCGATTTCTTCACTCGAGACCTTTCCTTCTTGCGCGTAAAAATTTAAAGTTGTTGACATAAAAAAAGTACTTAGCGGCGAAAAAACACTTCAATCTGGTCGATCTTATGTTTACACACAGAGTATTTGAATATTAGCCACATTCACGTGATAAACCGCAATAATTGCTCTTTTATAAAATTCAGTTAAAAAATTAAAAACGGGGTATTGACACGACAAAATAAAGCTACACCTCAATAAAACTGTTATCTGTCAAAGTTTAATACGGATTTATTTTTTTAAAAATTCCTTCCGAATTAACTATTACGAACACCATTGTATATATTTCTTTGCAAATAAAATCCAACGAAAATAAACCCAGTTTGTAGAATTAGAACAAGAAATAATAATAAGCCTTCTTGCAAGGTTTAATTAAGCATCTTAGTATATGACTAAACGTGCGTCGTTTTGTTATTTTGAGGTTGAAATTTGGTGTATCCCAAAAGGAACTAATTGTATAAACAATATTAAGATATCACAAAATCATAATTATAAAAGTCAATATCATGACTGAGGTCCACGTCCTCACATGCTCATTTTACTTGTTTTTATTCTTAGCAAGGATACACTTCTTGTTCAAGCTATAAAACTTTGTGTTTATGTATAATAATTGGATTTCATTTTCAAGAAGAGATAAACAATTGTGATCTACCGAAACCATGGAGGTCAAACTAGAAGAAAATTTGAGAAAATGGTTGTATGCTATGAAAATAAATGTGCATGGCCACTTAAGATTGTTAAGATGCCATCAATAGCAAATATCACAGATTGTTTCCAGGAAGCCGCAAAAGGTGTCTACATAGATATATGACCATATTTATCTATCATTTGCATTGCTCCTCAAATAAATAAAACATACATATAAATAATAAATGTTTGGCATAATGTGCAAATGTTATGTTAGAAAGTTACAATTCCTTAATTATAATTTTGTACATATATTTACAGAAATAATTTCCATTCTTTCAATTCTGTTTTGTTTCAATGAATTATTTTATGCATATTGTGCTTATAATTCACCTTGATTAAAACAAACATTGTTTTGAATTATCAAATGATATAGACAAAATAATAACAATAAATATTTACAAACCCAAAATATACAATTTATATATGTTAATAGTTACTGATTAGAACAGCCAAGCAATCTAGTAATTTTAGACGTTTTACACGACAGTATTCGCGTTGCATGTCGCCAAAAACTGTTATTTATTTGAAATTTGAAAATATCTTTAAATAAAGAATTATTCAACAGAAAGATTTGGCAATCTTCAGAAAATAAAGATAATTTGTTTCCATGTTTCTTAAGTTTATCCAACTGTTGTGAAGGCATTGACACGAATTAAAATATAAATTTTGAAAAAATATATATTGTCACAACTATAAATTAATCAATGGCATGGGATAAATTATTTTTACATTCCGCAAATTTTTACATTCCGCTTAATGCCTACTTTGAAGAATACATTATTGAATCAAGACAATTTCAACAGTTAACTCCAATTGTTGAAAGGATAACCAGGGTTTGTTCTTACACAAACCATGACAATGCAGTATAACATAATGTGCAACCAATATATAGACATAAGGCACCACACTGTTTCATATCAAGAGTCCTTGGTTATAAATTGCATAAATATATTTGCATCATAAACGTGTCAGTCTCCCTTTAAATATTTAAAAACCATATACCTACATTTTATAAACTATGGATTTTCATAACGAAGTGTGAATCGTCCATTTTAATATCTACTATTGACCGCCATTTTTTACAGTATGACTGTTAAAAATCAACTTAAGCTGTTTTATAAAGTAAATAAAACAATCTTTTATATCACTCTATTTCCTCAAATGTGGGATTAACTTAAAAGTACGTTTTATGATTTCGCATGATATTGAAAAATGACAATATAAATAGAAATGAATTTTTGTCAATGAGACTACTGTGATGGTTAAAATGATTAATTTACAATATTTTATACATTATGATATCACAGAAACTAACTTGGGTTAGAAGATTTATGTTATTAAAGGCAAATATGGAAACATATTTAACTCTACTGTAATATAATACCAGTATATACAATATAGACAGGTAATATAACATTTAATTTAATATAATATTAAATTATATCAGAAAATACAAGGTATTACTTTTAAAAACGCGTTTTAGGTTCTTTTGCAAATTTACAAGATGTGCACAGGTGCAAAATTTTAAACGACTTTCAAATGAATTTGAAAAAAAAATCATTAAATAAACATCGACGTGAACGATTCAATATAAGGATGTTCTATTTAGTGCGGATCTGATTCGTGAATTGTGATAAATTCATCATAGCATTTACAGTTGAAAATAATGTTTTATAATTTCAGAGAGCAAAAAATCTATTTTTCCAATTTTCCCTTTACATTCAAACATTTTAAATTATTTAAAAACAAATGTAATAGGCAACAATATATCATCAAAAGATGGCAATAAAATTGACAATAAAATGTATCATAACATTCTGACAAAGATTCTATATTGAAACATATTTGGGATAAACTGATGACACATTTTTTAATAATGAAGAAGAAACGATTGTGCCCCCATGTTTAAAGTGTACAATTGCTAACGATGTCTGGGAAAGAATACAACACTGTTTAAATAAAATAGAAAATTGAATCTGTTTGATACAGAATATACACGATACCTATCAGGCAAGAAACATACTGTATATCCATCATGACAAAGCAGAATAAACATTAGGCATTGTTTTTTGATAAATTTAAACATCTGTTGTACAATCCCTAGCATACATACATCACTATTTCATTATATATGCACATATATATATATAAATATACACTATGCTAATAATACATATATTGAATGTTTCTGAATTACTTATTTTACAAGACGACTTTTGAAACAGTTGCATGTCTTCATTTACGCACGAGTGATCATTTACAAAAAACTAGTACACATGGCAATAACGATGCATAATTGTTTAACTATATGTTTCTGTTTTATCACAGTGTATAACTGTTTTCTATTATTCTTCTTGTCTATCGTTTACTACATATCCTATATTATATATCATTTTTTTGTACAACTGTAAAATATAACTTGTATCTACCAATGCCAGTAAACATTTTACAAACGTGTATAAACTTACATTGTTTGAGGTTTAATCTGATCCTATCAGTAAGGTTATGTTCATATACAATGCAAAGAACCGAGATAAAGCCAGATAAGAGAAATGTAAACAAATAGGGAACACAACAAAGCACCCTATTATCAAGATCCGAGTGTTTGGTATCGTTTGAAAAAAATCAAACTTAAGAAGCCATCATAGTGCAGTAAAACGACTTCATGGTGTGAAACGATAAAAAAATATATTACTGTATTCGGTCATACAATCGATAGTATTTCTAGTAAATTGCAACATCCTAAATTCACCTGTCCCTTGAATATCACCCATTTTATTATTCTTCTACTAGTATTGTGAAGTATAAAACCTGCAACTATAATAATGTCAACTGAGCATGTTTATAATGAATAAACATGTTGAATTTACACACTCCTTTTAATCTGCAGACTAATTACTTCATGGTTCTCCATAGATTTCATTCATTTTTCCAGATACATAATTTCAATTGGCTTTTTCTTCCTGCAAATTATACAAAATGTCGTTTCATGTTGATTTCCATATAGGATACTAGTATCAGTAAATCAATGTTGTGCAATTTTCTAATGTTAATAATCTTCAACTGCATAACCTATATGCTACACCATTGCCTTTAGAATATTGAATATTCCTTTGAACATTTCTTATAAAATAAATACTTATTTTTATAAAGCTTATTTTACAGTTGCTATTCATATGCATGACATTAATTTCCTATAATCAAGTATTTTATTTTTACTGTTATATAGGGAGATTATATAGTGAAATTGTTGAAATTTAACCACGTATTTTTCTGCCAGGACACACTAAACCATTCGTATCAACAGTCAATTTCAAAAATATCGTATCATCTTTACAATATCTGTTCGTTTCCAATTCACGGTGCGAAATAAACAGTGGACATCCTGTAGCTACATTCATTTCACTGGTTGGCTGAAAGAAGCTATTACTTTCGGCATCTGGAAAAAAGGATTCCGAGATGTCACGTTGTCTAGATTCTTGATCTATTATGGACAAGGTAACATGCCGTTGAAAAGGCCAGGGCATGAGTGCATCAAATTCACCCTTCACGACAAAAAAGAAAGACAAATGTGTTCCCTTTCCTGGGCCGTCACCATTCAAGTACACTCGTCCACAAAATTTATACCCATATCGGCTAGAATAGAATGGTTGGCTGTATAACGACAGTGTTCTGCCAGTTATTGCCTCTTGTTTTCTTCTCTTATAATCTCTGATTTTCCACATCAGGACTCCGTCGTAATTTGCAGTCTCCAATATTTGAAACCGCAGATCTAACTCAGAGAGTTGGACATCTTGTACAGCTATCTTACTTTCATGGGATTTAATCTGCTCAATTGTATTGTCTACAAATAAACAGTTAGATTTATGTAATGACCTTATTGGATAAATTTTATAGTTTAATAAATAATGATTGTAAATATTTTAACTTTAACTTTATATTTATTTTTTGCAAACGCTTTCATGCCTTACAACAATATTAAGGTAAGATTTACTAGTATTTATAGTTAATAATCAACTGATACTATAAATAGGGCTATTGAATATCAAACTTAAACTGTTTTTTCTAGCTCGAAAAATCCTTCAGTAATTCAACAAAAAAACATTGAGGTTAAAGACAGACAACAACCTGCTGAAATGGTAATGTGAGTTATTACATAATACCTTTGTCTTATTTCTTGTGAAGATTAAGCTTAATTTCCATTTCAATTAACCACCACATATCTATCATCTATTATAATCAATAATTAACATACAGGTACATGTCTAGATAAGAATCCTAAATCAAAGTAAAACGCGTATCATATCACCAGGGAAGCGAGACCGCATGCACCAGAAGGATAAGCACCTTCCATTTAGCTAACTTCACCCGCTGGGTTTGTAATCAAAATTGAGGATGAAAAGAACATGGAACAATTGGGAGTCAAATCTAGGGTTATTTTGGATACAGTGACATAATACTTATTAACAATATTGTAATGACGGCCATAAACTTTTTGAAGGGCCTTTGTAAGCCCAGCTTTGCAATAACTCTGCGACATCAATTTATTTGTAAGCAGTTGTGACAACACCTCTATCATATCGTATTATTTGTGAAACAAATACACAATAATCAGAAGAACAAGCTATATTGCTGCCAAGTTGGAAGGAACGTTGACAATAGAAAAGTAAAGTAAGAAGGAACGTTGACAATAGAAAAGTAAGAAGGAACGTTGACAACAGAAAAGTAAAGTAAGAAGGAACGTTGACAATAGAAAAGTAAGAAGGAACGTTGACAACAGAAAAGTAAAGAAAGAAGGAACGTTGACAATAGAAAAGTAAGAAGGAACGTTGACAATAGAAAAGTAAAGTAAGAAGGAACGTTGACAATAGAAAAGTAAGAAGGAACGTTGACAATAGAAAAGTAAGAAGGAAGGTTGACAATAGAAAAGTAAGAAGGAAGGTTGACAATAGAAAAGTAAAGTAAGAAGGAACGTTGACAATAGAAAAGTAAAGTAAGAAGGAACGTTGACAATAGAAAAGTAAGAAGGAACGTTGACAATAGAAAAGTAAAGTAAGAAGGAACGTTGACAATAGAAAAGTAAGAAGGAAGGTTGACAATAGAAAAGTAAGAAGGAAGGTTGACAATAGAAAAGTAAAAAGGAAGGTTGACAATAGAAAAGTAAAGTAAGAAGGAAGGTTGACAATAGAAAAGTAAAGTAAGAAGGAAGGTTGACAATAGAAAAGTAAGAAGGAACGTTGACAATAGAAAAGTAAAGTAAGAAGGAACGTTGACAATAGAAAAGTAAGAAGGAACGTTGACAATAGAAAAGTAAGAAGGAACGTTGACAATAGAAAAGTAAGAAGGAACGTTGACAATAGAAAAGTAAGAAGGAACGTTGACAACAGAAAAGTAAGAAGGAAGGTTGACAATAGAAAAGTAAGAAGGAAGGTTGACAATAGAAAAGTAAGAAGGAAGGTTGACAATAGAAAAGTAAAGTAAGAAGGAAGGTTGACAATAGAAAAGTAAAGTAAGAAGGAAGGTTGACAATAGAAAAGTAAGAAGGAACGTTGACAATAGAAAAGTAAAGTAAGAAGGAACGTTGACAATAGAAAAGTAAGAAGGAACGTTGACGATAGAAAAGTAAGAAGGAAGGTTGACAATAGAAAAGTAAGAAGGAACGTTGACAATAGAAAAGTAAGAAGGAAGGTTGACAACAGAAAAGTCACAAAGCAAGCTGCTTTCAAATTAATTGTTGACACATGGATATTGCAAGCCTTGACTTAACGGGGGCCTCAAATGTTTTATGGCCGTCAGTAACGTTGATGTCGCTGTATCCAGGATTACCCTGGATATATTTGACGTCGAATAGTTTCATGTTCCTGTCACTCAATTTTGATTACACGTGTGGCGGGTGTATCTAGCCAAACACAAGGTGCTTACCCGTACAGGGCACCCGGTCCGACTTTTCTGGTAGAAAAAAGTAAAGTTTTTAATTTGTTTCTGGGTTGTGATTCGGACAGAGGTATGTTTGTGTTTGATCATATATGGTAATTAATTCATTTATATTTCAATATATCTCTACGTTTCAACAAAAATAAACGGTTTTCAGTTTATCTCCGTTGTTGGTCTGCCGAATTAATCCTTTAAGACAAGGAATTGATTGATATTTAGGTTCATACGATGCAATAAATAATTTGGACACGGACTTGTATGTTTGTTTTATTGTATTAATTAAATTAGTTTACCAAAACTTGTAGACTGTATTCCCAATCGTTGTCTTTCTTCTTTTTTCCTTTGCAAAACTACTATTTTCTCTTCCAACTTCTTTAGCTGGTCTTTAATATTCTTAATATCTTTTGAAAGGGTTGTCAGTACAGATTTTTTAACACAATTTCCAAAATCTCTCTCCAGATTAATAAGTCTCTCAGTATGTGTGACCATTTTCAGCTACCAAGAAAACAATATATTGTCAAATCAAGTGTAATTTTATATTATACATGTAATACTAAAATATGTATGCACATCCGCGTTTGTCCTAAAGTATTTCTGTAGAAGGGAAAATGTTGGTGCTATTGGGATTTTACATGGTAAAAATGGCAATGTTTATACCAAAAGAGCCAACGTTTTGCCCTGTACAGATACACTCTCGACTTATCACGGATGCGCATACAAATTTCCTGTTACGATTAGGTACAAGTAAATGAAAAATATCAACCTCTATTCAAGTTTATTTGATTTGAATATTTCACTGTCACAGAGTGGTTTCAACAATAGGTCACTAGACATATTAGCTATGTATCTTTTTCCAATAAACACAATAAGGATTGGTGATACATGCGCTCAAACCCCAGTTGAGGTCCGTTGTATATCCTTTTAGTAAAACATCACATTGCAAAATTGGATCAGTGCATTTAACTGATGAAATAAATGAAACTTTAGTGTTAACCTTAAGTTTTAACCTAAAGGCAGACGGATAGAGGAATTCTAAAATCTCCGCTTAATAAAAAAGTAATTTAACATCTTTCGCTTACCTTAACATTTTTAATTTGTTCTTTTACCGTCTGGGTTTCCAAAATACTTTCATTCGACATTACTTTTATGGTGTCAAGTTCTCGACTAAAAGTTCCCGCAGCTGTTTGTAAAGTCTGAAAAAAGATATAGAAAAGTGATTTGTAGAATATAAAAGCTTTTTAATTTAAAAGTCCAAATTGGTGTTATATGTATTATTTTCTGTTCTGTTGAAAATGTTCCTGTTTAGAAACCATTATTGGTCGTTGTCATTTTGTTCTGAAAAACTGTTGAAACCTGAATACGAAACTGAATGAAATAATAAAATTGTGTGTAACGAACAACAATTGAAAAGGAGTTATAGTCTGTCTCAAACGGACAATGGAATGAATGCTTCTAATAAACAGTCAAACCTGTTTATTATGGCCACCCAAGTGAACCAGTAAAAGCGGTTAAAAAATTAATAAAGAGCAAAATGATAAAGTAATATTGGCCTTAATAAGTAGCTGGCCCTAATATAAAGAATGCCTTTAACACAGGTTTGACAGTACCACGATTGTCCATGGAATTTGAGGATGGTAAAACTATAGGTCTTTCATGATCGAATGGTAATAGAAACGATGGTTTATTTGAAGGCCAAGATTGTTTTAACAGAAAATGGTTGAGCAGGTGTGATTATACAGATACAGCGATCATGTTGTTATTAGCTAGTTCTGACGTTACGATTAAACTTTTGTATACCTTGTCATCATATTTTCGGCGACCTATACAAAGTAGATTAAATACATGTCTGCAAACATACCTGTGCGTCAGTTTGCACGTGATCAACAGTACCACGAAGTTTTGTTGCAAATGCTGATACAACATTTATGTGATACATTGTAGATGTCTTTAGATGCTCTTCTAAGTCTTTCTTTGTCCCCTGTAAATTAAATACTTTAAGTTATTATTCAATTTGAGTTCACATGAAAACATTCACAAAGAAAACAAAAATCTTACGATCAGCAATAACAATATTTAAGCATTGAGCTGTTGGGATAGGGTAATTGTGGTCTATAACTGGCCGTAGCTATTCCAGGCAAACTGAATAATGCGCGGTATCGATCTGAATAAAATTAACAATTATTTGAAAAATGTTTTCTGTTAAATTATAATTATATTATATTAATGAAGTGTATAAGTTTTGTATATGTACAAAGAATACAGAAGCTCCTTACCTTAAATGTACAACCAACTGAGATGTAGGCACAGTGTTTAGGTTTATTTGAACATGTACCCATATGGATTTGCATCTGAAAGATAATGAAACCCATGTTTTGCAACATTAGTACTGAACTGCAACCAATTCAAATACTAACGAACTTTAAAAACATTTTGTTTTAAAACAATTTTCTTTTCAGTTACAATTCTGATTATCTTAAAGGCTAAGAATAGCCTTGTGAAATAATGAAATACACTTATTGTCATCGGTTATTTTGTAGTTTCCGATGAATTAATTGTACCCGAAAAAGCTTTTGGTTAATCAAACATTATAGGTCTTCTTACTTTTCAATATATGCGTCATCTGAGTTCTTTCGGTTCATTAAAGTAGATTCTTACCGGACTCTAAACAGTTTATTTGGATATGGATTTCACAACAGAGTGTTGTGTTAGGCAGTGTATTGCAAAAAGTGAAACACCTGCTTTTTCTATAACTAATAAACAATGGCTGTATCTAATCAAAATCAAACATATCAATAAAAATGACAATACAAGTTAAACTTTGAAACTGACAAATTGATTTTAAATTGTGAACGTTTCTAGGGAAGTCAGGCACGGTGTCCCGACATGGTAAATACCTCCTGTCTGGCTAGCTATACCCGGGCACAAGCGTGTAATTTTAGATATGAATAGTACAAATTTACTTTTACATACCTCTTCTCTAGGAAGTTGCTCAATTCCACAATTGTACGAACATTTCAATGGATATCTCCTACAATGGTTGTCCTCGTGTCCCTAAAACAATTTATAATCAAATATTCACTGTACATACTATGTTTGATGCTTCTGCAACAATTACGATGTATGGCTAGTATATTTTGTTCTCACCAATATTGTGTTAGTAATACACAAACATTCAGTATGTGTGTCTAGTGATAAAGTATGAACATCAAATCAAAGACTTTGAAACCAGCAAATAAGTTAAACACATAAACTTCCACCAGGGAATTTTATAACAGGTACTTATTGATAAAGGCAACATGTACGAACCCTAAACCCGACTACTTATTAATAGATAAAGTGGTAACAAGCATTATTTATAATCAAAAACAAACATATCAATCCGTGTCCAAATTGGAATCTCACAAGTTAATAAAAAATAAGAATAAAACTATGGGACGTCAAATTTATTATTGTCTGAATTTATCCTTCATCCAACTATTTTCTTAGCGAGTTGGGTAAATATATTTTGTTTCTAGGATATTTTTAACCTTTTACAATTTTAATTTCACAAGTTTAATCCAAAACTACCGATGGGGAATTGTATTCCTAAACAGCCCAGTGCTGTAAAATCAACACTGGTATATTATGCAATAAATATCCTGGATAATGTTGAATACAAAAGCATCATATTTATCAACAATATTATGATGACGGCTATTTAATGTTTTTATACTTAAAATAGATGTGGTGAGAAAAGCAAAAATAAAATACATTCTCCTTGAAAACCTAAACATTTAAATTCAAAGAAAGAAGACAGGTAGTTTACATTAGGAACATCACATTGTTGATCTTTTGGTCAGGAGAATAGAATGTCGCCAAATCTTCAACTCCCCATAAATATATAATTACGTTCTGTCTTTTAACAATCCTAAATTTGAAATAATGTGAAGGCTATCTTTCCTAGCGACCTTGAAATAAAAGATACGAAATGCTACATTTGAAACTACGACAAACGTCAATTTTCCTATTGTCAACTTTCCTTTTCTATGCAGCAAAATATCTGCTTCTCTTTCTTATGGTGTGTTTGTGTCCCAATTAATACGCTATGGTAGAGCTTGTTCGCACTATGGAAACTTTACTAGTATACAACGAAGCAACCTGCTTGCAAATAAATTGCTTACCCAGGGATATTGCAAACCCCAGCTTATCAGGGTTCTTAAAAAGTTTCATGGCCGTCGTTTCATTACTGTTGATATGTTTGATGTCTCCGTGCCCGGGATTTTGACGTCCAATAGTTCCTTTCATTAAATTTTGATCACACACGGCGAGGGTGTAGCTAATTAAACAGGAGGTACTTAACCTCCCGGACATCTGTCCTTACTCTTAATGGAACTTCATGTGTTTACCCTGTCAGTTTCAAGGTTTGCTTCTGGATTCAGACATGGATTAGTATGTTTGTTTCGGTTATATAACTATATTTTATATACATGTAATTATAATGTATGTTTGTTGTTTACCTTCAAACGTATCTTTGCTACATCTATATGACAGTATTTACATTTGACAGAGACATATTTACAATTCTCCACGTGTGTCTTAAGGAATCTGTAGGGTATTGTATCTAAACATCCCAATTTACGATACCTGCATTCCATGGGTCTGTACTCGCAGACTGCTTCATGATTCTGTTGTTTAAAACATATACTAGTATATACACTTGCACATAAAAATACAAATAATAAAATTATGACAAGCCAAAGTTTCCCCATACTTTCTTGGCTACTAACAAGTACATGTTGTCAAGAGCAAGTTTTATAATCAATGGTCTTAATATGCATTGTTTTGTCTTAATTCTTGATTACCTTTTCCGCTTCTTAACTAAATTTACTTTTTGTCTTCTGTTGCAATACGTAGTTGGCAAACACGTGTGTTTCAGTTAAATGTCTTCTTTTAGTGTTTATATTCCATTAAGAGATTAATTAAAAACAATGTCCTAAATTGTGTATTTATTTTTTCAAGCGATTTGTAATGATAATTGCCCTTTTTGACATTGGGTTTATTCTGCTTTTTATACTCTTCATTCCATATTAGAAAACGGAAACATAAAATGCATTGCACTTACTAAACGGGTCTCAAAAACAAGATGAAATATAAATCTTACAAAATTAAGATTGCTTTGTTCCCTGTAATTAGATCAGTTGGTGAATAGAATGAGTAAATACAATATAAAAGAATTCATTTGATTTTCATATCTTACCACTAGGTCTTTCCATTGAACCTGATCAGAGCAGCCGACATTTTTATTTGTACAGAATACCGCCAGATGTCGTACTTCCTTCCTTGTGCTTATATCTGGACGTATCTGTTATATACAAAAAATCTTTATTTTATATTTTGTTTCCTCTTTTCTACAATATCAACTTCCTTGAAAATAGAATGTATAACCAATTACTTTGTTTATACATCATCTAGTAACAAAAATATCCACATTGAAGTTTCAAAGTTGTCTGCTTGAACATGGAGGTATACATATTGCAATGTAATTATTGATAAATCTGTTTAAATTTTGAGACATAAAATGTTCGTTTCGGAATATAATTCCAAATCTGTTCGGGCCTAGTCTAGTGGATTCCAAATATTTTACGTGCTGAAAAAGAAAATTAATTTCTCTACAAAACTGCGACATCATCTCCACGTGCTATTATTGAACTCGCGGTCATATTCCGGTCTCTAGGGTTAACCAAGCCACTCTAGTTTACAGACAGATATTCCGATATATACATCAGAACTTGAACTGTTTTAAAATGTAGTTTTCATCCATGTAAAATAATAACTACAAATTAAATTTGTCGTCATGGTCATTTACCTCAGTTATAGTAATGTCCATGCAGTCTTCTTCATTTGCTGGACACCTGAGCCTTGTACTGGCGAAAAAAGATTGAGCACACATGAAACAAAATCTATGACCACACATAGACTGGACTGCGTCTCTCAATACATAGTTGCATATAAGGCATCTAAACCGAAGGTTTAGTTCGACGAATTCCGGATTACCGTCTGGAGTTTTCTGGTGTATAGATAACGAAGTCAAGATACTTCTGGTGGTGTTGTTTCTGGTGACCCATCTACACACAGGTGGTGTTCTGAATTTGTGGTATCTGAAACAAAAATGTTCACAGAGTTCAAAATACATGTATATCCATATGTTGCCAAACGTAATACAAGGCTTTCAAAGCTAGGAATCTGTTTCGGTCTTGAAATAATTGGAGACTTTTGTATACACTGTAGTTTTTTTTAATATCCTGGCGAACTGGTAAAGTAAATAAACTTGTCACTAAGGATTATGTTAGCCACCATTTTAGTTAAGATCGAATGCATCATATTATGTATACCAGTATACCAACAAAGAGGCATATATAATTTTATATATTGATGAAGAAAATGAAATACCAAAAATACTTGTGAAAATGAAAACGATTTTGTGATGTTTGGATATAACATTTATTAGGATTGTATTATGATTGCAGTTGAATATAATATTCCGAAAATAACAACCACTGCCATATTGAAATGTGATACCATATACACACATTGATCGGTTGCATTGTTTAACAATTTTGCCAGCTATTCGCGACGAGAGCCAGTTTATTAATCTCTAGAACAAGTTTATGGTCTGTCTTGTTCTTGCGTTTACATAGTAAGACTTTAAGGTGCTTACTTGATGTTGGTACACAGCAAACCACTATCCCAGACACATTATACTGACATCGGGCGAGTCAGTCGATTCTCTGTCCTTATACTGAGCGTCATGTGAAGTATTAGTACTTTGAGGGGATGTACACACAGAGAGAGTTGCGTCGATAAATAATATCATTTGTCACACACACACACACACACACGTACTTTACCTGTAACCTTTGTTTTCTCAATGTCACCAAACACTTCCCATTTTTGTATTTCGTTTTGTACGATTACCAATAAATCAGTCTGATCAGAACGGCTTCTTTTAATGTCATCAAGTTCCTTGTAATATTTCCCGGATGTACCTAACCTCATATCCATCCGCTTCATAATGCCTTCAAGTTCAGTCCAAATAAATATAAATTCTTTATCAGATATCCGCGACTCCGTAATATGGGCATATACCTGATTACGCACTATACGGATTCTCTCAATGTCATCACCTAACGAGTTGTAGTTTACGTTTTGTTGTCCTGTGTATCCCCATCCCATAGTCGGCTTCTGTATAGACGGACAACAATGTCGTAACAAGGCATACATCAGTGATATTTCAAAGTTTTTATATCCATTAGATTCTGCATCTTTAAGCATGGTTTTTTGTAAGAGTTTTAACTTCAATCTTGTGGCGATGGAATCTGCGTTTTGGGACAGCAAATGTGGTGGAAGTTCTTTTAGCAATAAATCCCTAAGTACAGACGTACAAGGGAATACAACAGCTTCACAAATGAAAACATAATTCCGTTGTGATGCATCGCCATTCATTTCCAACATTACTTCTGAAAAACATAATTGTTTATTATATACAAAGGTGGATTTGGTAATATACATTTTGAGCATTCTATTTTTCACATTTCAACGGCTCAAAATTTTCGGATTTTCATAAATTTAGTCAGAACACTACTGATTAGGAGTTCTATTCTGAAACGGTTGTCTATTGCAAAATTGAAACGAGCTAAGTAATATAATGACACCGTGGACTATATGGCTCCTTTTCTCCGTTTTAAAACATAATATAATATTACAGTTTGTACAGTTGGCGTTACAGGATATTTAAACCGCACGTTGCAAAAGCTAACTTTAGATATTGTAATAAATACGGTAAGGTATCGTAAGAAAGGCACACATGTATAAAGAACTAGTGGAAATTTGTTGGAGGGCATCGGAAGGCATTTTATCACACAATCACTTCACTGTTACAGATATTATTTTCGTCGTTGGTAAAAACGAATTCAGAGAAACATTCTTACGCACTTAATGTCATTAAACTTCATTACAATGTTATAATACAAGTCTAAAATAAGTGTAGCATTTTGGTAATAACAAAAATTTATTATAAAAACAAACAAACCAATCCATGTAGGATAATTTCCGTTGTCATTGTCTCAGAAACATTATAAATTGTATCAAAAGTTAACTACAGTAAACAGGTGTATTCAATTTTTTTATTTAAATTTGTCGGAAATTGAAGCAGACAATTCAATTAAACAAATTTGTTAATTTTCTTACCTTTATGGTCAGTTTTCAGCTCTTCCTGGCTCTGTATTCCGCTATCTTCCCAAGAATCCACTTCTAAACAAGTTTCATATCTATTACCGTGATGAGCATTTGTCAAAGCCATTTCTACTTCTCGCTCATTGTTCAACATATTCTTCATGTCACCCAAATACCTTTTTTCCAAATTTTCGTCAATTACCTCAGATTTAATTTGTGTCAGGTCCGTTTTATAATTAGTATTAAGATATCTGTCAATCCTTAATAAAATATGTTCTAAGTCCGTCCAAAGTTCGTTAAACTCCATATCAGAAATATTCATAGATGGTATATGAACTATCTTATTCCGCATGATACGTATTCTCTCTACATCATCACCAATGGTAACGTCATCAGGATTTGGTGTTTGACCCCAAGGTTTTGTGGGATAAATTAAATTGCCATTTTTTCCACCATAAATGTATGTACAATTTATGTAACAGCTGATCATTAAGTTCATCATATGAATCCGCTATGGCAGCTTGTTGTACCATGTTTAATTCAGTTGTTGTTAGTTTTGTAACCGGGTTAACTGTCAACCCATGACAATGCATGACTGTTTCAAGAATCTTTGAAGGCCTAATATGCTTTTGCAATTCATCTCTCTGTTTCTGTTGAGATAAAGCCACAAGTGATTTGTACAATAAAGAAATATCAAAATCTCGATAGTCATCTTCTTTTGCTGACTTGTCTATTTTTGCCAAATCCTTGAAATTAAATTCTGAACTTTTTCTGAGTCGTTTCTTCAACTCCAAAGGTTTGATCTGTCTACCCAAAACTTCTCTTAAAACATTCGTGCTAAGATCAACTAACGCTCTGCACAAACGCGCAAAATTTATAAACTCCGGCCTGGTTGAATCAAGACACGCCATACTTAACTGTCTTTTGTTTATTCACAATCTCTTGGATAGCCTTTCACATTATGATATTTTATTCTTCTGTCCTTATATTCTCAGGATAATGTTCCTAAAAAAGAATGCTTTAAATATGACAATGAACTCCAAAAACAGACTGATGCACTATTTTAAAATGCATTTAATACAGGTACATTTGTATTCCTTATAATATTTCCCCATATATTGCATATTAAGTATTGTAAAATGAAAATAAACATATTGGATGATAAAAGTAAACAGTCTCATAATTACCAGGTCAGAACATAAATAGTAGTAGTAGTAATAAATTGAACATATAGTTTAAACCACACAATCCGTTGTTTCATAATGCAATGTTAATATTTTATTATGTTGCACTGTATGTATTACCAAAACTTTAAAACAAAATGGCCAAGATATAGAGGAGACTGAGTAACATGCCACAGACAGTGTTATGGAAGATACAATATGGATACGTTTGGTAAAAGTAATACTTTTTTGCATACTAGTGTTTAGAATAATACATGTCTAATGCTGCTTCGCCGAAATACAAAATTCGAGAAGTGAAAAGATAACTTCACAGACACAAGTTACAGGTACATATAATACAGCTTTATCCATTTTGTATAAATATAATCTAGGAACTAACTGCCTACCACCTAGTTTAAAATGTTGGGATTGCTATTTGGACATGGAAAGTTATGTTTATGTTCATTAACTTCATGAGAGGGTTGCATTTTTTGACTAACACAATAGGGTCAACTGATGAAAGAAGATGCGAATTGCTTCCTAAACATAGGAGCTCATCTCTGGTAAAGAAATGCGTATAAAAAGTGCGTTGCACCAAGTGCCTTGGTTCTAGATGTTATCATATCTACACATCTACATCTGAGTATTTAAGAAAATGAACAGTCGTTAATTATCATTTTATTGATTAAGATCCAAACACGACCGACCACCTTGCCTGCACCCACGTGCACTGGGGTTAGTAGGTCGATTCCCGGCGTCGACGCTACAACTGTACCTTTTTCATACATGACCTGCATGATTATTTTACGTCACCGTGCATGTTTGGCGATGGGACACAGTCAAGCGACTCACTTCTTAAATTTATTTCATCCAAGCCTCCTTAATTTTTTTTAATTTTCAATACCAGAATTGCAATACAATTGTGAATAATAATTGTCAAACTACTGATACAGTAGTTTCTCCTTCTACCTTCGAATAGACAACTTGAGTCTAAATGAGGTATTGGTCCGGACAACTTGCATTACTTGTGCTTGTGAACACCAGAACGTGCCTTCTTTGTTTTAGTGATTGTCATAACGTTTTATTTAGTTATGTTTTATGTGATATATCATGTATACAAATGTATGTATTAATAATTATGTAAGGGGTATTTGTGTGATAAGATATAGGTGCGTGTGGTTATGCTTAATATATCATTCATGATTGTGTTAAGGTCAGTTTACACTATATGACTTGCTGTGTGTTATTGTCCTTTTACTTTGGTTTGACATACCGAATTACAGCAAGTTGTATTTAATCTGACAAAGCATGTGTAATTAAAATTACACGTAACGCTAGTTCACATTGTCTGTTCAGTTTGTCATACATTACAAGTCCACATATAGTGTAATCTGGTCGGTGACTGAAAACTTGATTAGATTTTATGTTACTTGCTTTATTGTATGCCTGATTGCTTTATTGTATGCCTGTTTTATTGTATGCCTGATTGTTTTATTGTATGCCTGATTGTTTTATTGTATGCCTGATTGTTTTATTGTATGCCTGATTGTTTTATTGTATGCCTGTTTTATTGTATGCCTGTTTTATTGTATGCCTGATTGTTTTATTGTATGCCTGTTTTATTGTATGCCTGATTGTTTTATTGTATGCCCGATTGTTTTATTGTATGCCCGATTGTTTTATTGTATGCCTGTTTTATTGTATGCCTGATTGCTTTATTGTATGCCTGATTGTTTTATTGTATGCCTGATTGTTTTATTGTATGCCCGATTGTTTTATTGTATGCCTGTTTTATTGTATGCCTGATTGCTTTATTGTATGCCTGATTGTTTTATTGTATGCCTGTTTTATTGTATGCCTGTTTTATTGTATGCCTGATTGTTTTATTGTATGCCCGATTGTTTTATTGTATGCCCGATTGTTTTATTGTATGCCTGTTTTATTGTATGCCTGATTGCTTTATTGTATGCCTGATTGTTTTATTGTATGCCTGATTGTTTTATTGCATGCCTGTTTTATTGTATGCCTGATTGTTTTATTGTATGCCCGATTGTTTTATTGTATGCCCGATTGTTTTATTGTATGCCTGTTTTATTGTATGCCTGATTGCTTTATTGTATGCCTGATTGTTTTATTGTATGCCTGATTGTTTTATTGTATGCCTGTTTTATTGTATGCCTGATTGTTTTATTGCATGCCTGTTTTATTGTATGCCTGATTGTTTTATTGTATGCCCGATTGCTTTATTGTATGCCTGATTGTTTTATTGTATGCCTGTTTTATTGCATGCCTGTTTTATTGTATGCCTGATTGTTTTATTGTATGCCTGTTTTATTGTATGCCTGTTTTATTGTATGCCTGATTGTTTTATTGTATGCCTGATTGTTTTATTGTATGCCCGATTGTTTTATTGTATGCCCGATTGTTTTATTGTATGCCTGTTTTATTGTATGCCTGATTGCTTTATTGTATGCCTGATTGTTTTATTGTATGCCTGATTGTTTTATTGCATGCCTGTTTTATTGTATGCCTGATTGTTTTATTGTATGCCTGATTGTTTTATTGTATGCCTGTTTTATTGTATGCCTGTTTTATTGTATGCCTGATTGCTTTATTGTATGCCTGATTGTTTTATTGTATGCCCGATTGTTTTATTGCATGCCTGTTTTATTGTATGCCTGATTGTTTTATTGTATGCCTGATTGTTTTATTGTATGCCTGATTGTTTTATTGTATGCCCGATTGTTTTATTGTATGCCTGTTTTATTGTATGCCTGATTGCTTTATTGTATGCCTGATTGTTTTATTGTATGCCCGATTGTTTTATTGCATGCCTGTTTTATTGTATGCCTGTTTTATTGTATGCCTGTTTTATTGTATGCCTGATTGCTTTATTGTATGCCTGATTGTTTTATTGTATGCCCGATTGTTTTATTGCATGCCTGTTTTATTGTATGCCTGATTGCTTTATTGTATGCCTGATTGTTTTATTGTATGCCCGATTGTTTTATTGCATGCCTGTTTTATTGTATGCCTGATTGCTTTATTGTATGCCTGATTGTTTTATTGTATGCCTGATTGTTTTATTGCATGCCTGTTTTATTGTATGCCTGATTGTTTTATTGTATGCCTGATTGTTTTATTGTATGCCTGTTTTACTGTATGCCTGTTTTATTGTATGCCTGATTGCTTTATTGTATGCCTGATTGTTTTATTGTATGCCCGATTGTTTTATTGCATGCCTGTTTTATTGTATGCCTGATTGTTTTATTGTATGCCTGATTGTTTTATTGTATGCCCGATTGTTTTATTGTATGCCCGATTGTTTTATTGTATGCCTGTTTTATTGTATGCCTGATTGCTTTATTGTATGCCTGTTTTATTGTATGCCTGATTGTTTTATTGTATGCCCGATTGTTTTATTGTATGCCTGATTGTTTTATTGTATGCCTGTTTTATTGTATGCCTGTTTTATTGTATGCCTGTTTTATTGTATGCCTGTTTTATTGTATGCCTGATTGTTTTATTGTATGCCCGATTGTTTTATTGTATGCCTGATTGTTTTATTGTATGCCTGTTTTATTGTATGCCTGATTGTTTTATTGTATGCCTGATTGTTTTATTGTATGCCTGTTTTATTGTATGTCTGATTGTTTTATTGTATGCCTGATTGTTTTATTGTATGCCTGATTGTTTTATTGTATGCCTGATTGTTTTATTGTATGCCTGTTTTATTGTATGCCTGATTGTTTTATTGTATGCCTGATTGTTTTATTGTATGCCTGTTTTATTGTATGCCTGATTGTTTTATTGTATGCCTGTTTTATTGTATGCCTGATTGTTTTATTGTATGCCTGTTTTATTGTATGCCTGATTGTTTTATTGTATGCCTGTTTTATTGTATGCCTGATTGTTTTATTGTATGCCTGTTTTATTGTATGCCTGATTGTTTTATTGTATGCCTGTTTTATTGTATGCCTGATTGTTTTATTGTATGCCTGATTGTTTTATTGTATGCCTGATTGCTTTATTGTATGCCCGATTGTTTTATTGTATGCCTGTTTTATTGTATGCCTGATTGTTTTATTGTATGCCTGTTTTATTGTATGCCTGATTGTTTTATTGTATGCCCGATTGTTTTATTGTATGCCTGTTTTATTGTATGCCTGATTGTTTTATTGTATGCCTGATTGTTTTATTGTATGCCCGATTGTTTTATTGTATGCCTGATTGCTTTATTGTATGCCTGATTGTTTTATTGTATGCCCGATTGTTTTATTGTATGCCTGATTGTTTTATTGTATGCCTGATTGTTTTATTGTATGCCCGATTGTTTTATTGTATGCCTGTTTTATTGTATGCCTGTTTTATTGTATGCCTGATTGCTTTATTGTATGCCTGATTGTTTTATTGTATGCCTGATTGCTTTATTGTATGCCTGATTGCTTTATTGTATGCCCGATTGTTTTTGTTAATATTTATTTTGCATTTGAAATATACTTCTACTATATTTGGGTAAAACTTGTTTTGTTGTACATAACACATTAATATAAGCGAAACATTTACCAAAGTTATGTTTAATGATTACTTTGGGAGTTCAATCATGGCAGCCGTCTACTTTCGCTTTCATCAAGGGCAGGTTTTTGATTGAAGACGGTGCATGATGCTGTAACCAACCTGTCTGGCTAGGTGTAGCTAATATAAACATCAATACAAGTACATAGAGTTGTTAACAAATACATCAGTTCTAATACGTTTGCAAATGTAGCGCGATATAATATATTGCACTTCAAACAATACAACTAGGGTCTTATAATTTAACTCTTATAATTTAACTATGAAATATGCATAGTTGCCATAAAACCAAATAACGTTAGTAAATAGTAAATGCACACATACTGGAAATGAAATAACATGTATACCTGATTTGACCAAGGTAAAAGTTATCACCGACATTAATAATTGATCAGCAGGCTTCCAGTGATATGGATATTACTATATACATGTACATGAATGATATACTGGTCTCCCTTATTTACATTTTTAGATGGATTCTTTATCTATGAAGACCCTCTGGACGATGCTGCATCACTGGCATGAATCTTAGAATTACAAAATATAGCATTTATAATAAGAAAGATTGTTCAAGCACCTACCTGTCCTATATATCATTCATTGTACTAACCGAGTGAGTAAAGTCGTTAACTAATACAGCGCACATAATAAGTTAAAAATAAACGAAACGAAACGAAACGAAACGAAACGAAAAGCTTATAAAACTGAATAAAATATTAGTTTAACTCCCTGTGTTAATTAATGATAAGTAAAAAATAAATAAATAAATAAATAAATAAATAAATTCAACCACAGAAATATTAGAGTTATAAATCATTGCATGATATAATAATGATTATAATAACAATAATAAATGAATGAATAATACTTGAATAACATACGTACATACACCATGTGAAAATCACAATAATTAAAAACGGAAACGCAATACTAAAAGTGTTTACAAATTAAATGATGCAGTTTACATTATGCATGAATACTTAAACACGTCAGAGACATATAAATCCCGGGTTTTATATGTCTGCCCACGTGCATGGCCACGGAAATGCATTGCGGCATTATTGAGTTATATTTAAATATAATCAAAAGTGCGTGACTTGATATAAAAAGTATTTATAAACGTGTGTGTGAATTTTCCTCTTTTTGATATTGACCTTATTTATGGATATTTTAGATTTTACTATATAACCCACTGCATGGTAATTTTCAGGAACCGGGTTTTAATTTTCCCCAAGAGTTCCTCAATATATTTTTAACACCAAGTGACAATTTTTATTATCTCTCAATTAAGTGCATCATAGTGTAGATTCAAGCTACTGACTGCGGCTACTGATATGCTAATAAGCAAAAGTCTGTCAGTTACATTAATTACTAGAAAAGTTGAATACCCAATTTTATCATTTTATGACAGGCAAACATAAAATTACACAGAACCCAGGTAAAATACCCATGTGATTTCCAAGAAGTCACGTACGTACGTGGCCATTGCTTGGTAATCCTAGCTACCAGGATCAAAATAACAATCTTAAACTTACTTGTTATAATTGCGTAATCAAAGGTCCATTAAAATTTCTGATTTTGGACAATAAGCATTGACCTGTAATCTTCTCAGTTTAAAACCTATTTTTGATTTAGACATCGGTTGTCTTCCACATTTTCGATTTTTTTTTACCCAGAAAACCCCTTATCAAAATTGTTTACTTTCGCTTTTTGGGTTCGTTGTACATACAACAAGGGCGATAATTTGTTTGAATCGAAAATAAACAAGGAAGTTATATTTAGAATGTGGTTTTCCCGATCGGGAAATTGGAAATGATGACGATGTCATAAATAGACCTGCACAGAGACTATCCGGTTTCAAAAGATTTATAAATAGATCTATACACCGCTTGATTTAAAAACATATTTTATTTGCTAAATTTAAAGACACAAGCATAAATAATAATGATAATAATAATAATAATAATAATAATAATGATTGGAAAAATGAAATTGTACAGCGTTACCGTGACGTATCCATTATATATCCATTTAAGCAAAGTATTAAGTTTCATTGGCATATGTCTGATTTTCATAAAGTTTATTATGTGTCTATTTTGTAATATCTACATAATGATAAAATAACTTTAAGCCGGTTTTACAGTAAATCTATAGAAAATATATACAACATTTTACAAACAAACATCTACAATGCTAGACCGATTTATTTCTGTCGTCATCAAGGGCCCTTTTTATCGATGATATGGGCCGCATTTTGGTATAGGACAGGTTTTGTCGTCAACAGTCCCATATCATCAATAAAAAAGGGCCGTTGATGACGACAGAAATAATTCGGTAGTAATACAATGCATGTGTGGATTGATACAAATTAATAAGCTGGCCTGGAGGACTTATGATAAACTTAATAACAATACGAATTTAAGAAAATTGCATAATCTGTTGAGTGTCATTATATCACTATTAGAAAGTAATTCATTAAATTTCAATACATTTGCACCATTGTAAAAATTACCTACAACTTGAAAAAAATTCTATGATAATTTAAGATTACATACCAAAATATTGTTTTTGAGCACGTGGTATCTGCAACATCATTTCACTCACCCGTGTCAGGCCCTATAGAGTTTTCCTTTCAATGAAGGGAGGGCGCGGTGGCCTAATGGATAAGACGTCAGTCTTCAAATCCAGGGTCTCTCACCGCTGTGATTTCGAGTCCCGCTCGGACCACATGTGGGAAAGTGAATTTTCCTTACCGTTGCCCTTTACTGATTCACCTGGTATCAGTATAATGGACTGGGGGAGTGGTACGCTTGTCTGTGACGTACTGACTCTGTGAGCTAGCACGGTAAAGTCGCCCTGAGTGCGCACTAGTACAAGGCAGACCATACAACACACTCGCACTTCACATGCATACACAAAATTGTTCATTGATTAATCCAAAGAGATTAATTAAATAGTTCTCGTCGCGAATAGCTGAAAAATTGCTGATGCGACGTTAAACAACATACAACCAACCAACCTTTCAATGAAGAAAATCATGAAATATCCGGCATAACAATTGTCGTGATCCGAGAAAAGAAAAGTAACTGATTATCTGCACATTTTCATTGATAATTTTTTAAATATAATACGATTTGATTTACAATTTAAGCCAAGTTTTCCTGAAATATAAGATTAAAAATTTAAAACTACTGTCCGGTTGTCCTAGATCTATACCGCGGTTGTTCTTTCGGTTGTGTGCGGTAGTCTTTTTAGAAGGTTTTTTAAGATTCCCAATAATGTAGTCTTTTTCGAGAAATAGATCACTGTCATGATTCTGGGTTAATAATTTTACTGTCAAGACATCTGTGTTACTAAAGAGAGAAACATTAAAATGTGATATTTCATGTTAATTAATTGGGAAATAAATAAATAAATAAATAAATAAATAAATAAATAAATAAATAAATAAATAAATACATTTTTGTAAAATTAAATCAAATTTAAAAAAAATAAAAAATAAATCCCGATATTCTTACGGTAAACTTAGTTTGTTTTTAAAAAAAATCTCAATCTATGTATTTCTTGAAATCTATAAAAAGAACTAATGTAATGTCGTAATTGTATATACTTAATAAATCAAACGTTAACTTTAAAATATTTTGCAAATTCACTATCATTTTCATGTTTCAAAACACTGATAACAATCATCAGGTGAAGTAATGATGGTAAACAAGTGTATTTGATTAAACTTCAAGTCACATCTATAATGTATATATTATATAATGCAGAAATCCGGGTCGATAGGTTCAATTCTTTTGTCATTATTCTATTTAGATATTATAGTAATCAGTAAAACGTTTGAAACCATACAAAATTTGACAATTTACTACAAGCGCCAAGATGAATGAACTAGTCTATAATCCTGACCTTACAACGTGGATTACTTGTAAACTAGAAGCATTTTCTCCGATATAACTATGTATGTCTGACTCTACATAGACGAAAATACCTACTAGGTGAGCTAACAAAGCCGTGTCAACTTTCAATATAATCTGTGACTTAGTAAGAACAAAGATAACGGTGTAAACTGGTCCATAAAAATGGGTTATTCAAGATTTACACTACCCCCCCCCCGTTGGCAACGGAATTACAGAAAATTTATGACTAAAACCCTTGAAATTCCAGTAAAATTTGGTATGGATGACCCTGGAATTCCAGAAACAAATATTGTAATGTTAAAATCATGAAAAAAGCTAGCCTAAAAAAATTCAATGTAAGAAAGAGACTGAGTCGGTTGCTATCTGTTGGGGAGGGGGAGGGGCTGGATTAAATATTGGATAGCCCAATTAATAATGACTATTTACACATTACCGGTAACTCCATACCAGCCAGTATCATTAAGTCACATTTTGAATATTAGGTTGCCTGTGTCACAGTCAACAGACTCCATAGATGGTCAAGTATCTCGGGCAGTAGTCCATTCTGCTAATATTAAGATCCTGGGCTCGATTTCTGGTTTGGCTGTTCTATTTCTTTCTCTTTTATGTTACATGTTTGGACTGGTCTAAAGCTGAGAAATGGATGACCAACAATTTGTCCAAGGGTCAAACTGATGGTTTCGATTTAACGTAGTGATTCAAAAAAAAGAAAGAGGAATATGGAAGGCTGGGCTAGATAGCTGGCTGGGTAGCTTAGACAATAGAGCATCCCACTAGTATTGGACAGGTTTTGGGTTCCAGTTCTGGTTTGGCCTCTGCATTTTCCCTTTCCTGTTTATATCAGTGATGGATATGTTTTTTTCGTTTAGTTGCCCTCCAGATGGAACTGCACTTAGTTTGTCCTGAAAACAATGTGACAGTAAACACAGGAACTTGTTTCTGACAAAAATATATATCACTTGTGCAGATAAAAAACAAACATACTGATCCATGTCCAGTTCACAAAGCAAAGTAAAAACTCTGAATCTGACAAATTAGGTTCCATCAGGGAAGTGAATCTAGGTGCTGCAGAAGGGTATTATCACCTCCTGTTTAGCTAGCTACACCCTTTATATGTGTAATCAAATTTGAGAATCTGCGTGAAAGCAGAACAAAAAATAAATAAATAAAATAAAATAAAAAATCAGTGTTAATTATTTTTATTGAACTTTATTCTGGCAGTTGTCATGGGCAAAAGGAGGATTTTTCAACTAGATCTATAACACTATTGTAATAAATTTGATTATACACTATCTTTCTTATGCATTGCCATAAATCAGAGCTTCAAACAGTTTAGCTGTGCTTTGTTCAGTATAAAAATGCATACCTTATAGGACTTCAATAAACTCTTGAGTCGATGACTTTCAGAGGTCAAATTTACTTTCTTTCAAATCTCAGTAATCAAAGCATATACTGAGTAGAATGATTTATCCTGAAATCAGGATAAAATTCAATTCCAAAACATGTTCTTTGGGGCTAATGGAAGCTGTACCTTTTTTGGATGACTCTTTTTTTTGTGTGTGATAATTTGATTTAGAAAAATTCAATTTTAAAACTTGATTTGAGTTGTGAGATTTGTTAAAAATGAATTTGAATCCTGAAAATTGACATTCAAGTAAAATTCAAATCATGTTTCACAAAATCAAATAATTACTACTGGTTATGCATAAGTACCCTGATATTTCATTTTACTACATTTGTTAAATTATTTATTAATGATTATTTTTGTTTTAATTTTTTTTTTGCAGATAAAACATAACAGTCAATTAAGATGAAGCTCCGGAACTTTTCACTAACTGCTCTGTGTATGAGTTTGGGTAGAATTGCTGACTTCTTTGGGGTTATAATTGGTCGTAAGTGATTTATTATAGTTATTACTGTCAAAACCATAGGATACTTCAATGCGGCTTCCCAAGATCAGTGGCAGAAATGTGTCCTACTTGAAAATGACACATTTCTGACTTGAATTCTCTTATTCTTTAAAACAACCACAATGATACATTTCCTTTCCATATTAAAGTTCCTATATACATGCACAAGTTCATATGAATTCTATTTTTATATATATCATTGGACCTTTAAAAGCCTTAAACATTTGTAACACTTGTGAAAAAAGTTACTACAGTCAAACCTGTCTATAACGACACCTGTCCTTAACAACATTCTGACTATAGTGGTGAGTTTTGTCTGGTCCCTCTCTTTTTCCCATATATTTCGCCTCTCCATAGTGGTCACCTTTCTGAATAGTTAGTGGCAAATACATTTGAGTCCCAAAGTCATCATTTACCTGTCTATAACAGGCAGTGCTTAATTTGACCTAAGTTTGGCATATTTCTCCATCTTAAGATTGTATAAACTATGTTCTTTAAAAAGTAACCTATTTTTGAATACTTTACCCTCAGGAAATATGACTTGTTGCGGGTGAACAGATGTTCATATCTCCCTCACTTCAAAGGTAATAAATGTATAATAATACCATTTCTTCAATAACTGGCCTCTGTAACTATCTCAGATGACCATTTCATCATATCCATCTAAAGATTTGGATAATATTGCACTCATATAACATAGAACAATGTTTTAACTGGTAGAGCCAGAAATTGAATCAGTCTTAACTTTCTAGGTTTCCTAAAGTTATTTCCCTTTATTTTCTGCACTGTGTGTCTATTGCAGCTACATTACATTTTGTATGTAACCAAACATAATTTCATCTAAACTCATGCAGTGTAAACATTTTATATGTATACAGTCAAATATGTTTATAAATGTCACCCAAGGAAACAAGTAAAGTTGGTCTTAATGGGCAGGTGTCCCTTATATACAGGTTCATATAACATGAATAAAGAGCAATTCCTGATCCTCATCTAGTTTAAACAATTTTTTTTTTTTAAATTAGAAAATCAAAATTAATGAATGACATATTGAAACAATTTTTCTTTTACAAATTAAGATCCTGGAACTTACATTAATCAGTTTTCTTTGCATCTATAATATAACATTTTATACAACATGACATTAAATACATACAATTGAGTAAAGCATTCAGTAGAACATTATGAATCAGAGAGAGAGAGAGAGAGAGAGAGAGAGAGGGATGCACACATAAGAACAATGGAGTATATATAGTTTAGATCCTCTTTTTAACAGTTTCAATGCTAAATATAATGTTTCTTATTTTATATCTTTACAGATCCTATATTTATTATATCAGTGTGTATTGGAGTCTGTCTGTATCTGTTTTTATACTTCAACCTTTGTGGAATTATGCTGTTAAAAGACCTGTTTGGAATTGAGAGACAACACTTTATCTGCCTAAGATTCTCTGGAAGGCTTGGAAATATTATGTTTCAGTATGCATTTTTATACGCTCTTGCTAAAAAGAAAAACTTACAAATGGTTATACCTGATAAGTTGGAATTAATGGATTCATTTTATATAAAACCAAACAAGTTGGAGTCGTTTGGATTCAGTAAAAATTTGTGTTGGTGTTTTTGGCGAACATCAGATTATTGGGACTGTGCTCATGATGAACATATAGAGGCCTTGCCACCCGGTAAGGATTATTCTTTTGATGGGTATTTCCAGTCCTGGATGTACTGGCAAGGTTTTGAAGAGGAAATACGAAAACAGTTCGAATTTAGAAAATTTTTAAAAATTGCTGCTCACAATGAATTGCGTAATATATTTTCCCAGAGAAAAATAAATTATTCAGATGGGACTGTTATAATAGGAATTCATATTAGAAGAGGGGACTATTTCAAGAAAAACTTTGCTAATTATGGATATAAAATCGCAGATGAAAAATACTTGAAAAACGCCATGCAGTATTTTAAAGATAAATATAAGAAAGTTTTGTTTGTTGCATGTAGTAATGATTATACTTGGACAACGAATACTTTATCTAAGTATGAAGATGTACATATAGTTGGTGGAAATAGCCCTGCCTTAGACATGGCGATATTGACACAAACCAACCACACAATAATGACTGTAGGAACATTTGGTTGGTGGATTGCTTTTCTTACTAATGGAACAACGATTTACTACAAGTATCCCTTTGTAGAGGGAACAGGATTTAGTAAACAGTTTAAGACTCTAGATCAACATTTTTTTCCTGGCTGGATTCCGATGGAATAGATTTCTGGCTTATACCACAGATCAGTTGTTGCTCCCCTCCTCCTGCTGAACTAATTACCTTAATTTGTTATTTTCCCTTTCTGAGTATGTTTGATATAAAACTGGCCAAAATTCCACTTGCATCCATCTAACATTTGCCAAATTTTGTTTTTTTTTATGAAAAATGTAGTTTTCCTTCAGTTCTTGGATTGATGCTGTATACTGTATTGAAAAAAGTAAATACAGCCTCCAAGATTTTATGCTTTATAATTTATCTGATTTAAACGAATGCACACCCATTTAAAAAGACCTGTTTCATAAAATGAAACATTACCAAGCCAAAGACACTTTGGAATAGTAACTTTAGTAAGATACAAAATATGTTACAGGGATTTTATATTAGACACTTTTTATAGTCATTTTTATAATTTTTTAACAAGTGCTTGCTTATTACATGTAAATGTTAAAAAGATTTTCAGTACATATATTATTAAATCACAATAAAACCTTCCTGTTGTGCTAACTTTGCCACTTCAGCTATTTATACGGATTTTTAACCTAAAAAATTGTATTTGCATCATCCCTCTGCCATTTAGAGTCTCTGTTGATATATTGTCCAATCTCTTCATTTAATTCAGTAAATTAAAATCCTGATGTATTTATACACATTTAACATTTTATAATGTCCTAGGTAATTGATATAGAGGTTCAGTTTTACAGTATGAATTATAAATTTAACTTGTTTATGTTCTTTTTCGGTGTTTCATTTCTAAAATAAATTTTATTACTTCATTACTTATGTAAGTTATGTTAGTAACACCCCAGGGCCTGTTAGTTCAAAGATCTCTGAGCTTTACCAAATGGTTTGTTAAAATTCAAAATATCATTAAGATAATAAATATGTCATATAAATATACAGTTTTGACTTTAACTGCTTTTATTTAATATTGACAATTGTTCACATTCAGTTTTGATAAAAAAAATTCCATATATATATTGTCAGAGGTACAAATTCTGGCTCATCAGCTGGTTAAGCTAACAGAACATTGAACAATCTGACCCAGACCATAGTTTTGAGTCAAATGTTCAAAGGGTAAAGTAAGGTGTAAGGGTACGGCACATGGTGTTATTTATGAAATTCTTTTTTACTTACAATTTTTTAAGTTTTTAGAGTTTTTTTGACATGTTGGTTTTATAAAGACAGCACATTGCATGGAACACCACATCACCACTTTATATTCTGTTGTCATACAGTTGTTTATTTGTTAAAAAATGCCACTGGTCATTTGTAAAATATAATTTATTGTTTGTTTATTTTGTGTTATTCTCTATTGGACTTCATTGTTACAAATGATGGTCAGGACACCACCAGGATGTGTATTTATGGGCAGGCTGTGTAATTTAATTTTCTCATGAATTGGAAAATTAAAGTGAGGAAAAAAGAAAGTGAAGATGAAATGTATTATAGGCTGTGGTTTTTACTGTCAGAGTTGAGATGAGTTCAGTTCAGTTGAGTAATGGTGTTTAACATCCCAGTCAAGAATATTTCACTTATATCGAGATGTTAGCTATAGGCACAAGTGCAGAATTGGGCTGATGGCATTATACAGCACGGCTTTCCGTGCCACGCCTACAACACAGGACCTGGTTTATTTTAAGTTTCAATTTGAAATAAGCTGTGACTTTCATTTTGTAATGCCGAGTTCTTATCAAAGGAACAGTTCCTCTGGGGTCTGGGATCGAACCCACAACCTCCCACTTATGGAGCTAGCACTTTACAAATGAGCTGCCACAGTGGTTTGTTGTGTGAGATAACAATGAATCAACTTTAGTATGTATGGTAGATATTAAAGTTGTACTTTTCATTTTGATATTACAAGTTAATTTATTTATACTTCTTAATTATTACATTCCACTTTGAACTATTTATAACAATAATAATAATTTAAGTGTAGACATCACCGGTATTACATAAATGACATACTGTATGTATAAGATGAAAAAAATTATCTTGCAGAAAGATGTATTAGGTTTTACAGAGTATTATTGTACCATAGTTAAAGTCATGCCTATTCCACACCCGAATTAGATTTCCTCGCTCTTTATTTTAATTTGTTTGACTGCATTTGCATACACTAATGTTCTGAAACTTGTGGTAGTGTAATAATTTTTGACTGCTCATCGTCATGTCCCCACTCTATAAACTCTCATGTTCTCACTTCATCAACTTTTCTGCTCTCACTTATCCAACTATCATGTCCTCGCTTCATTGACTGTCATGCCCTTACTTTATCAACTTTAATTTCATCACTTATTGAACATTCATGTCCTCACCTTATCTACTCTCTTGTTGTCACTTCATCACTGTCATGTCCTGACTTAATCCAACTGTTATGTCCTTACTTTATCAACTTTGGTGTCCTCACTTAATCAAATGTCATGTTCTTAACTAATCCATGTCCTCCTTTTATCCAGGTATAATACATCAAAGTACATTGTATTTGGGACTAGAGATGTTATTGTGGACAAAAAAGGTATCTCGATATCGCCAAAAGTTTACGATATAGTCACGATATTATCGTGATATTTCCAGATGAATACGCTCAAAAGAAGGGCTGGGTTTTAATGGACTGCAATAAATTCAAATATAATAAAAGAATAATAAGATATAAAATTTACAAATTTTATTAAAGTTATTTGAAGATTTACTGAATAAAATTTGTAAGCAGTGATTTGTTTGTGGTTCATAGTAAACCACATGTTTAATCTGCTTCATCATGATCAATACACATGTTATGCAATGATTTCAAAGAATTTTTGTTAAATAATAGGGTTCCGTGATATCGTGATATAAGCTTTGTTCCACAATATCATGATCACCAAATTCTTGGTGACGATTATCAGAATACCAATATATACTAACATCTCTATTTGGGACCAAGTGATATGTTCCTAAAAAGTCACCAAATTTCTGACTTATTAGTATTTTTTTGATACATGTATACCAATACCTTTTTGGTAGTGTTATGAACAATAAATATTGTAGAACAAAGAAAGTTATTTATACAAAGTATATTTACAATAGTTTATTACAATACATAGTATATGTATGTAGTGTTTAATTTAAGATAATTAAATAATAAACTAGATAAATATTATTGTAAAGAGACTTTTATACCAGTTATAATCCTATTTTCTATAGTGTGTTTTAGTTCACATGAGCACAAAGTGTTTAAGTAATCTCTTTTCATCCCTAGTGCATCAACAACTCATAGTAAACACTTTATCCAATTTTCATCAAACTTGCTTCAGATTGACCATCTTGATCACATCTAGGTCTGAGGTGTATGTGGGTCCTGTGGGATTCAAAAGTGGGAGGAATCATAAAAAAGAACCTGTTAACATGCTATAGGTCACAATTTTAGTCTATTTTCTTTAAACCTTCCTAGAATCATTCTCTTGACAGAAGCTAATCAAAGTTCATAATCATATATAGGTCATGTTGGATGAATAATGATTAGGTCACTGGTCAAATAATAGCAAAGTTTGTTACCACTCTATAGGTCAAGATCTACGTCAGGTTCAGATCATAGAAATAACTGTACAACTACACAAATGGTTTTGGTCCAATCTTCATCACGACCCTCCCAACATCCTTCTTCAAACCGAGGTGGTCTCATTATGTACCTATACTACTTGCAGTGTACTTTATGTCATCAGCAACATTTAATCTGTATTAAATGTCGCTGGTGTCATCTTCAGAAAAAAACTGTATTTTTGTTATTTGCACAAACTTCTTTATTCTTTTGGCTGTGTACTTGTTGATTATATTATAATTGGTATTTGCTTTTAAGAAATCCTAACGTTAATTGTTTAATTTATTATATATCTGTTATACTGGTTTACGGGAATAAAATCTGTATGATAAATGTTTGTTACTTTTTGTTAAGAACTGGTTTGTAGAATGTAAAATAAGGCTACACAACATGTGTGTTTTCTTCTTTGAGTTTTATCCTTTCACCTTGTAATGGTTTGGTCAATGGAGTGGCTTTATTTGTATGGATCTTCAATAAATTTCATTTGTAATCAGTATGGAAATGTTGTTTCTAGCCATGTGATATATTGTTTATAGAAAAATGGAGATTAAAAAAACAACCAAAAAGTCGTTCAGGACCTGGTTGCAAAGTATATTACTATTTTCAAGGTTGGTTTTTGTAACAAATAGAGCGCGGGCAGGCGTGTGACGACACCTTTGATTGCCTGGAGTAATTATCAAGATATTTAGGAATTTAGGGTGTCATTATATAGATTACATCAAGCCTGTGAGTCAGTTTTATATTTTGGTTTGACAAAAATGATAATTCAGAGTTCCAAAAAGAACTTGCCAAAATTAGCTCAATTTAAGTTAGGAAAATCTTAGTGATAGGATATTTGTCGGAAACAGCCTTTTTATATAATTTAAGCTCACCCATGTTTATTATAAAAATGGTGATGATATCCGCCCATCAGATCGGGATCAGCGTATACAGCGTACAGAATGTTTTTTTGGTTTACTTTACATATACCAGTTTCAATAATTAGACGGCCGTTTCGGAATACAATTCCTCAATCATCAGTAATGCTTGGACCAAAATTGCGAAATGCTGCAAGAAGCTGGAATACACGGATAATTGACATTGGTAGTTTTTGTTTTGGAAGGGTTGGACTTCGACTAGATTATAAATGGGTGAATTTTATTCTACAAATTTGAAAAATGTTTTTTTGGACGGCTTAAATATGCACGATATGGTACAGTTGGTTTTAATTTAGATTTTAATCTTTTGCTCCATCATGCAGATCTCATTGATATGACAACCCTTGATCCCTGAAAATTTTGTTATAAGCAGCTTAGAAAGACATTTCGTTAAGATGCGGTGTGTTTTCCTTATATCGGTTTATTCAACGCCACGTCTTTAATCATTCTTGGAACCTATAAAATTGACACTAACGCATTTTCCATTATTGATACCTAGGAGATGTGATAAAATGAACGAGTCGCCTCCCCTTCCTCATATCACTGGCCTGTAACTCTTTCAATCTTGTACAGAGTAATTAACGTATGAGTGTGTGTTGTAAAGTTGAAACATGATAAAACATAGTTGAGTTGAGTAATGGAGTTAAACGTCCAAGTCAAGAATATTTCACTTATATCGAGACTTCGTCAGCTATAATTGGATGTCAGAATTTTGCCTGTGCGTTACGATAATGGTATTATATAACGGTATTTTTTATCGTGCCACGCCTACCGTGACACGGGACTTCGTTTATTTTAAGTTCCCATCCGTAGGAGCCGCAACTTTCGTAATGCTAAGTGCTTGGCGATAGAATGTTGTAGTCAGTCTTTGGTCAGACACAATCAGAGTTCGAACTTACTGAGCGAGCACTCTACTAACTGCGATACCGCACTGGTTTTGTAAAATACAAGACATCTTGTAAAATATGACCGATTTAAGTGCAATATAAACGGTGTAACATTGGTAGATACAAGACACTGGAAAAAAGACCCCAAACAATCCACCCATCCACCCATTGATCCATCTGATGAAGTGGCTGGGTACCCATAAAGTCATCCTCGGAGAACATCTACACTTCAAAGTTAAAATGCCAAAAATAATAAAATTTGTTTTTTGAAAAAAAATAAAAAATAAAAAAATTATTTGAATTTAAACAAAAGTCGCTGTAAAATCATGATCCATCGGAATGTTTCTAAACATCAAGCTTTAAGATTTACGGTTACTGAGATGCTCAAAAATACAGAGTTACGTAAAGCATTAAAACATTTTCAATATTTTAGCAATTAACTATACCTCTCATCACTTTGAAACTTTAACTTAGTTTGACTGGGTATATAGAAATTACCATGTCTGGGTGTCTCCCCGAGGCTGTCCGTGTAAAATCGCGTCCGCTTCGTATCTTTAACATTTATGGATGTATTTTGGTCAGACTTGGAATAATGTACATGAGATAGTATGTCACAGTTAGCGATAAAAGTTACGCAAAGTTTAAGGATTTTTATTTCGACACGGTCGTCTAGAGCTGTAAAATTAACACTGGTATAATGTGTAATTTAATTGCGATATCCAAATGTCGTTTCCGGCACAAATATATCAACATGATTCAAACGGCATGTATTCTCCAAAACCTCTTCATATTTGGGTTGATTTGGATCAATCTTGGTGGAAAGGTAAAGTCGTATACCATATTGAGGTGTGTAGGTCAGAGGGTATTAAGGTCACGAGGTCAAATATAGTTTTGGTATCTAAGACAAGTGACATATCACTTTATAACTTCATCATACAGTCCAACCTGACTAAAAGTCCACCTCTATATAAGGGCCACCTGCTTATAAAGGTCATTAAAATTGTATCCTAGTTGTTCTTTATTCATATTATTTGAAACACTTTGACTGGTTCCGTTGGGTGGCCTTTATAGACAAGTATGACTGTATTTGGATTGATTTTATCAAACTTGGCACAAATGTAAAGTCGCATATGAACTTAGGTTTGTAGGTCAACAGTCAATGTCACGCGTTCAAATTTTAATTTTGGTGTCTAAATGTCGCTTCTGCTTCATACCTTCCTCATATATTTGGATTGATCAAACTTGATACAAATCAAAGTAGTACAATATATTTAGGTGTGTAGGTCAAGGTCATGAGGTCATATATGAGTTTTCTATAAGATTACATTAACAAAAATGATCACCTCGGATACGTTAGGGTCGGAGGTATTTTGGTCTCTGGTGGGCAGTTGTAGTTGAGCGCTTGTACAATCACCGTGACCTTCAAATTTCGACGGCATTTAGATGCTATAGCGTCAATTTCGCCACGTAGGTAACTTTTTACATTATTTTGGCTCTGCGGGAAAATAGATTTTTAACATTTTCGAGTTTTCAAACCCTGAATGGTTTAGGTACAATATTTGCTTTACGTCGGACACTTTCAAAAGTATCGAGATCACTCGCATTTTTATGAATATACATTCGGTTTATACAGTATAAAATATGAACGAATTTTAGTTTAAAGCACGACAATTTCATAAAATTTGCTTTAACAAGAATATTAATGGTGTTTAGTACCGATATGAATTCAGTAAACACACCATAGGTACAATTGTACAAAATAAAAAAGTCGTTTCTAAGCAATCCATTTGTAGTAATTATTCACATTTATTTAGGTAGTAAAAGTTCCGGTTCATTCATAAGGTATATAGAAAATCTTATGAGTTTGAATTCTAAAACGTTGGACAATGTAATTTCAGTATGTACTTCGAATTTGTACGTGGCTGTATACGAATCGCAAGTATATTTTTGATGAAATTTTAGTTTGCATATTTGACAAATATTGTTCTGTCTTCTTAAGTCCATTGTTATAAAGATGTATTCACTAACTAACTTAAATGCGTTATTTCATTAACATTTAAAATCCAAAGACCCGACTTATTTCCAAATGTATGCTTGTCAAATACAAAAAGAAAAGACGCAAAATCGGAAAATGTAACGCCGCCGTTGCACCAAGCAATTCTGCTAAAACGCATGCACTTCAGTATAAGTTATAGAATTTTGATATTCTAATCAGAAATTCTTTTTTAACAAAATTTTAATCATTGTTATAACATGTGAGAACTTTGATTAATTGAATGTGGGGTGCAAATATGATGCTCAGCATTTTACCGTTTGTCTGGTTGACAAAGTGTTAGGCTTCGGCATCTAGATACATGTCCAAACTCAGTATTTATATGTACTTCAAAGTGATGCATTGACAACGCAAATTTTGACAATTCAAGTAAGTGAACGCCAACTGCGGAATGAATGTTTGGTTTCAAAGGCATTGGTATTTACCATAGTCTTTTGTTTATAACAAAGTTAGTGTCATAAGTTGACAAAGGTTGGTGTGTAGGAATAACAACGATATACTTAGTTTTTGTCTTCTTGGGTTATTCAGTTCAACTAGCTACAAATGAATCTACCATATGTTAAATGTTGCAGAAAAAGTCTATTTCAGTCCACTGTTTAAAGTTCATTGACATAATAGTCCGAATAAATAGCCTAAACAATGCTTTAATTTAATCCCACGCTTTTTTGTGTTGACGCATTTCCCGCGCACTGGGTTAAAGCACCACGATTCGACCTTCGGCTATAAAATAAAACTTCTGTGCATGTAGGTTGTATGATGAGAAAAATGATAATATCAGCTCTGAACAGCCCCTCATATCCCCTCTGGACCTCTGTACTTAATCGATTAAGCTTTTTAACTCAATGGTGTTATGTTTTCTGAGATTCTTTGTCAATAAATAAAACTCTCTTTTTTGAAGTAAATAGTCTGCTATTACATGATATGATAAAATAAATAAAGCAATGATTAATTATTGTCTTATCTTAATTGAAGAGGTTCGTTTAACAAGAAACCATTCGGAACATTTGACACGCCATTCTACAAAAACCCTTTAAGTAGCGACACCTGTTAGCCGCTTATCGTAATTAAGCCTTAATGAGCACATTATTACATCCTTATCAGACTGAAGCATGTAAATTACTCCACGTAATTCTATTTGACACGTTTACGTCTCATTTTTAACGTAAAGAAATATTTTCCAGCACTTAAAAGTTATCCTATAGATTTTAAGTGCTTTATCACTTATTATGTCTTATTGGAATTATCTTAATCATAGTTAATTTGTAAAAAAGGTTATCACCTGATGGATAGTAAAGTGTTAAAATGTCCCGACCTTTTAAGGCGTTACTTAGGCAGTTTAATTTTATTGTCTGTCTTTGATATTTGGTACCATTATACACATTCTTGACCACGAGATTAACGTGACAAACATCTAAAATCAGACTGAGTAGTTTGTTAAAAAGCTGCAATTAACGACTAAAACAAAGACAGAAAAACGGTTGATTATAGTATTGTATCTAGCATCCGTCCAACACTGCAAAGTTTATTGGTTCTTTCAACGAGAACTTAAACATTGTCTATGAGTTGTTTTTTTTTATGTAAATAGTTTGTACTTTGGTAATATTGTTGGTATTTGGGCATATTGTTTGTCGGATTGACTATGTTTTTCCACCAAAGACATACTCTCAGCGTTATTTACTTTTCCCATCAATTGCATGTTTTCAGCTGTTTAGTTTGTCTTTCCTTGGTCGCATTGACTATTTTCACAAAATACATTTTTTCAGCTGCATTGGCAATTGCCACCAAGTACATACTTTAACCTATTATTTTGTCCAGTCGCTGATCCCATTAACTATTTTCACCAAGTACATACTTTCAGCTTCATTGACTATTCTCACAAAGTACATGTTTTCAACTGCTTATTTCGTCTTTTGTTTTGTTTGTTTGTTGATATTTTAAATTCGGGACATTAAAAACCCAATATAATATTTAAAAATTTAATGTCAAATAAAGACATTTAAAAATTGTGTATAAGAAATATATATTTTATTGTTTTGTCTAAAATGTATACGGTAAACAATCTAAAATTCAACATCGAAACAATTGAGATATTTTGTCTTTGTCAAAGTGAATGTGCAATGTAACCATTTAAAGTACACATATTCATAAAATTGGTTAAGAAATTGTTTCGCGATTGTTTGGCTTTATCAATAAATCGAAACATAAGAGATTGACTGGCGAAGATATTACTGATGATGATGGTGATAAATATCTTCACTTGACATATATATAAACCACCTTCGATTTGGTGCCATGGTACTGTTTACATCAAGACAGCAAGGGACATAATTAAAACTTGACATTAAAACCTGGAATCCATCTGTAATTACGCTATCTAATTAATCAGCTAATTTATTTCAATTGTCCATGATTTTCTAGATATGGAAGTTAAGACACTGCAATTATATTGATCATTATATGACCAGTATGTCATCATCAGAAAACCATCTTTACTTCTACAACAAGAGGTAGATAAACCCTATGGTTAAGTGTTGTTATATCCGTTAATTAAATAGCATTGGACTCATTTAGATAGATAGAGCATGTATAGTATCGTTATTATATTATACCATTTGTTAAGGGATGGTGGTAGTTAATGAGTTGGACATACAGTACAGACCTGTCGAAATTTTAAAACTGAGCTAACGAAAAGGAGTTTTGGTTGTCGAGTGGCCGAGATATGGATATCTAGTGATTGAAAAACTGCTGAATGGGGGATAGCTACAGATGTAGAGATATACCTCTAACGAAGGGCAAAGATTTGTTGCTGTTTCGACACCAATTCGTCAGCTCAGTGTTAAACTTTCAACAGGCCTGTACTGTATATCCTAATGTTAATGATCGGATAGATGACCAAGATACTGACATTATTTACACAATCATAACAGTATGAGAATGTTTCCATCTTACAGATATAGATAGTTATTTATTTACTTGATGCTGTTGTGCAGTGAAGTTTATAATTACTGATCACTCGGACCATTAACTCACCTCTTAACATATGTAAGCAGAAACAACACTTAATACCTCAATAATCTCCATAGACTACTTGCCAATTACGCATTCTAAGTCATTACAACAACTAATCGTTTTCCTATTTAGATATTATAATCATTTAGGTAATGGTATGGGGTATTTTGGCACCAATACCAATGCTTTCTACAGAAGGTCACAGTTATCTGCGATGCATTAGCTTAACAGGGAAAAAGTCAATGGTCTCAATATGTGTTTATTTTATGTCTCGTCTCTTTCAACTAGTATCCTGTTTATCATGTTTGTTGTGACGTTTCCTTGGTCGGTTCGCGGTTTCTATTGTTAAAAGTAACTTTGAATGCATTATTTTATAAAAATAACACTATAACAATGGCTAAATACATGTATTTCATTTTCAACTTTTAGTATTGTGTTTCAGTTCCAAAGTAAAAATGGCCTTATCAGCTCAAATTGTCATCTTGTTATACTTGATATATAGGTGCATTTTAAATCTAGCTGCGAAATGGTATTACTGTGGGACATTCAATTTAATTGAACTATCAATGTTTAATAATTGCCTTTGACAATACAATCTATATTATTCCCTAAATGTTTGCACTCTTCTTCCATGTCGGTCATAATATTTTCAACTAAAAATTTTGTTGCATTCAATGTTATAAAATAATCGAAGCAACAATATAATATATGAAACAACCAGAGGACTGAGGTATATGTACATACATGTACTAACAGAAAATTACAAGTAAATCTCATAGTAAACTGACAATCCGACATGTCCGAATGGATTCTTTGTTTATCTACTGTCTTGTCATAAAACTGTCATAATTAATTACAGGTGCTATATATAGTATAATAATTAGACAGGTATGACTTGATCATTGGGACATTCGTCGGTGATGTGTATTGTAATAGTTTTTATTTCGATAAAGTGATTTTGGTGTTACCAGAGACATATAAAACCCCTTGTTTTAAAATTATTCACCGAGCATATTTATTCCACTTACCAAGGGTCTTGCCTATATACAAACCAAGAAGACCAAGGATACTTTACGAACTTTAGGCTTTCGACTCCGTAGAGAGTAAAACTTCACTGACAGTCAGATACGATTTAAGTGGTTGACATTTACGTCTGGAGTGGTAACCTTTTCAAGTAGAAGGGTTGACAACTATACTGTATGTTGTCGGGAAATCGAAACACGAAATTTGACTGTAAAAATAGTGACATGTAGCAGTCATTTGTAGAAACAAACTATATATAATTGAGTTCAAACGTAATCAAATTTAACAGAATGTAATAGGAAAAAACTTAATTAAATTGATTAACATTACCATTACAAAATGAAAATTAGTTTTGTGTCTGTTTATTTAGAATAATCAGTATCTACCCATTAAACACTCGGACCGGAGTTCACATGCAGAGAAAGCCACCATAGTTTGCGACACATATCATAACAGATGTAACATTGTTAGCCAGGGAAAACGTCAGGAAAACGTAACAGCCATGGCTATATCGTTTGTTTTAGCACGGTTGTCTTTCTTCATGTTTCAAATGAATGAAAACGCATGTCATGTTAAAATGAATATACGTACGCGTATTCAAAGAATGCACTAAAGCAACACAAAACCGTTGGTAATATATAGTCAACTCTGTCTATAAAGGCTGCTCAAGGGAACCAATGAAAGTGGTCTTTATGGGCAGGTGACAGGTTCAAATATGATAATTGTACAATTGGGACACTGGCCTTTATAAGCAGGTGGCCATTGTATAGAGGTGACCGCTAACTAAGGCAGATTGGACTGTATTATAAGACTATGTACGATCACTGAACAGACAGACAATATCATATTTATACTGACCAAACAGTGCGCAGGCAAACAAAAGACCACCTAAGGGAACCAATGAAAGTGCTCTTTATGGGCAGGTGACCTTTATTGGTTCAAATAATATTAATTTAATAAAGAACAATTTTACTTAAGAAATGGCATTCTGATCATGGTATTTCAAGGGGTAATGAAAGATAGTGTGGCGCTACCAAATTAGATGAAGGGCGAAGAGAGATACAATCATATTGTAAATATTGGCCTTTATAAGCATGTGGCCCTTGTATAGAGGTGGCGGCTTATAAGGCAGGTGGACAGTTTTATATTATTCATGGCTTTTTACGATCACTGAACAGACAAATTAATATCACCCACTCAATATTATACTAAACAAACAGTGCGCAGGCAAACAAAACGGAGTACAGTCAAATCTGTCTAAGGGAACCAATGAAAGTGGTCTTAATGAGCAGGTGACTTATATACAGGTTCAAATATGATTAAAGAACAATTGGGACATAATTCTACTGACCTTTATAAGCAGGTGGACTTTATATAGAGGTGGCCTTTAAGGCAGGTTGGACTGTAACGTATCTGTACGGTCGAATAGCCGAACTTCCGTTAAAAAGTATGGTTAGTTTGATTACCCTTTATTACGAGAATCTAAGAATTTGATAAATTCTAAGAAGGTGGTATTTGACACTATGGAATCTAAATTGTATTCAGTGTCTGCTCCAGTTTAAGGCCAAAGATTCAACACAAAGGCAGACGATCTAAACAAAAAAGGTATTTAAAGTAATTGGTCTCTCGCTGATGGTGGCGAAATTCCAAATTAAAAGTTAATTCTATCTAAATGTAGAAATCGTTATTTACGTATAAAATTAAGTTAAATCTCACACGAGTTGTAATTCTTTGATGAAGTTTTAACTCAAGTTCAAACCAATTAAACTCTTAACAATTCTAAAACGTTCAGAGATGACCTGATGGGTGACCTTAACTTAAATGATCTTTTAATCTCTTTTTCTCCTATCAGTAGATTCGACCTAGAAGAACCACAGACCTATAAATAACAAGGGTATAAGCAGTCGTTGACGAACCTTATGTAATACGAGATGTGGTGCTTAACCGCGATATCGTTATCTGATACGCGTTCAATGTTGCACATAAATACATATACTTAAACATTTTGTATCGTATCACCGTGTTTCTCTAATTGAAACTTTTACCAGAGTAGCTAGGAACGTGATAAGTCAAAGAGTCAGATAGTTTAGTTGGAGGTCTGAGTACACCAGATACAATATTGACTACGTCATCGATACAGTTCATTGGTTAAGTTATCAGCAATTAACAGTCTACGCATTCAAAGTTAATTGCGTAACATGAAATATAAAAAATCGATGCAAAAAGTAAAACTGTATTTTAGAATCTTATCAAGAATAATCGCCCAGAAAGCTCTAAAAAGTATCTAGAAAAAACGTTATAGTACATGCAATACCAAAACTCTAAGACCAGGAATTATACTCTCGTTAGATTAATTGTTTTCTACCATGTTTTCTTCTTTCTTTATATACTAATAGACTAAGTCCATGTTTCTTTTATTCTAAATTTTGATTTCACACGTGACGTGGCTAGCTTAACAGGAGATGCTTACTCTTCCGGAGCACCCGGTCTCATTTTCCTGGTGAAACTCCTTTTGTTTAGCTTAATTTGCCAGTGTCAAAGTCTTTATTTTGCTTTTGGGTTGTGATTTGGACATGGGTTGGTATTGTTTTATTTGCTTTGGGATTGTGATTTGGACATGGATTGGTATGTTTGTTTTTACTTTGTTTTGGGGTTGTGTTTAAACATGGATTGGTATGTTTGTTTTTACTTTGTTTTGGGGTTGTGATTTGGACATGGATTGGAGTTCGTGAAAACGCTTGCCATAATGATACTTTTTTCAATAAACGGAATTTAAATAGTAAAAATGTTACTATGCCTGTTTTAATTTTGAAGCATTAGACGACCTTTTCGGAACAAAAATCCCCTTTAGCAGTGCTCCGACCAAACTTGTGGAAAACCATCATATATTTTTAAGATGCCAAATCCACCTTAACAATCTTCAATAACTTGTGTTTATAGAATAACAAGAATTGTTTTAGATTTAAATGTTTGTTCTTGATTAATACGTCTACTTTAGGAGTCAATGTGTTCGTAACAATGGGCCATATTCAATTGTTACGAAAATCCAATAAACGTGCATTAGGCATTTTTCACTTACTTGAACCTAGCTGTAACATACTAATATCTCGAACACCAATCCCTTCAATATGTCTTAGTGGTTTCATCGGTTTTGTACGAAAACAATATGTTTTATCAGAAAGTGTATAGAAACAGTAAATATAATAACACATTTTGGCTGTAAAGTAATTCAAATATTTCACCTATACGATACGCGTGATTCTAATAATTTTCTTTAAAGTGTCTTTGAAGACTGCACTATGTGTGCATGACAAGTAATCCTGTTGACATGTATGGCTTGTACTTCAAACACTTTATATATATTTTTCATTTTATAAATCGACTTTTCGTTAAAGAACAAAAGAAAATAGCTTTTTCCATCAAGGGTTTGTATCTTCATATAAATGACCGAAGATTAAGGATTAGACTGGTGCTTCACTTAGAACACGGGTGATAAATTTAACGCAGTCGTGATAGCTGTAGTCTGTTAGTAAACGTCAATAGTATCTTAATAAAGTGCTATTTAGCAATTAAATAAAAACAAAAATAATTTTTAATTTAAACAATATTACTTGATTTTATTTAAGTGATATTCTTTAAATTTAAAATAATAAAAATTATTTTATTATTATTATAGCTGTAGTCTCTTAGTGAACGTCAATAGTATCTTAATAAAGTGTATTTAGCAATTAAATAAAAACAAAAAATTTTAATTTAAACAATATTACTTGATTTTATTTAAGTGATATTCTTTTATTATTTATTTTGCAATGGCCATTGTTACCAAGACCATAAAAAATATGTAGCTGACTTTAACCAATGTAACCAAAGACGTGAAACAATAAAAACATGTTCTCGATAGAAGACAGCGCAACTACAGACATTAGACAACAAAAAGTGTCTGACAATAACCAACGTAACCAAAAACAAGACGCATTAAAAACATGTGTCTTGCAATATCCAATGTAAACAAGAGCATGAAACAACAAACAACAAAAACATGAACCTCGAGAAATATCCAATGTAATCAAGAATATAAAACAACAAAAACTTTTACCTGACAAAATACCAATGTAAACCAAAAACAAGACACGTTAAAAGCAAGTACCTGACATTAGCCAATGTAGCCAAGAAAAAAAAACAACAAAAATACGAACTTTGTAATGACAAATACAATAAAAGACCACGAAATAACAAGCTAATAAACAAGTAATATTACAAACAGTAATCATGAATACACATATGGACCTTCACAAACAATTAAACGTCTGTCTGACCTTAAACGGCCACTGGATCTAATTCCCAAAAGCACACTCAAGGTTATGGTTTGGGGACCTAGCTCTTCTACCTTCTTAATGACTAGTTGCTCCTAAACGTTCAAACCTTAAATATCTCACTTTCACAGAACTGGTTACAAAATCGGGATAAATATAAAACAAAGATACCTATCCATGTCCAGATAACAAATCCAAAACAAAACAAAGTAAAAACTGACAAATTAGTAAAACACGTTAACTTCCACCAGGGAAGTGGGGCCGGGTGCCCCGGAAGGGTAAGCACCTCCTGTTTAGCTAGCTACTCTCGCCATGTGTATATAAGAAAGGAACATAGAACTATGAAGCGTCAAATATATCAAATAGTAATACATGGCAGATATATACATTTATTAATATTTAATACCACTTTATTTTTTCTTACAAAAACAAAATGTTTATAAAGAAGGAAATTGAATGTTTATCATCAGTTATAGCTACTTAGGCAAATATCAGGGAGATTATGAACGACTTAGAAAAAAGTGTTTCTCGAGGGATGTCATTAGCAGCCGAGTTACCGCCCGCCAATCAATAGAGATTTATAAAAACCAGTACTTAAAACTCATAGCTGATGCTACAGCAACTTACATTTAGTCTTTATTACTAGCAAATTAATTTCATTGTCCCTGTGCGTGTTTTCGCCTGATTATTGGTTTTTCTCTTGGCAATGGACATGATCACAATTGCTAAATTAATTGATACTTCAGTAATCATCACTGATTAAGGGACTTTGACAAGATAGACTCATCTACTAGGACCAAATTACAAGTGATCACAAGTCAGCCAAGGCATTTGATATTTCTCATCAGAGAGCCGAAGGAAACAAACGTTATCATTATGCAATGATCGCCAGCAATTACAGTCACTTGCATACAAATGGCTAGCTAAATCAGGCAATTGGAGCGGGTTGTTAAGAGCTATACGTTTTTCCGATATTATCAACATGATAGGATTCTACCTAATTGCAGTTTATTTGTCACTGTTATTGGAGGGGAAACAATAAAGTAAAGATGAAAAATACTTTTTTCTTGTTCATCGGTAATTAAAGAGTTATATTTATTTGAGATAGAAATATATTTTCTTTAATTAAATAACACTTTTGTAAAGAAAATATAGATATTGGTTAAAGCCTTTAGGTTAAATTTAATTGATTGTTAGCATATGCTTATTGAATAAAGAGAGCTCGTTTTACGAAGGAAATAAGGCTGATATTTAATTTTAAAGATGTCTGGTTATAAAATAGGTATCTTAGTAAGGGGTCTAAAATTAAATCTTAATATAGAAAAGTGTTGCTGAAAAAACATATTTTGGAATGATAGTGAATGGAATAAAGAACACTTCGTAATTGACGAACAGACATGATTCAGACTACTAAGGCGGGTGTAGCTAGCTAAACAGAAGGTGCTTACCCTTCCGGAGCACCCGGCCTCACTTCCATGGTGGAAATTCACGTGTCTAATCTAGCTTGTCAGTTCCAAAGTTTTTTCTTTGCTTCTGGATTGTGATTTGGACATGGATTAGTATGTTTGTTTTTTGATATATACAATTCAAACACAAGCATACCGATCCTTGTCCAACGCATAATCTCAAAGTAAAGTAAAAACTGGCAAATTAAGTTAAACGCGTGGAATTCAGTCAAGTCAGGTCGGGTGCACCGGAAAGGTAACCATCTCCTGTTTAGCAGAGTTCATCCGCCAAATAAAAAATTAAAATTGAGAGTGAAAGTAACATGGAACTATGGAATGTCGAATATATCTAGGATAATTTTTGGATACAGTGATATCATACTTATTGGCAATATTGTGATGGTGGTCTTTCTTGCTTTTATAAACAAATGCTTGCCATATACCCTGAATCAACAATTATCAACTTGCTTAGTTGTATTTTCCAGTATAGGAAACAAGCTTTACCATAGCGTATTAATTGCGATACAAATGCACCATAACATGTAACCAGGAGAAGCAGGTATATTGTTGCATAGAAAAGGAAAATTGATAAAGAAAATATGAAGTCATCGCATCATATAGCTTTAAACGTTACCTTTAGTATTAACAATATTTATTTTTTATAAATTACACAAATGAATGAATTATATTTATAAACAAGAGATTCTGAAACAAAAACAAGCTCTTACATAAATCAGTCTCTAAATACACATGTTTTTTCACTAAATACATACATATTAATATGAAACAGAAGAATCAGTAGAATGTTTAATTTCAAGCTCAAAAATAATAAAAAATCCCTGACTCTAGATTTATACTGTTTATTATAATAAAGGGTTTGTAGCGATGGGATTCACTTAGTTTTGTACGGTTCTATCCATCCCATTTATAGTTTTCAATAAAACACTCATAATGGATTATTGTACCAAACAGTGAAACCAATAGACCAGTGGTAATATTCTTTAAATATCTTTTTTTTGATTGGCTGAAACATTTCATCTACATTCGTATAGATAAAATTCTTCAACGTCAACAAATGTGACGTATCTAAAATCAAACGGAATTGCCTTGATTCGTGAAAAAATAATTTCAAAGACATTGTTTTAGAGGATTTTTTTTTCAGAATGCTGTTTTATTTTGTTCTTTTAGAAAAAAAAGTTTTACGCGCTTTTCAATTTCCTGCATAACGAGGGATATGTAGCGTGTGCAAAACATTTAATTAATAGAAACATTATTTAAACAACACTATTTATGTTGCCATTGTGTCAGACACCGTTTTGTGGTATCCCATTAATGGCAATTTCCAAATACCACTGCGGAGCGAAGTTGCAAATGAAGACAAGAAGTGAAGTTGCAAAGACCAAAAGACAAAGTTGCAAAAGACATGGGGCAAAGTTGCAAAAGCCATGGGGCAATGTTCAAAAAGCTAGGGACAACAACCAAGGGGCCAAAGTTGCAAAGACCAGGGGGAAGTCAAGTTGCGAAAACGCGAAAACGCAAAGGGCGAAGGAACGAATGGACGTAGTAATGCAAAGCGGCAAAGATGTGACTGATGCATTTTGAACCAGACGCAATTAAAATAAGCTTTAAATGTGACAACAAGCCCCATAATTAATATTATAACAACATTTGGTTAGGCTGATTGTATTTAGAACAGCTGGGACTAAAGACTTTATTCTGAAAGATTTACAAGTAAGATGGATGGTTTTAATCAATGCTGTTACTTCAAAGATTAATTTCATTGGAGCCTTTATTGTAGAAATTTGAAAATAAATGTTTGTTGTAAGTGTTAGTGAAGTGTAATTAAAACATGAAACATTATTTTAAGTCTAGTTTTATCCCCGCAAATCAAACTTATAAGTCATAATCTGAACCGATATTACTTAAATGTGGCATTTAACACTAATTTGTGACATAAACTCCTTAGAGAATGTTTGGGAATGTTTAGAGCGTTTATAAGAGGTATCCATTGGTATCTATTTACATTTCATTATGTGCTTTAATTGAGATGTTTTCTTTCTGGCACGTGGTTGTGGGATTTCGATTCGTCTCCGGGGATTTACAAATTAGCTCGCACATCTGACGACCACAATCATGATGCTAGATTTATCTTTTACAATCATTATTATAATCATTTGGTAGTCTCTCTTTAATGAAGTGCCATCTCGCTGTTCACAAATTTTCAGATTGAATTCTGTAAGAGTATACGTTCCAATTACTGATGACATGTTGGGCTTTAATTAGAGTCTGTAATAAAGTACATGTGGGGAGTTTCTACAATACTAACACACTGGTTATGATACAGGCAGAGATTAACGTTATCGCTTTTACGTAATTCTCTTAAGGGACCAATAATGGGTTACATAGGTGTCAATCATTTAAGAAACATTTGATAAGAAATAAAAACCATCGTTTTACATTCTTATCTGTTATTGTGTGTAGATTTTTCCAATTCCAAGACAATTAACACTTAAAATAGAGGAGGAAGATATAGGTATTGATGATTAAATACGATAAAATATGTAAAACTGGATAGGCGTATAGTGCTTATCTTGACAGACGTCAAAAACCAATTGTACGTTAGATGTTCAGATTGTTGTTCATATTTTTTGTTTCTATTTACTTGCAAAACATAAATAAATAAATAAATAAATAAAAAATAAATAAATAAATAAATAAATAAATAAAATTCAAATTGCAAAAGACACATAAAAATAAAATTCAAATTGCAAAAGACACATAATTCTGAAAATGAGAGGTTCTGATAAGATGTTTGATGTACGCGGCCTACACATAGCTATAGACGGCTGACTGTAATAAATGTTGCTTGATGCACCGATAAAATAATTCGAAAACTGGTCCTGCAAAAGTCAGGCTGGTTTTATTGGAGTGTGTACAAAAATGTGTGAAATTATAATATTTTGACAGATGAATATGAAATTAAAAAAAAATAGAAATAAAATAAACTTCTATAAACTGCTTCATTTTTATTTAGAACGAGGTCACACTGAGTACAAGATATCAATCTAATAATTCACTCTTAATTGTCAATGTATTTATTGTCTAGTTATTTAATTTACACCAATTTGTGAAATGTGATATAAAAAATTGCTCATATGTGATGAAAATATTGTTCATATGTGATGTAAAAAATTGTTCATATGTGATCAGAGACATATATATGTCTCTGATGTGATGTAAAAAATTAATGAAATCAAGTAGATGTATGGTTTATCATAATAGATATTTAATCGTTATGATTTATTTTAAATATTATATAGACCACGGAATTACCGGAGCAATACACCATTACCAGGACAACATACACACCATACAATATGAGAATAGTCTTAAATGTGTATTGTGTTAATAGCAGACAGATAGTTATTTTATTTGTATGGTATTGAATAAGAAACACATGTTTTATTTTCCAATATTGTATCCGATTGCATTTAGTCGCTGAAATCGACAATAACACAATGTTGGTTGTCATCACTTATATCAGATTGTACAAGAAACGCTAGACTTTTATAGCTTACACGTAGCTATATTGTGGAACTGAATACCCTTTAAATGGCCATTAACGTCAGATACTCTGATCAGTACTGTGTCATACAGCAAATCAGGCAGATCCCAAACTCTTCTTATGTCTACTGGAATCTGTCTGTTATCCCTAACAATGCAAAAATAACACCATTTGTCGATAAAACTACGCAAAACAATTACTGTTCGTAGTAGATACCATTCTAAAGAACAAACACCTGATGTGATATACAGATAAAAACTATATCTAACACACTGACTTTACATCGGATAACTATGTACTTTTGTCATTTTATCATATTAACCCAAATTAACTTTCAATTTAAACTACTTTTTCTATTTCTGTAACGACTTTAGAAATTAAAATTTAATGTAAATTAATTTTGAAATTCAAACTCATCATATTTCCAGGAAATAGGAAATGAAATGCTTCTGTTACGAGTTGATGCAAATTAATTTCCAAGTTCAAACTCATCATATTTTCTTAAAAATGAAATGTCAATTCATTAAAAGAAATAAATATACATTACTAATAGACTTATTGTTTTTAAATTATTCTTGCATAATTAAGAATTTCAAAACGACAATGATTTTTTTCTCACGGTTTCTTTGTGTAAAATTAAAAAAAGAGTAAATAATAATAATAATAATAATAATAATAATAATAATAATAATAATAATAAAATAATATAAAGACTACCTTCTGTTTGAATGCACTACAATGTACAAGTCTTTATTTTTTTAATCTTGACAATGGCAGTGGGTATCATAGCTCTTAAGTATGTTAAATGATGCACGTGCATGCAAGGTTGATGCATCAGAATATAATTATGCAGAAGTGAGAAGTTTTATCAATGTATATTATTTTCCTACACGTGCAAAGAGTTCAGAGATAAAATTTATTTTTAAAAACACCCCAAAATTATCACAAGCACTAGTTGTTATATATATACACACGATATTAAAACTTTAAAACAATCGCCGGGGTTTAAATTGGTATGATAATACGCTATAATATCTAACGTCGTTTACACACTTTAATACCCTTTTTGACACTAAGGGCAGCTAATATTTTCTTATCACCCCAATGTTTCGACAATTAATTTTATTAGTGACAGTTAAACGGGACGATACGGGATCTAGCTAATCCGTGGATATCTCTGACGGAGCTAGCGAGTGATCTAGCCTGTTTATAGGCGGTAGTATGATGTAGTTTGATCTGTACTCAATATGATTGATCTTTGTCCCTCCTCCTCCCAAGAAAGCTAGACCCGCCACAAACTACAGACCTCGCTCATTAACTGACTAATAGATTTATATCAAGACAGTCTTGGCTCTTTAATTTCTCCCATTAGTGTGTCGATATCTAAGATTGGCTGGATTGGTTAGGGAAATTATTTGGACTTAATTGAGAAGCATTTTTTCAAATGTTTCTACTTAACGGGATAAATGTGCTCGCCTAACAGTTAAGAGTGAGAACTAACAGTTCAAAAGGATAGTTATATTATTATAAGGATTTTAAGAAAGACTTAAGATTTCTTATGATTTATTATTTATAGATACTTAAGTGGTAACTAGATAGATGTGTGACAATCCTCTATGTTTCATTTTATGACTTTTGGGTTAAAGAAATTTTAAATGAATATATTTAAAAAAGACAGATACTGACATTTTTGTCTAAAAATGGACTGTGGAATGAACCCTGGTTTTCACACAATTATTTCATCATCATACTCCAGGGGAGTAGTTAGTTTGTATACTACCCCTCGGTCATGGCATCCTCATATCTACGAGCAACCACCGAAAAAACCAACATCTCACCTAATAGCATCAATTCTAGGACTTTCAACAGAAAAGGAAAGTAACTGTGACATTCCGGACAGAAATGACAGGAGTAGTATCCACACAGGATCACATCTTAGTCCTGGTCAACTGTCCAGGGAAAGGGACAGTGGCTATCACCATTCTAGACATCATTACGAACTTTGCAGATGCGAAACGTGTGTACTGAAAAATGAAAACATTGAGAAAATAACAAGAGATAGTAACAGCAGTAATTCCATAGAGTATAAATGTAAGTTAAACTTTTATTTATTTATTTATTTATTTATTTATTTATAATCTAACTGGGTATGAAACAATTTAAAATTGATTGACTAATTAGTTGTAGTACGATGTTACACCGTTCAGTGTAATTTGACACATGATAATTTCTCCCATTTTGAAGCGAGTAGAATTTTTATTATATTTGTATTATTATGCACATGCATGACAGCTGTGATTATGTGTTGTGATGACAAATGTAAAATGACAAAAACCTGTGTTATTTTGTGAAATTGTGCCGCAGAAGTTTTGAATAATGACATTTACAACGATTGAAGACCAATATTCAGCTAAATAACCAAATTGTATCTTTAACTTTAAACTAATGAAATCATTCATCAGATGAAACTTGCAATTTTGAAAAGAAATTTAATTTAAAAGTCAATGGGTTTCTTTTTTAAGCTTAAATATAGCACACACACACACACACACACACACACACACACACAGTGAGAGAGAGAGAGAGAGAGAGAGAGAGAGAGAGAGGAGAGAGAGAGAGAATTTATTATAACAGTATTTAATTAAAACTATTCAAATAAATAGTTTAAATAGTTTAAATATACTTTTATTATTATATTTGTATGCTTTAGAGAAGCGATTATTTAACTTTTTTAACAACATTTAATTATATCAAATAAAATTCAAACATTTTAAATTTACATATTTTTCATATGTTTTATTTTCACCTAAAAAATCACTGATTGTTATACTTCGAATTCATATATGTGATCAAATCTAAAAATTGTGGATAATAGTGCATACAATAATATGATGCTATCTAGTGTGTTATCTGTAAGGACAAATAGTTTAATGTGAGAAATAAAACACATTGGTACTTAATGAGCAACAACTTAACGACGGGGCGGTTAACCATTTGTAATATCTTAACTAAATTTACACGTGCCCAAATCATAATGTCGTGTGCAGAATTTTAGATTTTTACAAAGAAAATTGTTCCATATTTTGCACATGACATTAATAATATTTAGTGACACATCAAACTATGAGCATTAATTATAATTAATAAGATATACCACTCAGGCATTTGGTTTTGTTTTTTAATCAAATCGTGTTTCGCCTTTTGCTATTTTTTTAACCAAAGTTCAACAGTCAAATGATGAATTTTGAAAAGAAAAAAATATATAAGTTGATTTGTGAAGGATCTGACTTTTTCTTTTATGGTAAATCAAATATAATACATCTATCATAAATAATTTTTAACAACTGTTTTACTATATACAAATGTCTTTGGAAATTTATCGATGTTTAAAAACGATTCCATCACTTCAGGCGAGCATTAATTAAGCATTCTAACGTAGTTTCTCAACAATGCATCATTGTAACGTCAGTGGAAATTATTCTGAATCTAAGTGTCATACACCATTTTTGAATTTATTCATGAAATGCATTTAAAAATGGTATATTTTTTAATGTATTTTATGATTAAATTAAAAAAAGGTAAATGACACAACAATCTTAATTTATTAGTAAATAATAATAATAATAATAATAATAATAATAATAATAATAATAATAATAGTAATAATAATAATAATAATAATAATAATAATAAGTCATTGTATTATAGTGTCACACATTATGATACACACAATTTATAGATATATACCTAAAACAAGTGTTTAATAATTTCACAATGTATTAATGTCAACTAAAATTGACTTATGAGACACTGCTATCAATGAAATATTTAAGTTTTGTGTAAATTTAGTTAAGATATTACAAATGGTTAATATTAAACTTGAAACTTGAAACTTGAGAAATTTAACAAGAGTTAAAAACAAAAATGACATGCATCAAAAGTTGTATATTTAACATGCACCTTTTGCACTTTGTGTAAAATAGTGCAGTTAAATAATATTAAACGTTTGGCTTTTTCAATGAAACTAATAAAATAGCTATAGTAGTAAAATTCCAAAAAATACTAGGAAGTTATGTTATAGTACTAAAAAATATGAGCAAATCAATTCAGTTTCAAATTAATTTTTTTTTCCATTATTGTTGTTTTGTCACATTGTCGTGAAAAAAAACAAATTCTACTAATTTTTTTAAAAATTAAATTTTTAATTACAGTGTTGTTGTTGTTGTTGTTGTCAGAAATTGGCACTCTGGAAAATGTCGAGATTTTAATTATTCGGAACACGTAGTCTCATTGATAGAAATATGTTCTTACTTTTAAATGGTTCTTTTACTTCAGGCATTTGTTTTGATACTTTTTCTTGCTTTATCCACATCAATGGTGACCATCGATTGGTAAATCCTGTAAACATTTCGGTCCTGATAACGCGTGTAATGTCCTGGGGTCAATCTCGTCCCTGATCATATTGCTAACATGTCAATTACAGCTTAGATTTAATTAGAACTTTCTGCATAAGGGCCGAAATTACTATGCTGCGGAATAGATAATCGTTTAAGATTTGGTTTAGTACATGTAAAACAGTATGGTTAATCTGTCCCATCTAAATACGCCAGATAAAGTGCAATAATTGTGACATTTTAGAATGGTATTATTAATGTCATATACCAATTTTTAAATTTAATCATAAAATAGATTTTGAAACGGTGTATATGAAATTTTTTTAAATGCATTTTATGATTAAATTATTCAAAAATGGTATATGACATTATCATCACAAGATCGTAATATCTTTAATTTTATATAATTAATGATATAAGAATTTTATTTTTTAAAACACCATTACCATTCAGAAGTGCATGTATGTACAATGCACAATCGCGAGAAAAAATCTAATCAAATAACATAAGAAAAAAGGCCAAGCTACTAAAATATATGTTGTCAATACTCTAAGGATAATTTATACATTCATGATTGTGTCTCGATACGTTTTTTTTCTTCAAATTTTAATTTTAAAAATATGTTTATTGTTATTACAAAATTACTTTACCAAACTGCCATTTTCCCTTACATTTTCGTGTATGTCCACAGCTGACCACATTTATTACATGTATAGCCATTGATTTCCAAGTGTGTTTATTTTCATTTTTGTTTTATTGTTGTATTATATATATTGATGTCCTTGTATTTTTAATTTTATTATCATTTTTATTTGTTTCAATGATATCGATTTTGTTTACGGCACCGCTAGTGAAATTTATGCATTATGGGATACTCCTTACTAGCGAAATTTGCTTACTTCGCTACAATTTTCTATAATTCGTTTTAAAACGTCATCTTTATTATTTTCCCTCGCTACAGATGTTAAAGTTGTTGACAGAAAAGTATGACTGTTTTCGAGTATTAAGTGATAATTGGTGTGTTCTCACACACGTGTACGTAAAACATGATATATATAGAATGTGTTTCGTGTGTCAACAATGTTCATTTTTTTCAAACTAGATTATCGGATTTATATGTGTTGCTGAAAGATACACCGTTTTACTGATAGCCTCAATAAATCATATATACCAACTTTTTATAATATATTAATAAATAAGAAGTGATTTATACTTGTTTTGATAATTATATAGGTCTTTGATGCAATACACATTGCAGAAATTAACTTCTGAATCCGAACGATCATATTTAATGGAATTTAATTTTTGTTTAAAAGTGCACCTATTTTAACATAGGTATTTCTAACGTGTATTTTGTAAATTTCGCTTATCCATCAAGAATTTGGGTATATATCAAACTGCAATTTGAATTCGGATCTCAGTAGTGGCAATCTAGATGAACACCTTCAATAAAACTGGACTGAGAATGTTTGTTGTGTTTTGATTTTTATTACAATCCCTGTACATTATACGTAATAATAACGCTTAACAAAATGTTTATTAACTGTTTTTTTACTTGCTTTAATTAAAAAGAACATATCCTAAAACACGGTTACTGTTTATATTGATTCACTGCCGTAAAGACGGGTTTTGCGCGTTTCTATTCTTAGAGTCAATAGATAGGTTTGTTATTGATGGTGATGATGATGATACAAAAAGACAATTTCTGATATTTGAAATGATTAATAATGAATTTATCATGTTTTGAGACAAATATCTTTGTTTATATTCAAGTTGTCTTGCCAATTAGTTGTAAATACATTATTTTCAACAAAGTCTAATATTATCTTCATATTTCAGAAATGATAAATATAAAAATAAAATCTCCAGTTCTTCTAACAAAGGAATATTTCACATTTATTGTTTTAATAACGTACGTCGTTTTTATCAATAAAATGATATCGGCTCCTCGTCAACATCTCGGCCGTGCACATGACCGTTATATTAACATCTCGTTCTGAACCACTTGACTTCAGTCATATTATCGTATTGTTTCTTTCCTCCTCTACTTAAAACAGAAATTTTGTATTCATTATCTCTATCACTTCTAACAGCTGTGTATGATGGATTGTTTGTTCCTAAGGCACTTCATTTAAATGTTTCACTTGATAATTTTGTTAATCGCACTGATCTTAATAGCTTGGTTTAATGCTTTTAAAATCGTTTATTGTCGCTGTAAATGATAAAATAGCTTTAACGAGTAATAATAACTCTTTAATATTTTTAGCGGACCAATTTCAGTCTCCGTGATTGACGGGAAATCCCATGCCTAAACTACCAGAGGAAAATACATGTATTCAGATTTTACCATGATGTATAAATATATAAAATGAAAAAAAAAAAGAAAACAAACAAACACAATTGCATATCCCCGAGCACGGCATTTGAACCCGTGCACGTCCCTTCTCAAAAATGTTGTTCAGCTGATGAGGTAAATTGCATGATAAGAGGTTTGCCAACACAACTCAGATTTTAAGCCTCACCAAAGCTCACAAACCAAGACTTCAAACATCGATAGCGAATGCCCAACCGAGAAATCAATGATTGACTGCCATTTCGCAATTTTATCTCGGAAGAACTAGAAGTTTAAATTTAGTTGCCAAGATATATAAGATGGACTTGAGGTGTTGCAATGTTTGCAATCACGTGAAATTCGAAAAAATGTCATATACATGTACAAGCACTGCATTGTTTTGTAAGACATTTCCCAAGTATTTGTGTTTTGTTTTTTAAAAAAAGCAGGTGACACAATTTTCATCGTAAGTAATGATAACATGCTTAATCGATGAAAACCTCGATCTACAAGCGTTTGTCCAATACTTTTGACTTAATTTCTACACGAAGAGAACATGCATCGATAAACCAAAACTCGTACACACACAATTTATTTAATGAGTATGAACAGAGAACTATCTAATAGCGAAGAGAGAGAGAGAGAGAGAGAGAGAGAGAGAGAGAGAGAGAGAGAGAGAGAGAGAGAGATTTTATTATGGATAAATTACTAATTAGACGTTCAACTTTTTTTAACCATGTTATTTTTTGCAAAAAGAAAACTGTATTTACAAAATTAAATAAAAAAGAAACAATACTTAAGTGTCACATAAATAATACTTTCTAGATGTCACAGGGTCAAATGGTATTGTGACGAAACATAATAGGTCTGTAGTATATAAGAGGATGTACTCTTTCTGAAAGGCGCCATTCTCTAACAGCACACTTAACAATGTTAGAATTACACAATTGATGCAGAGTTTAATTGTCGTGAGAGTTTTTAAATTTCAGCTTGTTGTGTACTACAGAAAATTAATTTGTACTTATTTTACCATCAAAATTCGCACAATTAATAAAATAATACTTGTGCATTGTGGAAAATCTTAACAGGATTAAGAGCCGCCGATTGTATCCGATTGTCTTCATTTGGGACTTTAACCATCTGATAATAGTCAATTTTAAGAGTTATTATGTCTGGGTTTCACTGGTCTTCCTGCAAATTTTACAAGTTTTAACTGACTGAATCAAAAACAAATTAAAACTATAAATAGCAAAACCGTGAGAATTTTACACCCACGACGACCGCCAACACATCAAATAAAATAGAAATTATTTTAAAATTAATTTATGTAATTTAAATAAAAATCATCCTTATTTAAAAATATGTTATTTGCACTTTCTAAATTTAATATTTTTATGTTTTTGCATTTTGGATTAAAATAAATGAATAGATAAATAAATAAATAAATAAATAAAATAAATAAATAAATAAATAAATAAATAAATGTCGCGTAAAGAAGACAGTAAATTTAAATCATACAAAGAGTTTACTTATTTAATATAAGTTATATGAATTTCCAAAAAAATAGTATTCTGTCATACGATAAATTTTTTAATTAATTAAAAAAAATATGACACCTTTTAATTTTTTTCTTTTTGATATTTCATTCAGAAATTTCAAAGATTTGTTATATGACAATTCGACTAACTAGACAGTGGACACTGACGTGCATCGTTATAGCTGAATAAATTGTCTTTCAACTGTAACCTTGTTTATACGTACACGTGTTGTACCTTAAGATGGTTATATTAAAACAAAATTTATCTACTTTACAATCTAATGTAGTTATCGTGGTTTTATTAACTTGTATTAACTTTACACTTTATGAAATATAAATTAAAACTGAGACGTTGATATACCAGATGTTTAATTTTCAAACGAGTTCGGCACATGTCAATTGTGTGCTCGGCATTGTATAAATCAAAATAGGAAAACATTGTATGATCTTTTAGTTATAAACATGCAATCTACCTCGTAACTGTAGGCACGGACAGTGTACCTTACAAATACAATGTACCGTGTACCTACAATATTCTTCACAACTATATAATACCTTACAACTACAATGTACCTTACAGCTACAATACAACTACAAGGTACCTTGCAACTACATTATACCCACCTTTCAACTACAATGTACATTACAATAACAATGTACCTACATTACAACTACATTATACCTTACAACTCTAATGTATCTTACAACTACATTGTACCTTACAACTACATTGTACCTTATAACTCTAATGTACCTTACAGCTACATTGTACCTTACAACTACATTGTACCTTATAACTCTAATGTACCTTACAACTACATTGTACCTTACAACTTTATTTACCTTACAGCTACATTGTACCTTACAACTACATTGTACCTTATAACTCTAATGTACCTTACAGCTACATTGTTCCTTACAACTACATTGTACCTTACAACTTTATTTACCTTACAGCTACATTGTACCTTACAACTACATTGTACCTTACACCTACATTGTACCTTATAACTCTAATGTACCTTACAGCTACATTGTACCTTACAACTACATTGTACCTTATAACTCTAATGTACCTTACAGCTACATTGTACCTTACAACTACATTGTACCTTACAACTTTATTTACCTTACAGCTACATTGTACCTTACAACTACATTGTACCTTATAACTCTAATGTACCTTACAGCTACATTGTACCTTACAACTACATTGTACCTTACAACTTTATTTACCTTACAGCTACATTGTACCTTACAACTACATTGTACCTTACAACTACATTGTACCTTATAACTCTAATGTACCTTACAGCTACACTGTACCTACCTTACAACACTATTGTATCTTATAAGTACATTATACCTTAAAACTACACGTAGACACTGGTTATACACGTTGTAACTACAATATAAAATACAGACTTGTCGAAAGTTTAACGAAATGGAACCGAATCTCCACTGTCGATTTGCGGAGATATGGAAAACTAGAGGCTGTAAATCTGCCTAAAAGATAGCAGCTACCGACATATAGTAAATGATGTTACAATATGACCTGTCGATTTGGTACTAATTCATTAGGCCAGTGTTAAACTTTCGACAGGTCTGTATTGTACCGTGCAACTATAAAGTACATTTCCACTACAATGTACCAACAATGTACTTTGCACGGAAGTACATTGACGTGTAATATCTTATAAAGGCGTTTAGTCTATGTGTAAAATATAAGTTCAATTGTTTTTTTTAATAAACAATGTTTGTTACACGTGTTTTCTCCTGAAATTCAATAATTGCAAATGTAACGGTTTTATGAATTTTCACCCAAGAATTTCGGTCGACTGAAAACCTACAGAATTAATGACGTAATCGAAAACAAACATACTAATCCATGTCAAAATCACAATCCCAGAGCAAAGCAAAAAACTTTGAAACTGGCAAACCAAGGTAAACACACGAACCAACATGGAGGTAAGTTTGGATGTGAATGAAATACATTCAATGTCCAACAGGCAATTGTACTGAAGATCAAACAATTATTATCAAAATTAATTTAGAATTTTACTGTGTTACTGACACATAACTGCTGAGGTTTGAACTTTCATTAAATGAAGTGTAAAAAATGAGTAAATACAATATACGAGTTTTACCTATATCAGAAGTTGCTTTTTATAAAAAGAGTTTTTGCATTTTACTTCCTACAGGCGAAACTACGAATAAACTAGAAGAAAAGAGAAAATCAACAGATGATGAAAGTAATCCAGAACAGCCAACAAAGAAGAAAAAAGCAAGAACAACATTCACAGGAAGACAAATATTTGAATTGGAGAAGCAATTCGAGCAGAAAAAGTACCTGTCGTCTGCTGAAAGAGCAGAAATGGCGGCATTGTTAAATGTCACGGAGACACAGGTAATAGTTTGAAATATTCATATGGTATATTCATGTACAAGTATTTCAGTTTTAATTTAGAACTTTTTAACAAATCAAACTTCAGATAATTTGATATTTGATGATTCTTAACAATCAGGATTTTCATATTGAGGGGTTTCTTTATGAAATGTCCTTTCCATGTCTTTGTTTGGTGGCATTCCCGTTATTTGACATATGGATTGATATTTTTACTTTCAATTCAAAACAATGATGTTTGTTCCCAACAAATGTAAACTTTGCTTTCGTAAACAAGATATACTTGATGTTAATTGTTTCGGTCGGGCATATAACGTCCACCATCATTATGACCAGAGCAGTAAGATTTATTATTTACACTTGTGTCATATACCATTTTTTGAATGTATTTTATGATTAAATTAAAAAAATGGTATATGACAGTAGGCTTGGTTTTCTTTTATTAATGATACCAGAGACGTATATAAGTTATATATATCTCTGATGATATGCATAATTTATCGTTAAGTATAATGCAATTGTTCACTTTGACTGAGGAAAAGGTGTTTTTGAAGGAATATAAATTGTTAGCATGTTTTCTTTTCATTGCGTGGGGAACGAATCAGTGACATATGTTGAATTCATTACGGAAAGCTTTATTGTAAATCAACACGCAGATCATTAATTAAGCATTTTTTACTCTTTTACAAATATGTATAGAAAATAAGTGTCTATTACAAAAAGTACTTGCAACTCCAATTTAGATGTCATTGTATGCGGATGATGCCTCTGAAAATATCATTATGTTGTCATTGTCTCGTCAGCTAGAATTCCACATAGACACGTTCCTCATCGTGCACTGTTTGTTTTTATTATAGGTAAAGATATGGTTTCAGAACAGGAGAACTAAATGGAAAAAACAGGAGAATATCTCGAACGCCGAAGCAGCAGAACACAAGTTAAATGTTGACAGAAATTCCGAAGTGTCAAAAATTATGAACAATCAGAAATGTAAAAAACTAAAACAAATGGATTTGGCTGATTCTGACAATAATTGTGAAGAAATGCTTAATTTAACGGCACAATCAAAATCTGATCATGACACTGACATACTTATGGACAGACGTGAAGAAACGATGGATTCCGAACTGCAGGAAGTGAGTTGTGATGGTGGGTGTTCTCCGCCATTACAACAGTCACAACTGCAATCGCCATCTTGTTTTGAAAATGAGGCAGAAGAAGGAGAACAGACTTATCCTGTAAATGAAATAAAAATTGAACCTGCTTCCGTTTCAGAAGACATTCCCGATCATAATGACCACATAGTATCATAAATATTTTAAAATGTGACCGTTTTTGTGTCACCCTTCCCATGTATGGGTAAACGTAAAAGTGCTATCTCCATTATATTTTAAAAGTTTTGTTTCTTTCGTCATTACAAAATTTTTGTTTTTTATTTTTACAAATGTAGTGTATTAAACGTATTTTGATTATCGATGGTATTGATTATCGTTGAAAAATCAATTGATTCGAGTCGATGCGCGATAACGTTTAGGTTTTGCCGCCATTTCCACAGCAACTGTGCAATATTATCGATATCAATCATTTCTGTGACATTCTACAACTATATGTAATATTGGTATGAAGTCATTTTATTATAACTCAACAAAACCATCTTCTTTACATAGGAACGACAATATAGTACCGTTATAGCATTCAATAATATTTTTACATCCCTTAGCATTCATTACACACGTGCACCGTGAAAACGTTACATATCACATATCACAGTTTAATACATGTAATATTAACATCGTAAACGCCGTGCATCAATTTTGAGTGTGGTGTCGCTTTAAACGCCTGATATATGTGTAGCAGTAAACTCGACGTAAACGCGTGATATAAATCGTGTCATTTGAATTGTGACAATGACATCGTCGTAAACGCGTGATATGCGGCGTGCAGTAACTGTGAAAGTGGCATGGCCGTATACGCGTGATATATGTCGTGTTCCAATTGTGGCAGTGACATCTTCGTAAACGCGTGATATAGGTCGTGTGTCAATTGTGGCAGTGACATCGCCGTAAACGCTTGATATACGTCTTGTACCAATTGTATTGTCTTCAATTTCATTAAGTATTTTGTAAAGGCACATTATCATTTTTCTTTACGTACGCATTCTGTTTTAAATTACGATTCGTTAAAAAAACGAGTTTTTTCTTCTTATTTCGCAGAATTAACTTAGTTCTACTATAACGTATACTCGGATAGTCAGTCATATCTTACATTTTTTCATTATTTGCTAGTTTCGTGTTGATTTGAGTCATAAAAGTGTGAAATACGATACAGTTACATACGCTCACCATTCAGTAAATTTATAGTTATTTCTCTTCATAAATTATACGCCACAGTTCAATTTGAAAAGTTCACATATCCAAGTTAACCTCGTGATTCCTGATAATTATGATGTCTCACTACGAATTATACACATATAAATAAATACCACACATGTACTATACAGATACTGTATGTTGATGTATTTTCACGGTGTCAAATTTTCGCAGTTTGACGATGACTAGTGTATTCACTGTGTCAAATGTTCGCGGTCTACGCGAGCAACATTGCTGTATGCCTCGAAATGCCGTGCCCAAAGTTTTTGGAAGGTTTTTGTTAGCAACATGGAGCCTACTCGTAAAAGATGGAGGTTATACATACAATGATACACGGTAAAACGGTCAATCGATGTAATAGAATATTCAGAGTTAAGCTTCATGTTAATTTCATATTTTAAGGGGGTGGGTGTAGGGGGGTTGGTGGGTTGGAGATTGTGTAAATCGCTACCGAAAGTTAATTGATATATAACAGTTTATTTACGGGTAAAACACGAAGGTGTAAGGGTCATGGGACGATGCTTGCCAAAATGTAACACGTCTGTGAGCATAAAAATAAGAAAATACGAAAGAGAAAATTGAAAGAAGTTTCCATTGGATGGAGACTGCCATTACCACTGAATTGTGGGTTAATTACCGACGTTGCTGCTGGATTGTGGGTAATCCATCGACGTTAACTTCCGGCATGACGTAATCATTTGACGTCATGTCACCTGTATTTTGTTTCATCACCTACTACAATGAAAATCTACCGTTTGGCGTTTCAGAAAAAACAGGCTTTGTCGTCATGGACATGCCTACATTAATATTTTATAATCATAATGGGACCCAAGTTTATGTTTTATCAGTGTCTTATTGTGTGGTTGTCCTATCTTATCAATATGTATGTACACATTGTACTATAGTGTTGTGTTATATCAATGAACCAAAATAATAAATGTTATTATTAATATAATTTGTTGTTTTGTCATTAATATTTGGGATGTATTTGGATTTTTAACAATAAATATTTATACACAAGACCAGGAGGTAGAATAGGATAAATCAAGGATATTTATCTGGCGTCAAACCATGACGTCACATTCACATCAGAGAAACTCACAGTCTAGAATTCGCCCATTATGCTAAATGTATTTTGGGAAAAAATAAGCCTGAATGACGTCAACAGAAATGACTAGTTGACAACATCGGAACAGATATATTTAGTTAGTTATTGTGCTACATGGTATACCATGGTTATTATTATCCTGCCATGGACAGACAATGGTGTGATCATGTTGAAACTACCCCAATCTTTCCCCTGTCATTTTGGTAAATGCAAACCTTTTAATATTTCACTGGCTATTTTCAATAAAGAAACAGAAAGCTTCGACATTTTAGGCGCTGTCTATAATATACTGCCGGAAAAAGTCTCGACAGTGGATGGAGAACGAATGGAATAGCTTTAGTTTGAACCTTTTTCAAATTGAGATATTATAGAAACACCATATAGGGATGAAGAACACAAGCACTTCCCCTAGTAACACCATAAAGGGAATGAAGAACACAGACACTTCTCCTAGAAACATCATATCGGGGATGAAGAACAAAAGCACTTCCCCCTGGAATACCATATAATGAATGAAGAACACAAGTACTTCCCCCAGAAACACCATAAAGGGAATGAAGAACACAAGCACTCCCCCAGAAACACCATAAAAGGAATGAAGAACACAAGTACTTCCCCCAGAAACACCATAAAGGGAATGAAGAACACAAGCACTTCCCCAGAAACACCATAAAGGGAATGAAGAATACAATCACTTTTACCAGAAACACTATATAGGGGATGAAGAACACAAGCACTTCCCCAGAAACAACATAAAGGGAAAGAAGAACACAAGCACTTCCCCAGAAACAACATAAAGGGAAAGAAGAACACAAGCACTTCCCCAGAAACACTATAAAGGGAATGAAGAACACAAGCACTTCCCCAGAAACACTATAAGGGGAATGAAGAACACAAGCACTTCCACAGAAACACCATAAAGGGAATGAAGAACACAAGTACTTCCCCCAGAAACACTATATAGGGAATGAAGAACACAATCACTTTTTCCAGAAACACTATATAGGGGATGAAGAACACAAGCACTTCCCCAGAAACACCATAAAGGGAATGAAGAACACAATCACTTTTTCCAGAAACACTATATAGGGGATGAAGAACACAAGTACTTCCCCCAGAAACACCATATAGGGAATGAAGAACGCAATCACTTTTTTCAGAAACACTATATAGGGAATGAAGAACACAAGCACTTCCCTAGAAACACCATAAAGGGAATGAAGAACACAAGTACTTCCCCAGAAACACCATAAAGGGAATGAATAACACAAGCACTTCCCCAGAAACACCATAAAGGGAATGAAGAACACAAGTATTTCCCCTAGAAACACCATATAGGGAATGAAGAACACAATCACATTTTCCAGAAACACTATATAGGGGATGAAGAACACAAGCACTTCCCCAGAAACACCATAAGGGGAATGAAGAACACAAGCACTTCCACAAAAACACCATATAGGGAATGAAAAACACAATCACTTTTTCCAGAAACACTATATAGGGGATGAAGAACACAAGCACTTCCACAGAAACACCATAAAGGGAATGAAGAACACAAGTACTTCCCCCAGAAACACTATATAGGGAATGAAGAACACAATCACTTTTTCTAAAAAACACCATATAGGAAATGAAGAACACAAGCACTTCCCCAGAAACACCATAAAGGGAATGAAGAACACAAGCACTTCCCCAGAAACATCATAAAGGGAATGAAGAACACAAGTACTTCCCCCAGAAACACCATATAGGGAATGAAGAACACAATCACTTTTTCCAGAAACACTATATAGGGGATGAAGAACAAAAGCACTTCCCCAGAAACATCATAAAGGGAATGAAGAACACAAGTACTTCCCCCAGAAACACTATATAGGGAATGAAGAACACAAGTACTTCCCCCAGAAACACTATATAGGGAATGAAGAACACAATCACTTTTTCTAAAAAACACCATATAGGAAATGAAGAACACAAGCACTTCCCCAGAAACACCATTAAGAGAATGAAGAACACAAGCACTTCCCCAGAAACATCATAAAGGGAATGAAGAACACAAGTACTTCCCCCAGAAACACCATATAGGGAATGAAGAACACAATCACTTTTTCCAGAAACACTATATAGGGGATGAAGAACAAAAGCACTTCCCCAGAAACATCATAAAGGGAATGAAGAACACAAGTACTTCCCCCAGAAACACTATATAGGGAATGAAGAACACAAGTACTTCCCCCAGAAACACTATATAGGGGATGAAGAACACAATCACTTTTTCTAAAAAACACCATATAGGAAATGAAGAACACAAGCACTTTCCCAGAAACACCATAAAGGGAATGAAGAACACAAGCACTTCCCCAGAAACACCATAAAGGGAATGAAGAACACAAGTACTTCCCCCAGAAACACCATATAGGGAATGAAGAACACAATCACTTTTTCCAGAAACACTATATAGGGGATGAAGAACAAAAGCACTTCCCCAGAAACATCATAAAGGGAATGAAGAACACACGTACTTCCCCCAGAAACACTATATAGGGAATGAAGAACACAATCACTTTTTCCAGAAACACCATAAAGGGAATGAAGAACACAAGCACTTCCCAAGAAACACCATAAAGGGAATGAAGAACACAATCACTTCCCTTAGTAGCACCATATTAAGAGTGAAGAACACAATCACTTCCCGTAATAACAGCATATGAGGAATGAAGAACACAATCACTTCCCGTAGTAACAGCATATGAGGAATGAAGAACACAATCACTAACCCCAGAAACATCATATAGGGATTAATTCTCCCAAAAACGCGATATAGGAATTGAAGAACTCAATCACTTTCCTCTAACATTTATTGATAGATGAAGTGTTATACAATTAGAATTATTTGATTTAAGGAGCGGGTCATGTAACAAAGTCACCAATTATGATTGTGTGTCTAGTCACCTGATATATTTTAATTAATCTGATTTGACATCCACTTTTTAAGGCTCTTTAAGCTGGTGTAGATCTAAGTGTCGATTCATTAGAAGACGATATGGATATATCGACCCGTCAACAAATTGACCATTGTGTCTGAGGGAAAATGTTCACACAGTTATGTGTAGAAATAGGAACGATGTACTAATATGTCTGTAGTGTTGAAAACATCTGCGTGCCGTTTTATCTAAGGCGCGAAAACCGGATCTATCGGCTCATGGGTTTCTCCATTAGTTGGTCGGACGGACAGCGATAATCATTGCTCGTAAAAGTCTACCTAAAATAACATTGAGTATTGCTTCAATCCTTTCAGCTTAGCAATATAAAGCAAATTACGCGTGTCTTATATGAACACTATCTGTCATTATCTGGCGATTAGAGAAATAGCGATAACTTAATACAGCAGGTTCTTGACTTAAAACGTTATCGTCTTTACTCGTTTCTCATTGAGTGTTTTGTTTATATATCATATACAGTAGCAGTACAGATCTGTCCAAAGTTTGACTCTGAGCTAACGAAATGGATCCGAAACTTGACTGCCCAGTGGCCGAGATATGGCAACCTAGTGGCCGAAAAGTCGCCGGGAAATAGATAACAGCTGTCCAAATGATATAGCTTACGAGGGACCTGGCGAGGGTTCGATTCGGTACTAATTTGTGGGCTTAGTCTTAACTTTCGACAGGTCAGTACTATTTATTGGATAATGGATGAACAATTAACCCTCTACGTGAAGTACTTATATTTCATTATGTTTCCAGCGGGTTTACAATGTTTTTAGAACCTTACAAATTCCTGTTTTTGTCAACCAGTGTTCGTGTGGTTTATTAGCTGTGTTAGAATTAATAAAAGAATTGTTTCAGAATTGATATATTGTTAATGAAACTAATGTGTTTAATTTAGGTCCCTCTATTGGGCAAATAAATAACTATTTTCCTGTCACTGTCAATAAAAGTCTCATTATAAAGGTAGATTTTGTCTAACTACTTTGACTCGACAGAAAAAAGTCTTGAAAGTGCACAAATGTTAACTTTACAACTCCGCAAAATCTTAAATATGAACAGAGTAGCTTGGACTGCAATCCCATTAACGGTGAAAGTGTTACACGTGTATAAATTGAAAAGAAACCACTATTGACTGAAAATTCTTAAGACAAATGAAACGTACTGGAAATAAAGTAAAATAAAAACAATAACTACTACAGTACGGACCTGTCAAAATAACACTGAGCTAACGAAATCGTAATCAAAGCTCGAATACTGAATAGCCTAGATATGGATATCTAACCGAAAGACTGAAAAACTGCCGGGAGGCCTGGATGAACTGCCTATTGACGGATCCCCGGCCACGCCAACAATGTTCCTACATATAAAAGGCCCGGCATGATTGAATTCCACACAATAAGAATGAAAACCGGCCTGAAATGTGTCATTTAATGTTATTATACCTTTTGTAAATTTCTTGAAATCTGATTGGTTAATAGGCGTTTGGGTAAATTTAATGTCACCCTCGGATTTCAGAAAATCTAACGTCACAGGATGACATTACATGAGCGGTTGACATTACAAAAAATGTCACATGCGCAGAAAAACTGCGTATGCAGTTCGATCGCATTCGTCTTCTAAATCAGTAAAACGCTTTTCTAAAGTAATGATAAATGCTACAAGCGTCTCACAAGTTGCTTACGGACGACAGCTGACTGTCATGATTTTCAATCCAGTATACTTTGGTTGCACAGTATAATTAACATCAACAATCGGTATAATAAAATAAATATTACATTTCTGATAGGGTGACAGCCCATATTGTCACCCCTCGAAATTCATTGTCAACCTCGGCTCCGCCTCGTTTGACAATGGAATTTCTCGGGGTGACAATATGGACTGTCACCCTATCAGAAATGTAATATTTATATAATATCACTGACACTAGTACGTCATACGTTGCCGTGACGTTGCTGTTGTACCGTGATGGCGGCTAGTCACAGACGGAACATAAAAGGCGATACGTCAACTCGACACGTATTCATTAGCTTAGTTAAACTTTCGACAGGTCTGTACTGTAGTGTTATGTAAGACAAGTAATTTAGCGAATACTAGTATAATAGTATTTAGTTTTTACCAGCTACATGTAGAAAACCATAGCTAACAATTATGACATTAAAATAATTGTTAATCCATCTACTAACTATGTCCTATCGCAAAGGTTCAAAGTACAAGAGAATTTATTTCAAAAAGTCTCAATTTTAACCATTGTGGTAGCTCAGTTGGTAGAGTACTCGCTCCGTAAGTGGGAGGTTGTGGGTTCGAACCCCGGCCGTGTCTGACCCAAGACTTGAATCTGACCCAAGACTTGAAAGTGGGTAGTGACTGTTCTTTCGCCAAGCACTCGGCATTACGAAATGAAAGTCGCGGTTCTTTCGGATGGAAACTAAAAAAAAACCCCGAGGTCCCGTGTCACGGTGGGCTTGGCACGCTAAAGAACCCTGCTGTATAATGCCATCAGTGCAACGCACAGGCAAAATTTCTGCAAATGTTCTTGACTGGGACGTTAAACACAATCACTTACTTACTTACTTACTTACTTCTCAATTTTAACTACATGTATAATAAATAAGCAATATGTAATTTTAAGTTTGTAATAAACAAATTAGGTTGAAGCATTATTATACAAATTGTTGAGAACAAGGTCAAACTTATGGTCACTGCATACTAGTATGTATTCCTATTGGAATCTGAAAATCTGAAAACGCTCTTTCCGAAAGCTTGATCGTCATTAAACATGCAACGAAATAGAAATTTATTTTCTTTATGGACATAAAATTATTTCGAAAAAGCCATTGTGAATAATTTTATAGGGTTTTAAACAAGCCATTGAAGAGATATATGACAACCACTTGGTTCTATTCGGTTTAAATGTACTTTGCTAATATATTATGTATAAAAGTATCCCCATTCCATTCATGTCATACCAATGAAAATGATTTTAATTGACCTAGCATCATAATCGAGCCAATTTTATATCTCGTATAGTGAATACTGAATATGTTGTTTTAAGTTTTGTTACTGACTACGTCAATAATTTGACAATTACCACTGTTACAACAAACGATAAGAGGTTGGTTAAAATCTCCCGGGTTTGGACGGACACTGGAGTATATAGATGACTTAATATTGTCCAAGGTGTAGTTATAGAACTGTTAGAAAGCCTAGAAAATCGCATACACTGATAGTTAGTATTGAAGTAGATAATACTGTTTTGTTTTTGTTTTTAATTCACCTTTAGAACTGTTATGAGGGGCAATATTACCATGTCATCAATTTGAATCTAATAATGTTATTGTATGTAAATTATAATGACTTTGATGATGTTTATATCTCTGTTTGTAATCCATTCGTATTGAAAAGCTATATGCTTGTCAAAGCCTTAAAACTTTTATAGCCGTCATCATAATATTGCTGATGAGTATATGCCGTTTTTTGTATCCAAAATAGCTCTAGATGTATTTGACATCCCAAAAATTTCATGTCACTTTTCTTTGAAAAGCAAAGCACATGCCGGTTTAAGCTAGCTTAACACGAGGTGCTTATCCTTCCGGAGCATCCGGTCTCACTTCTCTTGTGGAAGTTTGAGTGTTTAACTTAATTTCAATTTTTAACAACTTTACTTTGCTTTAGATTTGTGATATGGACATGGACGCGTGTGTTTGTTTTTTATTTGATTGTATTTTGCGAATAGTATCTTTGGTTTAAGGTTATGGTCATGTCCCTTTTCTTTGAAAAGCAAAGCAAATGACTGTTGAAGCTTGCTTAACACGAGGTGCTTACTCTTCCGAAGAACTCGGTCTCACTTCTCTTGTGGAAGTTTGAGTGTTTTACTTAATTTGCAAGTTTTTAACTACTTGACTTTGCTTTAGATTTGTGATATGGACATGGATTGGTGTGTTTGTTTTTACTTTGCTTTAGATTTGTGATATGGACATGGATTGGTATGTTTGTATTTAGTTTGCTTTCGGTTGTGGTTTTAGACATGGATTTGTATGTATGTTTTTGATTTGATTGTATATTTGGTTTTAAGGTTCTGGTTATAGTCAATAATTCCAATATTTTACCAGGTGCTCGGATAAAAACTAACGTATCAATTAGTGATTAGTTTGTCTTATAATTGTTACATATCCTTGTTAGACCCATAGCACATTGACTTGACATTAACCTCCGTGGTACACTGATCAACGTGTAGTGACATTAACCTCCGTGGTACACTGATCAACGTGTAGTGACATTAACCTCCGTGGTACACTGATCAACGTGTAGTGACATTAACCTCCGTGGTACACTGATCAACGTGTAGTGACATTAACCTCCGTGGTACACTGATCAACGTGTAGTGACATTAACCTCCGTGGTACACTGATCAACGTGTAATGACATTAACCTCCGTGGTACACTGATCAACGTGTAGTGACATTAACCTCCGTGGTACACTGATCAACGTGTAGTGACATTAACCTCCGTGGTACACTGATCCACGTGTAGTGACATTAACCTCTGTGGTACACTGATCCACGTGTAGTGACATTAACCTCCGTGGTACACTGATCAACGTGTAGTGACATTAACCTCCGTGGTACTCTTATAAACGTGTAGTGACATTAACCTCCGTGGTACACTGATCAACGTGTAGTGACATTAACCTCCGTGGTACACTGATCAACGTGTAGTGACATTAACCTCCGTGGTACACTGATCAACGTGTAGTGACATTAACCTCCGTGGTACACTGATCAACGTGTAGTGACATTAACCTCCGTGGTACACTGATCAACGTGTAGTGACATTAACCTCCGTGGTACACTGATCAACGTGTAGTGACATTAACCTTCGTGGTACACTGATCAACTTGTAGTGACATTAACCTCCGTGGTACACTGATCAACGTGTAGTGACATTAACCTCCGTGGAACACTGATCAACGTGTAGTGACATTAACCTCCGTGGTACACTGATCAACGTGTAGTGACATTAACCTCCGTGGTAAACTGATCAACGTGTAGTGACATTAACCTCCGTGGTACACTGATCAACGTGTAGTGACATTAACCTCCGTGGTACACTGATCAACGTGTAGTGACATTAACCTTCGTGGTACACTGATCAACTTGTAGTGACATTAACCTCCGTGGTACACTGATCAACGTGTAGTGACATTAACCTCCGTGGAACACTGATCAACGTGTAGTGACATTAACCTCCGTGGTACACTGATCAACGTGTAGTGACATTAACCTCCGTGGTACACTGATCAACGTGTAGTGACATTAACCTCCGTGGTACACCGATAAACTAGTAGTAGAAGTTATTAATTATAGGCCGAGCCAAGCATTTGTTGACGTGTTATATAACAGATTAATCATCAGCATATGGTTAATGTAAATATTACACATTTCTATAATGTTACTACAAGTAGATACAAACATAACAACACAACACATGCAAAATACCCTAAACCCTTGGCCAGAAACTTGCCTTCAGTAAGGTTTAATTCTAATTGTTACTAAAATTTACAAACTTTCTTAATTCTTCAATATTTGGCCATGGTTTGTCGGAGGTTGTATGAAGACAAAACATTGAGAATCCCATAGCCTTCAAATCTGGCTTCTTCTCCAAAGTGTGCTATTCCAATTAATTTCATATATGTAACATTCTTTCTTTTGACATTTATTATAACATTGTTATGTATTCTATGCACTTACAATGTTCATACCAGTCTCCTGACCTAAATGTATCTTCATAATTGTAATGTGTTTACTAGAAATGACAGAAGGGAAACTGTAACTGATGACAAAATACTTGGAGGCCTCCAATCCAAATTTGTGAACAACGACAGATCTCAAACCTAAATGCCTAAGTAATGAAGACGGGCGAAATGCTTCTGGGTTTATTGAATGAAAAATAAAGAACATCTTAGACCGATATGTTTATTTTTGACAATTACTATTTTGTGGGGTACTGGTGTAAAGGTAACAGGACAGAAAGTGCTTACCTTACAGAACACCTGGCCTCACTAACCTGGTAGAAGATCACTTGTTTACGTAACTTGCAAGTTTTCAAAGTATGTGATTGCCTTTTGAGATTGAGATTTGAACATAGACTAGTATGTTTGTGTTTGAATTCCTTATAAGATTATGTGGATTTGGTAAAATAAATTTTGTTCCGTCTATTTTTCTCATTGCAGCATCTTTAAACATTCGGATTTCCATAAATTTTAGCCAGAGCACTACAAATGAAGAATTTTAATCCTAAACGACGATCTATTGCTGCAAAACTAAAACCAATTTAGCAACCATTGTACTAGGTTAATTCGGGTTGATGAGTACACGTATGTATTGATTTTTTATTATTTTTTATTTTTATTTTCTTTGAAGTAACAAATTGCTATTGGTTGTTCTTTCTTTATTTGGTTCTATATTTTATTCACTCACGTGTGTATCACAAATTAAATTACTTTACATAAAAAATAATCTAGCGTAAAACATTGTGTTATGTAGTGAAGCTTTGTTGGTTGTATTAATGTTGATTGTTTTAATTAAAGTAATTATTTAAAATTAAAACATTTTCACAGTATACACTAGTATTTGCAGTATGTTAAAGGGTTAGAATTTTATATTTGTTTCGGTTTCTTCACCTTACATCTGTAAATAGAGTGAAAGGAATAATTTTTATCGATAGCAATTTCAGATCGGGGCTAACGGTGTGCATGCGATCAACCTCAACTCTTGCATAGTAGTTTGCACTAAGCGTTTTATTCAGACACAAAATATACTTGTAGTGGATATGCAATATTTAAACGTAAAGCACTATTCGCCGTACAATATTCAATATACCATTTCTCTTAAATACAGATACACAATAAAGATATTTATGATAACAGTGCCTACATTATATAGACCATCGTGCTATAATAAAGCAATTTGTCAAAGCTATTGTTATCTAACAAGCATATAAACTCTCAAATAGAAGATGTCTGAAGGTTTTAATGTATAGCAATGTGTTTCTAATCTTTCACTGACTGATAAGTATATTTACCCTTATGACAAGTGCTCTATAAATCACAATTGATGCCGGAATCTGCAGTGTGTACTATAGTATCGTAAAGTAATAGAGGCTATTAGCCGCCAGCAATTATGGTCTTTGGCTGTTATCATTTTCTACCATTGATCATGGTATCTTCGCTCGCAAACACTAATTAGTTATAATGAAATCATAATGTTCAGTTACAGAGAATTCATATTTTGGCTTGATGAATCATAGCTGGCATGCAAGTGGCAATTTGTAGTGATGTGATGAGAGTAATCCCTTATCTAAACACAATGTCTCTTATAATGAGCACATATTGCCTGCGATACTTAATTGTTCCCCCTGGTAAAATTATTTGAACATCTTTCCTTCCCACGAACATTACCGATAAGTAATTCAAAGCAATTCTAAATAAACGCTTTCGATACACGATAAATAGCTATTTAAGTTAGTACAAAGATTAGATAATGTTGAAACAATGTGATGCTAATTGCGGATTTGGATATTAAGTAATGCAATGAACCAAGAAGCAATAAATCCTGCATCATTAAACAGGTTTTAAGGTGTTAAAATTCAGATAAATTCATTGTTGGCATACACAATGCTTCTCTAATAATATAAGTGCTTTATATTGTCAGATGATTTTGCGTCGTTTTATCTTCAGAATGGCTTCATTGGTTTTAGTGATGTTAATCTCCAGACTAGCTTCAATGATTTTTCTGATGATGACAATCTTTATTTGTATGTAGAATTGATGAGTCTCAACTTAAGGACATATTTACATTCAAAACATTCAGCAAATAAACAATTTAACAATAAATTCTAAAATTAAAGAAAAAATGAAGAACTTAAGTTTTAAAGTTAAAGAGACATAAACATTTATTTATTTGCAGTTTTATTGGAAATTAGCTATTGACTTATCAAAATTACTTTATTTTTTCATGTGATTTTATTATTTGTTCATTTTACATAAATCATAATTAATCAATATATTTTTTGCTAACTTCCAAGAGAGAGAGAGAGAGAGAGGAGAGCGAGATGAGACGAGGAGAGAGAGTAGAGAGAGAGAGAGAGAGAGAGAGTAAAACATAATTGTTTCAGAAACTGGTCAGGAAAAAATAAATTGCTACCAGCATGTAATTTTGAGAGAGTATTGCCGTTGATTAAATGAGACAAAATACTAATAAAAACTGCGGTTATGTTTGCGTTCACAAATAGCCTAGTGACATTGTCGTTAGGATTAATTAAAGAGAGGCGAGTGATTAACTAAAAACCACGTGGTGTTTTCACGCTTGAAACTAACCACGTGTTTTCTTTTCTTTGGAATTGCCTTTAAGTCCATGAACAAAGAACAAGTAAGTAAGCAACATCTGATGTAATTATATGAACTTTTCGAAATTTTATTAAAATACCGGTATACCTTTGCATAGAGTGAATATTACTTATTTTCATGTTATGCACTACTTTTGAATTTAAATGAAATAATGACTTGGACAATTAATTAGCATATAGCAATGATGTTGAAAGATACGCTAATTCAGTTTGACTCATTTTATCTTTATCTTATTGGAATATTTCGTCTCGTACCCTATAATTTTGATACAAAAGTTTGTGTATCAAGTTCATTCGAGTTTCTTCTATTTCTGTGTTAGTTAGGAATGCGTTTAGCCAGAATATCACGTCATAAGTAATAAAAATGACGTTATTCCGTTAATCCGGGACGTAACCGTCTGAACAAACGTTAAGAGTAATGATCGCGTGGTACGCTTGCTAATATCATTGGTTTTGCAACGATTTTTTTAAAATCTGAAAATAAATAAATAAATAAGTTAATTAGATAAATCTTTTTAGAAAAACGAGTCAATCACAACAATACGACTTTAAATTCGTCTTAGCAGTTTTCCAGTGAAATGACGGAACCTGGGAGTGAAATCGGAAATGAGTAACACTTAAAAAGAGAATATCTCAACAGGTAGTTAACACCTAATCACTTTTCCTAGAATGTTTTTAATTTGTTTCCTAAATTAATAAAGAAAACAATTAGACAGATTTCTGTACATTTCAAAACGGCTATAAATTTCAATCAGGAGTAATCGAGGGGATATTAGCGTCTAGATTTGATACTGGTGAGGAGACTTAATTGATTGAAACTCTACTCTACTTAATCGACAAAGGAAGAATAGCAAAGGTTGTAAAGCATCAAATCAGATAAAGACACTGTCTAAGAATCGACCAAGTAGGAGACACAATTTGTAGGGCTTAATTGAAGAAGATTCGTCTCTTTAATCCGGGGTCACCATTCCATCGGTTTACTTTGCTAAATGACTTTTAATTTCCACGAAGGAATAAGACACTAAAACTATTTCGTCTGATAGTAGTTATCGATTAGTCGTCTTTGTTTAGTTAAAATCAATATGAATGTCAAGGAATGGCACGTTTAAATCACTTAATACCCACAAATACCATCTTCCTTACAAATTTAACAACAATCATAAAAATAGCCTTCTCATTACTGTAACGTATGCCGGACAACGCGTGGACACAGCTGGAACGTAAACGGTATCTTACAGAACAATTTACACACATTAAGTTGAACAAGAACATTTAAATAACACTTATGTTTCTATAATTGTAAACCAGACATTTAATTTAGACATATTTAAAGAGGTACAACACCGTTTATATATAATGTTCAAGAAGATAAGTTAAACCTTTACATGATTATTAAATATTAGAAATGATTACTGCCTTCTATAGTAGTTAAGACAAGATTTGTTAAAGGCTTCTGTCGACGACTGTTTTTGCAATACATAGAACCAGAGATAGAACAAATGAACAACATCTATCACTAGTTAGGGGGTAGAATGATATGTATTATAAGCTTATAAACAGGAGGTACTTACCCTTCCGGAGCACCCAGTCCCACTTCTCTGGTGCACTTCACGTGTTTAACTTAATTTGCCAGCTTTCAAAGTCATTACTTTGCTTTGGGATTATGATTTGGAATAAATTGGTTTTATGATGTTTGTTTTTAATTACACCTAGTGCCCATCCAATGTAGAATAGCTTATCTTGTGTCTTATTTTGTATTTTGTTATGGCATGTTTTTGGTTGTTCTGGTTTTTGCAAAATATATGCTAGTCAACTGAACATTTTTGACAATTCCCCTAAACACCGGTACAAACTATGACAATTGATAATGTTTTTATTTAAGCTTACCTAGTGGGCGAGTTATATATTTTTTATTTCTTATTCTGGGCAGCAGGCTATCATTCAATAACTGCATCAAAAAGTGCATATGCTTTGAATCATTAAATTTTTTCTGAAAAAAACCATGCAATGTTTTTAACGTTTGTTGCCTGATTTCATGACAGCAAACCTAAAGTTAATCTGAATAATGCGTTGTTTTTTTAAACCACAATAGAGGGATAAATAGGTACAAGACTACATGGTTCGAAATGCAAATGGTGATTTAAAGTTTTGTCGTAATATCAACTGTAACAAAATATGTTAGAAACGGATTTTTTGGTGATATGTGCATCACAATAATAGTAAAGATTTCATTTCTAAACATTTACATAAAATAGGCAATCAATCTAAAATTGAAAAAAAAAAAAAAAAAAAAAAAAAAAAAATGAAAACTATTTTTAAATTATTTCCCTATTAAATTTATTTAATAAAGATGCTATCTTAATGTCATATACCATTTTTTTAAATTTAATCATAAAATACATTTAAAAATGGTATATGACAACATATGATGCAAAGAAGTAAAATATAACAGCTTTAAGTAATCCATCAAACAATCATACATCTCTTTACTGATACCTATTGTCCTAAAAGGATTTTATAAAATATCAATAAAGTATAAAAGAATACCCTAGTGTTATTTTTATATAGTACAGATGTGGTGATCACCAAGATATCCATTTGGGACATTCATTTATTGTTTTTATTCGAAGATTTCGATAGCAGAGATATTTTGGTTACGCATCCCGCACTGATGGATCACTGTTTGGTTAAACAAAGCTTGTTTTTTTTACATTGCATAAGATCACTGATTTGAAATAAATTCAATTCAATTCACCGTCGGAGATGGTATTTGAGATAACATATATACATAATTATAACAAAATTTTGCGGCAGTAAACATGGTTACCCTGTGAACCATTTATGTACGAACATAGTATTATGTACCCGGCAAGGTAACTAATCGCAATGCGAGAATTTTTTTGAAGGGTGTCAAAAATACATATTTATATACACATAATTACTGAATGGTAAACACAATAGGTAACCAAGTGATTGGAGCGGTCAGTCCTTAGCTAGGTACCTACGGGTTCCTGCAATGTTTATCACCCAACCAAACCTTTGCCTTGAGAATTTTTATATCTCGTAATAAAATTGCTTTTAAATTTGGAAAAGTTTCTTTATGAAAAGGGTTTAATTGTGTAAAATTTTGAAATAAGATGCGAGTCTTGAGAAAATAGGTTTTTCATTATAAAATCTGTTTTAATATTTAAGTTTCATTCATTCAAAATGACGATGGTATTTGCTTTCCATTGTACCTAAATTACACAAATGACGTACTCGTGCATTCCTTTCTATCAATTTGTCCCCATTTTCCTTTTTTATCGGTAGTGTATGATTACATGTACGAATTTTTCCAAGTATTATTGTCCCATTTTCAGGTAGAATATTAAGATAATTTGAAATCCAAAATTAAATTAAAAAAATCCTGTTCATAGAAGTTTTATCGGAGTTCTCGACACTTTACAACCAGGACTGTATAAACTGGTCATTTAAATTCCGTCCAACTGACTTTAACAGCCATGTTTTATTTACATTACTAACCCCGTGCCAACCATTAATAGAATTTGACACCAGTAACAGGGTAAGACAGAGATATCTCAAACGAGGTTTAGCGAGTTCTTGACATTGAAAATATTCATCCGAGTTTAAGATATCTCTGTCTTACCCTGTTACTGGTGTAGGATTCTTTTTCTCACACATTTGCAACATAAAACATGATTAATAAACGTTAAATTGCATAAAATGTTAAAGTTTCATGTCATCATCCGTGCCTGCTGAAAATGTTGTAATCAATTTTTGTTGACGTTCTCGCGTAAAATGATTGTGACGTCATCAATTAAGCGTGTGTAAGTGATTGTGACGTTGAGAAATTGTTTGTTGACTTCGGAACTTTTCTCAGCTTATTAAGTCCTCTCAACGATAAATCCAGAGCAGGTATAACTATGCGGGAAATTCGGCGTGTAGCCTGTCTTAACCCTAGGGTGAGACAAGGAAATCCCACATGGGTAAAAACGCGGGATTTCCATGTCACAGGTGTGAGAAAAATATTTATAAACCTGTTTTTTGCAGCACTGGAATAAAATTCTTCATCATAGTGCCTAAACCAAAATCGTTGAAATCTAAATGTTTTCAACATGTTGCAATGAGAACAGGGCCATTTAAACCAAAGACAATATTTAAAACGATAAAGCATATCTTAGTTTTGTTTAAACCACACAATGCACGGGACACCATTCAGTTTATGTACGATCCTTGTTTAATTATCAATTATTGCATCTCACGACATCAAATATAAAAATGTGTATAAAATACATTAGAAATTTATATTGTCATATACCGTTTTTTTAAATGCATTTTCGTGTAATTAAATTTAAAAAAAGGTAAATGACAGTTCTAATAAAAAAATGTCCACTGACGAGAATATTTATTCATTGTGTTTTGTTTTCGATAGTCGAGACATGGTTTTTGTTTATAGTGTCCCAAAGCAAATAAAATTTACAATTTGGTTATTCAATAAAGCGTTAAAGTTAACTTGTACAAAGTTGTGTCATTTCGAAAATTTCAGAAATTGACCGCGGTAATTTTCTTGCATTATGTTGAAACAAACAACGCACACAACTTGCAGATTAAGACCGATTAATAAAACTGGAACAAGACCCCCTAGTTTGGGACTAGAGATTTTAGTTAAAAACCCACTTCTCGGTGGGTACAAGTTTCTCAACAGGAACGATTTAACGGATTATGTTTTGGTGTAAATAATCTTTGAATTTTAAAAATCGATGATTTTATGCACGACAGAAATAATATTAAATATTACAAGTAAATCCAATATGTCAAACAAGCGGTATGATTTATAAAGCTGTAAATCACCAATCAATTATGGTTAAAGATAAGTGTTTTTCACCTGTAAATCCACCTAAGTCGGCTACTTTGTTTTAGATTTAATTTTGAAAGATAAGTTCAATATTGCTAATCATATTACTATTAACCTACCAACAAAGACAGATATTGAAACGATTAACCAAGATACACATTACAAGTATATACATATTTTAGTCAAGATAAATATTAAATTATGTGAAACAATTCTGTCAGACCAATATGATATAAAACTACAGTAAGTGACGTTCTAGAATCTACAAAAAAAAACCATCCAGGATCCAGTTTCACAATCATTCCTTAGCTAAGAGTTTTCTTAACTTAATTCTTGCAAAATTTTAAATTTTTATAATTTTTTTAATTTTCAAGATATTCAGGAATTTAAGGTGTCATTTAGCTAAAATCCTAGCTAAGAAATGATTGTGAAACCGGGGCCAGCAGCATAAAACATATATCAATTTCACTCTCTAGGGCTCCACATATTTGAAATTGTTAGTAACCAAAGTTCCAAATTGTAAAAAATACATGTAATGTGGTTTTTAAAATACATGCCCACGACTTTCTTTAAATATGCTAGTTTTGGAAAGGATTTCTCTCAGAAATTAGTAATTTTTGGCTACCAGGCATGGAAACATAGTATTTTGATTTTTATATATATCTTATCATTTTAGAAAGAATATATGTATAAAAGGCCAGACACTCAGCTTGAAACGGTACATAAAACACTGTTCTGGGTACCGTTTTATAATGTTGAATAACGGTTTAAAACTTTACAGCAGGTCAAAATATCTTTGTCTAAGTATTACTAAATTTGTTTTAACTTTAACAAGACGACCGTTCTCGGATCAAAATTGTGGAAATCCTGACATCCCTAATTTAAGATGCTAAAATGAGAAAAATAAAATGGTTAAAATAAAATCTACCAAATCCACCAAAGACTTTTGAACAATTAAGTATAGCTTCGTTTTTGAAGAATTTTTGAATTTAAGAAGCAGTTAATTTTGAAGAGAATAAACAATTAAATCCTTAGAAATAATGTGTATAGTGTTTTCTAATTGATTTGGTGTTTGTTAATCTATGATAAAGAGAATGTCTTGAGTGGGTCATCTTTTATGGATACTCCTATGAACGGACAGGCTGACAGGTCAACGTTGTTTGCCTATACGAACATGTTAAATTGTGCTACGGTTATTGTTACGCACATGTTTATTGCTGTGCGTACTTGGCTGCTATGGTTATTTTCATTTACATGTTGTCGTACGTGCTTGATTCCTATGGTTATTAATAGGTACACGTTTGTTGTGGTGTGTGCTTGGTTACTATGGTTATTGTTCGGCACGTTTGTTTTTGTGCGGACTTGGTTGCTTTGGTTATTGTTAGGTACATGTTTATTGTCGTGCGTACTTGGTTGCTATGGTTATTAATAGGTACACTTTTGTTGTTGTGTATGCGTGGTTGCTATGTTTATTTTTCAGCACATGTTTGTTTTTGTGCGGACTCGGTTGCTATGGTCATTGTAGGTTACATGTTTGTTTTTGTGCGGACTTGGTTGCTATGGTTATTGTTAGGTACATGTTTGCTGTTGTGCGTACTTGGATGCTATGTTTATTGTTAGGTACATGTTTGTTTTTGTGCGTACTTAGCTTTTAGATACACGTTTGTTGTTTGCGGACTTGGTTGTTATGGTAATTTTAATGTACAATTTTATTGAAGAAAGTTCAATTTTCCACGTGAATCGAAGAATAAGCAGATTAATACAATGAAATAAAATTGTCAATAGTACACTAGTGGAAACAAAAGTATTTATAACTTATAGCTGCCACAATTAATATTATAGATTGTTTACATGTATTATGAAATAAATATATAAATTTGCATATAAATATAATTGTATTTAGCAATGGACATGGCAACCAAAAACAAGCATGTAACAAAACAAGAAGCGACCATAGTCCTATGTCGAGATATTTTATCTACTACACAAGTATTGGAAAATCTAGACATGCTTGTTAAAGATTAAAAAGAAAAATTAAAAATACAATCATGAAATAACAATAAATGTAAAAAAAATATTAACTGGTCACTCTAAGATAAATTCTGGTTTGCAGCTAGGAGTTCTGTTTTGTTTCTGATTGGCCGGAATCAAATATTCTTTGAAGACTTAATAAGGTGTAACATTAGCCTTAGAACAAGACAAATTACTCATTCTTCTGTCTCAATTAAAAACCAAAAACGCCAATAGCAACTTCATCATTGGTATTATTTGGGAGAATTTTGAGCAGCAACTACTCATCAATATTAAGAGACAAACACCAATTAATCTGTCGGCTGATCGAAGTAATTACAGCGGCCAAGTACTTCTAAAATGTTATCAACGCGACAATTAACAACAGCCATTGACCAAACGTCAGCGGGGCGCTTCGAGAAATGTCAAATTAAATTATTAAAATTTAACAAAAAACTAACATTGTATTTTAGAAATAGAAGTTGGTTTTGATTTATTTATCAGTCTATGATTTATGACTTTGACAATTCAAATTAAAACTTGAAGTCTAGACATTATTAAAACTCTGATTCCCCTTAAGTAGCCTCTCCAATAAAGAGTGATATCATGCGTATTTTTTGGTTTCCAAGTCACGCTATTACGTGCAATCAATGGAAGTTTTATCAGACTTGATATACACTTAATATGAGCAATTGCTGAAATATTTTCTGAAAGTGTTTTTGAAAAGTCTGGGTGCAATGAAGGTTTAAATTGACCTTTCTTGTACTAATGAAGTGACACGTTTGTATGATCTTGATCACAACATTTTTTACACGCTAACACTATAACTTTAGATTTTAGATCAAAGAGTTTCTAAGATAGAGATGAATTTAATGGCTGTGTTAATGGACTTTAATGGTCCAATTAAACAGTAATTAAGGATTCATTATTAAAGCATTGTTTGAACTAATTATTTTTATTTTATAAGACAAAAATACATACTTGTACATTAAAACATAAAATCGACATTTATAAATGCTCTGACTTTTATATACACGCACCTTGTAAAAAAATAACAAAGTAAAGCAAAGTGCTATCAGAATTGATAAAATGCACAACAACTATATGTAGCTAAATTAAGACATGAAAAATAATATACTAATATTTAAGAATATGTATAGAAACCAGTCTCACTTTCTGGAGGAAGTTCACATGTTTAACTAGGTTTGATAGTTTCATAGCACAATTTTGATTACACAAGTGGCGGGTGTAGCTAGCTAAACAGGAGGTGCTAACCCTTCCGGAGCACCCGGCCTTACTTCCCTGGTGGAAGTTCACGTGTCTAACTTAACTTGTCAGTTCCAAAGTATTAACTTTGCTTCTGGATTGTGATTCGGACATGGATTAGTATTGATTATGTGTGAATAATTATCCATATGCATGTTATCAAGGTAAAAGTAATTTTAAATAAAGGTTTATAAATTGCATGCTTTATTTCTTAGCTTCCGGATTTACTTATATGGTTCATGCGCATTCCACATGGCATGGGAAAGAAAATTTACGTATATGCAGCTGAAGATAGCTTGTAGCTGTCAATAGCGACTGCAACAAAAACCGAGACTGTGCAATAAACGAACGTCGCGCAGAAACAAAACAAGATAACATAATTAACACAGCTAGTCATAAAACTCCTGACTTTTGACTGGCATTAAATATCATGTTTAAGTGTTATCCAACAGTGTGGTTTTGACTGGCATTAAATATCCAGCAATGTGGTATAAGAACAATTAAAGGTTTTCATTGTCCACCTTACTAGTTTAACAGCATATGGTCCCTATACATGCGCATATATAAACATTAAATAAATAAATAAATAAATAAATAAATAAATATTCCCCATTTTACCGAAAGATGAATTATTTTAATCTAATTAGTAACAATTACAGTATTGAAGATAAATAATTCATTTGTTAATTAAATTCTAAGGATAATCCCCCTGTTTTCTATTATGTCAAATCATCATTGCCCCTTTTCTATATAACTTTCTTTTGGGGCGTGACAAATCTTGACATAGTAAAAATATTTCCCTTTATTTAATAATTGACCAGTATAATTTCTGTGTAACTGACAGCTTATAACAAAATATGTTCCAGATGATTCTTTGTTAAATACACACAAAATGGCTTCATCTTGTCGGAAACACGTGTCTGTGGTCATATTGTGTATGAATCAGATTGCTAAATATGCAAAACATTCGAGGAAAAAGTGAAACAGCCACAATAAATATGTGATGCATGAGTTCAATCTATCTGTCATGTGCCTAAATTGAATACAGCCAAACATGTCTGAAAAAGGCAACCTGCTTTTTAAAGCCAGTAAAATTATGTATTACCGAATTGCTCTTTATACATGTGATTTGAACCTGCATATTAGGACCACCTGCTCATAAAAGCCACTTTTACTGGTTCCCTAGAGGTCATTTATAGACAGGTTTGGCGGTACTTTTCTTATTGTCTACTTCAAAATTTCTATATGTATTTCTTTCAAAAATTAGGTTTTGAAAATTCTACTCAGGACATTACTAAAAACCGCAATAATACTGATTTTGGGTCGAAAATCATTTTACATTTTGACGTCATGATAACGGTTGTCATGTGACGTTTTGTACGACTTTCTTGTCATTCTTGCACATGACGTCATAATTTGAGCACTTGAAGTTATTGACCAATGAACAGAGTTTATTGAAGACGATTAGTAAGCATTGTAAATATTTAAACATAATTTTCAATGTAACGGGACCTCCATCATAGAAAGAAAAAAATCAAGATGGGTGTACTATGTAAGTTAAGCACAAATTCACCAAAATGACTAATGCTGAAATGATTTACTCTCAACCCAAAACATCCATTAAATGTAATTACATTTTAATTCAGCGAGAACGTGCAGCCATTCCCCTCATAAAGCGAGCGTATTCAATTACGGTAAACACCTTTTTAAAACGATCGGATTATGTGAGTCGCGTTTTCATCAAAGTTGGTATATCTATTCCTTATCTATTTGTACAAAGACGAAGACTCTATCTGTTACATGTGTTATCGGCTGATACAAACAGGTTACTTGTACAGATAATATATAATTGTTTTATGTACTCATCTCCGCACGCACCTGCATATGCTCGTGAAATGCTTTACAATGATACACGAGCCAGCCAAATAGATAAAGATGTATTTAATTTTATTCTATTAAATGGATCGTTTAGATTTTACATTTATATTGCGTATTGATAGCTTACATTATATAGACCTGGTACACTAGAAAGAAACAACAGTTTTGTTTATATTAACATAGAACACCTCTCATTATTAGATCGTTTTCACATTATCACCGTTATTATGAGGAGCACTCAGTGTAAACATGGGAAACATCATCCGAAATCTGCAAATAATATGATAATATTTAAATACTTTGACCGTTACAGGAAGTTGAGAAAGTTTTTATGTAGCTCAATCAATTTGCTGGTTTTTATCCGTATGGTTTCATTTAAATCCTTTTTATCTAATTCTTGATAGTGATTTAGGAAGGGGATCGCCTCGGATAACCGTTTTATTACATTTTAACGCGTGGCGATATGTGAAGATATGCTAATTGACGCTTTATCACAAAGAAAGACCTCTACCTCTAACCTACGTACATTCTCAAACGCTTAATTGATACTGATTCAATCAGTTTCAAAGAGAGGAATTATTTAATCAGTTATCTGTTATATCACATTGGATTTACCGGAAAACTGTTTCAAAAAATATCAGCCCTTTGTTGATATGAGTTGCACCTGCTTGGAGGAAACTCTGTCGTTTCTTAACTTTCTGGAAATTATGACGTCATCGTACTTAACGATCTCTATGAAGAAAGAAAAAAACTCCACTTTGCAAAGTCAAAGGATGAGAATAAAAGACAGAGACTAAACACAAAAAAACGAGAGGGAACAGAAATTTAAAACAATCAGAAAACCTCGACAATAGAAATATGGACAATTACATGTACCTTCTAATATGGACTTGGGGCGTCATCACTTTCTCGTCCTTCTAGTGTTGTGCTTGTATCTAGTGTGATGCCCACTGCTCTCCCTATGCCGTATTGTTAAGGTTTATCAATATGATATGGGAACCTATATCTTCAAGAAAAGGCAGGATCTTGACATCAATTAAAATAGAAGAACCATTTCCTCGGTCCATATGGGGTATCGACACAATTTACAATGCATAACGCTGGTATCAATATTACAATACAGTCGTCCTGGAACAGTGTTGAACTAAGGAAAAACCCTTGGTCCATTTGGCCTAAAAAAGATTTTATCCCTAAAAACATTGTCTGTGGACAAATCCTGGTCCATCTTTTAGTCTTAATATATATTAATTTTTAATAATTCCAGTTATACCTTTTCGTCGTTTATATTTTTTTTTATTGACTTTGCAAATGAAACACGTTGAATTACATGTCTGCTATAATGTAAACCTAACTTTTTTAAACAAGACCCCTGTTTTTTCAAGTCCATGGTCAGGTGGGTCCAACCAAATATATCCCTGGACTGAAAGCTGCTGGGATATCTTTGGCTTTCCCTTTCTTCCAGAAACATACTTCAGTTTTATCATCGAACGCATTCATGAAACAAATTTCATAAATGCCCGTAATATCCCGATGGGTGTAATCAATGGCGATGATGGGGAGCTAAGTTTTAATAAGATGAATGTAACTATCTGTTCATTGATGATGGCCATTAAAAATTTTCTTCCAAGGTACCTCAGTAGCCAAGTGGTTTAAAAACACTTACGCATCATATCGCCCCTCACCACTGAATCCCAACCTGGACAGATTCTAGTGTGAGAAAGTTTGTCTGGTCGCTTACCGGCGGGTACGCCAATATCTCCCACCTTCACAGAATATTTGTGAACTGCATTGTATATTCAAGTTATATATGCATTATTTTTGGTTTCCCATTCAGAAATTGGTCAATAAGTAAACCCAAATATTTCTGAAGTTTTTATGTTACATGAATCTTGATATTCTTTATGAGAACCCCGTTATATACATCTGTGTTAAACGACCAAGAAACTATTGAACAAAATCGATGGAAAATGGCCATTTTAGTGGTTTTGCTATTTATAAAAAAGCCATATTGAATATCGAACGAGATTTCCTTGTTCAAACTTTGATCTTACTCTACATTTGGACCTTCCAGACCAAAAGTTTTAATTGGCGCAGTGGTTTCTGGGGAGAAGATTTTCAAAAAATTGGCTAAAACTATTTCCTCATTTGCATAATTTGCTAAAATTTGGTCAATGAAAACTCGTTATATATACTGTATGTTAAATGGTCAGGTATCTACCTCTATATTTTAAATTTGTAGAAAATCCATGAAAAATTGAATCCACTATGGACATTTTAGTGATTTTGCTATTTATAGTAACGACAACTATCTACTTCGCCTAGGGACCTTCCACACCAAATCATATCTTATAACTTTATGAAAAACTGGTGGATTGGTTAATAAAACGATGGTTTCATTAAAGTGTTTCGATGACGGGTATGCAACACAAGTGTCAGATCTGTTAAAAAGGAGGATTTTGGGAAAAAAGTGCATACTAGTTAACAACTTTAAGCTCCCACAACGGAAATCGAACTGTTGACCTTTAATTTTCCGTGATTACAATAGAATCATGATTACTATAAGGTTAGGATAATTAACAAGTTATAATTATGACAGGGAGACATCAAAATGACATAGAATGTTTAACCTTTCAATCCGCACCAAAGGTTTGGAATGGGGTTCGCCGCTGTACCACGTGATATCTTCTAACGTGTCTGTGAAACGCTTGTTCCCAATGGACATGGAATCGCACAATATGACGCTTTCCCGTAAAAACGACGTTATTCCGGGAATTTGTAACGTTGACGTTTTCCAAAATGTACAAACGTTAAGAGGTATTGATCACGTGGTACAGCAATCAAAAAAGTTTTGCGTTTTATTTTCTGAATGAGATGGTATGTACCTTGGTGCTCATTTATTACGACAAAATGCATACTTAACAACGGTATATGACATGATAAAAAATTTATTGATTTTCATATCTAAAAGCTTGAAAAACATGTGCTCTGCTGGACATGAATTAAACAGTACACGTAGGGCGAGTGTAGCAATGTAAAAAGGAGGTACGAAAATGTCAAAGTGACATATGTTCGTACGTTTTTGTCACACGTGTGTGAAGAATTCGTACGAATCCTTCACACATGTGACGTATTCGTATGTGTGAAATCTGCGATTTAACATAGCTAGCTAAACAGGAGGTGGTTACCTTCCCGACGCACCAGGCCTCACTTCCCTGGTTGATATTTACTTTATTTTGGTGTTATTTTTGTTTTGAGATTGTGATTTGGACACTGATTGGTATGTTATGTTGTTGTATAATGTTTAAAACTAAGATCTGTCGTTGTTTTGTCATGCCTGCTGGTAAAACAGAAATCATTATTCTAGTAGTAGCGAAGTAATAGGAACAACAACATATTTAAAATAGTCGTTGCCTGTACTTTAGACAAAAGCAAACGTTTTTAATTAAAACGTATCTTGAAGGCATAAGAAGAGCGATAACTCTTATCACATTTTAACCACAGGGTTTGAAGTCTTTTATCCATAAATCAAATACGCAAATAAATAAATAAATAAATAAATAAATAAATAAACCCCTGGTCAGCACATTGACCGATAGGCCACATATATAGTTAAACCTCGGCAATTTGCTATTGGCAAACAAAAATAACTGCTGAAGCTAATAACAGTGTTTGGAGTAAATTTTTATCTCTGTTATATTGATGTGTTTATTGAAACCTATTGTCATTCTTTCTATTCTGGGTGCTTATTTCCAACTCCATATCGACGAGATTTACATTGTCAAGGGAAATAACCATTAAAAGGTTACCTTTTAATAGTTGCTTGCAACATTGCTCTCATGGGCGAATGGTTTAGACAATATTGACCGGTTGCATACCTCTGGTTTAGGAAAGTCTATATCAACCAGTGAACTTGGGTTTAAGTCGGGTTTAAATCCAGTTTGGGTGAGAAAGGTTTGTGTTGCGCACCATATATCCGTATACGAGTTGAAGCAGTAACTGGCACATTGGTATTTGATTTTGTTCTTATATATTTATATATTTTTTTAATTTCTCCAAGTGAAGAAATTATACACTCTTAATCTTTTCTAAATCTCATCATAAGAAAAAAGATGTAATGGATTCTGTCACTTATTCTGCGTTCCCTCTGAATTAGTCCCTCTACCATTTGAAAGTCATCTAAAACTTATAATAGATCAGCCATTTCTAATACTGGATTTAAACGCTCCTTCTCTGCTTCTACTAGGTTCAGATATGCCTACAATTCTGAGCCGAGTTAACATAAACTATATTGGAATGCAACGGAATCTAGAAAAGTGAAATCTACTTAAGTTCGGATCACTTTGAGCAAGGTTTAAACCAAAAGTGTGCAACCGGGCATAAGTGTAATGCGAAACGATATAAAGAACAGTATCTGAAACAAATAGAGGGTGGTAAGAAACCCCCCCCCCTCCCGACAAAGCAATGTCCCAATTTTAATGGTTGTCCTTCAGTATGCAGTTACGAGAAGAACTGTGGAGATATTATGTATGCAGTACCGGGAAGAACTGTGGCGATATTGTGTATGCAGTACCGGGAAGAACTGTGGAGATATTTATTATGTATGCAGTGCCGGGAAGAACTGTGGAGATATTTATTATGTATGCAGTACCGGGAAGAACTGTGGAGATATTGTGTATGCAGTACCGGGAAAAACTGTGGAGATATTGTGTATGCAGTACCGGGAAGAACTGTGGAGATATTTATTATGTATGCAGTGCCGGGAAGAACTGTGGAGATATTTATTATGTATGCAGTACCGGGAAGAACTGTGGAGATATTGTGTATGCAGTACCGGGAAAAACTGTGGAGATATTGTGTATGCAGTACCGGGAAGAACTGTGGAGATATTGTGTATGCAGTACCGGGAAAAACTGTGGAGATATTGTGTATGCAGTACCGGGAAGAACTGTGGAGATATTGTGTATGCAGTACCGGGAAGAACTGTTGAGATATTATGTATGCAGTACCGGGAAAAACTATGGAGATATTGTGTATGCAGTACCGGGAAGAACTGTGGAGATATTATGTATGCAGTACCGGGAAGAACTGTTGAGATATTATGTATGCAGTACCGGGAAGAACTGTGGAGATATTGTGTATGCAGTACCGGGAAAAACTGTGGAGATATTATGTATGCAGTACCGGGAAGAACTGTGGAGATATTGTGTATGCAGTACCGGGAAAAACTGTGGAGATATTATGTATGCAGTACCGGGAAGAATTGTGGAGATATTGTGTATGCAGTACCGGAAAGAACTGTTGAGATATTATGTATGCAGTACCGGGAAGAACTGTGGAGATATTATGTATGCAGTACCGGGAAAAACTGTGGAGATATTATGTATGCAGGACCGGGAAGAACTGTTGAGATATTATGTATGCAGTACCGGGAAAAACTGTGGAGATATTATGTATGCAGTACCGGGAAAAACTGTGGAGATATTATGTATGCAGTACCGGGAAGAACTGTGGAGATATTGTGTATGCAGTACCAGGAGGAACTGTGGAGATATTGTGTATGCAGTACCGAGAAGAACTGTGGAGATATTGTGTATGCAGTACCGGGAAAAACTGTGGAGATATTATGTATGCAGTACCGGGAAGAACTGTTGAGATATTATGTATGCAGTACCGAGAAAAACTGTGGAGATATTATGTATGCAGTACCGGGAAGAACTGTGGAGATATTGTGTATGCAGTACCGGGAAAAACTGTGGAGATATTATGTATGCAGTACCGGGAAGAACTGTGGAGATATTGTGTATGCAGTACCGGAAAGAACTGTTGAGATATTATGTATGCAGTACCGGGAAGAACTGTGGAGATATTATGTATGCAGTACCGGGAAGAACTGTGGAGATATTATGTATGCAGGACCGGGAAGAACTGTTGAGATATTATGTATGCAGTACCGGGAAAAACTGTGGAGATATTATGTATGCAGTACCGGGAAAAACTGTGGAGATATTATGTATGCAGTACCGGGAAGAACTGTGGAGATATTGTGTATGCAGTACCGGGAGGAACTGTGGAGATATTGTGTATGCAGTACCGAGAAGAACTGTGGAGATATTGTGTATGCAGTACCGGGAAAAACTGTGGAGATATTATGTATGCAGTACCGGGAAGAACTGTTGAGATATTATGTATGCAGTACCGAGAAAAACTGTGGAGATATTATGTATGCAGTACCGGGAAGAACTGTGGAGATATTGTGTATGCAGTTACGGAAGAACTGTGGAGATACTGTGTATGAATTACCGGGAAGAACTGTGGAGATATTGTGTATGCAGTACCGGGAAGAACTGTGGGGACATTGTGTATGCAGTTACGAGAAGAACTGTGGAGAATCAGATATTGTGTAATCAGTTACGGAAGAACTGTGGAGATATTGTGTATGAAGTACCGGGAAGAACTGTGGAGATATTTGCTTTTATATTTAACCCATTTCCGCATCGGTAATTTGTATTTCTTGAAAAATAAACATGTTGATTACCAAGGCAATGCCCGTTAAACGATAAAAAACAATAGGAAATAAAGTTTATTCTCTTTCATGTAGCACATGTAGTTACATTTTTAAATTAATGTGCGTGTCGAGTTAGTTGCTGCAGGCAAAATTAGAAACAGCCTTCAGTCTAACCAGGTCAGTCAGTCAGTTACTTATGTAAAATCAACACAGGCGTTGGCGGTATATTTACGCACATCATGTAAGTCTACTTCAATGATATTTTGAAAGAAAAAAAAAACCAAAATGGTGAGTGTTTTTACTATAATATTTTCGTTTCATGTTTTATGTTGACAATATGAAGTCTTGTGTTTTCATATGACATATACTCTATTACATAGAACAACTTGATTCCCGTATAAATGTTATCATCGCGGCATTTCAATTTGGCAGACGACAACTCGTCCTTTCATTACTGTTGTATGGTGCCACCAAGGTACCACTAACCAGTATCCACTCTCGAGAACAGTCAAAACCGACACGAACAACAAATGTTAAACTGGAAATTATAGTAAATGACAGTATTTGAAATGTAGGCTATAACTATTAAGTAAAACATTAATCGTTCGTGATGGATTTTATTTAAATAGAAGATGTCCCGCATGGGAACATTTATTACCGTAGAAACTCATCGTTTGCATGGATGTATAGACAACAACATTGACATGTCCGTTTGACCATTAATTCAAATATTTATTACGGACGAGCACATTATCTATTGGGGAATATAGGTGTTAATTTTGTATACAAAATGAACGCGTGCATTGTTTATGTATAACCTCGAATTCTAACACTACCCATGTATTGATGAATCATCGTTATTGGATATCACCAATGAAAGGTCAATTGTAAGCTGACAGGTCAATGTTGCTTGCCTATGTATTATATAAATAATATTTGTATGTACTGCAAACGAATTAATATAATCTTCTCAATATTCCATACAATAGGTCATGTAAGAAAACCCATATTACATATTTTGTGATATCGTTTTCGTGACCTTGGTAACCAGCCCGAGACAGCTGTTGCATGTTTGTTTCAGTTAGAAAATTTTGACAATAATAGTCCGTGGGCTAGGTGGACCCACCGTGCACCCCCCCAGGATCCACCGACACCACTTTTTTCTGGTACCTTAGGGTGTTTAGTAATGGAATCATAATGTTACCCAGAAATAAATTGGGATGCTCTTCATGAAAAACTTCAATATTTAGGAGTACCTGAAAGTTTTCAGTAAATTTCTCTATTAGGGGTAGGGGAACGTTTTTATCTTTGTTTTCAATAATATTATGTAGATACAGATCACATTTGGTATCATTGTAAAGAGAACATGTTCAGCTTTAATAAAATACAAAGTTGGTTGATGTAGCTGCTACTATGTCGTCACCATGACGTCATAAACACAAGTTTTGAGGAAAAACGCTATAAAATCGTGTCAATTTATTCTTTATAAAATTATTTCTGTACAGCATAATAAAACACATTAAGACAAAGTATGTTTTGAATTTACTTGATGAATTGTAGTTATAAATGATCATATATTCTCATCTTCAAAAAAAGACACCACTCTATTAGAAAAAATATATTAAAGATACCCATTTTTTTTAAAAATGATCAAAACGGGGTAGGGGAAAAGACGCCACTCTGTTAGGAAAAATATATTAACTTAAAGATGCCCTTTTATTTAAAATTGATCGAATTTTAAGATTAATAGTTTTTACGATAAAAGTATCCCAGTATGTTTCTTTGCATAAATATCATCATCATCATCATCATCATGACATCATCATCATCATCATCATGACATCATCATCATCATCATCATCATCCATTATTCTATATCTAAAAAAAGCTTAATTAATTATCTTAGTTTGAGAATGACTTTAGTTCTATTCATTGCCAATGGTGATTTAGCAGTTGTTTTAATGGTGTAGATATGCCACAGGGTTGTTACATGCATCTAGAGCAGTGGATTCTTCCGTAAGCTATTTCAACCAAATTAACAAAGACAATTGCATAGGATCGGAATCCTAGCTAAAACAAAACGTTAACTTGATCTGCAACTCATTGTGGTTGACTCGTATTCAAAACTTGTGTTTATGACGTCATGGTGACGACATAGTAGCAGCTACATCAACCAACTTTGTATTTTATTAAAGCTGAACATGTTCCCTTTATAATGATACCAAATATGATCTGTATCTGCATAATGTTATTGAAAACAAAGATAAAACGTTCCCCTACCCCTAATAGAGAAATTTACTGAAAACTTTCAGGCACTTCTAAATATTGAAGTTTTTCATGAAGAGCATCCCAATTTATTTCTGGGAAACATCCTGATTCCATTACTTAACACCCTAAGGTACCAGAAAAAAGTGGTGTCGGTGGATCCTGTGGGGGGGGGGGTGTGCACGGTGGGTCCACCTAGCCCACGGACTATAACATATCCATAAAAATTTAACAGTACTCTTTGGGCGCACTGTACACGTATGCATGCGACTTCAATCGGCTCTTTTGGTATATAAGAAAATTCTATGTATTTTCACAAAACCCTGCATGATGTAATAAATAGAATCTTACATTCGTGTTATTTAACATTAAATTTTTAAAAACCATTGAGTAATTTATTTATTCAACTTCTCAAGGCTCGCTGCATAAAAAATATTCAAATATATAATAAATTCAATATTATATAAGCACTCATGTATTATTATTATTACTTTATTAACATGTAAACAGTGGTACAGAATGTACTGTGTTTTACATCATGTGTTATATACTAGTATCATATCATAACGTATCATAACAAGGAGAATAGTACAATATAATTAAGATTACTGGTTAGAACGCAGTAAAATGATTTTCTTAAGAACATACTAAAATTACAAAGCTCTTTAGCATTGTTGACACTTAATAACTTTATTAGTTAAAACATACTCGGCTTTTGCCAGTACTACGGTTTTATATATTTTACCTTCTGTATGATCCTCTATTTATTGCCGAGTAATTTCAAAAGAGAAATAATTGTCAGACCAAAGCATGTGAAATGACATGCTCAGCCTCTAGTTATATACTATTTTACGACAGCCCGTTTGTGTCAAATTTGTGGCGGAGTTAACATTTATTACAAGTTTTCTTTCCGTACATAGGACAATTTTTGATCCGTAAATATGCTTCGTGAAATGTGTCTTTGGTAAAATCTGTTTATACATGTTATATGTCTTAATATCCATGTAGATCTGTTAATGTATAACATGTTCTGTAAATATTTTGGTTAGATTTTACACGTGTTTTAAAATCAAATCAAACTTTTTTTTCAAATGCACATTCTCCAAAATGTAACCTAATTCAATATTTTGATTGATCATGATTAATGTATTTTATGATCAAATTAAAAAAAGGTATATGACATAAGTATCCAACCACTTGATAAACGTTTTTCATTCAGTCATGTCTATTTAATACATGTACTAGTATGTTTTTTTTTAATACAGGGTCCTGTTTAATATTGTCGTTGTTATTGACCTTTACGAGTGAATGAAGAAATCTATAATAGTTTATATATCATCACTGGTAAGGAAAAATATATGTTGTTTGTTCTTGATCAGTATTATTTTATTTATTTATACGCAGTTCAAACTTTCTTAAACGGCTCCTCTATGTAAATACAGCGTACATTTAAAGGCCAGTAGCATTTTTCCCAATTGCTCTTTATTCATTTTATTTGAACCTCTATTATTTATAAGGACCACCTGGCCATAACGACCACTTTTACGTGTTTTCTTTGGTGGTCAAAATTATGTATACCTCATACATGGAATATTTTGAATTTATTCGTTAATTATACGTTCTTTTAAATTGAATTGAATTAAGTAATGTGGTTTAACGTCCCAGTCAAGAAATTTTCACTTATATCGAGACGTCGCCAGCTATAGGCGAAGGTGCAGAAATATTGCCTGTGCGTTGCGTTTATGGCATTACTAGTATACAGCAGAAATCTTTATCATGCCACGTTTACAGGACCTCATTTATTTTAAGTTCCCATCCGAAAGAACACGTGACTTTCATTTTGTAAAACCGAGTATTTGGCGAAAGAACAGTCACTACCAACCTCTAAGTCTTTTGTCCGACCGGGTTGGGGTAAGAACCCATGATCTCCAACTTACGGAGCGAACACTCTACCAGCTGAGCTACGGCAGTGGTTTTAAGCAAGATGAACCAATTGAATCATAACCTGGAACGGAAATCGAAATGAAGTGTCACGTGCTTCTTTTAAATGCATTTTTTTTATTAATCAAAATTTAAAAGTAGCATTTAACAGCAGTAAAAACTGTCACAAATAATGATATTTTTTTTTAACAATTAACAATACTAAATAGCGACCTTAAAAAGTGATGCAAGTTATATACATGATCTGTCGGAAGTTAGTGTCTAATCGATAGATTAACTAGATCCCGCATTAGCTGTATATACACCAGCTATATATCTTGGTCACTCTGTAGCCTAGCTTTCGTCTCTTTATCGTTAGCTCAATGTTAAACTTTCGACGGGTCTGTACTGTATACTGTAAATATATGGTACATATACTACAGACATGTCTAAAGTTTAACACTGATTTAACGAACGGGAGTCAAAGCTGAACCGCCGAGGTACTGGTATGTGTAGTGGTCGAAAATCCATAGCTACCAACAAAAGTAGATGAGAGGAGGCAAGATGAACTGCCGGTTATGCACCATTTTGTGAACCAAGTGTAAAACTTTTGACAATGTGTTTAAAAGTTATGGAATGATGGGAACTTACTGTCGGACATGTCAAAGGTGGAACTGATTCCTTGTTTATTTAAATAACACATCATTTCTTTAATAAACATAAATACAGTTCAGGAGCATAAGTAGCTGATGTTTTGTCGTTACAGGAGTGATAACAAAGAAGATGGATTTCAAGATTTTGATGGTTTTATCTATTATCCTGGTGGCGCAGAAAGGTTAGTCATATTTTTGTTTTTAGTTTTTTTAATTGCAAATTTAGAAAAAGAAAATTTTAAATTAAAAAGAAACCCTACAAAATTTAACAGGGTCCTGTCAATTTTAGAACTTTTTCTTCGCCATTTTGAAGAGTTGTTTTTTAACAGTGATTGTTTTTGTGACAACTTTATCTAAGTCATGATCACATAGTAATTGGAAAATAATATACAGCATGGATAATTTTGAATGCTGGGATCTACTTGATAAAATCCCGTTAACGGATTTCAGAATATTACATAATATATAATTCTGCGATTTCGTTTCAGTTGATGCATATTCCACTGGAGCACCGGCGACAACGTGTTTGACCATGTTTCCAAAACACAGCCACAAAGAATCACAAACAGTCAAATCGCCGTTCGTAATTGAGGTGTCAGTAACTCAGTATGTTCCGGCACAAGTCATAAACAGTGAGTATACTTCTACCTCTCTTAAAATATATAGTAACGTTAGTAGATCATATTATGTACCTTTCCCATATATATAATGCTTCAGACAGAGACTGATTATTTACTGTTGAGAAGAAGTTGTTTATATATTCGTTTCAATGTATTTTTGAACAGGGGATAATGCGAAATTCTCGTAAAAATAAAAATAAAATTTAAATATAGGTATTATTTACTTACTAAGGAATATGTCGCCACTAGCTCTGTTGATTTCACATGTCGGTGTTTATACCGGAAGTGATATCATAGGCGACGTAAAAAAGGACCAGCCATTCGTAGTGTAAATTCTTACTCGAGCTCTGTGCGAACATATTCCGTGATTCATAAAATGTCCAATAGCTTTTAAATATAAGAACATTGTATGCGTAATGCAATCATATGTACACATATTGGTACTGCTGATTACAAAACTCACAGCATTGTGTGGACCGTGGGTGTTGTAATTAAAACGCTTTATTAAATGTCCTAACTCGAACTTTCCAATTTATTTTGCAACTTATAGTCCACAAAATTGGCATTGTTATTTTATACGTAGTGGGTGTAGTTAGCTAAACAAAAGGAGCACCTCTTGCCAGGATTTTTTATGTTTTTACTACGCTTTGAAATTGTGATTTGGACATGGATGTGTATGCTTTCGTTACATTTATTTAATGAAACAAGAATATTGGTACGTTTGTTTTTTTACTTATATGCTATATCTAAACATACGGATTGGGTTTTTTCTTTACTCATATGCTGTACCCAAACATGCGAAATTGGTTTGTTTTTTTTACTTATATGTTATACCTAAACATCCGGATTTGATTTGATTTTTTCAGTCACATTAACATCAACTGACCAGAGGTCATTTTCTGGTATACAAATCCGTGCACATCGAGAATCCGGGGACACTGAGGAAATACTTGGAACATTTCTTCGTTATCCAGAATCTAAAACCAAAGCCTACAACTGTCTAGGAGGAAAACAGGTGTGTTTGAGTCCATACGATTCTCCGCCCGATTGGGATTTTGCTTATGAATATAGATTACTCTCATAAGTAAAGTAATAGATGTCTTGTTCTAATTTATACATCGGTCATATACCATTTTTAATGCATTTTATGATTCATTTAAAAAAGGTATGTGACACATCGTTAACATTCAGCATGTATATTCATCAGCAAAGTATGAAAATTCGGAGTGATAAAGTAAAACTTACATCCACTTCATTGTATAAAATAACCAAAAAAAGTAATACTTTAACGTTTTTATTAAAGAATACTGGTTAACTAGATTTTGGCTCGATTTCGTGTCATATTTCCTTTTTTTTAAATTTCAATTCTTAATTTTTACTTATTAAATTTGATAGAATTTAATCACACACAAGACGAATGAGCGGGTAAATCAGGTAGATTTATTATGGCAGGCACCAAGTGTTAATGTTGGTAACATTGTGTTTGTGTAAGTATAAATATAGATTTCTAAAAGAAATATGAAAAGATGTTATTTTATGCTTTCAGACCCCCGATTTTTCTTTAGGAATAAATTGAATGAATTTAGGTTTACATATGATTACATATTATACCAGATTTAATTTTACTGCACTAGACGGCCGTTTCGGAATACAATTCCTCATCAGTTGTTCTTGGACCAAAATTGTGAAACCAAAATTGTTATCAAGATGTTGAAAAGATACACAAAGGACTAAAATATACTTTGTTGAATGTTTTAAACTTTACTTCCATTAAACAGTCTAGCATTATCCATATTTCGGAGTTGATCTGTATAATTAGTGGCTAGAATCGCTTGATTGAATGAATGGGATCTTACGTCAAAGTTCAGAATATTTCACCTATATCGAGACTTCCCCAGTTATAGATGAAGTGGCAGAAAATGACGTTTCCAGTACACTAAGGACAATGTGGAAACAGGTTTCTTTTACATACTACTCCTTCCGTGACACAGGGCATAGGTTTTTCAAGTCTCTCCCGGAGGACACTGTGAAATTAAAATATTGACATTGTTAAATGTTAAATTGTTTTTTGAATTATCCCAACATTGAAGACAATTACACACTTGATTGATGCTATTAAATAAGGATTACCATGTCTCAAGTATTTTTGTAATCTGAATGCATTTTAAAGATGATTCACTATGTATTCAATGTAATTTAAGTTGAAGATACGTTTTACTAACAGTGATGAATGAGTTGTTTCACTGACTGTTTGCTTTGATATGTATTTAGTGCAACATTTGTGGAATCATATGAAATATTTTGGGCCGATGTGAAAACAACATTACAGTCTGCGAACCCAATCACTCAACCACCCATAGAACAGGTACATTCACTATCTTTGTTTTTGAAATTCGATAAAAATATCAGTAAAGCTTTAAATCTTCTAATAAAGTATTTTACTTAAAATAAATGTATATATTGATTTTTCGGCTTTGGTGAATTTATCGAATTGTCCAATACATGTGAGACTAAACGGCAAATACTACACAAATCTATACAGTTTCTTATTTATCAATGTCGTAGGTTTTATATGATTTACACACCGGGATTTATCGTGTTTGTTTTATCCTAAAAAAGGAGTTCACCAGCGTACCACGTGATCAATACCTCTTAAAGTTTGTGTGGCACGTTTTGAAGAAGTTTACGTCGAAATTTACCGGAGTTACGTCATTTTTATGGGAAAACGTGAACTAAAGCGATAACATCTCCAATGGAAATAATTGTTCAACAGAAATATAATGGTATCACGTGTTGCAATAGCGAACCCCATGTTGACACATTAAACGTTTGGTGTGGCTTGATCTGTGCATCGTGCGATATAGTTTCAAAACACGACATGTCTATCTATACATCTTGTGTCGATATTTTTAAAAAGTTATGATAAACCTTTGAAAATAGCATAATATTCACGAAAAGGAATGCTTTCGTTTTTGATAGGTGTCCCTGACAGATACATCCATCAATTACAAAGAATGCGGTAAAACAATTGGTTGTTTTCTTTACCCAAAATACTGCACGGGTAGTAACTGTGACGCAGGTATGACGTATAAAACAGAAAATGATGATGTCACAATACAGCTTTTTGGAAAAGCAGAAGGTTATATTTCTGTAGGATTTTCACATGACAGAACAATGGTAAGTATAAATTATATACTTTCTGTTCTAATTTTGTTTGAATATAATTTTTTAATTCATCATCGCATGCTGAATCAATCAAGCACAAACATCTGGACCATGTCCAAATCACAATGAAAAAAAAACAAGTTAAAACATTTAAAAGACTTGGCAAATCGGGTGAAAACATATGTTCTTCCACAGGGATTGACCCCGAGTATTTTTTCTTACACTAGTTTGAGTTGTAATAAAGGTTTAAACTTGTTTTTTATTATCTGTTCTTTATAAGTACTATGCCTCTGTGTGCAGGTTTACTCTTGATATACCCCATAATTCCATGTTTTAACTCAATTTTGATTACACAAGTGACGGGTGTAGATAGCTAAAAAGGAGGCGCTTACCCTTCTTGAGCACCTGGCCTCAGTTCCCAAGTTGAAGTTCACGTGTTTAACCTAATTTGTCAGTTTCTGAGTTTTTACTTAGCTTCTAGATTTTGATTTGGACATAGACTAGTAGGTTTGTATTTTATTTTTACATGTTGTCTTGGCTTTTGTCATGTACAACGTTTAAACTAAGTATGTACATACACATATACAAGCTTTTCAGATGTTGGATTGGAAAAGAGGTATGGCGGGTTTGATAGGCGCTTTTCACATTGCCCCCTGCTTGAATGGATGAATGACGTAACGGTGTATTTTTAAACACCTGAGGATTTCGAGTTCTATTATTAGACCAGGTCTATGAAAAACAAGCGCTTCGTTTGTGTAAACTTTTTTTTTCTTGAAGAGCCGAAGATATTGAACAAACCTTAACATCCATAATCTTCATTCTTCATCTTTATACAATAAACAGAAAAACTTGAACAATAAAGTATTAACTTACATCACGCTTCACGGGTGATGTGTGTAGATTAATCACTGTTAAGTGTATAAAAATATAACCTGGCTTGATCTGCTAGTAGTATTTCGAAACGCTCATTTTTAAAAACTAATATTTAATAACTTAAAAATAAAAAAAATAATAAGAAGAATAAATAAAAAGATATCCCGGATGGGATTCGAACCCATGCCGTACAGGTTGCAAAGCGTCCTAGCTACCCACTGAGCTAACCACAGCAGTTAGTGCCAGCCGTGTTAAAATGCAACATCACTTATATGTGCAGTGGTTAGTTTTAATTTTCCCTAATTTTCAAAAATTTACCATTTTCTCCTAAGAGGACCAATTTTTTTAAAACTCGTAATAATTGCATTTTAAAAATATTTTCAGAAACAATAACGTAAAAAATGGTCTTCCGAGGGGAACACTTTGATAATAATTATCAAAGACGGGAAAATCCCTTCATTTTTCATATTTTAGCATAAATGAGCACAAAGATGAGCTTATTAAGAAAAATACCAGTAAAATATACCTTTGTATGAGCCAAAATCTGAAAGTCCACATTAAATACTACTGCTTAATTATTTAAGTGCAAGAATATTTAGACGGTCCATTTAGGACAAAATCTCATCAAATCCGCCATACCTCTTTAATAATTCACATATACAAGCTTTTCAGATGTTGGATTGGACAATTCAATAATCATAGAAAAGATGAGGGTAAAGATGAAATACACAAAGAGTGAAAAGAGGAACAAAAAAGCAAATCAGTATACTTGAGAGGTCACAATTTGTTATTTTATTCAACTTTTATTTGCAAGGGTGGTGATCAAACTATAAGTTGCACTTCAGATGGCGATAGAGTCACTATACAACACGGATTTAACCCGGCTCTGTTTAACTTCAGACAAACAGTGGTATGTATTTTTATACATTTGGAGAAGATTAAATTGTTACTATTTGGCATATATTCATTGGTTAGTTTGCATTACATTTTTGTTGTCTGTGGTCCATGCATTAGCTTATTTTTTGACCTATTATAGTGATTATACCTATTTATATCCTAAACTCTTTTTAATTAATAAGAGGAAAACTCTCACCTATTCATAGAATTCAATTGAACCTCAGAGATCTGTCAAAGGATATCTCAGAAAAAAAACCACAAAAAGATCAAGCGTATTTCACCCAATTTATTGCATAGTATGACAATTTTACATGCCTATTCTTTTGTTTACAACAGACAATAATTATCTTAATACTTTTTACTTCTCATTAATGCAGATTAGAAATGCATTTCTATTGATATTTATTCTTACACTGTTTTACAATATTTTGTTACAATTGTGGTGCTTACTTTACAGTCAGGAAGACTTTCTAATATGCAGACCAATAAGGTTGATGGAACCATATTCTGTTCCTTTACGCGTCCCAAAGCAATGGATGTTCTGGATTTTAAAGCACCAAACGGCACATCTGTATTTGACTTAAGTAATGATTATTACGTGATGGTGGCGTGGGGTTATACATACGAAGGTAAGGGCCATAAATTTAAACAACATAGGTATGGCGAGTTTGATGGGATTTTATCCTAAAAGGACCGTTTTGGTTTTTGAAAAATAAAAGTCTTAATATTTTTGCACTTAAGTAAGAAATCAGCAGTATTTCATGCGGATTTCAAGATTTTGGCTCATAAAAAGGTCTATTTTACAGAATTTTTTCTTAATAAGCCCGTCTTTGTGCTTAACTATGCTAAAATATGAAACATGAGGTTTTTTTCCCGTTTTTGATAATTATTTTCAATGTGTTCTCCTTGCAAGACCAACTTTTACTTGACGTTATTGTTTCTGAAAATGTTTTCAAAACGCAATCTTTACGAGTTTTCAAAAATTGGTCCTTTTAGAAGAAAATGCAATTTTTTGAAAAATAGTGAAAATTAAAACTGACCACTGCACATATAACTGATGTTATATTTTACCACCGATGACACTAGTTGCTATTGTTACAGTGCCTAGCGAGGTCGCTTTCTAAGCTGTGTTAGACGGCATGGGTTCAAATCCCATCCTAATATACTTTTATTCTTTTTTTTAATTTTTTACCTTTATCAAATATTATTGTAACATTTTGTCTTTTTTACAAGAATGTATTTTTAAAAAATGATTATTTTCTTATTTAAATGACTTCTTACTAGCAGATCAAGCCAGTTTATACTTTAATTTATACAATATATCTACACCTATTACCCGTGAATTCTAAGTGCGGCGTGATGTTAGTTAATATTTTATTGTTCTAGTTTTCTGTTTATTACATGAAGATGAAAATTTGAGATTATGGATGTTAAGGTTTGTTCAATATCCTCTGCTATTCAAGGAAAACAAGTTTACAAAAACAAAGCGCTTGTTCTATTTAAAGAATGTATAGAATGCGAAATCCTCAGGTGTTTAAAAATACATCGTTACGTCATACATCCGTTTAAGCAGGGGGTAATGTAAAAAGCGCCTATCAAACGCGCCATATCTCTTTTAAAATATTTGCAGTGAGCTATCTAAAAATGAAATGCTTTGGTTTTGAAAATATTGCAGTGAGTTTTCTCAAAAATGAAATGTTTTGGTTTTGAAAATATTGCAGTGAGTTTTTTTTCAAAAATGAAATGTTTTGGTTTTGAAAATATTGCAGAGAGCTCTCTCCAAAAAATAAATGTTTTTGTATTTTAAATCTCAAGTATGTTTGAATGTAATTTACTACTGATAAAAAGATATATTTCTGGACACACCAGCGCATTAAGTGTGGTTTGTTTATATGTGTTGGGCTTTAACATGCCTGTAGCTGGTCAAATTATCTATTACAGATTATTTTATACGAGTTATTAGTCTGATCTGACATTAACATGTCGGGGGGTTGGGAATGTAATCATTGTGTCATGCTGTGTTCGACTTTATCATTGTTTTTTTTTGCCCATTGAAAATTAGCTTGCATCAGAATGTTCTAGTAGGATAAGCATTTCCTGTATACATACCTTCCCCCGCACGTGTAACAACAATAAAAAAAGGAACATCGAAATTTGTGGCGTCATTTATATCCATAATTGCTTTAGATGCAAAGACATATATTTATCAACAATATTGTGATGACTTCATTAAAGCGTTTTGAGTACCTTGATAAGCTAATTGATTTTTATACTCTGTTACCCTTTTTCTTTAGCTTAGTTCAGTATTTGTAACAGAGACGTGTTATGTTGTATCAATACCCTGGACGCGTTAATGGACTTATAATACTGTGATTAAAAACTTGAATACTGTGATTAAAAACTTGAATTAACCTTACCACGTCATAAATTATGTTCGATGAAATCAGGGTATATAAAGCTGTAAAAATGTACTTGGTTATAGTCATTGGATACATAACCAAACCCAAGAATAAAAACAAAACAATACAATTAACAAAAATACACCGAGTTAAAAATAAAATGTAAATTATCATACAGACAGAACCAAAATATTCTTTATATTGGTTATGTTTGTTAAAATACATTTTGTTCCTTCTATTTTTCTCATTTCAACATCTTAAATAAATTTGGAATTCCACAATTTTGATCCGAGCACTACTGAGGAATATGTATTGTTGATAAGTTTGATGTCTCTGTGTCCAGGATTGCCCTGGTTATATTCGACGTCTCATAGTTCCATGTTCCTTTCACACAATTTTGATTACACACGTGGCGGGTGTAGGTAGCTTAAACAGGAGGTGCTTACCCTTCCGGAGCACCCGGCCTCAATTCCCTGGTGGAAGTTCACGTGTCTAACCTAACTAGTCAGTTCCAAAGTTTACTTTGCTTCTGGATTGTGGACAAGATTAGTATGTTTGTTTTTGTTCATTCCAAAACAACCGTCTGGTACTGCAAAATTGAAACAGATTATAATTAATTATGATTATAAATAAGTATATTTAAATACATCATTAAGATCCCTGTTTATATTTAGGCACAGATGTGATGGGTAAACATGATGAACTTCCTGTTACTACTATAAACAAAGTTAACTTTAAGGAATATGTTATACACCGAGGAGAAGCATTACCAGTTTTAACCAAATCCATGGTAAGAAACAGTATTTGAAATAAATAACAAGAAATTAGGAGGCGTTATTTAAAGTGTTTCTTATGAAATGTATTGTGCATATTAAAAGTGAATTTATACAGAAATATTCACGATCGCTGTTTTTTTTCACATAAACGTATTGACCAGAATGATGTTTACATTTCAGTAAACTAACATCACCTGTCAGCCTCTCCTCAAGTCTTATTTTGGTTTGCGGTCTTTATTGTAACGTTAAAGAAGACGGGGCTAAATGCGTTGAAGTCGTGGAATGACGTCAAAGAAAGCGGGGATATATCGTGTGAAAGTTCCATTCACTGACAAAACCAGCGGATAAGAAATAAAAAACTAGTAATTGTTTTTACTAAATGATTGTCCTTTCGCAAATTCTAAGGAGAAATGTCGTCGATTCATATTGTAAATATAAAGAAATAAATTTCAATTTGTTGTGGTTTACGGGAATATAAACACAAGATTTTGGAATCGGCAATTCAAACATAACTTGCTTTGCAATATTAATTGCCACTCCAAAATCTTCTTTATACCCATTAAACCACAACAAATTGAAAGTTATTTTTAAAGAAAACAAATGTGTAACACACATTATATCAGTCATAGTCTAGGCTTATTGTTAAATGACAACTAGAATTAATAATCAACAAGATGGCAAGACGACAATGTTATTGACGTATCGCCGACCATGCCTTTTATGTTCCGACACCGGCCGCCATTAAGATACCAAATGCAACTAATGGCGTACTACTGTCAGTGACATCATCAAATGACACTATTCAGGCCGAGTTTTCCATTCTTTTTGCGTCTAAATCAAGCATGCCCCTTTGTCGTAACACAGTGGGAGTGGCCGGCGATCCGTCAATTGGCCGACAGTCCGCATCTCCGACAGTCATCATCGAATTTTTTTGTTTTGTGTTTCTTATGTCGTTTTTTCGTAGACATTATTGTTAAAAGATAGTTACTTAAATTGGCTATGTTTTATCTGCAGGTATCTTAATGATTGTTGCTTGGATTCTTTTTGCTGGTATCACAACAATCGTATCTAGATATTACAAAACAGCTATGGACAGATTGATATGTGGCTCAACATTGTGGTTTCAGGTAGTTTAACTGTATATTACAACATCAATTTATATACATATAATATATTAGTTGACTGTTCAAATACTTTGAAATAGCTAGAAACGCAAAGAACCCAATGCATTGACATTGAAACCATTATAATAATGCCCTTTGAATTTGAAACATATTGGTATAGCCAATTTATCTTGTGTTTATCATTTATAATTATAATATTTTTAAACTGTAGTACTAAGGAGCAACTAGTGGCTTGTGACGAAGGTCGCTTTGTTCCGTATTGAATACTTCAATGTGACTAAGTTAGCTGAACATCTCATATCAAACAAGAAGTTACCCCTATTTTCTCTCCAGAAACTTTCTTTTCCTATTAATTTGATATAAAGGAAGCTAAAAGCTGAGGCCTTTGTTGGATAACTGCAAACACATATTAATCATACTATTTCACAAAAATTTTGGTATTATATCAGTACTAAACGACTGTTCCGGAATACAATTCTTCATCACAGGTGCTTAAAACAAATTGTGAAATCATTTTTTCAAGATGTTGAAAAAAAAATATCTGAAGGACCAAAATATGTTTTGCCAAATTAAGCTATGGAAATACTTTACACGAGGGAGTATATCTTAGGAATTTTGACTAGCATCAAATGTTAGACTACAACTACATTTTATTGTATTGTGTTTTACTTTACATAATTATTTCATCGCAAAGTCCTGTTTCTTTCTAGTCTTATGAATGGTTACTTTGAGGTAAGTTTTTCTGGTATTATTCTTTAATTCCAAAGTCACCGGTCGCAAAATACCAAAGTTTGCTATTTTAGTGCTAGTCTCTGAAAGATGACATAATGCAGAGTTCGTTTTGCTATAAATTAAGTATTCAAATATGATTTCCTTTTGACTGTAATCATCAAAACAAACATACTAATTAATGTTAAAAAAATCCTAAAATGTCGGCCAAAACGGTGCTGTGTCCCTTTGGTAATTTCAATGTGCAAGACATTTATGTAGATGTGTTATATATAACCAAATTACTGTAAATGTATTTAATTTTTTATGTATTTAGTATCGCGGTTAAGGATATTTAGACATATTCGCATAGTTAAATTTTTGCGATTTAAATATAGGATATTAAGACATATCTGCGTAGTCGAATTTTCGCGTTCTTAAAATATGCTCTATAATATGATAAGCAGAATATAATTTTTGCTTGGTATTAATTTTTGCAAAATAAACGACAATGAAATAAGCGAGAATTAGTACACCGCGAAAATAAATGTGGATACGTTTACAGTAAAGAGTGAGAGATTAAAATCAATTATCAAGACACTCAGTTTATTATAATTAATGATTGTAGAGGAATGGACGTTTGTTGTATTCTATAATTCAATTTTCTTTTTCGGGCAAAGGGTTGGAAACAGTAATTTCTATTACGTTTTGTATTTAGTAAAAATGCATACTTTAAGAAATTTTCCCATTTTAGTGTATTTTAAGACACATCAATATCAACCCAATAAGCATAGAAAGTTCATTAGCAATAAAAATGGGACCGGTAACCTTTAATTTCGTGTTCGTAAATACAGCAATGTAATTTTAAATGTTCCTTTGATGCAAATATGTATTAAAAGCAATGTCAATATTTAGGTACACAGGGCAGCCGCTATTACAACGTTTATCATCACTGCAGCGTCGTTTGTTCTTATATTTGTTAAAGTTGATGGACTAACTAATGTAAGTACATGTAATAACTGTCTCTCCCAACCTCTTTATCTCTCTCCCCATCTCAACTTCTCGCTCTATCCACCTCTTTATCTATCTTATGTTTACTATAAAATAAGGTAAGAAAATATTTTACAAGTAGCATGTTCTATGTACTTTTCCTAAACCCATTCAAAAATATACATATTAGTACTTGTAATTTCCACACTAGAAAAATATAAAAATACCCCCTCTGCTTGTTTATTCTTTGTTTGTTTATTATGTTTATTTATCATAGTCTTTATGTCGTTCTTAATTTATTAACCTCTGGAATGGAATTTACTTTCATTCTTGATAACTATATTTCAAAAAGATTTTCTTATAGCCGAAAATAACCAGAACGTTCAAAAGTAGATATTTTCCATTTTAGGACGCCGAAATCCATGCTTATGTAGGAATTGCAGTAATGTCAGCAACCGTACTGCAGCTTCTCGGTGGATTGCTCAGGCCAAGCCCAAAACATAAACTTAGACCAGCATTTAACTGGTTACATTGGTTTTTAGGAAAAACAACGCATCTTCTCTCAGGTTTGTTGATAATATGTGTTTCATTAGACTTGAAAGCGATTATACTTGTACAAATTAGATAGTTACCAATTATATCCTTACTTTATTTCCACTCTGTATTGTATCTACACGACGTTAAGCTTGTCGTTGCGGAAGTAATTACAAAACAAGTTTTTTGAAAACTATAGCGGAAGTAGCTTACTCTTAACATATTATGTTCAACCATTTGTTTCTGTCTTTGGGGTGTTCCATTACACAGTTTATACCGGTATGTAGGTCTAGCAAAAAGGTCTGGTTCCTCTGCACAGCCTCAGATTATAAATTTTAGTTTGCTTATTCTTCATCAATTTGATATAATAGTAAAATAATACATCTGTGAACGTGTTTACTTAATTCCCGGAAACTGGTTTATATGAGTTTTACTTGTTCCTGGATCCCGATTTGTAAAAATGTTTGTCAAATGTTATTCAATAATTTTTATTTTGAAATAAATTATTTAATCTAAACTTAAGATTTATGTATCTTTGTGTTCTCACATTTAGATGTTTATATCATGCTTATTTCTGTTTCAGCACTTGCTTTATTTTTTGCATTAACGCTCCCATAATTCCAGCTAGCCAGAAATTATTTGGGACAATTTCCATCGGGGTGTGGCTTGGACTGCAGATTTTATGGGAAATTGTGTTTGAAATCAGAAAATGTAAAAATTCAGGTAAGTAGCAGTTTTAAGACAAACATTAAATTGTCCATTGAACATTGGCTTACATTAGGTTGTTCTAGAAGAAGGATAAGCATCTCCTTTAGGTCTGGCTTTCCCCACCATGTGTGAAATAAAAATGTCAAAAAGAAACATCGGACTACATGGCATCATAGCCATGCTTATTTTAAATTGAAAAACATATTTTATCAACAATATTATGATGACAGAAATAAAACATTTTGAATACCTTGAGAAGCTTAGGTTTGAATATATCTTACATTATTTATTATTTTATTTAATGTTAAATATGGAATTTAAGTCTGAGGAAATTTTAGTAATGATTGTATTAGGTTTTTATTTTTATACAGAAACGGACATTAAACACAAATTTGAGAACATTTTTTTGGTTTTACTGGCAATCTTCGGGCGAGGAAGACAAATATATACATGTACAATTAAAAACAAACATACTAACCGAATGATATCAGAAGTAAAATAAAAGCATTGAAACTTATAGATAAGTACACCAGGTTATTGAGACCAGTTGCTCCGGAAGGATAAGCACCTCCTGTTTAGCTAGCCAAAACCGCCAGTGTATTCAAAATTGGGAGTGAAGGAACATGTAACTGTGGCACGCAAATATATTCAGGGCATTCCTGGACACAGAGACATCATACTTATCAACAATCCTGTGATGACAGCCATAAAACATTTTGAGGCTTACATTTGAGAATGCAAAACATTTACACTTGTGTATTGGTTTGCTGTATCTTGGAAAGTGTTCTGTTCACTCAACGAGTTATGTTATCTGTATATGATTTATATTAAAATATAAATAAAACTGTTTATGAAATTTTACAGTGTTGTCCCATCAGTTCAAATTATCTAAATGTGGAGAGATCTGTTAAGTATAAACCTGTTGAATGTTTAACACTAAGCTGGTAGATTTGTTTCGAATCTGAAGCGAATGCCGGCCTCGATAGTATTTTAGCAGTTGGTATATATGTTGAACAGTTATTTGATCATAAGTTATCCATAATCTCAACCATTCCACAGTCGAGGTTCGGCTCATTCTCGTCAGGTCAATGTTAAACATTCGACAGATCTCTACTGTATGTTAATGGTGTTCAAATCAAAAACAATCACAACGGTCCATGCCCGAACCACAATCTGGCATATTAAGTTAGACACAAGAACCTCCACCGAGGATGTGAAGTTGGGTGCTCCTGAAGGGTAAGCATCTCTTGTTTAGCTAACTTTCCCACCATGTGTGTAACCGAAATTAGCAATGAAAGGAAAATGGATTTGGGACGCAGACTATATCTAGAGTATTTTTGGATAAAGAGACACCCTATCGATGTGATTTCGGCTCATTTGAAGAGAACATGAACAATGCAGATGTTTGAACATGAATATTTCTATAGTATACATGATTAAAGTGTTTGCAATGGATGGCAATACATTCTAAAAGTGATATTGTTTAACATTTTACCATTATTTATGACATTAGTGTATAATCAGTTGTCCCAATAAGCAAGTCTAACATTTAATTTGTTATTCTCTTCATTTCAGATGGAAAATCTGATAAATACAATATAGCAGCAAACGAAGATTCCACGTCCTCTGGTGCTTCTACTGGCGATAAAGTATTCTTTTTACTGTACATCGTCACAATGTTGTGTATGTTAGTACTATCTGCCTTGTCAATATTCTTCTTCTAGAAGTTAGATTTGGAAGGTTTGGATTCTAGAAAGTGATACAAATAAATAACGTCTAAACAGTGTAGGACGCCAAATCAATTACCTTTACGTCAACACTTATATCTAGTTGTATAGTAGGAAACGTACAATAACAGGATGTATGTAATCTGAAGCCAAGCATCATACGTCGTAATTTTCGTGAACGCATATCATATCAATCATCGCCAATGGTACTTGAAGTGTGAAAGTTGTTGTTCGGACATGCATTATATCTGTACCTCGTCGCTATAACAGTTTGAAAGTTATCAGAAAAGTGGCTGTCTCTTATATAATGCATCAATAATCAATTAAAAACAGGACCATTTGATTGGAAATTTATGTACTCTGTTAAAATTCAATAAATGTACATTCAATGTATTTGCAATTATTGTTTATTTGAAGGGATTTTAATCTCAAAGCAAAGTAAAGTTCTGTAAACTGGCAAAGTTAAATCATGAACTGACAGCAGGGAAATAGAAGCCGGTGCTCAGAAAGTGTAAGCACCCGTTATGCTAGCTACACCGTCACGTGTGCAATCAAAAGGAAGGAACCTGTAAATATGGGATGTCAAATATATCCATGGGGATCATTGATACTGAAATATCATAGACGATTTGTTTAAGTTATTAAAATATCATCTTCATATTTGTTGAAGAAAACTTTGTTGCCTTTATTTCATCTACACCATAAACCTACCACTGTAAGAAATATCACTATTTTAATGGCTCTAATTTGATATCAAGTAATTGTTTGGCACATTTACACGAAGTCGGCCTTTTGTGACTAGGGCATGTCTATAAGTAGTTGCTTCAACATTTTCTTATGTACGCGTTTCGTTTTATGACCAGCATCACAATTTTTTATGCTGTCTCTGTGTCTAGGGTTACTGTTCATATATTTGCCATCCAATAATATTGTGCTTCTCTCATTCTCAACTTTGATTACAGACGTGGCGGATCTATACAGGAAGTAAATTGCTTTCCGGAGCACCCGACCTTATTTACCTGGTGGGAGTTCACAGAGCATTGGCAGTCTGAAAATGCACTGGTATCGGATCAAGAAATCAGATTGTCAAAATTTGTATCGAACAATATCTCATCATGTTAGAGCTGTTGTTCAAGCAAGATGTGCTTCTACAAAATACTAGCTGTAAAATTAGCGTGTTCATACCAAACAATGTAACTGATTTCATTTGAACCACTTCTAAATGAAATATATTTGTATTTTTGTTCTTACTATGATTGCATCAGGGGTGACGTTCCTTTAAACACTGTGTTCGCATATCACCATATTTGCTTAAGTTTAAAAAAATACTGGTCCATGTTCAAATCACGATAAAAAAGCAAAGTGAAAAAATGACAACTTTGGTTAAACACGTGAAACTTGCCATGGGAGTAGGAAGGGGTGATCTGGAAGGGTAAACACCTGTTTAGCCAGCTGCATCCGCCACGTTTAAAATCAAAAGTGTAATGAAAAGAACATGCATGTAACTATGCGACGCCAAGTGCAACCAGGACACTCTTGGATACGGTCAGAAGCTCCATATTTATCACATTTTTGTGATTTAAACCAAAACTTTTGCAGACCTTGATAAAGCTATCCCCGTGTCAACAATTTTAAGTGGCTTGCTTTGTTGTATCAAGGTAAAATAGTGGGAAAAAGCTATACCATAACGTTTTAACTATGAGATTAGAGGTAGGTGGTAATTAACGCAAATAAAAAGAAAGTCTTCCGTGGGTGTTATAATTGAGTGCAACAGAACTTTTGGAATTAGGCGCATCTTATAATTCAACCTTATTCGCGTAGGTGATAAGTATGATGCCTCTGTATCCTAATTACCCAGTATATTTGACGCCCCATATAGTTTCCTTTCATTCCAAATTTTGATTAAACAGTGGCGGATGTAGTTAGCTAAACAGGAGGTGCTTACCCTTCTAAAGCACCGAGTCTCGTTTCCCTGGTGGAAGTTCACGTATTTGACCTAAAGGTTTTTACTTTGTTTTAGACACGGATTGGTTTGCTTGGTTTTTTTTTAAATTATATCTGTATGTGGAGTAGAATGATTTGAGCGACAATTGTCACCAGTTTTTAACAACGTTCTGCAAAATTCCTGCTTCATATGAATATAAGAGAATAGCAAGCAATGTGCACAGTTTGTAAAAATTGGTATACTAATAATTTGTTAAGAAACTGCGTTAAAAAGTACTTTTAAATTACATGTGTATGATAATAGCAATATGGTATACCATTACCAGTATGCATGCATTATTTTATCAGTTGTTATTGTCTTTTTCTTTCGTTATTTGTATTGCACCATGTTCTTGGTCGCATTAGCTATTCCTAAGCACATTCTTTCAGTTTATATCCAACGGTCTCATTATGGCTTGAAAGAGTGTCCTAGCATCGTTTGTTTATCACCAGTGGTGTCAGTATGGCTTTTTCATGATCCATGGCCCAAGTATGTGTATAAATAGTAATCCCGGTATGGTTTTATTACCATTTCAGTTGTCTCTTTAAGAAGGTCCCAGTAAGGCATGTTTATAACGAATGCCATCGCAAAATGGTTTGTATAAAATCATTAACACCTGTATGACTTGTTTTAATGATTGTGTTTCTTTGGTAAAGTGCATTCCTGGTTATTTTAACTATTACAATATATACTTTATTAAATAACAAGAGCACCGCTAAGCGGGGCTATATGCATACGCTCGTCAATGGCTATAATCTAAACAGGAATAATAAATAGGATGTAAAATTTCATATAGAAATATGCACATCTTCATGTGATCTCCACCACACGTCAACTAAAACAGCAACCAGTTGAAAACTGTGGGACTAGTAACATCCACAAGAAAACTGAACACAAGATACGAGAAAATGAAAGCAAAGAACAATAACTACTGAAAGTTGAAATGCGACACAAAACCCCGTTTTTATATGTTAAACATTAAATGAAAAATAAAAGAAGTTCAAGTGCATTTTTACATTAGGTCTTTGACCTTTCAAGTCAAATTGTGACCTTGACCTTGAATACTCGTACCTAAATTTTATATGGGGCACACCGCCTTCCCATAATATATGTTTGGTACTAATAGAATCTTACACCTGCAACAGAGTAAGACAGAGATATCTCCGTCTTACCCTGTTACTGGTGTAGGATTCTTTTTCTCACACATTTGCAACATAAAACATGATTAATAAACATAAAATTACATAAAATGTTAAGTTTTCATGTCACAATCCGTGCCTGCTGAAAATGACGTCCTCAATTTTTTTTTTGACGTTCTCACGTAAAATGATTGTGACGTCATCAATTAAGCGTGTGTAAGTGATTGTGACGTTGAGAAATTGGTGGTTGACTTCGCAACTTTTCTCAGCTTATTAAGTCCTTTCAACGATAAATCCAGAGCAGGTATAACTACACGGGAAATTCGGCGTGTAGCCTGTCTCAACCCTAGGGCGAGACAAGGAAATCCCACATGGGTAAAAACGCAGGATTTCCATGTCACAGGTGTAAGAAAAGTTTTATCTTTACATTCTCATCGAGTCAAAAGATATGGCCCGGACAAGAAAGATTTTAACGTATGGACGAACAGACAGACAGGCAAAGTCATACCATAATACGTCCCCTTACAAGGGTGTATAAAAATAACAAAAACAGAGTGTTATCATTTATTGTTAAAAGTCTGGTTTATTTTCCCGTTTTCACCGACTTACAATACAGTAGTAACACAGTTTAAATGGACACAAGATGAAAATTTACATATATCATCAACATTAATCCATTTTTAGATTTGAGTAGGTATTCTTTTCATTTGAAGAACTTTTAGAATTTAAATTAAGCACATGTTACAAGAAGTACTGTATGAAATTACAAATTCTTTAAAGTACTGTAAGATCAACATACAAACAGTGATTCACTGGTCATTAATCTTGTATACATTTAGAATTTTTAGAATATTCCAAAACATTAACCTACTACATTGCATCAAAGCATTATTATATATTGTAGTTACTTCATATTATATAAATATTCATAGATTTGTGTCGTTAATAATCTGACAACAGTATTTATAAACACTGGGGTCTCAACTCCATGAAGGTAGTAACAATAGGTTACCTTGTGTATATACTGTATATACTAGTATTCAAACCTTTTCATGCTTTATTTCTTACAATTATCATTTTCTTTTAACTTCCAAGAATAATGTTTACCCAAAAAAATGTGACAACACACAAGAACATGCAAAAAATACAATTGCTGATGTTGTTTTTGAAATACCTAAATTATGCTTACGAATTTGCAACATTTTATTAAGTTTCAACATTTTATTAAGTTTCATTAAAAATCTGTCTGAATTTTATCTGAAGTTGTTTTCAAAATGAAACAACTTTGTCGTTGCAGAATAATTCTTTTGAAAATAAATAAATAAGTATAATCGTTTGGGATTTAAAACATGTGTATTTTGTTCTACAACTCTGAAATGACATTGTATTTTGATATATTTTGAATTAATATTAGTTATATTGATTAAACGGTCCACCACAATTAGTATAAGGAAATGACAAACGAGTTTAGTTATTAGTCATAGGAGAATTTGATGATTGGTGAATAAAGTTTACTTCTTTACATTACACATTAAAAATTGATATGACTTTAGAGTAAATACTTTTTGTATTAATGCCTATGGACTTGATCTGTCGGTGAAACTGGTAAAATCTTAATAACTTAATGAACAATTCTAAGTCTATTCAATTCATTTTTTTGTGTATTAAAAACAAAGTTGTGCAGATACCAATCCACAATTTACCCTTTTTAGAAAAAATTGAAACCTGATAAATCATTAATCCTGCATGTATGTAATTGTTACTTACCTGTAGCCTGTTTTAATTTAGCTACACTAAATAACCTCTTTGGAAAAATTTCCTCATCACTGTCCAGACCGAAATAAATAGAAAATAAATGACATGGAGGATATTTTATAGAGTACCTATGTATCAGCTATCAGGAAGATTTATAATAGACATCTTACAAGTATATATATACTGTAGGGATAAGGGGGTACATATATTGGCGCTCACAAAACAAAAAATATCACATTGACATATATCATGATATAGTAACAAGATGTGACTAAAATAAACAAAACTACAGTTTACTTTAAAGCACATATCACTGGTATACAGATATATGCATTATAATAGTCATTATCACAGCACTAATAATACAAAAGGAAGATTATCTATCAATGATACAAAAGCTAGCAGGATTTCTTATCAGTTGTGCAACCTTTTGACAACAAGGTATATATAAGTTATTATATCAGCAATTCATTCATTAGACAAATAATGATATCATTTGAATATGTAGGCCAAATGAAGAAATATCATATCTATTTATATATTTTACCATATAAAACTCAAAATGTTATGCTAACATAATTTCAAATAATTGTAAACTGGTACATTGAAATTCCAGTTTTGAAATGAATGAAAAGCACAGATTACCCATTTTACCTTTTTCTTTTGTTATTGCACAGATGGAAAATAGTTTTATTCTAATACTAATGATGATGTATATAAGAGAATATTTTGATTTAATCATATGAAATAATGATAAGAAGCATTGCACGAGCTAAGATCATCTATGCAATTTATGTTTGCTTTTGTTCTGAACGGTTTTCTTTATAATTATTACAAAAACAAATTTAATTTTGCAGCACAAGTTTGCCATATGGGGATAAAATTCCTCATCATTAGTGACCAGACCAAAAATTGTGAAACTTAGAAACTTACCGGTGAAATATCAGCTAACCTCAAGATTGTGAATCTTATCAAACAAAATTGTAAAGGTTTTATAGATTTAAACTCTACAACAAACAATTACTGGTAACCAGCTTAACTACTAATTCTGATAACCAATAACACATAAGTTGTATTACACAGGGCCCACACTGTCAATCGAAAATGTTGCAATTTTATAAGTTGTGGCAAAAACATTCATCTCTACATAGAAATATGTTCAAGAAGACTTAAAATTTCTACTTTTGTTGAAAATTTGCGACAAAAAATTTTGAGACAGTGTGAACCCTGTTACATGTTCTAGTGTTTCTAGTTGGTTATTTACCAAATACACTACATGCTGTATTTTTACGTTTACTATTTTCTTTAAATATACTACATGTATCAAAGTATACAACAGATCTACATTCGTCAGAAATTACAGAAATGCTTTGACAAACATATACATGTAAAAAATACATAAAATTATTTTACCAATAATAGTCCTACATAAAATCAATTAAATAAGAATTTTTGTTATTTAAATCATAGATTTTGGTGCCATGTAATTTTTCAAATCTAAAACTTGATTTTGGTGCCATGTAATTTTTCATAATTTTTAAATCTAAAATTTATATGAAATTATAGAGAAATTACCGCACTGAACAATTGTCCATATAACCTCTTATAGGTTTCAAAATAAAAACTAACATACATGATTGTTCATCTTAAAAAAATTCAAGTTATCAAAACATTCTTCCTTCCTATTGATCAACACAATGATTCTATAAAAGCTGAAGCTGCTATGCAACCTGGACTTAGCCATGAACTGTGAATGGCTGCCAACATAAATCTTTTTTGACACATGGGTTTTTCTTCAATGCATATAATTGAATTAAAATAGAATTAAAACTAATAAAGAACATATAAAAATTATCACTGAATTAAATTACCCAGAGTCGATATTTAAATGAACAATATTATTATAACAGTATAACAAATTTTAATGTAAAAAGACAGTGAAAGAACTTGTTAGCTCTGCTAAAACTTAATATCTTTTTAATAATTCATTCAGAAAATCTAACCGATCTGTATTTATTTCATGTACAGTCCTGTGTAATGATTCATTTACTGCTTGGATCTCTTCTGAAATTTTAACCTCTACTGACTTAAATTTTATCAACATTTTCTATAGTATTAAAGTTAAATAGGAGATTGTCGGAAAGGAAGTAGTCATGTCCATACAATACCAGTAATGAGTATAAACTGGCTGTCAGACAGTTACCTCTCACACACACTGTGTAACATGTACCGATGCATGCAAAGTACCAGTAACTGAAAACTTTAGAAATGTAAAATCTAACTTGGTTAGTCAATTAAAATAACTTTAATTGGTATATTAATACAACTTCATGTAATTGCAAAAATATTTTTTGCTGTGTATAGCAAAGTGCAGCCATCTTGGATTTTGGATGGACATGCCTGAAATTTTTTTAATCATCTTCGTCCCGAGTATGGGTTTGAATTGGTCCAGTAGTTACAGAGATCAAACTTTATGCACACACAGGCACACACTCGCCATGCCATAAACTCAACTAATTATAAACAGTTGAGCCTTTAATTTAAAATACGAGATGGCAGTATAGACATGAATTTCTGACATGAACTAGAAATGTATATATGTGTTAATAAAAAGACCATGATAATATATAAACATGAACCATATATAACATGATTTCTATGCTGGTGCTGTATGCAGTAAGACCTACTTTACAAACCATCTTCAAAATGAAAGAAAAACAAGATAATCTGATGCAGACATAATATTATATGATGTCTAATTAGGCAGTCATGGTAAAATTGTGAAAATATAACAAGAAAATTTTATGTTTTCCAGATAACAATCAAACAGATGCAAGTAATTTGTTACTATAACAAGACTCTCCAAAATTTGCTTTGGTAGTAGTCTTCACTGACATGATATATATGTTAATTAGTAGATCTCTTCCATTTCCTCTAATCTCTAATATAAAAAACTACTGGCTAGAGTTTAACACAACCAAGAAACAATGAATATTGAACACACATGATTCATGGGTAGGGTTTTCCATTTCAGGAGGGGTTTGAGAACCAAGGCCTATTTACACTTTACAAGTTACAAAAAATTCCATCATCTTATCACCTAGATGCTCTGGAATTAGAATACTAATCTATGACAGTTCCTGGTCATCTTTTTAAAAATTCCAGTGGACAAATGATTTCTTTTTTATTTTACATATTTTGAAATGTTAAAGTACCACATACAGTATGTAAATTTGTGACCATCTACCAATTCCAACTAGCCTGTCCAGAGAGAAATAAAAGTAATGTGGAGTTGGCAATTATCTTATTGGCTATATGTATTTCAGCCAAATGAGATGAAATGGAAAACCCTGACAATGGATTATAAAAGCACATAAAATATATCTATAACATCTACAATTATATATATATGTAACACTGTGAGGGTGATTATAAACAGTCAATTATCTGTCAAAAGCTTCTGAAAAATGAGATACCAATGGAATGTTATGTAAATATAATCTTCAAAGCACAGATATTATATACAAGATAAAATTCTGCACCAATCGCAGTCCATTATGAATGTATATTCATATATAATAACATTCAGTGTGAATTGAATCACATGAAATCCCTATCACAAACACTATACATTAAAACTTTTTCCATGAATGAATCATACAACAACAGTTTTTGTTACAGACTTAAATCCTAGTCTCACTGTCAATACCTTTGCAATAAATAAAATAATACAATGGTGCTTTTAATTCATGCACATCTTAAGTGCAGTAACATCAGAAACTTGTAATGATTAATTTTGAAGCTTCAATGGTATTCCATCCTTGTGAAATTATGAGACACATGTATACATATATCCTTAAGACAACATAAATATATGATGACCACTGAGATAGAATTTGTTGCTATGGTAGCAAATACACGTCCATGTTTTTACTTGTTGAATTAGAAATTGACATTCTGCTTAAAATGATTATAGTTTTCAAGTTTTTGTGAAGATTATCATAATCATCTTCCATTTGTTTCATTTAAAACACAGATTTCAAGCTGAGTATACTGTTAAGGAAATATTTTTACCCTGCATGAATATGCAAATGTATTAAAACTAGGTACTAAACAACATATAATATGTTGATTTAGGTAATACTACATGGAAATTTGTCTTAATTTGGCAATATCTTTAAATTCAGCAATAACATATTCATTTCTTCAAAATTTACTCGTGGATTAAAATTTGAAAACAGGTAGTGATTGTTCTTTCGCCAAACACTCACATTTAGAAATGAAAGTCACTGGGTCCTTCGGGAGAGACCCTAAAAACTGCTGTCCTTGGTCATGGCAGGTGTGGCGTGCTAAAAAAAAATCCCTCCCCAAGTTCATTGCAAAGGTAAAAATATCTGCCACATCATCTATCGATATCCAAGATGTAAAAACAATTCAAACAATCATTCAAAACATACTTCATAATACAGCATCACTAGAACAAATTATTTAACAAATGGTCAAAGGGACATAACTCTAGATACTAGTCATAAATATGGCCTGTTGTTCAACAGTTATTTTTAAACACAATTAAGTTGTACTAGATAAAGATTTTCTATTATCAACTTAAGGCTATTCATTCTGATCCCTAAACTTAGAATTTTCTGATGACGTAGTGTAATAAATATAACAAATTACAAAAGCATTCAATTTTATGTTTGATTTTTCAAAGTACAATCAAAAAAGTTCAAAACCCAAAAAACTCTTTATCATCTCCCTGGAGTTACAGTCATTCATGTTTATAAAGGTCACCTGAGGGACTAGTAAAAGTGAACTGTTTGTACAGGTGGCCCTTATGTACAGCTGCAAATTACATGAACAATGAGCAATTGGGATAAACTTTTTCTGGCCTTTAAAAGCAGGTAGCTCTTACATACAGGTGGTCTTTAAGACAGGTATGATATATATACATGACACAATAAAAGGATACAACTCTCAAACCTCTTTCACTTGGGTCGACTAGCATTAATCCTCGGGGTATAAATACTTTCTCGTTCTGATCAATAACATATCTGTTTATTTTCTTTAACATCTGCAAGTATTAAAAACAAATTATATATTTCATGCTGAAATAAGCAGGATATACATATTATCATGCCAATATGTGATAACTATTGGTATTGTAAAAGGTTTAAAAACAATAGTTTTACAATAATGCATGTTCTGGACATAAGAAGAAGAGTGCCAAAAAAGACCAAACAGAACAACAGACTTACAGTAAATAGCAGCTCTACGCCAAACATAGTGAATAAAAGGCAAGTGAAGGACAGGCTGCCTCACACATTGTTGAAAAAGAAAGATAGCACTACTGTGCTGTTGTACGGCGTAGTTGGGAAAATGGTGTTGTGGCAAGACAGAATATAACCAAAAATTTGGGGCGGGGCGGTGTGTGTGTCGATCTATGCATAGTCCAACGGATGTTTTTTGGAAAAAGAAACAATGTACCAAACCATGTATTGCTAAATTAAATGGTAGAAAATAATATTTTATAAATATATGAAAAAGACAATCAGTAATTGAAATTTAATAAAGTCGTACCCGATCGTTTTGTCATTTCGGATGGAGAGAAAGTAGAGTTTTGCAGACCCTAGCTATCGTCGCTATGAGGGGGTACATTCTAGCGGTTGTATGTAACTGGATCATTTGCTGTTAAATCTGGGTTTTAATAAACTGCTGATTATCACTCACAATATTCCCGTTTCGTATTTAAAATCCACATGTGCTCATTTGCACACGACACTGTACGAATATCTCCCTTTCACGAAAGTGAAATCTAATCGATAAACAGTTTTAAAATACATGTATGACACAATTGCCTCAACATCAAAATACGTTATCATACCCTTCAAAACAAATTTAAATTACCGTAGATTTCATGAAGAATTAATTAAATCAACCTGCCATTGCTGTTTATTTCATAAAAAGTTATGATTTTACATCATAGGACGCAAACTTCTCGGACTACTTTTTATTGTAAACACGAGATCAGTTCGCCAAATTGCAGAAATTATTGGATGCATCCCGTCGCAATAATTTACTAGATTCCGAAATGTATTCCAAAAAATTTATTCCAAATGTGCATATGTAACCAAATGCATTACCCGTCTCAGAATACATATCTCACAATAAAACAGATATATTTTTCACGCTCATTTACCAGGCACACTATTTTCATGTGTACTCATATCTTATAATTTCATAGCAAAGAAGCCCGATATCTTGGAAGAAAGCTATAGCAAAGTACGCTTTCACTATCGTGAAACGCCGTACAAAAACTGTAAAACTGTAAAATAAGGTTTTACTGCCACCATTGTTCAGAATTATTTTGACATTATATGGGTTTTGACATAAAATTGCAAGACAAGTAGTTATAACTTTGTACTTCCAAAATGTTTCGCCAATTAATGAGGAGGTAAAGCTATGGGGCTTCTTTTTTACCAGAACAATGATCAGTAAAAATGATGATCAAACATTATGTCATTTAACCAATTTGAGGAAATATCTAGACTTGGGTGGTATTTTTTTTAAACAATACCTCTGCATCAGAAAACCTGAAGTGCACGTTCATATGTTGCCAGTACAGTGAAACCTGTCTTATTCGGTTGATTTCTCAATATTAATATTATGTACTTGTAAAATAGATGAGTACATGTATGCCAGGTTTTCTGTTTACATGGGTTCAGTATTCACAGGTTTAACTGTATATGGATAAATTTTTTTATACCTTTTCAAAATGTGTTTCAAAACATATATAAGTTAAGTAGGCTGTTAAACAAGCAAAACAACTTTCACAATAATTTCTTCCTCCCAGCGTCTCTGCTTCTAAGTACATACTGTTTATAGTGGAGACAGTTTTAACAAAGGTTTCATGGTCAATCTAAAAAATAAATGACATGGGTATAAAATTCATTTTTCAAATTCATTCATCAAAAAATATTTCCTTATGAGTCCAAAGATGAGACTCCATAGAAATAAAGAAGGAATGTTTAAAAATAAAAAACCACAGGTCCATTTTAGATCATACAATTTTTCCTACATGTAATTCAGTACACGTTTGCAAATCAAAAATAAAATTTCCGTGTCAATTAATATTTGGAAGAATCATATGACATTTTATTTTATCTGCGTACTTTTATACTTTTATTTTAACGTCATAGGATGATGTTTCTTTACGATTGCATGGAAATTATGTACAAATAAAATATTTGTTATGGTGTTATTTCAACATCTTTATACTTTAATGAATTTGTATGAAAAATAAATGAGTGTCAAGATTTCTAGATTTACAGTTCATTATACATGTATTATTTTATTGTACTTTTAAAATATACTCTTGTGGTCATAGCTGAACACTTGAAATTTATTAGCAGCATAGTGTCTTAGGTTCTACAGGGGTTCAAACTTCCCTGTGTCCAAGGTCCAGGACCCTTTGATTTTACATTGGGACCCTTGATATTTAAACTGTAACAGTCTGATGGACCTGCCATTTTTACCAGGATAATACCGATTTTTCTATATGATAACATAATTGCACATAAATCTTTCAGTGATATTGGACTTTCAAAACTTTATGTGGGACCTGCCAAAAGTAAAGGCAAAAGGTCCTGGACCTTCCATTACAAAACATACATGTAATTTTCAACCCCTGCTCTACTGTAGCGGGAATTTAAATGTTATGTTATAACCAATGCACTAAATAAGTTTTACTGGAAAGGGACTAAAGTGTCCATGGTTGCACTTTTTAAGTCAGATTCAATTTAAAATTCATACAATTAATACTAACTAGTCACAGACCTCAATTCCTCACAGATCACTAAGACCAAACCAAACACAAAATTTCAATTATCAGTTACCTTTCCTTCCAACTCCTGTGGAAATTTTGTAGAAAATTTGACTGTTGTCCCATCATTGTAATCTCTCTGTACAAAGACCTTTGTGCAATTTGAGGACTGTATTCTATTTAGATCATCCATTTTGTGCCCTTGCTAAAATTATAAACATTGTAATATAACATAATGTTTATATAACTAGTATCTTAATGTTGAATTTCAAACTTTAATTATGAATGAAAAACCTTTAATAAATATTCAGAGTAATGATACATCCATCCAAATTTAGCCCATGACTGTATGAAGGTATGCTGCTTTTGATTAAGGCACTCATCAAAGTGCACCCACATTAAAGAGCCCATAAATATTGAGTCGAGTTATGGTGTTTAACGTCCCAGTCAAGAATATTTCACTTGTATAGAGATATCACCAGCTATAGGTGAAGGTGTAGAAGTTTTGCCTGTGCATTGCACTGATGGTATTATACAGCAGGGTTCTTTATTGTGCCAATGATGCCTACTGTGATGCGGAACTTCATTTAAGTTCCCATCCAAAAGAACCGTTATTTTTTATTTCATAATGACCAGTGATTGGCGAAAAAATAGTCAATACATAATTTCCACTAATTTCAAGTTTTAGGTCAAACCTGTTCGTTGTTCAAATCCATGACCTCCCACTTATGAATCGAGCACTCTACCAAGTGGTTAAAATAATATTAATACGGGAAATGTCCCGGCGCAAAGCGCCGGGAATTTCCCGTCTATAGGTAACACGTATGTATTATGACGTCATAGAAAATTGTGGAAAATTTCTATAGACCGTACGTCCAAATCATTTGACGCCGCGCGTGCACCACTTCTCTCACTTTTCTCAAGGCCATTGAAGGGGTCAAATCGACAGGAAGTGAGCTCCATATGGGGGAAAATCTTGCCCGTCTCGTACATCAGAAATGAAACCAAGAAACGATTATCGTGAAAATAATTCATTGAAACAAGTAATAATTTAAATAGGTTGATCGAATACCAAATATTTACGTTTCTTTCGCCATTCTGGCTGATCTCCAAGTGTAGCGTTTCAAGATTCGCGATGACGTGATTTCTTTTGATCGGGTCAAAGTTCAATTCAGATCGATAACCACTGTAAGCCAATCAGCGACCGACTTTCCCACGTGCATCAACCATGATCACACAGTATACAATGCGGGAAGATACAAAATTTGCCGATTTCAAGTTAGATAAATCGATAACCATAGTTACCTGACACAAAACTATTACGAGGTTAGCATAACCACAGTATACGACTTCTACGGTAACTCTTTTTCACATATTATTACTTAATTGAATCAAAATTTTGAGTGCATCTGTGACCCTCGCTGAATGCAGTGTAAACAAAAATGGCGTTCGTCAGGACGGGACAGACGTTTTCACAAACGATCGATTTTTAAGAAAAATAATAAAATGCGTTTTTCAAAAGAATTAATCAACAGTTCGTCCCAATAATCATTTTTATGAAAATACAGATAAAATTTATTGAATTTATTCCGAATTTAATGTAAATATTGACAAATCCTCTTGTTTGTTTACATGTGACGTGGATATCATGATCTGAGCTGATCGAGCTGGACCAGTTTGACTTTAAGGTGCTGACTAGAACTGACTTCAACTACAATGACTGCACTCATCAAAAATCTAACTTGGACATAACTAGTACTGATGAGGAAACTGTACATGTTGTGCAATGAGATGGACCGCTGTCCCAAAAAGTTGTGATGAAAATAACAATAATAAAACATTCATGTTGAGTTTAGCAGCTGACTGTAGTTGAGATCCACTTAGGTAAGGTCTGAATTGACTCCTTGAAAACCTCCAGGGATGGCGACTGGACTACTGATGCTGGCAGGGGATTCCAATAATTTAGTTCTCGGATTGAATATAAATTTTAACTAGGGTAAAATCAACATTACCTTCTTCAATATCCCAGACTTGGTTCTCGAAAAAAAAGTTGGTATAAGTAAATAAATGCCAATCCACATAAGTGACCATTTCAATATAAATCTTAAAGCACCATCTTTCTAGCATATCATCCCAGAACGTTTCATTTCAATTTGGGTGAATAATGAATACTCTTGACTGGGGTAAAAAAAACTCCAACCCACCATCCTAGAATTAACCGTCTCCATATAAGTGAAAAAGCATTTTCAACTCGCCGGGGCTGGGGCTCTTCATGCAGTGAAACTTAAAGGGGCTGGGCTAAAATTAACATTATTTCGGTACAAGCCTGTCAAGTTTTAATCATATCATTTGTCACTTGCAATGGTCTGTGCTTTAGAAAATTCTCATCATGGTACTATATGCCTGTGAATGTTGAAGGTGTAAGAGGAGCTTACCCTCATACAACTGTAATAATATCGGGTTGTGGGTTAAAGGTGCTGCCTAACAGAGTCACAGACAAGCATTCCACTCCCAATTAACAGTGCTCCAAGCAGGTTTTGAAAACTGGTAGCCACATGGCTAATAATTCAAAAATTTCAGTAGCCATTTCAAAATTTTTGTCGCCAGGTAAAATTCTTGGTGGCCAAACCTTATAAATTCTTTCTATCACACCGCCCGTCGCTACTACCGATTGAATGGTTTAGCGAGATCCTCGGATTGGTCCCACCATGGTAGGCAACTTTTAAGGCGGAGCGATGAGAAGACAATCAAACTTGATCATTTAGATGAAGTAAAAGTCGTAACAAAACCCAAATCAAAAAGGGATTTTTGCCGTTTGGCTGTCATTATGCAAAATTAGATCACGGTCAGTTATGCGCTTTAAACTATAAAGTTACCTGCTTTGATTCAAGCGCTTTTAAGATATTATTGATGGCGAGACTATTTGTCAGGTTGGGTGACGGGTCATGAAAAAAATTTCCAGATTTCCCGATTTTTAGTGGCCAAACTTAAAAAAATTATTTGACATAATGGCGATCGTCTGACAATTTGTAATCGCAAAATCCGATTTTTGGTCGCAAATTTCGAGTATTTACTAGGCTACTTGGAGCACTGATTAATATAATTCTATAACCAGTCGATAATCTATCCTTTAAGCCAAATGTGGCTTGCAAAATGAGGAAGCAGTAACCCAAATTTTGAAGTATTGTCATGTATCACACAAGTCAGGTTGGAACCAAAAACCTTCCACTCTCCAAGATGATGCTATACCATTGAGCAACCAAGGCGGTCACAAACAGAATAGATTGTTGACCAAGGGATATTGCAAGCCTAGGCTTATCAGGGCCTTCGGCAAAAAGTTTAATGACCATCATCACTGTATTGTTGACAAGTTTGATGTCTCTGTGTCCAATATTGACCTGGATGTTTTAGTTCCATGTTCTCTTCACTTAATATTGATTACACACGTGGCCGGTGTAGCTAGCTAACAGAAGGTGCTTACCCTTCCAGAAAACTCGGGTTTCGCTTCCCTAGTGGAAGTTCGCGTGTTTAACCTAACTTGTCAGTTTCAAAGTTTTTTTTTACTTTACTCCCGGATTGTGATTTGGACATGGATTAGTATGTTTGTTTTTCATTGGTATAACTGCTTCATTAATTGAATGGGGCAATTTTGAACTGTGATATGATACACATCTTGTTTTAAGAAACAGGAGTAGTTATTTATGCAATCCATAAATCAGTAGATTAAATTATTCACATAGTATGGTAAAAGGTGATTTAAGATGAGAAGACATTACAACGTGGGAATGTTGTCGTGATATGGATTAGTATATTCACTATATTGGGTAATTGAATCGCCTTTTGTGTCCCTGATAAGATCATACCAAAACTCAGTTCTGTGTGACAGAACATGATTGAAAGATGACGCAAGAACTTGGCGGTAGTTAACTATAGTCAGTCCCACTAGTATTTGGTGAGACAAAACAATGTGTACCATTCCTTTTTAGGGTGTGTGTGTGTGTGTGTGTGCACAATAACCCGATAATAAATTTGGACATTTCCCGGGATAGGCAATGCCTATTTTCATATTATAAGATAAAAAATATAATAAGATATATGTGTTAGGATACATCCTCGAGGAACTAAAGACTAAAGGGGGTTGTAATGTTATGTACTAATATGTTGATACATTGTTTATAGTACCATTATCTTATTGCCTGTGACGCCTTTGGCGTATAGGGCAGTAACGTTATAGTACCATTAGTATGAACTATATATATACAATATTACTACTGTCTCAGCTATGGGGTACATTTTAGAGAAAATGGTATAAGCACTAACTTTACAAATGGGCAACCATCATTCGATACCTAGCATCAGAATTCAGGGGAAGGAAATTTTTATCATTGCAAATAGTATCAATGATGTAAATATCATCATTTAATATTACAGATACAGACTATTTTCATGCCACTGTAGAACACTGACAAAAGCACATACTTCTTGTAATGGCCACAGTCTTATTTAACTATAACCTTCATTGTGATTACCATGCATTTAAAGAGAGAGGAACTGTAGTCCACAGTTCAGACTAAACATGATTTGCCACCATTTGGTGGCTGACCATATATTTTCTTTATGAATCACTGAATGGCATATAAATTTTACAGTGGAAGGGTTTAGTCTTATTCGTAGTAAGCATTGTTTAAATTAAATTTGATTGCAGATATGACAACAAAAGGCGTAAATAGTTTTGTTGTCAGCATCGCCCCCCCCCCCCTTTACTAATTACAAAACACCGGCAAATACGACAAAGCCAGTATACTAAAAGCCATATGGAAGTTATTTTCTAATACTCTACACTTTCTGAGATGAGCGTACAACCAGTATGATCTACTGAACAATGAAAACCATATCAGATAATTCCGTTTTTGATAGTCATCTAACCTGATTCACAACAGCCATATTTATATTTGTAATATCCGGGCACTTTTCTGTTGTCACGTGAATACTTAGCAAAATAAATTATCAAAGTACTGAAAGTACTGATTACTATTTTTTCTGGTCATTCCCCTTAAAGTTGTTCTTTTATTGACCACCGTTTAACACATTGAGGATTTTGATAACTTTTATAGACGACATTATTTCGCATACAGATTTCCTGTTACGACTAGGTACAAGTACAGTCGTGAAAAATATCGATCTTTTTTCAAATTTATTTGATTTTCTATGGATATAAAGAGAATTTCACTGTCACAGCCACAGTGGTTTCTACAGTAGAAATTATTGATGTAGAATTAGTTTTAAATATTTTTTCTTTGACAAAATTATATCGTAAAGAAACTGAAATAAATGACTGATTTCATAGATTACTAACCATGGACTTATAATTTTGCCACTACTTCGTATTTCTAGCAACATTATAATGCATGTAACTTTATTTCATCAGTGCTGGAGACTGATGGATTATTCACTTATTTCCTAGGGGTTTCCAGGAGGCCTAACGTTCTCTACAAGGCCATACCCTCGGGTAAAGCCTTTAACTCGGAGTTAAGGGGAACACCAGGAGTATTACTAATGAATCTGGTCCCTGTCGTCGGAGCAATAGAAAGATTATGATAATGATGCCACATATCAGCTTGCCCATTCAATTTTTGATTGGCTTAAATGGCTTGTTGGAGGGTCATTTTGGTTTGAAATGAAGTGAAACTTAAAACATACTTAATCATATTAAAATTTTATGCCATTTTTGTCAATGTTTCCAGTGCGTATCCGAAGTCGTTGTTTTATAATCGACGCCAAGGTTTCAGCAAGACCACTGGGTACTGATCCAAAGAAAGCGGTAAAATTTTTGAAGCTAACAAGTTGACTTCCACCAGGATAGTGAGGCCGAGTGCTCCGGAAGCGTAAGCACCTCCTGTTTAGATAGCTACAACCGCCACGTGTGTATTCAAAATTCTAAATGAAAAGAACATGGGACTATGGTACGTCAAAATATATCCAGAGCAATTTTGGGCACAAAGAATCATACCTATCAACAATATTGTGATGACCAAAAAAGTTTTTAGGGCCTTGATAAAATTGGGCCTGCAATGTCCTTGCGTCAACAATTTATCTGAAGCAGCTTGCGTCATTGTATAACGTTCCCGTAGCGAAAACAAGGTTCAACGTTCTTTAGCGTAATAACTGGGAAACAAATACACCATAAGCAGAAGTAGCAGGTATATTGCTATATAGTAAATGAAAGTTGACAATAGAAAAAGTCTTCACGTTTGTCATACAGCCCCAAATGTAGCCTTTCGTTGGCGTCAGAATTAAGGTACAAGTCTTAATATGAAGCAGAACGTGAAGAATCAATCCTTTTATTTTAAGCTCAATGGGGTAGATGATATCCACACAATCTGCAAATTTAAGATTATAAAGAGAAAGAACGTCATCTATATAGCTGTATGTCGAGTTGAATGATTTGGCGACAGTCTTCTCTCTAGATTTAACAAGGTTCTTCATAAATTCTACTTCGTACAAATAAAGAAATAAATCAGCAAGCAACGGTGCACAGTTCGTGGCAATTGGTATACAGGATGTTGGAAAATTATATTACAAAACACAACAAAAATGTTCTCTACCAAAAAACTCTAACATTTTTGTTTTTAAATAATTCTTGAGATGAACGGTAGGATATAATCGTTTTACAGTGTTAGTGACCTATTATGATACGAAAGGGCCCCAACCTTTAATTGGTTTGTGTGACGGAATTTTTATGGTAGGAATGTCTTTTTTACAGTAGGATTATTCTCCACTAGATCGAGTAATGTCGATGTGTGTACATATGCATTTACCAACGGTTTTTATGGTGATTGGTAAGGATATAATCGTTAAACTGTATGTTGGTTTCAGCCGATCCCAATATGAATGTATTCTGTCCCTGTATAAACCACGGCATATTCCGAATGATCAATTGAGTGCACAAGGAAAAACAAAAAATAAAGTAATACGTTTCAACAAATGTACGAAATATATCAAAACTTACTACAAAATGTACTAAACTAATAGGGAAAAATACCCCCTCCCAAGAGTGAATTATATTCTGTTTGATTTTCAAAGTTTTTTTTAAACAAAGCAACAAATACAACTATGCTAAAAGTATCCTGCACCTTCTCACTGACTAGATCAAGTTTAATAGAAGCAATTTCAAATAGGAGAAATTTTTAATTGAAACAATTTGCACCGATTTATGGATATGTCATATACCATTTTTTGAATTTAATCATAAAATACATTCAAAAAATGGTATATTGTCATATACCATTTTTTGAATGTATTTTATGATTAAATTCAAAAAATGGTATATGACAAATATATAATAGGTCACCAACACAACGTGTAACTAATTATTATGATATAAAGTATTCTGGTGTGAAAGGTCCGGTTTCTTATGTTGATTATGGATAGGTAACGGTCAGAGTGATTTCAAGCAGCACTTCGGGATAATTTGCATTCAATATATAGCTACAGTATATGGAATAATGATAACTTTATGAAGGTGATTAAGTAAAAGCAGTAAACGTTGCTGTGACAACAAAACTCACACAAAGCACCGTGTATTTAAAAAGTGTTGTATCAAAAAACAAACATACCAATCCATGTCCAAATCACAATCCCAAAGCAAAATGTCAAATTAAGTTGAACAACTTCAACCGGGGAAGCGGGTGCTATTGGATTTTTTTACATGACAAATGTGTTTGAAATACCATTCAGAATAAAGAAATGCGTAAAACAGACCATAGTTGAAAACCTTGTGCCGGGTACAAGTTATTCTTCAACGGCGTTTTTCTCAGTTACATATTTCTGCCATGATGTTGAGTACAAATCCAATATAGTATTGATCAAATTGACAATTAAACAACTAAAACATGCGCATATGTATTTTTAATTTCAATTTTATTGAAGATCCGTTAGATACTGTCACCGTTTCCAAATCTGTAAAATACAAAACGACAGAAAAAGATTTACCAAATATAAGTTTAAAACATAGTCAGTAATTTAGTTACCCCTTTACATTGGGAGATGTAAGAGTCATACATAGAAATTAATACACTAGACACCGTTAACGTTTGCCATTGTGTCTGGTGTCCATTCAAAGTCGTGGGGGTATGTTCATCAGCCTTCTAGTAAGCTGTTTGTCACGATATGTTGATTTTCTTATATTAAGTAGTTTTACTTCTCACTGGACACACTTTGTCATTAGTTAGCGCCTAACTCAGGTCGATAGAGGGCGTTTTAATATTGTTTCTTATTTCGTTTGTTGTTTTATGTTCTTAATTAAATTAGCTATATATTGTCATTTTATGATTGTAAAATATTTTACCTTTACCTCCATGTAATATCACATTGGCTTTGAGAAGTAAAGTTCTTTTAAAATTTAATTGGTTTTAAATCTTTGTTCACCTATAGCTGGTGATGTAACGATATAAGTGAAATATTCTTGACTGGGGCGCGTGAATCATTAACAACTCCGAGATCTAGAAAAGTTTTCAAGGTTTATCTGTTTATTTTACATACAGATTTTATTATATTCAGAGCTACATATTACTCAATTACTATTTGTATTACCAATCCTATTGATACATACAATCAAACCAATACAGTCCATGTCCCAACTACAATCCCACAATCAAAGTAAAGATAACAATAGGCCCATTGGGCCTTATACGCTTACCTGATAAATAATAGCTCAAATGTCAAATGTCAAATAATTCATAATGGTAATGATTTGAGGCTAGATTGTGAAAACAAAAGTACAAGCGTAAAAATACTAGGATATTTTGGGATGTTTTGGTATCTGTGACCTTAGCCCTTGAACGTATGGCCTTTATAAATATATTAAAATGATTGTGAAGCCAAAACCTAATCTTTTAATATACATGCCTATACAGTTTATAGTTTTCAATATTATTTTGCATCTGTGACCTTGACCTTTGAACCCATGACCTTTTTCTATACATCAAAATGATCGTTACATCAATATCTACAACATTCTTATATACATGCCTATACAAAAAGTTCATAGTTTCATTGTTTAATTGTTTTGCATCTGTAACCTTGACCTTTGAACCCATTCCCTTAATCTATATATCAAAATGATTGTTACATCAATACTAACAATTTTCTAATATACATGTCTATACAAAAAGTTTATAGTTTTCGAGATAATTAACCATTTCGATATTGTTTTGCATCTGTTACCTTGACCTTTGAACCATAACCTTTTTCTACACATCAAAATGATTGTTGTATCAATACCTACAACATTCTAATATCCATGCTTATACAAAAAGTTAATAGTTTTCTAGATAATAATTAAAATCAGAGGTAAAAAAAATAGGTCATGACCTTCACAATTGACCTTGACCTCATATTGAAGATAATTGCAAGTATTTGTCAAAACTGAAAACCACATATCATTATCTGGTCAAATAGTCAAGTTATAACAATTTGAAGCTATTTTACGATTGTTTTCGAAATTAAACACAAAAACGCGTAACCCATTTTTTGTCCGAAATTCTTAAAATGAACAAACTATAGGCTTAAGACCCTAGAACAGCTAAACATAACATCAGATTTTTTCTCCAATCATTGGTTTCGGAGAAGAAGATTTTTAAAGATTTTTGCACCCCTAGGTCACCTTGACCTAGTTATGGTAACTATGGCAACGCCACGAACAAATCTGAATTGCACCGACCCATATATACTTCTTACCAAGTTTCATTGAAATTTGTCTTGTAGTTTCAGAGGAGATGTCAAAAATAGGTGTTAACGACGCACACACATACACATGCAGGCACATACAAACGCTGTGCTATGCCATAAGCTCACATGACCTTTCGGTCAGGTGAGCTAAAAACTCCCAAAAGTTAAACACGTAAACGCCCACCAGGGAAGCGAGACCGGGTGTTCCAGAAAGGTAAGCATTTTTCTGTCTAAATCTATAACTCACACTGATCAGATCATGACGTTAATGACGTTTGATGACGTACGACCTTCTTGTATTATATTCATGGCAGTGCAGTAGATCGTCTCATTTAATGGAGCATTTGACAATGGCAGAGTTATCGAACTTGATGTCACGAACAAGTTAGGTTTCACTTCCGAAATATAGTCTTTTTGTGACACGCCGCTAAGGGATAACACTTTATCTGCAGATTTAAATAACAATGTTATTATAAATAGATAAATATAGACATATAGTACACTACAATTATTACTAAAAAAAGTAAAAAAAAAAAAAAAAAAAAAACATCCATGTCCAAACCCAATCCAAAAGCAAAGTAAAAACTTTGAACAACTGTCAAATAGTAAAACACGCGAACTTCTACCAGAGAAGTCAGGCCGGATTTTGTATTTTAGAAAAAAGACAATCAACTTCAACCCCAAAGATAGGATATTTGTTGGCTGAACATTGTTTTACTTCATATACAATTTTCAACTGTTCGTGACAAGACAACGTTTTTAATCTCAAGGATTAAACTGAACGCAAGTAAAGACAGTACATTGGTTTTACACACGCTTTGTATGATATAGGTAGTGTGCACTAACGACGACATTTTTATTGTTTCATTCACATGATGTTGCAGATGAATGGACCATTATTATTTTCCATATCACTATGTATCGTTACTATTATATTTTCGGTAAAATCGCCACAGGCATTTGTTGGTGTACTTTACTCTGTGGTTCCTTCAAACACAATGAAGTATACATATGGGTGGAACTTATTTCATGATAAAACATAGGATTGGTAAATGTATCGATTTACAAGAACTAAAAATCGGATTATGACATCATAATGACCGGCTTGTCTTGTTTTTCTTTTTACTTCATCCATGTCTTGGTCTTTCTTAAATTGGTTATTGCAAAATAGAACTGTAACTGTCTTCAAAACTAACTACCGGTTAGAAGTATATTCTACCAGCTTTGCTGTATGATATACATAAAGTACCAACAGTGGCCACACATGATTGCATTGACATACCTGCTGTGTGCCACCAGATGTCAGAGGCTGGTCTGGAAGGTCCGGTAACACATGTAAAACTAACAGCATGATCACAGTTGCTGAAAATGCTATCATGTAGAGTGACATATTCTACGGCAGCTACAAGAATTTTGAATATAAATACATCTTGGAAGATATTAATTTTAATCATCTTAACACAAAGCAGCGGTTTAAATATACTGTAAATATTATCTTCGTCGATTTAAAAAAAACCCACAAAAGTTTCCGTTAATCAGAATGCATACTAAGCAGATCTCATGAAAGTCCAATAGACACAAATTCTCGGAATGGCTTACAAACCTAGTCGTGGGAATACATCAACGAGTGCTCTCTTATAGTACATACTATATTCAAGCTCCTGAACACTTCACGTCATGTAGGTTATAGGACCTCTAGGGAATTTTTAAAGCATTGATCCTTGTATTAATGCCTTGTTTTATTCGCGTCTTTCATAAACATTTCTTTCTATTCTTGGTTGCATTGGTAATGGAGAGTACATTATTATGTGTTTTCGTTTGTAAAATATGATAAGTGCTTTTTATAACTAAACGATGTGTCTGATTTCAGACTTTATTATTGAGGTGAAAATGTGTTACACTTAAGGCGTGGGGTACGTTTAGGTTTTATCTTACCTTTAACATAAGGGATAAAGGAACTATTTCCGTATTTCTCCCCCAAGATACTGTAGCACTCCCACTTCTTATTATAATCATCTTCAGTTACTGGGGTTATCTCCATTCTCATGTAGTGAGACCCAGAACATTTGAATGCAAACCGAGACTCGCTTGTATTCTTATATACTTGACATCTATCTGTAAGGACCGTTGCCATGACGACACCATCTCGTTTCCAAACAACACCGGGTACCCCATCTGGTATCGTACACGTCAAGGAGAAATAACGACCTGATATAGCAAAGTTACTAATGCCCCTTAACCACCAAACTCCCACTGAAATAAAACATTAATCTGACCGTATTATTTGAAGAAAGTTTTCTTGCATTCAGATAATGTAAATAGCAAAGAGACATAATGAAACAGAACATACACCAACTTGGAAATCCCCAACCACAATCATGATCAAAATACGAATAGCCGATGACACAGCTACTAATTCAAGACTGTTCTTGCGAATTTTCATACAGATCTATTGAATAGGTTTCAAAAAGCTGCGGACCAAAATGTTGGTAGAAGAAAAGCAACAAACGTTATACACGCCCCCACCCCCCCCCCCCCCCCCCACACACACACACTTCGTTTAAGGTACACAATTCTTATTTGGACGTTTTGTTGTATACTTTAAAGTTACAATAGATAAATAGATAAAAAATTTAGTATTTCGAACATCGTATATACGTATTTAAGTTATATGTTTATTAGACAAGCTTATCTTTTCGTCACTGATAGATGACATGATCCACTAAAGTACAAATGTGTAAAGTACAGCCTTATTGCCGTGTAGAATGATTACTTAAAGTACCGTTAGTTTAAAAAGTGTTCAAATCCGATATATTAGTATATTACCTGGGTCGTCTAGAAGTCCATCTGTGTAATACACTGAACACACAAGTAGGAGTATCCATATATTTACAATCCCCATGGTATACTAGTAGTATGATTTAACGAGTTCTACTGATAGTAACGCCTTTCTGACCCTTTCTAGAATACTATTGATAACATTTAGCTCCTAAAGGAATTTGCACGTAGCTATTTGCTGTTTGCGACAAAGGCGATTTGAAATAGAAACTGACTCTGTGTCTATAAATGTCTTTAAAATATAAAGTATATAGAATTACAAATGTTTGTACATTTGACCACCTTGGAATAATAAACTACGGGCAAAATAAAAATTGCAATAGACAAGTGCAATAAACTAAGCGATGGAACTTATTAACCAAACAATCTTCAAGGTATTGAATGGTAGTAACAGTTATAAACACGGGGGACAGATTTACATGCTCAATAGTTCATAAAATAGCATATTTAAGCTAGAAAGTTTGTAACTGTTTGTTGGAACTGTACTAGAACGGATTTCAAGTGTAAGAAAAAAGTTTGTCATTTCCATCTTTATTGGATTACTATGGGATTTGAACCTAGGCGATTACAGAATGCTCATGTCGCCGACATACCGTTAACGTCGTCTAAGTATTTACAACGGCTGCAAGGACAAACAACATTGCTTGGCCGCTTTCCCTTTAATTTAGTTTGTTCTCACTATGGATACTTTATACAACGAAGCAAGCTAATAACAAATAAATAATATATTGTTGACGCAAGTTTAGGATATTACAGGCCTCAAAAAGTTTAATGGTCGTCATCACAATAATTATTGTTGAAAAGTAGGATGTTTATGTATCAAAAGTACCCTACTGTAGATATATTTGACGTCTCATAGTTCAATGTTCCTTTCATTTCAACTTTTGATTACAAACTTGTCTGGTGTAGCTTCATGATCACCTGGTATCACTTTCCTGGTGAAAGTTTACGTGTTTAACCTAATTTGTGAATTTTAAAGATTTTGCTTTGCTTCTGGATTGTGATTCGTGACATATAACAGATTAATACGTTTGGTTTTTAGTTTCAGTTTATTCTGTTTATTACTCCGAGTCAATTGTGGTATATTAGGACAATTGATATAAAATGTGGCATAATGCATTGAAGGTAACATGCAAATACATGTAAATCATCATCATGATTATCATCATTTCTACAATAATATTTTGTAGTTTTTGCATAGTTTAATATTTTTATTTTAATCATATCTAGATCTTTTAAATTTTTTTTGAAAAATAATGAATTATTTTCTAACATTGGCAATACATATTGTACTATGTCTCAATAATGAGATAATATAGAAGAAATATTTTTACTTTTCAGTGCCCCGCCACAACATGGAAAGCTTGTTTTGACAGAATATAAAAGTTAAGTCACCATTATAAAACTTTCTGAGGCTTTTTCTTGTTTTTCCGACATTTCTTGAAATAATTACATTTGAATCCTCTGGCCTTGTATGTAGGAGAAATCGGTAAATACTCCAACCATTTTATTTGTTTGATTTTATCTGGTAAGAAATCATACACTTCTAGTCCTTCTAAATACTTCACTTTACTTTCTTTGCCGTCTTCGTTATCTTGTTCTATTCCTAGCCATGCTACTAATCCTCTTTCTTCGTCAGTCCCTGAAATTACAATCGGTTGGAACAAAATCAGGATTTCTTAATAATTAAGTAATTTTTCAAAATACGTACTTGCTAATAGCCAACGTAGCCGTGAGTACGCGACAAAACAAGCCAATAATAATACAGCTAATAAACAAAAAGACCCTATTGGAACCACTGATTATTAAATTCTCTGACACTGGGGTAAAAATGGATTGCAGATTGTGAACAAAATAAATGGCTTTATGAAAGGTATAAGCTCTCTGCAAACACAATTAAAATAAATAAACGTAAATAAACATACATGTAATGACATCAAACCCATGATATAATTGTCTAATAATAAAACAGTTATTAAAGATATAATTTAACTATTAATCACGCGGAAAGAAATAAACAACGATTTCTTGACGTCAAAGCAAAAGGAGTCGCATAAATATATAATTTCATAAGACACCATTCGTTTCAAATTGTTACCGTTACTTTATTCTGCTCCATTCTGAAATTTGCACAGTTGTAAAATGAGATCCAGTGCCGTTTAAACCGTATGGGTGACATTGTACATAACTTTCAGTGTACACATATAGTAAGATCCTATGGTATTTAGATATTAGAGTTTGTTACAACACTAGGGTGGTATCTATGATGGTGGTTATCCTCGATTATGTCATTAATCCCAATACCGAAGGCAATACAATACATTGTCAGATAAACACGATTCATAAAAATATCTGCTTCTTCAATTTTAAAACTCCTCAAAAACCTAAGCTATACTTCTATGGTTAATCATTCCAAGTATTGCCTTAGATGGATTTTGTAAACTACATTTTGATCCTTTTAATTTTCTTATTTCAACATCTTAAAATGTTTGGAAATACCAAGTTTCGTCAGAGCATTACAAATAAGGAAGTTTATTCCACAACAACCGTCTAGTGCTGCAAAGTTAAAGCAAGCTAAGCTAATAACTTTTAATACTCACCGGGTACTGTGTTATCTAGAAAACACCCTAGTCCTCCACCAATCAAATTTGGATTTGACATTAACATCTTAATCAAACTGTCCACCTGAAGAACACCTGTGAAAAATGAAACGTGCGTATTTCTAATAAACTATCTTTGTTGTAAAACGCCTTTATGCGTTGGCTTGTCAATTCCACCTTTATATATATCCCTACCGTAGGCTATAGTCTCCCAGCTGGCAAAGTGAAAATTAAGTTCTGTTCAACCCACCAGCTAGAAAATTTCTGAGTATATCATGCTTAAGTATTGGTATAGTGAAGTAAGAAAAAGGTGGATGTCAAGTCTGAAAGTGGTGCAATTTTTTTAACAGCCACTTTTGTATGGGACCCCCCTAAATTTTGAGTAAAATCCCTAAGATATCCTTAACGAATAATTTAGCGTCTATATCAATTAAACATTTAAATTTATAAACACTTTAGCATTTTCACACCTTTTACATAAACACACAACTATAAAATAGTGCTAAAATTAAGTTTTTATTTTAAAAAATGATTATCTAAGACAAAAAATCTCTCAAAAGCCCGCATTTTCATAATTATTTTTCCAAATAACACTTAAGAATCATTATTTGTTGTCCCAAATCAATAACCACTGGTATATTACATTAGTCACATTTATTATCTATATACTAGTATATAGATACCAAAAATTTATTAAATTAGTGAATAATTAGGTCTTTAGCATTGAAAATCTTTCCCCTACCCCCAAATACATAAAAATATTGAAAAATTTTATTTTTGGAATTTGAGAATACATTTGCTATCATTTCAAACAATCATCTGTGGTACTATTTGTCCTAAATAATGGTAAATAACAGAAATATAGTATAAACTTGATGAAAAAACAAAACAATACCAAAGCGATAGGGTATTATCAAATGTTATCACCACTCGTTCAAAACCATCTAAACACAACATTTAACATATCTACTAATTTAAGGTAGCTGGTGTATAAAATTGTTTATAACTCACAAGGATAATATTTGACAAAAGGGGTGATAAATGAAACATCAGTCATTAAAATATTTCCCCTATCCTAAAATTCATAAAAGTGTTATGAACATTTACTTGTTTATGTCTTTTCAAATGAATTTTATATCGGTATCTTTGAAACAATAATGTACATATCACGAACTAAATATGTATCTAATCTCAAATTGTAGACAATATATATTAGTCTGGAAGCAGCTTGCAAAACCCAAAAATGTTTCTTTGTTGATAATATATGTTTAGGATGTGCTTGATAATAACCCAAGTGATGCCACCTTGGCATAAGTGGGGAAACTGAAATATCCAAGATGGCGGCCAATATGGTTGACAAATCTAGCATATCTCGTATATATAGTTATCATAGCCACATAAAATTAATTAAAGAGTCTTTACATAGGTTTCAGTGGTCAACAAAGTCGTTTTTGTTGTTTATATTCACACAGAATGGATATTTGAGCCAGTTTTGACGTATTGTAGATAATGTATTGTCGAAATTGGGACCTTGCACGAAAAACGTTTTTCTTAATGACATACGGTGTATTTGTTTCCCAATTAATACGCTATGGTAGAGCTTGTTCCCACTGCGGGGACTTTGTACAACGAAGTAGGCTGCTTGCAAATAAATTGTTGACTCAGGGATATTGTAAGCCTAGGCTTATCAAGGCCCTCAAAAAGTTTTATGGCCGTCATCACAGTATTGTTGATAAGTTTGATGTCTCTGTGTTCAGGATTGCCTTGGATATATTTGACGTCTCATAGTTCCATGTTCCTTTCACACAATTTTGATTACACACGTGACGGGTGTAGCTAGCTAAACAGGAGGTGCTTACCCTTCCGGAGCACCCGGCCTCACTTCTCTGGTGGAAGTTCACGTGTCTAACCTAAATAATGTTAAAAAATAATCTTCTCTCCATATTTAATAAGGTTTTGCATAAATTCTACTTCATAAGAATAAAGAAACAAATCAGCAAGCATTAACAACTGTGACTTGGGCATGAATTGATGTATTCATTTTTTATATCAAGTTTATATAATAAATGTCATATGATTACAACCAGATTTGTTCCCAAAACTTCGATGCACATGCTGATGAGTGTGCAGATGTGGTAATGGCGAACTCTGAAGAAGGGGTAGCTACTGAAAGCAGCATTTGGAGTGTTAGCTTCTTTACTTACTTACTTACTGCCCATTACGCCCTCTGGCGTGCGGGGCAGCAACGAAGCTCCTCAGCTCCTTTGCTCACCGACAAAACCTTTCCACAGATTTGAAAAGCATTAAGAATGGATGGCATTCGATATTGTGTAAAATTGTTGTTGATATGGACTATAATTACATATTATACCAGTTTTAATTTTACAGCACTAGACGGCCGTTTCGGAATACAATTCCTCATCAGTAGTGCTTGGACTAAAATTATGAAACCATAATTATTTTGAAGATGTTGAAAAGCTACCCAAAGGACCAAAATATATTTTACCAAATTAAGCTAAGGAAATACTTTGCATGAGGGAGTATACCTTAGTTGTTGAGAAATTTCAAATTTTAACTTGCAGGAAATTTAGACAATTATAGTATATTTCTGACAATAATACGAAATTATTGCCTACTGAGTTAGTGATATCCTCGGGGCACCATCCACCAGCAGAGATATCGACTCAGGAGTTTAAATTACATATTATACCAGTTTTAATTTTACAGCACTATAAATAATTTTCTTGCAGACATTAGTGATGATAATAGGTAAAAACAGGACAGTAAAGTTGTAGCTGTTCTGTCTGAGGGCAAATCAAAGCAAGACAGTAAAGCTGTGGCTGTTCTGTCTGAGGGCAAATCAAAGCAGGACAGTAAAGCTGTGGCTGTTATGTCTGAGGGCAAATCAAAGCAGGACAGTAAAGCTGTGGCTGTTATGTCTGAGGGCAAATCAAAGCAGGACAGTAAGACTGTGGCTGTTATGTCTGAGGGCAAATCAAAGCAGGACAGTAAAGCTGTGGCTGTTATGTCTGAGGGCAAATCAAAGCAGGACAGTAAAGCTGTGGCTGTTATGTCTGAGGGCAAATCAAAGCAGGACAGTAAGACTGTGGCTGTTATGTCTGAGGGCAAATCAAAGCAGGACAGTAAAGCTGTGGCTGTTATGTCTGAGGCAAATCAAAGCAGGACAGTAAAGTTGTAGCTGTTCTGTCTGAGAGGAAATCAAAGCAGGACAGTAAAGCTGTGGCTGTTATGTCTGAGGGCAAATCAAAGCAGGACAGTAAGACTGTGGCTGTTATGTCTGAGGGCAAATCAAAGCAGGACAGTAAAGCTGTGGCTGTTATGTCTGAGGGCAAATCAAAGCAGGACAGTAAGACTGTGGCTGTTATGTCTGAGGGCAAATCAAAGCAGGACAGTAAAGCTGTGGCTGTTATGTCTGAGGGCAAATCAAAGCAGGACAGTAAAGCTGTGGCTGTTATGTCTGAGGGCAAATCAAAGCAGGACAGTAAAGCTGTGGCTGTTATGTCTGAGGGCAAATCAAAGCAGGACAGTAAAGCTGTGGCTGTTATGTCTGAGGGCAAATCAAAGCAGGACAGTAAGACTGTGGCTGTTATGTCTGAGGGCAAATCAAAGCAGGACAGTAAAGCTGTGGCTGTTATGTCTGAGGGCAAATCAAAGCAGGACAGTAAAGCTGTGGCTGTTATGTCTGAGGGCAAATCAAAGCAGGACAGTAAAGCTGTGGCTGTTATGTCTGAGGGCAAATCAAAGCAGGACAGTAAGACTGTGGCTGTTATGTCTGAGGGCAAATCAAAGCAGGACAGTAAAGCTGTGGCTGTTATGTCTGAAGGCAAATCAAAGCAGGACAGTAAAGCTGTGGCTGTTATGTCTGAGGGCAAATCAAAGCAGGACAGTAAAGCTGTGGCTGTTATGTCTGAGGGCAAATCAAAGCAGGACAGTAAGACTGTGGCTGTTATGTCTGAGGGCAAATCAAAGCAGGACAGTAAAGTTGTAGCTGTTCTGTCTGAGAGCAAATCAAAGCAGGACAGTAAAGCTGTGGCTGTTATGTCTGAGGGCAAATCAAAGCAGGACAGTAAGACTGTGGCTGTTATGTCTGAGGGCAAATCAAAGCAGGACAGTAAAGTTGTAGCTGTTATGTCTGAGGGCAAATCAAAGCAGGACAGTAAAGCTGTGGCTGTTATGTCTGAGGGCAAATCAAAGCAGGACAGTAAGGCTGTGGCTGTTCTGTCTGAGGACATGTCAAAGCAGGACGGTAAAGCTGTGGCTGTTCTGTTTTATCAAACCAGTGTTGGTTATGAGGTTATTCATTTGATCATAGAGGGAAGCTGAGTGGGCTTTGCTTTGTGAATAAAAGCAAATCTACACAAAGCATATTACTAGTATATGACTTTCCTAGCTTAGCACTCTTGAAAATGGCAAAACTAAGACCATTTTTGGAAGAATAGCTTCTTTAATAATCATTTTATTGATTTGTTGTTTTATGATAGTGAAGCATTAATGTTACACTATCATTTACATACTGAACAAAACACAATTACATGCGGCAAAATCTTAAACATCAGCATATATAAAAAGAAGACTATTCTGGCAGACATCTCGTCCGCCATCTTGGATATCTTAAATTCCCCAAAGCTGTCAGGGTGGCATCATGCAGTTTCTGTTTAGGGACATGTTGCAGATCAACTTTATGTAAAAACATTTTTGCAGACTCTTTTTATAGGTTATGTGTAAAAACATCATTTGTCATCTTGACTATATATACAAAAACTTGTTTAAACATTAAAACTAAGTAAGGCACTACTCATTCGTCGTCATTATCACTGTCTGTATCACTGAAATAATACACAATTCTATTTGAACATAATTCGTCAACACAACCACAAATATCTGAAAAACAAAACGCCATCTTTTTTACATTTACAAATAAATCAAATCCTATATTTACAGCACCATTTTATGCAAATTATTTTGTTTTAAAATAATGGGGCAGGGGAACTATTTCATACCTGTTACTAACTTGTTTGACAAACAAAATGTTCACTAACTACCACATACAAACACTATATCATAAACCAAAGCCATTCCATATAATATTTATATGTTTTTCTGTTCATTTTTGTAAAATAAATTATTGACCAATTTTTACACATTTTGGGGTAGGGGAAACATTTTCGTCACCTGAAGCCTTCATTCGCGATTGTTTCAAGAAATGTTAGATTATTTACATTTACAATAGGTATGGTTATCATTATAAAACAATTTTTTTAGAATTGGAGCATTAGGTAATAGTACAGAACGATTGATAGGACAAATAATTAGTAAAAACGCATAATTTAAGGGATTTTTCTGTCTTAAATTTTCATTTTTAAAAGAAATGTAAATTTAAATCTCATATTATAGTTGTACTTTATTGTACAAGATGTGTCAATAATAAAATGTCTAAAAAATATAATATTTTATTGATATAGCTGCTAAAATTAATGATATTATAGGAATTTTATTCAAAATTTAGAGGTGTCACATACAAAACTAGGCTGTAAAAAAATGTGCACCACTTTCAGGTTTGACATCGACCTTTTTATTACTTGAAGATACCAATACTTAACCATGGCATAGTCAGAAATTTTCTAGCTGATGGGTTGAACAAACTTTTATTTTAAGCCTCTATATAGAGTTAGCCTGGAGACTACTATATACATTATAAAATACTCTTCGATGTTTTTAAGCACTATGTCACATTATCACTGACGGACGGTACACTATATCATTATTGCACGTGATAAACAATAATTTTTCAATCACTAGTTCAAGATAACAGTCACGCCAGTTGACGGAATAATATAGTCTAGTAAGACAGGATCCCGAGGACATGAAATCAAACGTCTTTGTTAATGAACTTGATAATTTAATTTAAAATGTTAAAGTTGAATGTTAAATAGTAAAATAAAAAAAATATCGTTTTGTAAAACGTTATAATACAGAATAATTACACACATATTTCTGATCAAAAAGAAATCAACTTTGGATAAGCACATGCCATCATGAAATGACTTCCAGAGGACATAGAGAATATTCTATTCAAGTTTCTCTACAAGAAACACAAGTATGACTTAACATCTGATGACTAATTAGTTATTCAAAAAAGATAAAATAATTACCTGTATCGATTAACTGCGAGTTATTTCGGACCCAGTAAGGTATAATCATACCCATTAATATCGATAAACCAATAATGGCTAAGTTTCTTGTTGATGCTATATCGATATATTGCAGATTTGATAGTACAAGACCAAGGAATATGCCTAATCCTACTAGTGTGTGCCGCCCAGCACGGGGTAAGGTATGGTGATAAACACAGCCCCAAATTTACCAATAATTGACAAGATTATCAGCGTTATAGCCAAACCCTGATACACCCGACGACTGGCCACCTGTAAAGTACAGATAAATAGCATTCAATAAAACATTAAAAAAAACTAAACCAGTAAAATCATTGCCAGATATGCTTTTAATATTCCATGTTATACAGTATGCCAGTACGAATCTATTATTATTTTTTCTTTTATTTTCGCAGATAATGTTAAAAGCTTCCAAAATTTCTCAAATTATTTTTCTGTCTTTTATATGGCATTTTTACAGTGCTACATTTTTATTTCTGTTTAGCAACAACCATGTACACCGATATAAAAATGAACTTAATTTTTTTCTTTCATTTATGGCATTTTTGCATTAATCGCGTGGTTCATCATGTTACCTGCGCAAAATATAATATTTTTTCATTTTTCCATAACAAAAAGAACAACTGTTTTCATTTGGTATAATCCAATTTATACAATTATTAACAACAAATCGACGAATGCAATATTTTTACAATCGTAGTAAGATCAAAATTGACAGCTTTATAGTGCATAACATGTCTCTCTTTGTATATTCTCCACGATACCATGACGTCACTGAGAGCCAATTATTTCATACAAAAATAATAATAATTACATTACACTTTACTAGACTTTAGTTTGCCATTTAATCCAATGACGTTCCATTTGAGTTTTATAATCAGTGGCCCCTCTATAGCTACATGCTAGTATTTGTAAACAAGTTTGCACATTTTCTTTGATTAAAGTTTGTTGTTTTTAGTTGCTATTTTTCAGTTAGAATTTTCAAGTTTCAAAGTGTTTACTTTGCTTTTGGATTGTGATTTGTACATCGATCGATTGGTATGTTTTTTAGTTTCATAGATAACCGTCTCCTTCACTAACATGTTTTGTGTACCACAATTCATATCTTGGATAGAGTTAACTCTAACCTTTGTTGTGCCCATAACCCCTATAACAGATCCGTAAGTTGTAGTAGCATGCCCACATCCAAAAGGACCCGCAATCATACTCATCATTCCTTCAATAAATAATCCTCTATTTATAGCGTGAACTGGAGGGGGTGGTACCCTGGCTACTCTAGCTGTGGCATAATAATCACCGATAGAATCTAGTATGGATATGAACGTGGCGCTCAAAAATCCGACAAACACGCCGGTATCAAAACTAGTTTTCCCAAATTGCTCTGAAAGTATGAATACTAATTGAATATATCATTCAGCAATAAGGTCTGAATATTTTGGTAATAGAAAGCACGACAAAATAGCCTGTCGTTTGTACCTTATGTTACATAACGAGGCAAGACAGTTTGCATTCAAGGAAGAACTAATGAACACAACTGAAACAAATTAGAAATATTAAAAAGCGAGAATTACAAAATACATAAACGAAAACTTTACTCTTCAGTATAGTGCCCACCATTGACCTACATGCAATGCCATATGTAGTTTAAATATTAAAGAAAACATCTGAAGTCCATTTCCGATCCTTTAGTCTCTCGGTCTTTCGTAAAATTCTCTAAAACGAAACGTTTTATTGTAAAAGTAAAATCGTACATTTATTATACAATTCATGCCGTAATTAATTTTTAATATTTCTATCCTTAAACTTTTCTCAGTTTTGCCCCATACTCCGTAAATTTTGGTCAATTTTGAGCAACGGCTATTTTGTCTAAGTCTTACATTTCGGTCGAAACCATTTCGGACAGGGAAATACTGATCTAATTTGCATAAGAAATACTTATCGACAATGTGTTGATACGCAACACTACCCATGATTGACAGGGACGGATATTGTTTTCATAAATTTGTTTATAAAATTACCCAAAATTATTTAAATTTATCCACATGTGGTGTTATAGTTTTGCACGCAAGAGTATGTCATGTACTAAAAATTTTTGTTTACAAGATTTTTGTACGAAATATAGCATTTTTGCCACAATTCACGCGTAAATCATTATTTGAGACAACGTTCTCTCTCTCTCTCTCTCTCTCTCTCGTTGTACCATAATTCTTACTGAAATTCATTTAAGAACGGTGATACTTTACCTTGACAAACTTAAAACAATTCATGTGCAAATCATTATTTGAGACAATGCTCTATCACTCTCTCTCTCTCTCTCTTTGTACCATTATTCTTAAATGGTAAATTATTATAACTAATTAAAATTATAAATAGAGTGTACGGATAAGTAGAAAGACTGCAAGAACTTCGTCAAATCTACTTGGTGGTTGGCAAGAACTACCGTATTCATGATCAGGTTGTAAAAGTCGGTCAACTTTGACTTTAGCCATTTGGTAACCGGAATATAATAACAAATATTTCTGATCGTTGTAGCAGAAAATATGAATTAAATAATAACGATAAATCAACAACTGTGTAGATTTTTAGAGACATTCACTTAAAAAAGTTTTAGGAAAACTAGTTGTGATATTAATTTGTACACGTGGTTGGGGTGACTATCTTCGTATGTGTAAATGGCCCGTAACAGAAACTGATTAGCATATGAAAAACCCTCTCACTCCTGTTTTTGGTATCGCCGCAAAGGTTAGGAAAATGGCGCTAAAAGAATTTACATAGCGATATTGAAGGCAATATTAAAAAGTTTTAATATGAAGTAAAGAGTGTAGATTAGACACCGGTTACAACAGGCCACATTACGGCATGGGCTTGTTTTCACGATGCAAAAAGCTATGATTTTTATTCACACGTTAACCCCATGAAAAGGGACAAAAACCAAGAGACTAATTGGTTGAAACAGACTTTATATATTATTATTTTAAAATCCTTATCATATGCATTGAAGATATTTTGTTGTAAACTGAAGATATTTTTATGTAAACTGAAGATATTTTGATGAAAACTGAAGATAAGACACAGTTCTGAAATAAGAAAAAAGTATTTTGTTAATACCAGGAAAACAAAATTTACATGGATACATGTCTTTGTCTAAATTGATTAAAATTTCACAAAATGTTCAGGGACCGTTAGCTTGGTCCAAATTTATAATAAAATCATGGTAATACTTGTTATATAGTTTCGGAAATACTTCCTATCAAATATAAATATGCCAATCCCAAAAAAATCAAAAGAATAGGAAAACTGACAATTGAATTAAAAAACTTGTACCAGGAGAGTAAAGAGGGGTATTCCTGAAGGGTAAGCACATCCTGTAAAGCCAGCTTCATCCGGCTAATGTGAAATTAAAATTAAGAACGCAAGAAATACCCTGGGCAAATTTGGATACAGAGTTTCAACAACATTATGATGATGGACAAGAGATAATTCATCTTCGATTATACTTTAGGTTTTAACAAAGTACCTGTTTCCTAAAGTTATCACACTTTTGGTTCTTAAACTAATGAAATAAGAACAAGAAGAACAATGCAGAGACTGTTACCTAACTATCAAAACATCGATGCTAGGCGATTGTTTGAGTTTCAAATAGTTGATTAAAATTTACAGTTATATTATTTTTAGTCTAAAATAAAGATAAACTTTAGAAAATGGTCTTTTTGATCAGAATGAGCCGCTGCAGTTCTGAAACATCTGTAACTGAAAATCTGTAACTTGAATATTAGATAGAGATAAGGCAGAGAGCTGAAAGTTCAAAACAATGGAATTATACCGGTAGGCTATTCGCGATACAATCATCGTGTTATTTGAACAAGAATTATCGACTCTCGGAATAACAATTGTACATATAAGGGAAATAATTACAAGGAAAATGATGATGATTTATCTTATCTTTGCATTGTTAGTTCCAAAATTTGAGTTATCGTCGTTTATAATCATACCGGGATAGGGGAAATAAAACATTGGACATGCCTCCACCACGTAAAGTCTAGAATCAGTCCTGGCATAGAATTCTTTGCTCTTTGGGTCTTTAGAAAATACACCAGCCTCAGTCAGAACAGCACTAAGTGCCCACCCACACACTATCGCAATCAACAGCTGCACAGGAAAATAAGAAAGGAAATTAATTAAAATCAACACTAGTAACACTAGTATGGGACACAAGTTTATTATATAGATTTAAAATTTCTCTGTGAAATAATTAAAATTTGCACAAAATAATCGAATATTTTGCAAAACTCAGTGAAGTCTTGTAAAATTCATTGGTAGCGATGGATTGGTAAGAAATGCAATTTTTTTATAAAAAACAGGACAGTCTTAAGTGTAAGGTTTATTACAAACCGCAGTATTAAATCCACCTCAATAATGTGCCAGACGTCCATGCGCGAAAATGATTTTTCAACCATAGTTTTTTTCAAAAAGTACATTATACGCGGCAATATAAAACATATAGTTTTGCATTTTGATAGAATATCGAGAAGTACTTACACATAAAACTTGATGTAGAGGATAACGTATAATATGGAATCCCTTTTCCCTGTTCCAGTTTGGAAGTGGAAGTAAAAATCGTTCCAAATATAATGAAAGAAGCACGCATATAAACGTTGTTCTGAAAGAGATCACACGTATATGAACCAGAAGGCAAATATGAAATTTAGAAGTTGTATAAAAACAACATACCAGTCCATGCCCAAATCACAATCCAAGAAGCAAAGTAAAAGCTTTAAAAACTGACAAATTTAGGTGAACTCCTGAACAGTGAAATGAATAAGGTTCTACGAATAGTAAGCGTCCCCAGTCTAGGTACTAGTAACTAAATCCACAACGTATGAAATTAAAATTGTGAATGAAAGGAACATTGAACTATAAGATCTTAGAACAATTTTGGATAGTGTGGCAGCCATGAAGGTTTTTGGCGGTTCTTATAAGCCTAGCTCTTGTAACGAAACTTATCTTTGCAATTTTGCAATCGGACTCGTCGTTTTTGCAATATCGTCATGACACCGAGAACAATTTCGAAGTTACTCAATATGGCGATCGACAAAGAATCATCTTCTGATTTCAAATTAAAAAAATAAGTATTTACAAATGTGTGGGACAATTTTGTGAAAATGTTTCTAAACTAAAATCGTTTTACGACATTCTATCGATTTTATCATGTTTATGCGCGGTAAACTAAAACGAGAAGGAAAGCAAGTCCTCATCTGATGTCCCAGTGACGGAAAAGCGATTACATGTATTTTATTATTGCTCGTACGAAGTAAAACTGTCCAGATTGGTACATAATGTCTATCTTTGGAAGTAAAAAATAACAATTTTGACTTTCTTGACTTAATTTTTGTTAAATTCTATGAACATTCGGTAAATTTTATATGACATTTTTTTAAAACATGTTGTAACAAAGACAGTGAAGCCAAAAATATTTTACTTTATACTTACAATGCTGATACTCCCCAGTGTACTTCACTGAAGTTTACCAGGACACCATACAAAGAAACGCCAGTGAGAAAAATAGCAGGAATTATAGTTATTGGTCCAATGTATTTAAGCAATATACCCATGGTACCAGTAAATCCTATCAACATATGTATACCACCTGCCAACGCAAGGCTACCCTGAAGCTGAAATGAAAAATAATTATAACAGAAATAGACTGACATTATAACAGAAAATCTATTGAGGTTACATCAAGAAGTACGGTACAGGCAGGTCGAACGTTTAACACTAAAAAAACGAATCATTGCTCTTGAAATCGAATTTCATCTTAACACCTCGTTAGCTCGGCAGCTGCTATTTATTTTCGGTTGTTTTTCGATCATCGGTAATCCATATCTCGGTCAATCTGCAGCCGAGTTCTCGCTGACTCCTTTTCGTTAGCTCGGTGTTAGATCTCTACACATCTGTACTGTATGATGTTGGCTGTCTATCTGTGAATGATATTGTCATATATTACTTTTAGAATTTATTCATAAAATAAATTCAAAAAGCTGTATATGACAATAAAAATACATTCAAAAAGCTATATATGACAATATCTAAAAGCCAGTTATTAGGAAAGAAGCAAACATGAACATGTCATTACATGCCGAATCATAATCCCAAAAGCAAAGGTAAAATTTTGAAAACTGACAAAATAAAAGATAGAATAAAATTACACATTATAATTATTGAGATAATTATATAGGCACATGTAGCTTTGCCTATCATGAATAAATGACTGTTACAATGCTACCACAACATATAAGCTATTATCTTTTCGCTTTCGTTAATAAATGTTTGTGTACTTTCTTGAGTAGCAATTTTGTATCTTCATGATGTTGATGCCTATTGTCGATTCCAACACAGACATACCAGTCTATGTTGTCCGTCTGGGTTCGGGCCAAAATGATTCATGCGTGCGATTTAATTTTTTATTTTTTACGTAGTGTTCTGCTTTAACATATAGATGAAAATATTAAAATTTATTCGAAATAACAATAACATACAAGAACCATAAACAACACCACAGCAAACTGAATAGAGTAGGTAATCAAAACAAAAAATCACCTTACTTAAAACCCACTTACAAGATTTAATCTTGGATACACCACTTCTTGCCTGTAAAACATTTCAGTTGTTTCATTAAGAATTGAAGAATTGGAACCTTAAAAAAGAAATATAACATTTATCTATAGTTTTCATGGTGGCACAGCGTACCAAGAAAATAAATATAAATTTAAATAAAACTTAAAATGGAACATCAAGGATACAGCACATAAAATAAAAGTTGAAATATTGCACTAAGAGTTTAATGTGGTGATTTAATACAACATATTTCACCAAAGCAAAATATGTTTGTTTGAAACTACATAAATGGTATATTCTCTACTTCTGACATCTTAAGATGTTTGGATTTCCAAAAGTTTGGACCGAGTGCTATTGATAATAATTAAGGAATTCTATTCCGAAACAAACGTCTATGCAAAGTTAAAACAGGTTTAGTAATAATACAAATTCATTATACTTTATACAAATTCAATGGAAATAGATGGTTCACACAAGCTTTCTTTATGATATCTAATTAATTTCTATTGGAAATTATTATTATATTGTTCCTTATCACTTGCAGAATATCATTTCAATCACTGGAAATAACATGATGCCGATAATGAACGTACTTTTAATATATTTCAAGTATAGTTATGAGAGAAAGCAATTTCTAGTGTTTTGCTTTAGATACCTGTGTACATCTTCATGTCTGGGCATTTCTGTTCTGGTAATGCAGCAAGTGCTAACAAAGGAACAGTATACAGGGGGGTAGGTCCTTGGTAAACTGGGATTCTGAAAGTGATAATAAAAAACAAATATACTAATCAATGTGCTAAATCATGATCTATTTTGTTTTTGCAGCATATTAGTTATAAGATGTGACTGGGCTAATGATGTCTTCGGAGAAAATTCCACAAGTAGAGATTCCGACCACTAGTAAAAGTAAAAAAACAAACATACTAATCCATGTCCAAATTACAACCTGTTGAGTTTGTCCTGCGTATAAGATATGCATATAAGAAATTGTATTTCGAAACGGCCGTCTAATGCTGTAAAATTAAAACTGGTATAATATATAATTTAAACCCCTGAGCCGATATCTCTGCTGATGGCTAGTGCCCCGAGGATAACTCAGTAGGCAATAATTTCGTATTATTGTCAGAAATATACTATAATTGTCTAAATTTCCTGCAAGTTAAAATTTGAAATTTCTCAAAAACTAAGGTATACTCCCTCATGCAAAGTATTTCTTTAGCTTAATTTGGTAAAATATATTTTGGTCCTTTGGGAGCTTTTCAACATCTTCAAGATAATTTTGGTCCAAGCACTACTGATGAGGAATTGTATTCCGAAACGGCCGTCTAATATGTAATTATACCATAAAACTGGACTAATTGAATCCTTAAAAAATACGTAATGATTCTGTCTCAAGAAAACATTCTGCAATGTTCAAATATTTGCGGCTCCGTTTTATTTTCAGTTGATTATATGGTGTATATGTCGACTTCCAAACAATCATCTAGACCAATCTATATGTCTTCATCTAGTGCTGTTCGAATGATAAAACATGGGAAAATGCTAATTAATTCTTACGTTTGACACTCTAAGGCTATAATTTTTTTTTAAAAAATGCTAAATATCTATAGTTCCCTAAGCAACACCAGCCGTTAAAATTTACTACTATTAATACAATTTCAATGAAAAGAAATTCTTTTGACGCCTTTGATATTGGTAAAGATCCTCCTCATGCTTTGTTTTACATTCAGAAACAAGTCATTGTTGTTTTAGTTAATTCTACAATTGTCTATTTGTTACATTTTGGAAGATTCTCGTTTTGCCAGAAAGGTACGGCATAACGATCATAAGTAGCCCATATTGGTGCTAAAGTTAATGTTTAGTTACAATTTTTTAAATCCACATATCAGGCGAAACATGCACTCCGATGATTGCACATTAGGGCTCTTTCATTATTATGATTAGAAATATATATATATATATATATATATATATATATATGACTTACCTGACACCTACTGTCACCTGAATAAATGTAGTTATACCTGAAACATACAGATAGTATAGTTTAATAGGATTAGAATGAAAAAAAATCTTCATACCCTCTGTAGTTTTAGGTTTTCATTTGTTTAGGGGGGTTATAACGCATTGTTAAAAAACAATTATGAAAATGTTGAACCAAAATTGTATATGGCTAGATATTTGAAACATAAAAACTATTTGTCTAAGGTACATATAGTAAAATTGCTATAAGCAAGCAGAAACATATCGGGCCATATCAAAATCACAATCCTAAAAACAGAGTGAAAACACGTAAACTTCCACCAAACAATGGTGTTAAATGCTGCTCAGAATTGTTAAGCATCAGCTGTCTATCTAGTAAAATGTACTGTAGTTGTGACGTGTAACTTTGTCTTTTGTTAAAATGCTTACCAGCTAGGTAGAATGTGTTTGTACAATGTCGAAAATCCTACCTGATATAAATATAGATGTACAAAGTAATTCCATTTTAAACGTTTCCAAGTCTCTGGCACAGACAATTTCTGACATAATTATAGCCATTGTCAGACACCATGGTAGTACAACTAAAACAATCTTTATTGATAAACAAAAATAAATTTCAATTCATCAGAAACGTAAATGCTTAATATAAAGTTTTCAACTAAGGAACATTGTTCTTTAAATTCACGAGAGCAATGGATATTACATCATAAAATTACTAATAGAATGAATCAATATGATGTCATAAAAATTACTAGTAACATAATCAAAAACAAACATGCCTTATATTGTACAAGTCATACTAGCAGGATGCTGCATGGTGCGCCTAGTAAACTGTAGTTCATAAAGCAAAAGAAAAAGGAAAGTACTCACCAGTACCCACTGTAAACGTATTTATTTTCGCGGTGAACTAATTTTCGCTTATTTCGCGGTCGTTTATTTTGCGCTAAAATTAATATTTAGCAAAAATTATATTATGCTTATTGTGTTATAGTGCATATTTCAAATACACCAAAATTCAACAACTCGGATACGTCTAAGTTTTCTACACCACGCGAAATTAAATACGTTTATGTTATTCGACTTTTAGTCAGCTTATCGCAGTGAGGTTTTTGTACGATGAACTTTAGAATATGGATTTTGCTTTATAGAATACAAGCCTCAATGTTTAGGCTTTCAAATTTGGCATCAACCTTTAAACTTCAAAAATTTATTCTAACTACTAACGTACAGGTTTATACAATGCCATGGAAATGGATTGTTTGAAATCCTTATTAAGGGATTTGGTTCATAGACTAACCTGAAGGGAAAAACAGATTAACAAGTGAATCGGTGGATTTTCACTGACTTTATATACAAGACCTTGGCTCTTTATTTCAGTTTCTATCTGCAGTTTTCCACCTACTACTTCCTTCAGCGGATTATTATCATTACAGACTTCATCATCCTCAATAACAATATTCCGAATTGCTTCATCCCGATGACCTTCATGTCCCTGCTCAGCCATTTTTTTTGTACTGATGTGATGTTTTCAAATGTATACTGAAAGATTGACATACAGTACATATCTGTCGAAAATTTAACACTGATCATGAACTAACGAAAAGGAGTGATTTTTGGCTTTCGAGTGACCTTTATATGGATAACTAGTGACCGGAAAAACTGCCGAGAAATAAATTGGAAATGTCGAAAAACTGCTGAACTAAAGCTAAAGTTGGAGCGAGATCAGCTGTCGATTTCTTAGCTTTGTATTAAACTTTCCACAGGTCTGCACTGTACCTCTGTTTACGTGACTGTGTATCTATTAAGTATCTATTAAATACACTAGTAAATCATGACCTATAAACTCAATATTCATCGAAAGAAAGACACAAACTATATCCCTTGCGCCTATTTGTATTATTTAATTTCAAATAAAACAGTAAACTAGAGGCTCCCAGGAGCCTGTAAAGCTCACCTAGGTAGAGTTGTTGCAGAATGAAAATCAACAGATTGTCTAATGTTTAAATAAATACTTGAAATTTATTACACAATTTTATTTTTATCACAAAATTTCAATATTATTTTTTCAAAACTAAACCATATTTCAAAATTTTGAGACAATACATACAAGTATCATCGACTTTTCATGTGTAATATCTGGGAAATTTTCCTTATCCAAAAACTGGTCAATGAACCATGAAATTAAGGTCAAGGACAAAAGCCATAAGCTGCTGATGTACTATGGTGGCCACCTTGGATTACGTGCGAACATGTGGACACAATATTTCAGGTAGACCACACAAGGACTATTGTCACAAAGTTAGGATGCTATTGGCCAAGTGGTTTCACAGGAGTTGATTTTTAAATGCAGATGTTATTTGAAAATACTACATGTAAAGACCCAATGACTATTGTGGCCGAGTTTGTTTCCAATTGACTCAGTAGTTTCCGACAGAGAAAAATATGTTTGAACGTATTTTCCCTTAGGGTCCAATGTTAAAATATGTTCTCCACTGACGACCATCTTGGATTTTGTGTGGCCCTTAAAAACACCAATGTTGTAGGGGGCCACCCAAAGACTATTGTGGCCAAGTTTGGTTCCCATTGGCTAAAGGGTTTTAGAGAAAAAGATCTTTGATATTGTTCCCATAGGGTCCAATGTTATCTTATGTTCCCCGCTGGCTGCCATCTTGGATTAGGTGCAGACTTAAAAAAACACCGGTTTCAGAAGGTACCATCTAAGGACTACTATGACCAAGTTTGGTTCCAATTGGCTCAGTAGTTTCAGAGAAAAATATCTGTGAACATATTTTCCCATAGGGTCCAATGTTAATCTATGGTCCTGGCTGGCGGCCATCTTGGATTAGGTGCGGACATGTCGGACACAATTTTTAAAATAGACCACCCAAGGACTGTTGTGACAAAGTTTGGTTGCAAATGGCCCAGAAGTTTCTGAGGAGTTGATCTTTAACGACGGACGGACGACGTACGACGACGACGACGACGGACGCCAAGTGATGGCAAAAGCTCACATGGCCTTTTGGGCCAGGTGAGCTAAAAATCAGATGCAATTATGGTCCATAGATAAAGAATTTATTTAGAATTTGCAATGTTTAGTAAAATCAGTCAAAAGCGACAGAAATTTTTTGATCTAGTACTTGCTTTTTGTCTCTCAATTGTAAAATTGGAGTAAAACTTGTCAGGTGTTCGTAGTCATGGCATTGTGCAATTTATTTGAAGATACGATTGATCACGATTCTTCAGGTTCGGCTTCATATTTTGAGTTATTGCCTCAATTATATCACTCACGAAAGGCTATGTGGACTTGAAGTTTATATGGCAAACGCGATAACTTCAATTTTTCTGTTTTCAACTTTTTTGTATGCTTCCGCTGCACTACGGGTACTTTTTTTAATAATGAAGCAAGCTGATACCAAAAAAAAATTGTCGAGGATTGCTTATCCAATTAAGTCCCTCAAAAAGTTTAGTGACAACCATAACAATGTCGTCAATCTCTCTATCCAAAATTACCCTGGGTATATTTGACTTTCCAAAGTCCCGTATTCCTTTCATTATCATTTTAATTTCAGACGTGACGGTAACCACTGTGGTAGCACAGTTGGTAGTTGATAAGTTTGATGTCTCTGTGCCAAGGGTTGCCCTGGGTATATTTGACGTCCCACAGTTCCATGTTCCTTTCACACAATTTTAATTACACACGTGGCGGGTGTAGCTAGCTAAACAGGAGGTGCTTATCCTTCCGGAGCACATGGCCTCACTTCCTAAGTGGAAGTTCACGTCTCTAACCTAACTTGTCAGTTCCAAAGTTTTTACTTTGCTTTTTGATTGTGATTCGGACATGGATTAGTATGTTTGTTTTTGATTTGCAAAGTGTTCGAGCCCCGATTGGGTCTGACCCAAGACTTGGAAGTAGGAAGTGACTGTTCTTTCGCCAAGTACTCGGCATTACGAAATGAAAGTCACGGTTTTTTCGGATGGGAACTTAAAATAAACAAGGTCCCGTTTCACGATGGGCATGGCACAATAAAGAATCGTGCTGTATAATGCCATCAGCGAAACACAGGTAAAATTTCTGCACTTTCGCCTATAGCTTGCGACGTCTCGAGATAAGTGAAATATACTTGACTGGGACGTTAAACACAATTACTTAACTCAACTTATACGTGACGGGTGTGTCTAGCTTAGTAGGGGGCTTACTCTTTTAAAATAATAGATCTTGGTAGGCGTTCACGTGAGTCAGTTGTGGAATATTAGGAAAATTGATATAAAATTAGCATACTGCATTGAATGTAACATACAAATACATCATCGTCATCATCATCTCTACATTAATAATATTCTGTAATTTTTGCATAGTTTAGTACATGTATTTTTATTTTAATCATATTTAGCTCTTTAAAAAACATTTTGGGAAAAAATGAATAATTTGCTAACATTGGCAATACATTATATATTTTTAGTGCCCTATCTTAATATCTCAATTTGACTGAATCTAAAAGTTAAGTCGTCATTATAAAACTTTCTGAGGCTTTTTCCTGTTTTTCCGACATTTCTTGAAATAGTTAAATTTGAATCCTCTGGCCTTGTATGTAGGAGAAATCGGTAAATACTCCAACCATTTTATTTGTTTGATTTTATCTGGTAAGAAATCATACACTTCTAGTCCTTCTAAATACTTCACTTTACTTTCTTTGCTTTCCTTGCTGTCTTCATTATCTTCTGCTATTCCTAACCATGCTACTAATCCTCTTTCTTCAGTAGTCCCTGAAATGATAATCGATTGGAACAAAATCAAGATATCGGGTTAATAATTTTTAGAATATGTACTTGCCAGTAGCAAATGTAGCCGTGAGTGTGCGATAAAACAAGTCAATAATAATACAGCTGATTAAGAAAAAAGACCCAATATGGAACCGCTGATTATTAAATCCTCTACCTTCGATGGCACTTGAGTAAAAATGAATTGCAGGTTGTGAACAAAATAAATTGCTTTATGAAGGTTATTAACCCTCGGTGAATGTAATTATCTATCAACTAGTAATTAAAAATCTATGTATTGGCCTACGATCAGAGATATAATAGTTTAATCACAAAACAATAGACAAAGATTTCTTGATCTTCACACAATGTATTGTCAGATAAACACTGTTCATAAAAATATCTGCTTCTTAAATTTCAAAACTTCTAAAAAACCTAAGCTATACTTCTATACTTAATAATTCAAAGTGGTTTTGGTAAAATACATTTTGGTCATTTTCTCATTTTCTTAATATGTTTGGACTTTTTAAGTTTTGGTCTTGGTGTTACTGATAAGGAAGTTTTATTTTCCACAACAACTGTCTAGTGCTGCAAAGTTAAAACAGGTTTAGTTAATAACTTAATACTCACCGGGTACTGTGTTATCTAAAAAACACCCCAGTCCTCCACCAATCAAATTAGGATTTGACATTAACATCTTAATCAAATTGTCCAACTGAAGAACACCTGTGACAAATGAAATGTGTGTATTTCTATTAAACGATCTTTGTTGTAAAACATTATGATACAGAACAATAACACACAATTGTGTTCAGAAACATAATAAACTCATGAATTTTGAGAAGCACATGTCATTATGAAATGGTTACTAAAGAAGAACATAAAGAAAAAATATTTTTTTCAAGTCTGTTTACAAGAAATGCAAGTATGATTTAATTGGCGGGTGTAGCTAACTAAACAGGAGGCGCTTACCCTTCACACCCGGCCTCACTTCTCTGGAGGATGTTTACGTGTTTAACCTAACTTGTCAGTTCCAAAGTGTTTACTTTGCTTCTGGATTATGATTCGGACATGGATAAGTATGTATGTTTTTGATTAACATCTGATGCCTAATCAGTTATTTATAAAAGATAAAATAATTACCTGTATCGATTAACTGCGAGTTTTTCCGGACCCAGTAAGGTATAATCAACCCATTAATATCGATAAACCAATAATGCTAAGTTTCTCGTTGATGCTATATCAATATATTGCAGATTTGATAGTACAAGACCAAGGAATATGCCTAATCCTACTAGTTGTGTGCCGCCCAGCACGGGGTAAGGTATGGTGATAAACACAGCCCCAAATTTACCAATAATTGACAAGATGATAAGCGCTATAGCCAAACCCTGATATACCCGACGACTGGCTACCTGTAAAGTACGGATAAAAGTTCAATAAAACATTAAAAAACTAACCAGTTCAGCCAGTATGCTTTTAATATTTCATGTTATACAGTATGTCAGGACTAATCTATTATTGTTTTCTATTTTGTTTTCGCAGATAATGTTAAAAGCTTCCAAAATTTCTCAAATTATTTTTCTCTTTTATATGCATTTTACAGTGCTACATTCTTTTTTCTGTTTAGTAACAAATATGTACAATAATAGAGAACCTAAATTATGTTTACGCTTTTTATGGAAGGATAAAAAATGGGCATTTTCTACATCGCATAAATCGCTAGGTGTTACGTGCTTTGTATACCATCCATATTTGGATAGCCTGATCTCTAACCTTTGTTGTGCCTATAATCCCTATAACAGATCCGTAAGTTGTAGTAGCATGTCCACAGCCAAAAGGACCCGCAATCATACTCATCATTCCTTCAACAAATATCCTCTGTTTATAGCGTGAACTGGAGGGGGTGGTACCCTGGCTACTTTAGCTGTTGCATAATAATCTGCGATAGAATCTAATATAGATATGAACGTTGCGCTCAAAAATCCGACAAACACGCCGGTATCAAAACCAGTTTTCCCAAATTGTTCTGAAAGTATGAATAATATATATATATATGTATATGTCAGAATATTTTGGTTATAAAAACACATGAAAATAGCCCGTCGTTTGTACTCTTTGTTACATTGAGAAGCAAGACAGTTTGCACCAGGATACCAGAAAGAACTTAAGAAACTAACCGAATCAAACTAGAAATAATTAAAACTGAGAATTTAAGAAAGTTAAGTTACAAAATACATAAATCTTACTTCTCATTATAGTGCCTACCATTGCATTACATGCCATGCAATATGTATTATAAACATTTAAGAAAATATCTATAAATCACTTTCAAATAGTCATATACATTGAAGATATCATGATGTAAGATAAGAGACAATTCTGAAATAAGACAGAATACCGCTGTACCTTGTTATTACCAGAAAAACACGGTTTGAGTGATTTGAAAAATAAGAAGTATAGAGATATATAAGCTGGGTGTTCATAAAGAGTACTTGAATATATGAAAGCGACAAGGCAGAGAGCTGAAGGTTCAAACAAATGGAAAAATAGGCTGTTCGTGAAATAGTCATCGTGTTGTTTGAACCTGAAATATTTGTTAAAGTGTAGGTTCCCGGAATAATAATTGTACTTATTAAGGGGAAATAATTACATCAAAAAATGATGATTCTACTTATCTTTGCCTTGTTGGTTCTAAAATCTGATTTGTGCTCGTTTATATTCATACCGGGATAGGGGAAATAAAACATTGGACATGCTTCCACCACGTAAAGTCTAGAATCAGTCCTGGCATAAAATTCTTTGCTCTTTGGGTCTTTAGAAAATACACCAGCCTCGGTTAGAACAGCACTAAGTGCCCAACCACAAACTATAGCAATCAACAGCTATACATGAAAATAAGAATGAAATTACAGATGGATATAGTTATTAGTAACACTTGTATGGGACACAAGTTTATTTTATATTTTTAAAATTTCCCTCTGATTATAATTAAAATTTGCACGAATAATCAAATATTTTGAAAAAAATGTAAGATTTAACTGATTTCATGCCATTGGCAAGGATTTTAATATTTTTAATAAAACCTGAGATAATCTCAAAGTGGAAAATTAATCACAAACAGCAGTATTAAATTACCCCCAATAATTTGTCAGACTGACATGCGCTATAATGATTTTCAACGATAGTTTTTAAAATAAATTACATTATACGCGGCAATATAAAACATATAGTTCTGCAAATTGATAGAATATCGAGAAATACTTACACATAATACTTGATGTAGTGGATAACGTATAATATGGAATCCCCTTTCCCTGTTCCACTTTGGAAGTGGAAGTAAAAATCGTTCCAAATATAACGAAAGAAGCACGCATATAAATGTTGTTCTGAAAGAGATCACACGTATATCAACCATAAGCCAAATAGGAGATTTAGAAGTTGTATAAAAACAACATACTAGTACGCCCAAATAACAATACAAAAAGCAAAGTAAAAGCTTTTAAACTGGAAACTAAGTTTAACACGTGAATACCCAAGTGTTATAGGTGCCACGCGTCCAGTCTACTATACTTCCAAAAATACTATATAGTCGATCTTTTATTTTTTACTTGATTATAAGTAAACGTTTGTCTTTCAAATTATAAAAATAGTGTTTTAAATTTCTGTACCCAACAGGAATTTTGGCGTTTTTTTGAGTTAAGTGATTTTTATTTGCCCCTCATATAGAAAAAAATGGTTTTTTTTCAACTTCAGCATGTTTATATGACCTTAAGTTGCCTCAAACAATTGATTGTTTAAATTGTCACGTGGTTTCAATAGGGTATGGTCACTATTCTTACCTGTGAAAAGTATTATATGTATATAGTAAACAGGTACACACCTGGGGTGAAAGATTAAAATATCATTCACGGGTTTATTCATAGCCTTCCTTCTCTAATTTGCAAAGAGGTACTGAAGGGGCTGTATGTAAGGTATAATTATCTGAAAAAGGCCAATTTCCCTCTATAAACAACATAATTGAACTGCTTGTAAAACAAAATAAAAAATAATTTGGTTTTGAACAAATAAACATTAAAATCGTTACAATTTTCCTGATAATTAAACTTTTAGGGCAAATATATCGACTATATAGTATTTCTGGAAGTACAGTAGTTAACATCCGCAACGTATAAAATCAAAATTGAGAATGAAATAAACATGGTACTATTACTTGAATATCTCCAAAATAATTTTGGATAGTGTGATACTGTGATGACAGCCATAAAAGTTTTCAAGGTCTTGATAAGCTTAGATCTTTAGCAAACTTATTTTTGCAACTCCGCATTCGGACATATAGGTATATGATACCGAAGTAACTTTGAAGTTCCTTATTAGGGCGATCAACGTAGAATTATCTTCTTACATTACTCCAAAAAAAAATAAATACTCACAATTTTTCGGAAAATTTTGTAAAAATGTTTTTATACTAAAATTGTTATACGCGATTTTACCTATTATGTGTGTGGTAAGTTTTTAACAGAAGGATAATGAGCTCTAATGAGATATTCTGGGGACGGAAATGTGATTATGAGATATTACTCTTATGCAATAAAGCTGACCTGATCGGTAGATGATATTTCTTTGTATTGGGAGCAAAAGGTAACAATTTTGACTTTCTTTGTAAAGTTTTTATAAAATGGTATGAGCAAAGAGAGTGAAGCCAATTTTATTTTACTATATACATACAATGCTGATACTCCCCAGTGTGCTTCACTAAAGTTAACCAGGACACCATACAAAGAAACGCCAGTGAGAAAAATAGCAGGAATAATAGTTATTGGTCCAATGTATTTAAGCAATATACCCATGGTACCAGTAAATCCTATCAACATATGTATACCACCTGCCAACGCAAGGCTACCCTGAAGCTGAAAGGAAAAAATAATGTCTTTTACTTTAAAACCCGTAAACTAGGTTTATAACAGAATAAGACTGACATTATAACAGAAAATCTATTGAGATATTTATATTAAGAGGTATATTGTTGGCGGATTATTTGCTGAACTAGTTATTAAGAAAGAATCAAACGTATCAGTACATGTCAGAATTAAAATTCAGTCCTTCTGGGCGGTAACCTAATTTTTATTTATATTCCATAGTGTGCTGTTTTAATATATAGTTGACAATGCAGTGCATTAAAATTGATTTGAAATTCACAATAATCATACTCAAAACCATTACAATCCCACATCAAGCTGAAAAGTAAGTAATCAAACAAAATTAAAACATATTGAGAGCATTGAGACTAATTATCACCAACTTACAAGGTTTAATCTTGGATACACAACTTCTTGTCTGTACAACAGTTCAGTCGTTTCATTAAGAATGGTAGAATTGGAACCTTAAACAAAGAAATATAACTTTTTATAGAGTTTACATGGTGAAACAGAATACACTATTTTGTACAATTTATACAATACATAAAAGTTGAATTTTTAAATTAAGATTTTCAATGGTGTACTTTAATATAACAGATTTCATCAAAACAAAATATGTTTGTTGGAAACTACATGAATTAATTGGTATATTCCCTATTGATAATGTTAGGTAAAACTTTTACCTTCTGACATCTAAAAATGTTTGGATTTTTATTCCGAAATGGACGTCTAGTGATGCAAAAATAAAACAGTTTCAGTAATAATACAAATGTATTGTACTTTATACATAATCAATAGAAATAGATGTTTCACTTAAACTTTCTTTAATAATACGCGATTTATTGTGGGTATGCAGAATAATAGAATCTATCATGAGTATCAATGTAGGATAGGGAAATCTCACCCGAGGGGTCGAATATTTCAGTCTGAGACGAGGCTTTCCAAGTCTCTGACAGCAATATTCAACCCCGAGGGTGAGGTTTCCCTATCCTACATGGATAAACTCATGATTAATTCTTTTTCTTCCATTTTGATGACAATTTTTCGCTTTAAATATCAATCACATCGACATCGACGCCATTTTTGTAAATCTAACTTTGTTATTTAACGTTTTACATAAAAATAAATATGACCATTGGACAAAATGTACCTGATTTTGGTTTATACAAATATGACGATATGACGTCATTCAATTGTCCTTTGATTGTGACGTGGAGGTGAAGATAGGCACGTGGAGGTGAAGATAGAAATTTCTTCCATCGTTTCTTCAAAAGGAAATCTCTATCTCCAACATAGGAAGATGGAAGAATAGCCTTTCAACCACTGGAAATAATGTGGGATTTATTCTTTGTGGGTATGCAGAATAACATTTGAAACGCTAAAAACAATATGTGATTTATTCCTTGGATGTATGCAGAATAGCAGTTCAAACACTGGAAATAACTTGTTGGTGATTATGAACAGTTTTAGTATAAATTTCAAGTATAGTAATAAGAGAAAGCTATGTTCAGTGTTTTGCTTTAAATACCTGTGTACATGTTCATATCTGGACATTTCCATTCTGGTAATGCAGCAAGTGCTAGCAGAGGAACAGTATACAATGAAGTAGGCCCTTGGTAAACTGGGATTCTGAAAGTGATAATAAAAACACATACTAATCCATGTCTAAATCACGCTCTATTTTGTTTGTGCATCATATAAGTTATAAGATGTGGCTGGGCTAATGGTGGCCTCGGGGAAAATTTCACCAGCTGAGATAAAATTAAAAATATGACGTTGAATACATTAATATCTTTTCATTTTTTAAAATTAATTCGTTATAAAAGGTGAAAACTACTTCCCCCAAAACGTGTGTTTGCACAATTTCCATAAAAAAAATGCCAGAAATATTTTTAAAATTCTTAAATTATCAATTTCTGCTTTAGTTTTATATATAGATCTTCACACTTGTGAAGGTAATTTCATAGTTTTACTCCTCTGTCACGTTTTTCAATCAAATGGTTTTCACTTGGATTTTCCTACTTAGATGATCCTTAACTGTGAATCATAATGCTACCTATGTAATGAGTAGATCCTTCCATATTAATATTTCTAATAAAAAGTCAAGTCGTTTGTCTATAGAGCTCTTTACTTATTATGATGAGAAACATATCTATGACTTACCTGACACCTACTGTCACCTGAATAAATGTAGTTATACCTGAAATATACAGACTCAAAGATGGAGAAATCAACAATAATTTAGCCAAACGTCAAATATAGTTAAAAAAGGAATAGTGTCACAAACAATATTCATACCTTCTGTGGTACATACTAGGATTTTCGGTAATTTAGGAAGTTTTATTCCATTGTTGAAACAAAGGATTGTATAAATGTGAAATTGAATTATTATTTGGCAAGATATTTCAAACATAAAAAGAATTTTGTAAAAGGTATAAAAAGTAAGTAAACTTGATATAATGAAACACAAACATTAAAAAGCGAAATTTAGAAGTGAAAATCTTTGAAAACCGGCAAATTAAGTTGAATACGTGAACTTCGTACCAAAAAATGGGTACCAAAAGCTGACCCGAAAGAATAAGCACCTATTTTCTAACTTGTTAAATGTATTGTGATTGTGAAGAGTAGTTCAATTTTGTCTTCTGTTAAGTTTATATACCAGCTATAATTATGGTTGAAGTGTGTAATGCCTTACCTGATATAAATATAGTTGTACAAAGTAATTCCATTTTAAACGTTTCCAAATCTCTGGCACAGGCGATTTCTGACATAATTATAGCCATTGTGAGACACCATGGTAATACAACTAAAACAATCTACATTTATAAAACAAAAAATTCAATTCAAAAGAATTAAAGTTACAATTCCAAAGCAAAGTAAAAACTTTGAAACCGACACATCAAGTCATCTACCAAGGAAGTAAGACCGAGTGCTGGAGAATGGTAAGCCAACGTGATAAAATTATGGAATAAGACGTAATACACATGTCCACGTCTGCTTTTAGAAATTTTACAACAAATGTTCTCAGTTACAAAGATACAAACTAGGGAAATAGATGCCTTTAACATTTTACTAGTCTTTTTATCGTATTTATCATCAAAACATTATCAATACACAGTGAATAATTATTTATGTATTACACAATCGATTTGTCAAGTTTTGTGAGAGATCTACAACAAACTACGACATATTTCATCTGCTTTACCCGTAAAAAGAAGAATATATATAATATTGTACAGGTCATACTAACAGGATGCAGCATTAAGAGCTTTTAATAAACTGTATTTTTTAAAAGCAAAATAACAGTGAAAGAACTATACCTATGTTATTCGACTTTCAGTCAGCTTATATTTTCTCTCGGAGATCACAGAGTGAAGTTTTCGTACAGTGAGCTTTAGAATGTGGGGTTTGCTTCATAGAATACCAACTGGGACATATTTATTAAATACGAGTTTTGTTTATTTAAAAAATGTTTAAATAACACATGCAATAAAAAACTTTAATGTTTACGATTTCAAATTTGGAATCAACCTTTAAATTTCAAGAATCCATTCTGACTATTAACATACATGTTCATACAATGCCATGCAAAAGGATTGTTTGAACTCCTTTTTTAAGGTTTTGGTTCATAGACTTACCTGGAGGGAAAAACAGATTAACAAGTGAATCGGTGGATTTTCACTGACTTTATATACAAGACCTTGGCTCCTTATTTCAGTTTCTATTACTAGTTTACCGCCTACTACTTCCTTCATCGGATTATTATCGTTACAGACTTCATCATCCTCAATAACAATATTTCGAATTGCTTCATCCTGATCACCTTCGTGTCCCTGCTCAGCCATTCTGTTGTACTGATCGATGTGATAATTTCAAATGTTTAACGAAAGGTGGACGTACAGTATAGATCTGTCGAAAATTTAACACAGGTCATGAGCTAACGAAAAAGAGTTCGACTGTCGAGTGACCGTGATATGGATAGTAAGTGATTGGAAAAGCTGCGGAGAGATAGATAACAGCTGTCAAAAAACCACCAAGATAAAGCTAAAGTTGGACTGAGATCAGCTGCCGATTCGTTAGCATAATGATAAACTTTCGACAGGTCTGTGCTGTACCTCTGTTTACGTGACTGTGTATCACATTAAGTATCTATTACATATACTGCTTAATCATGACCTATGAATTCAATATACATATAAAGACATTGCGCATATCTTTACATTTCAATAAAAACTAGATACAGTTTAAGCTTCAAAATTATGGCCAATAGATACAATGTCCTTTCAGAACCTACATTGTGATGACAGCCATAAATCTTTTTGAGGGCTTTAATAAGCCTATGCCTGCAATATCCTTGCGACAATAATTTATTTTTAGGCAGCTTTCTTCGTTATATAACGTTCCCATAGTGGGAGGTAACTCCACCATATTGTATTTATTGCGAAAAATGTTGACAATAGAAAAATTGAAGTCATCACCTTTGCGATTAAGCTTAACATGTAGCCTTTAATTGACGTCATAATTAAGGTATAGGTCTAAGTATGAAGCAGAAATTGAAGAATCAGTTGATGTTCTATTTCGATCTCACTGGGATAGTTCCTTACGTGGATTTTTGTGAAGTTTAGAAATCTAATACAAGTAAGGAATTTTAAGTTCGATTATATTGAAACCGAGACTCAAGAACTTCTATATGATTCAGAAGAATTTCGTCTTTGATAATATCAGTTCTAGTATAAGTAGGCTTCTCCGATATACTGTTTAAATAAAGCTCCAAGCTCCGTTATAACACATTCAAGGTAGAATCTCTTACAATCAAAAACAAACATACTAATCCATGTCCGAATCACAATCCAGAAGCAAAGTAAAAACTTTGGAACTGACAAGTTAGGTTAGACACGTGAACTTCCACCAGGGAAGTGAGGCCAGGTGCTCCGGAAGGGTAAGCACCTCCTGTTTAGCTAGCTACAAACGAGATTATTGTTGACGGAAGCCTTATAAGCTGGTACAACTGCATACCTGTTGTGTATGTCTGAGAGGATTACCGGAATCGCTGCTCTCCAGAGTATCAAAGAAGATTTAGTACCAATAGACCCTTTAATTTTGGCAATTTTTGTTTTAACAAAAGACCTTACAATCTTTGTTCGATCAGATGTGTGAAGCTCCACATCTTGTAATTTAGCCCAACGTCTAGTATGGTCTTCAACAGAATCCATAGTAGTTGTGAAATTCTGTCCTCAAGTTAAAGGTTGAGCCTCTCAATTAAAGAACGAAGAATTCAAGTGGAGTAGGAAACTAACAAGACACGGGTTAAGTAACTGTGTTTACGGCCCCAAGTGTGTATGTTTTACTATTCGGATGTGTAATCAACGAAAACAAACATACTTTTCCGTTCCAAAACACAATCAAAAAGCTAAGTAAAAACTTTGAAATGAACATGCAACTATGGAACCTCAAATGTATCCAGGGTAATTTTACACAGACATTATACTTATCGACAATATTGTGATGACAGTTCAAAACGTTTTGAGGGCCCTGAAAAGTTTAAGCTTAGAAGTAAATTGTTGATATAGGGATATTGCAATCCTAGGCTTGTCACAAGGCTGTTAAAAAGTATCACAACTGTTATTATCAAATAGAAGTACAGTCAAACCTGTCTTAAAACCCGCCTCTATATAAGGGCCATCTGCTTATAAAGACCAGTAGAATTTTATCCCAATTGTTCTTTATTCATATTATTTGAAGCTGTATATAAAGACCATTTGCCCTTAAAGACCACTTTTACCGGTTCCATTGGGTGGCCTTTATTGACAAGTTGGATTTTTGTTACAAAACTGCATTTTTATATCAAATACATGTAATTTCAATTTTAAATATGTTTTGACTTATCACTAACCATTTGGTTAAGCTAACGGAGGTTTGAACAAATCGGGGAAGATAAAATTAACTTTAGCATTGCAGTATTGAGTTATTTGTGCTACAAAGTGTGCAAGAGGCTGTTTTATTGCTGTGTTGTGACATACATAATGAACATCTCCCTCCAAATATTCTATATTTGTCAGACATGATTCTGTATAAATTAAAGTTAGGTACATTTTTGATAAAGAAATTAAACTATACTCTCTCCCACTGAAATTAACCCCTCCTTCCCAAAAAAATATTTCCTTACAAAATATATGACCTTGGTAAAGTTAATATAAATGATGAATCATAGTATTTAAAAAAATAAACAAAAAATTGTCATCAATGAATTGTTTATTAAAACATTTTAAAACATATATATATATATATACACAAACATGATCATCTTCACAGATAAACATATTTATTTATTATACATCATGACTGAGCACCAATAAATAATATAGGGCAGATGGAAAAATCTGGACCAGACTTGTGAACTGGAGTAAAGTAGAGAAGTTCTCAGTAAATCTTAATTTTCTCAATTAATAATATATATATATATATATATATATATATATATATATATATATATATATATATATATATATATATATTTATTGTGAAGTGTCTGACCAATGAGCCATAACTGAATCCAACAGTCCAGGTCAGGTTTTCCATTCTACCATTACAGTGAAAATACATCTATTCATAAATTAAAATTATGAAATTCTAAATAAATACTATTTTAATCAACAACCTAACTTGTGACTTTACAAAGACCATTATTAAGAATTGTCAGAAAATGTTAAATGTCCCTTTATGGGAATGAAAATAACTATAATAGGAAATGGCAGTACAAGGCACAAGTCTGTAACACTAGTGCAAAGTCCAATGTATGTATTATCAAGTAATCTATGTTATCTGGTTGTCCTTTATGGGTTAAAATAAATTTCAGAAATAACTGACACAAGAGTAATCATTTTTCATAAAATTTTAAAAAATGATAATGTTTATACAGTCATGTATATTTATATTTAGAAATCTTTTATCAAACTAGACCAATCTATGTGAAAATATGTTTTTAAATGACCTTGGTTATTTAATTATCATTTTTGCTCCAAATAATGGGAACCTTGTTTATAAAAATTTAAACCTCTGTCTCAGTTATTTGTGAAAACACAATTATAAAGATATTTAACACACATCCTTGTAAACAGATGCAAGACACACTTTTTTCACCCTTAGAGTTATTTCTGAACTACATGTATACAATTTGACTTTTGACAGACAAATTGAACTATAACATGCAAGAGATAAGTGAAAGTCTTCAATAGTCTTTTGATTATCTGAATAAAGACAGAATGATTGCTAAGCATTAGAAACTTATTTCTAGGCAGTTCTATCAGCAACATGTTAAAAGATTAGGCATTCAGTAAATAAATTTGTATCTGAAGAAAGTTTGGTGCATTCATACCTCAATCACATATGTCAATTACCACAGTTGAACTGCTATACAACAGTTGCAAGAAAGGTAATACAAGTACAATCTCTGTGATTTATACCTGGGCAAGATGTCATCACATAACAATTTTCACACAATTGATGGTAACATTTGTTGTCCGATGTCAAATTGCGGGGAATTGTACATGTAGTTATTGCTGGGTACAAAAGCAAAAAATTTATATGACACTTGCAGACCTATGACCAAGTTAAACTATATTAAAGACTACCAAATCCCAACCAGTAATTTTAGATTTTTGAGGGGACTGTTTAAAAGGTAATAATACTCTTCCAGGTCTAGAGGTTAAAATTTTATTCTCAGATATTACAGATAAGCACCAACACCAAAATACTAGCAGTATTAAAAAAAACACATAGAAATGTATCTCAACCTTGATCCATATCCACAAAGCTGATTTAGGATTCACATCCACAAAGCTGATTTAGGTTTCACATCCACAAAGCCGATTTAGGAATCACATTCAAAAAGCTGATTTAGGATTCACATCCACAAAGCTGATTTAGGATAACTTTTTTCCATTGCAAAGATTGAGGAAACATTTATAAAATAATGTCATATCATAAATAAGCGTTGTTATTAAGGAGAAAGATGTTATTTGAAAATATACCATTGTCTAAACTAGCTGCTAGTTAAAATATGAAAATCCTCCAAAACTAAGGTATGCCTCCCTCATCAAGGTAAAATATATTAAAGTCCTTCGATATTTTTTCAACCTATACTGTTGTCTAAATTTGCTCTAGTTAAAATCTGAAAATCCTTTAAAACTAAGCTAAGGTATGCCCCCTCATTCAAGGTTAACCATATTTCAGTTCTTTGATATTTTTTTCAGATTCATCATTTTGTTCCAAGAACTACTGATGAAAAATTTTATTCTGAAATGGCAATTTAGTGCTGTAAAATTAACACTGATATAATACAAAGAACAACTTAAGATGCTTGCATGCATGATAAATGAAAATATTGCATTTTGACAAATAATTTTGATTTAAAATGACTAGGTATTTATGGTACAAATCAAATATATATCTGTTTATGAGCAGAGGACAATTTACATATAAAAGAAGTGTATATATGGGAAGCGTTATGTTTACCATGTAAATCTTTTTATCTAATACTATTCCATAAGGTGAATTATCATTTATCCAAAATCCATCAATAAAGTTATGTAATAAATATCATAATATGCTAGTATCACTTTGATCTTCAAGGTAATTGATGTCAACATATCGTTGTAACCTGAAAGTATGTTATTTTTTGTGTGTTGTATATTGCTGACATTTATATTGTTTTCCTGTGATGAGAAACAAACATTTCTTTAAAAGGCTAAAAATTTGTGAAATCATAAAAAAAAAATTAAATAAATAAAAAGAACCTAACATATGAGTGATCCTGTACTGCTGAATTTATTCTAATTAAACTTGATGAACAAATGTTAATAGAAAATGAAAAAAATTCCCCAACACTACAGAAAATAACATGTCTCACATGCAAAAAAGTTTGGACTTGAAAATTAAAAGTTTACATAAAAAATTTAATATTTTCACACGCAACATGGATGAAAGCATGAATGTTTACATTGTCCACCATGACAGAATAAAATAAATAATTAAATATACATTTATGTACATAGGGGGAAAGATGACAATATAAGAAATTAAGTCTCTTACAGAATGAAAGACTAACTGTGTGTGTTAAACATATTAACAGTCCGCCATTATGACAAATTACTCTTAACTCATATTAATGACACTGGAATAAGAATTTACTTAAAGCTTTTACATTAATTAAAACAAAACAATATTACAGATCAATACATGTAAATAATAACAAAGTACACAACACATCACCAGGTAACCATGGCAACAAAACAAAACAAATGTAAAACCACTACAATTACTAATACATAAAAGAAAAAGTATAAATACTGACAACTCTGGGAGAAAATTTTACTCTATAAACCAGGCACCCTTTGGCAGAGATAAAATGTCTAAGTTTTGTTTCACCAGCTGATTTGAAATCATACCTCAAACACAACTTGTTCCTTTAGGAAGGCTAAACAAAAGAGTTGAGGAAATTAAAATGAAAATTTCTGATAAATAAAAAAAAGTAATTTCTGTGTACATGTACATGCATAACCAGAAATATAAGCTGGGAAATAAATAATATTTATAACTTGTATGACCAATGCTTAGCTCTGAATATACAATGTAACTTGTAATAAAAAGATACAATAGATGGAAAAGCAATTTTTTTAATATTGCCTAAAACTTAACTTGATACATGAGTACATGTAATTGAAAAATTGCACATTTTTTGTTAAAACCAGACAGCTGCAAAAACCACCATATAACTTGCCTGCATGGATGCATTATTGTAAAGTGGTTGTCACAATTGGATGCTGACACAGAAGTCAAGAGTATGACAGCAGCTCGTTTACCATGTGTGCAAGTGAGTAAAAAAACAACTTTTCTTAATATTTCTGACATATATTAAAAAATTCCAATTTTCTATATTTTCTCAAACATATCAGTGACAATACAATTATCTTATGACAAAATAATGAATTTAATAAATTGATTTAAAATGTCATTAAAAAGTCAAATTGTAAAATGACTGTAAAACTAATAACATAGTACATAATCCACAGTGTGACTTGTATTACATTTTTAATTTTAATAGTGAAATAATACGTTTAAAGATCTTTAAAAAGTTATCAATGGATTGTGGCTTTTACTTCCAAATAAATACACAGGCGTTGTAGGTTTAACTTTTTCTCTTCATTTGATATTGACTAAAAAAAAGTCAAAAAGACAAAACAGTAAATGGTCGGTGCTACCCTATCTTAATAAACTAAAAATGATTTAATCATTGTAGAATTCCTAACCCAAATGATATTTGATTGCACTATTTTCATGGTTGTTTATTACAAATGTAAATGTAAAACAATATCTAACACTTCATCAGTCATTTCTAAAATGTAAACTCAGAATTTCCAAGAAAAACCCAGTCCCTGTATTTACATGCAAATTTAAAAACATTCAAATATATCAGTGTACATTTGGTCTTGCAAATCCTGTTAAAGGAGGTGGGCCTAAATTAGGCCCTGAAGGTCTGGGAGGTGTCATGCTATGTTGTGGGGGTGCAAACTGTTGTCCTGGGGGTACAAGTGGTACACTGGTAGCTTGATTCATTGGAGGTATGGCTGGAATGTATTGCTGTCCCCCTGATTGTGACTGGGACATGGGAGGAAGACTTTGGTCTTTTGGGGGCCACATTTGGGGTGGTGGTCCTGTGAGATAACCTTTGTTTTGGTTTTCTGGTCCAGGCATCTGTGGTAATATACCAAAAGGACCATACAGTTCTTTAAGCACAAGTAACACTGTGTCTTCTGACTCCCTGAAAATAGAAAAAGAAACATTAACTTATCACACAATTTGCAGAAAATCAAATCCAGAAATAATGCTTACACATAATACATTGATATCTGTCTATATTAAACAAATGAAGAACAAATACCAAGTAAAGTATTGAGATCAGGCATGTTATATTTATATTAGTTGATTTTAGACAAATCAAAAATGAAAGTTAAAATAACAAAAATATCTACTGGTTGAACTTTATTACCTTCATCAAAATTGAAAAGTTAGTTTTGAGCAAAGGCTTGATCAGACAAGTGGTTTCCTATTTAAAGTGACATGAGGTAGAATATCCCCAACCTTAGATGGGATGTCAGTTCATGACCACAAGGTTAACTGCAGCTTGGTCATTTGGTAGCATAATCGACTTGAGCCATATGAAATAAAATTCCTTGCTCAAAGACATACCATACCATACAACTTGGTAGGAGCTCAAACTAATGATCCTTGAATCATGAGTTCACTATTTTAACCATGTTAACCACTTTTAAAATGTTCACTTCTTTATTCTCATGTTGTAAGTCAATAAGTCAGACTTACCAATAGCAACCATGACTAGATAAAGCAAAGATATAATCATTAAAACTTTCAATTGGTCTTTCTTGTAAGACATAATCTATTCTTCTTCCTTCATTTAATTGTCCCATGTGTATGTCCTCATCATGACTAGAAGCTATGGCTACAATATATAAAACATACAACAAATCTTAATTTTCAATAATGTACTTTCAGGGCCAAAAAGTTGGGGTAGTTTTGGTGTTTTTGGCGACTCTAATTGCTTATTCTACCTTAAATCAAATTTTAAAATTACATTAAAATTTCTCAAGAGTTTAATTTCTAACAAAAATCATCAAGACATTCTGAGATGTCTTAGTTTTATATTAAACAATGGCATATGTAACTTTCCCTGGCATTGGTAAAGACAGATTACATGGGATAAATGGATCACTGAAAACTGTCATCAGCAACACATAATTAACCATATTAAACTTATCTAAATTATGATTGTTAAAGATAGAAAGTAGATACAGAGTGGTACAATATATATCCGGACACTTAGTAAAATCCTTCTTTATTTTGATATAAAACCATATATTTTTAAAAACTCTCAAAAATTTATTTCTTGGTCAATTTTTCACTGTTAAATGTAAAATTTGTTGTAGTTTCTTCTAATAATTTTCAAAATGCTGTCCATCTTATAACAGTCAAGGAAACATAAGCTGAACAGCATTGCAAATTTTTAACAGCCATGTCATGCATGATTATACAGTCAATTTCAATGCTAGAAATTTTCCGTTGAATTTGAAATGTTTATTAAAAAAACAAAATTTTCTTTTCTAATTATTTTTAAGAAAAACTTCAACAAAATTTTACATTTAACTGTAAAAAATAAATCATGGAAATTGAATGAGAAATAATTTTTTTGAGAATTTTTAAAAAATAGTTGGTTTTATATGAAATAAAGAAGGATTTTACAAAGTGTCCGAATATTGCACCACTCTGTATGTCGTCTCTATAGCAATCTTGATTATATATTAAGTAAAAAACTTGTTATAACGCCTCTTGATAACTATGCCATCTTGCTAATCACCACAGTATTTTAAATTTCCCAAACTCTTTCATCTCCCTGAATTTATTGTCAACCCCCTTTGTAATGCAAAATGTGACTAACAAGTAGTGGTGATGAATAGAGATTTTACAGTAGGTATACTTACAAGATGTGTCATCATCATGTGATAAATCATGCATTACAGATGAAATCTCTGTATCCACCTGATCCTCTAATGATGGAGAATCTGTTCTGTGAGCTTTGGCAAAACTGGTTTATAGAATTCCATGTACTCCTTAAGGAATCTACAATCTTCTGTTTTATATCTGCACCAACACGACTTAAACTTTCTTTTAATTCTGTAATGGAAGAAATAAATAATCATATTGAAACATTGTACTGGAAATATTGACACATTGTACTGGAATTATTGATACAGTAAAACCTCGATTCATCGCCACCATTTGTTCAGTCAAATTTTGGCGTTATAAAGGGGTTTGGCAATAAATCGAGGGAGGCCCATAAAGAAAAACATAAACAAAATGGATTATGGGACTTCAAAATAGTGTGGCGATAAGCGAGGTGGCAAAGTTATCGAGGGACATTATAACGAGGTTTTACTGTACATTGTACTGGAAATATTGACACATTGTACTGGAATTATTGATACATTGTACTGGAAGTAATGATATATTGTACTGAAAGTAACGATGTATAGTACTGGAAATATTGATACATTATACTGGAAGTAACGCTACATTGTACTGAAAGTAATGATACATTGTACTGGAAGTAATGATATATTGTACTGGAAGTAATGATGTATAGTACTGGAAATATTGATACATTGAAGAATTGTAGAGGAAATATTGATACATTATACTGGAAGTAATGATACATTGTACTGAAAGTAATGATATATAGTACTGGAAATATTAATACCCTGTACTGGAAAAATTGATACATTTTAGAGGAAATATTGATACATTGTACAGGAAATATTGATACATTGTACAGGAAATATTGATTCATTATAATGGAAGTAACGCTACATTGTACTGGAAGTAACGATGTATAGTACTGGAAATATTGATACATTGTACTGAAAATACTGATGCATTGTAGAGAAAACATTGATACATTATACTGGAAATGTGTAGTTTTCATACTGTACATATGACAACAGTAATTGTCACAGTACATGTATTTTGTTTAATTCTGTCCAACTCACCTAAGTGAAGACGTTTTCTGCCTTTATGATGTGGTATTAACACTGGTTTTATATTGCACGCTGATGAATTAATTAATGGTTCTAATCTATATGCCTATAAATATCAAACATAAAATAGTATGTAATACAAGAAAACAGTCAGTCTCTCTCAACAGAAAAACCTTCAAAACTAAACATCACAAGTTAAAACATAACTTTTATGATATATTGTGTAAATTTGTGTTCATAAGATTCAGGTGAAATAAGTTACAACAAAACAAAATATACACATTTTACAAGGATTCTACAAATTTTTAATTATTTGTAGCCAAATTTCCAACATTTGTGAAAATATAGTCCTGTTTAAAGTAGTTTTCTACATAATCTGCTAAAACATGTTACTTTTTGTTGCTCAGCAACTGGTAGCTAATGGCAATTTTGGCTACCAACAATGAAAACATAGCATTACCCAGTGCTCCAAGCAGGTTTTGAAAACTGGTAGCCACATGGCTAATAATTCAAAAATTTCAGTAGCCATTTCAAGATTTTTGTCGCCAGGTAAAATTCTTGGTGGCCAAACCTTATAAATATTCTTTCTAATCACACCGCCCGTCGCTACTACCGATTGAATGGTTTAGTGAGATCCTCGGATTGGTCCCACCACGGGAGGCAACTTTCAAGGCGGAGTCATGAGAAGACAGTCAAACTTGATCATTTAGAGGAAGTAAAAGTCGTAACAAAACCCAAATCAAAAAGTGATTTTTGCCGTTTGGCTGCCATTAAAGCAAAATTAGATCACGGTCAGTTATGCACTTTAAACTATAGTCACCTGCTTTGGTTCAAGCGCTTTTAAGATAGTATTGATGGCGAGACTATTTGTCAGGTTGGGTGACGGGTCGTGAACAAAATTTCCGGATTTGCCGATTTTTAGTAGCCAAACTCAAAAAAATTATTTGACATAATGGCGATCATCTGACAATTTGTAGTCGCAAAATCCGATTTTTGGTCGCAAATTTCGAGTATTTACTAGGCTACTTGGAGCACTGTAAATTACCTAATATAGAATTCTTGCTTCATTACCTCAGCAAAGTTACTATAGTTTCACAAACCTATTTCAATATGTTTAAAACATTAGCAACATTTTCACCATTTTATCTGTAGACAAAAATACAATACATCTTCAATAAACATGATAAAAGCTAAGCATTTTTGGTTAACACCTCATGTGTGCACGTGGTTTAGAAATTTAATGAAGTAATTTTCTGTCTCTTGTCTGGATTTACAATTCTATATAGCTCATTATCAAAATATACATTAAGTCTTAGTCTGAATTATTTAACATACAAACTTAAAGCAATTAAGATACATGTACATGTATGTGTAATCATAAAACTGTGTAGATATGTCTGATAATCAGATGTACATTTTTATGCTGTAAGTACACTATATATACACTTACCACTGGATCAAACTGAAAATATACAAAGAAAGAATAAATAAGAAATAAATCCGGCACATATATATGACAATTTAAACGGAATTTGTAAAGTTGATTTCTGTGTACTGTAAACATAATTATTTTCATGGTGTACTAATTTTTGCTTCTTTCGCTGCTGTTCATTTAGCAAAAAATTACTACCAAGCGAAAATTAAATTATGCTTATTGTGTTAAAGTGCATATTATCATTAAAAGATGCCAAAATTTAACTATGCAGACATGTCTAAATTTCATATACCTCGAAAATTAATACATGTAAAATTAAACATGTTTTCAGTATTAGACCTTTGTCTTCTAAAGTATCATACAAAGTCAATATTATCATTTGATCAGGATGGTTGTTTGTTATTCAAAAACTCATACACTCCACAAAATTGAGATTCAAAACTGATTTTCAGTCTGTGTTTCCAGTAATTGAGATTTCAATGTAGTAAATGCACTAAAATAAGATTTAGATTTATATTAATGACAATTAAATGACAACATAATCAATAATATCCCAGGGTGAAATTGTTCACTGTCAATCGATATTCTAACTTTAGTTTTCGGAAAATATTTTTCAATAAAGAAGTACCAAGGATACGTGTGAATGCCCCCCCCCCCACCCCCGGAGTGTGTGCAAGTACAACACAGACATAAAAACACATACTACATACATGTACTTGCAGTCATGGTCACATCAAGGTAGTCTAGTGTCATCTTGCTACACTAGAAACTAAAGTGCAAAGATTAAAATGCATTCATACAAGCCCAATGCTTACTAAAGGTGTTTTAAAAAGTTAACAGTTTATAATATTCACACAAGAAGTAAATCTGTAATCTTATTCACTGTAATCTTGTCATATAAATATCTTACTGGATGAAATATATTATACATTCTTGGACAAGTTGGTAATTTGAAATCTTCTCCAATATTTTCAATTCCCCTGGAAGCTGCAAATATTCCGACTGGTGATCCCATAGTGAATAATGCACATGGTTCAAAATTTAACTGAGGATATTTCACAAATGGTTGCCCTGTTCCAGCACTACCAAGCACAAATTCCATTTTCACTCTGGAATTACTTCTTCTTAAATTACCACTGTAAAAGATATTAAATCAGACTATTAATTAGAAGTAAAAATAAATAAATAAATAAATAAATAATAATTGATAAAACAAACACCTACTTTTTAAATCATCTGGTGGTTCCGAATAAGACATGTGATTTAAGATGTCATAATCAAAAACACAAACATAAAATAAAAAAAAAAACAAAGTAAAAATTTGAAAACTGGCAATAAGCATATTACACTAAATTCCACCAGGGAAGTGAGACTGGGTGCTTCGAAAAAGTAAGCACTTCCTGTTTAGCTAGCTACACCTGCCACGTGTGTAATCAAAATTGAGAATGAAAGGAACATGGAACAATGGGATGTCAAATATATCTAGTATAGTTTTGCTCGGATTCAGTGACATCATACTTACCAACAATATTATGATGATGACCATAAAACTTTTTAAAGCCTCGATAAGCCTAGGCTTGAGCAATTAGTACAAAAAGAGGGAAAACTTGTACACAATATACAGATGTAATTTGTACTACACCCTAATATTTATGTCAAATGTATTGTAAAATGTTTAATTTTTCACTTCTTTCAATTGAACTAAACATATGCGGTGGTTAAATAAACTTTAATTACCTACAGAATACATAATAAATTTAAGTAGCCCTTCACTACAACTTGAAACCATGACTATAAGCTGGTAACATTTATTCATTAAAAACTTACTTCATCTGAGAAGCCTCTTCCTCTTGTTGTTTCATTTCAGCTGCTATTTTTTCTCTCATTTTTCTTTCTTCAGCTTCTTTAGCTTTCTTCTTGGCCTGAATTTGTTTTTGTTCCTGTAACACAAAAACATGATCTATTTATATAGAACAGCTATTATGCAAACATATACTATAAGTTTTACAGGTATTGGCAGATAAAACAGCACCTGTACCTGTAAAAGATATATATATCCCGGGCTGCAAGCAAAGAGTACATTGATCTTTCACATGGTACATGGGGCCATGTAACCCACCAAAACCCTACTTAACATTTTTGTCACCCTTCAAAGCAGTATTAATTTTGTCTTTTTAACCATGTTTACTTCGATTTCATATTCTGTGTGATTGTATGTTGTCACTATGTTACAGTAACCATGCATAACTAGACTTCCAAGATTTACTTCCCTGTTACCACTTAAAGTCATATGCATTTAAAAAGCAACTATTGCATATTAAACCCTATTTGAATAAAATACAAGAATGCATGGCTTTATTGAAGAAAAAGTGAAGAAGCTCAATAGTTTTTTTTTTGAAATGTAAAACCATTAAAATGTCTTGTTACAAATATTTACATATTTTACAGTCAAATCTGTCTTAAAGGTAACCTTTATATAAGGGCCACCTACTTTTAAAGGTCAGTGAAATTTTATTCCAATTCCTCTTTATTCATGTGAATTTCTATGTAAGGGTCACTTGTCCATAAAAGCCACTTTTACTGGTCCCCTTGGGCGGCCTTTATAGACAAGTTTGACTGTATTATAATATTTTAATACAGTATTAAATGCTGTAATTGTGTTACTCAATACAAACCTTTCTTTCATTTTCTTCTTTAAGAAGTCCTTTTAATTTTTTCCTAGGTCCCATGGGTAAACCTAAATCTTTTAAGTCATCTTCACTACACATGGACTGAAACACAATGTAATTTATGAATATTATATTCAATCACAGACAATGGTTAGAGACAGGTCCTCCTTTAGAAGACATTAGCCAAATTGAGAATTGTTAACTTCAAACAAGGCTCATACACAATATGAAAGAATTAATTTATTATGAGATTTTTGCACATGTAAAATACACACAAATAAATAAATTCATTCTTCTACATTATTTGATATATGCATTTTTATTTTATTTAAACATGGAAAAAATGTTCAAAATTTCATATATTTTACAGGACACCGTTTATATCACAAAATGAAGCCAAGCTACAGGATTATTATTACGCTTTAAATAAAGTACTGTTAATCTGCACATGGTGTTGTTCATTTTATATGGACAAAACAAAATTTTTAACTTAAAGTACCCATACATTTAATAATATTTCACACAAATAAGTTTTATTGATATTGGTTGTCACTAGAAATGAATATAATGAAATAAACAAAATTTTAATATACAAATTGGTCTCATGCCAAAGTCCCTAATGCATATACAGTGTTGACATGTTCAGGATGAAAAAGCCATACCAAAGCCTCAATGTCTATTTGTTCTTGATGGAAGATGTGAGCTTTTTCCTGTAGACCAACTTTAGCTAGTAAATCTTCTAGAGATAGTTCTGTACCTTGTTCTTCCGATCCGTCCTCAGAGATCTGGGAACCAGCCTAAAGAAGTGAAATAAAGAGCAATTTTCAGAATTTGTAATGCCCAGTAACCTTTATAACTAAGACCTAGAATATATTATTTAGAAATATGTCTGCTCTGAATTATATTGTCATGGCATACTTATGTATTACTTGAAGTTGTAAAAAAAAATAACCAAATTGAATATACATGTAAACTGTGTCTGAACAAAATCATCATTCAAGATGGTATTATGTTTAGGAGGACAGATTCTTGTGTACTTGTACTTCTTACAATATTTCTATTAGCATGTATTTGAAGTGATTGGAATAATTGAAAAATTTCAATTGATAATTTCAACTTATCTACTGTCATGGTGATGTATAATAGACTACCGAAAAAGTAACTAAAAGTTACTAGTCTCAGACTGTTGGACTGGTTGTTAGTTTGAACTGTATCCTTGAAGTTAAATCATGACCTTGACAAGGTCATTCATAATTATTACATACTCTCTGTTTATGATACATTTGAACCAAGATGTCTAAGCAGTTTTTTTTTAAATTAGCATTGGTCAAATGGCCCTAAGTCAGTATATTTTGACTTAGTCCATTTAAAATTAAAATATCAGCAAGCCTGACTAACTTGTAACAAAATCCTAACACAGACTATCATTTGAATAAAAAATTGTTAGTGAATTTTGATTCAGGCCTGTAAAACAGGGTCTGTTAATGACCCAAATGGCTTATTACTTTTAAAACCTAAATTCTTTGACTGTCTTAAGAGTACCTGGTACACATATAATCAATGATGACCATTGTTCAAGTTTAAAACAGTGTCAGATGAAGTAACATAAAAATAGATGTTTTATTCACAACAATGAGGTTTGTCTTACATCAGAGTTATCAAGTTTCTGTTCCTGATTTTCTATAACTGCAGGGTCTGGTACAGGTGTATCATTGTCACTACCATCTCTCTGGTGTAGTAATAAATCAAACAATACTGATGAACCTATGTAAAATAAATAGAAGTAAATTATATATGATGGCATTACATTCCATCATTTACTTTTCTTTATGTAACAGTACAACCAAGCCTATGTAATATAAAAGAACATTACATTACATTTAATCTTAATTCATTTGTTTCTTTGCACAAGTCTATGTCAATCTTTTCTAGTAGTTAGTATCCAGTGATACTGTTTGGCTAAATTTACTACCAAATAAAGGTAGTCTCAGTTTCCTCTGGCAAAAAATGACAAAATTTTTCCAATTTGACCATAAAGATTCCAACAGACACAGTCAAATATTGTCACAACTCATTGTCTTTGCCTTGAGGTACATAACCATTGCAAGCATGTTATAAAGCAGTTTACTATATTTCAGAAATTCAATTTTCCAAATCTCTAAGGCAGAAGGCAGTTTTTAAAATGTAACAAAACGATATCTTCTGTAGTGATCATAAAAAGCCAGATCTACATGAAACTTTTTAAAAAACACCTAATCTTTAGAGTGTTTTATGTCATAATGTTTTAGATATTTGTTAATTTAAAGTGAGACAGCAAGAGATCAAAACTTATGGGCTTGGAGAATTTCAAAAGTTGGGGTTTGAACCCAAAACCACAGACTTGGAAAGACAGTCAGTGTCTCTCATCATCTAGGTTGCAATCCCACTACAAATCCTTCTGTGAAACCAAAGTTATTCGTTTTCTCGTGGATAAACAAGTTCTTCTACCATCCTAGAACTCCATAGAAGTGAAATACTCATTATGAGGGCCATAAACTTCATTATTTGACTCTTTCATTAATAGTGTTGAAAGCAAGTGACGGTAGTTTTTGTCTTTTTAACACAAAACTAAATTGTAAAGACTTAAAATTTGTCCATGTGAAACTTAACAAAATTATAATCTTGTGAATCTGAATAACATGTAAAAAAATCATATTCTAAGTTTTTTTTTTCCATATCTTGTTACTGTGAAGATAAAGGCGGTAATTATAGTATGGAAGACTGTTTGTTGACAATATTATTATCTTATAAGTAAATACCATACCTAAACTGTGACCAGCTACTGAAATTGTTCCTCTAAACTGTGGATTCCGACTCAGAAATAGTTCATAAAGTCTGTTCATTTCAGAACCAACTGTATCTGCTATAAACTGAAATAAATTAAACACAATATATCATGCATAGAACACAAAGAACATCAAAGCTTGATCAGCCTTTTTAGTAAATTTTAAGTAGAAGACAAATTTTTTAAAGTAGGCAGCAAGTATGAAGTAATATGTATTGAAAAACATATTCACAAAATGTAAACTTAGTGGCAGTATTGATAAGCTGTTAAACTGAAAAATTGTCATTAGGGAATTTCTTTAAGCTCATTGATCCCAAGATTCAATACTACATACATTATAAGTTATACAGGGTCTTGGCAGGTTACACGGTCCCATGTACCCCGTCAAAGATTTAAGTACCCTGAGCCGCAGGCGAAGGGTACATTCATCTTTGACGGTGTACATGGGACCGTGTAACCTGCCAAAGCCCTGTATAACGTTTTTGTCACCCTTCAAAGCGTTACCAGTTGGATCTTTTTAACTTCCATTTCGTATTTTGTGTGACTTGCGTACGCTGTCGCCATGTTTGTTTACTGTAACTAGACGTCAGCGTTGTACGAGTTACTTCCCTTTTACCGCTAAATGTCGCGTGCGTCCATGTACCCCGGCAGATTTCTGAACATTGTTCCATGTACCCCGGCAAGTTAACCAATCGCTATGCGAGAAATTTCTTTGAAGGGTGACAAACATGTATAATATCGAACATGATACTGACAAAATGACAGTTAGGAGTTCAATGTAATTACTTTATACACATGCTTTGTTTGAATGTCAAATATGTAAATTTGGGGTTGTTGCACTCTGGCAAAGCACATACATAATTATGTTTCTGTACCCTCTATTCTCCTGAAAGTCTGAATTTATCACTTATTTTAATCCATCTAAAAACTCTACCTTTGAACAATGTAGAAATGGGATATATACATGTTGTGATGTAGTCACCACTGATGTACAAGGCAAACTGAAAATGTGTGTATTAAGCATTTTATGATTAGCTTGCTTTGCATGCAAGTGGTAATTACAGCATTAAAATGCCATTTCTGAACTTGTAATGAGTATATTTATATTTCATGGATTCTATTATTGGTGTTTTCAATCCTTAAATTCAAATAACTGCTGCTTACAAGAAGTCTGTCCAACATGCAAGCAAGTAACTTTCCATGTGTTTTCATATGCAAGTCACATGATCAAGAGCATTCATAGATAATATCATAAATATGAATACCTTTGGCTGAAAAACAATTTTACAGAACAAAACCATCACAAATATAAATAAACATGTACAGGCTGACCAATCAATTCTATTAATTTATCCAGAATTGGTACAGTTTTCATGAGAAAATCCATAATTTTGGTACATTTTTAACGTTAGATGTTATAATGTTAGTACATTTTACATCCGTTTTTGCAGTACATATCCGTCAAAACAGATAAATCCATTGAATTGGTCAGCCTACATGTAAATGTATACATTTGCATGTCTATTATGACACCAGAATGTTATGAGTCTTCCACACTAATACATGCCCACTAAACTTTGATATGAATTACTTACTTGACAATAAACAGGACTTGTATAAAACAGAATATCCATCAAGGTATCATTAACAAAGTGACGTAGTTTACCAGTACTTGGTAATGTTATCTGCTTTAACCGTCTGTGAAAAAAATATATACAAAATTCATGATTTCTACCACAGATGGACTTCACAAAAACTAATAGATTATCAAATGTGGAAATTGAAAGTTTAAATATTTCCAATATGTTTCATCAACCAGGTAGTTATATCTGCATCAAGAGTGTTTAAAGGTCACCGGTCACCAAAAACCGAATTTTTTTTAGTACTATTTTCCAAAAGATTACATCATAAAAAGTCGATTTACCCACAAATAACATTTTTTAATCATTTCTATCCTTTTCTACAGCGTAAATTAAAGCCCTGAAACTGTTGAAAATCTGTATTATCTCCCTTTGGTAGTAAAAGGGCACAAAACCGGAAGTGACGCAGAAGGTGTTATCCAAGCTATTTAGGAAATGAAGCTTGTATAGTGAACTGCATTTATTGCCCAGATTAATCGGAAATAACTTCTAGTGTTTTTATATATTTATTAATTTTTTTAGCATTGGGTATTTCAGTTTCCTTCAGCAGAAAAAAAATTAATAAAAAATAAACATAATAATAAGAAATAAATCAAGAAAAAAAACTATATTTGTGTTTGCTCTAAGTATGATATACTATTTACTAATATTTTTACAAAACATAATTTTATATTTCTTTTGAAATTATTTATTTATTTATTTATTTATTTATTTATTTATTTATATTTATCACAACAAATAATAAAAGAACCCACATTTCCGTTTTTTATTTAAAATATTGTTCATATTAATTTTCATTAATATTTAATATCATTTTAATTATCTTTACTTATTTCTGATTAATTAATTAAATAATTAACTAATTAATTAATTACGTTATTTATTTATTTATTTATCACAACAAATAATAAAAGACACAAATTTCCGTTTTTTATTTAAAATATTGTTCCCTTTAATTTTTATTAATAGTTAATATAATTTTAATCATCTTTACATATCTCTGATTAATTTATTAAATAATTAACTAATTAATTAATTATGTTATGTTATTTATTTATTTATTATTTTTATCTATTTATCATAAGGAATAATAATTTTGATTCATATTTGTTTTAGAAATTGTCCAATTTTTAATTCCTTTTTAGATTAAAATCAAAGATTTATTATTATTATTATTATTATTATTATTTACCCATGTAATGAATAAAAAACACGTTTTCGGGTAGAACTGGGTCCAAGACCTGTAGTTTTTTTTGTAAAACGAAAATATCAAAATAAAGGTTTAAAAAATAATTTGTTATTGTCTCTCAAATAAAATATTTCACCCAAGTATTACATAAATATGAAAACTATTTCAATTCAATAGCTTCCTATTCCTTATTTGCAGTAAGTTTAATAATAATAATAATAATAATAATAATAATAATCACCATCATTGTTTCCATGGTAAAATAAAAAAATAAGTCATATAATAACTTTATTACGCTTAATTTTAATGGGATGAAAAAAAACGTCATCAAAATGTGATATCAGTGGGATTATGCTCGACTAACTAAGAACTCCAAACTCGAGTGAAACTTTCTTTCTTTTATTCACAATAAATTTATATCGTTCAAAGTGTGATTTACATCTCTCACATACCAGTAATTTAGAGATTATCAATATGCTACAGTACACTGGGAAATATCCTGTTTAGAAGTAGACATCTACCACCTTTAATCAACAGAGTTTACCTTACAATATGCAACATTAATTGACACGTGTGATTATCTTTATGATATACCCGGTAAATGTTATTAGTCATTTTTGTTGGATTCTGAAAATCGAATAAATTAAAGTCAAATTAGATTTGTTAATTTTAACAAGACATACACGTCTTTGTTTGAATGTGTGAACTGATTGAATTACAGAATTAAATTAATTTTGAAAATTGTTTAAAATCTATTAATTAGACTGAATTCATTCATAATAATTAGAATTGTCTTAAATGATTATACCACTCATATTTTCCTGACTTATCTCGTAATATTTAATCTGAATACATTCAAAACAACTAGAAAGCTGCATGAAGGACTTGGGTAAATCTGGTTATAATTTGTTCTGAAATTTGTGGAAAAAACATGTTCATCGGTCATTGTGATTTTATTATCTCCAAACTTCACAAAATATATCATTTTTACTTGAAATCAAACTTTAAAACCCTTCAAAACGCCACACAAACCCACATGTAGTATATGGATACATATATAGGTAATGTGTCTTTCCTCAGCAGCTTAACACCATGTACGTCATCAGTTAGGTCGCCGGAAAGTTACGAGCGGTGCCGGAAACTACCGAGTATTAGCAGTTCGTTCAGGTAAGGTTTTAGTGTATTACAGGTAAATGTAAGGTGTGGGAAACTGTCAGACACATCAATATTGACTATTCTACCCATTGGAATGCAAAATACAAAATTGATAAATTTGGTGACCGGTGACCTTTAAGTCCATCATCACTGATTTAATTGAAGATAGTTCTCTGGACATTCAGTTTACATAACAGTATTTCAAGGTAAGCTGCTACACATGGCATAGCCTTTTGAATTAAAGCAAAAATAACAAGAAGTGCCAGGACAGATGGAAGGGTGGACAGAACTTCAAATTTAATATTATGTTTCTTTGAAAGACTGGTAGTACATACATGACATATATCATGATTTTAAAGCCTACATGACATAGGAAAAAAAAAAGAATTTTCATAAAACCGGAATCTAACTTGTTGCACTTTTGCATGAAAGACACATGATATAAACATACATTTTTTGCTATTAAATTATAAAAGGATCAGAATTAATGTTTAGATATTATCGCATTGTTCACTACAAGACTGTAATTTCTATTGAAGATAGTGCTGAAAACTTGAATGTCCAAGGTTCTACTTACTTGTCAACTCCTGTTGCATCTCCATGTAATGCTGTATGCCAGTGTATTGGTATATACTCTACCCTACCAATACGTCCAGAATCTTTGTACTGTTTGAAATGTGACTTTACTAGACTTAGGGATATTGATCTGAAGTCATCAACTGTAACATATAGACATCATACTGTAAACATATTTAATTTCGCGTGTATTTATTTTCGCGATATAGGAAATTTGAACATATTCTCTTAGCCTAGGTAAATTTGCGCGTTTTTTGAAATATGCACTATAACACAATAAATTTAATATAATTTTCGCTTGGTATAAATTTTCGTGCAAAACAAAGGACCGTGAAATAAGTGAAAATTAGTACATCACGAAAATAAATATGTTTACAGTACTCAAGTACTTTTACTTTAAAAGGTATTGGTTGGTTAAGGATCTAGAGAATGGTGTAACACTATTACATGGCATGAAAATGTCAGGAGTTCCATGAACACAAAAAAGTACAGTCAAACCTGTCATCTAAGTTAACTAGTAAAAGTGGTCTATGTGGGCAGGTTATCCTATATATACAGGTTAAAATATGATGAATGAAAAGCAATTGGCATAACATTTTACTGGTGTTTGTGGGCAGGTGGCCCTTATCATGCTTATATACAGATGACCTTTAAGGCAGGTTTGGCTGTTAAATGATTAAACTTATGTACAGTAGAACTTCGATAACTCGAAGTGCACGGGACTTCGATGATGACTTCGAGTTATCGGGGTGTTCGAGTTTTCAAAGTTGAAGAATGACGTCACAATGTAACTTTCGTTTCTTTGGGAGAAATGTTGGATGGTGTAAAACTATTTACTGATACACTGGTGTAATATGTACCGGTATTACATAAAATAATAAAGGAATTAAATCAAATTATTAATTATGTTTTATAAGGACTGATGGCGACAACAAACGCATACATGAAATACACGAAATGTGTATTACCAATACATGACCATAATGCATTCAAAGAACTGAATCAGATAAACATATCCATGTACATTGTATGTTATAATATACAAAACAAGACGCACATTTTATAGAAATTATAAAACTAGTGTGCCTACCACGTGTCAGTCATTAAAATCCAGCTTAAATCACCTGAAAATTTGTTGTTGTCGCCAGCAGCACAAATCTCGGCTTCTACTGAGGGAGTACACGGTTACACTTCATCGCCCATTACGGCACAGAGTACTAATCCTTTAATTGATACTAATTAATTCAGTAGCAAAACCTTTGATCTGTACTACTTCTCCAATCATTAATCGGATTATACGGAAGTATTATAGCTTATTGTCGATTAATTACCGTGTTCTCACTGAAACATGTGAAACGTTCTATTGGTCACCCATTGTTAAAAATATTTCGAGTTTTAGAAGGTTGTTTTTCCTATAATTTTTAATTTTGCACCTTAACATTACTTCGAGTTATCGGGGGTTTTCGAGTTACAGGAGTTTGAATTATCGAAGTTGTTATATTTGTTTATATAGAAAACCGGTCGGGACAAAATTATTACTTCGAGTTATCCGTGGTATTCGAGATATCGAAGTTCGAGTTATCGAAGTTCTACTGTATAAAAATATTGGTAGTTTTATGAACACAAAGAGGGTAAAGGTTTAAATTTATTGCTGTATGTCATCAGTTTCATTTTCATGAACACAAGGAAAGTAAAAGCCTGAAATTAAAAGCTTATAAATTTCATGTCAATTAAAGAGAAACAAAATCAAAAGAAATTTATTTGTTCATAAAAAAATCTTAACAAAATAAAGTACTTGGTATAAATACATACCACATTCTACAATATTCCTGAAGTTAACGTCACATATAGACCCAATACCATGTACAACAAACACTAAATGATCTATCTGAATTGGTTCACCTGTAAACAGAATTGATATAAAATAAGCTTTGCTTAAATTCTAAATACATATAAGAGAATATATTGTGTAATGCACATATTTAAGTTATTTGACTTATGGTTAACACTGTTTATATACTATTACATGTATAAGTATAGTTTGACAACAAAGGTTCTCCATCATCTCTCATCACCACTGCAGTAGCTCAGTTGGTAGAGTGCTCGCTCCGTAAGTGGAAGGTCGTGGGTTCAAATCCCTACCCGGTCTCACCCAAGACTTGAAAGTGGGTAGTGACTGTTCTTTCACCAATCTTTCATCAAGCACTCAGCATTATGAAATATAAGTCATAGTTCTTTCGGAGGGGAACTTAAAATATGTGAAGTCCCATGTCATGGTAAGCATGGCACAAAAGGACCCTGCTGTATAATGCCATCAGTGCAGCACATAGGCAAAATTTCTGCACCTCTGCCTATAGCTGATAACATCTCAATATAAGTAAAATATTCTTGACTGTGAAGTTAAAAACCATTACTCAACTCACTCAGTCCATCATCTCTTATACTGGGCTAGAATTTCTATTAAAAGTAGTGCAATGATATTAGACAACATTAGCTCCAATTTTAATTGTAATGAATGTCAAGAGTTTAATGTCTTAATATTTCTATCACATTATAAAAATTTCATAAAATTCAATTGGATAAGAGGTTATGTGGAATAAAAAATCAACATGTAGCAACTGGTGACAAGGAGAAACTGTCACATGTGCAAAATGTAGCAAAGTATGGTTCTAGGAATGTGTCTGTTTCTTATATGGACTATGTTGGTAAAGCATTGCTCCTGCTTTACCCAGATACCACATTTTCTATGACCACTCTGTTTATAATATTGGACAGGATAGGGGCTTGACACAGTACAGTTCTACCGATAAAACTTTTTAAAAAATACAGTTGTTAAAGCCTTTTTATAATACCCTTGAAAATTTTGCTACCTCACTTATCACCAAAGTATTTTAAAATATCAGTCTTTTCTGTTATGTTCTTATGTAAAAATTGCCAATTACATTTTTGCCAAATCCTCTTATCATAATGATCATAATGGTAAGACTTGAATGCACAAATGGTGACAATGAATCAAGGTTTTACTGTATATTACTACATACCATCTTCTATTGACTCCATATCTTCAACACCTCTCTTAACTACTCTAGGTCTACTTCCTTCACCCTGTTTAAATATAAAATATGTCATAAAAATAAATATTCACGTGTTACATCAAATTAAATCATTTTATATGAAAAGGATTTAATTTTTAAGCATTCAATTCCATAAATAGACAACAATGGACAAATAAATTATACATATTTCTTAAGCTGCATATTATAAATATGATACTTTAGGTTTCTTAGTTAATTTTCAGTTCAGTTCACTTGTCAAAGGTCAGTGGTTTTCTATGGGCACTCCTGTTATCTCCAACATTCCTGAACTGACCACCTTGGTGTAAATGAAAGAATCTCAACAGGGGCATTAACTCTATTACTCAACTAAACTCAACTCTATGTATTTTCTTATGCTAATGGCTTAGCAATGGAGCAAATTTTATATTTAAAATAAAATTTGTTTATTATTGAACTTGTGATTTTTTATTTTTAAAAGAACATTTTCAAGACTGAAGAGATAGCAGTCTAGAAGAGCATGCATTCATCACAATTCCTTACAGTACAGTCCAGCATGCAAGTTTTTTTTACTATAAATGTAGCACAAAACCTGACTTGACTGTAGAATTCTGGACTTGAACTCAATTCCTAACACACATTCTGGGCTTTCTAACTTAGTTGATTGGTAAATTCATGGTTAAATTACACAGCGTAAGTTATGATTAGGATTGGTTTTTGGTTTCCTGGTATAGATATTTCTGAATATATTTTTGTCCATTATCATGATTATGTTAGTATCAGTAAGATAAATAACAACAGGGATAATTATTGAAAAACTCCATAATTATTCCTTACAAAACTGTAAAATATACAGAGAAATGAAGGATAGGAATATGTTAACTATATAACCCATACTTTTACAAACTACACAGGGATTTATCAAGGGCCTATTTAGGGCCGATTCCCAATGAAAAAACATTGATTTTTTTCCCAAAATGGGCTGAGAAAATTCCTAATTAGAAAATCGTACCAGATACATAGCTGAAGTCTGGCCATAAATGTGGCTGCTTTTCTCAATCTTCAATCAACTCAGTACACTAAAAGCATTAGATTTAATCATTAATGGCATCAAAAATGATGTCAAAATTTTCCCAAAATGAGCAAAAGTTGCTGGTTTTCCCAATTTTAGTTTAGGGCCTTTTCCCAAAAGACCCTGATAAATCCCTGCTACATTTTATATATTTTTCTTTGCATACTTCAAAAAAAACTCTATAAAAATTCATTAATTTAAACAAAAAATAAAATTTGAGCTTCAAAATACATATATGACCATTTTAAAAAAAAGTGAAATGAAAAAAAAAAAATGATTAAAAGTAATAATACAATATTCACTCAAGACTTTTAAATAACATGAATAAGGTTGAGATGAAAATTAATACATGTATATAGAAACATGCAAATAAAATAAAATTATTTGATAAATCTTAGAATCCTATTAAAAATAAAAAAAAAAAAAAAAAAAAAACTCTAGAAAAGGATTCAAGAACAGTAAGAAATGAGAGTACCAGTATGTACAAAAAATACTAAAAGATGTCAACAAAAGATGAATAAAAATATTCAACTTATGCAAAAGAGAGTGATCTTCATCATTTAATAAGATTAATCAAAGTTTCTGTTTGACAAAAAAGCATGCTATGGCTATATCCTACAAACCTTATTGAAATCAAATTTACTCTAAGAAAAAAATGAAGATTTAATTCAGAGATTTAAATAAAAAATCTTATTTCTCCTCAGATTGTAATATTAAACTTAACATCTAACCAGATCATGTCTTGAAGATTATGATTATCTCACAAAAATACTACCTCTGTAGCTCAATTGGTAGAGGGCCCCTTCATATATAGAAGGTTGTGGGTTTCAACCTAGGCCAGGTCTGATTTAGACTTGAAAATAAAAGTGACTCTTCTTTTGCCAAGCACTCAGCATTTAGAAATGAAAGTCACAATTTCCTTGGAAACAACCTTAAAAACCTATAATTACCTTCGAAGCAGACCTTAAAAACCAATGTACCATGTCACGGCAGACATGGCACATTAACAAACCATTCCTGCAAATTGCCCTGAACGCACTACAAAGATTAAACATTTTGCAACTTCACCTATAGCTGGTAACATATTGATACAAGCGAAATATTCTTGCCTGGGATGTAAAACCCCATTCAATCATAAAAACTTTATAAAACTTCAATAAATGTCTACCAAAAGGTATGTTTATGTACCAGAATGTTTGTGTATCTACATGCAGTAATACCAGTATAAGTTAACACATAGCCATTTTATAATCAATAATCACAACCAAACAAATTCACAACAAAAACAGTTAAACAATATAATAAGGATGCAATACATGTGATTTGTTAAATTGGTATAATCCTCCCCAACCCATGGTTCATACAGAAAACAAGTAAAAAGAACTGCTAATGTGAACAATGGCAGAAAAGCAAATACATGTACTATAACTACGAATTTAAGATGAAAAGAAGCAAAAAAAAAAAAAGGCTACCACCATGTAAATATATCACTGTTTGTATACATGTATAAAGTCTATAATTATTATAATATACCCATACGGAACTACATTGTTACAACAAAATACATTTGTTGAAATAGTAATACTTATATTTCCACATGAGTACCTCCCTTGTATAAACAAGTACACATTGACATACACATAAGATTTTATTGATAGTTTTCACAAGCAAATTAAATTAGCTAAAAGGATTCGCCATGCAACATGCCTTGATATTTTCTAAATCAGATGCCTTTAAATTGAATTTATATTTAATACTATACAACTATGCTGAATGCAAATTTAAGCAAGAGTAAATACCGGTAGAAGAAAATCAAACAAAAAATTCTTAAAAAGAGTTCTGACTGGAACTGGAATATGAGACCCCTCTATTATAGGCAGCTGGTCTATAAACTGATCCAGCTACACAAAATACTCTATCCATCATTTAAATTCCAGGTTCTATCATAGAACCAATCAATCTGTTAGCCAGTCACTTCTGGGATTGGACAAACATATGTGTATTCTATTTAACAGGATTTGAAAAATACAGGGTAATTAGATATATATTAGACTGATTCCTGCGATCCCTGACACTGAAGTTAAGGATATACCGGTACTATCTAACTACCCAGATAGTTATATTCAGGTCATACTGGTAATTGAAATCCACAAATCATTTACTTATATTACATGTAAAACATATACAGTCATGTAGTTGTGAATCAGAAAAGTGGAAAATGCAGCAGCCATGCAGAATCAAAGCTGTCCCATGCCAGTAGGATTACTCTCAATCTAGATAATGGAAGGCTCAACAGGAATAACTTAAATATTTAAATCATAAGTAAAATTATAGGGAACCCAGATCAGAAACTGGATATACAGTCAATTGGACTAAAATCTGTGGCCTGTAAGGTGTTCAGTTTAGACAGGTGGTACTGTATTAGTATTTGTAATAAGTAGGGGAGATCACTCACTGCAGGGAATTTTTGTTTTAATGCTAAAGGGAAGCAGCTACTAATCAGAAATTAGTCATATCTTAGAGAATTTCACAATACAACAATCATGTTATTCAAAAGTGTCTAAAAACAGTAAATGTATGAATTCATTTTAAAGCACATCTAATAAAGTACGGTATACATATTAGGTTAAAATTGTAATAATGCACTCACCACCATAGGGGACATACCCTTTAATTTAAAAGGAGAAATAAAAAGGTAAAATTAGAATTATATATAATACTTCATAATAATATCTACTATTGAAGTCACTTTAAAAAAAACCAAGACCAATGACATGTCTGGACCTGTGTAACTATTATATGTGTCACTATGAAGCTAGCTAGTATCACTTTCTCGTGTATGTTGTGTTAACTTAGGAAAATAATAATACAGTAAAACCTCGTTATAATGCCCCTCGATAACTTTGCCACCTCGCTTATCGCCATACTATTTTGAAGTCCCAAAATCCATTTTGTTTATGTTTTTCTTTATGGGCCTCCCTCGATTTATTGCCAAACCCCTTTATAACGCCAAAATTTGACTGAACAAATGGTGGCGATGAATCGAGGTTTTACTGTTGTAATATTTGCCAAATTAGTCTGAAACATGTGAAAGGAGGTACACATCTTTGAAATCTCTATTGCTTTAATACAGAACAACTTACAATATGTACCCCTTTCTGTGATGACCAAAGAACAGCTGGAATCAAGTGGTTACTAGACATACGTTTATGTTGCGACCCGGGTTATAAATTAAACTTAAGATTGGCAATGACTTAAGTTACGTTAACATAGTTGTAACTGAAAATCAATATACACATCCCAAATTACCATATCTCTCTGGAAAGAACAATGTTGCAGCTATGTTAAGAAATGCAAAATCCCCATTACATAGCTGCAACAATTTTCACAGCATAGAAATATTCTATAACAATTAAGAAAGTGCATGGTGAATTTCAGTTACAGCTAAAAAATTTCAGTTAAGCGAAAAAAATTTCAAACTTGAATGAAATGCATTGAATATTTCTTTTCTTATGAAAATGTTCCAAAATAAGCTGTCACAACCACAGTGACTCCAATAGTAATTTTATGTTGAGATCAAACCTTTAGATCTGTTATGTAAAACTGTATCAAACAGTCAAAATGGGGTTCGCCACTGTACGACGTGATTAATACTTCTTAACGTTTGTGCTTAATGTTTTGGAAAACATTAATGTCACAAATTCCCGGAATAACATCATTTTTACAGGAAAACCCATCGTTCACGATTCCATTACCATTGGAAATAAATGTTCTGCACAAACGTTAAATGGGTATCACGTGGTACAGCGGCAAACCCTATTATCAGGTTATAAGAATCTGATTTATTTTCAGATTATCATTATATGAAAAAAATCATCTTACTGCTGCTTGACTGTAATTTTGAATATTAATTCTAATAGGATTTAAAAGTAAAGTGTTATTTTCTAGGAATTTTTGTCAAAACTAAATACACATTACCCGGTACACTCTTTTGTTTTCAAATTATTAACAATTTATGATTAAACATGTAGTTAAGAAATTTGAATATAGAGAAAGGTTTGATCCCAACTTTATAATTTTTAAATCTAACTAAAATAAGTTTAAATAAACAGTAATAAATAGTAAAAGTATTAGCAATATTAGTAAGTGAAATGTAACGTGTATTAATCATATCACTAAAATATGTTGTAAATAAGTCATATGTTATTTCAAACACTTTATAAATGGGATTTGTCGCTGCACCACATGATCAACACCCTTAGGATTTGTGTGGTGTGTTTTAGAAAACCAAAAAGTCGCAAATTCCCAGAATAATGTCATTTTTATGGGAAAATGTGACCTGATGTTATTCCTTATCCAATGGAAATAATTGCTCTGCAAAAACGTTAGGGATATCACGTGGTACAGTGGCAAATCCAATTGACAGATCGCCGGCCACGCCCACTATGTTCCGACAAAGGGTCGACACGCTTGAATGACACGCAAAAAAATGAAAACTCGGCTTGAATTGTGCGGTTTAATGACGTCACTGACACTAGAACGTCATTAGTTGCCGTGACGCTGCTTAGGTACCGTGATGGCGGCCTTTGTCGGAACATTGTGGGAGTGGCCGGCGATCCGTCAATTATGTTAGTTTTGTTGATAAGTCACAAGGTTTACCCAGAAATACATAAAAATGTAATTTATAATGGGGGCTGTCAGTGTAATGAAGATTGCCTATACATCTACTAAATCTAAAAAACGTTAACATTGGGTGTGGTAAATCATGCTAGGGGATAAGCTCTTCTGTACTTTATATAGACAAGGTAACAAAACCTTCACAGTAACTTTGGGATAATATTCATTCAAATATCCTTGAAAATAGGGTTAGCCAATAAGAAAAGCTGCAAAAGGAATATAATAGTCTGCATGACTAAAACTGAAAATAAAAAATGAAAATAAAAATTATTTGGTCTTTTATGGGGAAACATCAAAATTGATACATATTAAAGAGATAATATGCAGGATAGCTTTAAGACAAAATGATTACCAGTACAAATGCACCCATCACAAAACTGGGATTAACTTTTAAACAGCAGTAGCTATTTTAACATTTTTAAATAGGACAAGATGATCCAATATGTTGTAAAATTCAATACAGTATATATTGTACAGTTAAATCAGAACTAAAAATTTTTAAAACATAACATTTTAAGAATAAATTAAGAGTTTAATCTTTAAAAATACAGTAATTTCCTTAAAAAGTTGTAAGTTATGAGTCTTATGACGTAAATAGCATTGGTGGCTGATTTGTGGTACCGGTACTTGTGCTGAACTTTTACTCATAGAGTTACTTCCCTTCAAAACAAAGATGTCGATACATTTTTCACTTAAATAAAGCAAACAAACTATGAAACAAATTATTGTAAGAATTACAAATGATCATTAACATTTTTGATACTCTTATTAAATTAACAAAATTTAATAATTTTTTAATACAATGGGGTTTACTGTTGTATCATGACTTACCCCTCAACATTTATGCAGAACACTTATTTTAAATAGATATGAAATCAAGTTAGATGAATTTTTCCTTGTAAAAACCATGTTATTTAGTGAAGTTGCAATGTTAGCATTTTCCAAAATGTTCTGCAGAAACTTTAAGAAGTATTGATCACATGGTACGGTGGCGAACCCCATTGAATTAAAAATAAGACTTTCAGTTGAAAGAAAACTGTTGTACATATTGCCAGTAACAACAAAGAATTCCAATGTTTGACACAGATACAGATGGGATAGGCTAATTATTCCATTTATATTATGTGCAATATTGACTCATTTGAAATTTACGTCTAAAAATTACTCGCTTCTGTAAATGAAACAAAATTTATTTTGAATTATTCCAATAAATTTCAGACATTGCAGAACTTAAGGCTGCAAACTTTACGTTACAGACTAAGCACTTGTTCATGCTGCAAGCTAGGATGCTATATTCAGCTAATGAAGCTTCATCTATGACAACTAAAAAATCAGAGCATTCATAGAAGATTTTGTTTGTAAATGAGTTTTTATTTGATAATATTAGCTTTCTGTAAATCTTATGGCCTTTCTCTTTGACACATCTACACAAATATAGGCGAGCAATTTGGAGGGATAATATAATGCAGATCTAGAATTATGTATTCACAAAAAATCAAATCTCTTAAAATATGATAAATTACAATAATGGTAATAATAAGTCACTCAACTTTGTTTCAGGCAACTTTAAACCGACTGGGAAACTAAAAATTCTGAAAATTATAAATTTACAGGAAGGAGTACACAATTATTTAGAAATTATATTTCAAGTTTTTTTTTAATTTACTGCCAGAATTTAACAACATATTCATCAATTATCCAGATGATTCTAAAATGATTCACTTACAGCTAGGCCTGCTAGAAACTGTACAATTGAAATGGTTTTACATTATTTATGTTATTGTTATTTTAAATTTTATAAAACTAAAGCCAATCAGATCAATATGAAAAACCCCTGGTAAATATATATATATATATATATATGATATATATGATAACAATGGCAAAAAAAATAATTAAAGCAACAGCATTAAAATAAGAATGTTGGTCTTTATCCTTTAAATTAAGTAAAATCAAATATTTATTCTACTGGCATTTTAATTATTGTGTTATTGACCAAATTTGCAGGTTGAAGATTTTAGAATTGTATTAGATTGTCAAGGTTTCACATCTAAATCAAGATTATTTCACTTATTATTGAGACAACACAAGATTTGGGTGGAGTTACAAAATTCTATTCCATGGAAAGCACTACCATAAATTATGACAAGGAAGGTTGTATTTCTTTATCATGCCATACCTACTATAACAGAGGGAATACTAAGGCTGTAACAATATACCTACTGGTAAAACCAATATGAATGGCCGTACTAGTGATACTTCAATATGGGGTCCATGTATCAAGTTGTTGGCAGTACAAAGTTTTTTTTTTCTCAATAGATAATGGTAATATTCCCAATTTGTATGTTATGATTACATCAAAATGGTATGTTTTCCAAATTAATTTTTAAACCTTCATCTCTCAAAGACAGACAGCTAGAAAATGCTCTTAATAAATTCAGAGGCATGAAAGATAGACAAATAGAATTCTAATTTGCATTTAATTTAATTAACTGACCACTAAAAGTCTGAAAGTAATATTTTTGCCTCTTGTTGGATTTTCCTATAATGGGTCCAAATGATGCTTATTTTCCCAATTCCAAGGGCCCCAGCCCCATTCCCAAAAAGGAGTGAAAGACCCCTGCTATACACTTAAAATTATGTTGGCAATACCTATTCAATACATATTGCAATACAATTCACAAAGTTGGCAATATATTGCAATACAATTTTTACTGTATGGTTACAGTCATAGGGAATACCATTCTTATGTTTCATTTAAAGGACATATTATTATTTTTTGAATGCAGAGTGCTTGGTGAAGGTAAGTCACAACTAATTGGTGTTGTTTAAAATTTGGATTGTTACCTCTGCTTCCGAAGTAAGCATTAAATTAATTGTGTTGTGCTCTAGAGATGTAAAGCTAAGGAAATTACACTTGTTTACATATATTATATAAAATTAAAGGTTTGTCAGCAAACTGAATGTAGACACATTTAATCAGGGTATGTTAACATATACAGAACATAGAAATATCTAAACATATTACTCTGAACTTAATTAGAAGAATTGTTTGCATAAAATATATCTGGTCCCATGAAGAGCAATATATAAATATATGCATGGATACAAACTATATACTAGTATAGGAAATTACTGGTAGATAATTTCACAGAACTGTATTTTAAGTATGTTTTGGAAATACATGTGTACTCAGATAATGTAAATACTTTACAAATTTAAACTAGAGCTGTCTCTTGAGAGCCAAATACCCCCCCCCCCCCCCCACACATTTGATGTTTTCCAGCAACCTCCTTGACTTTAGTTCAAGGTCATGACACACTTTTGGACCATGAAGATTTTTCATGTGAAGTTTGATGACATTTGTCCAAAGCATATATGAGATATGGCCCAAACACAATTTTACATGGACAGACAGACAGATGGCGATTCCTATATCCTCCCCTCAAACTAGTTTGTAGGGGTATGAAAATAAATAATTAGTGGCTTGTGTAAAATCTCAAGTTTCAATACAAAGTCTGATAACATTGCTTGGTACAGGTTATCCAAGTTAATCTTGTACATTAAATTTTACAACAAAAAAATATTTCCAAAACATACCATGTGATACATGTATTAGTAAAAATGTCCATTTTACAGGTGAGCTAGGAAAGTATCAAAGAGTTTTGTATGATAAGTCTTACATGACCATCAGCAGTATGAACATTTACTGTAAATACAACATTTTTAAGAAACAAACTGTGTTTCAATCATCATAACTCTTGCAAGTGATTTATTTCTAAGCAAATGCTTAGGGTAATAGTTATATAATTCCAAGTTTCTGGTTAGTTTTAAAACTATTTATAATTTCTTTATCATGTGAAACTAAAGATTGTCAGGAACGAAATTGGCCCTTATTGTACATGGCCATAACTGAAGCAATTTTTGTGTAATAAACTTACCGTTACAAATGGGTCATACTCCTAAAAATTTAAGTTTGCACAAATCAGTGTTTTGAAACCTTATATATATACCGGTAATAAACAAGGATGTTGAATAAAAAATTCAGCTGTATCACTGGAAAATCTTTTTATATACTAACACAAGACATTTTATTTTATGCTCTCAAAAAAAAAAAAAAGAATAATTTCTACGATCAAATTTATAGCTGGAAAGGAATCAGTTTAACTGTAACAGTGCAGAGACTAGGAAGGGAAGGGGCCAGGGTCATTTAGCACATTGCCACTAAAAAATGGCCCTTAATGAAATAACCTTATCTGATTAAAATAAAGAATGACCCAATACTATTCTGACAATCCTCTAAAAATTATGAAAAACTACATACTAGGCTCAAAATGATCTTCCCAACTGAGTGACTGTAATTACTAGAATTACTGAAATCTTGATATTTTTTTGGAACAAGAAATGTGTGTATGATATTTCAGCCAAAGTTCTACCACTGTTCAGTACATATTATGCCCATGTTGAATCTAAATTGTACACTAAGAAATGGTAAGTACAATAAGAAATGGTAAGCAATGCATGACTGAGCCCTGAACCTCCCACCACAAGCAACTGATTGCACTAACTGAGTTCAATCCAAAGTCAGTTTTCAAGAAAACAAACTTTAAACTAATACAATTCAGTGATGATACTACAAACTATAATAGAACTTAAAATGTGTAAATACACTCACTACAGTACAGATAAAACAAAACAAAACAGAAGAAGTAGGAAACGGGTTTGGGGTTGGAGAGGAGGACATAAGTTCAAATAACTTAATGAAATGTTCAAATAGCATCTTATTGTAAATCTTATGGAATGATAACTCTACATGTATATGTGTATTGGTAGATTCACATTATAAAGTTGTATTGTTAATCATGTAATCCTTTATTATATTTTGTATTATGTATGTATGACAAGTTTGCCCTGACTGTCTGTAAATATAAAACTGGATGATCATGTACATGATTGTGACGTTAGGATTGGTTAAAGTGATCCCATACCCAAACATTGACAAATATGGCATGGAAAAATCTGTCTGTGGATGAGAAATTTATTTAAATGCTGATGACATAACACTATATATAAAGTAAAATGAGTAAAATGTATGTTCATCATCAGTTATCTGTTAGTACCATTATCAGCCCTAGCAATTACTACAAGTTATTTGTAACATAACAAAATAACAAGAGTTGTCTCTCTTTACTTTGTCATGTTATTAATATTATAGATATGATATAGTTGACAGACAGTGAGGGCAAACTTTTATAATATTCTCAAGTAACACAATCATTAATGATACTATATTGTATATACATGTAAGTATAAAACAAACAAGCATGACAATCTTACCTGTGATGTACCCCATTCATCTGGCTGTGATGATGAAGGAAAATGTACAATAACATTTGCATTATGCATCACGATAGTTTCCCCACTAGGGAACTCAAGTCGTTTATGCCAGGTGTTGTTTATCAGTGCATTTCTGTACTCATCCTGAAGTTAATTTTACAATATAGAAAATAGAGTAAATGTACATACACTACTACACAAATGAACTCAAAATACCATCAAAGAAAATGTGAAATTTATTTATAAAACATCTTTTATGAATATAATTATAAAATATAAGGAATATAAATATAAATAAAGTTATTTATTTCACTCGACTGGTATAAGAGAGTTTAACCCATATAAGCTGACTTTAAATCTGTACTGTATTAACAGATTAAATTTTATATTTAAAACAATCACAAAATTTAAAAAATTCCAACAACTGGTGATAATGTAGCATGTGTTACAGAGCAAGACTGTGAATTATCATGTCAGCAAAACCATTTCTAATAGCAATACCTCATTTGAATGACAAAACTTACTCTTTTTAAATTTTGATTAATATTTCATATACTTGAGCAATTAATCAATCTATAAACTAGGAGTCTTTTGAGAGACAAAATTTCCCAACCCCAAAATTGCCGAGTTGTTATTTTTAAATTTTGACCTTATGACTTTGAGTCTTGACCTAAGCAATTGAATTTAGTATGTGATATACCATCTATTGTTTGATTACTTTTTGTGCGAAGTTTGATCATAATCCATCAATAGATGTGGAAGACGTGGAAAGGAAAGAATGTTGAAACGGATGGCCAAATGGACAACAGGGCGGTTTCTATTTACCCCCTCTCAAATTACGTTTGTGGTGGTATAAATATTTATATTTACCTCCAATCTGACAGCAAAATCTTCATCATATGGTACATATCTTTTATCTCCTTCTCTCTTATAAAACCATGTACATCTCTTAACTTGATTGGCATCAGCATCCCAATACACAGGTTTTCTTAACCTCTGTTCTATATATACATCATATCTACCACCATCTGTAGGTACAACTGCACCTGTTTGTCCTAGAAAAGATCAAGTATAATTAAATTACAGTAATACATGTACCTCTTTTGTGTTGAGTTTCTGATAAAACTGGACAATGGCATTTGTTATATCTAATTATTGTACATTTCAGTCTGCACATTGGCTGTCAGGCAACATGTAGACATTAAACTCAAGTCTACTTTTTAAACATTTCTGTGTTTCCATACTGCTTTGAACAACTTTAGCCATATTTTCAAAGTCTTATTAAAATCAGAATAGTACTCTTTAAAGTTTATCCATCTCAATTGTATTAATGATTTCTGTCTTAATAAAACATATTAATTATTTTTCTATCATGGAAACATTACATTAATTTATAAATTTAAAACAATGCCTGCAGATGTACTATAAATATATTGTATGTATGTTACATGTGAGAGTCAGATGTCACCAAAATGTATCTACATGTATGTTGTGCTGAAAATTTGATATAAAAATTAAGACTTTTGTCCTATATGACAATAAAATTCAAACTCACAAGGCGAACCTTGGTTTCATAAAAGCCCTAAGAAGAATAATAATTTATGTTAATATTTTTCACAGGCAATAGAAAAAGTTTACCATGATAGAACTTACCAGATTTGTATGTCTCTTCCAGTTTAATACTGTCTATTAATGAGAACATAAACCAAATATCTTTGTTTTCTACTTTCTTACAATAACACCAGTGTGGATGAACAGGCTGGTACATTCCAGGTAACCCTGGCGCTTGAGACATGTTAATGTGAGATGGTATAGCATCATTAGCCAGAGGGCCTGGTGTAAATTGTGGCACTGTAGGGTTCACCTGTGCTACTGGAGGACTTGACATATGTGGCATTTGTGGAGGTGCCTGAGGAGACATCTGATCCATAAATGGTGGCATCTGGCTAATGTTTCCACCTCCTGATGAAGCGTAAGTTCCTGGTGGAGGTTGAGCATATTTTGGCCTTCCCATCTCTCTCCGGAACATATTTGGATTTTGGGATGCACCTAAAAGTATGTATTTCAAAGACTATTTTCAAATTGTTTGTACAGAATATATTTCAAATATATTGACGCTGCCATGCATACAGTTTCTAAACCTATTAAATAAGTTTCAACATAACGGTCTATTTAAGGTTCTTTATCATTAATATAACAAATAAATCTGATGGTCTTGAATCAGTTTAGTCTTCATTCTGACTTTTTAAAAGTGCAACACCAAGCTAAATATCCAAAGCCAAATATTTTACTGTATTAAGTTCCATTATATCAGTATGTAAAAAGATTTTAATGTAGAAGATAATAAGTAGTAACAAGGTATTTTGAAACTCAGAATTAAAGGCACATGTCTTTCATGTACCTGGAACTTAGCGCAAGTTACATGAACTACCTGAAACTTATATCTAGTATGAGTTCACACGCTTAACTTAGAACTTACATGAAGTATAATTTCATGTGCACTCTCTTGAACTTAGTGTGAGTTTACATGTCTTGCATGTATTACTAAGAACTTGGTATGAATTCACATGTATTACCTGGAACTTGAGGAGAAAATGTTTGTCCAGGTGGTCCACTTTGGAAACTACCCTGGCCTGGAGGAGTTGGTGCATGAGCTCCTGGTGGAAACTGGTTCTGGAACTGACCTGGACCTAGTGGCGGCACTTGTCCTGGAAGTCCTGCAGGCTGACTTGGACCTGTTGGGGTCTGTTGCATTGGAGGCACAGTGCTACCTGTGTTAGTTGAAAAAGGTACAGAGGAGAACCCTGGTTGACTGGGAGGAGGGTGATGTCCTACTTGAGAAAACGGATCAGAACAGCCACCTGAACTACTGAATAGACTAGATGTCAAAGGTGTGGAATGAGCACCATTCTGAGATTTAGGTGGTGGTGTTTGACCGACAAAACTGTCTGCTTCTCCATCTTCATCTAAAATATACAAAATATATGAAAATGAGGCCTAGTTCATATACTGTTCAATAAAAACAAGTTCAAACAACTGCTCTGTTATCTTCACAACAATTGTCAGATGAGAACACAGCATGTATGATTGGACTAGGAATCAAACCTGTTACCTCCCACACTGTAGGCAAGGGCTCTACCAACTGAGTAATCCTGATGGCTACATTCTTCAAGTTATATTTCAGTTTTTCCCCAAGTCCAACAATGGCAACAAAAATGCAACAGGAAAGAGAAAAAATGTAGCCTTAGACCTGGGACCACCAGCACCAGACCTCTACCTCTACCAAGCTATCAAGACTGCTACAATAAATATGAAAGAAATTTAACCTAAACTAAGGAGGGGGCAGGTTCCCACCTTGAGAAATATATCAACCCCAAATTTCAGCAACTGTGAAATTAAGTGTTTTTGGTAGAAAATCTTATTGTAATTTTATTTATTTACAATAAAATGATTTTTTTTCTTCAAAATATCAGCGATTTGGTGTCATTAATAGATCTAGCAGGTTTAATATAAAAAAGCCGGTCCAGCTGTCAAAATTGAGAGGGAGGGATAATCCTTCATTTTCTCACCTAACAAAGACGGTTCACTTTGGATTACCGGCATCAATACATTTCCTGGATCTGGAGGATTCAAAGTTAATCCACGACCCGCCGGCATTAGCAGTAATGGCGGTGGAGTGGAATCTTTGCTTCTATTTCCTCTGTCTGACATGTTTTCTTCTACTTGTAGCTTCTACACGTCATATGTGAACTCTTTAGAGAAAGAAAACAACGAATAGTAGTGCGAAAAGTCTAAATCAAGAAAACGTTTGACATAAACAGATAAATTCCTTTTACATTTAAGCGTACAATAGATCCTGAATAAATCAGACGACAACGAGAAAATTTCCAGATGGACAAGATACTTTGCTATTTTACAGTATATTTACAAAAATAAGAGAGATGACAACCAACCAGACATCTTCAGATCAAGAGGTTGAATCTTTAGGGTTAACTAAACCCGACCAAAAAGATGAATCGACTGCAAAAAATGACGATAGTGGATTGTCTGAATCTGAATCGTTTCAAAACAACATTCCCAAAAGTTAGTACAAATGATTTTTGTTTGCATCTATAGTCTTTTGTTATAGACCTAGCGTCATTGTCTCTTTTACAAAAAAGGGAAAATGCAGCTGCCAAATCGGGACTCGAAACCGGGATCTTCCCAATACTATGCTCTACAGACTGGGTACACGGTCACATATCTAGTCTGCATAATCAGCCCACTAATAGGAATACAACCCCGTTTTAATTTTTGACTTGTTGTGGGTTTGTCGTGTCTGACAATTTGCATCATTGATTTTTTTTTAATTTCTGGTGAAAATGGCAAGAAGCCACTACATCATCAATAGCTTCCACTATTTCCTTTCCTCTCTCTTGCTGGCAACATGGAACACTTCCTAAAACATTATTTTACCTATCCATGCTTGAGTTTTAATTAAAATTCAACAATATCTGTAGAAATACATGGTTTTTCTGATGTCTCCTTACCTCTCTGTCACTTTCGCATTGTGAAAACATTACTAATCTGCATTGACCAATCAAATCGTATGTTGCATTTGGATGGTGAAACTCGGAGGGGGTATAAAATGTGTAGGCGGGCTGGCAAAATCTTACACCCAATTTTCAATGATCTATATTTCAATAAATGTCTATTGGATTCTTATAATATTTACACATAATATCTGGCATGACCTCAATTTTTAAAATATATTTTTGATTTTAAAACATATTTGATGTTTCTGAAGTTATTACAAAAAACATGGGCTACACTTTTTTCAATCGGTAAAAATTCATCCGAGGCAGGATAACAAAATTTTACCACCCAATTTTCATTGATCTATATTTCAATAAATATCTATTTGATTTTTATAATATTTTTTACATAATATCGGGCATGACCTAAATTGTTTAAATATATTTTTGATTTTAAAATTATTTTGATATTTTTGAAGTTATTAAAGAAAATACGGGCTACACTTTTTCCAATCGGTCAAAATTCATGCGAGGTAGGACGAGTGAGGTTTGAACTTTGATCGATATCTCTCCACATAATTATGCTTGCCTGTTAAAATTTGCAACAAATATGCGGTGGATATGTATCTTTGATACCACCAAATGGTACTTCCTATAATGCAGTGGTTTTCTTTTTATAACCGATTGTTTGTACAACGCCATAAGTTATTTTTCTGTAATTCCCTCCTATGTAATGGTGGAAGGGGTATAAAATGTGTAGGCGGGCTGGCAAAATCTTACACCCAATTTTCAATGATCTATATTTCAATAAATATCTATTGGATTTTTATAATACGTTCACACAATATTGGGCATGATCTCAATTTTTAGCTCACCTGACCGAAGGTCATGTGAGCTTATGGCATAGCGCAGCGTGTGTATGTGCGTGCGTGCGTGTGTGCGTGTGTGCGTGCGTGCGTGTGTGCGTCGTTAACACCTATTTTCGACTTCTCCTCTGAAACTAGTGGACAGTTTTTAATGAAACTTTGTCAGAAGTATATATGGGCCGGTGCAATTCAGATTTGTTCGTGACGTTGCTATGGCTACCATAACTAGGTCAAGGTGACTTAGGGGTTCAAAAATCTTAAAAAATCTTCTTCTCCGAAAGTACTGATTGGAGAAAAAATCTGATGTGATATTTGGCTTCTCTAGGGTCTTAAGCCTATAGTTTGTTCATTTTGTGAAATTCGGATAAAAAATAGGTTACGCGTTTTTGCGTTTAATTTTAAAAAAAATCGTAAAATAGCTTCAAATTGTTATAACTTGACTATTTGACCAGATAATGACATGGGGTTTTCAGTTTTGACATCTTCTTGTTAGTATCTTCAAAATGAGGTCAAGGTCAATTGTAAAGGTCGTGACCTAATTTTTTTTACCTCTGATTATAATTATTATCTCGAAAACTATAAACTTTTTGTATAGGCATGTATATTAGAATGTTGTAGGTATCGATACAACGATCATTTTGATGTATAGAAAAAAGTCATGGGTTCAAAGGTCAAGGTCACAGATGCGAAACAATACCGAAATGGTTAATTATTTCGAAAACTATAAACATTTTGTATAGGCTTGTATATTAGAATGTTGTAGGTATTGATACAACAATCATTTTGATGTATAGAAAAAGGTCATGGGTTCAAAGGTCAAGGTCACAGATGTGAAACAATACCGAAATGGTTAATTATCTCGAAATCTATAAACTTTTGTATAGGCATGTATATTAGAATGTTGTAGGTATTGATACAACGATCGTTTTGATGTATAGAGAAAGGTCATGGGTTCAAAGGTCAAGGTCACAGATGCGAAACAATACCGAAATGTTTTATTATCTCGAAATCTATAAACTTTTTGTATAGGCATGTATATTAGAATGTTGTAGGTATTGATACATCGATCATTTTGATGTATAGAAAAAGGTCATGGGTTCAAAGGTCAAGGTCACAGATGTGAAACAATACTGAAATGGTTAATTATTTCGAAATCTATAAACTTTTTGTATAGGCATGTATATTAGAATGTTGTAGGTATTGATACAACGATCGTTTTGATGTATAGAAAAAGGTCATGGGTTCAAAGGTCAAGGTCACAGATGTGAAACAATACTGAAATGGTTAATTATCTCGAAATCTATAAACTTTTTGTATGGGCATGTATATTAGAATGTTGTAGGTATCGATGCAACGATCATTTTGATGTATAGAAAAAGGTCATGGGTTCAAAGGTCAAGGTCACAGATGTGAAACAATACTGAAATGGTTAATTATCTTGAAAACTATTAACTTTTTGTATAGTCATGTATATTAGAATGTTGTAGGTATTGATACAATGGTTATCATGATGTAAAGAAAAAAGTCATTGGGGTTTAGTATTTATGTTTTCTTTAAATCTATCAGCTAGCCATTAGTTATCAGGTGAGCGTATCAGGCCCATGGGCCTCTTGTTAAAATATATTTTGATTTTAAAAAAAATGTTTGATATTTTTGAAGTTATTACAAAAAACATGGGCTACACTTTTTTCAATCGGTCAAAATTCATCCGAAACAGGATAACAAAATTTTACAACCCAATTTTAAATTATCTATATTTCCATAAATGTGTATTGGATTTATATAGTATTTTGACATAATATCTGGCATGACCTAAATTTTTAAAATATGTTTTTGATTTTAAAAAATATTTAATATTTTTGAAGTTATTAAAGAAAATACGGGCTACACTTTTTTAAATTTTATTGTTAAAAAATGATTCGCAATTATTGCAGCCACTTTACTGTTGCTATTTCAATGTAATATTTAAATAATAGTCCTTTCTCTTATTTTATTTTCAGGAATGTCTGTCTTTAGCTATGTCATGTCAGAGTTAACCAGAGGATACCTGTTAGAAAGAGATAAAGACACTTTTACAGAGAGAAGACAAAGAGTTTATACTTTTATGAGAACTCCAAGAGAACTTGAGAAGGTTGATATTAAATATGTTATCATGTTTTCTATGAACATTCAAAATAAGAAGAACAAGTAAAAGAAATATAATTTACCAAACAAAATAATACAATGTACTTATTTTAACTTTCTAATGCTATCATTTTAAAGCTTTCCCAGTAATTACAATATTACATTGTGATAATTGAGAAAAATCTGCAATAATACTATCTGGAACAACAGATGAAATCATATCACTGTTATTGTTATTTAGAAAAGCCTTTCAAATTTATGTTTGTTCTTCGGTATTCTGCCCAGACACATCTTGTCTGGATTAATTCTCCAGCTATGCACTAGGAAACTTTGTACAAAGCATCAACATTGATAGGAGATGGTATGCTCATTTTTCTGGGAGTTATGTACCCTTTGAACACAAGTACAAATAACAAAACAGTTCCTAAGGGGGGGGGGGGGGAAAGAGGGGGAGGAGGGGTTTCCTAATTCACTGAATTTAATATTTGAATGTCTTTTTACATGTATTTTTGTTTTATTTTAGTTTCTATTGTATGGCGTGTTACAGTGTGTGGATACATTCCTGTTCATTTTTACATTCCTTCCACTTAGAATTGTTCTGGCATCATTGAAGATTTTAACTCATCCATGTGGTGTGCTTATAACAAGGTACCGGTAGTAAATTTATCTTTATTGATCACACTATTCAGTGTTCTTGTATAAATTCCCTGCCATAGATGTCCAAGTGAATGTATACTTCATTAATTTTGAATGAAATGGTATATCAAAGTGATAAATGTAATGTGGTACAAGAAAAACAATGAATTGCATATCAAATTTGGGTTGTAAAGTTTATGGATCCCCAAAACATTGAAAACTATCCTTTTTATACTGACTTGAACTCTTATCAAAGAAATGTCTGTCAATTCAGGTTTGTTGAGGGTTGTAGAATGTAATTTTAGTTAAACAGTTTGTTGGTGACCAAATATGGTTTATACAGAGTCAATAAATTTCAAAATGGACCCTGGGTAGACCATGCTAACAAGGCTACCCTAGCGTGACCATGACTCTTGATGTGTTTAATACATATGTATGCATTGCTTTGCATTAGTGTGCATTCAAAACAGTCTTTTAAGTAGTACATCACCAAGACAGCAGTTTCAGAGTTTGATGGCCCGCTGGTCCATTATCCTGACACTGGTTAAGTCAGCAGCAACGAAGGTAAAACATGTTTTAGACAGGATTCAAACCTACAGCCCTTGGATCTGGAGATGACGATACTCAAACATATAAACTGATTTCTTGTTTGATAATTTTATTTTATTATGTAGGAAAGTCAATGACTTTCTAATAATGTCAGTGTTTAGACGTTTGCAACTATGGGGTATCAATGTCAGTAAATAAGGTGTTCCTTTTTATCTGAGTACTATTGTTATACTTGTGTGACAAAGAAGTGGACATGCATAGAAGCGCACAATCTTCATTTTATAAATGCATTTTTGTTTTATGTTTTATATATCTTACAGATCCCAGAATATTTTGGAACCAGCACAGATTTGTGATATCCTAAAGGGAATTATCTTAGTTGTGTGTCTAATCATAGTAAATTACATAGATACATCAATGATGTACCACTTAGTTAGAGGACAAGCTGTCATCAAACTTTATGTGTTTTTTAACATGTTAGAGGTAAATAAAAAATAAAATAATTTTATTGTAATCATGATTATTTAACATAGGAACTATCTAGAAATGTTGTTAAATAGTGCTATAACTTCCATTGCCATACAAAGCAAACAATGAATAATGGATGCTAGCCATATACATGTAGCTTTAACAGAGATTTACAGAACAAAATATTTACAATTATAAATATATCTTTATTCAATCTCACATTTTACTGCAATTTAAGATTTGAATTTGTCCGTATATTTTGGCTTGACTGTACAGATGAATGCCATAAAACCATGTCCATTTTTTTGGGCCTAGGGGTAGGGTGGGTTGTCCAATATAATTCATCATTTAAAAAAAATGTTCATCTTGCCCATGATTGCCAAATTAACCATAGTTGATATTTACACATATTATACATAAATAAATAAAGAGAGGAATTTTAAATTTAAACTTCAGTCTGTTCTGTTACTTCTTGTCTGTAATAATTCACCAAAACTATGAAGCACTATTTTACAAAACAGCAAGGCATCAAAATTGATAGGAGATACTCATGTAATTAACATGTAGTTAGTTCACTCATTTTCCTAGGAGTTAAGGTCCTTTGAACATAAGTGTAAATCAAATGCAAATCACACAAGAATGTACCCACTTGCAGGGGATCCTAACTCACTAAAATTGCTTGTTTATGTGTCATTAATATTTTGTTCTTTCAATTTTAGATGGCTGACCGTTTATTTTCCAGTTTCGGTCAGGATATTTTGGATGCACTATTTTGGACAGCTACAGAACCTCGAGGAAGAAAACGAGATCACCTAGGCACCATTCCTCATCTTATTTTAGCAATTATTTATGTTGGTATCCTTTTGTTGAAGAAAACAAGTTTATTTATTTACATGTAAAATTATCATGATTTCTCTTATGGATATTACATCAAATGGATAAGTGGTTTGACTTAAAATTTTTATTATTTTCTTTTCAAATTACTACTAATGTGATTGTAAGGTCAAGAATTTTTTTTGAGATTTTAAGTGCCATTTAAAAACAAATTTTGCTTATTGCATTATTAATACTGTGTGCTTTAAAGGAGACTAACTAATGAGAATTAAATGGTGTTTAATGGAAGCTTCAAATGGAATCTTGTTTCTCCAAGTCCCATACACCCTTTTGCACATACACCCTCTCTGTTTATGTCATGCACATTGAGCTTGACCTGTTTTTCAAATATTGTTTCCCTTGTAAAAGCTATTGTGATATAATTTAGATTTACTGTATGTGATGAGTACATGTACATGTTTATCATAGTGCATTTTCTTTTCACAAAATATTTATAGTTTCTTTAACTGTTTTACATTTTCTTAAATTATTAATTTAGTTTCTCAGTGACTGTTATATATTTCCATAAATATTAATTTAGTTTCTTATTGTTGTTTATCACTAAAAATACATGCATAATCTTTTTCAATTTTATATAACTTTTATTGTTTTAGTATGATATACTTTATATATTTCTGTCTACCAGTACTTAATGTGTATATTCATTTTGTATTGCTTTAAATTAATAGAAATTTCCATTTACTTTTTTTCATTTTATAGTTCCTTTGGTTGATTTATACATGTATGAATATTAATGATAGTTATGAATTTGTTTTCTCACTCCGTCTTTCTTTCAGAACTAGACCATAATCTTTTAAAGAATAACTGTCAAGAACTTTTGATGAAATCTTTCATCATGGATCACCAGTTTTATATGAAAGAACTATAGTTTTATTTGAAAAAAAACTGTTCTTTCAAATTTATGTATTGCTAATAATCTTCTTTAAAAAAAGTTATGTTCTTTATTGAAATTGAAAAATTATCTTATTACAAAACATACTAATCTGTCAATGGATAATTTGATTTTCGTATGTATATAAAAACCAGAAAAGATTAATCAAAAAAGTATTATCATGAAAATATGTTGAGATAATTAACCTTGTCAATGTTTAGATCTATAACTGACAGTTACTCTTGTTCCCTTTGTTTTGCCTGCATCTGCACACCATTTTTTCCTTGACATATTGCTAGTCATACACACATTGCTGATTTTATTTCAGGCCACCGTGTTAAATGTAGCATTTAATTCTCATAATAAAGCATTACTAATTGTCATGATGTCAAATAATGTAAGTATTATATACAATAATTTTACTGATTAATTATTTTAAAATATAAGGAAGGATAGCTGTTTGGTAGAGTTGTGGAAAGTATATAGACACACTTGGCTCTGATTTATCATAAAGTCATGTTATGGAAAAATTGTTTGTTTTGTGAAATAGAGTTTCGTTTTTATTTGTGTCAAGTGCTTTTTAAAAGAGCCATCAAGATTAAAATGACATATGCTTTTAAAAAGCTTAATATTAACATCTTGTGGTGGTTTTATGATATTGTTATTTTTGAAAGTATAATAGTTGGGGGAGCGGGGGGTATTTTTTGTGAGCTTGTGGCTCACAGTTTTTCTTGTTTCATTTGTAATTTTGTTAGAAATTATAGTAACATGAGTACATCTTCTGACTATTAGCAATTTTAACCAATTCTTCGGAGAAAAGGTCTCTGTTACTGTGTTTTTCAAGTTTGCCAACAGAAAAACAGTTCTGTGAGTGTACTTTTGTACCTTAATAAAAGGGGAGGGGGTGGTACTCGGTGTTCTATATTCTTCCAGAACCAGTATGCCTGTAAAGTTATGAGATAAATGTATATACAGTAAACTCCTCGTTATAAATTATAATGCCCCTTGGTATTTTTGCCACCTCACTTATTTCCATACTATTTTCAGTTCTCAAAATCCATTTTGTTTATGTTTTTCTTTAACTGCCTCCCCTAATTTATCGCCAAACCTTTTTTTTATAACGCCAAAATCTGAAACTTACTGAACAAATGGTGGTAATGAATCAAGGTTTTACTGTATCTGTAATATATTTGATATTTTTCCTTGACATGACAACAGTTATCCACACAACTTTATTGTTGTGTCAAGCAACCATTTTAAATATAGCATTTAATGCATACAATAATTCTTTACTGGTCATTTTAATATCCAACAATGTAAGTTTTATATGTTTGAATCAAATTACTATACAGCAGTTAGAAAACTGTTCTGCCATTTTACTAACCATTACACATGATAGTAGAAATATGAATGTATGTTAATTCACCCCAGTTATAGTTACTGTGTACAATGTACATTTAATGTTGCTAGGGATTTTCAAGGGTTCTAAAACTTCTTGATGGCTTTTGTTTGATATTGACTAAAAAGCACATGTTTAAGGACATCTTTATGATAAATTAATAAAAAGAGTGGAGTATAGTAGTAATGCTTTTCACTTATATCATGGCAGTTAGTTTTTGTGATTGTGGAGGAAACTGGAGTAACTGGAGAAAAAAACCTTCAGCAGGCAAACTGCCAAACTTTCTCATACTAGTAGTATAATTTGCCAGATATGGATTCAGACCTTGGCAGTAAGAGATGTTGTGATTCCAAAGTGCAGCCACTTCAGACTTACGGTCCTTTCCTAATCAGAGACTAATAGAATCTATTGCTACTGGCCATATGAGATAGGGAAATCTCAACCCAAGGTTTTATATTTTTGGTCCAGAATGAGGCTTGCAGAGTTTTGGACCAAATATATTAGATCTAGGGTTGAGATTTCTCTATGTCATATGACCAGTAGCGGTTGATTCTTTTTCTCACACCTTATTTCTTTAAAAATATTAAAAGTGTCTAGGTTCACAGAAAACAGCTTTTTTATTCAGGCGTAGCATCTAGCCTGTCTTAACCCTAGGGTGAGACAAGGAAATTTCACATAGGTAAAAATGTGAGATTTTCATGTCACAGGTGTGAGAAAATGTTATTCATAAGGCAAGCAAGTGAAATTGTAAACAATGCAGCTGCAGCAAAAGGGGCCTAATAAAACAGTGTTTGCAGGCTGACCAATACGACAGATTTATCTGTTTTCACAGATTTGTACCATGAAACGGATAAACAGACTGATAAAATGAAAAGGTCAGATTAGATTTTTCCTATTTTGACAGATTTTTTTTTTAAATTAAAGCACTAAAAATTCGGACTTTTTGTATAGAAAATATACCAAAATCAAACACTTAGGATAAAAAAGTACCTTAATGGCAACCTTGCACTAAAAATGTATGTATCTGGACAAATAATAAAATTGATTGGTCAGCCTGTGATTGACCTATCATTTAATTATTTTTGGTGGTAAACTACCTTAGAAGTGTAGGTAAGTATAAAAAGGAACAATGATGTTTAAAGTGTTATGATAATGGTTTCTTCTTTATTTCAGTTTGTGGAGATAAAAGGAAGCATGTTTAGAAAGATAGATTCAGATTTGTTATATCATATATCATGTAGTGATTCTAAAGAAAGATTTCATTATGTCATACTTCTATCTGTTGTCTTTATAAGGAATATGGCTGAATTCAACTGGGACCCAGGTAAGAAAGAAAAAAAATTGTATATAACAATGAGAGAGAGAGAGAGAAAGATACAGAGAGAGAGAGAGGGTTGGAATGTAAAGAGAACAAATCCATATTAGAGATAAAAATCAAACAAACCAGATTATGTTCAAATCATCATAAACTTTGAAAACTAACAAATTTAGTTAAATATGTGAACTTTTAACAGGGGAGTAAGTGGAGTGCTCCAGAGAGGAAGGGGGGGGGGGTTGAGAGAGAGAGAGCTATATTATGAAAGAACACACATATATATAAAACTAAACACAAAAATTAAACAATTTTTCTATCCTGCATGTCAACGAAAGCAAGATATACATTGTTATATCATCTGTTACATCTTACCTATACTGTCTACATGGAATACAGGAAAACTTGTGTATTGTCTCTAGTTTTGAGCATCTGCATGGACATACATTGTTTAATATGTTTTTCATAGGATGTGGCTCCAGAATCCTTTGTCATATATCTCATTGAGTTTGTGTAGAACCTTTGTTTCCAATCAGTTTGATATTGCATAAGATTATCTTTTAAAACCTACATTACTGTGGGACTTTGTAACAAGAACATTTTTCATATAATTCCACAAACCTTGTTGTTTTAAACAGATAAATGTTGAATATTTTGATTAAAGTTTTTTTATGATTTAGATTTGTTGGCAAGCTGTGCTGTGTTCTTCAGATAACTTTTTCCGTTACCTTTGTCTGCTTTCTTCTTTATTGCTTCATGAATGGTAGATTATTTTTTATTTTGTATTTTGTATTCTGTGCTTCTTTGAGATGGTAATAGCTATCTATGGTAGAGAGTTTGTTCTATGTATTTGTATATGGGAGGTTGTGGGTTCAAACTTTGAACTCTGACCCATCTGACAAAGACTTGAAAATAGGCAGTGACTGTTCTTTTGCCAAGCACTAGGCATTTTGAAATGAAAGTCAAATGGTCCTTTGTTAAGAGACATTAAAAATCAATTCCTCATGTCACAGCAGGCATGGCACATAAAAGAACCCTCCCATTGCACACTGAAGAAGTCAAATTTTCTGCCACTTCACCTTTAGCCACTGATGTCTGGATATAAGTGAAAAATTCTTGACTGGGGTGTAAAAGCCTAATCAATCAATTAATCAATCAATCAATCTTTGAGATGGCATATATTCAACAGCAGTTTTTTTTCTCTCTCTCTTTTCAGATCAAGTATGGGTTATTATTCCTGATGCAGTTCTGGTTCTAGTTGCTGAGGTCATGGTTGACTGGATCAAGCATGCATTTATTTTAAAATTCAATGAAACTAAAGCTGATGTAAGTGATAATTACAGTTCACTTTTATGTTGAAACTTTTGTGTTGGTAAGAGTAGCAATTGATCTGCATAAATGTTGCAGGCACATCAAAGATTATATGCATGTTTTTCTGTCTTTTATTGTGTTTGCATAACAGTGTTTAAATTACATCAGTTTATAAGCTTTGAATTAATGATAAAAGGAAATGGTCATATTCAGTTTATTAAGTTTGATAAAAACATCAACTCACAGCTGCTTTTGAATAATTCTTGATAATGACAGCATTACAAACAATACAATTTTGGTCTTAACTGCAAAAACTATGTATATTACATGTAATAAGTGAACTACTTTTTTCTTTAAGATTAAATTAAGTTGATTAAAAAAGCACAAATGCTTTGGCACATGTTTTTTTTTTAATTTCTTAGATTATTCAGTGAACTTATTTTTGATACAGATCAATACAGAAAATTCTGCTCAACTTTGAATGATGTTGTACTTAGTTAAGATATTTGTTATACAAGTGTCTTAAATGAATCTTTTCAAATTATCAGGAAAAGTTTTTTCTTTATTGGATATTAAAATGTGTTGAAATATCAGTTGGAAATTTTTTTAACATTTAAATATTTCCAGCAAAGTATTTCACTCTTTAAGTATAGTCAAATTTTTTCTTATCAATTTTTTGTCCTTATAGGTTTATAGAAAATTTACAGTCAGACTTGCCAAAGATATGATCTCAAACAGACAAAGCAGGGTATGTATACTGGAAAAAATACTTACATTCTGTAATTACATTATTCGTATTTGTAGCAAAATGAGTTGGATGTTTACAATGCTTATCAATTTAAACAGTTTTATCCTTATTCTAAACTTTTATGAAGTTACCTTTTCCTATTATCTTTGGATACAAATATTAGCTCTGCACAGAGATAAGCAGGTAATACATGGTGCACCAATACATTTTTCATTAATTTTCGCAAAATTGTAGTTATGGTTTGATCTTTACACCTGTTTTCCCATGCATTTCATTTTCGACATTGATGAGCTAAATCACCCCACTCAGCTGTACTTTTGTTCATTAATTAGCAGTACATTTTATTTTGTTACATGATCTGTTTCAACCAAATCTTATTTTTACTGCTTTATCCCTTCAAATTTAATACTGTCTTATTATTAGTCAAGTTGCAATAAAGTTAAACTAGAATATTAATTTAATGATGCGGGTAGGCTTGCGTGCAGGAATTTGTTTTACAGACTTTTTTCCAAACGCTTGCAGATTTTGAACTAATATTTTGTATGTGAGTGTACCATCATGAGTTACAGTTCAAGTTTGAATTTTTCTGGTTCAGTGACTTTTTATGACATTATAGGCAGTGGACTTAGAAAACTTCTTTAAAATAGCAGTTTTCTAGATTTTTTTTCGAAATGCTTGCAGATATCAAACTAATATTTGGTATGTTAGTCTACCATCTTGAGTTAAAAATCAAATGTGACTTTTGTCTATTGTCGAGGTTTAAACTTTGATTTATTTTAGGCCTTTATAGACTATTCAGATCAAGTATCAAGAAGGATGACATTAACACACCTTTACCAGTAGCCTGTCTTTTGTTGTGTATCTTTACATTCAGTATTGCTTTATAATTTCAGGCTTTTATAGACTATTCAGATCAAGTATCAAGAAGGATGACATTAACACACCTTTACCAGTAGCCTGTCTTTTGTTGTGTATCTTTACATTCAGTATTGCTTTATAATTTCAGGCTTTTATAGACTATTCAGATCAAGTATCAAGAAGGATGACATTAACACACCTTTACCAGTAGCCTGTCTTTTGTGTATCTTTACATTCAGTATTGCTTTATAATTTCAGGCTTTTATAGACTATTCAGATCAAGTATCAAGAAGGATGACATTACCACACCTTTACCAGTAGCCTGTCTTTTTGTTGGTATCTTTACATTCAGTATTGCTTTATAATTTCAGGCTTTTATAGACTATTCAGATCAAGTATCAAGAAGGATGACATTAACACACACCTTTACCATAGCCTGTCTTTTGTTGTGTATCTGTACATTCAGTATTGCTTTATAATTTCAGGCTTTTATAGACTATTCAGATCAAGTATCAAGAAGGATGACATTAACACCATTACTAGTTCCTGTCTACTGTCAGGTATCTGTACCAAGTCATTAACACCTTTACCAGTAGCCTGTCTTTTGTTGTGTATCTTTACATTCAGTATTGCTTTATAATTTCAGGCTTTTATAGACTATTCAGATCAAGTATCTAGAAGGATGACATTAACACCTTTACCAGTAGCCTGTCTCCTGTTGCGTATCTGTACTAAGTCATTTAAAATTTCTGGTAACATTGGAATTCTTATTATTGTGGTTCTATATCTTTGGTAAGTTCATATTTCATTTCTGTATTTCTAACCAATATAAATAAACAATTACATACCTGGAATTTATGGAGTTCATAATTACACCATCAGGTTCCCAAAAGAGGAAACAAAGACAGAATGTGACATTTCATGCAAATTATACAAATCTTTAACAGTGAAAGCAATATGGAGTGTTCCAGTCTTATATGATTGGTTACACTATTTCACCTAACTTAAAACATCTTACGGTGAAATTTAATATTTTCAAAAGATTTTGTAAAGCATTTTCAATTTAATATGTACTGATTTGTATATGTTAGCAAGGCAACAGCCTAAGGTTATAACTGCTTTGATATAAGAAAAAGAATCTTGACTAGTTTGTTAAACACCGAATTGTAATGACTACAAAACTTGAGTATTTGAGTATCATCCTATTTAATTCCTGGAATTAGAGTCAGGTTTAAGGTCATGACAGGTTCGTCAGAACTGAAATTGTATAAATTAAAAGAGTTTGAATTAGTATTTTTAATAAAAGGCCCTTACACCATTCACCCTAACATTATCGTCAGCATGAGCATTGCCATCCAATGTTAAAATTTTTAGATAAACAGATGAGTAATCTTGCTTCTGAAAGCCATTGATAGATTTTGTGTCATATTGTATACATGCCACTTGATTTTATATTTTTCCATTTTTTTTTTTTTTCAGCTTGTTGACTTTAAAAATAATGATAAATATTTTGTTAATGGGGAGAGCGTATGATGTTTTATCCAAAGATGCGGAAGAAAACCAGGCTATTCAGGAAGAAAAAGAATCCAACAAACCAAAGGGAAGAACAGACCTGAAAAGGAGCCAATCAGATTCCAGAGATCATAGACCAGATATTCAAAAAAGACAGTCAGAATTCAAAAACATAAGAAAGACTCAATCAGTGTCATTTACACCATCCATGTACAAGGACGAATCTAATACAGAAAAAACTAATTTACATGTAGAATTTAATCAGATAGAAAAACAGAATGATATATCTATGAGTGAGGCTACACCAACTTTAACACAATCTGTGCCTTCATATAAAAAAGAAAACAAATTTACATATTTACGGCATAGAAAAATCTCCGAGGCGGAGGATATTCCAAAAAGTTCTGATGACTCTAGTATGGAAGGACTTAACTTAGATAGTTTGAAGAATTTCAACTCTTTGAAAACTGAAAGTAGTGTATGATACAGTTTAAGAGTGTATGATGTATTTTGTTTAAATTATAAATCAATTTTTTGGTGTAATTTATAACTTAGGTGCAATATTGTGATTTGAAGTTTGATTTATATTAATTCATGAAAATATGTATGGTAAAGTAAAACATGAATGAAGTTATGTCAGTATGCACAGTAAAGTAAATCATGAATGAATTCATGTCAGTATGCACAGTAAAGTAAAACATGAATGAATTCATGTCAGTATGCACAGTAAAGTAAAACATGAATGAATTCATGTCAGTATGTATGGTAAAGTAAATCATGAGTATGTATGGTAAAGTGAATCATGAATGCTTGGAAGTACCGTACATGTGGTAAAGTAAAACATTCACTTTGGTTGTATATTTTCAGTTTGTCTAATTATTGTAATCATGTTGACAAATATTTAGATCTGCTTGTTATATTCAAGAGAAAGATTTGATTTAATTTGGTATATTTTTATTTTGTTGATGACTGCACTTACTTACACATTTGGTGGATATTTTTGTATGTAAACATACCTGTCTATACTGTATATGTCTACTATTTATATATGAATGAATCTTGTTGTAAAGTTTGGAATATTTTATCTGTCTCAGTGAGATGTATGCTTGATCAATCTAGAATTCCATTAAAATAAACAACAACAAACTTTTTATATGCCAGAAATTGGATAACTCCTGTTATGAAATCCAAAATTTCTAGAAAGTAAAGTTTGATGTAAAAATTGCTCAATAAAAATGTGAAAATAAAGGTTCAAATACTTACTGGTCCAAATATAATTTTGGAAATGTTTTCTTTAAGAACATAGAATTTTTTTTTTTTTTATAAATTATTAAGGATTAAAAGAGGTATGATTTAATATTTTTCAAAAGATTTTGTAAAGCATTTTCAATTTAATATGTACTGATTTGTATATGTTAGCAAGGCAACAACCTAAGGTTATGACTGCTTTGATATAAGTAAAAGAATCTTGACTAGGTTATTAAACAACAAATTGTAATGACTACAAAACTTGAGTTTTTTAGTATCATCCTATTTAATTCCTGGAATTAGTTTTGAATTGGTTTTTTATATGCCAAAAATTGGATAACTCCTGTTATGAAATTTAGGAAATCCAGAATTTCTAGAAGGTAAAGTTTGATGTATCAAATTGTTCAATAAAAATGTGAAAATAAAGGTTCAAATACTTACTGGTCCAAATATAAATTTTGGAAATGTTTTCTTTAGGAACATAGAATTTTTTTTGTTTATAAATTATTAAGGATTAAACGAGGTATGGGACATGTGGAGTGGCTTTAATTTTCAACTGTGTTTTTGTGTGTATCATATGTATGTGATCCCCATGGATATGATCTTAAAATCCATACATATAAATTGAAGATTTGTGAAATTTTTGTAAGTGTTACGACAGCAAAGTTGCCAACAGTTGATCGACAGTAAATCAGAAAGATACAAAGAAAATCCTAAATCATTTACATTATACAAGTATATTTGATAATGCACTATATACCGGTATTCAGTAATGCCAAAGCTTAATTTAAACCATTTCATTGTTGTTGTTTGTCTTTTTTCAATAAAATAATTATTTTTATTGCAATTAATCTTTTAGTAATTTTTTGACTTAAATGCTAATTGCCACGTCAGCTTTCAGATGCATAGATTGAAGTACACTGTATTATTTATTATATCACAGTCAAGATATTTACACTTTTTAGAAGCTGTCAGTTCTTGTATTGCCACTATTCCACACAGACAATGAATCCCACGAATCGTCACCAATTGATACATTTTTGGATTCGTAGACTTTTCAATTTTCAGATCCAATTTGTGACACTGTACAATTTAGTTACAATAGAGGTATTGATATTTGGCTGCAATCGCACATTTACATGCCAAGAATTCACTACGATTTACAAAAATCTTTTATGAATGCTTCAGGAATGTTAGGAATCAGGTGTGAATCAGTAAAGAATATGCAACTTTGAATATGCCGAATGCATGTGCGAATCATGTACGAATAAAAATGAATTTGTGACTATTCTTGACAAATTGTAGGACTGTCCAGATAGCTATAAAAAGGCCCTCACCCCTCCTTGGACATGTATTCATGGGATTAGTGACAAATCCGTAGCAGATTCCTGGTCAAGCCACAAATTCACAAATTCTCGATTGAGTTAAGAATATCTAAGAATGCCTACGATTTGAATAAGATTAAGTTATGATAACTGAGAATACACTACAAATATGTTACGAACTACTATTTTTTCGATATGGGAATCTTGGCCAAAATTTTGAACAGCTCAAAACTTTTGCCAACGAATTATTGATTGCTTAAGAATTGCAAGAACTGACTACCCATCAGATACAAACTTTATGAACTGATAACGAATCAACTACTAATCCAAAAATGTATCAATTTGTGGCAATTCGTGGGATTCTTGGTCTGTTTGGAATAGTAGCATATGGTAAAAGAAACCATATTCCTCACTGATCTTAAATAAGCAAACTGGCAAACTTTCTCACATTAGCATCTGTTCTGGTGGAATTTCAACCTAGGTAGTGAAACCAATCAGCCAAGCATAAATTGAGATTGAAATAAATTTGCCCTGTTTAAAAAAAATCACATTTTTAAACAACATATTGACCACAATAGGTATGAAATACATTGGTTGGGTTTGATGTTTCTGTTCAAAATATATACAAGTACATGTATCTCTTAATCATGTTAATATTGAAATGTCACCGGTTTTTACATGTGCAAATTGTGCATAAAAATTAAAATCCATTATAGCAATATTACCATTACATTAGGGTAGGATTATGAAAGGATCATCAAAAAACCGAGCTTTTCACAAACAAACTAAATGTTAACAACATGTACTTTACATGTGTAGGTCCCTTTTAGTTTCCCATAGATCAGTATGTCCTTCAAATCTCCAATTGTTGCATTAATATTACTAATCAGTTCTAGGAACAGGCTTTTGTAACTTACGTCCAGTGTTCTAAATAAAATTAATTGTACCTATTTATATACAATAAATTATAAATGTACACATATACTTACAGGCTGACACATGTTGTGAAGTATCATAGAGTTGAACTCAACTGCCTCTTTTCTGCACACTTAGAGATCATATCAAATATTGGGAGTTACTTCTCTTTGACATTAATTATGCTGCGTTTGGGACATTGAAACATAAAATGATATGCACTATGTTTAGTTATGACTTTGGAAAAGTACTGATGTATGAAGATGGAATTGAAGCATCAATTTAATTCCCTCGCATTAAATAAAGGAGTTTATGGCATATCATACTAACCCCTGAGCAAGACAATGAGAATCCAAGGGTTTTGGTTTAATTAATTTTCCAAAGGAGGTTAATGTTTTTGGTTTTTAAATTTTAACATGTATTTACGTATTTATTTATTTTTTTTTTTTATATTTTGCCTGCAAAAACTGTAAGCATGCTTCCCTGTTATTTCCCAGACATTGTTCACCTCATCTGACCCTGCAGATAAAAAGTACTCTGTTTGAGACAAAATTTGTGTAATATTTTGGGGGTTTTATTTGTGCCAGGCATTTAGTTTGACTTTGTGGTGTTGAAAAGTAGGTTAAAATAATCTTGCATGAGTAGATATAAGCATACAATCCCTTTACCCATTTTAACAATCATTCCTTAACTAAGATTTTCCTTGACTTAAATTTAGCAAATTTTGGCAAGCTTGTTTTGGAACTACCAATAAATATTTTTTGTCAAAACTAAATGCAAATGTCATAAGTTTGATATAATCTTTATAAAAGTCACCTTAAATGTCCAAATATCTTAACAATTAAAAAAATTATAAAGGTTTTTTTTTTAATTTGCCAGATTTAAGTTAAGAAATGATTGTGAAACCTGGGCCAAGGACATAAAAACATATTTTATGTCTCAGCTGCCTGGACCAAGTTGTCCTGTGAAACATTTTTATTGTGCTTACTTTGATTGTGATTTAGTTGGATTCCATCAAGTTATTTACCTTATTAATACACTGAAGGTGGGCCTTGCTCCAGTTACACAACCATTCTTTAACTAAGATTTCTCTTAACTTAAACTGATAAATTTGAAATCTTAAATTCTGTTAAGTTTTTAAGATATCCAGGAACTTAAGATGTCATTATGAAGATCATATAAGGCTTCATACATCTGTATTTATTTGTTTATTGTAGTTCCAAACAAATATTGACAAAATTTACTTGAAAATCTTAGTAAAGAAATAAATGTGAAATTGGGGCCTGTTGTCGTCACTTTTACTGTTACTGTTACCAAAACAAAATAAGTGACGGATGATTGATCATTGTGGGTGAAATGGTACTTTTTAACAACTTGTGTGCAAGTTTAAAAGTGTGATGCATGGAGGGTTCTTTGCATCGCATTCGGAAATTATTCTCAATGTAATAAACAAAATACTAATTTGATTAAGATTTTACTTGCATTGACTCGGCTGTATATGGACGTGAATTATGAAGTATAGCTTTATATTGCTTTCATGGAAGAGGAATAGACCCGCTTGACTTAATACATCTTAAGAACTAGCCTGCAAAAACAATTACAAAGTAAAACATAAACTGTCTTATCGGGTTTTAAGTTTAATAACGACCGAGTTTGAAGATACGCATACATTTAAATATTATTTTATCGAACAACAAACGTAATGCCATGTTATAACAGACAAATATTTTCGGAACAATTATGTGAAGGTCTATTGAAACAATACAAACGTTCGTAGAACTCTAACTGTGACTTCGACTACGTATTTGACGTACATGTATTTGAATTATCATATCGAAAGACATTTCTGAATGTGAAATAGCCATGGTTCAAAGCGCTTCAGCATGTAAATAGTGAGCACATCGGAATGAGGTCTATTTATATTAATTGATAATAATTGATTTGTGTCCAAATGTAGCATATTTGAAGTAATTTTGACGCCGGACACAACGTATTCCCCAAAACTGGTTATATCTTTGCCTTTAGTATAAATATACAAATGGCGATCTTTGACTAGCTTTTCAACGACAGGGCGATATCTTGTCATATTGCCCTTTGTATTAATCATTACGTATTGTAACAGATAATCGTCTGCTTTTTCAAAATATCTGTCGGCTGCTACAGCCGCGTTCCTAACGTCGTAGAAATACTTATTACTCGCGTTGGCTGTATCCGACATTTTTGTATCCGAAAACAGACCCAGTGTGTTAAATGTTCGTAAGAGGGTTGTTAGATATTTTGAGTTTTTCTTTATGTAATCTAGTGGCAAGAACAAGCTGATTGGAAGCTTTCTTCCATTTGCAAACTCAATCAGCATTTTGATTGTCTGTTCCAAATATAATGACATCCGATATGCATATAAATTCAGAGAAAATTTCTCTTGTTCTCTTTTATACTTGCAATTGAAAACTATTTCCCCGTTCTTTGGTGGGATTCGAGGAACGTTTAAACGGTTAAAATCGCTGTATGTCTCACGGATGTCGTTCCAGGTATGTAGAGGCATATTGTGAACTTTAAAGGTTTGATTGTAAAATTTCCTGGTTTCTTTGTCTTTAGCTGTTGTGTAGTATTTGTCGATCCATTCAAGTCCTTCTAACTCTAGAATACGCTCCACGATTTCTTTTTCTTTAGTCTTTTGGTCCTTATCACTGATGTCAAGTTTGAAGATGACGTAATCATCCTGGTGTGTATGATCTACTAACCATTTTGCTATATCAATAGTTAATACTAAATCCGAGGACGGTGATTCGCTGCCAAATCTAGTAAAGGTGTATTGTATGGTGTCATTGGTATTGGATGCAAACATCGGTGTATAAAGCGTATGATTGGATAATCCGTGGTAAAATATCGAATATGATTCGTCAGGGAGAAATGTATAAATAACATACTTATCAGAATCTGGATATGTATCCCGGAATAGTTTAACTGAAGTCGGGAAGGTTCCACCACAATTTATAAATATATGTTTTGGAATATAATCACGGAACTGAATACTCATGTCCTTCTTAATGCTTAAACCGGGTCTTACAGAGGGTGGTACATGGCCGTGGTCGTCTTCATCCCTCCCATGTAAAGATTCAATCCTTATTTTAGGATCTTCACTGTTTCTTGGTGTTTTGTTGGACACGAATACGAAAACTCCAAATAAAATACCTAGTCCAAAGAAAAGAATACCAATAATGACTTTGGCCAATCTTCCTCTTCCCATATTTGTTTGAATTATTGAATTCCTCCTTACGAACGATGGTACTTTTTTTAGTGTCGGTGTTTTATCCATTTGTTCAGCATTATTTCAGTTGTCTGTATAATTATCTGTAATATTGTGTTTGTGGGACAGATGTGAATGTTAGATAAGAGTTAGTCAAATACACGTTAGACAGGTCGGTGATTTATCTATATGGCTTATCAAAACAGCATGCTTACTTAACCCACACAATGTTTTAAAACCAAATTTATTTACATAGATTAAATTGAAATGTTTTAAAAAAAATATTCCATCCCAAAATGCAAAACTAAAATTCTTTCTCCAAACTGAGTATAAAATTAGTTACCGATATTTTTACTTTTCTCTAATTTATTAGTGATGATTCTTCTTGGCATGTCTTTCTTTGTTCTTAAGGTCTCTATTGTCTGTTATATATGCATGTAGTGGACCAAATGGTGCATAGAGAAACGGACGTTTACCTTTCATTACTCTTAGAACTAGTACAAGAGTCGCTTATCAGTCTATCATAAAAGTCAAAATGGAAAACGACAGCAACAAAATCAATTCGCAATTTTCATTTGCTTTGTATCTGACAATTACATGCACACTGAAGAACCAAGCTGATAGATACTCATTCCTGCATTCTTAAACCAACCTATATTAAACCCCCTGTTCCAAACAACATTTATTTATTTATTTATTTATTTATTTATTTATTTATTTATTTATTTTTATTTACCAATTTGTTTTATCGATAGGTGGTTAAAATTAATTTTCACAGAAGCTCGTAGATTTTCCGGACCATTGAGTTTTATCAAAAATTGCTTTTTACTATAGCGATATCAAAACTTTGAAAGATGAAGGACCGTTGTTAAGATTAAGGCCCGTTAACGTTGTTAAGATTAAGGCCCGTTAACGTTGTTAAGATTAAGGGTCGTTAACGTTGTTAAGATTAAGGACCGTTGTTAAGATTAAGGCCCGTTAACGTTGTTAAGATTAAGGACCGTTGTTAAGATTAAGGCCCGTTAACGTTGTTAAGATTAAGGCCCGTTAACGTTGTTAAGATTAAGGGTCGTTAACGTTGTTAAGATTAAGGGTCGTTAACGTTGTTAAGATTAAGGGTCGTTAACGTTGTTAAGATTAAGGCCCGTTAACGTTGTTAAGATTAAGGGTCGTTAACGTTGTTAAGATTAAGGCCCGTTAACGTTGTTAAGATTAAGGGTCGTTAACGTTGTTAAGATTAAGGCCCGTTAACGTTGTTAAGATTAAGGCCCGTTAACGTTGTTAAGATTAAGGACCGTTGTTAAGATTAAGGCCCGTTAACGTTGTTAAGATTAAGGCCCGTTAACGTTGTTAAGATTAAGGACCGTTGTTAAGATTAAGGCCCGTTAACGTTGTTAAGATTAAGGGTCGTTAACGTTGTTAAGATTAAGGGTCGTTAACGTTGTTAAGATTAAGGACCGTTGTTAAGATTAAGGCCCGTTAACGTTGTTAAGATTAAGGCCCGTTAACGTTGTTAAGATTAAGGGTCGTTAACGTTGTTAAGATTAAGGGCCGTTAACGTTGTTAAGATTAAGGGTCGTTAACGTTGTTAAGATTAAGGCCCGTTAACGTTGTTAAGATTAAGGCCCGTTAACGTTGTTAAGATTAAGGGTCGTTAACGTTGTTAAGATTAAGGCCCGTTAACGTTGTTAAGATTAAGGGTCGTTAACGTTGTTAAGATTAAGGGTCGTTAACGTTGTTAAGATTAAGGGTCGTTAACGTTGTTAAGATTAAGGCCCGTTAACGTTGTTAAGATTAAGGGTCGTTAACGTTGTTAAGATTAAGGGTCGTTAACGTTGTTAAGATTAAGGGTCGTTAACGTTGTTAAGATTAAGGACCGTTAACGTTGTTAAGATTAAGGGTCGTTAACGTTGTTAAGATTAAGGCCCGTTAACGTTGTTAAGATTAAGGGTCGTTAACGTTGTTAAGATTAAGGCCCGTTAACGTTGTTAAGATTAAGGGTCGTTAACGTTGTTAAGATTAAGGGTCGTTAACGTTGTTAAGATTAAGGCCCGTTAACGTTGTTAAGATTAAGGCCCGTTAACGTTGTTAAGATTAAGGGTCGTTAACGTTGTTAAGATTAAGGGTCGTTAACGTTGTTAAGATTAAGGGTCGTTAACGTTGTTAAGATTAAGGACCGTTGTTAAGATTAAGGCCCGTTAACGTTGTTAAGATTAAGGGTCGTTAACGTTGTTAAGATTAAGGGTCGTTAACGTTGTTAAGATTAAGGACCGTTGTTAAGATTAAGGCCCGTTAACGTTGTTAAGATTAAGGCCCGTTAACGTTGTTAAGATTAAGGGTCGTTAACGTTGTTAAGATTAAGGCCCGTTAACGTTGTTAAGATTAAGGGTCGTTAACGTTGTTAAGATTAAGGGTCGTTAACGTTGTTAAGATTAAGGGTCGTTAACGTTGTTAAGATTAAGGGTCGTTAACGTTGTTAAGATTAAGGGTCGTTAACGTTGTTAAGATTAAGGGCTGTTAACGTTGTTAAGATTAAGGGTCGTTAACGTTGTTAAGATTAAGGACCGTTGTTAAGATTAAGGCCCGTTAACGTTGTTAAGATTAAGGGTCGTTAACGTTGTTAAGATTAAGGGTCGTTAACGTTGTTAAGATTAAGGACCGTTGTTAAGATTAAGGCCCGTTAACGTTGTTAAGATTAAGGCCCGTTAACGTTGTTAAGATTAAGGGTCGTTAACGTTGTTAAGATTAAGGCCCGTTAACGTTGTTAAGATTAAGGGTCGTTAACGTTGTTAAGATTAAGGGTCGTTAACGTTGTTAAGATTAAGGCCCGTTAACGTTGTTAAGATTAAGGGTCGTTAACGTTGTTAAGATTAAGGGTCGTTAACGTTGTTAAGATTAAGGGTCGTTAACGTTGTTAAGATTAAGGCCCGTTAACGTTGTTAAGATTAAGGGTCGTTAACGTTGTTAAGATTAAGGGTCGTTAACGTTGTTAAGATTAAGGGTCGTTAACGTTGTTAAGATTAAGGACCGTTAACGTTGTTAAGATTAAGGGTCGTTAACGTTGTTAAGATTAAGGCCCGTTAACGTTGTTAAGATTAAGGGTCGTTAACGTTGTTAAGATTAAGGCCCGTTAACGTTGTTAAGATTAAGGGTCGTTAACGTTGTTAAGATTAAGGGTCGTTAACGTTGTTAAGATTAAGGCCCGTTAACGTTGTTAAGATTAAGGGTCGTTAACGTTGTTAAGATTAAGGACCGTTGTTAAGATTAAGGCCCGTTAACGTTGTTAAGATTAAGGGTCGTTAACGTTGTTAAGATTAAGGGTCGTTAACGTTGTTAAGATTAAGGACCGTTGTTAAGATTAAGGCCCGTTAACGTTGTTAAGATTAAGGGTCGTTAACGTTGTTAAGATTAAGGGTCGTTAACGTTGTTAAGATTAAGGGTCGTTAACGTTGTTAAGATTAAGGGCTGTTAACGTTGTTAAGATTAAGGGTCGTTAACGTTGTTAAGATTAAGGGTCGTTAACGTTGTTAAGATTAAGGCCCGTTAACGTTGTTAAGATTAAGGCCCGTTAACGTTGTTAAGATTAAGGGTCGTTAACGTTGTTAAGATTAAGGGTCGTTAACGTTGTTAAGATTAAGGCCCGTTAACGTTGTTAAGATTAAGGGTCGTTAACGTTGTTAAGATTAAGGGTCGTTAACGTTGTTAAGATTAAGGCCCGTTAACGTTGTTAAGATTAAGGCCCGTTAACGTTGTTAAGATTAAGGGTCGTTAACGTTGTTAAGATTAAGGGTCGTTAACGTTGTTAAGATTAAGGGTCGTTAACGTTGTTAAGATTAAGGACCGTTGTTAAGATTAAGGCCCGTTAACGTTGTTAAGATTAAGGGTCGTTAACGTTGTTAAGATTAAGGGTCGTTAACGTTGTTAAGATTAAGGACCGTTGTTAAGATTAAGGCCCGTTAACGTTGTTAAGATTAAGGCCCGTTAACGTTGTTAAGATTAAGGCCCGTTAACGTTGTTAAGATTAAGGGTCGTTAACGTTGTTAAGATTAAGGGTCGTTAACGTTGTTAAGATTAAGGGTCGTTAACGTTGTTAAGATTAAGGGTCGTTAACGTTGTTAAGATTAAGGGTCGTTAACGTTGTTAAGATTAAGGGCTGTTAACGTTGTTAAGATTAAGGGTCGTTAACGTTGTTAAGATTAAGGACCGTTGTTAAGATTAAGGCCCGTTAACGTTGTTAAGATTAAGGGTCGTTAACGTTGTTAAGATTAAGGGTCGTTAACGTTGTTAAGATTAAGGACCGTTGTTAAGATTAAGGCCCGTTAACGTTGTTAAGATTAAGGCCCGTTAACGTTGTTAAGATTAAGGGTCGTTAACGTTGTTAAGATTAAGGCCCGTTAACGTTGTTAAGATTAAGGGTCGTTAACGTTGTTAAGATTAAGGGTCGTTAACGTTGTTAAGATTAAGGCCCGTTAACGTTGTTAAGATTAAGGGTCGTTAACGTTGTTAAGATTAAGGGTCGTTAACGTTGTTAAGATTAAGGGTCGTTAACGTTGTTAAGATTAAGGCCCGTTAACGTTGTTAAGATTAAGGGTCGTTAACGTTGTTAAGATTAAGGGTCGTTAACGTTGTTAAGATTAAGGGTCGTTAACGTTGTTAAGATTAAGGACCGTTAACGTTGTTAAGATTAAGGGTCGTTAACGTTGTTAAGATTAAGGCCCGTTAACGTTGTTAAGATTAAGGGTCGTTAACGTTGTTAAGATTAAGGCCCGTTAACGTTGTTAAGATTAAGGGTCGTTAACGTTGTTAAGATTAAGGGTCGTTAACGTTGTTAAGATTAAGGCCCGTTAACGTTGTTAAGATTAAGGCCCGTTAACGTTGTTAAGATTAAGGGTCGTTAACGTTGTTAAGATTAAGGGTCGTTAACGTTGTTAAGATTAAGGACCGTTGTTAAGATTAAGGCCCGTTAACGTTGTTAAGATTAAGGGTCGTTAACGTTGTTAAGATTAAGGGTCGTTAACGTTGTTAAGATTAAGGACCGTTGTTAAGATTAAGGCCCGTTAACGTTGTTAAGATTAAGGGTCGTTAACGTTGTTAAGATTAAGGGTCGTTAACGTTGTTAAGATTAAGGGTCGTTAACGTTGTTAAGATTAAGGGCTGTTAACGTTGTTAAGATTAAGGGTCGTTAACGTTGTTAAGATTAAGGACCGTTGTTAAGATTAAGGCCCGTTAACGTTGTTAAGATTAAGGGTCGTTAACGTTGTTAAGATTAAGGGTCGTTAACGTTGTTAAGATTAAGGACCGTTGTTAAGATTAAGGCCCGTTAACGTTGTTAAGATTAAGGCCCGTTAACGTTGTTAAGATTAAGGGTCGTTAACGTTGTTAAGATTAAGGCCCGTTAACGTTGTTAAGATTAAGGGTCGTTAACGTTGTTAAGATTAAGGCCCGTTAACGTTGTTAAGATTAAGGCCCGTTAACGTTGTTAAGATTAAGGGTCGTTAACGTTGTTAAGATTAAGGGTCGTTAACGTTGTTAAGATTAAGGCCCGTTAACGTTGTTAAGATTAAGGCCCGTTAACGTTGTTAAGATTAAGGCCCGTTAACGTTGTTAAGATTAAGGGTCGTTAACGTTGTTAAGATTAAGGCCCGTTAACGTTGTTAAGATTAAGGCCCGTTAACGTTGTTAAGATTAAGGGTCGTTAACGTTGTTAAGATTAAGGGTCGTTAACGTTGTTAAGATTAAGGACCGTTAACGTTGTTAAGATTAAGGGTCGTTAACGTTGTTAAGATTAAGGCCCGTTAACGTTGTTAAGATTAAGGCCCGTTAACGTTGTTAAGATTAAGGGTCGTTAACGTTGTTAAGATTAAGGGTCGTTAACGTTGTTAAGATTAAGGACCGTTAACGTTGTTAAGATTAAGGGTCGTTAACGTTGTTAAGATTAAGGCCCGTTAACGTTGTTAAGATTAAGGCCCGTTAACGTTGTTAAGATTAAGGGTCGTTAACGTTGTTAAGATTAAGGCCCGTTAACGTTGTTAAGATTAAGGCCCGTTAACGTTGTTAGATTAAGGGTCGTTAACGTTGTTAAGATTAAGGCCCGTTAACGTTGTTAAGATTAAGGCCCGTTAACGTTGTTAAGATTAAGGGTCGTTAACGTTGTTAAGATTAAGGCCCGTTAACGTTGTTAAGATTAAGGCCCGTTAACGTTGTTAAGATTAAGGGTCGTTAACGTTGTTAAGATTAAGGGTCGTTAACGTTGTTAAGATTAAGGCCCGTTAACGTTGTTAAGATTAAGGGTCGTTAACGTTGTTAAGATTAAGGCCCGTTAACGTTGTTAAGATTAAGGCCCGTTAACGTTGTTAAGATTAAGGGTCGTTAACGTTGTTAAGATTAAGGGTCGTTAACGTTGTTAAGATTAAGGACCGTTAACGTTGTTAAGATTAAGGGTCGTTAACGTTGTTAAGATTAAGGGTCGTTAACGTTGTTAAGATTAAGGACCGTTGTTAAGATTAAGGCCCGTTAACGTTGTTAAGATTAAGGGTCGTTAACGTTGTTAAGATTAAGGGTCGTTAACGTTGTTAAGATTAAGGGTCGTTAACGTTGTTAAGATTAAGGGTCGTTAACGTTGTTAAGATTAAGGCCCGTTAACGTTGTTAAGATTAAGGCCCGTTAACGTTGTTAAGATTAAGGGTCGTTAACGTTGTTAAGATTAAGGCCCGTTAACGTTGTTAAGATTAAGGCCCGTTAACGTTGTTAAGATTAAGGGCCGTTAACGTTGTTAAGATTAAGGGTCGTTAACGTTGTTAAGATTAAGGCCCGTTAACGTTGTTAAGATTAAGGCCCGTTAACGTTGTTAAGATTAAGGGCCGTTAACGTTGTTAAGATTAAGGGCCGTTAACGTTGTTAAGATTAAGGCCCGTTAACGTTGTTAAGATTAAGGGTCGTTAACGTTGTTAAGATTAAGGGTCGTTAACGTTGTTAAGATTAAGGGTCGTTAACGTTGTTAAGATTAAGGGTCGTTAACGTTGTTAAGATTAAGGCCCGTTAACGTTGTTAAGATTAAGGGTCGTTAACGTTGTTAAGATTAAGGGCCGTTAACGTTGTTAAGATTAAGGGTCGTTAACGTTGTTAAGATTAAGGGTCGTTAACGTTGTTAAGATTAAGGGCCGTTAACGTTGTTAAGATTAAGGCCCGTTAACGTTGTTAAGATTAAGGGTCGTTAACGTTGTTAAGATTAAGGGTCGTTAACGTTGTTAAGATTAAGGGTCGTTAACGTTGTTAAGATTAAGGGTCGTTAACGTTGTTAAGATTAAGGGTCGTTAACGTTGTTAAGATTAAGGGTCGTTAACGTTGTTAAGATTAAGGGCTGTTAACGTTGTTAAGATTAAGGGTCGTTGTTACAATTGAACTTCCTTACTTTTATTAAGGAGAGGTTCCACAACCTTTAATCACACATAAGGAATTAATTAAACTTTGCCAAATGGGAGGGGGGGGGGTGGGTACTTCAATATTTTGGCAAACCTATAAATATTGTTGGTTACACGTGCTTATTTAGTGACCTTACTTTGACATTTCTGGAGTTTTTAACCTGACACAAATTTGATATAGATCCCGTATTGCTAATATTTGAGTGGGCGATTTCGTGGAAAAGGGAAACTGAGTAAATAGTCAAGTAAACAATTGATAGTTTGTTAATTAAACCCCGTGATAAGTACTGATAAAGGTTGATGATAGAATTCGCTTCTGTCCCAGTCGGATACAGAAGTCAGTCACCGGATTTAGATTTGCCGTCATTTTCCGTCAAACTGTGTAAATATTATTCTCTGGTGAAAGGTTAAGCAAATACATTTCCTTTCGACAATTTTATATACGTTTAATTTCTAAACATTTCAAAAACAGTCTCCCTTGCCGTTGTACTTTTATCTTTGTGTTGAGTTTTTCCCTTGCTTGTACTTTTTCTTCTGACCTTCCAATGTTTCTTTCAGCGCTGCCTTGAACCATTTTGTTTATATACAATACAAATACTTTGCTGTAGACACCACTCTAATAACACACACCGATAACCGAGTATTACAGCAAAAGTCAGTTATTTATCAAACTTAACTGGAGACTTGCTTTTTTGTAAACTGGTAGAGTGGCAGGTCGCGGGTTCGAACCTCGGCTGATGTCTGATCAAGACCTGGAATTAGTTAGTGACTCAAGCACTCGGCATTTAGAAATGAAAGTCACGCCATGCCAGGCGTAGCATTCCCTGTGCATTGCCCTGAGCGTACCGTAAAGGTAAAATTTTCCGTAACTTCGCCTACATGTCTCGATATAAGTGAAATATCCTAAACTAGGACTTAAACGGAAAAAAACCCACTAAATCACGTAACCTATGCGCTTAATCTTTCTGTAAAGGATTGAGTGCCACGTGTACTAATATACCGTTATGTCACATAATGTATAAATACAAAATATGACATAAGTGTTTAATTATAGTCTCCTTATCTTAATCTCAACATTATAAATAGATTGTATTAATAATGACGCTGCAATAAAACACAAACATATTTTTCTTTGTCCAAACTAAAATTTCAAAAGCAAAGTTAAATCTTTGAAATTATGTGAACTTCCATCAAGGAAGTTTTGATATGTGCTCCGGAAGGGTAAGCACCTCCTGTTTAGCTAGCTACATCAACCACGCGTGTAATCCAAAATTTAGAATGAAAGAAACATGGAACTATAGAACGCCAAATATATCTAAGATAATTTTGGATACAGGGTCGTTATACTTAGATCAGTAATATTGTGATGACAGCCTTAAGACTTTTTGAGTGTCTTGTTCTTTAGTAAACAAGTACATCGGACCACAGAGAAGACCAAGTGATAAAACTGCTTTGAATGATGTCCTTTGTTTTGTGTTGTGTCACTGGACAAATTTGAACCCAGTACGACTGGGGGCCATATTTTCACAATTGAACTAATATGATTTGGAAATGTAGTATAAATCAGAATGCAAAATTCTCTATTACACAATATCCATTTAATTCAGTATTCTTTATTGGCTTTTTATATAGGAGTGTCATGGGGAAAACGGGTTTGATGAAATAGAAAGGAATAAGAGATCAAATTTAAGTTCAGTTCAATGCCAAATTCAATCCAAGATTAATATCAAAATTTATTCATAATTATTTCTGTGTTTTAATCTCCTTTGTGACAAGTTTCAAAATTAAGTTCATTATAACAATATTCTCATTCGGTTTTTGCAGCATGCAATTGATCTTTTTAGTCCTTTGACCACAATTCACAAGTATTTGTTTTTGCGAAAAATTTCATAAACTACATACAAGCACCATATGAGAACATGTGTGTATACTTTGAAGAACTGTAATCAAAGTATGACAAAAAAGTTAATCCAAAGAATTTAAAACGACCCATGATCCCTTTAGTGCGAATAAGGATATCTCGATTTATTCATTATATATTACAATTCAGATTTATACTAGATTTATTCTGTATGGTACTGTCTTTTAGGACAGATCTAGAAATTCTGATTTGTACCACAAGAATCCTGAATCTTTATGTTTTTTTATTTTACATGTAGGATTCTAGATCCCATTGAAAAAAGTAAAACCGAAGCCTCCAAAGTACAATGGCCATTAATTTGTTTTGAAATTTTCAAAATAAAAAATTGTGGTGTTTATACCGGAACTAATATAGTTGATGTCCTTTTAAGTCGTGTGCACAAAAGGATACACATTTCACATCCAAATTTACAAAGCGACACAGTTTTACTCTTTGTGTAATGTATTATAAATGTAAAATATGAATTTGGTGACATCAGAGTCGCCAAGGCCATGCCTCAACTCAAAGCAAAAATGACACATTTTGAGTTTACTAAATAAATAATATAACTCTTGACTTAGAACGTGTTACGTACATAATGTCAAAGCGTGGCCAATGAGCAATGTTGATACTGAATTTACCACCATAAATACTGAATCGCGATGTTGTTTTAATACCAATCTACATTCTCAATCGCAATGCGGAATACCAAAATACATTCTGAAACACAATGGCGAATACTGATAACTATAGTGAATTGCAATGTCGTTCTACAATGTAATGCCGGTTAACCAATAAAATACTAAATTGCAACGTCGCTTTACTTAATGTTTTTGCTGTTGCTAAGTAATCTTTTTAGCAGCCATTTCAAACTGTTATAGAGCAAGCAAAGACTCCACAGTCTTCAATACAGTGAGCTTGATGGTAATCAAAATGACTTTATGAAATTTTCAAGGCATTTAATAGAACACAAACATATAGTACCATGTTTAAATAAATAATAATAATAAAATTAATCAATGGTCTCCATTTGTAGATCATTATGCAAGTCCAAAATATTTATTAATGCTTCAAAAAAATTATCCCAAATTCAACTCGAGTCTAACATGAATATCTGAATCGCGCTGCACACTAATAAATTAACAAACAAATTGGTCTTGAGAATAAGTTAATCCCAAACCTGGGCGAAATATGTTGTCACCAAATTGCAATTATTTTAATATTATTGTATAAACACGACAGGTAGCGTCGACAATATAACCGATAGAGCTATTTGAAAAAAATGTTTATCGGAAATGATTTATTAATGCTTACTGCTTCTTGGAGGCATTTGCAATTGTTCTTCTTTACTAAGTCTTATCGGGGCTGTTGGATCACTTCCGATGTCGAATCTTGTTGAAACCTTCTGATGGCATGCTTTCCTTGTCTTTTTAAAAATAAATATACCAGTTGTAATATTTACGAAAGATTGGTGTTCCAAATGATTACATTGATGACAACTGAATATAAATTTGCGTTATAAATAAATAAATAAATAAATAAATAAATAAATAAATAAATAATAGACACTTTTATCTTAATCAAAACATATAAATAAGTTTACCTTTTCCCATCACAATTTTAAATTTTTCACATTTTCACACGTTCCAGACATACCAAGACTTCAGATATCGGAAAAATAGCAGTTCCGGTGAATCCTTTATAACTATCTTTTTAATGGTATTTTAGCACCGGAAGTAAGACAACAGCCCATACGTAATATTGAAGGTAGTAATTGGAAAACCCTCGACACTTCATTAATCGTTTATTTTAAATTAGTTTCTACCGGTTTTTTCCTGATTATTTGATTGCTCGCCAGCAGAAACCGTCATTTCAATTTTTCTTTTAATACGCTTTCAGCTGTAAAGAGTAGAAATTTATCAAAAGTAAAAGCTTGTAAAACTACTAAGCTAAATTGGACACAGACATTTTCCCGACCTCTTGTACCTCTCTCAAGTGGAGAAGTAATGCTTTTATAAATCATTATGAATATATACTCTCTAACGTTATTTTTGAGTATATGATCATACATTTTCTATGAAAATATTGTATTGACTATGGTTTGTAAGTATATCATCTCATCTTTTACCTTAAGTGATATGAGAGAAAGCTGTCTGAATGTTAAGTGCTTACTTAGCTTTAAACAGTGTTAACACATGTCATGGGGTAATTAACGGCGTCTTTTATTACAGTAAGACTGATGAAGAAAATGTATTTTTGATGTACTTAAAGACTTATGTCTTATTTAAGTAGATTGTCATTTGACAGCGATGCCTGACTGACAGTAACAACTATATAACATTACTGTTTTATCTTTAAACAGCTGTAAATATCATCAGGAAACCAAATATTAATACCACAAAATAATTGTGTAATCTTCCTAACACGTTCCTGGAATAACATTTGTTTTGTTAGTTGTTTTATTGTTGCTCATTTCCTAAGCTTTCTTCCTGTTTGGTATTTTTGACAACGTGGCGAATTTACATCTGATTGCTTGACTGATCGATTGATTGATTGATTGAATAGATTTATAAGACTGAGCATGACTTTTTTGTATTTACCATTGTTATCTTACATTGCAGACTTTTTTTTACCGATGGTAACATTTTTAATAATAGTTTCTCAACTCTACAGAGAACCCGGTCTCATTTCCCTGGTGGAAGTTAGAGTAACCTGACCTTATTTATCAGTTTTAAAGTTTTCACTGCGCTTTGGTGTTGTGATTTGGACATGATTAAGTACATTTGTTGTTGATACTGATAGAACACTCTTTAAGAGGATTTGAAGTATCAAACAAAAAAAGGCATATTTTCCATTGCAATGTGGTTTTTTCAATATTTCAACTGCAACTGTCCATTTTCGAGAGGCGATTTACCTACAAATCGGGCGTTATGTACGGAATGTATGCTGGAACATACACCGACAAAGTAGGAAGGACTGTACCAGATACCTACTGGAACATTCACCAGCACATTAGAAAATGATGTATAGAGAACCTGCTTTAACATTTACCGGAAATATATGAAGTAATGTAAGGAAAGCTCAAAGTAAAAATGATTGTAAGGAATGCGTATTGGAGCAATTACCGGCGAAGTTAGAAGAAATCTTAGGTTTAACTGTTAGAACATAATCCTGTGCTTGCACATAGTTTTTGTATTTAAAAATTAATCCAATATGTCATTTGTCATTCTGTCAATTGTCATTTACAATATACACACGTCCTCCTGTATCGACCATCTGTGGACATGGGACAACATCCAGCAAGAACGAAAGGAAAAATTCACTAGATTTTGTCACTTTTTTCAAATTTTCAGGGGAGCATGCTCTCGAACCCTCCTCGCGTGAACGCACTGGCGCAAGGCTTGCACATTACTTTACAGGCTACGCAACTGTCTGTTAGAACATTTACAGTAGGAAGAAATGTAACAAACACCAGAAATACTGGAAAAGTAGGAATTAAAGTATGGAATGGCATCTGGAACTGATATCAGTAAAGCAGTGGGAAATTTAAGAAATGTCAGCTGAAACTCATAATATGTTTTACTGGTCTTTATTTACAATTTTCAGTAAGAACAACTTGCAAGACAAGACAAAAACCAAAGATTTGTCATATATCACCTTTTGAATGTATCTGAATATACCATTTTGAATGTATTTAATGATATTTTTAAAAGATAATTCGGCGTATCATTATAACATTCATCCTTAGCTATTATGTTGTTTTGTTAAAAAAAATTGATTTGTTAAAATATGTCCCTAAAGATGAACATTTTCGTGCAACAAATGTAAAATATTTGATGCTTAATTACATTACAATTGACATTTGTTAATCGTATCAGATTTTTTAGACAAAGTATTGTGCACTTGGATGTTTTCCCTTAAGAAAATATTTAGCCGAAAATATGATTTATTAAGAAATAAGGTAATTTTCCAATGTGTTAATAAACTTAAAAAGTAAAACGGACTGTCTCATTTTGTGCAAAAAATTGAGACAGCCCATTATACTTTGCAAGTTCATAAAGGCATTGAAAAATTACCTTATTCCTTATTTCTTATATTTACAAGATTTATGATTTTTTTTTATTGCCGTCTCACATTATCCATGTTAATTTTGAAACAATTTTAAAATGCGCTTGTTGGTGCACCTTTTCATAAAAATAGGTCGTCTCTTGTCAAACAACATCTGATTCATCACGCCAGCGCGTGGAGCAATGTCTCTATGAAGTTGCAAAGTATAGTCGATGTGAAATACTTTATTGAAGCAACGAAGATGGATGTAAATACTGAAAGCTGAAAAATAAAATACGTTATGTAATTTTACATTTATCAACGGAAGAAGTTAATGTGTGGGAAACTACAAAAAAAAAAAAATCCCACATTACTCTGACAAATGCACAACAGAATACACTTTTTTCTTCAGCCAACATACAAACATTTAGAATAGTTAAATAATTTGTTGTTAGGGTATATAGATATGTGAAAAATGTTTTTGCTGTTGATTTTGTTCTGTAATATATGTAGAGTAAAAATTATTAATAAAAATAAAATAAAATTTAATTAAAAAAAAAAAATAAAAAATTGAGAAATAGGGAACAAATTCGATAAGCAGGTCTCCGGTATGTGCTATTTCTCTAATTATACGTAGATGATTCAAAGACAGTTATCTTTTCAAATTTGTAATTTATTTTATTTTCTATTGTACATGTAAAAGATATGTGATTGAAGAAGAAGAGCAATAAGAAGTCAATGGTATCACTTTTGTATACACAACATTAGAATTTGAACTGTAATATGTGTGTGTTTTTGAGTGCAGGTGTACTGACCCTTACAGAATATGTACTTAACCCTGTCATGGCCTAACTCCAAAGTCATCTCATTTAACAACATGTCTGACTTTGATCTTCTCTGTAGATCTACAGTTTAAATCTCGTTTTTACTTACGGTAAATTTAGCAAAACCGTCTCAAACGATTGTCCGATTCATGGGGCAAAGAAATATATTAGAATTCTCAATGAAACATGACAACGATCAGTGCACCAGCTCAAGTTGACTGACAGGGATGAGAAAAAGTTGAATTTACGACACTCTAAAATAATATATAAAATTTGATATCTGAATTGAGTTTAAAGTTTTAGTAATAGAAATTATAGACGGTGGAATTACTTTAAACTAGGCAGATAAAATTCTGATATAAATATCTTTTTTTACATATAACTGTATTTAAAATAATTTTTGTAATTTCAGAAATGTATGAATAAATGGACATTGTTATGCTTTATCAGTGTAACCCAGACAAAATTAAACGGTTGGCTAACTGGAATATTATTTTAATGGCCCAAAATGATTATACAATTTATCATGTAGTAAGCTAGAATGTGATATGCACAGTCGTTGCATTTTTATATTAAATTTGTCTTCATACACTTTCTATGCAATGGTTGAGATTCATTGTTTATCATCGCCAGCTCGGATTGAATTTTGGTCCAAGCTCTGATGGTGAGGATATGTCTTCTGAAACGGCCGTCTAGTGCTGTAAAATTAAAACTGGTAAAATATGTAAATGTAATTGAATGATAAGCATTACAGATATCCTATGCTTCCGGGTAGCCAAAATCGTAAGTGACTAGTAATTCTTTAAAAAAAATCAAAAATAGCATGTTTTAATATTTGAGGAAAATAGTAAAGGACTACTAGTATATTTTCACAAATTGTGAAAAGGCTAGTAAAGTTTTAAATCATTTTGTGCTATGGTTGACCGTCACATGCCAACAAAATGTGTTTGATGTTATTCAATAAAAGGCAGAAAAGAAGTATTAAATTGTGAAAACCTAGAGAAGGTTTTTGATGGGAACTGCCCTAATCACTTGATACCTGCACTGCTAATATATCTGTGCTGGATATATAGTGATTTTGTTAGAGTTGTACATTGATTGTCTTATTAAGGAGTTTCGTTTTTAGATAGTATATCGGAGGATCCTACACATACTTGAACTAATTTTACCAAAGATGAAAATCTTTCCAACCGTAGGGAAATTATTGAATCTTTTGATATCAGAACTTGACATCCCTTACCTGTATGGATTCCTAAACTTCACAAAAATCTATACAATGAAAGATACATAGCAGGTTCTGTTGAATTTACTACTAAATCATTTTAGTAATTCTTTTACGAAGGTTGAAAGTCATAAAAGACAGTCCTCAGATTCTTCAGATAATGTCTATTTTACATCTGGTATCAACCAAATATGGATTCTATAAAAAAAATCTAAAGAATTACTGGAACATCTTGCTTTTAAAAATTCCTCTCGTGTAAAAGTATAAAACATTTGATTTTTCTACATTTTACCCACTATCCTTCATTCTAAACAAGAAGACGTCTAAAACAAATAATTGATTTGAAATTCTTTTACAAAAACAATAAGCCAAGACACAAATATTTAGTGCTGAACAGGGAGTCTGGTTATTTTGTCTAGCTTTCTCTCGTTACAACTCTCCCTCCTTACAGAGTACTCCGAGTTGGGTGCACTGCTAGTTAAAAGGTAAAAGAGTAAAAGAATATAGTATATTATATTGTCTGGCACCATACGGACTCTAAACAAAACATATTGAAGGTACTATCAACAGAAGTTTTTGATAGATAATATATTTTCTCGGATTGTTAATATAATTTTCCAAGAAACAATAGAACAATTGGTATACCAATGGGCACAAATGTGCACCATTGCGTGTTGATTTTTCTACATTCGCATGGAGCAGAATAGATTGTCGCCAAGTCATTCAATTCCTCATACAGATATATAGATGACGGTTTGTCTCGTAATAATCTTAAATTTGGAGATTATGTGCATGTCATCTTTCCTAGTAAGCTTGATATAAAAAAAATGCTTTATATTTAGACTTGTACCTCAATTATACGCCAACGAAAGGCTACATTTTTTGTATTGTCAAGATAGTGCAATTTTATACAACGAAACAAGCTGCTTACACATAAATTGTTGGCACAAGGATACTGGGATATTGAAAACCTGGACTTATCAAGGTCCTCAAAAAGTTTAATGGGTATCATCACAATATTGTTGATAAGTATGATGTCTCTGTAATTAAAATCATCCTGTATATGTGTGAATTTTCATAGTTCAATGTTTCTTTCATTACCAGTTTATATTACACACGTGGTGGGTGTAGCTAGCTAAACAGGGGGCGCTTACCCTTTATAAGCACCCGGTATCACTTCCATTGTAGATTAATACCTATTTAACTTTCAGTTTACCAGTTTTAGAGTGTTTGCTTTGAAATTGTAGTTTTGAATGTTTCTTTTTGATTTGAACAATATATATTTTGGAAAATGGCAATTTTTAACAGAAAAACATGTGCTTTGAAACAGACAATTAAACACACAAAACAATACATCTAGATGTGGTTCTAGTATAATATTATCATATAACTTGTTCAGAAGACCAAATTGATTAAAACGTTTTGTATGGAAGTATGATTTAAATGCTGAATATATATACCTAGTTATACATCAAGAGGTAAAAAATAACAATTTCAGTTTTATTGTTTGATGCGATGGTGGCATTGTAACAATCAACATGCACACGCGACAAAAAAAAAAAAAAAAAAAAAAAAAAAAAAAGAATGTATAAGAACTATCAAATGATAATTTTTATAATAAAAGATAAATTTATTTACGAAATACAACTTTCAAAAATCCTAACTGCAACCAGTTGATCCGAATTATTTACATTTACCTTTTGTTTTGGAGCACTTTCGAAAGTTAATGTAATGCAGTCCAACCTGCCCTAAAGGCCACCTCTATATAAAGGTCACCTGCTAATAAATAACAGTAAATTGTTATATCAATTGTTCTTTGTTCATATTATTTGAACCTGTATTTAAATGCCACCTGCCCATAAAAGGTAACCTTTACTGGTTCCCTAGGATAGCATATATAGACAGGTTTGAATGTACTTATTATCAACCAAATATTTCATGTATTTCATGTTTAATGTGTCGCAATATTATATTTGTTTTATAAGTATATTGAGCCTTTACCATTAAATTGTTTGTTCGGATAATAAATTTCATTTATTGTTTGAATATAGAAAATAAAACAGATGTGACATCAAAAATCATTTTGAAAAAAATTAACATAATTAAACATATTATGAGCCGCATTATTTAATCGAAATGCCAATAGAAATCGAAAATCTGTATTCAATAAACATTACCTAGTACCATACCTGTCACTTAGACTTTATAATTCCATCTATTGATGCATTGTGTTGTAAATGGTTTCTTTTATATTATCTTTTTTATTCTGCTTTTACAATCTACCTTTATATTTGATTACGGTTCAATTGCCTGCACCACATACTATTGTATCTAAAGTTAAAATATTAAACCGTAAACGTTAACTGTTAATTTTCTTTTCTGTTATTTTTAAAGAAATGTTCCGCAGTTGTTTTTGTTAATGAAACAACGAACTTGTCTTTTGAAAATTCTGACAAACGTAAATCAAATTCAATTCAATTCAATTCATTTATTCCGTTAGTTCATATAACTTATGGGTACAATATAATTGAACATCATGACTAATCCAACGTTTCTTTTATTGCCAGAACCAGCAAAATTCAAGCTATATCAACATAATATACATGCCAAAACCCAATATTTGAAATCTCTTTATATAACGGCAAAACTAAAAAATGTTTATGTTGTTTTTGGATTGTTATATATAGTTTATAAAATAAACATGACGATCTCGATTCGTATGTTAAGGATAAGCCAATGCATAAAATATCAAATATTGATGTAAAACACATAAGGAAAGGGACACGAGGAAACATGATGAGCGATTGGAGAAATATTTTAAATTTATATGCGTGTAGAATAAAATGGGTTGGATATTTGGGATCCCTAAAACACTAGGTTGTATTAGTCAAACCCTAACACACCGATCCATGTCCAACATAATCCCAAAAGTCAATCACAAACATGTCAGTCAATGTCCAAAACAAAATTCCAAAAGCCAAACATACCGGCCCATGTCCACAGCACAATCCAAAGTCAACCACAAACATACCGGTCCATGTCCAAATCACAATTCCAAAAGTCAACCACAAACATACCGGTCCATGTCCAAATCACAATTCCAGAAGTCAACCACAAACCTACCGGTCATGTCCAAATCACAATCCAAAAAGTCAACCATACAACATACCGGTCCATGTCCAAATTACAATTCCAAAAGTCAACCGCAAACATACCGGTCCATGTCCAAATCACAATTCCAAAAGTCAACCACAAACATACCGGTCCATGTCCAAATCACATTCCAGAAGTCAACCACAACCTACCGGTCCATGTCCAATCACAATCCAAAAAGTCAACCTTAAACATACCGGTCCATGTCCAAATCACAATCCAAAAAGTCAACCTTAAACATACCGGTCCATGTCCAAATTACAAATCCAAAAAGTCAACCACAAACATACCGGTCCATGTCCAAATCACAATCCAAAGTCAACCACAAACATACCGGTTCATGTCCAAATCACAATTCCAAAAGTCAACCACAAACATACCGGTTCATGTCCAAATCACAATTCCAAAAGTTAAACACAAACATACCGGTCCATGTCCAAATCACAATCCAAAAAGTCAACCACAAATACCGGTCCATGTCCAAATCACATCCAAAAAGTCAACCATAAACATACCGGTCCATGTCCAAATCACAATCCAAAAAGTCAACCGCAAACATACCGTCCATGTCCAAATCACAATTCCAAAAGTCAAACACAAACATACCGGTCCATGTCCAAATCACAATTCCAAAAGTTAAACACAAACATACCGGTCCATGTCCAAATCACAATCCAAAAAGTCAACCGCAAACATACCGGTCCATGTCCAAATCACAATCCAAAAAGTCAACCACAAACATACCGGTTCATGTCCAAATCACAATCCAAAAAGTCAACCGCAAACATACCGTCCATGTCCAAATCACAATTCCAAAAGTCAACACAAACATACCGGTCCATGTCCAAATCACAATTCCAAAAGTCAACCACAAACATACCGGTCCATGTCCAAATCACAATTCCAAAAGTTAAACACAAACATACCGGTCCATGTCCAAATCACAATTCCAAAAGTCAAACACAAACATACCGGTCCATGTCCAAATCACAATTCCAAAAGTCAACCAAACATACCGGTCCATGTCCAAATCAACAAAGTCAAACACAAACATACCGGTCCATGTCCAAATCACAATCCAAAAGTCAACCACAAACATACCGGTCCATGTCCAAATCACAATTCCAAAAGTCAACCACAAACATACCGGTCCATGTCCAAATCACAATTCCAAAAGTCAACCACAAACATACCGGTCCATGTCCAAATCACAATTCCAAAAGTCAACCACAAACATACCGGTCCATGTCCAAATCACAATCCAAAGTCAAACAAAACATACCGGTCCATGTCCAAATCACAATCCAAAAAGTCAACCACAAACATACCGGTCCATGTCCAAATCACAATTCCAAAAGTCAACCACAAACATACCGGTCCATGTCCAAATCACAATTCCAAAAGTCAACCACAAACATACCGGTCCATGTCCAAATCACAATTCAAAAGTCAACCACAAACATACCGGTCCATGTCCAAATCACAATTCCAAAAGTCAACCACAAACATACCGGTCCATGTCCAAATCACAATTCCAAAAGTCAACCACAAACATACCGGTCCATGTCCAAATCACAATTCCAAAAGTCAACCACAAACATACCGGTCCATGTCCAAATCACAATTCCAAAAGTCAACCACAAACATACCGGTCCATGTCCAAATCACAATTCCAAAAGTCAACCACAAACATACCGTCCATGTCCAAATCACAATTCCAAAAGTCAACCACAAACATACCGTCCATGTCCAAATCACAATTCCAAAAGTCAACCACAAACATACCGGTCCATGTCCAAATCACAATTCCAAAAGTCAACCACAAACATACCGGTCCATGTCCAAATCACAATTCCAAAAGTCAACCACAAACATACCGGTCCATGTCCAAATCACAATTCAAAAGTCAACCCAAACATACCGGTCCATGTCCAAATCACAATCCAAAAAGTCAACCACAAACATACCGGTCCATGTCCAAATCACAATTTCAAAAGTCAACCACAAACATACCGGTCCATGTCCAAATCACAATTCCAAAAGTCAAACACAAACATACCGGTCCATGTCCAAATCACAATTCCAAAAGTTAAACACAAACATACCGGTCCATGTCCAAATCACAATTCCAAAAGTCAACCACAAACATACCGGTTCATGTCCAAATCACAATCCAAAGTCAAACACAAACATACCGGTCCATGTCCAAATCACAATCCAAAAAGTCAACCACAAACATACCGGTACATGTCCAAATCACAATCCAAAGTCAACCACAAACATACCGCTTCATGTCCAAATCACAATTCCAAAAGTTAAACACAAACATACCGGTCCATGTCCAAATCACAATTCCAGAAGTCAACCACAAACCTACCGGTCCATGTCCAAATCACAATCCAAAAAGTCAACCATAAACATACCGGTCCATGTCCAAATCACAATTCCAAAAGTCAACCACAAACATACCGGTCCATGTCCAAATCACAATTCCAAAAGTCAACCACAAACATACCGGTCCATGTCCAAATCACAATTCCAAAAGTCAACCACAAACATACCGGTCCATGTCCAAATCACAATTCCAAAAGTCAACCACAAACCTACCGGTCCATGTCCAAATCACAATTCCAGAAGTCAACCACAAACATACCGGTTCATGTCCAAATCACAATTCCAAAAGTCAACCACAAACCTACCGGTCCATGTCCAAATCACAATTCCAAAAGTCAACCACAAACATACCGGTCCATGTCCAAATCACAATTCCAAAAGTTAAACACAAACATACCGGTCCATGTCCAAATCACAATCCAAAAAGTCAACCACAAACATACCGGTTCATGTCCAAATCACAATTCCAAAAGTCAACCACAAACATACCGGTCCATGTCCAAATCACAATCCAAAGTCAACCACAAACATACCGGTCCATGTCCAAATCACAATCCAAAGTCAACCACAAACATACCGGTTCATGTCCAAATCACAATTCTAAAAGTCAACCACAAACATACCGGTCCATGTCCAAATCACAATTCCAAAAGTTAAACACAAACATACCGGTCCATGTCCAAATCACAATCCAAAAAGTCACCACAAACATACCGGTTCATGTCCAAATCACAATTCCAAAAGTCAACCACAAACATACCGGTCCATGTCCAAATCACAATCCAAAGTCAACCAAACATACGGTCCATGTCCAAATCACAATCCAAAGTCAACCACAAACATACCGGTTCATGTCCAAATCACAATTCTAAAAGTCAACCACAAACATACCGGTCCATGTCCAAATCACAATTCCAAAAGTCAACCACAAACATACCGGTCCATGTCCAAATCACAATTCCAAAAGTCAACCACAAACCTACCGGTCCATGTCCAAATCACAATTCCAAAAGTCAACCACAAACATACCGGTCCATGTCCAAATCACAATTCCAAAAGTCAACCACAAACATACCGGTCCATGTCCAAATCACAATCCAAAGTCAAACACAAACATACCGGTCCATGTCCAAATCACAATCCAAAAGTCAACCACAAACATACCGGTCCATGTCCAAATCACAATTCCAAAAGTCAACCACAAACATACCGGTCCATGTCCAAATCACAATTCCAAAAGTCAACCACAAACATACCGGTCCATGTCCAAATCACAATTCCAAAAGTCAACCACAAACATACCGGTCCATGTCCAAATCACAATTCCAAAAGTCAACCACAAACATACCGGTCCATGTCCAAATCACAATTCCAAAAGTCAACCACAAACATACCGGTCCATGTCCAAATCACAATTCCAAAGTCAACCACAAACATACCGGTCCATGTCCAAATCACAATTCCAAAAGTCAACCACAAACATACCGGTCCATGTCCAAATCACAATTCCAAAAGTCAACCACAAACATACCGGTCCATGTCCAAATCACAATTCCAAAAGTCAACCACAAACATACCGGTCCATGTCCAAATCACAATTCCAAAAGTCACCACAAACATACCGGTCCATGTCCAAATCACAATTCCAAAAGTCAACCACAAACATACCGGTCCATGTCCAAATCACAATTCCAAAAGTCAACCACAAACATACCGGTCCATGTCCAAATCACAATTCCAAAAGTCAACCACAAACATACCGGTCCATGTCCAAATCACAATCCAAAAAGTCAACCACAAACATACCGGTCCATGTCCAAATCACAATTTCAAAAGTCAACCACAAACATACCGGTCCATGTCCAAATCACAATTCCAAAAGTCAAACACAAACATACCGGTCCATGTCCAAATCACAATTCCAAAAGTTAAACACAAACATACCGGTCCATGTCCAAATCACAATTCCAAAAGTCAACCACAAACATACGGTTCATGTCCAAATCACAATCCAAAGTCAAACACAAACATACCGGTCCATGTCCAAATCACAATCCAAAAAGTCAACCACAAACATACCGGTACATGTCCAAATCACAATCCAAAGTCAACCACAAACATACCGCTTCATGTCCAAATCACAATTCCAAAGTTAAACACAAACATACCGGTCCATGTCCAAATCACAATTCCAGAAGTCAACCACAAACCTACCGGTCCATGTCCAAATCACAATCCAAAAGTCAACCATAAACATACCGGTCCATGTCCAAATCACAATTCCAAAAGTCAACCACAAACATACCGGTCCATGTCCAAATCACACATTCCAAAAGTCAACCACAAACATACCGGTCCATGTCCAAATCACAATTCCAAAAGTCAACCACAAACATACCGGTCCATGTCCAAATCACAATTCCAAAAGTCAACCACAAACCTACCGGTCCATGTCCAAATCACAATTCCAGAAGTCAACCACAAACATACCGGTTCATGTCCAAATCACAATTCCAAAAGTCAACCACAAACCTACCGGTCCATGTCCAAATCACAATTCCAAAAGTCAACCACAAACATACCGGTCCATGTCCAAATCACAATTCCAAAAGTTAAACACAAACATACCGGTCCATGTCCAAATCACAATCCAAAAAGTCAACCACAAACATACCGGTTCATGTCCAAATCACAATTCCAAAAGTCAACCACAAACATACCGGTCCATGTCCAAATCACAATCCAAAGTCAACCACAAACATACCGGTCCATGTCCAAATCACAATCCAAAGTCAACCACAAACATACCGGTTCATGTCCAAATCACAATTCTAAAAGTCACCACAAACATACCGGTCCATGTCCAAATCACAATTCCAAAAGTTAAACACAAACATACCGGTCCATGTCCAAATCACAATCCAAAAAGTCAACCACAAACATACCGGTTCATGTCCAAATCACAATTCCAAAAGTCAACCACAAACATACCGGTCCATGTCCAAATCACAATCCAAAGTCAACCACAAACATACCGGTCCATGTCCAAATCACAATCCAAAGTCAACCACAAACATACCGGTTCATGTCCAAATCACAATTCTAAAAGTCAACCACAAACATACCGGTCCATGTCCAAATCACAATTCCAAAAGTCAACCACAAACATACCGGTCCATGTCCAAATCACAATTCCAAAAGTCAACCACAAACCTACCGGTCCATGTCCAAATCACAATTCCAAAAGTCAACCACAAACATACCGGTCCATGTCCAAATCACAATTCCAAAAGTCAACCACAAACATACGGTCCATGTCCAAATCACAATCCAAAGTCAAACACAAACATACCGGTCCATGTCCAAATCACAATCCAAAAGTCAACCACAAACATACCGGTCCATGTCCAAATCACAATTCCAAAAGTCAACCACAAACATACCGGTCCATGTCCAAATCACAATTCCAAAAGTCAACCACAAACATACCGGTCCATGTCCAAATCACAATTCCAAAAGTCAACCACAAACATACCGGTCCATGTCCAAATCACAATTCCAAAAGTCAACCACAAACATACCGGTCCATGTCCAAATCACAATTCCAAAAGTCAACCACAAACATACCGGTCCATGTCCAAATCACAATTCCAAAAGTCAACCACAAACATACCGGTCCATGTCCAAATCACAATTCCAAAAGTCAACCACAACATACCGGTCCATGTCCAAATCACAATTCCAAAAGTCAACCACAAACATACCGGTCCATGTCCAAATCACAATTCCAAAAGTCAACCACAAACATACGGTCCATGTCCAAATCACAATTCCAAAAGTCAACCACAAACATACCGGTCCATGTCCAAATCACAATTCCAAAAGTCAACCCAAACATACCGGTCCATGTCCAAATCACAATTCCAAAAGTCAACCACAAACATACCGGTCCATGTCCAAATCACAATTCCAAAAGTCAACCACAAACATACCGGTCCATGTCCAAATCACAATCCAAAAAGTCAACCACAAACATACCGGTCCATGTCCAAATCACAATTTCAAAAGTCAACCACAAACATACCGGTCCATGTCCAAATCACAATTCCAAAAGTCAAACACAAACATACCGGTCCATGTCCAAATCACAATTCCAAAAGTTAAACACAAACATACCGGTCCATGTCCAAATCACAATTCCAAAAGTCAACCACAAACATACGGTTCATGTCCAAATCACAATCCAAAGTCAAACACAAACATACCGGTCCATGTCCAAATCACAATCCAAAAAGTCAACCACAAACATACCGGTACATGTCCAAATCACAATCCAAAGTCAACCACAAACATACCGCTTCATGTCCAAATCACAATTCCAAAAGTTAAACACAAACATACCGTCCATGTCCAAATCACAATTCCAGAAGTCAACCACAAACCTACCGGTCCATGTCCAAATCACAATCCAAAAAGTCAACCATAAACATACCGGTCCATGTCCAAATCACAATTCCAAAGTCAACCACAAACATACCGGTCCATGTCCAAATCACAATTCCAAAAGTCAACCACAAACATACCGGTCCATGTCCAAATCACAATTCCAAAAGTCAACCACAAACATACCGGTCCATGTCCAAATCACAATTCCAAAAGTCAACCACAAACCTACCGGTCCATGTCCAAATCACAATTCCAGAAGTCAACCACAAACATACCGGTTCATGTCCAAATCACAATTCCAAAAGTCAACCACAAACCTACCGGTCCATGTCCAAATCACAATTCCAAAAGTCAACCACAAACATACCGGTCCATGTCCAAATCACAATTCCAAAAGTTAAACACAAACATACCGGTCCATGTCCAAATCACAATCCAAAAAGTCAACCACAAACATACCGGTTCATGTCCAAATCACAATTCCAAAAGTCAACCACAAACATACCGGTCCATGTCCAAATCACAATCCAAAGTCAACCACAAACATACCGGCCATGTCCAAATCACAATCCAAAGTCAACCACAAACATACCGGTTCATGTCCAAATCACAATTCTAAAAGTCAACCACAAACATACCGGTCCATGTCCAAATCACAATTCCAAAAGTTAAACACAAACATACCGGTCCATGTCCAAATCACAATCCAAAAAGTCAACCACAAACATACCGGTTCATGTCCAAATCACAATTCCAAAAGTCAACAAACATACCGGTCCATGTCCAAATCACAATCCAAAGTCAACCACAAACATACCGGTCCATGTCCAAATCACAATCCAAAGTCAACCACAAACATACCGGTTCATGTCCAAATCACAATTCTAAAAGTCAACCACAAACATACCGGTACATGTCCAAATCACAATTCCAAAAGTCAACCACAAACATACCGGTCCATGTCCAAATCACAATTCCAAAAGTCAACCACAAACCTACCGGTCCATGTCCAAATCACAATTCCAAAAGTCAACCACAAACATACCGGTCCATGTCCAAATCACAATTCCAAAAGTCAACCACAAACATACCGGTCCATGTCCAAATCACAATCCAAAGTCAACCACAAACATACCGGTTCATGTCCAAATCACAATTCCAAAAGTTAAACACAAACATACCGGTCCATGTCCAAATCACAATTCCAGAAGTCAACCACAAACCTACCGGTCCATGTCGAAATCACAATCCAAAAAGTCAACCATAAACATACCGGTCCATGTCCAAATTACAATTCCAAAAGTCAACCGCAAACATACCGGTCCATGTCCAAATCACAATTCCAAAAGTCAACCACAAACATACCGGTCCATGTCCAAATCACAATTCCAGAAGTCAACCACAAACCTACCGGTCCATGTCCAAATCACAATCCAAAAAGTCAACCTTAACATACCGGTCCATGTCCAAATTACAAATCCAAAAAGTCAACCACAAACATACCGGTACATGTCCAAATCACAATTCCAAAAGTCAACCACAAACATACCGGTCCATGTCCAAATCACAATCCAAAAGTCAACCATAAACATACCGGTCCATGTCCAAATCACAATCCAAAAAGTCAACCGCAAACATACCGGTCCATGTCCAAATCACAATTCCAAAAGTCAACCACAAACATACCGGTCCATGTCCAAATCACAATTCCAAAAGTCAACCACAAACATACCGGTCCATGTCCAAATCACAATTCCAAAAGTCAACCACAAACATACCGGTCCATGTCCAAATCACAATTCCAAAAGTCAACCACAAACCTACCGGTCCATGTCCAAATCACAATTCCAGAAGTCAACCACAAACATACCGGTCCATGTCCAAATCACAATTCCAAAAGTCAACCACAAACCTACCGGTCCATGTCCAAATCACAATTCCAAAAGTCAACCACAAACATACCGGTCCATGTCCAAATCACAATTCCAAAAGTTAAACACAAACATACCGGTCCATGTCCAAATCACAATCCAAAAAGTCAACCACAAACATACCGGTTCATGTCCAAATCACAATTCCAAAAGTCAACCACAAACATACCGGTCCATGTCCAAATCACAATCCAAAGTCAACCACAAACATACCGGTCCATGTCCAAATCACAATCCAAAGTCAACCACAAACATACCGGTTCATGTCCAAATCACAATTCTAAAAGTCAACCACAAACATACCGGTCCATGTCCAAATCACAATTCCAAAAGTTAAACACAAACATACCGGTCCATGTCCAAATCACAATCCAAAAAGTCAACCACAAACATACCGGTTCATGTCCAAATCACAATTCCAAAAGTCAACCACAAACATACCGGTCCATGTCCAAATCACAATCCAAAGTCAACCACAAACATACCGGTCCATGTCCAAATCACAATCCAAAGTCAACCACAAACATACCGGTTCATGTCCAAATCACAATTCTAAAAGTCAACCACAAACATACCGGTCCATGTCCAAATCACAATTCCAAAAGTCAACCACAAACATACCGGTCCATGTCCAAATCACAATTCCAAAAGTCAACCACAAACCTACCGGTCCATGTCCAAATCACAATTCCAAAAGTCAACCACAAACATACCGGTCCATGTCCAAATCACAATTCCAAAAGTCAACCACAAACATACCGGTCCATGTCCAAATCACAATCCAAAGTCAACCACAAACATACCGGTTCATATCCAAATCACAATTCCAAAAGTTAAACACAAACATACCGGTCCATGTCCAAATCACAATTCCAGAAGTCAACCACAAACCTACCGGTCCATGTCCAAATCACAATCCAAAAAGTCAACCATAAACATACCGGTCCATGTCCAAATTACAATTCCAAAAGTCAACCGCAAACATACCGGTCCATGTCCAAATCACAATTCCAAAAGTCAACCACAAACATACCGGTCCATGTCCAAATCACAATTCCAGAAGTCAACCACAAACCTACCGGTCCATGTCCAAATCACAATCCAAAAAGTCAACCTTAAACATACCGGTCCATGTCCAAATTACAAATCCAAAAAGTCAACCACAAACATACCGGTACATGTCCAAATCACAATTCCAAAAGTCAACCACAAACATACCGGTCCATGTCCAAATCACAATCCAAAAAGTCAACCATAAACATACCGGTCCATGTCCAAATCACAATCCAAAAAGTCAACCGCAAACATACCGGTCCATGTCCAAATCACAATTCCAAAAGTCAAACACAAACATACCGGTCCATGTCCAAATCACAATTCCAAAAGTTAAACACAAACATACCGGTCCATGTCCAAATCACAATCCAAAAAGTCAACCGCAAACATACCGGTCCATGTCCAAATCACAATTCCAAAAGTCAAACACAAACATACCGGTCCATGTCCAAATCACAATTCCAAAAGTCAACCACAAACATACCGGTCCATGTCCAAATCACAATTCCAAAAGTCAACCACAAACATACCGGTCCATGTCCAAATCACAATCCAAAGTCAAACACAAACATACCGGTCCATGTCCAAATCACAATCCAAAAAGTCAACCACAAACATACCGGTCCATGTCCAAATCACAATTCCAAAAGTCAAACACAAACATACCGGTCCATGTCCAAATCACAATTCCAAAAGTCAACCACAAACATACCGGTCCATGTCCAAATCACAATTCCAAAAGTCAACCACAAACATACCGGTCCATGTCCAAATCACAATTCCAATAGTCAACTACAAACATACCGGTCCATGTCCAAATCACAATTCCAAAAGTCAACCACAAACATACCGGTCCATGTCCAAATCACAATTCCAAAAGTCAACCACAAACATACCGGTCCATGTCCAAATCACAATTCCAAAAGTCAACCACAAACATACCGGTCCATGTCCAAATCACAATTCCAAAAGTCAACCACAAACATACCGGTCCATGTCCAAATCACAATTCCAAAAGTCAACCACAAACATACCGGTCCATGTCCAAATCACAATTCCAAAAGTCAACCACAAACATACCGGTCCATGTCCAAATCACAATTCCAAAAGTCAACCACAAACATACCGGTCCATGTCCAAATCACAATTCCAAAAGTCAACCACAAACATACCGGTCCATGTCCAAATCACAATTCCAAAAGTCAACCACAAACATACCGGTCCATGTCCAAATCACAATCCAAAAAGTCAACCACAAACATACCGGTCCATGTCCAAATCACAATTTCAAAAGTCAACCACAAACATACCGGTCCATGTCCAAATCACAATTCCAAAAGTCAAACACAAACATACCGGTCCATGTCAAAATCACAATTCCAAAAGTTAAACACAAACATACCGGTCCATGTCCAAATCACAATTCCAAAAGTCAACCACAAACATACCGGTTCATGTCCAAATCACAATCCAAAGTCAAACACAAACATACCGGTCCATGTCCAAATCACAATCCAAAAAGTCAACCACAAACATACCGGTACATGTCCAAATCACAATCCAAAGTCAACCACAAACATACCGGTCCATGTCCAAATCACAATTCCAAAAGTCAACCACAAACATACCGGTCCATGTCCAAATCACAATTCCAAAAGTCAACCACAAACATACCGGTCCATGTCCAAATCACAATTCCAAAAGTCAACCACAAACATACCGGTCCATGTCCAAATCACAATTCCAAAAGTCAACCACAAACATACCGGTCCATGTCCAAATCACAATTCCAAAAGTCAACCACAAACATACCGGTCCATGTCCAAATCACAATTCCAAAAGTCAACCACAAACATACCGGTCCATGTCCAAATCACAATTCCAAAAGTCAACCACAAACATACCGGTCCATGTCCAAATCACAATCCAAAAAGTCAACCACAAACATACCGGTCCATGTCCAAATCACAATTTCAAAAGTCAACCACAAACATACCGGTCCATGTCCAAATCACAATTCCAAAAGTCAAACACAAACATACCGGTCCATGTCCAAATCACAATTCCAAAAGTTAAACACAAACATACCGGTCCATGTCCAAATCACAATTCCAAAAGTCAACCACAAACATACCGGTTCATGTCCAAATCACAATCCAAAGTCAAACACAAACATACCGGTCCATGTCCAAATCACAATCCAAAAAGTCAACCACAAACATACCGGTACATGTCCAAATCACAATCCAAAGTCAACCACAAACATACCGCTTCATGTCCAAATCACAATTCCAAAAGTTAAACACAAACATACCGGTCCATGTCCAAATCACAATTCCAGAAGTCAACCACAAACCTACCGGTCCATGTCCAAATCACAATCCAAAAAGTCAACCATAATCATACCGGTCCATGTCCAAATTACAATTCCAAAAGTCAACCGCAAACATACCGGTCCATGTCCAAATCACAATTCCAAAAGTCAACCACAAACATACCGGTCCATGTCCAAATCACAATTCCAGAAGTCAACCACAAACCTACCGGTCCATGTCCAAATCACAATCCAAAAAGTCAACCTTAAACATACCGGTCCATGTCCAAATTACAAATCCAAAAAGTCAACCAAAAACATACCGGTCCATGTCCAAATCACAATTCCAAAAGTTAAACACAAACATACCGGTCCATGTCCAAATCACAATCCAAAAAGTCAACCGCAAACATACCGGTCCATGTCCAAATCACAATTCCAAAAGTCAAACACAAACATACCGGTCCATGTCCAAATCACAATTCCAAAAGTCAACCACAAACATACCGGTCCATGTCCAAATCACAATTCCAAAAGTCAACCACAAACATACCGGTCCATGTCCAAATCACAATCCAAAGTCAAACACAAACATACCGGTCCATGTCCAAATCACAATCCAAAAAGTCAACCACAAACATACCGGTCCATGTCCAAATCACAATTCCAAAAGTCAAACACAAACATACCGGTCCATGTCCAAATCACAATTCCAAAAGTCAACCACAAACATACCGGTCCATGTCCAAATCACAATTCCAAAAGTCAACCACAAACATACCGGTCCATGTCCAAATCACAATTCCAATAGTCAACCACAAACATACCGGTCCATGTCCAAATCACAATTCCAAAAGTCAACCACAAACATACCGGTCCATGTCCAAATCACAATTCCAAAAGTCAACCACAAACATACCGGTCCATGTCCAAATCACAATTCCAAAAGTCAACCACAAACATACCGGTCCATGTCCAAATCACAATTCCAAAAGTCAACCACAAACATACCGGTCCATGTCCAAATCACAATTCCAAAAGTCAACCACAAACATACCGGTCCATGTCCAAATCACAATTCCAAAAGTCAACCACAAACATACCGGTCCATGTCCAAATCACAATTCCAAAAGTCAACCACAAACATACCGGTCCATGTCCAAATCACAATTCCAAAAGTCAACCACAAACATACCGGTCCATGTCCAAATCACAATTCCAAAAGTCAACCACAAACATACCGGTCCATGTCCAAATCACAATCCAAAAAGTCAACCACAAACATACCGGTCCATGTCCAAATCACAATTTCAAAAGTCAACCACAAACATACCGGTCCATGTCCAAATCACAATTCCAAAAGTCAAACACAAACATACCGGTCCATGTCCAAATTACAAATCCAAAAAGTCAACCACAAACATACCGGTACATGTCCAAATCACAATTCCAAAAGTCAACCACAAACATACCGGTCCATGTCCAAATCACAATTCCAAAAGTCAAACACAAACATACCAGTCCATGTCCAAATCACAATCCAAAAAGTCAACCACAAACATACCGGTCCATGTCCAAATCACAATTCCAAAAGTTAAACACAAACATACCGGTCCATGTCCAAATCACAATCCAAAAAGTCAACCACAAACATACCGGTTCATGTCCAAATCACAATTCCAAAAGTCAACCACAAACATACCGGTCCATGTCCAAATCACAATTCCAAAAGTTAAACACAAACATACCGGTCCATGTCCAATTCACAATCCAAAAAGTCAACCACAAACATACCGGTCCATGTCCAAATTACAATTCCAAAAGTCAACCACAAACCTACTGGTTCATGTCCAAATCACAATTCCAAAAGTCAACCGCAAACATACCGGTGCATGTCCAAATCACAATTCCAAAAGTCAACCACAAACATACCGGTACATGTCCAAATCACAATTCCAAAAGTCAACCACAAACATACCGGTACATGTCCAAATCACAATTCCAAAAGTCAACCACAAACATACCGGTCCATGTCCAAATCCAATCCAAAGTCAACCACAAACATACCGGTCCATGTCCAAATCACAATTCCAAAAGTCAACCACAAACCTACCGGTCCATGTCCAAATCACAATTCCAAAAGTCAACCACAAACCTACCGGTCCATGTCCAAATCACAATTCCAAAAGTCAACCACAAACCTACCGGTCCATGTCCAAATCACAATTCCAGAAGTCAACCACAAACATACCGGTCCATGTCCAAATCACAATTCCAAAAGTCAACCACAAACCTACCGGTCCATGTCCAAATCACAATTCCAAAAGTCAACCAGAAACATACCGGTCCATGTCCAAATCACAATTCCAAAAGTTAAACACAAACATACCGGTCCATGTCCAAATCACAATCCAAAAAGTCAACCACAAACATACCGGTTCATGTCCAAATCACAATTCCAAAAGTCAACCACAAACATACCGGTCCATGTCCAAATCACAATCCAAAGTCAACCACAAACATACCGGTCCATGTCCAAATCACAATTCCAAAAGTCAACCACAAACATACCGGTCCATGTCCAAATCACAATTCCAAAAGTTAAACACAAACATACCGGTCCATGTCCAAATCACAATTCCAAAAGTCAACCACAAACATACCGGTCCATGTCCAAATCACAATTCCAAAAGTCAACCACAAACATACCGGTCCATGTCCAAATCACAATTCCAAAAGTCAACCACAAACATACCGGTCCATGTCCAAATCACAATTCCAAAAGTTAAACAGAAACATACCGGTCCATGTCCAAATCACAATTCTAAAAGTCAACCACAAACATACCGGTCCATGTCCAAATCACAATTCCAAAAGTCAACCACAAACATACCGGTCCATGTCCAAATCACAATTCCAAAAGTCAACCACAAACCTACCGGTCCATGTCCAAATCACAATTCCAAAAGTCAACCACAAACATACCGGTCCATGTCCAAATCACAATTCCAAAAGTCAAACACAAACATACCGGTCCATGTCCAAATCACAATCCAAAAAGTCAACCACAAACATACCGGTTCATGTCCAAATCACAATTCCAAAAGTCAACCACAAACATACCGGTCCATGTCCAAATCACAATTCCAAAAGTTAAACACAAACATACCGGTCCATGTCCAAATCACAATCCAAAAAGTCAACCACAAACATACCGGTTCATGTCCAAATCACAATTCCAAAAGTCAACCACAAACATACCGGTTCATGTCCAAATCACAATTCCAAAAGTTAAACACAAACATACCGGTCCATGTCCAATTCACAATCCAAAAAGTCAACCACAAACATACCGGTCCATGTCCAAATTACAATTCCAAAAGTCAACCACAAACCTACTGGTTCATGTCCAAATCACAATTCCAAAAGTCAACCGCAAACATACCGGTGCATGTCCAAATCACAATTCCAAAAGTCAACCACAAACATACCGGTACATGTCCAAATCACAATTCCAAAAGTCAACCACAAACATACCGGTACATGTCCAAATCACAATTCCAAAAGTCAACCACAAACATACCGGTCCATGTCCAAATCCAATCCAAAGTCAACCACAAACATACCGGTCCATGTCCAAATCACAATTCCAAAAGTCAACCACAAACCTACCGGTCCATGTCCAAATCACAATTCCAAAAGTCAACCAGAAACCTACCGGTCCATGTCCAAATCACAATTCCAAAAGTCAACCACAAACCTACCGGTCCATGTCCAAATCACAATTCCAGAAGTCAACCACAAACATACCGGTCCATGTCCAAATCACAATTCCAAAAGTCAACCACAAACCTACCGGTCCATGTCCAAATCACAATTCCAAAAGTCAACCACAAACATACCGGTCCATGTCCAAATCACAATTCCAAAAGTTAAACACAAACATACCGGTCCATGTCCAAATCACAATCCAAAAAGTCAACCACAAACATACCGGTTCATGTCCAAATCACAATTCCAAAAGTCAACCACAAACATACCGGTCCATGTCCAAATCACAATCCAAAGTCAACCACAAACATACCGGTCCATGTCCAAATCACAATTCCAAAAGTCAACCACAAACATACCGGTCCATGTCCAAATCACAATTCCAAAAGTTAAACACAAACATACCGGTCCATGTCCAAATCACAATTCCAAAAGTCAACCACAAACATACCGGTCCATGTCCAAATCACAATTCCAAAAGTCAACCACAAACATACCGGTCCATGTCCAAATCACAATTCCAAAAGTCAACCACAAACATACCGGTCCATGTCCAAATCACAATTCCAAAAGTTAAACAGAAACATACCGGTCCATGTCCAAATCACAATTCCAAAAGTCAACCACAAACATACCGGTCCATGTCCAAATCACAATTCCAAAAGTCAACCACAAACATACCGGTCCATGTCCAAATCACAATTCCAAAAGTCAACCACAAACCTACCGGTCCATGTCCAAATCACAATTCCAAAAGTCAACCACAAACATACCGGTCCATGTCCAAATCACAATTCCAAAAGTTAAACACAAACATACCGGTCCATGTCCAAATCACAATCCAAAAAGTCAACCACAAACATACCGGTTCATGTCCAAATCACAATTCCAAAAGTCAACCACAAACATACCGGTCCATGTCCAAATCACAAATCCAAAAAGTCAACCACAAACATACCGGTCCATGTCCAAATCACAATTCCAAAAGCTAAACACAAACATACCGGTGAATGTCCAAATCACAATCCAAAAAGTCAACCACAAACATACCGGTCCATGTCCAAATCACAATTCCAAAAGTTAAACACAAACATACCGGTCCATGTCGAAATCACAATCCAAAAAGTCAACCACAAACATACCGGTCCATGTCCAAATCACAATTCCAGTCAAACACAAACATACCGGTCCATGTCCAAATCACAATTCCAAAAGTTAAACACAAACATACCGGTCCATGTCCAAATCACAATCCAAAAAGTCAACCACAAACATACCGGTCCATGTCCAAATCACAATTCCAAAAGTCAACCACAAACATACCGGTCCATGTCCAAATCACAATCCAAAAAGTCAACCACAAACATACCGGTCCATGTTCAAATCACAATTCCAAAAGCAAAGGATGGGTATGTTTGTGTTCGAGTTTAAGGTTTAGCTACAGAAAGCTTATTTCTTTTATGTACTACTTTTAAAATTTTTAAAACAATTCTACTGTGATACCTTTGAATGCATTATTTTGAAATAATTCAAAACAATTCTCATGTGGTTCTTTTGAATGCACTATTTTGAAATAATTCAAAACAATTCTCATGTGGTTCTTTTGAATGCACTATTTTGAAATAATTCAAAACAATTCCCATGTGGTTCTTTTGAATGCGCTATTTTGAAATAATTCAAAACAATTCTCATGTGGTTCTTTTGAATGCATTATTTTGAAATAATTCAAAACAATTCTCATGTGGTTCTTTTGAATGCATTATTTTGAAATAATTCAAAACAATTCTCATGTGGTTCTTTTGAATGCACTATTTTGAAATAATTCAAAACAATTCTCATGTGGTTCTTTTGAATGCACTATTTTGAAATAATTCAAAACAATTCTCATGTGGTTCTTTTGAATGCGCTATTTTGAAATAATTCAAAACAATTCTCATGTGGGTCTTTTGAATGCACTATTTTGAAATAATTCAAAACAATTCTCATGTGGTTCTTTTGAATGCATTATTTTGAAATTATTCAAAACAATTCTCATGTGGTTCTTTTGAATGCACTATTTTGAAATAATTCAAAACAATTCTCATGTGATTCTTTTGAATGCACTATTTTAAATTAATTCAAAACAATTCTTATGTGGTTATTTGAATGCGCTATTTTGAAATAATTCAAAACAATTCTCATGTGGTTCTTTTGAATGCACTATTTTGAAATAATTCAAAACAATTCTCATGTGTTTCTTTTGAATGCATTATTTTGAAATAATTCAAAACAATTCTCATGTGGTTATTTTGAATGCACTATTTTGAAATAATTCAAAACAATTCCCATGTGGTTATTTGAATGCATTATTTTGAAATAATTCAAAACAATTCTCATGTGGTTCTTTTAAATGCACTATTTTGAAATAGTTCAAAACAGTTATCATGTAATTCTCATGTGGTTCTTTTGAATGCACTATTTTAAAATAATTCAAAACAATTCTCATGTGGTTCTTTTGAATGCACTATTTTAAAATAATTCAAAACAATTCTCATGTGTTTCTTTTGAATGCACTATTTTAAAATAATTCAAAACAATTCTCATGTGGTTCTTTTGAATGCACTATTTTGAAATAATTCAAAACAGTTATCATGTAATTCTCATGTGTTTCTTTTGAATGCACTATTTTGAAATAATTCAAAACAATTCTCATGTGGGTCTTTTCATTCATAAAAATTCAAAAGTGCCATGGTACCTCTCTATATATACTTTTTGGTTGTATGTTTGGTTAAGTTGATAAATTACTACTCGGAAAAGTACCAAAGAAGTATTTATATAGGCTACTCTTTATCATCATCTTAGGGTTTGTTATAATAATAATAATAATAATAATATATAATATAATAATAATAATAATAATAAAACTGTGTTTATCTCGACATTTATTTATAGAATTAATTACGTGTATAAGTCATATGGTCTCTAAACTTTGATAGTAAAAGCCGGAAATGGTTTATATGATCTAAAACGGAAATCACATTTAAGATTTAATAATTAAAACATGTAGGTCAAATATGGTTTATCTGAAATGAAATAAATTATCCACACGGTAATATGATTTATAGAATATTATATGTATATAAATGTTGTTTCGGTTATTAAGTGTGTTTGTTGGATTATAATCTTTCGTACATGATTTAATATTTTAGTCGTCTCCCTTCAGCTTCATGGAGATTTTCTTATTTTTTGACGTTTTATTTATCTTCTATAAACTTTTTGATTTTTTAATTCAATTAAAATCCTATTGCATTTTTCCTAAGGTTGGTTGCTTCATATCTTCATGTAGATTTTCCTGTTTTTTGTCGTTTTAATAATATATTAATTTTTATCTTCTATAAGCTATTTTGATTTATTACTTTTATAAAAATCTTATTGCAGTTTTCCCTAAGGTTGATTGCTTCATATCCGTACTAATATTGTTTGAATTTTAACCTTGTTTTGTACATATTTACAATAAATTCAGAACTAGCTACGTGTTTCGGTTTTATCTTTCTTTTTCTTACCTGTACTTGTTCTTAATGTTCATTCCATAATGACCACATTTTGTCAGAGACAATACATTCAATACGCTCATTTCATAAGGTCATTTTGACATTTCCATTTGTATAATCATTTAAGATTATAATGTTAACAGTTAGTTACGAGTTTTCTAACTATGCCAAACTTGTCCTAGATGATAATGAAATCCGGATTGGATCATTCGGCCAGATTGAATAAAAATATATAGACGGTTTTAAGGGGTAACACCATTGTTTTGATACATTATATTAAAATATACCCAAAAGCGAGGCTCTAATTTAAATTTCTCCAAACTCTAGGCCAATGTTTAGTTTTTAGCTCGTTGAAACAGAATAAAATACATTTTGAAACCTTTGCCATAGACATGTACAGGTCAATGTCAAAATTAACGTCACCCCTACTGTGTCAAAATTAACGTCACCCCTATCGAAAATCAATTATCTAATTAGCTTTGATTAAAAAAGTAAATAATTTGGAGCTGAATGGTAAATGAACGACATTATAAAATAGAAAACAAGACAAAGAAACCAATCATTAAGTATTTAATATCGCCTTGGTACAAACAAACACCATTAATACTTAGTTGAGGCACCACGAACTCTTATAACAGACTGAACACGTATGGGAAGACTCTCGTATAATTTTTCAAGATAGTTCTTATTTATCCTGTACCAATGCTTTTTGACGCTTTCCCATAGATCATTCCACGATTTTGGATTGTCCATTGCGACGTCCCTTTTCAAAGCATCCCACAGATTTTCAATCGGACTCATATCTGGCGAGTTTAATGGCCAATCTAAAATATGAATTTGTTTAGACTCTAGGAAACGCCTGGTAGATCTGGAATTATGGACAGGAGCCATAGCCTTTTAGGATAATCAGTGTTGTTTTAAAAAAACAAATGTCAAAAAGGCAACAGAATCAACATATATGAAACCAAAAAAGAAGGATGTTAACTTGCCTTCATAGCTTCTTTGATCAGACACCACAATCTTTTTTCAACTGTACCTTTTGACTGCCGCGAAATGATGACGAACCTTTCTGATTTTGTAAATATTTGAGTCATATTTTAAACGGTTTTTAATTTATTTGCCAGAAATTTTTCCATGTTTCCATTAGGAAATGGAACGAACTGAGGCCATTTATGATTTCCGTATAAAAAATGTTTTAAATAATGTTTCAGAACTGAAATTTACCTCAACAACTGAAAGAAATACTGGATATTGAGAATTCAACGACAATTTGTAAATTTAAGGGGAGCAAATTCTTAAGAAAAAAATTATTGAACTTCAGTTTAAACATTTTTGCTGCAAATCTCACAGAATTGCAAGACTGCAGGGGTGACGTTTATTTTGACACAGTAGGGGTGACGTTAATTTTGACATTGACCTGTATACTCAAAAATAAACATACAAATCCAAACCCGAACCAAAATACTAATTTAAAGTAAAAACTTTGAAAAATGGCAAATTAGGTTAAACTTCCACCAGGGAGTATATAAAAAATAAATAAAAATTATTTGTATTTCATATAAGCGTCTTTAAAATGTTTATAATCCTTTAAATCCTATTTTTTTAGTTTTTTAAATGATGATGAGAAGTTTTTAATTATAATGTGTACTGGTGATGTTCAAACATTTTTAGCCAAAACTTTATGTGATATGTATAATAATAGACGAAGGCGTTTTATTAACATGTAACCAATATACTTAATTTATAATGTTTGTTTTACTATGTTATGTGTTATAACTTTTAACTCGTGTCTCATAAGTCTTTTAAGGCTGGATGTTATTATTTTATGTAATATTTTAATATGTATATTATGTTTTATAACATGTGACACGTAAATAAACTAAATAAACTAAACTAAATTAAACTATAACTTGAGAGTGTTAGGAAAAATGACATTTTTAAAGATGCGTTTTGGTCTCAAACTTAATATATCATTAATTTAGATTAACATAAATTTATCAGATGTATGATGTACAATATATACAAGTCATGTAAATTGCATAATATGTGACACTATGATGGAGACCATGACCAGCGAAATTTCGGTACAGAGGAACGCAAACGGCAGCAATTTTCACTGTATTGTCAAATTTCCTAACAGTCGACTTCAGTGTCTAATTCATTACCAGAAATATCAATAAAATGAAAATAGATTTTCTTTTACTTTTTTGTAAAATCATAATTAATCTACAGATTAGACGTATATGTCCATGTACGTACGTGTTCTTCACGACAAAAGCAGGTAAAATAACATGATAGTACAATAGCAATGGACAGAGTAACCAAGGTCTTGGTACAACTAAAAAACTTACTAAAGAAACAAGACACAAAGCAAACATATATAAAGTCAATCAATTGTTATAAAAATTCTGACTTTGGACATGCATCGGCCAATACGACTAAATAGTACCCAGTGGTGTGGTTCAAATGCTAGGTATGGACCTTACAATACCAAGTAGTTCAAGCCAAAGTTAGAATAAGATTTAACAATAAATATTAACACAATATCGTGTAAATTACAGCGAACCAAGTAAAAATGAAAAAATGTTAAACATGTGACATTAGCATAATGACTACGACCAGCAAGAAATTCAAACAACATCAGTTTTCTCTGTATTCTAATTAAGTTTCCAATTCTTTATAGAGAATATGGAGAAATAGAATTGTCTTACTTTGTTGTTAAATCCCAAATAAATTTATTTTGATTATCTATATCAAAGATTATTTTAGACCACATACAACCTGAAGATACTTTATAAAATGTCATTGCATCATAAAGCCACAGTTGTTAAATGGAATTAAGCTATTCACAGCACTGATAAGTGGTACTTGAAAGTCCTAAAAAAGATCTATACATTTACAATTGTAAAATTTTACAAAGAAATTTGAAAAAAAACGCACAATTTCTACAATTTTGCCTGCCGAGTGTCGATGGGTTTCCTCCTGGTACTCCAGTTTCCTCCACAATGCCAGAATCGGCGCCTCGATATAAGCGAAAGAATATTGACCGAGACGTAAATCATCATTATTTTACTAACTCAACTCTAAAAGGAAAATATGATTACAAAGCATTAATCATTGTAAGAAACTTGCTGGAAATTTACAATAATAGGCAATTATAAGTGTAAACTTTTAAATTCGGACAATGAATAATCTTCTGAAGGATTGTGTCTTAATCTCCGGAAAAACAGTGTCGAGAACTCATTACTTCTTCAAAGAGCGGACAATCCCACCTAAGTGTCTCGGCAATAAGACTTTAACTTTATTTATCATCAAATTTTAACAATTCTATCCTGTTCTTTGGCAAGCATAATAAGTCATTGTTGTGCAAGAATAAATTAAAATTATGACTATTTAATATCGATATATATATATATATATATAATTTGACGGTTGTTAGTACAAGTACTGACTCGTCTGTGGGATGATAACATATAGGTCAATTGCTAACATTTATCCTGAATGTTTCCAGTTCAAAATGTCCATATTAAGGTGTCATCTAGAAATCAGGGGGACGGGTGACAAACACGTTACTAGTAGTTAGGGTACCAGCGACGACCAGACAAATACACGATGAATTAGTACATTTGGGTACTTTTTTATTGTTAAGTGTTTGATTTTGGTACAATTTTCATACAAAAAGTCCGAAATTTGAGTACTTTTAATTAAAAAAACCGTCAAAATGGAAAAAAAAAATTCGTTTAGTTTGGCCTTTTCATTTTATCCGCCCCTTTATCTGCTTTTATGGTACAACAGATAAATCCGTCGAATTCTTCAGTACTTAGAACTGATAGCTAGATCAAATGAAATCAAATTTTTTACTCTCAAAAACCACTGGAGATGGTACATGTATATGAGTTTTCAAAAATACATACATTGGCATACAATGTAGACATTTACATGACAATGTACAAATACAATTAACATACATTAATATAACGGCTTACAATACAGTGTACAGTGCATGACATTGATAAGGATTGAATCAAATTAGATACTCAGATATATATATACAATCTTATTCAAGTTTCAGTTGTAAAATTTTAACCCTGAAAAAAACTAAAAAAATTTTCAACTTCATATTTCTTCATATTTATTGATTGTAACATTTTAAAGGTATTCGGGTGCAAACAAAACTTTATAAATAAATAAATAAATAAATAAATAAAATAAATAAATAAATAAATAAATATCGCCTGATTTATCCGATAAATCAGTAGTACTCATAAATGATGTCATCTTCTGCTATCTGTTTGGCATCTCAAAAGTCTCAATATGTTTGGCTGTTGAGATGAATAGGCGTGACTATGATTTTGATTGGCATTTGAGATTCTTAACGCTCTATGTGTTCAAGTTTTTATTTCTATTGCATTTTTTGAAGTTGTTTTACAAAATAAGGAAATGTATTTTATAACGAGATGGGCGGCCACTTTCTTTGTATATTTAATTACGGAATTGACAGGTTAATAAAATAATATCAGTGTAGTCAGCAGCAGCTGTTAATTTAGTGTTTTCCCTTTATTATTAGTTATTTTGGGAGGATATATATACGTACACGAACAACACGTTTTACCATTTAATTTAGCCACACTGATTCACAAATGCGCTTATATATACATTTGTAAAGACAAACAATTAGTCTGTTTTATATCCTCTGTATACCTGATATTTTTGGCGGGAGAGGTTGAGACAGGTGCCCGTATTGCTGTGGTTGAGACCATGCCTTTTTTAATATTTTTATGACAGAATAATGATTTATGATTTAAACAAGATCAAACAAGGTTTATATTTAATTTTCATTAATGTATTTGTAATCTAAATGGGATGGTTTGGAATAGTACAAAAGTACTTGAACCATTATTCTGGTTGTCATTATGTCGTTATCTTTAATGTTCGTCCAAAGTCGGGACTAGTTTTAACATGTCATTACTTATTTTGTTCATTCTTTTTTTTTTTTTTTTTTTTTTTTGCTAAGTACATGCTGCCCAGCTTCACATTCCAAAAACTATTATTGTATTAAATTATTCTCATCTTTAAATACCACTACGATTGCTAAACTGGGAGATTGCTTGCTCCGTATGATGGGTGTTCGAACCCAGGCCGGGTCTAACCAGGCTGACTTGAAAATCGCCAGTGGTCGTTCTTTCGCTAAGTATTCGGCAGTTACGAGGTCCTTCGGAAGAAGCAGGCAGGTGTGGCGCGTTACAGAACTCACTCGGCACATTTCCCAGAACACACTGCAAAGATAAAAATTTCTTCCACTTCACATATAGCTAGTGACGTCTCAATATAAGTGAAATATTCTTAACTGGGACTTTTAACCCAATTACATCAATCAATCAATCAATCAATCAATCAATCAATCAATCAATCAATCAATCAATCAATCAATCAATCAATCAATCAATCAATCAATCAATCAATCAATCAATCAATCAATCAATCATTTCTAGGCTTATATTCTTAATCAACGCACAAATGACATGTACATCACACCACCAAAAAGAAAAGAAAAACATGTTGGAGGATAACGAAGAAGACACAACATTATACTTCAGACAAAAATTAATATGTCCTTAGGTTCAGGAATGTGTACATAATACACTGATTTTGATTATTGTATATTCTTGAGTATATTAACCCATTTTCACACAATATTTGAAATTTAAATACACAAACGGATGTTTTTACACGATCCTGATAGCAAAACATCCGTACATATCCGTATTCAACATATCCGTGATAGTTTAATCTGCTACAATTTTTATGAAAATCATCCGGGGCCTTTAAAGGGGAATTTCCTTGTACTTCGTTGATTCACTGAAAAACTATTTGTGTTTAAATCACGTGTGGATTCAATATCTCATTTTCAAAAAATTATGTGATAAATGAAAAAATCTAAAACTGGTTTACAAATAAAAGATATGAAATAGAAAATAATAAAAGATAAATAAAGCTCCGACTTTGGACAGACACTGTATAATGGCAAAATTATATCCAGTTGTGTGGTTGCAATTCTCTTGGGGGAAAGGTACATGTTCTGAATAAATTTAATCAAGCACGAACTGAATCAATTATTTCATTCTTTATATCCACTCACTGAGTATTCATTGACAGGTATGTCCGTCAGTCCGTCTGTATGTGTGTGTGGTTTTCAGACGGTAACTTAGGAACTAATCATTAGAACCGAGTTTTTTTCAAACTTTGCACAATTATTCAGTTCCTTCAAATACAGAATGGGATAAACAAACAAACAACAAACAAACAAACAAACAATAAATAAATAAATAAATAAATAAATAAAGACTCGATGCTGGTATAATGATTTCAATTTGAGATATGATACACGTGATATGGACACATTTTGGGATTTAATGCGGGTGAAATGCATAAAGTTCAGACCTGGTGCAGATTAAAAAGCTGATTTTGAGACCTGAAATTGGTGAAGTTGAAGTAAGTTCATTTTAATGAAAATATTTTACACACTTTATAGTATAAATCGATAAGACACTTAACGTTAAATAAGTGTAAAAACGGCATTGATGGCAGTGATTGGCATCTCAGAGAGAGAGAGAGAGAGAGAGAGAGAGAGAGAGAGAGAGAGAAAGAGAGTTCAGTTCTTACCAGATGTACTCGAAACTTGAATATTTTGAATAAATCATTAAAATTTACTACAGTATGACAGAAATACTATCAGAGAGAGAGAGAGAGAGAGAGAGAGAGAGAGAAATGTTGCACTTTGATCAGTGAAATGTTCTGAGCGTACTTATTTGTACATGTGTGGGTGGATGTGTTTAATCATTATTATCTAGATTTTTATGATTTTCGTAATTTCAGAAAATCGCTTATTCAGATTTAATACAAATAGTATTTTTTGATTTTGATAAAAAGTTTGATCTAATTTTAGATAAGAAGACAGTGCTAATTTATTTTTTAATATTCATTTACACCTAAATATTATTTTGCGATAAGGAAATAATTTCATCTTACAAATTCTCTTTTGACCTGTTATAAAAATCAGATACACTGGCATATTTTTTAATATTTATTTTAACATGCCAATAGATTACCAAGTACCGAAATTGTAGTTAGAAAATTTCTCGCCAAAACCGTAAACAGATTGTTGAAGAGAAAATTCTGTAAATCTTATCATTAAAATCTATATATGAAATTTTGTGTAATAATTGCAGTTAGCAGCCAATATGTCGGAGTTATCGAGACACGAGATCGGGATGTGGTCGATTTAACTCCCAAGGATAAAACAAACTCTAATGAAAGTCTGACATCATGGAGCGCTATCACAGGAGGGATTTCTAACTGTAAAGGGACCCGTTTTCTCTTATCGGGAAACCTTTAATAGTTTCATTCCCTACGCTACTTTGTTCTCTATTTTAATGATTATTGAGCAGAAATATATTATGTCCCCATGTGAAAATAAATATATGCCTACTAGTGTAGATGTACTATAATGTTAATGTTGTTGTTTTTAACATAAAGATAGACTGTGGCATTTATATCTACAAAAAGAAAAAAAATCATTCAACACTGTCATGTGTTACGTTTGAAATTTTTATAAAATAATGCATTCAAAAGTAGCACATGACAATAATAATAATATGTTTAAAAGTAGCACATGACAGTAAAATAATACATTTAAAAGTAGCACATGACAATAATAAAAATGCATTCAAAGTAGCACATGACAATAATAATAATGCATTCAAAGTAGCACATGACAATAATAATAATGCATTCAAAGTAGCACATGACAGTAATAATAATGCATTCAAAGTAGCACATGACAGTAATAATAATGCATTCAAAGTAGCACGTGGACACTGATTGTCGTGTTATTTTTGAATGCATTATTGTAAAAAAAATCAAAAGTAGCAGATGATAGGACTGTTCCTCTTGTCCAAAGAAACTAAGAAAATAAATAAATAAATAAATAAATAAATAAATACAACTGCTTTATAAATAAAACTATAAAAGTCGACCATACGATTTTTACTTATTTTATTTACAATCCGCCGCAATATACCTAACTATATTTTATCTGTTTTGAATGTACAATCAAACTATTAGCTAGATTTGTTTTTATTCTTTGTTTAACTTAAAGAAGCAGTGAGTACATGACCTTTTTAGTTTTGTTGATTGTCCTTACATTAACTATTATCTGCAGTCACTGTACTCACAATAGGTAAATGTCCATTCGGTAACCTGTTAACACAAACAATTTGATTGTTCAGTTCAATTCAATTTCAATTTGTTTCTTCAAACGTACTTAATCTCTCTCTCTCTCTCTCTCTCTCTCTCTCTCTCTCTCCCTCTCTCGTCATTTTATATTTCTTAACACAACCGTTTTGATTGTTTCTTCCAATGTAATCTCTCTCTCTCTCTCTCTCTCTCTCTCTCTCTCTCTCGTCATTTTATATTGCTTAACACAAACCTTTTGATTGTCGTAAGCTTGTTGTATCATAGACTCAGCAACAGGTGCTATATAATTAATAATCTTCATAATGAACATTCTAATTACAAGTAAAGCTGTAAACACTTAGAAAACTATTGAAGTTATTCTTATAGGTTTGAAAATAAAAGTTTGTTCTGAAATGAGTCCATGAAAAAATTAAAAACATCTAGAATGTTTGTTTTAAACCGATGGTAAAATAGAAAAGTGTACTTCAGGGCATATACACTTTTTGGGTAATAACAAAACGTTTTGATCATTTCCCAAATCACCAGTGACGTTATTAACACGACCAAGAACAGGTAACAACAACGACGACAACAACAACAGCAGTAGCAGCAGCAACAGCAACAACAACAGCAGCAACAACAACAACAAAATAAACAACAGCAGCAGCAACAGCCAAAGCAGCAACAACAGCAATATCAGCAGCAGCAGAAACAACAACAACAACAACAACAACATCAGCAATATCAGCAGCAGTAGTATCAACAAAAAATAATAACAACATCAGCAATATCAGCAGCAGCAGAAACAACAACAACAACAACAACAACATCAGCAATATCAGCAGCAGTAGTATCAACAAAAAATTATAACAACATCAGCAGCAGCAGAAACAACAACAACAACAACAACAACAACAGCAATATCAGCAGCAGTAGTATCAACAAAAAATAATAACAACATCAGCAGCAGCAGAAACAACAACAACAACAACAACAACAGCAATATCAGCAGCAGTAGTATCAACAAAAAATAATAACAACATCAGCAGCAGCAGATACAACTACAACAACAACAGCAACAACAGCAATATCAGCAGCAGCAGAAACAACTACAACAACAACAACAACATCAGCAATATCAGCAGCAGTAGTATCAACAAAAAATTATAACATCAGCAATATCAGCAGCAGCAGCAGAAACAACTACAATAACAACAACAACAGCAACAACAGCAATAGCAGCAGCAGTATCAACAAAAATAGCAACAACAACAACAGTAGTATTAACAAAAATAGCAATAACAACAACAATAGCAGCACCAACAACAACAATTACAAAGAAGCCGCTGAACAACAACGACGATGGCAACAACAAAAACAGCAGCAGTATCAACAAAAATAGCAACAACAACAGCAGCAGCAACAATTACAACAACAACAATAACAATTCCAGCAGCACCTGCAACAACATAAACAACAACTGATCCGGACATCAGTTTGTAAATAGTGTTTAATGTGAATAGTACATGTAAAACTAGCGACGAGGCTATGAAAGAATTAAAACAATGAAACATTAAAAATATCTTCGTTTTTTTTTCAAAGCACAAGGATTACCCACAATTACTGGATCTCGAGAGTATGATCTTAAGATCCTCTATTTTTATTTGATTTTAGGCATTTTTGTATCAAACTAAACATGGTTATGTATAGAAAGAATAGCTAAAAAGAAACTTAAACACATTTACTTTAGAAGTCCAGAAATTAAACCTGATCATTAAGGCATGTGTTTTGGTAAAGTACTTGTATAACTAATTAGTATTCCTTGCCATCTGATAAAAACATAATTTTTTTTATACATTCAAGAGTAGCATGTGACAATATTCTGAAATAGAAATTTGAATAATCTTGATTTTTGTCTCTCCACGAGTTGTACACGTGGCTTCTTGCCTTTTAAAGATAATTTTGAGTTGCTTTGTCAGGATAATTTTCTCCCAAAATTACAAACGTCTGACATCATCAGTTAATGAAGTGTTTTCATACGATAATGATATGTTGCCGGTATATTTCCGTTTTCCTCGTAATTCATACATGACCCAAAAACCGTACGTACAAGAAATATGTTTAACCCTTTAAGAAACACAATATAAAGTAACAAGGTTAATTATTGAGCAGCAATGGTGTAGTAGTAAACAAATTCTATTTACTTATAATGTAATCATCTTTATTAATTCAAAAAGAAAACTTGCTTGTAAAAAAGAAGAATACCCCAGATAAATGTAAAAAATAAGTAATTATAGTTGGTATTTTGCTGTAAAGTTATACCTTGTAACTGAATCCGGGGCGATGATTGCATTTAGCTCAAAGTTATATATACTCATATTGTTGCAGTTATATATTTGTCATATACCACTTTTTGAATTTAATCATAAAATATATTAAAAAAAAGTCGTATATGACATATGGATACATTTACGATTTATTGACTCTTTCATTGCATAATTTCTATATTGCAATGGACATGAAACAAAAAATATTCCGCTGATTAAAGAAGCGCGACATGAACACACTGTATGCGGCAAAACAATTAACCACGCACATGTTTGGAACACTAAAATTGAATGGTGAACATGTACAATTCTAGTATTTCTTTTGCCTGATCTAAGGTTTGTTATCCAACTATTGTATCCTGTACAACATTCTCATTTGGTCTGTCATACAGACTATAGAGCAGAGTCTTCATTATTAGAGCGGTTTGAAGCAATGTCATACACAATGTACAAAATACAGTTACGAAATATTTTAAAGAAATTGTATACACTATATACTTTATAAATATACTATTTACTCTCCTTTTGATTCTTTATTCCACATTTTTTATATTTTGTAAATAATGATGATTCTTAAAACATTCTACTTTTAGAAAAGTATCAAACACAGAACAGAAAATATTAGAAAAGGTAAAAAACTACAACTTTGGCTTAGAAACGTTCCGAATACAAGAAATAATTTATGAAGCTTAAATAGAAAAAAGTAAATAAAAACGTGAATATTGCATTAAATAACGAAGTTCCAATGTTTTCTTATGTAATGCATGTATATAAATGTGTAAGAAGCGGAAAAGACTACCTTTAGCAAACGTAGTAATGTATTTGCTATGTTATTTATAAATGGCCACATATGTATATGGTTTTTTTCTGCCATATGTAAATGAACACACAGGTTTCATACCTTGTACTTTTTTGTTATTTGCATTTTACATTTAGTCCTTTGTCCTTTGTTAATGGCTTGCGGCTTCACAACCTTTTTGTTTTTTACTCAATGATTTGTAACGATTGCCTCACAGTCAAATTACCTGTACTTGTTCTGCTACTAGTATTTGTGAATGGCCTCATATCTTCACGACTTGCATTTTTTCTGGTATTTGTAAATGGTCTTTGTGGCTTTATGACCCGTTTGTTTGTGTTTACTGGCATTTGTAAAATACCACACATTCAATGACTTGTACTGCTTCTGTTATTTGTAAATGGTCTTGCTGTTTCATAGCCTGTACTTTTTCTGTTATTCTTAAATGGTCTTTTAGCTTCGTGATCTATACGTTTTTTACCATTTGTAAATGGTCACACATTATCATGACCTGTACATTTTTCTGGTATTTGTAAATGGCCTTGCAATGTCAGAAACAGTATATTCCTTATAACCAATTAGTTCATATTTGTGACAAAAAACTGACCTACATCAAGCTATTTTAGGTATTATTATTACAAGTTTTAAACCAAAAAACGGTGTAACAATTATAAGTGTAATAAAAGAACATTCACATAAGTAGTTCGCAGCTAGCTCTCAAGCACTTTAATTGCTCAATATGCGAACATAGAGTCACGTAGCACGGATTTTTAAATTATATACACGGAAAAGAAATTATTAACTACAAGTTTATAATATTACACGTGCTTTTGTGTGTTGTCAATTTTTTCTCTATTTTCAAAAATACTAAAAAAAATATATTTAAAAAAACAAAGAATTCAACGGAAATTTTAAACGATGCATTTTGAATAAAATAGAATAACTAGAAAAAAAATAAGTATTCAATCAGTATACGTAAGTACACCCAGACTGGAGGTTAAATACACGCGTCTTACAGTATAAGTACTAAAATCACACCATCTTGTCATTGTTTCCAGTGCTTGTCCAAAGTCGGGATTTTTAGAACAAGGGTGTTCTAAATTTGTTTCACGGTAATTGTCGTTATTTCGACAGTATGCTGATTGGTTTGGGTACCAGTGCATATATCATTTTCTTTAAAATTCTATCAATCAATACGTTAAATATGGTACATGTAACTGACACTAGTATACATTTTAAAATTATTCAGTCAGAATTTTCTTATTTTATATTAGAAGGTTAGAATTTAAAAAAAATATTGTAGAAAATCTGGAACACATAATCTGATTTGTTAATTGTATGTCATTTTTTTCTTTAAGACAATTTTTAATATTATATAATTCATATTTTTATTTTGCCAGTAAATTAAAAAAAAACACTCACATAGAAAAACAAACAAACAGGCAAAGAAAGAAAGAATGAGAGAAATAAATAAATAAATAAATAAATTAATAAATTAATAAGTTGCTATAGATTTCTGATCGATTGTATATTGATCATAAGTAAAAGGAATTAGCTACTTGTATTACGTTGTATTATAATAATATAGAGCAAGTAGATTGTGGTGGTAGCGCACTTATCAATTAATTATATAAGAGTCAATCAATGGAAAGACGGATTATTTGCTGGAGTTTGAAGTGTTATCTTGAATGGAATTTTAAATAAATTTTAAGTACATCAAGTTTAGACAATTCTTGTTAAGAGGCTAATTATAAAGCGATAATTGATCATCAGATCTGTTAAGTGTGATTGTATCGAGAGCCTGGCTTATTTTAGTGTGATTGTATCGAGAGCCTGGCTTATTTTTAGAATCAATTTCATTAAATATTATGTGAATAATTAAGTATTTAGAATGAAGTGGACGTTTGGGAGGATATTTATAAATAAGATTCATTCAACTTTCACTGACCGATGGTAAGTTTCTGGGAAATTTCCGGTGTTTAACCATCCCTATAGAAGGAAACCGTGCATTGTTCTGAAGGAGTATGTAAACATTTGATGACATGTAACAACTGCTTACTGAGATTTGTTTCTTGTCAGTTGTTCTATTTGTAATTTTATTGTTCTTGGACACCAATTAACATAGTGAAATGTACACCCATTGTTGTATATTTATAAATATGTATGTTATTGTAATATAATAAATAAAATAGTGTTGACACTAACTGCTAATAAGACTATTCATAACTTTATATAAATCCACTACCTAAAACACCCATCGACAGAGAGAATAAAATAGTATGATTGAAAATGATGTACACCACCACCACCACCACCACCACCAACAACAACAACAACAACAACAAAACGATACTACTACTACTACTAATAATAATAATAATAGTAATAAAATGTTATGATTGAAAATATGCAAAAAAAAAAAAAAAAAAAAAAAAAAAAAATCAATAATATATAACAATAAAATTTTAAGTGCATCCCAGTAAAGCCGTTATGCAAAAATTATTATACGCGAGTAGCCTTTCAACCTTTTGCATGCGTATATGATGCACCACAATTTTTAGTTTTCTATTATTATAATAATAATAATGAGTATTTTATTATAGTGTCACAAGTCATATAAACATAAAATAAATACAGTGTGTACAATCAGTATAAAATATATGACATCCAGCCTTAAAAGACTTATGAGACACTTTTGAATATATATACACGTGTTAAGACATATTTACACCTGTTAAATGTCAAGATATATACATGTGATAAGATAATTTAATACTGATATAAAAATTATAAAAATCTTTTTCTACGCTGAAACATGCATAAAAGAGTTTTGCTAATTAAGTTTAAAAGCAAGTTCATTACACGACATTAAAAAAGTAAGTTTTTCATAGCTATCTAAAAACAAAAAACCGTTAAAAATATTCTGTGCAGAGTTAAAAAGATCAAATCGCAAATCGTTATAAAAAATACAATCAATTAAAAAGTGTGTTTCGTCTTCAACTTTACCAGCAGTACAAAATTATATATTACTATTAAAGAAAATTACACTCGCCCACGCAAACGTTATTCTAGACTGGCAAAGAATTAAATAATTTGCAATCGATTTAAAATTTGATTTCACAACAAGTATGGTTTGTAACACTTCTTCATTCTTGCCATATATCATTTTTGAATTTTATCATTCAATGCATTCAAGAAATGGTATATGACAATAAATTGTTATGTGCTGCTTTTGAATGCATTAATTAAAAAAATCAAAAGTAGCACACACTGACATAGTTATGTGATGTATTCATCCTTAAGATCCCTGTACAATATTCGATAATAACCCAGGCATCGTAATAGAAACAATAAAACAATTCATATTGACACAAAACAGTGTTGTCATGTGCTAATTTTGAATGCATTATTTTAATAAAAATTCAAAATCAGCACATGACGTTGTCAATTACAACTTTTAAACTGTACGACTATTCATGATCTCTTATAAATTATCTTAGAGAATTGTTGGAAATACTCTATTTTTAAACCCACTTGTACTGAAAAAAACCCAGCAAATATTAATTATTATGACTGAAAATAGTAATTAACTCGTGTCTTTATTTTTGTTTTGTTTTGCGTCTTTGGTTTAATTGGATATTGTCAGAGACAAATCTAAAAAACACGTCAGTTTTCATATGCATATATTATTAGATAAAAAGATAACAATAGCACATGGCTCATTTGAACGAATGCTTACATTGACGGAGGCATGAATTGGAACATACATATGCAAATTTAATTGTTCCTTAATATTTGGATATTTTTAAAATTACATAGCAGTGATGACATTTTAAACAAATGTAAATATTGGCGGAGGCTTCCATTTAAAAGCATAAATATGCAAAGTACACCATGGAATTAATTATCTATATTATAACCACTGGCCTAATATACATATACTTTATCATATACTTAGTTCTAGCTCACCATCATTGCTAATTATGTTTTCCACGCATATAAATTAAGAAATCAAATTGTTGGTAATATATCTTACTAAATGTTCTAAAAAGTCACGTGTTCTAATGTTATTGTATATCTGTACCTGTATATGTTATTTATTCTGCCGCTATCTTTATCATTGTGCTATAAGCTTGTTGTGTAGCTTGATGCAAACACATTTATTATTATTATATCGAGAAGACTCTAAAAATAACATGCGGGAAAACCAAAGCAAACGCTAATTACAAGAACACCGACAGCAATGGAGTGAAGACCAAGGGCAACAATAGAAGTATAAAATTAAGCAAATTTATAAACATCTATCTACATTATTGAAATTGTATGAAATAAATTTTATCATGAGTCTATAATTTATTCACCCAGTAAAGCGATAAAGTTACAATGACAACAGAAATATAGGAATAAAACCAAATAACAAGAAAAGAACAAGAAGAAGAAGAAGAAGAAAAAGAAGAACATTCATGTCTGATTTTTACGATTATCTACAACAGTATTGGTTCCTTTGAAAATAACTTTATTTAATCAAATAAAATCAAATTATTCTTTTCCTCAGGTGTGTCTTGTTTAAAACAAATACGGAAAAATCTAAAATTTATTATAAAAAAATGCAATATTTCCATAGTTACGGTGGCTTCGAAAAACTCTGTTCTAGACATATTTAATTACGTCAATTTTGTGTACTAGGTTTTTGTCATCATATTATTGTTTTTATTGAGATAACAATATTGAAAAATTAATAATTGTGTCTTAAAGTAATATAAATATTTATTTAATGTACTGATATTAACACGCAGATTTACAAACTTTATATAAGTATATTATAATTATTAACATATTAAGAAGGAAAATCTTAAATTTATAACGATATCCGCTGTTTACAGAATCAAAGGATAAGGAGAAGTAAGATGAAAGAAGTTTCCCCCATAGTCATCATTATTGTAACTTATGTGAACTGTTGGTCTTTCATCTGGTCATCGTGTTGGGGGAATTTCCCATCGGATTATCGAGATGAAAGATTGAGGAAATCCCATTACCACCTCAGGGAAAATATGATTTTAATTAATTGATAGTTTTGATAATTTCAAAATATTATGACTTTTTGTAAGTGTGCATTGATAATTTTTTCAGAATATATAGCAGCAAAGTTTCTTTGTGAAATTAGATAAATTGTCATCAATATCCTTTATGCGATCTGTGTGTTTTCACTATTTTTTAGTTACATTTAGTTTGTGAGGATCAGTTTTCATATCTAGTAATGCATTTTCTACATTTTGCTACAAATATTTGGCTCTTCTCTGTACTAATCCAAGTATATGTTAAATAAATAATATTAAACAATTCTTTTAAAAAGAGAAACCAACTGAATGCAACAATGGGGAAAACTTATTGCAAGCTTTCCATTTGGTAAATTGCAATAACAGTCGTTTCAGTTCTCTGCTAATCTGAACGTGTACACACATACATGTATCAAAGAGAGACAACGGATTTTATTCTAAACTTTTAGAATGTTCGTTATGATTTTTGAAAAAAATGTATAAATATACTTATACCCAAATAAAAAAGTTATAGTGCACATATTATATTTGAAATTAGAGTTTTGGGCTTATACAAGGATCTATTTTCTTAGAATTTTTCTTTGCAAGTCAATCTTTATGTTCTCCTATGCAGAATGAGGGATTTTCTCGTTTGGTTATGGTTTCCAAATTGTTCTTTCTTCGGAGGTTCAAGTTTTCTATGTTTTAAATGATTAGTTTCAATCTTTTAAAATATTCTTGTTACAAGCAGGTCAAGCCAGGTAATAGATTTTTGGCACAAGCAAAATAACACTTAGCATGATGGTGAAAATATATCACCCGTGATTTCTAATTTAGTAAAGGGTGATGTTAACACATATATTTTCTGCATATGAAAAATGGAAACTACGGACGTAGAGATTTGTTCAATTTCTCCCGCTTTTCGATGAAATTTAAAGTAAGTTTACAAACACAAAGCGTTTGGTGTTCATAGACCTTGTCTAATTACAGAATGCAAAATCCTCGTGTTAAAAAATACATCGTTACGTCATACATCTGCTTAAGAAAGGGGCAATGCAACAAGGTCCCTCGCGGAATTCTATAGACAATTACAGATCTCGTGTGCATATAATATGTGTCGGGTTTTGAAGTAGAAAATCACATTTATCTATAATTATTGTATCTGAATGTAGATGCATTACATTTGTCACTTGTTCATTAAAATCAAAATGAGGACATTGTTAATGTTGTCGGAGTTGATTTTGATTGTGGCAAAATCCCATATGACAATGGATATAAAAACAAGCATAATCTAATACTACGGTGATCGCAATGTATACATAAAAACAAACACAAACATACCAGTCCTTGTCCCGATTACAATCCCCAAAACTTTGAAAACTGCCAAATAAAACACGCGAACTTTCACCAGGACAGTGAGCCCAGGTGCTGCGGAAAAATAAACACACTATGTTTACCTAGTTACACCAGCCACATGTGAATTAAAATTGAGAATGAAAGAAACACGAAATTATGGGACGTCAAATATTTAAAAAAAAAAACTAAAAGTTTATAGAATATGGAGGCCGTGAAATTTCAGTTCAAAGTCTCAAAATTTTTCATATCTGTAGAAGTTTATTTTAAATATCGGACGGTGACATGATAATATGCGTACATCATCTTTTTCTATATATAATAACATATGTATTATAAGTGGATATGAAAAACATTTGAATCATGTGATTCTCTCGTGGGATCCACAAGATGATTAATTGTCATATATGTCTATTCTACTTTCCAAAAAGGAAAAATCTTAGGCGGATATTTCCGACATTTTATAATGTCAGTGACCTTTCGTCAATTCACTTCTAAATGAATCATTGTTTATAACTTTGTGCACTTGTGTGTGGGTAAAAGTCTCAACAAAAACGCCAATTTGAAGGTTTAAAATAAATGAAATTTTCAAGTTAAAGTTAGCAGAAAAATAAGAGTTTGTTTAATCAAAAACAAACATACCAATCCATATTTCAATCACAATCCCAAAGCAAAGTATTGCACTTTAAAAGAAGCAAAATAAATTAAACAAGGAAAATGAGACTGGGTGCTTCGGAAGGGTAAGCACCCCTTGTTAAATTAACTACACCCATCACATGTAAAATCAAAATTGATAAATAAAGGAATATGATATGGGGCCCTGAAACGTTAAACATATTTAAGCTTATTTTAGATAAAGTTGAGACATATTACTCTTAAATTATACAGAGCACAAAGATTCATTTAATGGTGGCTACAATCCTTTTTTCACACACTCTTTCGACAGCATGTACTTGTGTACAAGGAATGGTGGTTTTGGTACAAGATGCGATCAAATAATCTAGTTTATGTTTTATGATGATTAATGCTTATTTGTTATATAATACAAATAAAGTATATGTACCTGCCAATATCCAGGGGAAACAGAAACAAGACACAATTTACACGCGAAACTACAGAAAACGCGTACAAAACAGTACACGCATTTTGAAAGTGCCGTAGACTTAACTTCTTGGGTGTTTTGCAGTGTAAATTGTCGTAACTTTCAACACAGTTGTAACTCGGGTATTCAATGACACATGCCTTTTTAAGGGTTATGGGATTAGTAATCATGCATTTATCTCAATAATTTTGCTAATTGCATTATTGAAAACATTAGACTACTTTTCCATGGCAACGATTTTGTCTCTTAACATTTACATGTTTTCCGCATTCTCATTTTCTCTATTCTTGTGCAAATTGTTGAATAAGACGTTTGTTTTGAAAATGTTTTATACCCAAGAAAAATAGTTGTAAATTGCGGTTTTCAAGTTGAAAAAGACATGTATATCAAACATGAACACCTACACGTGAAACAAACCATTTGAGTCTTCTTAAATTGTAATCGATCAAAAAGAAGCAGTGCAATAAACTGGTTGTATCGAACCAATTGGTGAAATGAACAACCTGGTGGGATTAATGACGTGTACTTATGTGGGGATATCAGAGAATAGTTTACCGGTAACAGAAGTTAAGTGCAGTATTTGGAAAATTGCGTTAAAGTATCACGGATACCACTAACAAGGTTATGGGAATTATGCGAGTGCTGTGAATTTTCGAGTGAAAATAAATTTATATAAAACAATTCATATCAATACTGATGACCACTTTAAATGTACTTCATCTGTAACTGCAACAATGCACAAATGTCCTTCATGTTCAAAGTTTATCAATTCAAACACAAACAAACCAGTTCACATGTCTAATGGTTTGGTATGTAAACCTGAACAAAATCTAGTGTTTATAACCACTTTGAACGTACGTCACCTGTAACTGCAACAAATATCCTTCAATTTTAAAGTTTATCAATTCAAACACAAACAAACCAGTTCACATAAGTCTGGTGTTTTGGTTTGTAAGCCTAAACTAAAACTAAATATGCAGCGAGTAAAAATTGGAACGTGTACCTTATACAGTTGAATACAGAATACAGATGTCATCAAAATAATCTGTTATTCAAAATATGTCTACAATCCCTGCATAAAAAAGTAAAAACGTTCAACACTGGCAAATTTAGTTATACACCACTTCACTTGCTTGGTGGTTACTATCTTTTTATCACACACAATCTTTTAACGTTAGTCGCATGTGTTTTTTTTAAAAAAAAAAAACAATTGTTTACAGGCCCACAATCCAGTCAGCTAAAGAAGTTTTATGTGATGAATACTTTTTGTAGATTAATAAGATGAACTTGACAGTGACCAGGGGGAACAAGAGCAAAACAACACTGTACAAAGGAACTACAAAAACACGTTGAATAGTTAAATTTCTACAATGAAATTGAAACCGGGTGCTCCGGAAGGGTAAACACCTCTAATGAAAGGAACCTAGAACTATGCGACGTCAAATCTATCTAGGACAATCACACTTATCAACAATGTTGTGATGGTGTCAATAAAAAGTTTTTTATTATTCTAAATCTAAATAATTTTTAATTTAGTGTTTAGGTGTCATTATGAAGATAATTTTAAGCTTACATCATCTTATCATTTAGAGTAATAGAATCTATCACAACTTGTAGTGCCAGATAGGGAAATCTCAACCCGAGTTCTAATATACTGAGTATTTGGTCCAGAACGAGGTTTGCATCAGAAAGTACAATTTTTCAATTTAAAATCAATTTCAACTTTCGATACACCTCTGATTTTGTTGATAAAATTTTGCGGGAAAAACGGCGTGTAGGCTATCTTACACAGGGGGTACAAGATGGAGATATCTTGCACCTCTCTTTTTAAGGATTTTTCTATCTGGGGTGCAAGAACATATAATTTGGCACAGTTAAATCTCAGTTGAGAATGATTATGAAACTGATGCATTTGGCTGCACTTTTAGGTGTACTTTAAGATTAGAGTTTACTGAATGATCACGTAGCTATAAATATGTATAATTTGATTATGTTATCTTTGTGTCTAATTATTCACACCGCCATCTGTGAACGTTCATGACACATAGACTTATCACTTATATTTCAGTTACTTAAAACTCTACAAAACAGATTCTTTAAATCCTTTTTATGTTTTTTTGTTTTTAATACCTTTATTTAAATGCTAGTTTTGTTTTCAAACAATAATGAAAGAAGACAATTTCGTAGTCGCTATGGCCAGTGTTACCAAGAAAAGCCCTGAGAAATGAGACAATCGGACGTTCGCTTTGTTGTCTGTTTTTATATGTCTATATATTTTATATACAGTCCAACCTGCCTTAAAGGCCATCTCTATATAAGGGCCACCTGCTTAAAAAAGCCAGTAAAATTGTATCCCACTTGTTCTTTATTTATATTATTTGAACCTGTATATAAAGGTCACCTGCCTATAAAGGCCATTTGTCTATTTCCCTTGGGTGGCCTTTATAGACAGGTTTGACTGTAGTCCAGCCACGATAATTGCATTGCAGTCATAGCCTTTACCACTGTACATAATGCATATTTAGTATTTGTCGTCCTTTTAAACAACACTTATACACATGAAGATGCCCAGTATTGTAAGTTCTTGACAAAAACTAATGGTAATGTCATCCAAAAGTACCCAAACCATACCATACATCACTGGATACTAATTGGTCATTTTTATTTAGTGCCAAGTCAACGTAGAAAGTATTATAATCAGTTGTCTCAAAAAGGCTCTAAAATGATTTTGTCATCACAATTATGATAACTCTGTATTCGCGATTATCCTGGATATTTTTGACGTCCATTGTTTCATGTTCCTTTAATTCCCAAGTTTGCTTACACCTGTGGCTAGAAGGTGTGCACCCATCCGGAGCACCGGGGATCGGTTCCCTGGTGGAAATGTTATATACATTTAATTATGTTTATTATCAAAGTGGCGACATTTTGTGATCTGCCAATACCCCGGAGGTGCAAGTTTGGAAACAGATAATGAGAAAATATATGGTAAAATACCATTATTATTATACATGCACTTCTTTAGTTTAATATTAAAGCAATGTTCTGTAAAAATTTGTGCATTCCGTAAAAAATTATCTGAAAAACTAAAAAATACATGACATCAAATTCTTTGCCAATGTTTACACATTTGATTGGGTTCATTATATATATCAATTTTGATACATATTTCAGTACAAGTTATACGAGAGGATTTTACAAATAAGCGAAATTATATTTGCGAGTGCTTAGGATTGCTCATTTTACTCTGGTCTACTGTATAATAAAGCAAAATATATCTTGCAAATTAACTCTAAAATGAAAAAAAATATTACGTCTTGAATGGTTTTAGAAAAAAAGGAATTCTTCTTATTATCATATTTTACAATTTTTTATGGTCGAACTTGAATTATGCATTGTAAATGTAACATAATTTTATTTAAATGTAAAATTTAGTTATTTTTCATGCTTTATAATCACTTATGACTAAATGATATGTTTAACATACACGAGGTATTCTACGTAACGTTCTTAATCATAAATATGTCAGTTTATTATTAGATCTAAACTGTCATCCACTTATCAATTAAAGATTATCAAGTGACTTTCGGTTTTAAGGAATTTTGGTCTCATGTCGTAATTTTCTGACCAAAAGTTACGACAAAACCTTTTGGATGCTCCTCTTAGAAAATCCATAAAATTACTAGGGTAAAATTAATTAATTAATTAAAAGTTCTTATTTAGGTGTCCGAATTAAATTATGCATGCTGACTTACCAATTGCAAAAAAGAAGGTCATTCAATAAGGTACTTGAAAAAATAAAGAATTATAATACATTTTAAGCATTTCCAATTCTTTCAATAATGATAAGCAGCAATTTTGAGAAACCCTTGAAACGCTGCTTGAAACGATGTTTTATATTTCTGGTCTAACTGTAAATTCTTAAATGCTTTTTAGTTTTAGACAAAGCAAATACTATAATATTCCTTATTACACACGTGGCGACCCTCCCGAAACAACCGGTCTCACTTCGCTTTAGTTCACTTGCTTAACCTAATTTGCCACTTTTGGGGATTGATTTGGGCATCAATTGGTATGTTTGTTTTTGATGTGTTACATTTGTGCCACTTTTGGGGATTGATTTGGGCATGAATTGGTATGTTTGTTTTTGATGTGTTACATTTGTGCCACTTTTGGGGATTGATTTGGGCATGAATTGGTATGTTTGTTTTTGTGTTACATTTGTGCCACTTTTGGGGATTGATTTGGGCATCAATTGGTATGTTTGTTTTTGATGTGTTACATTTGTTCTCATGATTTTTCGTGCCGTACGTATACGTCATTGCCGTTTCAATGGACAAATTAAAAACCGTGTCTAACAATATAAAATTTGTTTTGTTCATTTGGCTTGTAATGACTATGTCTTGGACTCCTGATTAACTATGCAGAGATCTTGTTTTCTTATTGACAATATTTTCGTTTAGTTGGATAACCGAATTGTACAGGAAACCATGGGAACTAAATGAGCACAACTCACTTTTTTCTTTATTGAATTCATGGACAAACTATATATAGCTAGTTTAAGGAAAGTGGCTTGCTTTAACAGAAACCCTCAGTATCTATTATCAATATACCCCAAAATTGATAAAAACTATGTACATCTATGAAGAAGCCTGAAGCAAACGTCTTGGTCAAATTATTCAATAACATCGAGGTAGTCAGAAAAAGAAAAAAGGCAAAAAATTAAAACCATCACCGTGCATTGTCAACTACAATGCATAGATATGGACAAGTTGTTAATAAATAGATAAATAAAGTGTGTAAATAGTTATAGTTCATAATATTAATTTTCATTCGGAAAAAATTGAGACAGGTGCGTCTTGGAACGTAAGGATCTCATCGAGAACTCCTTGTGATTTTATACCACGTTGTATATTTATGTATAATATACATTGTTTATAGGGATGTCCGCTGTATCTTCCTGATTGGGTTTGAGGAGTATCAATATTTAGTGAAGTTCCTAGAAGGAAGGCCAAACAAACAAGGAAGCCTGTAGCATATTTGTGGTATAGTGGTTGTATCATTTTCAGAAAATCCAAATGTTTTATGTAGAAAGTCGGACACAAGTACGTGCTCATGCTCATCCAAATAGACTGAAAAAAGACATACTAGTTTTCACCCATATATACCGAGTTATATCTTATATCTGAGGGAGATTTCTGTTGGTCGATTCTGAGAGTTTCATATTGTAACACGTTTTATATAATATATTAAAACTATAAGGTTTTGGAAATTGTTTGGTGGACCAAAACCAAGACTTGTCAGTCAAATTAACAAATTATAACTGTTATTTATATAGAGGTCGTAATGACATCTTCAATGAAAATAACCATTACATAAGAAATTAGAATAGAAATGGGCAAAACTGTAAGCTGAGAAATATAAAAATATAAAACCGTTATATATAAATTGAGGTTTTCCCGAGAACCATGTGTGTTTTAATGCCAAGATTAGCTAGTTAAACAGGAGTTGCTTACCCTCCAGGAGCAACCAACCTCACTTCTCTGATTAAGGTTCAAGCGTTTCACTTTGTTTGTCAGTTTCGTTTTAAGGTTTTTACTTTTCTTTGGAATTGTGATTTTCATGTTGGATTTGTATGTTTGTTTTTGAATTGACTTGTTATCTTCAAAATTATTCTTTCACTGTCTTACTGGTTAAGATAAGGACAATGTCATATCTTAAGCGCCATACTCTTTTCTTTTTAAGTGGTCAATGATGCACTCTCGATGAATATATATTTTTGTTTCCTGAGTAATACAAAATTAGAACAATGCTTATAAATGTAGAGTATCAAAGATCATATTTATTGTATAAACAATTTTAGATCATGTCCTTATCACTTATTTACTTGACCTAAATTTATTTAAAATAAAAATGGATACATTTAAATGAAAAAAGTAAAACATTAAAGTTTTTTTAATTATTATTATTTTTTATTCTAATTTTGTGACTTTTTTATTCTGCAGTGATCAAATTGAGTAAGAATTGGATTATGTAATTACATGTAATTGGTAAAATGTTTGGGTTGCCATGTTTGGAAAAACAAACAAAAACCATTATTGGAACCGGTTTATAACACCACATTGCAAATTGTTATTATTCTTACTTAGCATGCAAATGGGCTTGAGTCAGTTACAACTAAAATAACGTAAAAGTATCCGTTGATTCTTACTGTTGACGGTACTATGTTATTATAATAATGTCGCCGTTACAAAAGATCGGTGATGTCGTCGGTCTATGGCTTATGAGACAGGCGGCGGTGTCATCTACTTCTAAGACAGGGTACGTAGTCGGCTTATTTCATCGGTGATGTTATTGTCGGCTTATTAGACCAGTGGTGTCGCCCAATCATAGGTCCGATGATGTAGTCGATTTGTTGGACTGGTGATGTTGTTGTCGGCTTATCGGACCAGTGGTGTCACCGACTTACAGGACAGGTGGTGTCATAGACTTACGAGGGTCGTTCAAAAAGTCTTGTCCCTTCCTGTAAACCGTAAATAAAACACCGTAATTTATTATATTGTCACTTGTCACGGGTGACTGAGTTCATTCCCAAACACGTTGAACATTTTTAGATTATATATACAAAAGAATTAGTTTTTTCTTGCCATATTTTCATCATAACACTCGTTACACTGCTTGGAAAATGACGGACATGACAGGTAAAAACATTATTGAAATGAGAAGCTTCATGAAAGCCTGTGCAAAACTCGTTAAATCGCCCAAACAAACATTCATTGAAATGCAAGATGTTTTTGGTGAGCGAAAGCTGTCATATAGGTCCATCTCACGCTAGATACGTAAATTTAAAAATGGTGTTAACGACATTTCTGATAAGGCCCGTTCTGGAGGACCAAAAACAGCATGCACCAAAGAAAACATTACAGAAATTCAAAAACTGGTCAATAGGGATGGAAGGTTGACTGTTAAACAGATAGCTGAAGTCGTTGGTTTATCAATGGGGGCCGTTCATTTCATTCTCAAAAAAAAAAAAAAAACTAGTCATGAGAAAGATTTGTGCTAGATGGATCCCTCATTTGTTGTCAAAAGAGCAAAAGCTCACACGGGTCAAAATGGCTAAAATCTGCTGAAAATATATGGTAATTGTAACAGCAGGCGTCTGGCTGATATAGTTACAGGTGACGAAACATGGGTATATTACTTTTAGCCACATAGAAAGATAAATAATAAAATATGGCTAACCAGAAAAGGAAAACGACCTGAAATTGCAAGGCGCACTCAACGCACAAAGAAAGTTCTTTATGCTATATTTTTCGATAGTATCGACATAGTTGCCCAAATTCCCATCCTTAAAGGCCAGGGTATCACGGAAAACATTTATAAAAATAAAATTCTTAAGAAAATGAAAAAAAAATTATGAAAAGAAAAGACCAAAGTCAGGAATTCGTGGTATTCGGTTACTCCATGACAATGCTCCTGCTCACAAATTTAAGTTGGTGACTGAATTTTTGTACAAGGAACGTGTTGTTGTTTTACCTCATCCACCTTATTAACCTGATCTTTCACCGTGTGACTTTTATCTCTTTCCTAAACTTAAGGAAACACCTTTCTGGTCGTCGATACAGATCTCGTTCGTCGCTAGGTCAGCAATTCATCAGTTTCTCAATGGTATATCCAAAAAAGAATATGCAAATGTATTTAGAAAATGGATCCAGCGTCTTAAAAAGTGTGTAGCCGTTAAAAGTGATTATTTTGAAGGAATGAAAATAAAATATCATAAATAAAACGTCTTAATTTGTGTTTTTATTATGAAGGACAAGACTTTTTGAACGGCCCTCGTATGTCACCGGTGATGTTCTCGATCGCTTATAGAACGATGATGTCGTCGTCTGCTCATAGCACCGGCGACGACTTCGACGTATAGGATCGATGATGTCGTCGTCTGCTCATGGCACCGGTGACGACATCGACGTATATGATCGATGATGTCGTCGCCTGCTCATATATGACTGACGGTGGCATTGATTTATTGGACCAGTGATATCGTCTGCTCCTATTTATTCTGCTCTAACAAAACTTATTTTTTCCAAGCATAAGCAAAATTCTTGGGATGTTCTAAGTAATTTAACTATCTTTCAAGGAGAGATAAATTAACCAACTAAACCCTCGCTAATGTTCATGAAACCACGAATCAAACATCAATCATAATTTTAATTTTCTTGTGCCTAGAAAAGGTATTTGGTGAAGTAGAAAAGTGAATGCAGAACATTTTATAATTCTGAAAGGTTTTTGGTGTTTACATAAACGTTATTTATAAAAACCATTGTTTCGTTGGGCCCGTAACATCACACTTATAATCTCTTAGTTGGGGTTAATCATTATAACTTGATACTGATATATTCAGGGTCTGATCAAAATTGGTGTCGCTTTTCAAAGAAACTAAATTTGCGTTATTGCAAACCAAAAAATATTTAAATTGCTTACAATAGAAATTTGAATTGTTTCTGAAAAACGTGTGTCTTACTTCAGGTCACAGACAGTACAAACTTCTCTAAAGTTTAACACTAGACTTAAGAATTAGTGCTACTCGGAGCTCATCTCGGTCCTTTGTTAGTGAAATATATTTTTGGAGCCTTTTTTGGTAGTTCTATCCATCTCTTTGTAGCTAGCTTTACATATTTCAGCAGGTGAGTTTCGACTCCTTTTTGTTAGCTTAGTGTTAAACTTTCGACAGGTCTGTACCATAAGTTATAATGGGCAACAATACATACGAATGTAAATTACAGAAATAAACCGGAAAAAATATTCTTATCCGTGACAAGAATAACAATAATACTTTTTTTTTATTTAATATTGCGAAAGTTACAGTATGAAAAAAATTAAAGCTTATTCATATTAAAAAGTTTGACGTTCTAAGAAGATTCATGGTGTTCAAAATAACGATAACATTGTCTTTCATCACAATACGTTAGACCTATTCTATTACAATCAAAAGTAAAAAGTAAAAAAAAAAAAAAAACCAATATGATTTGTCTTGAATGATTATAGAATTTTAACAGTGTCTAATGCTGGCTTTTTTCAAAATCTAGGAGGTCTAAAAAGGTCAGATTTTTGCTGAGGAAAATAATCAATTGCCAGTTTTCAAAGTTTATACTTTGCTTTGGGATTGTGATTTAGACATGGATTGGTATGTTTCATTTTACTTTGCTTTGCGATTGTGATTTAGACATGGATTGGTTTGCTTGATTTTGGTTATACAAGTTGAAAGAAGCACCATATATAGTGCGTACTCTGCGAATTTTCTAAAGGATAATATACCTCAAACTATTTAAAAAATTCGAAAAATATTTTTATCAATGCATATACATCTTATAAATATCACGGGACTGTGGCGGCTTAGTTCCACTACTGAATTAGCGGATAATAAGGCATGCCTTATATGACGTCACAAAATTATATATTAACACCCCAGAATCCGAGTACAACAATTTTAAAAACCTTATGTGTGATTTAATAAAAGTTATCTGTTAAACAAAACACAAAGTTGGTGCTCGAAGGAAAACATGTCGATGGCCGCATTGAAACATGTAAAGCCACCCCAAATGTTGCTACTTACGAATAACTTATACATGTGTGATTGTGGCGGGTGTAGCTAGCTAAACAGATGATTCTTACCCTTCCGGAGCACCCAGTCTCACTTCCCTGGTGGAAGTTCACATGTCTTATCTAACCTGTCAGTTGCAAAGTATTAACTTTGCTTCTGGATTGTGATTCAGACATGGATTAGTATGTATGCCTTTTGATTTATCAATATCATTTGTTTTTTTTTATAAAAGACATTTCTTGCTGGAGCTTTCAATAAAACATTATTGATTCGAAAAGTTTTTTTGAAAATTATATTTTCGTTTTCTCTCCTGTCCAATTTAGTGCAAAATCATACTTTGCATTCCTCCTACAGTGCCTCAGTGCAGTTAAGCAATATGCAATTAGCACTAGAAAAAGTAACCATAAATATTGTACAACAAATCAATACGAAACACAATATAAACACATACTCACCACTGGTAAGAAATAGACTACCGACAGACCGACTTTAGACGAACACGAAACATGATAGTAAAAATGGTACGGTTAACAAAGCTTCTTTTATCCGATTCCAACGTGCTATGTTCGTATTATTAAGAAATGTAAGAAACCAGTTTAGTCATTAAAAAAAAAAATTAAATACATTAAATAAATAAATAAATAAATAAATAAATAAATAAATAATAAATAATAAATAATAAATGAATAAATAATATTTCTGAGATAAATGAGATTAGGACAAACTCAAAACTTAATATTTACTTTAGCTACAAATGTATTGTAATGTAAGTGACTGTATTATTATTAACAACAATTGAAACTTCACTCTTTTATATTTTTTTATAATCATTAAAAATGTAAATATTGCCACAGGATCCAATTGTTTTGACCACAATGCAATTAATAATCATTTACACAAATATTACAAGAAAATTTATCCACAATTGGAATTCAAAAAAACGTGTTTTTATTTCGTTTAATTTTCTATATTCAATTTAAACCATTTTCAAATTTCTTTTAAAGAAAAGAACATTTCAACCTTTTCCAATAACAAAAAACCCACACAAAGTTACAATAGATCCAATATAAAACAGAGATGTAAGACTACTCTTTATACTGTAACAGTTATCACGAAAACAATTTATCATATCACGGATTATCTCTCAAAGCTATTTAGTAAACATAATCTTGTTATTGTTACAACCAGGTAGGTCCAGTCTCTGAAAAACGACTTTATATAAAAATGTGTAACCCGCAACATGAACCATTGATATGTTAGAACGATTATTTCTGATAAAGTCAGATTCATGGATGTCAGTACAACCGCTGGCGAATATAGCATTGTAATGTAATGAATTCCACATTTCGATAAATTTTAGTCTATTTGAAGAAAGAGAGAACTGAGACGACAGGCTGACGGGAGTTTGTTGTGTTTTTCGTAAACCCATGGACGACGATCTGACGTGGTTTTCGTCTTGTATGAAATACACATAGAACTGCCTTGCTTTGAGAAAAACCACCCCCTAACTGCGGGCGGTAAATGAGTATATTTGTGGTGATCTTCTAAATAATCTACGACCACTATCGCTTTTTATCGGGCTGTATGTCATGTTGATTACTTCAACTGATTTTAAGCCCATGCTTTTTATATAAACTTTTTTTCTTAATAACTTAACAAAGACATTTTTGTTTTCAGAAAGATATTTTTAATAACACCTATCGAAAAATATAAATAAAAAGTTTTTTTTTTATTTTAAAAGTTCTGATACAGTTTCACTGAGTAAAGAGATCATTTCGTGTAAAATAGAAAAGAAACTTCTCCAGTAAATAAGACAAATTTATATATTATTTTGGAAGTCGCAAATAAAGATTTACTAAAAATCAGCTTATACCATATGTTTAGAACGAGATCACGTCCATGTTACACTATGTAACACAGATATAAGTTTTTCCTGTGATTAAATTCAACAGGAAATTCTGAAAGACCTCGTGACGTGTTAGACGAATGTGATTGGATGGGATAGGCGGTTGGCAGGGAGAAATCAAACTATGGCTATAACCAGTAGGGTCGCGAGTTGATGAAGAACGTGTGTCGATGCTGTACTTAATACATTGCATTGGAAGTGTTTCATGTCACCTCTTGGGAGAGCAGAGTACTGTTAAGTGCTTTTACGTACCTTGTGGTCAAAAACCATCATGTATTCAAATCATCCGTTGTCAACGCCGTTTTCAGTGAGGGACATTCTAAGTGGCTGGACAGCAGAACAACAAATGCATTGCGGTGGACTTGATTATTCCAATTTTGCAATGGGTGGAAATTATCAACTAGATCAAAACAGTAGAATTGCCGAACAAATGAATTTGAACAATAACCCATCTTGTCTTTATGGAAGCACACCTTCTCCAACTTTATCTGCAATGCAGCCAACATATACAAACTTATCCTGTAGTCCACAGCCGGTATCAATGTCAATGACACTTCCAACAGAACCGTCAAGCAGAGTTGATTTAGACAATCACCACACAAACTTACCCGCAGATAATCCGACTTCAACGCCCGTGATTCCAAATACAGCAATTGATCAAACTGGTTCGCCAAAGAGTGAATGTGATGACGATGAATTGATAGGGGCTATTGAAAAACGTAAGTAAAAACTCTTTAGGATATTAAGATATTCTTAAGTGATTTTACCAAGTCTCTAGACGATTACAAGAGCGATTAAGAGCTGCTTAGAGGCAAATATGTCAGGCACTTTGGAAGAAACACTTTGATTTTTGTGTATTCCATAAATTCGATAAGACATGATATAAAGAGCTACTACTTACATTTCTTATGTTAGGGATAAATTAAAAGCATTTTTATTTATTCAATGACTTTCTACTTCTATATATCAAATGGTTTTATCTGAGTTTTGTTTTGGTTATGTTGACACGTTTTAAGAAGACTATAACGAGGAGATGAAGTGTCCATGAAGATGGGTTTGATGGTTTTTGAGAGGTGTACAATCAATTCATTATTTTGATGAGAAACATCCGTAATTTTGATCATGCTTGTATTGCAATCGTCTCATTCTACTCTTCTCCAATTTATTTTTAAATTCCAATGCAACAAAACGCACCAATTAAAACTTCTGTAATGTTTGAGTTTAAAAAGACACAATGTTTCTGATATTAATTGCACCGAAGGCAATAATTGCTGTCCATTATTGGCATTATTTAAACATCTGATTAAACAGAATTTAAACTACTTGATGGTGAATCCTCTTCAAGAGATAAAAATTTTAAGTATTAATTTGATTATAAAGTCATGTAAAACTAAATATCATTTAAGTTGTAATAACAAGGTACTTTTAACATATCACGAACTGTGTTACAAGTTGAATTGATTCGAGATAATTTTTCTTATGATTTTATTTCGACTAACAAATATAAAACAAAACTAATTTTAATTTTGATATACCTAAACATGCAGGATAAAGCTTAGATTTTCTTGTTTATAAAATGTAATAACATTTATGATAATCTACAAGTGAACAGAACATTTTCATTTTTTCCTTAAATTTTTATCAAGCTTAAAGGCAACGGTGACGTAATCTCCAATTTATGATGCCATTCCAACTAAATAATAATAATAATAGTAACTAAATATTTTTTAACAAAGTCAACTAAATGAGCACACATATACCTAGGTATGAGTGCTATAAGCAAGGTGTGTTACTATAGCTGCAGTTTTATTTTGCATTTGTTTTATGTAAGTTTCTGAAAATTATTACATTTGAGATTACCTGCATTGAAAACTTCATAAATTATTTTCGTAATAGTTAGGGGTATGCTAGTAATGAAATACGAATTCATTGTGTGTTTTAAATTATTTTCAATTTTCATCCAACAATTCAAGAGAAATAAGTAATAGTGAAATAAATACATAACCACGATTTTTGTACAATTGTATATTAATCGGGTATGTTAACTCTACTACTTTTTATTCCTGTTATTGTATTAAATGAATACAATACCAATACGCCACATGTTGACAATCTTGTGTACCGCATGAAACAATATATCATCATACAAAAATATAATCAACTTTCATGTATGTAAAGCTTGATCGACACCGTTCTTTAAAAGACTTTTGACAGGATATGAAATTCTTTGAAATATAAATTTTAGAAATGTGTCTATTTGAAATAATATAATAAATAAAATAATAATGACGTGACGGCTTAAGTAAAAATGACGGTTTTATTTCGGTTTGATACAAGAATAGTAAGATAAACTCTGGAAAGTGACACGGCTTAAAGTATTTAGATTTAAAATAAAATCAGAAAAAAAGACGATTTATTCTGTAAAGACGGGATGTAAAAGAGGAATTGTAGGGTTAAAGTCCCCATCCCATATAATATAATCCCTATCGGCCAGGAAGCATTCGCGGATGTTTAAACAATACCTTGCTTTCATAAGCAAACAAATATTTATTTTTGCTTTAACAAGTGTAAACGTTTGTATGCGGTTTTTCTCTGCCTCGCCCATTTTTTTTTTACAAAATTATTTTATATATACATGCATATGTACTTTTTTATTTTACATAGGCTTACGTCTACTTTGTAATATTAATAAAATTACAGTATACCTAGACCTGTAAATCATACAAATAATGCTAATTTTACAAAACCTTATAATTCACACTTTCAATATTTTTCGATCAAAAGAATGGAAATTATATTTTGAACTACTGATAATTATCTAGATCATTTAAAACATTGTAAAGCCGCGTATCAATGAATGATTTGTTTTTTACTTGTTCCGGGATATTAGTAAAATCAAAGTAGTTATCAACGACTGTTAATCGCGAAGACATAGCAAAACATTATAATATTGTCATGTGCTACTTTTGAATTTTTATAAAATATAATAAAAATTCAAAAGTAGCTCATGGCAATATGAAGGAATTTGAAAAAGAAAATATCATCATTTCACGAAAAAAGTTTAATACAAAGATAAATCTTAAAGTAACGATTGATTTGAAATTAACAATTACTTTATTTTAATGCAGATGTTGTTTCGTGATTTTAATTTAATTGGTGTTAACTATACATATTACTGTGGTTTTACAAGTAGCTGATGCAAGTTGAGATAGAACCTTAAGCCTTTAAAATGTTCCTTGACGGTTGAACCCAACCAGATGAGCAAAGTAGAAGTTGTACAGCAAAGCGACAAGTCGAGTGACCAAGACTAAAATTTATTTCGCATGCAATTGACCTTTCTGAATCTGTATCACCACTGTATGCCTTATCCGAAAATAAAACAAATAACGTTTTTTAAAGAATGTCTTACGTTATTGGGATATATGAATCACAAGCTAGTAATGGTCATGAACTGAAACGATACTATAATATTATAGATTAACTCGAATTTTGAAAGATATTTCACATAAGATATCCGTTTTGCTTTGATCAATCAACAATTAATATGTCAAAATGTCCTAGCAAAATTTAGACTTTTTGAATTGCCATATTTGGCTTATTTTTATTTACACTGTACTTCTACAAAAAGGTAAACTTAGAACATAAGCATAAGCATTGAAGTATTAATCATAATTCCCCTGCCTAGAATTTTTGTTTTTATTTTTTTTTTAAATAGTAAGAACGAACATTTAGGTATACATGTACTGTCATGTGCGAATTTTGATTTTTTTTCTTTATTAAAAAAATTAAATTTCTGCACACGACAGTACCATTGGACTGAGTTTTCACTCTGTTTTGTGTAAGCTGAAATATTTAAAAAACTAAGAGCTCAAAACACCAATTTATATAACTTGGGCATTTCAACCCCAAAACACTGTGTAATTTGAAGTTGAAAATAAAAGCATTACATTCAATATAGAATATTTAATAAGAATTGTTTTGTACTGCACAATAGCCAAAGATTAAAAAATAAAATAGCACTCTGAATTAGACCAAAAATTCTGCATTTGTGTGTAAAGTAAAATTCTAGTGCCTTAAAATGGAATGGTAAATTACAGCGAAACGTGTTCTTCGCTGAAAACTGCCCAATTCTAATTATGGGAATAACATGAAGATTGCTATGCATACTTCCTCATGCAAATTATTTCCTTAGCTAAATTTGGTAAAATATATTTTGTTCATTTGGGTATTTCTTCAATATTTTGAAGAAAAAATTTGGTTTCACAATTTAGGTCTAAGCACTACTGATGAGGAATTGTATTCCGAAACGGCCGTCTAGTGTTGTAAAATTAACTCTGGTATAATAAGTAACCCTGACATACTTGGTGATAAGACAAGCAAACTAAAGAGTTATTCCTGAAATTACCTATAATTCTCCCTATGTCTCAAAGTAGTTTTGTTTTACCTTTGCAAAGCAAAAAAAAAACTTTTGTCATTATGCGGGTTCGATAAAATGTCACTACCACTTCAGCCATTTGACCACGGTTTTCAAGTTCGGATAATATTGTGTTTAATTTAAAACGTATTCAATTTCGTGCCCACAGAGTCCACAGATTTAAGACCACGGATTTCTTTTGAAATCTGATAATTAAAAGCAGATTTACATTCATTGATTATATCGTATATGATTTTGTCCAGACCATGGCAGATGGGATCACAGTCTAATTTTATTACTATATTAAATACACATGTATATACATATGTCGTGGCTAGTTTCATCTAGTGATATACGACTTAGAAATAACTTTATCACAATTTTAACTGTAAACTTCATTCAGATCTCTATGGGAAGTCGAAATAACGCCAGTCTCCGCAGCTATTCGTTCGGCCATAATCCCTGGTTCAAAGAAGGGCTATGTAAACTCAGAAATGTAGAGTTTGTTAAGGGGTGTATTAATACTGGGGTTATGTAGAACACTCGGAAGGAAAAAGTTGGTTGATAAACTTTATCGCTCTCTCAAATCTAACACTATTAGCTCGACGTACCAACTTGTGTTGGATTATAAAAAATTTAGAATAAAATCTGGCCTATTAATTTGTACAATAAATATACGAAGGAAGTCATTATGTTAGAAATGTCCCTTTATTCTTATATTGTAGATTTAAATCAAGTGCTTTTTAATTGGACTATTGTTGAATTCAAATGCAATTAGACATAGAGGTTATTCTTTGTATCTGTGTAATTAATCTCTCTCTCTCTCTCTCTCTCTCTCTCTCTCCTCTCTCTCTCTCTCTCCGATAGAATAAATTATTAGGCTTAAATCTTTTTTTTTTCATTAAAAGTGTTTTCCCGGTCTGGGAATATTTTACAGACTTTGGGAATTGTAAATGGTTGTTACCAATTTGTGGAACAAGATATCGATCAAACGAATAAAAATATTTTAAGCGTCGCAGCAGCTAGCTGACAAAAATAACGAAATTAAAAAATTACAAAAAAAAAAAAAAAAAAAAATTGAGAGGATGTTGCGATTGAAATAAAAAAAAAAAAAAAAAAAAGTCGAAAAACTTCCGGACTAAACTTTTAAAGTAAAAGCCCTTAATAAAAGCAAGAGGTACTTTAAATATCCCTAAACAAAGAAAACGTGAAATATTTTGATCCATTTCACATGATCCATGACATAAGGTTGATTTGAAAGCCCTTACCTCCACATGGGTGTCTAAAATTTATTTAATTTACAACTTTTAAAAAAGAAAATTTAACAGAACGGAAATTCGCAAGAACATTAAATTTTCATATATTCATTTAATTTATCTCAAAATCTTGGTAAATCCAGATGTTTGTATCAAGATATTTATCATCGAACATTACATACATTTCCCTCCACCAACATTAATATCCTGTTGGAAATTTCGCTGTAGAACTTAGTCTTAATTTTTGGATTTTTTTCAATGAAGTTTTTATATCACAGTTGAAGACGCGGTATAAATGTAATATAAAGCGTTGTTGGTTGTAATTTGTCTACTGATACGAATCCTTGTATCACCACAGTATGTAAAATTAATTTCTTTCATCTTGGCTTTATCTATATTAGCACCGTGGTGTATCTCAATTTTTTGCCTAGTAAAATAATATAATTTGTTACAAAATTGAAAATGACGCTCATGTTAAGTTCAATATACATATAATTAAATACCAAAATTGAAACTTATTAGATATATCTATGTTTTACCTACATGGGAACACTGCTTATAAGGTAATGTCACTGACAAAAAGAAATCAAGTTTTACTTTATAAAAATAAAGATCTATATCTAAAAATAAAAATGTCACAGTTGTCGTTTGTTAATTTTCAAACATTCAGGCCTCTTTTTTTTTTTTACATAAGATTATCACAATTTTTTGAATTTTGACGATTGATTTAGAATTGATTTCGGCGTGTGCGTAGCAATGCCTGTTACTTCATTACGTTTGTCCATGAAGTTGTGCCATGTTTCCATATGCAACTATTAGTCCAAGAGATCATGCACTAAAATCGGGGTTAACGAGGCCAAAAGGTGTGAAGGTTGACGAGTTTATTTTATATCTTGAATCAGATTGAGCCGCTCTATCTAAAACGTCGTAATGTAATTCCTGATTAGCCACTGCTTATTTTGTTGACAGAATAACTTACTCCCGCGATAAATAGATAAATAAATAAATAAATATGTCTGTGATTAAACATGAAGCAGGATGTCTGAAAGACAGATGTTTTATTAATTCACCGGGTTTTACTAAAAAGATTCCTGCTCCATTTTGGTATGTAATCTTTGTTATTTAAGTAGTCTTACATTTAAACATGTTATAAAAACTCTCTAAGTTTTAATTATATATTTAAAAAATTTGATTATTTATAAAATCTAGTTTCATCATTAATAAATAAATATTCAAAATAATTTTCTTATTTCTTTAAAACTAACTCAAATTTGACACGATGTTGAAATAATGTTGCGGCTCCGAATCAGTAAATGAAACAAATAATTTTCAAATGCCAAGAATCATTTGATTTGCCGTCCTGCCAAAATGCATTTATTTCTCGCGTAAATCTCCACCCATGTTTACCAGATTCACAATTCAATATAAATGAGACTTTATTAATAGAACTATCTGTTGAATTTCCTCGAAAGTTTTATTAAATCAATGTTGGCGTTTTAAAACATATGGATACAACGATATATGAACGGTACAAATCTGTACAGCAGGTTGGTATGCAATCCTATATTTAACAAGGTTTTTTTTTTTACCGAGTAGCATATGTGAGTTGTAAATAAGAAAAGTTCATTCAGTTCATATGGTCCAAATATGCAGTAATAAAAACGATATTCTGAATGTACGTTATACGTATCTGTCACATTTTACGCTTCGTCGTGATCGTCAGAAAACCGTAACGAGATCAGACAATAATTCCAGCTACTGGTCATAGAATACCCTTGTGAAGTGTTTAGTTCATGTTCCGAGGTGTACCGAAGGTTTCAAGTAATTTGGGATATTCATGGTATTTAGCTTTGGTCCTGTTACGGAAGCACTGAGATTTTACTCAACCGTACAATAGGGTTCATTTTTGTAATTAATTCATAATTTGGGGTCTGAAATAGATTACACACAACATTAGAAACTGGAAGCGTCTTCATTTTGTGATTATAGCATAATACATATAAACATTTATCCACGAGGTTGTAGTTGTGTTTTCGCTAATTTTTACTACATGTGCGTATACAATTTATTCAATGAAATTCCCTTCTCTACAGATAACCAGATGAATTTCATTAATTTGTTATTAACATCAACTACATGAGAATGTGTACACACGGTCTCTGGCATGTAAACAACGACGACATTCTAATGTGTTATAAAAAGGAATGGTATTCTTTCTTTGCAATTTATACTAAAGGCGTTTTCTAAAATGGTTCAGAATTCGATTAAAATTCCAATTATATTGCACAATATCTGAACCATTATACAGAATTTAATTTAACAGTATATAAGTTAGGACTATTTTGTTACCAGTTTTGAATGTTATCCAAGATTGTGTTGAAATAGTTAGTCATTTGTAGTTTTCCTTGATCCATAACAGTTACAAATAACATACAAAAAATAAAATTAATGTTGATTTGTGATTATCTTATTGACAAATACTGTACACGTTCTTTTTTCAAACGATAAATATTCCAATTTCCCCTATTTTTGCGGAAGTAATCTCACACAGTTAAACCAACCAGTGGCTCTCGAAAATTACTTTAGGATTCGTTGTCGAAGAAATATAATGAATTATTTTTTATTTGTCAAATTGAAAAAAAATTTACTTTCTAATGTCATATACCATTTTTAATTTAATCATAAAATACATTTAAAAATGGTATATGACAGTAATGTCGTTATGTCGTTTTATACCATATCCAATGACTATTGTTTTCTTGTGCCATGCAAGTGCAAATTTCAATTTTACACCTCCAGCGGTTTTGAGCTTTTTAAAAAATGTATATTTCACAATACACTTAGCAAATAGTTTGAGAAATATACAGCATAAACTTTGACCCGATATTCTTGTAATACAATGGGGGGATTGTAAAACATATTTTGTCGTTGTTTCATCATGTGACAAACTAGTCGAATGTGCAAACGACATAAACATAAATATTGGCAAAAACATACCATTAAAACAACTTAAAATATTTTAAATACGACATTTTTACTGATCTGGGCTCAGATAATATTTCAAATATTTGTACCCGAAAAAATACACGCAAAAGAAGCAACGCGCCTTGAGCCACTCTAGAATGCATGTACACATGTACGGTACATTGACTTATCATGAAAAAAAACCATAATGCACATAATATCTCAAACCTATGCAGGCTACCAATAAAAAATATAATATTAATTCACACGTGACAGGTTAAGCTGGCTAAACAGGTTGTGCTTACCCTTCCGGAGCAGCTAGCCTCACTTCTATGGTGAAAATTCACGTGTTTAACCTAATTTGCTCGTTTTAAAGTTTTTTACTTTGCTTTTAGGATTGGGATTTGGACATGAACTAGTATGTTTGTTTTTGATTGAATTGTATAAAAATGAACTTATCTTGTATAAGCACTTTTTTGTATGATGGTTTGACAGTGCTTAGACCATAATCCTTATTTTAAATATTTAACTAAAGTTAAGGACAGCAGTATAATTAAGTATAAAACGTCATGCGACGAGCCGATCAAAAATAGGCAACTAAGATAATGCTCAAACGTAAACATTTTCAAAGCACAATCATTAACATTTTCGTGAACAAGGCACATCTTTGAACATGTTCAAGGTACGGTCGTGAACATTTTCAATTGCAAGGCATGGCCGTATACATTTTCTCTGTACTATCATGTACATTTCCAAAGTTTACTAGTAACCGTGAACATTTCCAAAATACAATCGTGAACATTTCCAAAATACAATCGTGAACATTTCCAAAATACAACCGTGAACATTTCCAAAATACAATCGTGAACATTTCCAAATACAACCGTGAACATTTCCAAATACAACCGTGAACATTTAATCTTTATACTTTTTGACAGTAAAGATTGAAATTTTTTTTTCGAAAATGTTTTTTCAATTTTCTCCTATAATCGTGTTTCTTACAGCCATAAAGTGTAGATTATTTTAACCAATATATACATAAACTTATGTGTATAATATCGGTGTTCAAAGTTTTGCTTTATCTACCGGTTCAAAGCATGAGAGTTTTTCTGGTGATTTTAACTAGTCTCAATACGAATCAAGTTCTTGTTCATTGGTCATTGTAGCTAACGTCTTGTTCAAGTCGCCGTTTTGCGTTCTAGATGGCCGTTTGCTAAAATAAATAATATTGGTCTGAACTACTATCATATTTTCATTTATTTGTTGTATTTGTAATAAAAGTTTCACCCCACAAATACATTTTCGTACTAGTAACTAATCTATGATGATTCTGGGCATAATTTTGTAAGTAAATGTATTTATTTTTTGTACACCAGAGTATTTTTATTTCAATAACTTATGAAAATATTTTGGGAAAACAATAAACAATTATATTTTATATTTTTGAGCTGTTAACATTTTGCTTTTGCTCTTGCTTCAGGCTTTAGTCCTCAAATGTATATTTTGGTGATTCCGAATTCATGGCTTTTACTTAAACATAATGACTTGTTTTATGAAATGTGGTATTAGAAGTGTATCTTATTTAACGTTTACACTTTGGTAATCATACACATATCAAAGTTTACTTTTTTATCGGCCGACAAAAATATATAAACAGACATTACTGCCGCATTGTAACGCCACATAGCGGTGTTGCCGCATAAACGTGTTCCAACACGTCTATACGGGGAATTTCAACGCATAAAGAGGAAGGATGCTTTTATGCGGCAAAAAGGCACCCTTACGCCGCATATAAGCAACACATTTTTATGCGTTGAATGCCACCGCATAAACGTGGCCGACCTGTTTATGCGTTGAAATTACCTGCATAGACGTGTCGGGCGCGCTTATGCGGCAACACCGCCATGTGGTTACGCCGCATGAACACGGACATGGATCGGAAATAGACATTGAAAATGTTATTCTTATTATAAAGAGAAAATTTTTAATATTTAAAAGATAAAAGAATAAATAAATCTAGATCAATCAAAACGATACTTTGCTCTAAAAAATTATTGTTTAAAGTATTAATTTTTAGAATGAGAAATTTGCTCTGCCTTATCGCTTTCTGAAACAGAATCAACGCGAAAAGAAAAAGTTTAACATCGTATTTTATTTTTTCAATAACAACAATAATATATTTTTCTATTTGTTGGCTATCAAATATTTTAAAATCTGAATATGGGGTGACTTGTTTGAAGCCTGATTAGTTTAATTAATTGATTAGTCAAAATTTTAATAATGCGTAATTTCAAATTTGTTGTGAAACTAATGTTGAAAATGTCGTAAGTGAATAGAATTTCATCAAACTAAAGCACATGGCTATAAATCTATGGATTTGGTAATGATTTGATGATTTTTATTGATATTTTAAATCGGTAGTAAGCATTGATTAAACTCATTAAGCTTCGAACATCTTGGTCATGATCTAAAATGTACACAAAGTTTTGTTATTAATATGCGGATAAAAAGAACACAAATTTCAATCAGTTTCGTGACATTTGCACTTTGTAAAAACTATAGTTATTAAGTGCTCTGATGTTTTTTTTTCTTGAACAACAAACGAATGGTTAATTTAGTAAATGACGAATATGTACTTTCATATTATAAAAAGTAAAGTAATAATGAATCACTGATTGAAAAAGGTGTAAAATGTAACCAATCGTTTAACATTTTAAAACTTCTGTCGTATACTAGTTTTTTTAATGTATTTTATGATTAAATTTAAAAAAAGGCATATGACATTACCGACAACGGCCATAACTACATGTATATAAATGTACAACACAAGTAATGAAATAGTATCATTAAGTCAATGAAGGTAACCCACTTCCAAGATTGAAATGTAAAAATCAAACATCTCATCTTATACTATATGCTATAAATACTTAACAATAAATAAATAAATAAATAAATAAATAAATAAATAAATAAATAAAATAAATAAATAAATAAATAAATAAATAAATAAATAAATAAATAAATAAATAACCTTAAAATCTGGAAGAACGAATTTTGGTTCAGTGAATTTAGCTTTAGTTTATTTGGGTTTTATTAATATTATAAAAGAAAATATCATTGTCCGGAAAATACCACCAATGATGATAATTAGAATTTTCTATCCAAAAGAGAGGCAGTGACATACCTGTCAATTAGAATTGTAGAAAAGTTGGAATGGCAGCATGTTGATATCGAGTGAATTACTGCTTAGTAATCGGTGTGAAGATTGTGGTCATATCTAGTGTTGACTTTATCAAGTAAAGTCAAGTGTTTTCTGTTTGTAATAGCCCGGGGAGTCCTTACTAAATCAGTAATAAGCATTGCAACTTGGTATCAGAAACCCTGCCATCAGGTTCTCAGGGTATGATATGACTAGTTTAACACAGATGGATCAAGATACTTCACTTACTGTTTAATTGAGAAAAATTGTTCTACTGTGGATACAATTAAATTTGTGGGCTCGTCAAAATGAAAAAAAAAAAACACACAAAACATATTATGTGACTTTTGTGGGCATAGAATTGTCACGTGCTACTTTTGAATTTTTCTAAAATAATGCATTCAAAAGTAGCACATGAAAGAATTAATTTAAAATGTCCCGAGGTTTAAACTTTTTTACCCGTTGACGGTGTGTGATTTCCGATGCTGAAGTACGTGTATCGGCATTATCATTTATTTATTTTATGGGTAGTAGCAATAAAAGACACTAAAATTGAAACGCAGTAAAAATCAGTAATACTGCACCCGTTGCCTTGATCCATTCGACACAACTATTGAATATTGAATACATGTATTATGTTCTTCTGCTGTAGCGCATAATGGTTTTACTTGAGCCTTGTGAAAATGATTATTGGGTATTAGACCATTTTTGTTGATTAAACTGGAAGAAATATCTTAAAAAGAAACAAGAGTTGTCGTGATTTTCAAGAAATTATTGAAATAATACAGCAGATTCCGCCTCGATAATACATATATATACTTGTAAAATATATTAACTAATTTGTGACATTCAAATGTATCTTTAAATTTGGAAAACATTAATAATTTAGAAATAAGAACAAAACTATGATTTGTAGGTGTAAATAAGTGCATAGATTGTAACACAATTATTATTTGCGTATTATCGCACTGTCTAAATATGTAGCTTATGCCGGCACTCAGCTTAGTTTCTGAGAATTAAGTTGTAATGTTTGATTCTGTCATTTTAGTTATCTTATATGAATTTTTCTATTTCCACGTGATGGGCACATGACATAAAATTTGATCAAATTGGTTTTATTAAAAAAGAAAGCAACAAACACAGTTTACATCTATTAACATTAGCTAATAAAAATCCGATTTTTAATTGTGTCCAGTGCTAGAGACTATTGTTCCCTTTTTTTTAAATACACGTACTTACAAGTGATGCTTGTCTTCGTTTTAACGCTTACACGTTTTTGTGTATTTATTTTGACTTTTCACTTGACATAGCTTAGTTTAGAAAACTCTGAATGTTTACATCCCTAGTAGTGTAGCATACATGATACCCTACTATCCCTGTATTCAATTTAAAATTTCAATATTTCAAGACAAATCTGAAGCTTCCTTGTATTTTTGTATATAAATATTCTGGGTCATATTAATTTCAAGGAAATGCGGCTCAAATAATGATTAAATTATATTTACTCTATCTGCTTCTTCTTCATTTTTTTTGTCAAAAAACTCGATTAAAATATCGCTTAGGCGGATTTAGTAAAATACATTTTGGTCCTCAGTCTTTTTTCTCATTCCAACATCTTAAAAATATTTTGAATTCAACAGTTTTGGTCTCAACACTACTGATGAGGAATTTTATTCCGAAACTGTCGTTTAGTGCTGTAAAATTAAAACAAGTTTAATAATAAATACATGATATAGTTAATAGAAGATAAAAGTTTAATATATTTGGAAAAAGTAATTACATCTCTAACAAAATTAATTTTGGGCTTTCAATTAAATTTCATTTAATTAACAATGAATTAACTCTCGTTTACATTTTACGGTTTTTGCTCTAATTTAATTTGTAGAATATGAAGATATCGGACGGTTTAGGAAATTTTAAATAATATCTAAATGCTATTTTAGAATTTTGTTTCCACATGCTATCAAAATTTAAAATACCACAGTATATCTTCTTCACCAATCGATAATTCAAAGTAGAAATGACAACCAAAACACCTCTAGGATTTAACCAATGAGGAGAAGGCGGAAAATATATATTGAGATAAACGCAAAAGGCAAAAGCCCTGCTGTTTTTGAAGTACACTCATATCATGATCCGTTAGTAGTCGCTTTGATGTATCTGTCAGAACTCGAGTATTTTCTCATGAAATCATAGACCCCTTATTTGACTTAATCAGTTTGTGTTTAGCTTACTTTTTGTAATGTTCATCCCAAACATTAAATAATTTTGTGTCTGTCATTTTTATAATTAGAGAGCCTTGTATCCCACATTTGTAATCGACATCCGCCGCCTGCAGTCTCTTTAAGATATCCTCAAATTAAATCAACACCAACATACTGCATTGAAGTACCATCCATGTGGCTTATACTTTTATTCTTCATTTTTTGTATTTTATTATTTTATTTAACAATGGATGTAATAGACATTAGGAAACACGTCATCCCGTCAACTAAGATAACAATCTGAGTGCTGTATATATTGTGCACCTTACTTACCTCTAACGATTGAAATCACATAAAGTACCAAATACAACATTATTTTTTAAATCTCTCAGATTTTCCGAAATTCCAAAAATAACTATTGATTAGAAAAAATAACACACACACACACACCTCTTTAAATGTTAGCGTCCTAACTACATTTAAAAATTAACACCATGCAGAACCAGATCAACTGAACTTCTTGTATCTTATTAATATAATGTGCGTGATCTTGAGAGTTTCAGAATTTTAATTGCAAATTTTAAAGTTTAAAAAAATGTTGCATTTAGTACAAATTATTGAAGTTGGATTTAAAACATGCAACTCGCACAGTGACAATGGTCATCTTTTAGTATTAGGGTTGGTTCTTACTTACCGAGTCTTAATAAATAAAGAAAATCAACTTGAACATACTGTTCCATGTCAATCCATCAAAGCAAAGTAAAAACTTTGAAACTGGCAAATTAAGTAACGCATGGACTTTCACCTGGAAAGTGAGGCCGGGTGCTCCTGAAGGTAAGCACCTCCTATTTGCTAGCTACACCCGCCACATTTGAAATTACCAGTGGAATTGAAAATTCCTATGGGACGATACTTTTTGTTTTCAATGTATGAAGTCTTACCAAAGAACTAGAGATTTTACAAATTTGATTCGTGAAAAATAAGTTTATATTTCCGGGACAACAAAGCCACTTTGACGGGTTATATGGATCACGTGAGCGGGATATACGGATTTTTAATTCTGTCTGGGTATATACCATCCAATATACCCCAGTACAATCCAGAATAATTAATATTATTTTGCAATTTCAAAAATAAACATGCTAATCCATGTCTGAATCACAAGTAAAAGCTTTGAAACTATACTTACAAGTTAGGTTTAACACGTAAACTTCCACCAGGGTAGTGAGACCGGGTGCTCCGGAAGGGTAAGCACACCCTGTTTAGCTAGTTACAATCACAATAAATGGTTCTTGATGAAGTTGTGATCTGAATCTTTGTAAACATACTGTGGTTATATTGTATATAATAACGGTCCCTGTGATTAAATACTCTGCTATTTGTCCTTTTTATAAAGTTCTAATGGTTTGTTATGTTTTATATATTACAGAGAAGCTACACCAGACTACTTCACCGATCAGGGTTAAAGAAGAATTGTCTGACAAATCGTCACCGGATAAAACTGGAGAATGTCACCTTACCAAACAGCGACAAAGGCGAAAACCAAGAGTACTATTTTCACAAGCACAAGTTTATGAGTTGGAAAGACGTTTCAAACAACAACGCTATTTATCTGCCCCAGAACGCGAGCAACTTGCTAACATGTTAAAACTTACCCCACAACAAGTTAAAATATGGTTTCAGAACAGAAGATACAAATGCAAACGCCAGAGACAGGATAAAAGTTTGGAACTGTCTACCATGCAACCACCTAGACGGGTTGCAGTGCCAGTTTTAGTAAGAGACGGTAAACCCTGTCTGAGTCAACAAGTTGCTCCTCCATATTCAGCGCCGTACAATGTAAATCCGTTCGCATATTCAACTCCATCTTATAGTTCAATGAACAACCACGTGACATCTGTAAATCCAATGAACCAAATTCCACAGAACAGTTACATTTCAAATCAACAAATTAATCAGGGTATACGAGCATGGTGAAAAATGACGTAATTGTAATGTATTACTGGTTATAATTTGACAGCAGGTACCCGGGCATATGTGCAGCAATAACAATACTCAGTGTGTAATTACTATAGTGACGTATGTGGGGAGTGTTTGATTTTGGTTATGATTGGAACCAGTTTGTGCTCAAATTGTGAAGCATGTTTAGGAACGATTTTGCATTGTTATTCTAAGATATTTGAAATATGGATTTGTACATTTTGTACCGTTACAGGGTCGATGTTTTTGAGGTTTTTTCAAAACAAAAGGAACTTAGAATATATTTATGCAAGGCTATATGGTGTTATGCACCAAAGACTGAACTTCACTCGTATTTACGATGAGGGGAATCATATTTAAATCGAGTTAAACTTGGTTTAGCAAACTTTTATATTTTTCATTTGAAAAAAATATAATGACAGGGTGACTTACTGAAGCTTACTTTTGATTTTTCGTTTATCACATACACTTATGATCAAGCTAATGTTGTAACGCTACATGCACATTTTTGTTTAAATCTAAACATTTGAGCCACCAAGGAAAGACGCCCAAATAAAACATTGAACCATTTGTTAAATGTTTACACATTGCAATTATAAATGTCTTCCTGTCGTATAAAACACCGACCGTGACAAACATCTTTGTGTTAATTGTTTCATTAAAATAGTTTTCGTTTTAATTATGTATTCTTCTTTAGTCTGGCGATCTAAAAGGCTGAATACTTTTCAATAAGTTTTAAAATTTAAATAAAAAAAATATGGAACGTATACGTACAGGCAAATGTTTTAAAGCGCGTACATGCTGCAATGTACAAATGTACACATTTTAAATATAATTTTACTTGATATGTTCAAAATGTACTGCCAGAATTTAAATAAATTACACGAAAATTTTGTTTTATTTCTAAGTACTTTGTTTTTTTTTTCTCGATGTATTGTCACATTCATATTTAGACACTACAATACAATTTCATTCATAGAATCGCCTTTATAGACAATAACAACATGTACTTCCATGTGTGGTATTTCAATAAATATGAGTTATATACGGATTATATCACCATTTACTTTTGGTTATAATTAAACTAACAAAAATTAAGGTTGTCTGAAAAAATTCTATGAATCTATATAAAATATACCATCATTTCTAAATTCATCAAAGAAATAGGTTTAATTTTCTTTCTAAGATTTTTCATCTCGATTTCATATTATAAGCTTTTGAATTTGACAGGCATTCCCAATGTTATCATAAACTCAGTAGGCTATACATTTGTATTGTCAAAATATACTACTGTCTAAATTTGCTGCGAGTTAAAATATGAAAAATTCTCAAAAATATTAAGTTAATACTCTCTCATGCAAAGTATTTCCTTGGCTTAATTTGGTTAAATATAATTTTGGTCCTTTTGATATTTTTAACTCCTTATAAAATTGGTTTCACAATTTTGGTTCAATCACTACTGATGATCAATTGCATTTGGTAACGACCGTCTAATGCGTTAAAATTAACACTGGTATAATAAGTAATGACATCAGTGTCATCATCAGTATTGCCCTTTTTGGGCAAATGATATTTTGGGATTACTAGTGTTTGTATGCTAAACATTGACTTTTATTCTGTATTCTTCTGATTGATCTCATCCTTTTTGCACATTAATAATGTCATTTATAGAATTTGAATATATTTAGAGAAATAGAAATAAATAGTTCGGTAAATGACATTAATTCTATATATAGTAACAGCAGTAGTAGACATCTAGGCATTATATAATTATTATGTTTTAATACCATTAGTTAGCCTGTTTGACGTTTTTTCTTCCTATCAGAGGTTTAAACAGTAAAACTGTTGCTTATATATGGTTGTCTGTTTTGAAAACTTAAAATTAAAAATATATGATTTTAAATTTTATTTAAAAAATAAACATCTATTCAGTTCGTTATATGGCATGCTTTTATGATTTCAAATTAAAAATAGATGTGTAACGGTTGATGAAAATGTTCTCAAAATGTATTTCTGACATTATGAAGAATTTTACCTCTAAATGACAATCTAGTGCTGCTAAATTATAAAACTAATAATGACATTATACAATGCAATTTTATCAGCCATATGCATGTTGAGATTTAATCAATGTTTTCAAAAATTTATTTCGAGAAAGACTTTTATTTATGAGAATTGAAATAAGTACAATGTTTTTGTTTGTAATTATTTTTGTTTTTGATTGTTTATATGGAATTTGTTCATTTATAGTCAATTTTTTATGATAATTATACAAAATTAATATCATGTATTTGAAAATATTTTCGATGATTCTGTGTGAATGATTGTTTTAATCTTGGAAATACATGTATGATGTTTTTCCTATATGGAAAAACGACAACGACAAAGGTTTAGATGTAAGTTAAGCAGGTGAATCACGATCACCTTTTTATTATAACTTTCTTCTGTGCCATCCCAAAATACGTTATACACCTTATAGTGTCCCATCCCGCTTAAACCTGTTCTTATTTTTTTTATTCATCCATTTTTGTTCCTAATGCATAATTTTATGATTGGTTATTGAAATAAAATAAATGTGATGATGTTTGTTACATATTAATAAAGATTTATGAATAATAAATTTTTACTTGATTTTTTGTGTGATTTCTACATTTATCTAACATTAATTAGACTAGTTTTTCTACAAAATACAAGTTTTATCAAACACGCATGATACAGAATCTTGTATCACCACACTGTGGTGATACAACATTGGCGGTAAAGTGCACGTGCACGTTCTCATTGTGACGTCATTACGGAGAATGTAGAACAAATGTCATAACATAGTTCAGTGGTTTTCTGTGGTAAAATGTAATTTTTCACATTAAGTATTGTTTTTTTTTATTATTTTAAATAAAATAATTGGGAATGTTAGATAAAAATATTATATACACAGTGTGTAGATACAACCCTTCGTATCAGGTCGAGTCCCTTTTTTCATAGCTGTATCACTACTCGTCGCGCAAGCGCGACTAGTAGTGTGATACGGCTACGAAAAAAGGGACTCGACCTGATACTGAGGGTTGTACCTACACACTGTGTAAATGTTATGTATGTATCTTGTTTCTAAATTTGTCCTCTCATTTTGTATTTATGTATTAAAGTAAAAATGCGGGGTTTTCCAGTATTATCAGACTGACAAACATCAAGAGGTAGAATAAAACTGCGTGTCGTTTTCAGTAATATCAGACTAACACGTGCCTTGGCGGTTGAAGTGAGAATTCGTTTAGTTTTGAGCAATATCAGACTGGCAAATTTCATGACTGAGTAAAATGCATTTAGTTATGAGAAAACCGGGTTGAAAAGATTCTCGGTGGTTGAATCAAAATGCGATTCGTATTGAGAAATGTCAGTCGAAAAAGTATCAAGAAGGTTGAAGTAAAAATGCGTGTTAGATTGAGCAATATGAAGTTGACAAGTTTCAAAAAAGTTAAAGTAAGAATGCGGTTAGTTTTGGACTATTCCAGGCTGACAAGATTCACGGTGGTTGTGGAAATGTGTACCGTTTTGAGTAATACCATACGCTCAATTTCCCCTAAATTCGTAAATTTCTGGATCCAGTTGCTTGAATCTTGATTAGCTAAATATGTGCTTAACAGAAAATTAAAACACGAATAAAAATCATAATATCAGTATCAAAACCGATATTTTTTATTACAATGTGCTTTAGTTCGAAGGCATTTATGTTCATTTTCGACATTTTACAATATACTTAAAATTATGCAAAATTCAAATTGTGACTAATCAACTGATTAAACTAATCAGGCTTCGAACAACTGACCCCTGATATGTCGAATTTTTATTGAGAACAGTATCGACAACAATAGTTTTCAATTGAAATCAACAGTATCAGCAATTATGATATTGAAGTAAATATTCAAAGAAAAATAAAAACACCGATCATTTAAAAAAAAAACCTGAACGGTTTATATAACTAAGTGCGCGTATAATGATAAAATGAGCACCCCGATAGTTTTGTAATGCTATATATATTCGCCTCATTTTCCAGCAAAGTGCCTCTGAATGTACAATTGAACCTTACCAAAAATATACATAATGTATGAAATTAAGAATGTGACAAAGGTAAACCGATGTGTAATGAAAAAATTATGCTTTTAGCAAAATCTCAAAAAAAAAAAAAAAACCCAATACACAATACAACATAACGAACGTACAAAGTGAATAAGGATTATAACACGAATTGAATGGATAATGGAATAATCAAAAACAAACAGACACATGTTTTAAAAGTCTCGCCTTTGGACGTCCCTTTAAAGTCTCAGTTTTTGTGGGTAATTGAAACCATCATTATAATAGTCTTGGTTTTGGATGGTTATCGTATACTATGACAAAAATATATTCAAATGTGTTGCTAAAGTACAGAGTAAAAAAAGTAAAAACGTTGAAAACAGAAATTAAGTTAAAAACGTGAACTTTCACAAGAGAAACGAGGCCGAGTGCTCCCGTAGGGTAAGAGCCTGGTTTCTGTTTAGCTAGCTACATACCGGTCCATGTCCAAATCACAATCCAATGAACAAAGAAAAAACTTGGAACTGGCAAATTTAGTTAGACCGTGAACTTCCACTAGGGAAGTGAGGTCGGGTGCTGATGAAGGGTAAACACCTCCTGTTTAGCTAGCTAAAACCCGTCAAGTGTAAACAAAATTGAGAATGAAAGGAATTTGGAATAAGGTCAAATAAATCGTTTAAAGAATTCCTATATGAATGTTAGAAACCACGTTAACAAACTCCCTATATAAAACGGAACTGTTTGCCTGATTGTTCTTGATGAGTCAGAATCATCTGACTTGTATCATCAGGAAACGGATAAACCTAACAAAAAAATTGTACGTAGTGTTGTTGTATGTTATATAAAACCACATTATTAATAAACAAAACAAATTCCTATCCCAAAAAACTTAAGGCAAGCCATCAGCAACAGGGAACTGGTGAAACACACGATCAAAACTGAAAAATATAATTACCAATTAAAAACAAACATACAAATCTATGTCCAAATCACAATCCCAAAGCAAACACACCATTCTATGTCCAAATCCTAATCCCAAAGCAAACACACCATTCTATGTCCAAATCCCAATCCCAAAGCAAACATACCAATACATGTCCAAATCACAATCCCAAAGCAAACATACCAATATATGAAGAAATAACAATCCCAAAGCAAACACACCAATACATGTCCAAATCACAATCCCAAATCAAACATACCAATACATGTCCAAATCACAATCCCAAATCAAACATACCAATACATGTCCAAATCACAATCCCAATTCAAACATACCAATACATGTCCAAATTACATTGAAAACTGACAAATCAAGTTAAACGTGTAAACTTCCATCAGGGACGTGAGGCCGGGTGCTCCGGAAGGGTAATCACCTCCTAAATAGCTAGCTACATCAGTCATGTGTGAAAAAAATTGAGAATGAAAGGAACATGGAACTATGAGACCTCAAATAAATCCATGACAGAGACTCTATACTTATCAAAAATATAGTCATGACCGCCATAAAAACTGTTACAGCTTAGATTAAGGCGCTTCGGTGCTCATCATTACCGAAGTGAACATTATTTCATGCATTTGGATAGTGAGAGGAGTAAAGGAAAGATGCCTTATTGAATCACAGGAACGCATAAAAGTTTATTCAAACACATGTATTTTTATAAATCCAATATTGTATAATTGCTCATGTATTGAATATTGGAACATAGAAACAAAACCATTCAAGGACAATGGCAATGCAAATGTTTTGCTTTTATGTATAGTATGTTAGCATGTTGTTGAAACGGTGATGTCATTGTTGCAACCACCCCCCCCCCAATGAAAATCCATGTTAATTAATAAGTCACCATTAATTAGATACAACAGTTGTCTGACCCCTCTCTCAGCTAATTACGAACATTTTATCCCCAATGACACCATGAATTCATATGAATCCAGTATAATTTTATAATTACTTTTTTCTCACATTTGGTGACAATCACGTGGTATCACCAATCTTAAGTTCAAAATTTTTTCTTTAAGAGGTTATGGGTGTCATAAATTCAGGATATAACTTGCTTGAAAATGTTTAAATCTAAAAATTTTATGAAGTATATCCATTGATAGTCCGGAATGATTAATTCGTATTTTCTTTCCGGAACACTCCTAAACTCTGGCGTGGTCATTTTTCGTGTAAACTTGTACATTTCTCCTGTTTCGAACTTGATAAAAACAAGAAACACAATTTGTTAACATCAGCGAGGTCGGATTAAAAGTAAATAGTTTTTATAATGGCAGACGCCCAGACTGAATTCTGAATTCGAATTCCGCCATGTGTCTACACGGCAGTCAAATAATTCCCTCTGTACTTTGTCAGCAAACGCCAGTTTGGGACCCACAGGAAGGGTAGCCACTGTTTGGGGTTCTTTGTAGGAGTTTAATTAAAAATAAAAAGTTTCCTTTGAATAAATTAAACACAAGTTCTGGGAAGAATTAATATTATATTATTCATAAAATATAAACTAAATTAAAGCCGTCTTGTCTTGTTCATTTAAAATAAACATGCATGGAAAATGGACAAACTAAAGAATATTCATAGTTTTACATAAACACGTCGTTATTAATATAACAAGGTTGATATACGTATGATTAGAATTTTATAGACACTCACTCCATTACTGAGTCTTGTTATTATAAGATGAATCTGACTGTCAAATAGTGCAATTAAAAGGAATAAAGATGTAAAAATTTATGATTGTGGGATGAATGCTTGGAAATGATCGAAACGGAGGATAACTTGAGGAAAGGATACACTGAAAAATACATTTCTAGGCGCTGAGATATCCAAAACGCATAATATGTTTCCGCAGGTTAATATAGTTCGTTATTCAAGTCGCATATTTTTTCCGCGAGTTAATAAATTTAAACTGGTGTTAAAATTTCACAATTATGTATGATATCTAATGAATCATAAAAATTATATAAAGATTGTCTCCATAGGTAACACTTGGATCATCCAAGCATTGAAATTTATGATTTACTTTAATTTATAATTTAATTTCACTTTATCAGGTGACACTCCTGTGTAATATATTGTATAATCTGTAAATCATCAAATACTGTTTTATATATATATATCTCTTGTATTTGTAATTTTAAGTCAGTTAAAAATGTAAGTTTGAAAAGGAATACTGTGTGTTCGAAATATATTGTGATATAAAGAATCGTGCTGTCGTTAGTTTTTATTTATATAAATATATTTTGCAATGTAAGTGATTCGATTATCAAAATATTCAACTTGTAACTTTTCTTACTTTGCAAGGCTATTAGGTAACCATTAAAAACCATAAGATGTTATTAGTATTTAATATTGCCAGACTAGTCTTTTATATAAAAAAAATAAAGGCCATGAGTGCTATATACATGTATATGAATGGTATATAAATTATATGGTTCTCTAATAAATAAAAAAGTAAAGAAAACAAAGAAAAAAAAAAGAAATTTTGAAAACTGTTAAATTTAGTTAACGTGACAAACACGTTTACTTTCACCAAGAAAGTGAGACCGGGTACTACGGAAGTGTAAGCACTTCCTCTTTAGATAGCTACACCCTCACGTATGTGCATAATATTTTTCAGAACTTTTAATTAAAAATTTTGATATTTACAGTTAAACATAAACAAAATGAAACAGCCCATGTAACAGAATATATCGTAAATAACAAATTACTCAGGGGTAGCTATCTAAATCCATTATATATCTTATCATAATGTATCAAAATGATGGACGACTCGGCAGCTTAAACGTTTTAAGTTCCAAATTGTTGAAAGACTTCTATGAGTTTTTATATAGTTTTAAGATTTTATATTTCATAAACATGTATATTTCTGTCAATGTATCAACCAATCCATCATTTTCAAAATCTGTTATAAACGTTCTTGACTTTTTAATACAAACAATTGCAAGAATTTTAAATTTGAATTATCTCTCGCCGATAAAACTGTGAATACAATTCTATGCGTGTGTAAAGACTTATGGTTAAGAAATGTATTGCAGGTTTGGCTATTCAAATACAAGTTATTTTCATTTTTTGCACTCAGTGGCTTAGCAAGAAAAAAAAAAAATGTACAAGCCTGAATCTGGATGCATGCTCTCCAGGAAAATTTTGAAAAATGGAGCAATTTGGTGCGTTTTTCTGTATTCTTAAACAATATTTATATGAGTTAAAAAGAATTACAATTTGATTTTCGTCCGTTCTTATTCAGACAAAGACACACTGATTAAGCTGGGAAAATGTTCTTGAAATAGCCGTATGTAGCCACTGAGATCACACATTTTTGTGTAACGTTACTCTAAGCTGAGTTTTTTGGAACCATTTGTAGCAACGTCAATACTTCATAAGGTGTCGAAATTGCATCGCCTAATAAAGCCCGGAATTCATTAGACGTTGGACTTCATAAGAAGTAGTTCCAAACCTTTCTTCTCTCTTTTTTTCAAATATGCACGTTTACTGTTAAACCTCAACATTTTATCAAAAAGTTTCAGCAAGCACAGGATTATTGTATGCACACTACTTCACTGTTTGTTTGAGTGAAATAAAGCGACAAAAGTGTGCGTTGATTTTCTTAATTCCTATGCATCAATCGACGTTCCATAGCCCTAAATAGAATGCAGTTTTGCAACAAATGAGGTACATTGTAAACAAGCTTACCTAACTAATAGTGTACATTGATAATTAAATTGTATGTTCTCGAATGCAAAAGGAAGTGAGATTTTTATTTGAAATTAAAATTTAAAATTACCGCATTTAGCATAAGCCTTTCTCAGATTTTATCATCACGAATAAAAAAAGCCAAACATAGCAATCAATGTCCAAAACAAACACAATCTCAAAGCAAAGTAAAAACTTCGTAACTGGAAAATTAAATTGCAAGCGAACTTTTCAAAATATCATTTTCTGACATTACTAAGATTGGGAATTTAATGTTATTCTTTACAATGTATCTGTGTATAAGATGTATTTAGAGGCGCCTATTTAATACAGCACAATACAGAACACAGAAAGTATGTTATAAATAAAATTATGCTATATTACATTCAATTTAAAGATAAAATTAATGAAAATACCATTTGCTTTTTTTGTCAAAATGTTGAATAAAAAGGGGTTTCTCCACATGAAGGGAAATTTCTCGATTTATTTTAAAAGAGATAAATACTTGCATTATTACAGTCTCGTTCACAGGTCACTAAAATTTAACGACCCATTATACCACACACAAGTATTTATGAAAAGTGCCTAAATATTCCACAGTATGTTTTATCCGGGCATTTTATCACCGTATTGCCTTTTCCCGCGTTATTCTAATAGCAACAATAAAAGAAACAGAGCAACTCCTTCCATGTTAAGTAGAAAGTCGTAATTCTTTTACTGGCAGCTAATATATAGTTATCATCAAGTAATAGCCGTATAATGATAGATCTAAGGTAAACATTAGAACTACCACCGCGTGAGATACAGCAGGCTTCTTACCGGCATAGTGTAAAACCAAACGGTATCCGCGTGAGATACAGCAGGCTTCTTACCGGTATAGTGTAAAACCAAACGGTATCCGCGTGAGATACAGCAGGCTTCTTACCGGTATAGTGTAAAGTAAAAACCTAACGGTATCCACGTGAGATACAGCAGGCTTTTTGCCGGCATAGTGTAAAACCAAACGGTATCCGCGTGATATACAGCAGGCTTCTTGCCGTCATAGTGTAACACCAATTGGTATCCGCGTGAGATACAGCAGGCTTCTTGCCGACATAGTGTAAAACCAAACGGTATCCGCGTGAGATACAGCAGGCTTCTTGCCGTCATAGTGTAAAACCAAACGGTATCCGCGTGAGATACAGCAGGCTTCTTGCCGTCATAGTGTAACACCAATTGGTATCCGCGTGAGATACAGCAGGCTTCTTGCCGACATAGTGTAAAACCAAACGGTATCCGCGTGAGATACAGCAGGCTTCTTGCCGTCATAGTGTAAAACCAAACGGTATCCGCGTGAGATACAGCAGGCTTCTTACAGGCATAGTGTAAAACCAAACGGTATCCGCGTGAGATACAGCAGGCGTCTTACCGGCATAGTGTAAAACCAAACGGTATCCGCGTGAGATACAGCAGGCGTCTTACCGGCATAGTGTAAAACCAAACGGTATCCGCGTGAGATACAGCAGGCGTCTTACCGGCATAGTGTAAAACCAAACGGTATCCGCGTGAGATACAGCAGGCGTCTTACCGGCATAGTGTAAAACCAAACGGTATCCGCGTGAGATACAGCAGGCGTCTTACCGGCATAGTGTAAAACCAAACGGTATCCGCGTGAGATACAGCAGGCGTCTTACCGGCATAGTGTAAAACCAAACGGTATCCGCGTGAGATACAGCAGGCTTCTTACAGGCATAGTGTAAAACCAAACGGTATCCGCGTGAGATACAGCAGGCGTCTTACCGGCATAGTGTAAAACCAAACGGTATCCGCGTGAGATACAGCAGGCGTCTTACCGGCATAGTGTAAAACCAAACGGTATCCGCGTGAGATACAGCAGGCGTCTTACCGGCATAGTGTAAAACCAAACGGTATCCGCGTGAGATACAGCAGGCGTCTTACCGGCATAGTGTAAAACCAAACGGTATCCGCGTGAGATACAGCAGGCGTCTTACCGGCATAGTGTAAAACCAAACGGTATCCGCGTGAGATACAGCAGGCGTCTTACCGGCATAGTGTAAAACCAAACGGTATCCGCGTGAGATACAGCAGGCGTCTTACCGGCATAGTGTAAAACCAAACGGTATCCGCGTGAGATACAGCAGGCGTCTTACCGGCATAGTGTAAAACCAAACGGTATCCGCGTGAGATACAACAGGCTTCTTACAGGCATAGTGTAAACCAAACGGTATCCGCGTGAGATACAGCAGGCGTCTTACAGGCATAGTGTAAAACCAAACGGTATCAAAGTGAGATACAGCAGGCTTTTTACCGGCATAGTGTAAAGTAAAAACCTAACGGTATCCACGTGAGATACAGCAGGCTTCTAACCGGCATAGTGTAAATGTTAAATACAGATATGTGTTTCCATTTTGTATTATTTTGTTGTATGTACATGTGTATTCATGTTTTAGGTTATTTTCAGTAACAACGAAAAATATGTGCTAATTTTATAATGACCGCTGGTTGGTAAGGAGTGAATAAAGCAAAATTGTCTGGACTTACCAACGATATTTTAGCCATGATACGCAATGCATTTTCAGCGGGTCTATATAGGTTTAATCTTAAATCAGACATAAAGGCCAAGTAACTTATTCCACAAAGTCTTACAACACTAGTTGTTAAATAATTCGGATGGTTATGGTACGCCTGGGTTGTTGGTTTATTCTTTGATAAAATGGGGCTTATATGCGCATCGATGTAAAATAATCGGGATGGTTAAGATATCCTATAGAGTTTGCCAGCGTACTACGTGATAAATACCGCTTGACATTTGTGCGAACGTTTTGGAGCGTTTTAGTCAAAATTTCCCGGAGTAAAGTAATTTTTATGGTAAAGCATAAACTGAAACTCTAATGGGGTTCGCCGCTGTACCGGTACCAAGGTCATCAATATCTCTTAACGCTTGTGCGTATCACGTGGTACAGCGGCGAACCAAATTGAAATAATTGTTCCACAGAAAAGTTATGGGGTATCACGTTGAACACTGGCAAACTCTATACTGCTTTAACCTTACCACCGAGCATAATTGGTCATCATATCAAGGTGTCCGTTCTTAGTAAATGATTTCAGTGGCCACAATATGTTTTTATGTCTTGTTTTTTGTTTTCCCATTTCTAAATACCATGTTATTGTTTCATTTGCATTTGATGTTGCTAAATGCATATTTTTCAAGACTTTAAATTCCAAAAAACCAAACATTAACATAAATATTAACTTGTCCGTGTCCAAAACACAATTCCACAGGTTAAGTGAAAACTGGGAAATCAATTTGAATATATCAACTTCCGCCGAGGAAGTGAGGTCAATAAGCAATCTTATCTAGCTAGCTGCATCCGCCATATTTGAAAACTGGCTAGCTAAACAAAACATGATTGTAGTCACGTGACAAACATACGTCATAAACACGTCATTTATGACGTATCAGTTTTTTTCTTGTTTAATGTCATGTAAATGTTGTATGGAACTAAAATTAAAATGAAACTGTTAGTGGTGTTTAACTTGGTTGTTAACAAAATGAGCTTGATGATCCCGACATTTTCAATGTGCAGAGTAAGTCGATTTTGTTATTGCCTGTTTTTTGTATATTTTTGTTTAAGATTTGTTTACAAGAATTTGTATATACATTGATATTCTTATCAAAAATGAAAATAAAATTTTGATTGAAGTTTTCTGTCAAAGTTAATCAATTAGAAAGCTAGATAAAATCACTCTCTTCAAAACATGTAAATACTAGCGGCATCTCTCAACATCTGATGAAGAATTGTGTATAGTAGTATAAAGACGTAATGCTAGCTACAAGAAACATACTCAATTTTTTATTAAGCCGGTAAGGTAGTGTACATATTAAGTGAAATATAGAAAACGTGTATTATAACCGATGAAGCTCATCTACATGCGAACAATCGTAATAAGACAACATATATTGAGGAGTTTAGACGGGCTTTGGGGGAAATGACAAAAATACTAAACAGGAGCAGTTACAACATTAAAACAGCCAAACAACGAAAATAGAATCCAACATTCCACTATTAATATTTAACACAATGACAACGCAATGGAGCTCTAAAATTTTGTGTGCTTGTCACATAACCTCATGTTCTATGGTCTCTGACAATTAATTTTTGAAGTACAGTCTAACCTGCCTTAAAATCCACCTCTATATAAGGGTCACCTGTCTATAAAAGCCAATAGAATTTTATCCAAATTGTTTTTTATTCATATAATTAAAAGCTGTATATAAAGGCCACCTGCTCATAAAGGCCACTTTTACTGGTTCCCAAGGATAGCGTTTATAGACAGGTTTTATAGACGTGTATTCACTTTTGTTTTGATTTGTAATATGAAAAACTCTGTTGCAGACCAAACTGAACTATAGGACTAAAATTACCTTTGCTAGAATGACGACACTTCTTTCTTGCTTGTGACTAAACGCGTGACGTCATAGAATGGCTGTTTATCGATTGGAAATAATGTCGTACACGGCATTATTTTAAATTTATTTCAAGATTTAAAAACCAGAATAAAATTTTCAAAAAATGAGAAATGTAAATATAACCGTTGAACTCTCTAGAAATGGAGTTCATAGTTTTATTACTTCCACTGCCTTGCAAAGCAAACTAATCATAACGCGCGTTATTCAGTTTGCTTTGCACGGCAATAGAAGTTGTAGCACTATGAACATCATTTGTAGACAGTTCAATAGTCAAACAATAACTAACAACTTGAGTACTCAAATGTGTAAAATTCATCAAAGACTGGCAACTATTATGTAGAGAAGTTCTGTAACGTTCAATGTAAAACAAAATGAAATAAAATAAGAAAATCAATGTAAATTACTATTAAGCATTATCGTAGCTTTTGAAGTTGCATTCAAAATTAATATTCGTAATATCTGTAAAAACACTTTGCCTACTACATGTTGGAAAACGTAAAGTGAAAACCTTAATAGATTGGACAAACATACCATAAACAATTTGTTTGCGTTCAAATGTTCAACCACTTCTGTTATTATATACCCAATATTTTGTGGGAAGTCAACATTAAAAAAATCTCCCAAAGACTGCTATGCTTATTACGCAGGAGGACCTTGTCATAAAATATGGGCATTTATGATGTTTGTTAATTAAATTAAAAGTATAATCATCAAAGGTAAGACATGTAAGATCAATGGCTATAGAATGTTTTGGAATAACTAATTAATACCTGTTAATTTTTGTTCATAACTAGATTGAGATCCTGTTTCTACGATAAATGGGGATTGAAAAAGAAAGAAAGAAATTTTCGACAATCGAAACCGAAATCTTAACCCAAAGTGCATTTGATTGATAATAATCTTATCAAAAATATACACACACAAAAAGAGAACTTGACAATAACAAGTTCTCAGAGTTGAGCTTTATCAGTGACTTGACATTGTTAGCAAATGCGTCTTACTAAAGAAAGATTTTTTTGTAATTATATTTTCAATTGGTACAACACTTGTGCGTTGTGAAATAATAACAAATTTCATTTCCTCCAAAAGTTCAAATTACTTACTGATTTTGTCTATCTGAAGACCATCTTTAAGTAGACACTTGATCTATATGTTAATTAATGATTTGTCTCTATAAACAAATATTATCTAAGTGACACGATGTTACATATTTTATTGACGATAACACATTTGCAACTTCGATTTAATTTAATTTATTTTTTTCAATGTTCCAAAATTGGAGATGAATACATGCTAAGCTGAATCATTAGACATTTTTCTTTCTATAATTGCCGTTTTATATAGTCGGTTATTTACGTCATAATCACAAAGTTCACTTTATACATAACACAAAATAGAATCCTTTATAAAAATCTGATATGGTTACTTAACTGTATCATACGACAACTGGACTTGATATGGTTACTTTAACTGTATCATACGACAACTGGACTTGATATGGTTACTTAGCTGTATCATACGACAACTGGACTTGATATGGTTACTTAGCTGTATCATACGACAACTGGACTTGATATGGTTACTTAACTGTATCATACGACAACTGGACTTGATATGGTTACTTAGCTGTATCATACGACAACTGGACTTGATATGGTTACTTAGCTGTATCATACGACAACTGGACTTGATATGGTTACCTAACTGTATCATACGACAACTGGACTTGATATGGTTACTTAACTGTATCATACGACAACTGGACTTGATATGGTTACTTAACTGTATCATACGACAACTGGACTTGATATGGTTACTTTACTGTATCATACGACAACTGGACTTGATATGGTTACCTAACTGTATCATACGACAACTGGACTTGATATGGTTACCTAACTGTATCATACGACAACTGGACTTGATATGGTTACTTAGCTGTATCATACGACAACTGGACTTGATATGGTTACTTAGCTGTATCATACGACAACTGGACTTGATATGGTTACTTAGCTGTATCATACGACAACTGGACTTGATATGGTTACTTTAACTGTATCATACGACAACTGGACTTGATATGGTTACTTTAACTGTATCATACGACAACTGGACTTGATATGGTTACTTAGCTGTATCATACGACAACTGGACTTGATATGGTTACTTTAACTGTATCATACGACAACTGGACTTGATATGGTTACTTTAACTGTATCATACGACAACTGGACTTGATATGGTTACTTTAACTGTATCATACGACAACTGGACTTGATATGGTTACTTAGCTGTATCATACGACAACTGGACTTGATATGGTTACTTAACTGTATCATACGACAACTGGACTTGATATGGTTACTTAGCTGTATCATACGACAACTGGACTTGATATGGTTACTTTAACTGTATCATACGACAACTGGACTTGATATGGTTACTTTAACTGTATCATACGACAACTGGACTTGATATGGTTACTTTACTGTATCATACGACAACTGGACTTGATATGGTTACTTAGCTGTACCATACGACAACTGGACTTGATATGGTTACTTAGCTGTATCATACGACAACTGGACTTGATATGGTTACTTAACTGTATCATACGACAACTGGACTTGATATGGTTACTTAGCTGTACCATACGACAACTGGACTTGATATGGTTACTTAACTGTATCATACGACAACTGGACTTGATATGGTTACTTAGCTGTATCATACGACAACTGGACTTGATATGGTTACTTAGCTGTATCATACGACAACTGGACTTGATATGGTTATCTAACTGTATCATACGACAACTGGACTTGATATGGTTACTTTACTGTATCATACGACAACTGGACTTGATATGGTTACTTAGCTGTATCATACGACAACTGGACTTGATATGGTTACTTAGCTGTATCATACGACAACTGGACTTGATATGGTTACCTAACTGTATCATACGACAACTGGACTTGATATGGTTACTTTACTGTATCATACGACAACTGGACTTGATATGGTTACTTTACTGTATCATACGACAACTGGACTTGATATGGTTACTTAGCTGTATCATACGACAACTGGACTTGATATGGTTACTTAGCTGTATCATACGACAACTGGACTTGATATGGTTACTTAGCTGTATCATACGACAACTGGACTTGATATGGTTACTTAGCTGTATCATACGACAACTGGACTTGATATGGTTACTTAACTGTATCATACGACAACTGGACTTGATATGGTTACTTAACTGTATCATACGACAACTGGACTTGATATGGTTACTTAGCTGTATCATACGACAACTGGACTTGATATGGTTACTTAGCTGTATCTACGACAACTGGACTTGATATGGTTACTTTAACTGTATCATACGACAACTGGACTTGATATGGTTACCTAACTGTATCATACGACAACTGGACTTGATATGGTTACTTAGCTGTATCATACGACAACTGGACTTGATATGGTTACTTAGCTGTATCATACGACAACTGGACTTGATATTATGGTTACTTAGCTGTATCATACGACAACTGGACTTGATATGGTTACTTTAACTGTATCATACGACAACTGGACTTGATATGGTTACTTAGCTGTATCATACGACAACTGGACTTGATATGGTTACTTTAACTGTATCATACGACAACTGGACTTGATATGGTTACTTTAACTGTATCATACGACAACTGGACTTGATATGGTTACTTTAACTGTATCATACGACAACTGGACTTGATATGGTTACTTTACTGTATCATACGACAACTGGACTTGATATGGTTACTTAGCTGTACCATACGACAACTGGACTTGATATGGTTACTTAGCTGTATCATACGACAACTGGACTTGATATGGTTACTTAACTGTATCATACGACAACTGGACTTGATATGGTTACTTAGCTGTACCATACGACAACTGGACTTGATATGGTTACTTAACTGTATCATACGACAACTGGACTTGATATGGTTACTTAGCTGTATCATACGACAACTGGACTTGATATGGTTACTTAGCTGTATCATACGACAACTGGACTTGATATGGTTATCTAACTGTATCATACGACAACTGGACTTGATATGGTTACTTTACTGTATCATACGACAACTGGACTTGATATGGTTACTTAGCTGTATCATACGACAACTGGACTTGATATGGTTACTTAGCTGTATCATACGACAACTGGACTTGATATGGTTACCTAACTGTATCATACGACAACTGGACTTGATATGGTTACTTTACTGTATCATACGACAACTGGACTTGATATGGTTACTTTACTGTATCATACGACAACTGGACTTGATATGGTTACTTAGCTGTATCATACGACAACTGGACTTGATATGGTTACTTAGCTGTATCATACGACAACTGGACTTGATATGGTTACTTAGCTGTATCATACGACAACTGGACTTGATATGGTTACTTAGCTGTATCATACGACAACTGGACTTGATATGGTTACTTAACTGTATCATACGACAACTGGACTTGATATGGTTACTTAACTGTATCATACGACAACTGGACTTGATATGGTTACTTAGCTGTATCATACGACAACTGGACTTGATATGGTTACTTAGCTGTATCATACGACAACTGGACTTGATATGGTTACTTTAACTGTATCATACGACAACTGGACTTGATATGGTTACCTAACTGTATCATACGACAACTGGACTTGATATGGTTACTTAGCTGTATCATACGACAACTGGACTTGATATGGTTACTTAGCTGTATCATACGACAACTGGACTTGATATTATGGTTACTTAGCTGTATCATACGACAACTGGACTTGATATGGTTACTTTAACTGTATCATACGACAACTGGACTTGATATGGTTACTTAGCTGTATCATACGACAACTGGACTTGATATGGTTACTTTAACTGTATCATACGACAACTGGACTTGATATGGTTACTTTAACTGTATCATACGACAACTGGACTTGATATGGTTATCTAACTGTATCATACGACAACTGGACTTGATATGGTTACTTAGCTGTATCATACGACACACTGGACTTGATATGGTTACTTAACTGTATCATACGACAACTGGACTTGATATGGTTACTTAGCTGTATCATACGACAACTGGACTTGATATGGTTACTTAACTGTATCATACGACAACTGGACTTGATATGGTTACTTAACTGTATCATACGACAACTGGACTTGATATGGTTACTTAGCTGTATCATACGACAACTGGACTTGATATGGTTACTTAGCTGTATCATACGACAACTGGACTTGATATGGTTACTTAGCTGTATCATACGACAACTGGACTTGATATGGTTACTTTACTGTATCATACGACAACTGGACTTGATATGGTTACTTAGCTGTATCATACGACACTGGACTTGATAGGTTACCTAACTGTATCATACGACAACTGGACTTGATATGGTTACTTAGCTGTATCATACGACAACTGGACTTGATATGGTTACTTAGCTGTATCATACGACAACTGGACTTGATATGGTTACTTTACTGTATCATACGACAACTGGACTTGATATGGTTACTTAGCTGTATCATACGACAACTGGACTTGATATGGTTACTTAGCTGTATCATACGACAACTGGACTTGATATGGTTACTTAGCTGTATCATACGACAACTGGACTTGATATGGTTACTTAGCTGTATCATACGACAACTGGACTTGATATGGTTACTTAACTGTATCATACGACAACTGGACTTGATATGGTTACTTAGCTGTATCATACGACAACTGGACTTGATATGGTTACTTAACTGTATCATACGACAACTGGACTTGATATGGTTACTTTACTGTATCATACGACAACTGGACTTGATATGGTTACTTAGCTGTATCATACGACAACTGGACTTGATATGGTTACTTAGCTGTATCATACGACAACTGGACTTGATATGGTTACCTAACTGTATCATACGACAACTGGACTTGATATGGTTACTTAACTGTATCATACGACAACTGGACTTGATATGGTTACTTAGCTGTATCATACGACAACTGGACTTGATATGGTTACTTTACTGTATCATACGACAACTGGACTTGATATGGTTACTTTACTGTATCATACGACAACTGGACTTGATATGGTTACTTAGCTGTATCATACGACAACTGGACTTGATATGGTTACTTAGCTGTATCATACGACAACTGGACTTGATATGGTTACTTAGCTGTATCATACGACAACTGGACTTGATATGGTTACTTAACTGTATCATACGACAACTGGACTTTATATGGTTACTTAGCTGTATCATACGACAACTGGACTTGATATGGTTACTTAGCTGTATCATACGACAACTGGACTTGATATGGTTACTTTAACTGTATCATACGACAACTGGACTTGATATGGTTACCTAACTGTATCATACGACAACTGGACTTGATATGGTTACTTAGCTGTATCATACGACAACTGGACTTGATATGGTTACTTAGCTGTATCATACGACAACTGGACTTGATTATGGTTACTTAGCTGTATCATACGACAACTGGACTTGATATGGTTACTTTAACTGTATCATACGACAACTGGACTTGATATGGTTACTTAGCTGTATCATACGACAACTGGACTTGATATGGTTACTTTAACTGTATCATACGACAACTGGACTTGATATGGTTACTTTAACTGTATCATACGACAACTGGACTTGATATGGTTATCTAACTGTATCATACGACAACTGGACTTGATATGGTTACTTAGCTGTATCATACGACAACTGGACTTGATATGGTTACTTAACTGTATCATACGACAACTGGACTTGATATGGTTACTTAGCTGTATCATACGACAACTGGACTTGATATGGTTACTTAACTGTATCATACGACAACTGGACTTGATATGGTTACTTAACTGTATCATACGACAACTGGACTTGATATGGTTACTTAGCTGTATCATACGACAACTGGACTTGATATGGTTACTTAGCTGTATCATACGACAACTGGACTTGATATGGTTACTTAGCTGTATCATACGACAACTGGACTTGATATGGTTACTTTACTGTATCATACGACAACTGGACTTGATATGGTTACTTAGCTGTATCATACGACAACTGGACTTGATATGGTTACCTAACTGTATCATACGACAACTGGACTTGATATGGTTACTTAGCTGTATCATACGACAACTGGACTTGATATGGTTACTTAGCTGTATCATACGACAACTGGACTTGATATGGTTACTTTACTGTATCATACGACAACTGGACTTGATATGGTTACTTAGCTGTATCATACGACAACTGGACTTGATATGGTTACTTAGCTGTATCATACGACAACTGGACTTGATATGGTTACTTAGCTGTATCATACGACAACTGGACTTGATATGGTTACTTAGCTGTATCATACGACAACTGGACTTGATATGGTTACTTAACTGTATCATACGACAACTGGACTTGATATGGTTACTTAGCTGTATCATACGACAACTGGACTTGATATGGTTACTTAACTGTATCATACGACAACTGGACTTGATATGGTTACTTTACTGTATCATACGACAACTGGACTTGATATGGTTACTTAGCTGTATCATACGACAACTGGACTTGATATGGTTACTTAGCTGTATCATACGACAACTGGACTTGATATGGTTACCTAACTGTATCATACGACAACTGGACTTGATATGGTTACTTAACTGTATCATACGACAACTGGACTTGATATGGTTACTTAGCTGTATCATACGACAACTGGACTTGATATGGTTACTTTACTGTATCATACGACAACTGGACTTGATATGGTTACTTAGCTGTATCATACGACAACTGGACTTGATATGGTTACCTAACTGTATCATACGACAACTGGACTTGATATGGTTACTTAGCTGTATCATACGACAACTGGACTTGATATGGTTACTTAGCTGTATCATACGACAACTGGACTTGATATGGTTACTTTACTGTATCATACGACAACTGGACTTGATATGGTTACTTAGCTGTATCATACGACAACTGGACTTGATATGGTTACTTAGCTGTATCATACGACAACTGGACTTGATATGGTACTTAGCTGTATCATACGACAACTGGACTTGATATGGTTACTTAGCTGTATCATACGACAACTGGACTTGATATGGTTACTTTACTGTATCATACGACAACTGCACTTGATATGGTTACCTAACTGTATCATACGACAACTGGACTTGATATGGTTACTTAGCTGTATCATACGACAACTGGACTTGATATGGTTACTTAACTGTATCATACGACAACTGGACTTGATATGGTTATCTAACTGTATCATACGACAACTGGACTTGATATGGTTACTTAGCTGTATCATACGACAACTGGACTTGATATGGTTACTTAGCTGTATCATACGACAACTGGACTTGATATGGTTACTTTACTGTATCATACGACAACTGGACTTGATATGGTTACTTAGCTGTATCATACGACAACTGGACTTGATATGGTTACCTAACTGTATCATACGACAACTGGACTTGATATGGTTACTTAGCTGTATCATACGACAACTGGACTTGATATGGTTACTTAGCTGTATCATACGACAACTGGACTTGATATGGTTACTTACTGTATCATACGACAACTGGACTTGATATGGTTACTTAGCTGTATCATACGACAACTGGACTTGATATGGTTACTTTACTGTATCATACGACAACTGGACTTGATATGGTTACTTAACTGTATCATACGACAACTGGACTTGATATGGTTACTTAGCTGTATCATACGACAACTGCACTTGATATGGTTACTTTACTGTATCATACGACAACTGGACTTGATATGGTTACTTTACTGTATCATACGACAACTGGACATGATATGGTTACTTAGCTGTATCATACGACAACTGGACTTGATATGGTTACTTAGCTGTATCATACGACAACTGGACTTGATATGGTTACTTAGCTGTATCATACGACAACTGGACTTGATATGGTTACTTTACTGTATCATACGACAACTGGACTTGATATGGTTACTTAGCTGTATCATACGACAACTGGACTTGATATGGTTACTTAGCTGTATCATACGACAACTGGACTTGATATGGTTACTTAGCTGTATCATACGACAACTGGACTTGATATGGTTACTTTAACTGTATCATACGACAACTGGACTTGATATGGTTACTTAGCTGTATCATACGACAACTGGACTTGATATGGTTACTTAGCTGTATCATACGACAACTGGACTTGATATGGTTACTTTACTGTATCATACGACAACTGGACTTGATATGGTTACTTTACTGTATCATACGACAACTGGACTTGATATGGTTACCTAACTGTATCATACGACAACTGGACTTGATATGGTTACTTAGCTGTATCATACGACAACTGGACTTGATATGGTTACTTAACTGTATCATACGACAACTGGACTTGATATGGTTATCTAACTGTATCATACGACAACTGGACTTGATATGGTTACTTAGCTGTATCATACGACAACTGGACTTGATATGGTTACTTAGCTGTATCATACGACAACTGGACTTGATATGGTTACTTTACTGTATCATACGACAACTGGACTTGATATGGTTACTTAGCTGTATCATACGACAACTGGACTTGATATGGTTACCTAACTGTATCATACGACAACTGGACTTGATATGGTTACTTAGCTGTATCATACGACAACTGGACTTGATATGGGTACTTAGCTGTATCATACGACAACTGGACTTGATATGGTTACTTTACTGTATCATACGACAACTGGACTTGATATGGTTACTTAGCTGTATCATACGACAACTGGACTTGATATGGTTACTTTACTGTATCATACGACAACTGGACTTGATATGGTTACTTAACTGTATCATACGACAACTGGACTTGATATGGTTACTTAGCTGTATCATACGACAACTGGACTTGATATGGTTACTTTACTGTATCATACGACAACTGGACTTGATATGGTTACTTTACTGTATCATACGACAACTGGACTTGATATGGTTACTTAGCTGTATCATACGACAACTGGACTTGATATGGTTACTTAGCTGTATCATACGACAACTGGACTTGATATGGTTACCTAACTGTATCATACGACAACTGGACTTGATATGGTTACTTAACTGTATCATACGACAACTGGACTTGATATGGTTACTTAGCTGTATCATACGACAACTGGACTTGATATGGTTACTTTACTGTCTATACGACAACTGGACTTGATATGGTTACTTAGCTGTATCATACGACAACTGGACTTGATATGGTTACCTAACTGTATCATACGACAACTGGACTTGATATGGTTACTTAGCTGTATCATACGACAACTGGACTTGATATGGTTACTTAGCTGTATCATACGACAACTGGACTTGATATGGTTACTTTACTGTATCATACGACAACTGGACTTGATATGGTTACTTAGCTGTATCATACGACAACTGGACTTGATATGGTTACTTAGCTGTATCATACGACAACTGGACTTGATATGGTTACTTAGCTGTATCATACGACAACTGGACTTGATATGGTTACTTAGCTGTATCATACGACAACTGGACTTGATATGGTTACTTTACTGTATCATACGACAACTGCACTTGATATGGTTACCTAACTGTATCATACGACAACTGGACTTGATATGGTTACTTAGCTGTATCATACGACAACTGGACTTGATATGGTTACTTAACTGTATCATACGACAACTGGACTTGATATGGTTATCTAACTGTATCATACGACAACTGGACTTGATATGGTTACTTAGCTGTATCATACGACAACTGGACTTGATATGGTTACTTAGCTGTATCATACGACAACTGGACTTGATATGGTTACTTTACTGTATCATACGACAACTGGACTTGATATGGTTACTTAGCTGTATCATACGACAACTGGACTTGATATGGTTACCTAACTGTATCATACGACAACTGGACTTGATATGGTTACTTAGCTGTATCATACGACAACTGGACTTGATATGGTTACTTAGCTGTATCATACGACAACTGGACTTGATATGGTTACTTTACTGTATCATACGACAACTGGACTTGATATGGTTACTTAGCTGTATCATACGACAACTGGACTTGATATGGTTACTTTACTGTATCATACGACAACTGGACTTGATATGGTTACTTAACTGTATCATACGACAACTGGACTTGATATGGTTACTTAGCTGTATCATACGACAACTGCACTTGATATGGTTACTTTACTGTATCATACGAACTGGACTTGATATGGTTACTTTACTGTATCATACGACAACTGGACATGATATGGTTACTTAGCTGTATCATACGACAACTGGACTTGATATGGTTACTTAGCTGTATCATACGACAACTGGACTTGATATGGTTACTTAGCTGTATCATACGACAACTGGACTTGATATGGTTACTTTACTGTATCATACGACAACTGGACTTGATATGGTTACTTAGCTGTATCATACGACAACTGGACTTGATATGGTTACTTAGCTGTATCATACGACAACTGGACTTGATATGGTTACTTAGCTGTATCATACGACAACTGGACTTGATATGGTTACTTTAACTGTATCATACGACAACTGGACTTGATATGGTTACTTAGCTGTATCATACGACAACTGGACTTGATATGGTTACTTAGCTGTATCATACGACAACTGGACTTGATATGGTTACTTTACTGTATCATACGACAACTGGACTTGATATGGTTACTTTACTGTATCATACGACAACTGGACTTGATATGGTTACCTAACTGTATCATACGACAACTGGACTTGATATGGTTACTTAGCTGTATCATACGACAACTGGACTTGATATGGTTACTTAACTGTATCATACGACAACTGGACTTGATATGGTTATCTAACTGTATCATACGACAACTGGACTTGATATGGTTACTTAGCTGTATCATACGACAACTGGACTTGATATGGTTACTTAGCTGTATCATACGACAACTGGACTTGATATGGTTACTTTACTGTATCATACGACAACTGGACTTGATATGGTTACTTAGCTGTATCATACGACAACTGGACTTGATATGGTTACCTAACTGTATCATACGACAACTGGACTTGATATGGTTACTTAGCTGTATCATACGACAACTGGACTTGATATGGGTACTTAGCTGTATCATACGACAACTGGACTTGATATGGTTACTTTACTGTATCATACGACAACTGGACTTGATATGGTTACTTAGCTGTATCATACGACAACTGGACTTGATATGGTTACTTTACTGTATCATACGACAACTGGACTTGATATGGTTACTTAACTGTATCATACGACAACTGGACTTGATATGGTTACTTAGCTGTATCATACGACAACTGGACTTGATATGGTTACTTTACTGTATCATACGACAACTGGACTTGATATGGTTACTTTACTGTATCATACGACAACTGGACTTGATATGGTTACTTAGCTGTATCATACGACAACTGGACTTGATATGGTTACTTAGCTGTATCATACGACAACTGGACTTGATATGGTTACTTAGCTGTATCATACGACAACTGGACTTGATATGGTTACTTTACTGTATCATACGACAACTGGACTTGATATGGTTACTTAGCTGTATCATACGACAACTGGACTTGATATGGTTACTTAGCTGTATCATACGACAACTGGACTTGATATGGTTACTTTAACTGTATCATACGACAACTGGACTTGATATGGTTACTTAGCTGTATCATACGACAACTGGACTTGATATGGTTACTTAGCTGTATCATACGACAACTGGACTTGATATGGTTACTTTAACTGTATCATACGACAACTGGACTTGATATGGTTACTTAGCTGTATCATACGACAACTGGACTTGATATGGTTACTTAGCTGTATCATACGACAACTGGACTTGATATGGTTACTTAGCTGTATCATACGACAACTGGACTTGATATGGTTACTTTAACTGTATCATACGACAACTGGACTTGATATGGTTACTTAGCTGTATCATACGACAACTGGACTTGATATGGTTACTTAGCTGTATCATACGACAACTGGACTTGATATGGTTACTTAACTGTATCATACGACAACTGGACTTGATATGGTTACTTAGCTGTATCATACGACAACTGGACTTGATATGGTTACTTTACTGTATCATACGACAACTGGACTTGATATGGTTACTTTACTGTATCATACGACAACTGGACTTGATATGGTTACTTAGCTGTATCATACGACAACTGGACTTGATATGGTTACTTAACTGTATCATACGACAACTGGACTTGATATGGTTACTTAGCTGTATCATACGACAACTGGACTTGATATGGTTACTTAACTGTATCATACGACAACTGGACTTGATATGGTTACTTAACTGTATCATACGACAACTGGACTTGATATGGTTACTTAGCTGTATCATACGACAACTGGACTTGATATGGTTACTTAGCTGTATCATACGACAACTGGACTTGATATGGTTACTTAGCTGTATCATACGACAACTGGACTTGATATGGTTACTTAACTGTATCATACGACAACTGGACTTGATATGGTTACTTAACTGTATCATACGACAACTGGACTTGATATGGTTACTTAGCTGTATCATACGACAACTGGACTTGATATGGTTACTTAGCTGTATCATACGACAACTGGACTTGATATGGTTACTTAGCTGTATCATACGACAACTGGACTTGATATGGTTACTTAACTGTATCATACGACAACTGGACTTGATATGGTTACTTAACTGTATCATACGACAACTGGACTTGATATGGTTACTTAACTGTATCATACGACAACTGGACTTGATATGGTTACTTAGCTGTATCATACGACAACTGGACTTGATATGGTTACTTAGCTGTATCATACGACAACTGGACTTGATATGGTTACTTTACTGTATCATACGACAACTGGACTTGATATGGTTACTTAGCTGTATCATACGACAACTGGACTTGATATGGTTACTTAACTGTATCATACGACAACTGGACTTGATATGGTTACTTAGCTGTATCATACGACAACTGGACTTGATATGGTTACTTAACTGTATCATACGACAACTGGACTTGATATGGTTACTTAACTGTATCATACGACAACTGGACTTGATATGGTTACTTAGCTGTATCATACGACAACTGGACTTGATATGGTTACCTAACTGTATCATACGACAACTGGACTTGATATGGTTACTTAACTGTATCATACGACAACTGGACTTGATATGGTTACTTAACTGTATCATACGACAACTGGACTTGATATGGTTACTTAGCTGTATCATACGACAACTGGACTTGATATGGTTACTTTACTGTATCATACGACAACTGGACTTGATATGGTTATCTAACTGTATCATACGACAACTGGACTTGATATGGTTACTTTAACTGTATCATACGACAACTGGACTTGATATGGTTACTTAGCTGTATCATACGACAACTGGACTTGATATGGTTACTTAACTGTATCATACGACAACTGGACTTGATATGGTTACTTAGCTGTATCATACGACAACTGGACTTGATATGGTTACTTAACTGTATCATACGACAACTGGACTTGATATGGTTATCTAACTGTATCATACGACAACTGGACTTGATATGGTTACTTTACTGTATCATACGACAACTGGACTTGATATGGTTACTTAGCTGTATCATACGACAACTGGACTTGATATGGTTACTTAGCTGTATCATACGACAACTGGACTTGATATGGTTACTTAACTGTATCATACGACAACTGGACTTGATATGGTTACTTAGCTGTATCATACGACAACTGGACTTGATATGGTTACTTAACTGTATCATACGACAACTGGACTTGATATGGTTACTTAGCTGTATCATACGACAACTGGACTTGATATGGTTACTTAACTGTATCATACGACAACTGGACTTGATATGGTTACTTAGCTGTATCATACGACAACTGGACTTGATATGGTTACTTAACTGTATCATACGACAACTGGACTTGATATGGTTACTTAGCTGTATCATACGACAACTGGACTTGATATGGTTACTTTACTGTATCATACGACAACTGGACTTGATATGGTTACTTAACTGTATCATACGACAACTGGACTTGATATGGTTACTTAACTGTATCATACGACAACTGGACTTGATATGGTTACTTAGCTGTATCATACGACAACTGGACTTGATATGGTTACTTAGCTGTATCATACGACAACTGGACTTGATATGGTTACTTAGCTGTATCATACGACAACTGGACTTGATATGGTTACTTAACTGTATCATACGACAACTGGACTTGATATGGTTACTTAACTGTATCATACGACAACTGGACTTGATATGGTTACTTAACTGTATCATACGACAACTGGACTTGATATGGTTACTTAACTGTATCATACGACAACTGGACTTGATATGGTTACTTAACTGTATCATACGACAACTGGACTTGATATGGTTACTTAACTGTATCATACGACAACTGGACTTGATATGGTTACTTAGCTGTATCATACGACAACTGGACTTGATATGGTTACTTAGCTGTATCATACGACAACTGGACTTGATATGGTTATCTAACTGTATCATACGACAACTGGACTTGATATGGTTACTTAACTGTATCATACGACAACTGGACTTGATATGGTTACCTAACTGTATCATACGACAACTGGACTTGATATGGTTACTTAACTGTATCATACGACAACTGGACTTGATATGGTTATCTAACTGTATCATACGACAACTGGACTTGATATGGTTACTTAGCTGTATCATACGACAACTGGACTTGATATGGTTACTTAACTGTATCATACGACAACTGGACTTGATATGGTTACTTAGCTGTATCATACGACAACTGGACTTGATATGGTTACTTAGCTGTATCATACGACAACTGGACTTGATATGGTTACTTAGCTGTATCATACGACAACTGGACTTGATATGGTTATCTAACTGTATCATACGACAACTGGACTTGATATGGTTACTTAACTGTATCATACGACAACTGGACTTGATATGGTTACCTAACTGTATCATACGACAACTGGACTTGATATGGTTACTTAACTGTATCATACGACAACTGGACTTGATATGGTTACTTAGCTGTATCATACGACAACTGGACTTGATATGGTTACTTAGCTGTATCATACGACAACTGGACTTGATATGGTTACTTAGCTGTATCATACGACAACTGGACTTGATATGGTTACTTAGCTGTATCATACGACAACTGGACTTGATATGGTTACTTAGCTGTATCATACGACATCTGGACTTGATATGGTTATCTAACTGTATCATACGACAACTGGACTTGATATGGTTACTTTACTGTATCATACGACAACTGGACTTGATATGGTTACTTAGCTGTATCATACGACAACTGGACTTGATATGGTTACTTTACTGTATCATACGACAACTGGACTTGATATGGTTACTTAGCTGTATCATACGACAAGTAGACTTAATATGGTTACTTTACTGTATCATACGACAACTGGACTTGATATGGTTACTTAGCTGTATCATACGACAAGTAGACTTAATATGGTTACTTTACTGTATCATACGACAACTGGACTTGATATGGTTACTTTACTGTATCATACGACAACTGGACTTGATATGGTTACTTAGCTGTATCATACGACAAGTAGACTTAATATGGTTACTTTACTGTATCATACGACAACTGGACTTGATATGGTTACTTAGCTGTATCATACGACAACTGGACTTGATATGGTTACTTAACTGTATCATACGACAACTGGACTTGATATGGTTATCTAACTGTATCATACGACAACTGGACTTGATATGGTTACTTTACTGTATCATACGACAACTGGACTTGATATGGTTACTTAGCTGTATCATACGACAACTGGACTTGATATGGTTACTTTACTGTATCATACGACAACTGGACTTGATATGGTTATCTAACTGTATCATACGACAACTGGACTTGATATGGCTACTTAGCTGTATCATACGACAACTGGACTTGATATGGTTACTTAACTGTATCATACGACAACTGGACTTGATATGGTTATCTAACTGTATCATACGACAACTGGACTTGATATGGTTACTTTACTGTATCATACGACAACTGGACTTGATATGGTTACTTAACTGTATCATACGACAACTGGACTTGATATGGTTACTTTACTGTATCATACGACAACTGGACTTGATATGGTTACTTAACTGTATCATACGACAACTGGACTTGATATGGTTACTTAACTGTATCATACGACAACTGGACTTGATATGGTTACTTAACTGTATCATACGACAACTGGACTTGATATGGTTACTTTACTGTATCATACGACAACTGGACTTGATATGGTTACTTAGCTGTATCATACGACAACTGGACTTGATATGGTTACTTTACTGTATCATACGACAACTGGACTTGATATGGTTACTTAGCTGTATCATACGACAACTGGACTTGATATGGTTACCTAACTGTATCATACGACAACTGGACTTGATATGGTTACTTAACTGTATCATACGACAACTGGACTTGATATGGTTACTTTACTGTATCATACGACAACTGGACTTGATATGGTTACTTAGCTGTATCATACGACAACTGGACTTGATATGGTTACCTAACTGTATCATACGACAACTGGACTTGATATGGTTACCTAACTGTATCATACGACAACTGGACTTGATATGGTTACCTAACTCGATCACTAGGCAACGGGAATTGATATGGTTACCAAAGTCGATCACTAGGCAACTGAAATTGATATGGTTACCTAACGCGATCACTAAGCAACTGAAATTGATATGGTTACCAAAGTCGATCACTAGGCAACTGAAATTGATATGGTTACCAAAGTCGATCACTAGGCAACTGAAATTGATATGGTTACCAAAGTCGATCACTGGGCAACTAAAATTGATATGGTTACCAAAGTCAATCACTAAGCAACTGAAATTGATATGGTTACCTAATTAGTTCACTGGGCAACAGTAATTGATAGGGTTACAACACTCGGTTACTAGCAATTGGAATGATTTGGTTACTAAACTTGGTCATAAAATAACTAGAATTGTTTGGTTATTCAACTCTATCACTAGATATTTAGACTAACTATTTATATGGTTACTATTAACTAGACAGGATATATATGGTTACATAACTCTATCAATAGGCGACTGAAATTGATATAGTTTTGTCAACTTGGTCTCCGGACAACTGAGAGAGAAATGATATGGTTAGTCAGTTATTCCTCAAGACAGCTGAGATTGACATTGTTACTCAGCTCGGTAACTAGATGACAGTAGTTAATAAGGTTACTCAATTCCGTCAGTTGTTGATATGGTTACCCAACTCGGTAACTAGATAACTGTAGTTGATATAGTTAGCAAACTCGGTCACTAGATCGATGTAGTTGATATGGCTACCAAACTCGGTCGCTAGATAAAGTTCTATAGTTGATATGGTCACCCAACTTGGTCACCAAATCGATGTAGTTTATATGTTTACTCAATCCTATCACTATAAAACTGTAGTTGATATGGTTACTCAATCCCAACTTTTCTAACTTGGTTACCAGACAACTGTAGTTGATATTGTTTCATAACTTGGTTACCAGACAACTGTAGTTGATATTGTTTCATAACTTGGTTACCAGACAACTGTAGTTGATATTGTTTCATAACTTGGTTACCAGACAACTGTAGTTGATATTGTTTCATAACTTGGTTACCAGACAACTGTAGCTGATATTGTTTCATAACTTGGTTACCAGACAACTGTAGTTGATATTGTTTCATAACTTGGTTACCAGACAACTGTAGTTGATATTGTTTCATAACTTGGTTACCAGACAACTGTAACTGATATTGTTTCATAACTTGGTTACCAGACAACTGTAGTTGATATTGTTTCATAACTTGGTTACCAGACAACTGTAGTCGATATTGTTTCATAACTTGGTTACCAGACAACTGTAGTTGATATTGTTTCATAACTTGGTTACCAGACAACTGTAGTTGATATTGTTTCATAACTTGGTTACCAGACAACTGTAGCTGATATTGTTTCATAACTTGGTTACCAGACAACTGTAGTTGATATTGTTTCATAACTTGGTTACCAGACAACTGTAGTTGATATTGTTTCATAACTTGGTTACCAGACAACTGTAGTTGATATGGTCACTAGACAACTGTAGTTGATATTGTTTCATAACTTGGTAACAAGACAACTGTAGTTGATATTGTTTCATAACTTGGTTACCAGACAACTGTAGTTGATATTGTTTCATAACTTGGTTACCAGACAACTGTAGTTGATATTGTTTCATAACTTGGTTACCAGACAACTGTAGTCGATATGGTTACCAGACAACTGTAGTTGATATTGTTTCATAACTTGGTAACAAGACAACTGTAGTTGATATTGTTTCATAACTTGGTTACCAGACAACTGTAGTTGATATTGTTTCATAACTTGGTTACCAGACAACTGTAGTTGATATTGTTTCATAACTTGGTTACCAGACAACTGTAGTTGATATTGTTTCATAACTTGGTAACAAGACAACTGTAGTTGATATTGTTTCATAACTTGGTTACCAGACAACTGTAACTGATATTGTTTCATAACTTGGTTACCAGACAACTGTAGTCGATATTGTTTCATAACTTGGTTACCAGACAACTGTAGTCGATATGGTTACCAGACAACTGTAGTTGATATTGTTTCATAACTTGGTTACCAGACAACTGTAGTTGATATTGTTTCATAACTTGGTAACAAGACAACTGTAGTTGATATTGTTTCATAACTTGGTTACCAGACAACTGTAACTGATATTGTTTCATAACTTGGTTACCAGACAACTGTAGTTGATATTGTTTCATAACTTGGTTACCAGACAACTGTAGTTGATATGGTCACTAGACAACTGTAGTTGATATTGTTTCATAACTTGGTAACAAGACAACTGTAGTTGATATTGTTTCATAACTTGGTTACCAGACAACTGTAGTTGATATTGTTTCATAACTTGGTTACCAGACAACTGTAGTTGATATTGTTTCATAACTTGGTTACCAGACAACTGTAGTCGATATGGTTACCAGACAACTGTAGTTGATATTGTTTCATAACTTGGTAACAAGACAACTGTAGTTGATATTGTTTCATAACTTGGTTACCAGACAACTGTAGTTGATATTGTTTCATAACTTGGTTACCAGACAACTGTAGTTGATATTGTTTCATAACTTGGTTACCAGACAACTGTAGTTGATATTGTTTCATAACTTGGTAACAAGACAACTGTAGTTGATATTGTTTCATAACTTGGTTACCAGACAACTGTAACTGATATTGTTTCATAACTTGGTTACCAGACAACTGTAGTTGATATGGTCACTAGACAACTGTAGTTGATATTGTTTCATAACTTGGTTACCAGACAACTGTAGTTGATATGGTCACTAGACAAATGTAGCTGATATTGTTTCATAACTTGGTTACCAGACAAGTGTAGTTGATATTGTTTCATAACTTGGTTACCAGACAACTGTAGTTGATACTGTTTCATAACTTGGTTACCAGACAACTGTAGTTGATATTGTTTCATAACTTGGTTACCAGACAACTGTAGTTGATATGGTCACTAGACAACTGTAGTTGATATTGTTTCATAACTTGGTTACCAGACAACTGTAGTTGATATTGTCACTAGACAACTGTAGTTGATATTGTTTCATAACTTGGTTACCAGACAAGTGTAGTTGATATGGTCACTAGACAACTGTAGTTGATATTGTTTCATAATTTGGTTACCAGGCAACTGTTGTCGATATGGTCACTAGACAACTGTAGTTGATACTGTTTCATAACTTGGTTACCAGACAACTGTAGTTAATATTGTTTCATAACTTGGTTACCAGACAACTGTAGTTGATATTGTTTCATAACTTGGTTACCAGACAACTGTAGTTAATATTGTTTTACAACTTGGTTACCAGACAACTGTAGTTGATATTGTTTCATAACTTGGTTACCAGACAACTGTAGTTGATATTGTTTCATAACTTGGTTACCAGACAACTGTAGTTAATATTGTTTTATAACTTGGTTACCAGACAACTGTAGTTGATATGGTCACGAGACAACTGTAGTTAATATTGTTTCATAACTTGGTTACCAGACACCTGTAGTTGATATGGTCACGAGACAACTGTAGTTAATATTGTTTCATAACTTGGTTACCAGACAACTGTAGTTGATATTGTTTCATAACTTGGTTACCAGACAACTGTAGTTAATATTGTTTTATAACTTGGTTACCAGACAACTGTAGTTGATATGGTCACGAGACAACTGTAGTTAATATTGTTTCATAACTTGGTTACCAGACACCTGTAGTTGATATGGTCACGAGACAACTGTAGTTAATATTGTTTCATAACTTGGTTACCAGACAACTGTAGTTGATATTGTTTCATAACTTGGTTACCAGACAACTGTAGTTGATATGGTCACTAGACAACTGTAGTTAATATTGTTTCATAACTTGGTTACCAGACAACTGTAGTTGATATGGTCACTAGACAACTGTAGTTGATACTGCTTCATAACTTGCTTACCAGACAACTGTAGTTGATATGGTCACTAGACAACTGTAGTTGATATTGTTTCATAACTTAATTGCTACACAACTGGAATTAATATTGATAAAAATTGTATGGGTTTAGGACGACATAACAAAATTACAAATGAAACTCGATGGTATGTTGATAAAAATTTGTTTGCTTGTTCCGTAAGTATAGGTTTGTTACTTCAGAGGTCATCAGCGACAGAAAATAACCGGCACATTACAATGAAATGTACTTTGCTTTTCAATAGACAAATACACTAAATGAGGGGCTACATGTATGTATGACAGACCTTAAAACGTCCATGCCTTCCTACTTTACACAAGAACCAGGTATTAAGGTAAATGGTATGTTTTATCGCCAATATTTACTCAATTATTAGCATTTAAAAAAGTCTTTTAAATTTATATTTATGTTTCCCATATAACGCTTTTTAATTAAAACCATTATTTTTGCAGTTCCGATCAGATTTGGCAAATCACGAATCTTTGGTGGATAAAAATGGGAAAGAGAAAGGAATCGTGAACAGTGATCAGAAATACTCTTCGTCGTAATTGACATTATCTGCAATATTTCGTTTAGCTTTAGATCTAATAAAATTCTTGTTAAACATACAATATTGTACCTGATGATACGACACTTTTACAAATGATCGTAAGTAAGTTACAGATTATATATGTATATAACATCAATTGGGAAAATATGTAATAAATTATTATATACATGTTACAAACTAAATTTCATAAAAGAATAAGAATCCGAGATAAAATGATAATTTTCTTTAGATATAGATTCTAAATTTTTTGATACTATAATTTGGTCCTATATTCAATTCACTTCTCAGCAGACACTGATAAACACATAGGACTTCATATAACGAGTCTCAATACTTCAAAGAGATCTAGAAACTGTTAAGAATTTTAGCTATGATACAACCAAGTAAAGCATTTGTCCTGAAATTAATTTATCTGTCATAATACGGAAATCATAAAGATTATATATTTTGAAGTTTGAAATTGGGAAGTTAAGGTATCTTTTACAAATTATTGAATTAAACCATCAGCTATACATCTTTATTTAAAGAAATTAATTACATCTTGGTAAATGCACAGTACAGACCTATCGGAAGTTTAACACCAATCTAACACATAAGTACCGAATCGGCAGCTGATCTCCATCCCTTTTATCTCCACAGGTTTTCAGCACCTTCTTTCTATTTCTCTGTAGCTTTTCCGTCAATAGCTGTAAAGATTCCGGCCTCTCGAAAGCCAATTTCGTTAGTTCATTGTTAAACTATCGACGGGTCTTTACTGTCGGGTTATGAACGATACATCTTATCTTGCCAATTACGTTTCTTATTGATGAAAAGGAGGGTTTATTGAAGATTTGTATGAAGATAATTGTACATGTAAGGTTACTTGTATTGCAAACATTTTGCTCATCCGTGTGCTTGTTATTAATAGCGAATTGAAGTTAGAAGACAGTTTTGAAGACAACATTGTAAATATTTCCTAACAAAGTAGCTACATACTTATATAATCATCAAACACTATTGATGAGGAATTTAATTCAGAAACACTGGTCAAGTGCTGCAAAAATTAAAGTAGGTTGAGTAATAAGATAAATCATTATATAGTTATCATTTATAATATTATCCGAAAATACTGGTAGAGTATTTTTGCAGTCACCTGTCAACAGCAAATACAAATAGTTGATAAGCATCCCGGCATGTGAAACACATTTTATAGATTTGTCATGTGTTGATTTTGAATTTTTATAAAAAATAATGCATTCAAAATCAGCACATGACAGATTCAATATACATCAGTGATGCTTCTTTCTTCCTACAATAACAATGATGTTAAAAACTTTAATGTTCTTTATTAATTAACAACATGCATTATTGATACAACATGTACAATGCGTAAAAATCTACCTCGCCAAAAATTGACAAAACTGGGCCAATATGAAAAAAAAAACTGGGCCAATATGAAAAAACTGGGCCAATATGAAAAAAACTTAGCAACAATATAGGCGCGTGCAAATATTCTGACGTCATTTCATTAAAAAACCCCAAAAGGCTGATTATATAGCGCTTCTAAAAATCCAATAAGAGTAAGTGCAATTTAAAACTTTTTCCGACTACAAAATACATGTATGTATGCTTATTTTATGTGGAAAAATTGCTTTCGTTTGATAAAAAATATTATCAATAAAAGTAGCGTACAGAATATACAAAAATCTGCACATTTTCATTCGCTCGTCTCTCGTGTCTTGTAAGCGTTTCTTTGACGCGATATGTTTACAAACAAAATACGTCAACAACGTGATGCAGCGAATGTCAGACAAGCATGTTTGTTCTGGGGAAGGCATGCTTGAGGTTTAATCGCATGACCTAACTCGCTATGAGATGATGACAGAAATTGAAGATTCTGACTCAGAAAACGTTCTCGGATACCAATCAACACTTGCCACAAAATAGTTTTGTTGATCGACGATACTGATGAATTTTTGAGAGTACTGTAAAGGGGGAAATTTTCGCGTGGGTAAAATTTTCGCTTATTTCGCGCTAAAGAAATTACCGCGATTTTTTTACCCACGCGAAAATGACAACTATACAGGTTTATATATCATAATATACAGAATATACACCCACTTATATCGGTAACGCGGAAATTACACCCACGCGAAATGTCATATTTCAAAAATCGCGAAATTTTCACCCCGCGAAAATAATCCCCTTTACAGTATGTAATGTTAATTAATAAAATTAGTTTTTCAAGATGTTGAAAAAATACCCAAAAGGACCAAAATATATTTTACCAAATTTAGCTAAGGAAATACTTTGCATGGGGGAATATACCCTAGTTTTGAGAATTTCTAATTTTAAAAAAGCAGCAAAATTAGACAATAGTATATTTCAAACCAGTCTAATCAGAGGATAATTCTCAAACGGCGGTATGACATATATAACGTTATGTTCGTCGTTTTTTTGTCTAAAAGATTTATGAGTACGAAGTCATCTCCCGTGAAGTATAAGTTATTTGAGATTACTGATGAAAGTATAGGAATTAAATATTTAACGACTTATTAATTAAATCCTTAGTTAACATGTGTTTAACATACCGTGATTGTCAGTAACATGAGAGATAATTTTTGTTGACATACTTGGGGTTTCGTAATAATTTGTTTGAAATACTTTATGTGAATTTATTTGAAGTTGTCAACATACCCTATAGTAAAAAAGGTTGCACCACTTTGCGTTTTAACCTATAGCTAAAAGTACCATTAGAATACATATATGGAGTTTTACTTTTATTGATAAAGTCAGTGTTATTGTATTATGCCTGAATGTTGAGTGGTTCCAATATGCTACCTTAGGTCGAAGGTATAAGTTGCGTATTTAAAATTTTATTTTAACCAGTGTAAGATTACAAATTTTTCCTAAACGTTTTTTAAAATTTTGTTTTCAGTTTCATTTTTACGGTGGTGTTCAGAAACGCTTCAACACATATTTTATATATAAACTTGGATTCACAAAGTAACAAATTATACCAGTGTTAACTTTTACAGCACTAGACGACCGTTTTAGAATACAATTCCTCATCAGTAGTGCTTGGAACAAAAGATAATACAAAAACGTAAATGGTATACAAGCATAATTTTTCCGTTTCAAAATATTTAATGTTAAAAAAAAACTTTATTGTTGTCAAAATCAAACTTGTAAAATTGTGAAATCAAATCTTTTATGCTGCTCCATATAATTCCATGCTAATTTAGTTTTTTCTGTATGGTTGTTAAGTTGTTGTAGTTGGAATTACTTTGTCATATACCATTTTTTGAATTTCATCATTCGATACATTTAAAAACTGTATATTACAATATTTGGTAAGATTGGTCAGAATGATGCGCGCACTTCCTTGTCAAAAAGTATTTCCTCATTTCCTCTGACAACTCCTTTCCTCTACAATTGAAATTTTCATCCATTTTATGCCCGGCAAACGCCGGTAAGATAATGTTGTATGACAATCCCGTCTCTTCAGGATGAAAACTCAGGAGAAGCTATGTAAATATAATCTTATTGTTGACCTTATCTTTTGTAATAAATGCCATTTTGTGGCATTTAAGATATTTGTAAACACCAAGAACAACAGCCTTTAGTAAGATGTGACATTTTAATAGCTTACTAATATTGGTCACTAACAAGATACACAACATATTACAGACGCCATATGTACACTCTGACAAATACATTGAAATATTCCTTTCGTTATATTTATATAAACCCTATACATGCTATCGTAAACGTTTATCATGAAGAAACACAATTCTTGATTAAATTGAACATTTAACGACCTTTAATAAAATCATTTATACAAACACTGTGGTCTGTTTTACGCTTTATTGTTATAACGGTGTAATACTATATAAATATTAGAACCAAGCTTGGGTTGGAAATATACATGTATTTTTCACAGAAATACATGTGTTGTTATGGAAATACCACGGCGTATACATGTATATAAAGCTGGTTCTATCATTATTATACATGTTTCATTTGGTGTTTAACGTCTCAGTCAATAATATTTCACTTATATCGAGCCAGCTATAGGCTAAGGTGTAGAAATTTTGCCTATGCGTTGCGCTGATAGTACCATGGTTCTTTATCTTGCCAGGCCTACCATGACACAAGACCTAGTTTATTTTAAGTTCCCATCCGAAAGAACCATGACTTTTATTTCGTAATGCCGAGTGCTTGGCGAAAGAACAATCACAACCCACTTTCAAGTCAGACCCGGCCAGGATCGAACCCACAACCTTCCACTTACGGAGCACTCTACCAACTGAGCTACCTCAGTAATTAAGTAATCAACGAAATGGAATTTTAATTAAACTGGAAATAATAAGCTATTTGGTTTACATTTTCAACAAAGGTTTAGATAATCAAACTTGGTTTAGAATCTCCAATCTGTATTATTAAGCAAGTCATTTGTAGATGTTTACTTTTACAATTTATTTACTCAATTCTAGGTATTCACAGTGTTTTTGATAAGGCTGACTAAATCAATAAAATTAAAATTAAATCAAATCAAATAAGCTATATTTAAGAAGATTACAAATGTGAAAGCAAAATGTCTTGTATGAAGGCTATCCATTTGAAAGCGTAATTTTGTGCATAAAGGCTTCTCATGGTTAGGCGTAAAAAACAAATCAAAAGAAAAAAGTTGTCTAAAGAATGTCTATTTTATATGATTTAGTTATTATTTTTTTTAATATTTAGTTGATATTTTAGTAGTTAATTGTCAAAGAAACCAATACAAAAATTGCATTGGAATTTACATTAATAAATATTTGGCATTTTTCCACGTGTCTTATTTTACATTAGATAACAATCTTTTACAACTGACACTGATACATAATTAGTAACTACTTTCCATTTTCTTGTCTAAGGCAATGATAGATGCTCCATTTGAGTGAAAAATATCATTTTTACAAATTATAGTTTTAACATTTCTTTACAGGTATTTTTAAAAATGAAAAAAGTCCTTTGCGATAATGTTTTGGGAGGATGAACTGAAATTGAAACATTTCAATTCTTGCTTACCGATTTTGATTTCAGAACATACTAAGTACATTGATCAGGTAAATGCCCTTTTACTGGCCAGTAATAAAACCAAATCTTGTATGGTATCGTCAATTATTTAAAGAATCGAATTATTTAAAGATTTCAACTGAAAAAAACCGAAGCATTTTGTATCTTAATTTATTTGGACATGCGCCGGTATGTTTGATGATACGATTTTTATATATTGTCGTAAATAAATGAGAGACCATACTGATCAGATGTAGGAATTGATCAGAAAATCATGATCACCAGAAGTAAGACTTTATATTTTGCACACCATAAGTAGGATTCATGGATAAACTATGCTCACCAAAAGTAGGATTCATGGATAAACTATGCTCACCAAAAGTAGGATTCATGGATAAACTATGCTCACCAAAAGTAGGATTCATGGATAAACTATGCTCACCAAAAGTAGGAATCGTGGATAAACTATGCTCACCAAAAGTAGGAATCATGGATAGACTATGCTCACCAAAAGTAGGAAACATGGATAGACTTTGCTCATCAGACGTAGGAATCGATGAGTTTGTCCTTATCAGAGGAGACAATGCTCACTAAAGTTAGAAATAGATAAGTGGCAACGATCACTCTTAGGATCCAATGATAGCCTATGCTGATTAGATGTAGCAATGCATTCAAACTTGCTCATCGGAAGACGGAATTGATGACAGACTTTGTTAATTAGAATGCCATATACCATTTTTTTAATTTAATCATAAAATACATTCAAAAAATGGTATATGACAAGAAGAACAAATAGAGGATAACAACTCGTCCGAAAGCGAAATCATTTAAATACCATGGTGACGAGAATCAATGGGTCAGCATATTTATCAGAACTGATATTAACGAAAGACCATACTCATCGAAACTGGGAAAGAATGAAGAGGGAATTATCAAATATTTAACATTAATCTGATTTTTAATTTAGAATGTAATATTTTATCACTTATGGCATAAATACGTTTTATTTACATATTGTATTTAGATTTATTGGTCATTTCATACTTTACATGATACAAACTTACTGATTATTGCAATTAAGAGAATAGAATCACCAGATTCCATTAATGTTTCACTAATTGTATCATTAAGTTTCATTTTAAACAATGATTTTTGTATATGGATTCATTAAAAATTTACTACAACCTAAAGCCTCATTTACCAACATTACTAACATTACCAGTCAATGGGAGATAACTCCTATTAGAAAACGTTGAAAACCTTGAAGCTTTCGTTTATTTGTGGTGTAGATTCTACGGAAAGAAATGTAGATATCTTTACAGCTGAACCTTTTGTAACATTTAATAAATTCCTACTGAATGTGTTAAAAACCCAAACGGGGATTATAAAGATTGTAACTTTGAAGACTTACCAAAACTTTGATAAAGAAAACTTTAAATGTTGTATTTGAATTATATAAACAAATGTATTACGTTTAACATTTGTCAAAGAACCCTTTAGATCAAGTCTATTCTACATCAGAACAAACTTGATCAAAGCTTGAATAGTTTAATCAATTGGTTTGTCAAAATTTATTTTTGCATAATTTCAAATGGGAGTTAAAATTAACGTTGAAAATGAATACAATTTCTTCAAATTAAGGAACCTTGTAACAAAATTATTGATTTTTGGTAATGATATTATGATTTTATTGACATATTGGCCCCTTGCTTTTCATTGATTATACTAATTAAGCTTCGAATAACTCGGTCCGGATGTAGAATAATGTTGATCTAAAGGACATCTTTTACGAATGGGATTCAGGTCAATTTGGCAAAAATCATACAGACCCAACACAAAAGTATACTGAAGATATCATCAACAATCATGTGAGTTTTCATAGACAACATATGTGTATGTTTGGTAATATAATTACGTAAAATATGTTTTGGTCCTATTTCAACATCTAAAATTTTTTACATCTCCACAATTTTGTTCTATTGATGGGAAATTGTATTCTGTAACGACTGTCTAGTGCTGCAAAATTGAAATTTCCAACCAACAGTTAATATACCAATGGGTACAAACAGCGCACCGTTGCTTGCTTATGTGTGTCTTTATTCCTATATGCAGAATGAATATTTGTGTACCCATAACTGTTGTACAATATTATAGGGTTATTGAACTGATATTGAGAAATATTGTCCCGAGTTGACTCGACATATACACGGGCTTGCGACTGCAAATTTCGAGTCGACGTGGGATTATATTTCACAATATCAGTTCAATAACCCTTTTATTGCATAGAAAAATGAATTTCATTTTACTTCCGTCAAATTTTTCAATAACATTTTGTCGTTCAATACATAAATTTTGCACTTGTTCTTGTAAATGGATATAAGAACTAGTGCAATATGAAAAAACACAGTGATGACGTCTTTAGTCACGTAACAATAATTGTATGACGTCATAAAAGACAAGGACATGTGACAAAGTGTGCGGTATGAAAAAAATGATTCGGTAAACGTCGGACTGGAACGAAGTCAGCGTGCAAATATTATAGGTTTATTGAACTTATAAATAGTAAATACATCTGTTTGACTTGTTTGTTTACACCCCAAGCGCAAGGATACAAATGTTTACTTGACGTCACGCTACCCTATCACACCCGTACTTGTCATTTTCACTCAGTCCGACGTTCAAGCACATGTAGTTCTCAATTATTGAATCAAATAAATTATGAAGGATTTTAAAATTCCCTATTTCAACAAATTCCTCTTCCATTTTTTTTCCTTTCTTATTCTTTTCTGTTTTTCAAGTTTTTTCTGGTTTTTTTTTCTCTCACTTCAGTTGCAGACGTTTTTCTGTATTTCTGCCATATTCTAAAAGTCCGGCGGAATAAAGTAACAACTTATAATTTTTCATTTTTATTCATACGCAGAAATCGAGGCCCGATCTGACGGGTTATCTGCCCTTACATTAAAAGTCGCCCTATAGACGTTTCTATCGTCAAATCAATGGGCGCATCCATCTTGAAACCACGTGACCGTCCGCCATTACAAGACTGATTCCTATTAAACATCGATAATGTTTTCATACAGTTTGTTTTTTCTAATTAGCATTCGTCGCATTTTATTTAGAAATAAAGATTTCGATATGATGACTGATAAACATCAATCTATATTTAGTACTAATCCCTATTATCAGATTTAATTGTTTAACACTGTTGGAAAAGTAAAACCGAAAGTAGACCTTCGGGACATTGTAAGTCGGCACAGGGTAATCAATGATTGGAATGCATTAATTATATAATTAAATTTAATTAAAAATATATCCGATAAATTTTGATAGGTGTTGAAAGTATACACAGTACATCACAGGCGCTGCCTGTAGGGAATATAGTTTATTAGAACATGCTCCGGGGCTACATTCGATATTAAAAAATAGAATTGGTTAATAATCATTTGTACACTCGATTCAAGTGAAACACTGCCACAGAACACGGACAATTATCAGAACCAAAATAAAAATGTTCACAACTGCACTTTAAATACCATTGGCACAGTTGTACATAAACATTTCTCTCCGATCTGCAAGTCCAGATGGAATTGTTTCAAAAGAAACATTGTTGGAGATAAAATGACCATTAAAACCAATTAGTGAATTGACCAGCGATTCGAAGAACTATCATAAAAACACAACAGCGTTATGAAATTAACAAAAAGGAGAGAAAAGGGTTATTATTACAAGGTTCAGATGCAAATGCACTGCACCAATATAATAAAATGCAAGTTTTTTGTATGGAATTTTGATCCCATGAAACATGTCACAATTGATGTTAATTATGATGAGGAATTCATCAATCAACTCTTACCCAGAGTAAGATCATTTTACTTTAAACATATGCTTGTCCGTTTAGTGGATGATTTTCAGGCGGGAAGGTTTATCCTCTGTGATGAATACAAGAAATTTTGTACATAATCATATATTTAGTTTTTTAACTTTTTTATATTATAATTTGATTGAAGATGCTAAATACTCTTCTAGATAGTCTTTATGATGTTATTGTTCAATTTGAATAAAGAATCTCAAATTCTTAGCATATGAGAAGTCGATCAGGCCAATTACTTCTTGAACGTCTTGAGAGTGACAGTCCATGGGTTGAACCCCGGTCAAGTCAAGACATTTTGCTCCTGGTTCTTTTGTCAAATACCGGTACATGTTTTTTTTCAGCAGCAATTTTTTATGTACATTTGTAAGTAACATGATGAGTAAAAAGTGAAATAATCTTGCCAAGTGTGTAAACAAGCATTTCTGAACTCAAGACATGAAGAATTACAACAAATGTGATCTTGATTTACTTTATTATTATTATTTTTTTTTAAATTTTAAATCAACATGCAACATGCTGACAGCAACTTTTAGTCCTCCTCTAGTTCGGCACACATTCGTTTTTTCCATTCGTAGATCTTCTTTTGGTTGTTGTGACAACCTACGATAACACAGCGTTTTCCTCCTCCAGATAAGGCATTTTAACAATGAAATTAACTTGCTAACAGTTACAATTAAGTTTCGATTTACACACATGTATATATTACGTCGCTACTGTAAACAATGAATGAATCAGTCTTGTAATGGCTGACGTGATAGCGCCCTCTAGTTATAAAGAAAGATAACTCCACTTGTATCGAAAAATAGAATCGTCTATACTGACCATCTTTATATACGGATACAGGTGTGATATACTTTACAGTTATAAAGATGGTAGTTTGGTTCAGTCGAGCGTGACATGTTAGATAATTCCAATTAGCTGATTAGGGAGAGCAATGGGTGATTATAGATCAACAAAAATCCAATCGGGGTTTCATATGTCTCTGGCTAAACGCAGACGGATTATAATCAGTATTTAGACACTAATGACTAGAATGCATCTCGTAATAAAATGATGAAAAAAAATTAACATGTGTACCAGCTAATTGAAAATTTGCACAAAATCGTAATTTTATAAATGTTTCAAGTATTTGTTTTAAATACGTTTTGTCGGCGTCTTATATGCTTACTCTAAGTTTAAATAAAAATTAAATCAGCGTTTTAAATATTCTATTCTAGCTATATTAATGCTTTTACATAATACTAAATAAAAAAATACATAAATACATAAATAAATAAATAAATAAATAAATAAATAGATAAATATAAATAAATAAATAAATAAATAATAATTTTTCTCAGCATCAACAATGCAATCTAGCAGAACTTTGAATAAGAAATAAATCTTCGTTTTTTTAAAACATTTCATTTTAGCTTCATTATATAATTCATAAAATAAATAAATAATAAATAAATACTGTGATTTTTCTTATGTTTTTTCATAACTAGATGATTTGATTTATCTAATTGAACCGACAAATCCAATGAGCTGAATAGTTAATTGCAATATTTTATTTTATTTTATTTTATTTCATTTTATTTTATTTTATTTTATTTAATTTTATTTTATTCATCGACCTGAACTGTGAAAAGAATGTAAGATAAACCTGGCACTGGTAAGGACAAGACCATCTGTAACAATTTGGAGAGAGAGAGAGAGAGAGAGAGAGAGAGAGAAGAGAGAATTATCACTCTCAAGTCACAAATATTGTTCAAAAAGTATGATCAATATACAATAATATTACTTTTTATTTTTACAATCAGGACATGATCGGGACATGGTCGAAATGCAATATAATATTCTAAAAGTTCATGAGAACTTTAAACAATATTTGAACATAATGTTCCTATTGAACAGTAGGGACTCATGCGTGACGGTTTACCTACTTGTTTCAATAATCAATTAATTTCCCAATTAACTAAAAATCGATCCTAACCCATCACTTTACCTAGATCATGTTATTTGTGTCATGGTAGGCACTTAACATCACAGATTTATTTATTTTAGAGGTAGTAACTGCGTGGTGTTATTATTATTATCATTATTAAATGTGATGTATTTGAATGATAATTTTATCACGAACCGTTTGAAAATCTAATAAATATTAGTTATAAATTTATTTTTCGTCACTCAGTTTTGTTAATTTGAGTATAATTAAATCCGTTCAATAGATAATTATTTAAATGTAATTGTTAATTTTACCTAAGTCACCTTCAATGTTGTTTCCTTCAATTTTAGTGTATCAAGTCAAAATGGCTGGGAATAATCATATTGTATTTCATTTAGGTTTAAATGTTTTATTGCATTGATTACTTTTGAAACTTTAAGAAAATAGATATTATTATTATTATTATTATTATTATTATTATTATTATTAGTTAAATGAATAAGGACTATAATAAATAAAAATGTGCATATTTTTTTCCTTTTTAAATAATAATACTTCCTATTTCTCTTAACTTGATTTAATTTTTTAATAATATTTTAAATAGAAATGGGCACAATGTTTTATTAGATCCAGTAGGCTAGTGTGTTTGACCATGATAGTCTATACATATCCATAGTACATGTATCTACATATTCTATCCTATTGACCCTGATCCACTGACTGAAATATTGATACAAATATTGTACCACCTAAATTTTAAATTAAAAGTGGAATGGATTTTTTTAAAGGTACCACAAAGATTTTTATAACTGAATTTTCATCACGATGTGAATTTTATCATGAAAACCAGACATTTTCACTTTTCTATATCTTTAATAAGAAAAACCCGGTTTATAAAAACAGTGCTGTGCACTTTCTAATGAGTTTCATAGGGAAATTAAGTAAAATGTCACCATATTTTAAATCAAAAAGTGGAATGGATTTTTTTCAAGATATTTTAATCATTTTTATATTTGAATATTCGTGACAGTATGTATTTTTCACTGAGAACCAGACATTTTCAGAAAATAATATTGTTGTTGGTGAAATTTAAATTTGAAAATCGGGTATATCTAGTTCCCATTGTAACTTAACGGGCTGGCGATCGCAAAGGTGACTTAATACAGGTGATGAGACCATCGTCTTAACGCATCATTGGTTTACGGTCGGACCTCGATTTCTGTACATGTTTAAATCATATATAACTACGTGTATTTTAAAAAAAAAATCAATCTTTTTTTAAAAAATAAAATACTTAAATTTATGAATTTATTGATCATGTTTATTATACTGTTTTTTGTTTACATTGAGAATGGGGTTCATTTGGGTCAAAGGTTACGTCAAATGTTGAATGGAAAAAGTAGTGCCGTAACTGTGACGTCACAGTTAGCGCGTGGCTTTATTGGGTCAGTGACCGAATAAAGATAAGGTTTATGATGTCAGTGTACGCGTTAGTTGCAGGATAATGTGAAATATTGTCCCTAGTTGACTCGACATTTGCACGAGCTTGTGAGTGCAAATGTCGAGTCAACGAGGGACAATATTTCACAACATCAGTTCAATAACCCTTTTATTATATAGAAAAATAAATTTCGTTTACCTCCCACTAGTATTTCATTTAAAATTACCATTTTGTCTTACAATACATCAATATCGCACTAGTTCTTGTATACGGATATAAGAACTAGTGCAATACGACAAAAACACAGCGATGACGTCTTAAGTCATGTCACATCAATCGTATGACGTCATAAACAACAACACTATGTGACAAAGAGTCCAATATGTAAATCTCGGCCTTGAACAAAGTTTACGTGCAAATATCGAAATTCACTGCACGCTAACACCTCGGAATTTATCGTTTAATTTCTATGCGAAGCACATATTGCTTTATAATAAATTACTCGGGTATTCACACAGCATTAATTATGGGAGTAGAGTGAGTGAGTAATGGTGTTTAAAGTTCATGTCAAGAATATTTAACTTATATCGAGACGCAGCTAGCTATAGGCTAAGGTGCAGATATTCTTCCACATTTCCTAGATAGAAGGTTACGTGTTTAATTAAGGATTGTTTGTCATTTTGTGTAAATTTATTGTGAAGTATAACATCACGATGACGGAAAACCAGAGACATATATGTCTCTGGGAAAACAAATTACGTATAAAATCGCGTAGCGTAGCGCATCGATTTTATACGTAATTTGTTTTCCGTCATCGTGATGTTATACTTCAATAAATTTACACAAAATGACAAACAATCCTTATAATTACAAATCCTTACAAAGACCTTAAATAACAAGCAAACTTCGAACTACTTTGTGTACTTTAGCGCAATAATACTCATTGTTTACCTCGGTTACATCGGTCACACTTGGATACCCGCCAAATAGGTCAGCAGCTGAGAGGCGAGAAGAAGTAAAATAATTATTTGAACGAGGAAAAATAAGACAACCAGCGTTTTTGTGGATTCAGTATACCAATTAATTTTTACAGCAAAATTAAGAAAGAATTCATTGAAGATTTTTTTAATACAATGTATTAACGTGTGACGTCAACAAAGTTTCAAATTCACAACAATTTCAAATTTGTCATCGGTAGCCATTTACACGTGGGGGTGTGAACTGTTGCCTAGATTAAATGATATCTGACAGATATTTACTCATTTATTTATTTCTATTTTATTTTTAAACGATTTTACCCATTATCTCCCGAGATTTGACCTACATTATTTTCCCATTGTCAACATTAAATCTATTTATAGATTTGGAAAACACCGAAGGTAGTTCCGGCAAAACTGCAATGTTATACAAAATAACATGTCAAAACTGACGTCATTTATATCCAAATTGACCAATCAAAATTTAAAAGTGACTTTAACCACGCCCAGTTTGTAATTATTTTATTTTGTCAGTTTTCAATTTTTTACATTTCTTTTTGGATATTGATTCTTGGACATGGACCGGTATGTTTGTAGTTAGTATGTAACTTAGACAGGTTGATCATAATCGACTTCTGTAGTATTAGTAACATCAACTACCGCCTTATAGTATATGGAAACCGTAAAAAATGTTCGTTAACCATCTTGTGGCAAAATTAATTTTCAAAACACCTTTGACATTGCCGAATTGATTTTCATAATGCGAATGGGGTTCGTAGCTGTACCATGTGATCAATACCTTTCAATGTTTGTGCGGAACGCCAACGTCACAGATTCCGAAATGACGTCGTTTCGCTGGAAAATGTCATCTAATGCAATCATAGTTCATATACATTGGAAATTAATGTTCCGCATAAACATTAAAAAGTATCACGTGGTACAGCGTGGTTTTGACGTCACAAACGTTTGTAGTCATATAAAACCATTAGTAAATGGTATATTTTAATCCAAATAATCAACAATTTGCAATTTTTATAACTTTGCAAAACTATTATGAGTATCTCGTAAGAGTTATCAATTCTGTTGAAATGACATGTGTCGGTATGACTAGCAGAAGAAAACAGACACATAATTATACATATGTCCGTTTGACAGCAAGTCGGTTAACAAAATGAAAAAAAAAATCTTGAATGCCAATTAGATTGGTATGAGGAACTGAACAACATCTAAATGCTATGTGTCAAATAAAGTATACAGAATTGTAACTAAATCGAGCCAATATGCCAATCCATTGTTTTGATGTACTGGATAAATTAGACAAAACCCGAAAAAAATCACAGGAACTAACAAAAGTAACATTTATTTGAAATTTATTTAAAACTGCTAGTATTTTGATAAAAACATTTGGTCTCATAAAACGAATAAATTAACAAATAATATTAAGAACAACTTGATACACTCCATGATAATCTCTAAACATCTAATAAAGGTGTATAATTAATTAAATTATAATAGTAGTGGTAATAATATCATAGTAATAAGAAGAAATTGTGGTAGAATAATAATAATAATAATAATAATAATAATAATAATAATAAAGATGTGAATAATAATAATAATAATAATAATAATAATAATAAATAGCAGTGGAATGATTATGATTATATTATTACTTATAGTATAAAAAGATTGAATTGTTATGGATAATAATAATACATGTAATAATGAATACAAAGTGTGTGCATGTGCGAAAAATAGATGCATGATTGTATTCATATATCATTGAAAAATACATCATAAACTTACTACTAATAATAATAATAATGAAGTTCATTTAATACATTTAGTGTGTAACAAATAATTAATATGATAGCAATATGATTGACAATGGTAATAATAATAAAGCCATGATATGTTGAATATTCATAATACAAGCTACATATTTTGAACTAATGAAAAACAGTAAATAGTGTTAAGTAAAACGTTTACTTTTTAAAATGAATTCCTGTACCGTTAGAAATATTATTTTATTTTGTTCGAAGGACAAGATAGGATCACTAAACAATAATTTTTCAACGGCTAAAACATACGGAAGTGTAAATATGGTTGATGTTCGAATATGTCTAAAATTTTGACAATATAAAAGAAAATGAGTGTTGTCTTCTATTTGACCACATATACAATAGGGCTCTGGATCTAAAATGATACTTCAAAGACTACATTGTAATCGTTACCTTGTATTGAGTATTAGACCTACTCTTGTCCCACAATTATAAACTTTGATATGAAAGTTAACAAGTTTCTTAAAAATTGGTAAGGAGTTATGTCTTACATCGCTAGGTAAATTATCCCATTCTGAAATAGTGTAGGGCAAGATGGAATTTTGATAAAAGGAAGTTTTACGTGAAATGTTTCGAATATTTTGGGAACCATGCGTGTTATGCGAATGAATATCGTTTTGTGAAGGTGGGATAAGCATGCGTAAATATGGATGGGCTAGATTATGAAACATTTTATAGAACTGGACTAACTTGTGATTATTTCATTTTTTTTCTAAAGTTTCCCATCCTGTTTCAGAATAAAGTATGCATAAACTAGCATAAACTAGCGAAGCGCGTTGCACCAGAGACAATTCTGGCGGCTTCTAAATTTACTTTTTCTATTCTTAATTTAAAATGTTCTGGTATGTTTCCCCACACAACATAGCTATATTCAAGTATTGGTCGGATAAAAGTGAAATATATTTTTTCTAAAACATCCCTTGATAAAATAAATCTATATTTTCTTAAAATTGAAAGACGTGAATTGGGTTTTTTAACAATATTTCCAACATGATAATGCCATAAAAATTCAAAAGTGAAAAATAAACCAAGGTGCTTATGTTCTTCGACTTTTTGGACTAATGTGTTATCCATGTAAAAGCAGGGGTGAAATGGTTTTCTAATTTTTCTGGAAAAGATCATTGATTTATTTTAGGGTTTAAGGACACTAACCATTTTTTGACCACTGGTTAATTTTTTCTAAATCTGCATTAAGTATAAGGGATGATTAGGTTGGGTCATCAACAATACAATAAAGAGTAGTGTCGTCTGTAAATAAACGGATTTTTACAATTTATATCCATTACAATATCATTAATATAAATCAAAGATAATATGGTACCTAATATGGGACAATATTTCAACGAGGCATTTAAGTACATACAGAATATTCTTATGTTCATATAAGTGTGTTTACCTAGTATCATACTTTCATTAACCTATTATTGTTTTATTAAAATAATCAACCATTTCAAAAAGAAAATTTCCTGATTTAAGTAAATACTGATTTTCCATGTCACAATCAATTTTGTCCATATTCCCCCGCTCCGTCAATGCAAAGCCAACATTGTTTCTTTTTTCTATATCGACTATGTATCTTTCTGTACCACATATCATTGTTAATACATTTCTTTCTATTCTTCTGATATCCGTTTCGAATGTTATCTTTTCAATAAGACTGACTTTCTGTTTTAGTTCAATATCAGCCATCAGATGTAGAGTAGCAAAATAACGCTGTAGATGCTTAGCAACATTCTCAATATCTTCTGTGGTTTTATTTTTCTGTAACGAATGAATAATATAATATACACTATAATATAATGTAAGGCATATTTAGTAAACTCCAAAAATAGTACACTGTTTTATGAAATGTTATCAATTATATGTACACATAATTTGCAACATAGTCCCTAAGTATTTTAAGTGAAATGCGCAGAATATATCTAATGAATCGTCGATTTACGACAGAATGACTCCTAAACTTAAAAAAAAATGTTCATGCATATTGATGCATTTCGTTGCAATAAACACCCCGCCATCCTTGAGGTAGATAGCACTGCAGCCAAAAATAATCTGATTATTATGTTTGTTTTGGATTGTATTCCTGTGTACATATAAAAAGTGTAAGCTAGTTTAAAAGTTTTATAAATTGCCAGATGAAATAAACATGATAAAAGAAAGTCATTTATAGCTGAAATGCATGTAGTTGTCACTACAATAAACGAACACGAAGATCAACACAGGATTTAATACAAACAAATGAACAAATTATGGTAAACACGTTTAAAGGAGACAACACTTTAGTAATAATATAATAATATACTTGAAAATGAGTCTGATGATATACCTTTTCTATAGATTGTTGCTCCTGGATTTGCGGTATATGTAGTCTTGATTCCTAAAATAATAAAACAATTTTGTTTTTATGAAATGTTTATAAACTATGAATCAAAATCTGTGTATCCAGTTATGAACGTTACCAAAACCAAACATATAAATTAAACATACAGATTCAAACCAAATCTCAAAATCACATTAAATACTTTGGAAACTGACATATTAGAGTAAACACATGATCTTCCATCAAGGCAGTTAATCCGGAAGCTTCAGAATGATAAGCATTTCCTATATAGCCATATACACCCGCCATATGTGAAACCAAAGTTGAGAACTAAAGAAAAATGGAACTATGACTATGTGACATTAAATATACATGTATATTCAGAGTATCGTTCGATATCAAAGTAGCATACTTATCGACAAGATTGTAATGATGGCCATAAACTGTTTTGAGAGCCTTGATGGGCCTAGGATTGCAATACACCCGATTCAACAATTGATTTGCAAGCAGTTTGTTGTCCTTTATAAGGTTCCCTCCCTACCATAGCGTATTAACTTTGAAAGACAACATCAGCAGGAGAAGCAGGTACATCGCTTGAAGCAGAAAAAGAAAATGGACAATTGTGACATGTGTCATAAAGCTTCAATTGCTGTCTATCTGGTATGTAATAATTTAGAAAGACGTTCTGTAAATTTAGAATAAGAAATAAAGTGTATAAACGTTTCAATTATTAATGAATGAAATGATATCGTATTCAATTTCTGATGTCAATCAGTAAATTGTGCACTATTCCTTGCTGATTTTTTTCTTTATTCGTATGGAGCAGAATTTATGCAGAATATTGTTTGGAGAGAAGACTTTTCTTTCGCCAAATCTTTCAATTCACACGTAGATAACATCTTCTCTTTATATTCCTAAATATGCGGAATATGTAAATGACACATATCCCAGTGTTCTTGAAATAAAAGATTGAACTTACTCTTATACCGCATTTGTGATGCCAACAAAAGACTACATTTAAAGCTGTATAACAAACGTAATAATTTCCATTTTTCTATTGTAAACTTCCCTTTTCTATGTAGCAATATACCCACTTCTCATGGTAATATCATATTTTCTTCACGGTTAATACGCGAGGGTAGAGTTTGTTTCTACTACGGGACCTTTTATTCTCAATTTATATTTTATTGTGGCGCCGGTAGCTATCTAAACAGGAGGCGCTTTCCAGTTGAAAGTTAACTTGTTAAAATTAACTTTGCTTTTTAGATTTTAAGTTGGACACTGACTGGTATGTTTCTTATTGATTAAGCTTTGAAGAAACTTAAAATTTCATTTGTAATCTTACAATTTCGTTTGTTATATCGATAACAAAACTATGTCTAAATATGTGAAAATAAAAATTGTAATCAAATTACTAACTATAATGTACTGTGGTTTGGCATAGAGTAGTCCGACGGTAAGACCTCTATGAATATCGTAAATTATCAACAACCGCCATTTTCATTACAACTGACAGCTGATAATTACTTAACAACTTGAATGCAATTAGATATTTCGACCGTATCAAACATATTTTATTTATATTTGAAGCTGTAACTCGAGAAAATTAACTTGAGTGTTTGTAAAAAATACCGTCTTTGGAAAGCAAACTAGCAATTATTTTTCCAGTAAGGTTTGTTTGAGTATGAGTCTAACCTCGGTATCAAACGTTCCACTCAAAAACCGATGCGCCTGTTATGTATTTCCTCTATGTCTTTTACAAAAATGTTATTTTTATTAGGTTCATTCAAAAATATGGAACAAGATCACATTGCGTTTCACAGTTTTAAGATAAGCATAGTTATGAGATAAATTAACTTTTAAACACTACTGGCCCCAGCTAAGACTTTTCTTAACTTAAATTTAGCAAATTTTTGTTATCTTGTTTTGAAACTACTGGTGAATATTTTTGTCAAAACTAAATGCAGAAGTGATCTCAAAAAAGACACTTTAAATTTATAAAAATTATGGCAAAACATAAAATCAACTTATAGAAGATGTTTACTTACGTATTTCTTTGCTAGGATTGTGGATCTCATCAAAATTAATTTACTAAGTAATTCCATCATGCTCAGTATCTGGCTAGCATTCATTGTAACAGTTTGTGAGACGTCACCATAACACGGTCTTCTCAAATACTGCAGCATAACGTCTGAAACACATTTGTTATAGGTAGGAAGACTTCCTCCGAGTGGGAACATACACACCATCAGCAAAAGTATAACTGAACCTAATTATCAAAAATAAATAAAATAAATTCTTATAATTCACTATGAATATTGTTTTGTTATTTTCAGTTTTAAATGAAAAGAGGAATCAAACAAAATATAAAAAAACATTGTATTAATCACTTGTACATGCGATGTATATTTTAAGGAAAATTCGTGTTCAAACGCCATCATTGTTCTCGGCAGTCTCATTCTTCAAACCATTGTAATTGCAACTAATTCTCGCTGTGTTTGATTTTATTTTCGTGAACACTAATTGCGATTTTGACCTCAATAATAATTTGATAATATATTTTCATACGTATTTGTTTTTGAAAAAAGCAACAAGAAATAATAGTTGTCAAATATCATGAACACAAGAAAATAAACAACTTAATAGTTCTAATATGCTTAACATATGTGTATTTGTAGAAAATAACCAAGTCAGCCAACATAAAATAAAATAAATACACGTCAAAGCCTTGCGAGTTAAACAGTTTTGAGAGCGAAAAACTAGCTTATTAGAACACCTTCATATTATAAATTTAACTGATTTAGACGCATGCATATTCTTAAATTAAGCTAACATCACAGCGTAAATAGCAACAAAAAGGTTAAGGAAAATTAAGTAAAGCCCGAAAGAAGAAAATTAAAAAATCTTACACTGTTTCATGGTGTATGTTGAATAAATATGATAATCTGTTGAGTACAAACTCAAAAATCAAATTATTTCTAATTAAGCGCGTATGCTCTTTTATAGGCTTTAAGAAGCTGGAAATTCAAATATTGCACAGACATTTGCAAGGTATGAGAAGCAAAAATCCTGAGTTAAAAGGAGTGGGACGAAAATTCCATAGCATTAACGCAGTTCTAGCTGAATATAAAGCGAAAATAAATCTAGACCTGGATATCGGGTCGGGTAGTCTATTTATAGATATTTAGGTCGATGTTCAGTTATTCATTACAATAGGCATATATGTATATCGTTGATCAGATCGTGACGTTCTGTTCTGATGAATTCGAAAAAATAGCGGTACAGGAAAATATCCGGATATGCTTTAAAATATTTTGTTTGTTATTTAAATTAGAATTCAATTTTCCCAGTAACTTGTGTATTATTATATGTACAGTTATTCAAGTTAAACCTTGGTTAAATGTGGGGAACCACCAATACCACTGAGTAATATAAAATCTATTTAGTTCTTACCCACTGTTGTAGTAAAATTGACAACAATTTATCAACAATAGTATTGAATACACCCACATGATAAACATTTCACCTAAAATATTATAATTGTACATGGTTCGGACATATCATAACGTAACACATTAGTTGAAGTTAAAAAGAACCATACAAATCCACATTCAAATCACAATCCCAGAGCAAAGTAACAAATTTTGAAACTTGCAAATAAGTTTAAACACTCGATCTTTCACCAGGGAAATGAGGTCGGGTGCTGCGGAAGGTTAAGCACCTACCGATTAGCTATCTACCCCCGCCACGTGTATAAAGAAACAAATATTGTAGGGTAATTTTGGATACGGAATGATTTTCTAATTTTCTAATTATTTCATATCTTTACTATATCATTCGGATGAAAGACACGAAACACACAATAAGAAACCAAGCTATATTGTCATCATGAAATTAATGTAAAAAAATCTGTATTATATAGCTGTTTATGTCTCAGGAACTCTCAAATAATCTAAATGTGGTCATGAAATCAAACTCAGTACGAGTACACAAGATGGGTTGGTAAATTTGAATTTGTGTAATTGCACCTGAATGGTATACTAGTCTGATAGAAAAATTTGAAAAAACGCTTATTTTTCGATGTAGGGAGGACAGCGTGTTCAAAGGTGGCAAGTTATGTCATAATCGTTGAGCTTTACTTTGGAGGAATCGGTTTGTTGCCAAGCAGGTTTTCACCCAGGGGCCATTTTAGGGACAGCTAAAGATCAATGGGTGCAAAGTTCAAGTGAACATGCCCATATTAATTATATACAAATTCAAGATGGCTTACAGAAGATATTCTTTATACATTTTGTCTTCTAAATATGTAAGTGGTATCTTCAAATTGGCAAATTAATACTAGTATAAACACATTTGTGCATTTGAAAATTTTCAACTAAACTTTAAACTTCTGCTAAAATAATTTTACCGAATCATATTGCCCGTATTTATATAAGTATCCACTTTAAAAAAAAGAAATCAAAATACTGGTGGTACTGAAAGATTTGATTAGCTATAATAACTGTATCTGTATAATACTATCAAGTGTGTTCTCTTTTTCTGGTGGAAATATTAGTGAACTGTTGAAACACGAATTATTCCCAGTGCCGCTTTCTATACCTTATACATCAGGACCTTTGTTATCTGCAGCCGAAGAGTCGGATCTTCAAAATATCCCTGAGGAAGAAGTTTGCACCGAGACATTACTACCAAAATAATTAATGGTCAAACTTTAGTTGTAGCACTGGGAAAATCGAAAGGCATCAATACATATGGCAAGTTAGAAAACGCACAAACTGTTTTTATCCACGCGAAAGATAAAAATATTCATATTGATGTCATTTTGATAGATATGACAACTAATCCATAAAAGGCGAAACCATCTAGAGATAAAAGAGGATCACGTCCCCGTTCTGTTAGAAAAATTATTGATAATTCAAATGTCCCTCTGCAATCAAATTGGTAAGACTATATCAGTCATCCAGAAAACAAATATGATCTCATTAATCCAAGACACTTCTTAGTTTAGCTGAGGGTATCAGGGAGTCTAACAGACATCATGATTATTCATACAGAGGAAGGAGTGTCATCTTTCTAAAAGCTTTACACAAGGAAGCCGATACTAGAATTGTTCTCCATAGTGTTAATGCTTACATGCAAGGATATAAAAGAACAGTTGTCTGTAATGATACTGATGACCTAATTCTTCTGTTGCATTTACATGAGGAAGTATGATTCCAGACATGGATATCTAAAGTTTGTCCCTGTTCATATGCACAAAATTATCTCTTCTGGAGAGGAATAAGCTTCCAGTGTTCCATGCGATTACAGACTGTAATACTGTCAGTTAACTTTCTGGACATTGTAAAACACAGCATTCCGTGTTTCCAAGGGAAACGCAGGTCTTCTTCAAACTCTTGGAAGAGGGAACTTTTCTGAACTTGTGAGTGCAGATGCCTTCATTGTACGTACATAGCGAGGATTTCTCATCTACGATGTAAACTGTTCCTCTCAGGGGAAAAGAACAATTGAACATTTGCTTCCAACATCAGATGCAACCGACCTACATAATCAACGTGCACACTATTAAACTGCTGTTTGGCTGCATTTAGTTATACCGGGTAATTGTTCCGGATCTCTCGTCACCTATAGGACATGGATGGTACGAGTCTTACTTGCTTACTGCAGGCCTGTAACTTCGGATATCCCTCCAACTGGCTCTGTTCTGCGCAATTTTTTCAATGTCTGTCAATGTGCACCCCCTCTGTTTCAATTCCAGAAATTTGTCTCAAGGTGTTTCTTTTACTCTTGTTTGTTTAATTTCAGAGTTTTGTGATGTTGTTGGCAGTTGTCTAGATGGTGTGACCTATCCATTCCCAATGTCGCTTTTGTATTTGTATTTACATAGGATCTTCTTTTGTGATCCACCATAAACTTTTCGTTACTAATTTTGTCTTGTCATCTGGCAACAGGACCACAACCAATACTAGTTTTTATACTTAAATCTCAGTTTTTTCTTAAGGAAAAAGTTAAAAGTAAACGGATCACAAATTTAAGTTTTTTTTACTTAAATCTAACTTTGAATTTTAACTTTTCTAAGACAAGTACCAGGCCCAAGGATCATGAACAAAACTATACTTTTTGGACTTAAGTATTATTCCTGATCCCTGTACCTGATGTTGAGAATTATTCTCGGGCAGTGAAGTCAGTGCGAGTCTGAATGTAACTTAAAACCAGTTTTAATGAGAAAATTATAAATTGGTTGATCGAATGGGGTTTTACGTCCTTTTACGTATTTCAGATATATCAAGACGTCACCAACTACAGGTGAAGTGGCAGATATTTTGCCCTTTGCAGGGCAATGTGCAGGGAATGTTCCTGAACATGTTACACCTGCCTTGGCACAGGGCATCGGTTTTTAAGATCTATTTCAAAGGATCTCGTGACTTTTGTTTCTAAATCCAACAGTTTTTGAGTTTTTGGGCAAAAGAACAGTCGTTACCTTATTTCAAGTCTAGGTCAGACTCGACTGGGGTTCCAACCCAAGACTCACCACATACGGAGTGAGCGTTATACCAATTGAGCTACCGTAGGGGTTTTTAATGAGAAAATAACCTTTACCAAAACGATGTATTGCTGACATGTAAATATAAATCATGTTGCACTACAAGATATACATGTAGGGCATACAATTTAAAGTGGGTGGCTAAATGCACTTGTTATGGGACCATTGCATAATTGTGTGAATCCATTGAATGATGATGCCACAGATAATGATATTGATGAATGAAAAGAAATCGCTAGATGTGACTGATGTATTCCAGAGATCCTCATGACTTTCAGGATAATTTATGCCTTGTCGATTACAGTACTTGCAGTACTTTAATTTTAAAATTTTAATAACTGATTTCAAATTATCAGCTGAATTTAAACTATATATTTGTTTCAATCACATTTATTTACAAAAGATATATGTTTTAGCATTTTGATTCATGCTTTGATGTTGAATGTATACTTTTATTTTATTCTCTCTTGAACCTTGCGTCGGAATTTTGAAAAATAACTTTGAAATATTTAAATTTTATCCTAAACAGTCTTAATTAGCTTTCTAGTCAATGTGAAAATACATGAAATGCTGTGATTACATGAGAACAGATTTATTTTATTTATTTAGATCTCAGAAAGTGTATATTTGGACAGTTATAAACTAATAAAGATTATTTTTTGGGAAAAAAAACACTATATGATCTTTGACCTTTTATCTACTAAACCAAGGGTCGATCAGCTTGGCAACAGGTTGATTCTTGACCCCTAACCTATGATGATATAAGACAGCTATATTGCCAGCTTTGAACACTCATGTTCCCCTATTGTAAAATTTCAATTTTTTCCACCAGACTATGCCTTGTAACATTTGCATTTGGTAGGTCTATCTATTGGAAGGTATACGTATTACTAATTTAGCTTAACCGTTTGTGTTTTGATTCAGTTGATATGATCATATATAAATGTTTAATAAAAACCAATAAATTTGACTTCCAATATTATATTTAATACAATCTTGATACGATGATGCGATCCATAAAATAGTCGAGCCCACAACCTATTTAAACCGACCAGATTAACCCCTGTGCTCAATTATATAAAGGTATGCACATAAGGATCATTTTCTATTTAAAGTCGGTATAATTCTCTGTAAAGAGATCATTAAATGATTCTCGGAATTATCTGACACATATATTCATATGCGGAACAATGTTTTCATTCACATTTCGATATATTTTTAGCTTACGATATTGAATTAAAATTACAGTTGTTATTATATTACATATCCGCATTCTTAAAAGTTGATTGAACCACCCTATTGCAGATATCTCTTTTTCTCGTAAGTATGATGCATTTATAATTTAAAGTTCAGACACAGGTCGTTCGTTTAAATAATGTCAGAAGAACACATACAATAAACCCTAAAGGGAAAATAACCTTATATTAATGCCCCCGCAAACTAGTTGGAGGGCAGTATATAGGAATCACTATGTATTTCTGTCCGTCTGTCTGTCTGTCTGTCCGTCCGTCCGTGGAATATCGTGTACAGGTCATATCTCATAGCTGCTTTGAACGACTGTCATAAAATTTCACAAGAATTATTTTTGTGGTTTAAAGATGTGTCATGATCTTGAACCAAGGTCATATTGGAAATGTAAAGGATGTGGGGCAAGTATGTTTAAAAAATCGTGTCCGGGCCAAATGGCATAGTTGTTTTGGACGACTGTCATCAACCTTCACATGAATAATCTTCATGGACCAGAGATGTGTTATGACCTTGAACTAAGGTCATATTTAAAAAAGGACAAGGTCGCGAGACAAATATGTCTAAAAATTGTGTCCGGACCATATCTCAGAGCTGCTTTAGACAATTATCATAAACTTTTATTGATCTTCACGGTCCAAAGTAGTGTCATGACCTTGAGCTAAGGTCATATTAGAAAGGTCAAGATCGCTGGGAAACATTTAATGTTGCGGCGGGGGTATTTGGCTCTCAAGAGACAGTTCTAGTTATACCCCCGCAAACTAGTTTAAAGGGGTATATAAGAATCACCATGTCTGTCTGTTTGTCTGTCTGTCTGTCTGTCCGTGTAAAATCGTATCCGGACCATATTCTATAGCTGCTTTGGACGACTGTCATAGAACTTCACATGAATAATATCCATGGACTAAAGATGTGTCATGACCTTGAATCAAGGTCACATCGTAAAGACCAAGGTCGAGAGAAAACATTAAATGTTGGGGCGAGGGGGTACTTGGCTTTCAAGAGACAGTTTTAGTTTATTATTGTCTTAGAATTTCAGAAAGTAATAAAGTCTAAATTTCTAATAATCAAAAACAAACATACCAATCCATATCCAAATACAATCAAGAAGCAAAGTAAAAACTTTGGAACTGACAAGTTAGGTTATACACATGAACTTCCACCAGGGAAGTGAGGTCGGGTGCTCCGGAAGGGTAAGCAACTCCTGTTTAGCTAGCTACACCTGCAACGTGTATAATCAAATTTGTGTGAAAGGAACATGGAACTATGAGACGTCAAAAATATCCAGGGCAATCCTGAACACAAAGACAACAAAATTGTCAACAATACTGTGATGGCGGCCATAAAACTTTTTGAGGGGCTTGATGAGCCTAGGGTTGCAATATCTCTGAGTCAACAATTTATTTACAAGCAACCTACTTCGTTGTACAAAGTCCCCGTAGTGGGAACAAGCTCTACCATAGCGTATTAATTGGAAAACAAATACACCATAAGCAGGAGAAGCTGGTATATTGCTGCATAAAAAAGGAAAGTTAACAATAGAAAAATTGAAGCGAGATTGGGTAAAGAAGCGTTGTCTTTAAGACACTTCGTCCGAGTATTAGAAGGTATTTTAACCAATAACGTGAACGTCTAGTGCTGCAAAATAAATGCAAATTATAACAAGTTATGATTGTATCTCGATTGAGAGCTTGTATTAAACAAAATAGATATGTTACAAAATACACCTCTCTTCGGATTATGTCCCTATTAAATACCAGATTCATTTTATTTCTTTAAACCAGGGGTTGCTTAGAACTCCGGAAAACAAGATCATAATTTCCAACTGATTTTGGGGATTTGTGGTTTTCCTTCTGTAGCACCCGGCCTTACATTCTTGGGGATGGTTCAAGTGTTTAATTTATAATTAATGGTTTTAACTTTGCTTTAGAATTGTAATGTAACAGGAGTTGGTATGATTGCATTTGATTAATGGACGTCAAAAATATATTAAATCTTTTTTTTAATCTTTTCGTTTTGAAAACACACCATAATCTACCCAATGAATTTACCCTACATGTGGTATACCAAAAAGTGACTGGAATTATTCATTTGACATTTTACCAACACAGGGTGAAAATTATATATATCTTCGATAAGGAGACTTATTAGCGATTTATTCCGATTGCAACTTCGCCGTCTTAAAAATTTATTTTCATGTAGTGGTAAGTAACAGATCAATAATAACTGATGTCACAAAGTGCAGCAGGTAGATTTTGTATACAAAATTATCCTGAATATATTTGACGCCGCTTAGTTCCATGTTTTTTTCCTTCTCAAGTTTTTTTTTACTATGGCTTGGAAATGAGATTCGGACACGGATTTGTATGTTTGTTTTTTTTAAACCTGATGCAACTACATTTATAAATTCCAAATCCCATATGTATTTGGTCTCTTATATATATATATATATATATATATATATATATATATATAAAAAGAAAAAGTTAGTTTGTCAGTGGTGTCCGGTAGAATATAATAAAATAAATAAGTACAACACGATTTTGTAAAACATTAGCGCTTTCATTTCATCTTCAGATGCTTTACATAGTAACATTCATAACATAGTAACAAAGTAACTAGTGATGACGTCATTTAGACAATAGGGCAACAAAACAATGCGATGACGTCATTTTTGAAGGAGGTAATTATGTTAGACTGTTTAGTTTTGGCTTTAGAGTTCTAATGAAATATTTTTCTTTTTCTTTTCTTTTATTTGCATTGTCTGTAAATAATTTATAAAAGAGGAATATAAAAAAAATTCTTTTCCCCTATATAAAATTCATTACAACCCGGGCAAGAATATATATATATATATATATATATATATATATATATATATATATATATATATATATATATATTTACTAAAGGCGCTAGATATGTGTTATTTTTCAAAGATGTTATTACTTAATTTAATTCATCATTTCAGTCAAAAGGCTTTCAAAATTTTAGTCATACAAGAAATGTGTAAACTATTACAACGGTACAATGTTACTTGATTTCGGCAAGTGCCAAGCACAATAGGCCTATTTGATACAATTTATTCACATCATATCGGTCTGAACATGGTATGACAGTAAGGGAAACCCGACACGTTTGACGTTTTTCATCTTAAAATAGAATTTGATCAAAATTGTCCGGTGCAGCTTAAATTCGCAAAACATGCAATTAACATTCATACATCGTGAAAAGAAATAATTTGAAAGAATTATGACACCCACAGGATTGTAGTTATGACGATTTATCATCATTGTCGCCTGTTATAACATCTTTTTAACGGAAAGAGTTATATTTGTACCATAAACTAAAATTTAATTATGACCGAAAAAGGTTTAAAAATGACAGATTCAAACCATTTTAAACATTTCTGTGAAAAATCGTTTTTACAAAACTTTTACATGAAATATATAATGAGTGAGGGATACAAAAGGAACTAATACCTTTTTTAACTCCCTTTGATATCTCATTTATCACCGCAATAATTTGAAATAAAAAATCCATTTCATTTATGTTTTCCCCATAAGGGTCCGTCCATATATCCTATATAACAGGCAAATTTGAACAAATGCTGACGATTGAAGGAAGTTTTACTGGAAATTATATGTGGTTTTGTAATTAAGATGTATGAACGCAAAATACAGTGTCATGTGCTTCTCAATGGTCGGAATCCAAATAACACTAACAACGAATTATTCCAATTAACAAATATATTTTCAACGGAATAATGATCGAAATATTGATGATTTGTACATAATTTTTTAAATAACTAATGTTCTGAGTTTATTACGATTTAGTGTTTATAATATGTTTTTATATTGCTGTTGAAATACCAACTTGGTTTACCCCAATTTTCTGCGCCATTCACTTTTCCTCGATGACTAGATAGTCTATAATACGTTTGTTAATATTTTGCTATTGAAATGTCAACTTGGTGTACTTCAGTTTTCTGTGCCTTTCACTTTTCCTCGATGACCAGATAATCTACAATATGTTTGTTATATTGCTGTTGAAATGTCAACTTGGTTTACTCCAGTTTTCTGTGCCATTCACAGATGACCAGATAATCTATAATACGTTTGTTATATTGCTGTTGAAATGTCAACTTGGTTTACTCCTGTTTTCTGCGCCATTTAAATTTCCTAGATGACTAGATAATCTACAATATGTTTGTTATATTGCTGTTGAAATATCAACTTGGTTTACTCCAGTTTTCGGCGCCATTCAAATTTCCTAGCTGACCAGATAATCTACAATATGTTTGTTGTATTGCTGTTGAAATGTCAACTTGGTTTACTCCAGTTTTCTGCGCCATTCACTTTTCCTCAATGACCAGATATTCTATAATATGTTTGTGTTGACGGGTAAGCACACCTAAACAGAGGTGTACAAGATCGAACCAAAGGAATAATAATAGTTTCCTTTTTCACAATATATTGCTGTTGACATTTCAACTTGGTTTACCCTAGTTTTCTGCGCCATTCGCTTTTCCTCGATAACTAGATAGTCTATAATTCATTTGTTATATTGCTTGTGAAATGTCTACTCGGTACTCTCGATAGTCTATAATTCATTTGTTATATTGCTTGTGAAATGTCTACTCGGTACTCTCGATAGTCTATAATTCATTTGTTATATTGCTTGTGAAATGTCTACTCGGTACTCTCGATAGTCTATAATTCATTTGTTATATTGCTTGTGAAATGTCTACTCGGTACTCTCGATAGTCTATAATTCATTTGTTATATTGCTTGTGAAATGTCTACTCGGTACTCTCGATAGTCTATAATTCATTTGTTATATTGCTTGTGAAATGTCTACTCGGAACTCTCGATAGTCTATAATTCATTTGTTATATTGCTTGTGAAATGTCTACTCGGTTTGCTCAAGTTTTCTGCTCCATTCACTCACTGGCTCATACTGAGTGACATAAACACCTGGATGGGACGTAAAATGTCATTCTAACCAACCAATAACCTTAATTAATTATATACTATACAACAAGCAATTTGGAATAAAGCTATAATACAAACTACCGCAGAATGGACCTAATAATTGTATTAGACAAGGTTTGCTTGACGACGTCCTTACTGGTATCTTCTGTCGCCCTGAAAAAGGCATAAAGTAGCTATTTACATTTAAGTAAGGATCTTATATTACATACTATTAGCAATGGTATTGTCGAACTTTGTTGTCCTTTAATATACTATTTTATATATTATTATTATTATTATTATTATATATTACATGTATTGGTATTAACATTCATTGAACATGTTGTTTCAAGTGTTAATCTAATGCGAGACGCAAAGCAGCGCGTCATATGGAAGTTGAACAACTCGGAAGTATAGTCTTTTTTTAAAGTTTTTAATGTGTGGCATCTTGTGGCACTAGATAAGTTGACCTCAATTCCGTATATGAGAGTTGACGTTGACGTCAAAGGTCAATTCATTATTTGGAAATTAGAAAATGTGGCACTTATTATTGAATTTGCATGACCTCAGAAGTCAATTCCTTACTGGGAATCAAATATCCTTAAAAATTGGGCATTCAAATTGAGAGTAAAATTATGTGCTATTTGTTTTCTATAGGTAATATTAGATATGTCCCTCTCCCTTAACGGAGATGTTACATCGCCTTTTGTATACATTACCCATTCAGTAAAGAAAGCAGAGCTGTTCGCTTTAATATAATATTATGTAACTATATACTTTCATATATTATTGAGAAGCTATATCTAGTCACTTTAAGTTCAATTCTTGCTTGTAGTAGGACGCTTATATTTAAAAAAATCATATGAACGATTTGGAATCTGAAATTGACCATCTGTACGAGTTGTTGGAAAATTTATAAACGGGGGTATGGATTCGGGTAAGTCTGTTTATTTTGAGTTAAATATAAATATTGAACTAGTGTTACAGAAATATACCTGTAAGAATTTAACTTGTGTGAGAATCATTTGATTGAGTAAACCCAGAATACAGCGCAAAACTTAAAATTATTTTATTCATTAAAACTATTTTGAATTAAATATAAATATTTAACTAGTGTAAAATAACTATACGTGTAAGTATTTAACTTGTGTGAAAATATATTTTGATGTAGTAAACCGACAATATAGCACAAAACCTAGAATTATTTTATTGATGAAAACTATATGCATGTAAAAGAGTTTATACTTCGCGCCATACGTTTAACCCCTAATTCCTTATTATTTTAACAAATATACATTTAAAAAGTATCTTACAACTATCAAAAGAACGAAACAGACTACATTGAATAAAGACCACACATGCATTCAATGGAATGTATTTAAAGTGACTAGATATAGCCCTTACACATTATTATATTAAAGTATAAAGTTACACAACATTATATTAAAGCGAACAGCTCCAATGCGTTCATTACTGATTAGGTACTGTGTAATGTCTCCGTTAAGGGTTTTAAAGGGTTTTCTCATGGGAGAGACATAATATAAAAAGGGACAGGGTTATTTTGGGGGTATTTTAAAACGCATCATGCATTCAAAGGGTTTTCTCATGGGAGAGACATAATATAAAAAGGGACAGGGTTATTTTGGGGGTATTTTAAAACGCAAAGAAATGTGCATTTATAAATGCCTGAACTAAAAAGACCCTCTGCGTATTAAAAAGTATGTTTTCTCATAGATAAGGTCTTTAAACCGGACTATATATATAGCACCGATCTATTTCAACACACTATATAAAGTCCGGTTAAATTGTTATATTAAGAGTGTCTGTTAACCGGGCTATATACATGTATCTGTATATTGTGTGTTGAAATAGATCGGCGCTGTATATATAGTCCGATTTAAAAGAAAAACGTAGATGGTCATATTAGTTTGTGTGTATTATACGGAATAAATCTCATGTATATTGCTACAATTTTTATTTCCAGAAACTAAAATACCCAGATCTTCATTGCTCTATAGATTGTTGAGGTGTTTTTTTATGGAAAAGAAATAATACCCTAGGGTCTTTTAACCGGACATTGCCGGCTGACTTGGTATTGTACAGATCGTCCCATTGAATTGTTCATTTACAAGATTTCATGCTTGAATGGACTTGTTTGACGGTCACTAATTGGATTAACTCATAGGTGAAAGCATTGGCTTGGTATAATTAAAGTGTCGTAACCAGCTTATGTCCATTCAGAATTAGTTTATTCAACTACGTATTTAATTACGCAATTTACACTCACCCACGTGCACCCACCTTCAAGATAACGAAAATGAACACGTCTTGCAATCTCTACACACAACAGATTATTAGTACCAAATTTCATCTAAATCCATCAAGCCGTTCCCGAGATATGTATCAGCATATAATGATACGGTAGGTCTTGAGAGATTAATAATAATAAGAAGAAGAACTAGAAGTCCCCACCGTCCATAAATAATATATGGCATATATCCGGTTACAAGACCTTAGGGTCTTACATCTTTTTCAGGGTTTTCAACCGTCCCAGAATATAAGGGTGCTGTTAATCTTGATCACTCAGACGTTTTACTCTTTCCATCCTATAAATTCCATACACGAAATTTATTCCATATAATACACCTGAACTAACAAGACCCTCTACGTGTTAAAAAGTATGTCTTTCCCATAGATAGGGCCTTTTAACCGGACTGTATATATAGCGCCGATCTATTTCAACACACTTTATAAAGTCCGGTTAAAAGATCCTTAACACATTAAAATGCCCGTTTTCCCATAGATGGGGCTTTTAACCGGACTATATATATGGCTCCGATCTATTTTATTTCTAATGTTTTCAATGATTTTTAACCCGTTGATTTTAAGTTTATTTGATTGTTTTAAAGGGGTTTCTTATGGGAGAGGCATAATATCAAAAGGGGCATGTTTATTTTTTTGGTATTTTAAAACGCAAAGAAATGCGCATTTATAAATGTCTGGACTAAAAAGACCCTCTGCGTGTTAAAAAGTATGTATTCCCCATAGATATGATCTTTAAACCGGACTATATATATATATATAGCGCCGATCTATTTCAAACACTCGTTTTGTAAAAAAATTGGGTACCTTCTGGTAGGGTACGTTATGGTATGAACACGTTTTGTCCTGCGGCCGTACAGGTCTATTACTCAATTAAATTATTTAGTTAAAAGATTTCATGCTCCAGTGGACTTGTTTGACGGTCACTAATCGGATTAACTCATAGGTGAAGGCATTGGCTTGGTATTATTAAAGTGTTGTAACCAGCTTGTGTCCATTCAGAATTGGTTTCCCCGGGTCCTCAACGACGTTTTTAATTACGCAATTTACACCCACCCCACCTTCCAGATAAAGTGAAAATGAACATTTCTAGCATATCGACAAAGATAACAGATTATTGATACCAAATTTCATCCAAATCCATCAAGCCGTTTTCGAGATCTGATCCAACATTTACTATGACAGTAGGTCTTGAGAATGGCGGAATAATAACAATAATAATAAGAAGAAACAGAACGAAAACAAGCGAAGGTGGGGAATCATAGTGAAAGTTTATTGGGACAATATAACCAGGCGTCTCATCCAGCATGTGTTTATTTGTCTTGTTTTAAGATCATATTTTAAGGCCGTATATACGAATGGAATATGAGATAAATAATTCACACCCGTAGTAAGTACGTTTATATCGCAGCGATTTTTGATGTATATATCTAGTTTCAAACTTAGCCCTAAGACAAAGAATACATAACAACTTGTAACAAACTGATCAAAATATACATTATTTCATCAAATTGTATTAATATATTATATCGATTATAGACGAGTTTATATTGCATATCACACTGTAACAGATACTTATATTTTTGTTACTAAAATTAGAAATAAAAAACTAAAGGGGGAATCCCTATTTGTCTTGTATTAGGACCATATGACTAGTGGTCTCATACAGCATGTGTTATATTGTCTTGTATCAAGACCATGTAACCACTGTTCACAGTCCAAATGTGTTTATTTTAACTTGCATTAAGACCATATCACCAGTGGTCTACGGCAGAATGTGTTGGTTTTGTCTTGTATTAAGACCATATAACAACTGTTCGTAGTCATAATGTGTTTATATTAAAACCATATCACCAGTGGTCTACGGCAGAATGTGTTGGTTTTGTCTTGTATTAAGACCATATAACAACTGTTCATAGTCATAATATGTTTATATTAACTTGTATTAAAACCATATAACCAGTGGTCTACGACAGAATGTGCTTTATTTTGTCTTGTATTAAGTCTATATATAGATTTATAACTAGCGGTCTTAGTCAGCATGTATTTATTTTGTTTTGTATTGAGACTTTATAAGCAGTGGTCTCAGTGGTGCTCGGTTTGGAACAACTGTTTTCAGTATTAAACGGTGTTTGGACTGAAATTTTATTTTATGCATTGCATTGTTAGAATTAATGCAGAGTGAATGCATGTTTTAATTGAAAGGTAATTTTATGTTGAATATATCACATTTTGAGCATAACATTTTGCAATAAGTGCTCGTGAACTTTAACCTCCTGATTACCGGACACTGGATAGTTTTCAAAATTATCAATGTAAGCAATGTTTAAGGACTAAATAGTTAAGAAACAAGTGTAACTTAAATATTTTTGCATAAAAATGGCAGATTTGATGTATTTATTACGAAAACAATCCCTCTTAAAATCATGAATTCATTTGACCTTTGACCTCAGTCCACGTGACTAATCTTGTCCAACAAATAAGCATTACATTGTCCACAATCAAAACATAAACAAACTTGATACACCCTCATGTGTAATAATATTTCCCTTTTCAGCATCGTCCTTCGGTGTATTGTTTAGTTACAATTCAGTGATCATTTTACTGAAACAAAATAAGACAATAGATAGACTTTGTTCAAGAATTCCTTGATAGAAAGTGTTTTCCCCAAAGATGTTTCATTTTACTTTTTATCTTTAAACATATTACGTAAGGTATTTATAGTTTGATTTTTCACAGATTTCTGCTTTTTCCGTATAATTTGCTTTGAAATAGGACAAAATGGCATTTAATTCATTACAATTTCTGGTTGCTAAGGGAAATTGTTACCATAGTTACAGTTGCAATGACAATAGAAATCAAGATTTCTTGGTTACAAAGTGTAATAGTATAAAAATGATTTGTAGGACAAGCATATGGGCCAAAGGGGTCCTTTAAAATGGAGTGGGCAAGGTTTGGTTGATCATAACAGGGAATTGGTTTTTAAAACATCTTTGCTTTCTGTTGACGTTTTTGTTTCCACGGTTGTATCTGTTTCTTCTGAAGCATTTAGCGGCCCTTTTATCACACATACATGCTTCCTTTGCACAAAATCGTCTTGATCCTGAAGAAAAAAATGAGAGAAAAGTTTTACCTAAAGAATTAATGAGAGAGCATCACTGAACAAGCATAATAAAATGTCAAAGAATTCATATAACTTCTTTTTATAATAAGTATTATTTTAATTTTTCGTCAAATTACAGGAACATGATTCTAATTTTTCACATTAATTGAGAGTTAATAATACTACAGATCGCAGTAATATAGTGAGTTATATATATGTAAGGACTAGTATATTATAATTTAGAAATTCATAAGTTGTATATCCTACCTTAACAAAATTCAATAAAGTTATATTTAAAGAATTTTAAAACATATTTATTCTGAATTAAGAATTAGAAATAACTATAAAAAGAAATAAATATATCATTTTTAGTAATTAAAAATATATTTCCTACCCAACTTCAATTTTTTAACGTTTTGCTTTGACAAATAAATATGAATTCTTTTATAAAATTATTCTTTCATATATTGCCCATCATTGGATGATTAGGTGTCGGATTGATTGAGAAATTTATTATATTGCTTTACCATTTGAATGTTTAAAATTTAACTTTCTCTATATCAAAATATCAAATGTTGGATAAAAGAGAAGGCGTGTGCTTACTGCAAGTGATGTTTCCTCCTCTAATCCTGTAACTATATGTTGACCATTTAGGTTTACACCCTTGTCGTTTTATCCGGATGTAGCATTGATCGTGCACTTCACAACACCTGCCCGACAGAATACAAATTAATATCTACATCATAAACAACCTTTTTTTAAGTTTAAGTATTCATAAAGAAATGGTCAACAATCTATAATGCAAAATACACTTAGTATAGTGCGTCAAGTTTGGTGGCCTTTTCACCTTTAATTTTAATATCCAGACATCTCTGTTTTGTTATTCAGGGGCTATATAAAGATAGATTAATACTAGTAACACCAGTACTGGGTACCGAGTGCTCAAGGAAATACAACACGCTTTTATTTAAGAAATGACAGTCTGATCATGGTATTTCAAGGGGTTATGAAAGATAGTGTGGCGCGTGTCAAATTCGATAAAGGGCGAAGCCTTTCATTTTGAATTTGGCACGCGCCACACCATCTTTCAGTACCCCTTGAAATACCATAAGCAGAAATGTCATTTCTTATATTTACAATTCTTTCTTTGAATAAATTTTTTGTACCTTGGCGCTATTTTTTCCATATCTGTTCGTGTGATATAGGGTTTTTAGCCATGCGAGATCAACGTATCTCACATGACCACGCGACCCCCTGTGTGGGACATGACGTAATATTGCGGAAAAATTAAAACACATAAAGGGTCATGACCCCTATTGTCTTTCAACGGGAATTGCAATACAATTGCTTATGTGTTTCATCGACGAGAGATACAGTCATATTTTAAATATAGACTATTAAACCAATCTAATATTCAAATTGAAGTTAAAAGAGCCTGGTCAAACTTTACGCAAAATCAAACATGGACAAATCATATTATAGGCCTCGAGTGTCGGTGTATAAAATCTACATGTGGCTATAGGTCAATGCCCAGACCGCATTGCACATAAACCCTAAAAAGGGAAATAATAAAAATGCATGTGTACTGTATTTTGAGACCACTGATTGTGTAACTAAAGAAGAGAATCATATAAATATATGTAAACTGTATATAGAGACCACTACTAACACTGACTTCACTACTGACCTGTCTACACCATCCAGGACATTCCCTCCTCCGCCGGCTCCACACCAGCAGCCATAGTTATTGTATTTTAGTGCATTTCTACCTGTCGCCTTTCTTATCATTCTAGCAAATTGTATCAAATTTCTTTTCTCGCGTTCCTCTGCTAACCCTAAAACACCAAGAATGTATTCTTCCATAATTATGAATACATATCTAATCAATCATAAATTATTTATTTATTTAAGCGGATATTTATCAAAAACCTTACCTGATTTTAATCAATGGCCAATGAACTGCCATCATATAGATTTTTTATTTTTGTACTATTAAATATTCAATTGATAAGCATATTTATATTGTATATTCAAAACGAATATCAGTCTCATAAAAAGACGATTTAATTATTCGTTAGAAAATGATATCATGATAATTTGTTTATTATCACTTTATGTCCAAGACCACAAGTATGGTAATATTTATTCGTAAAAAAGTTAGTTTAAAGAGTTGAAACAAATATACTGAATAAGATATAACATATAAAAAGTAATCGTAAAATTGTCTAAAATATTGCATGTCATTTAACATCAAGTAATATAACCGTTAATGCTAAAATCAGCAAGATCAACCAATCTCGGCACATAATTACATGTAAAACAAACGGGACTGGATTTGAAAACTCTAAAATCCCGACAAAACGGACTCCATTAGTGTCTGATACAATGTATACTTTCATATAAGCAAGATAACAAATAAAGAAGTTAAACTTCAATTAATCACCATTTCTATTTAATACCTCATACTGTTTTTGAGAAATTCGTGTTTAAAAAAATTTATGACGACCACCGACAATGAAGACGATGGCATCGACAAAACAATGACTGATTGTAATGGATTTTCTCAACCCAGAAAAATATATATACATGACTTTTGTAAATCATCAAAAAACATTTCAGAATGGAATACCCAATATTTATTCTTTTTAATACATTATAATTTAATTCCATGTATCTTTTCAATACCATCCTTTTTCGGTTTATTTGTGATAACCAATGTTGGTCACGTGATCAATAGCGAAAATGACGGACTACTTTTTGTGTTTGGTTGAAAAAGTATACAATGTAGCGCTTTCTACATGTTGTGATTTGTGCGGTTTGTTTTGTTGTTTAGGTAGCTCAGCATACCGATTTTTTATTTTGTAACCAAATCTAACCAATCAATTTAATCTTAGATGCAAATACAATGTCCGCCATTGCCAGTACCTCTGTACAATTTATTGTTAACAATCCACATTGATCAGTGCCGTCCTCAACTTTCTGCTCCATATTCTGTGAACAACAGTAACTTTTGAATTTATTTCAAAATCCATTTTTAACAGCTCTGTTTTCCAGTTTAAAAACTAATCGTGTCCACTGACTGATCAACGTAAAACTCCAGTACCGTAAAAACGTTCATCATGTTTGATCATTGAACATGTGTTGCCGTCGCCGTCGGCGGTTGTTAATGGTAACGAGCTAATCATGCCTCATAATTATATGACGTCATTTGTATTGATGCGCCATATGACGGTGGTAATTTGAATGTAAAATGTTGTTCAAATCAATTTAATTATCATTAAAATTATAAATATTATTGCAAAATTATTAAAATTGTTTTTTAATTAAATTATAAGAAATAACTTTGATATTTTTTTGGTTTATCATTTTAACCCCAAAAACCGGTGTGCAAACTTTTGTATAACCCGCTTCGCGGGGTTATACAGTTTGCACACCGGTTTTTGGGGTTAAAAATGATAAACCAAAAAAATATCAAAGTTATTTCTTAATTAAACTAAAACATATACTACCATTGATGAGATGAGATGCACAAATATAGTTATTATTAAATCACTAAACAATTGAATAACTACTGAATTTTAAAACTGTACCTTGCGAGACGAAACAAATCACAACCAATAACACCACGACCTTCAACATCTACAACAACAATAATAATGTTTTTTATTTTTAATCTATATTATTTTTATTGATACATAACATGCCATCATCATACAACAAAAAGAACATACTATACAAATATTAACAGAAGTTATGCTAACACAGTTACGTATTATATATAAAAGGATATAATTCACACATTTAGGTGGTTATATTCATTAACTCAGCACATGTATATGATAGAAAATGATGCCTTCTATATATCAAACGGTAATATGAAATTATTATGTAAAAATTAAATTCGATACGCCAATGGTTTATTGTTTATATTCTTTTATTTAAATCCTATAGCATTCATTTAAAGGGTGATTGGGGAGGGGTAGAAAAACAAACTACATCTTCCATCTAGTGCTTCCAATATTTATCTTATTCTTGCCATTTGCAGTTATTAAACATAATATATTTTTCAATGAAATAAATATTCTTGCAAGTAGTTTTGTAAACTTAGTATGTGAACCTCTGATTGTTCTTTAATTTCATTTTAAACATAATATAGTACTTAGTATGTAGTATCATGAAGTTAATGACTTATTTGTTTTCAATGCAATTGCCTTTTCAAAAAAGATTTATAAAAGATCTAGGTCTAGGTATACTTACCTAATATATGTAATATATTAAGTATCCAGATATGAAACAATTCTATAGAGCCTGTACATTTGGACAATAATAGAACATATGCTCTATAGATTCCTCTATATTCTTACATTCACTACTGTTTTTATCTAAAACTATAGTTTTATATGTTAAAAAAGAATTAGCTTCAATTATTCTATGTAAAATCTTGAACTGAAATCACTGAATTGTAGTATTTTGTGTTGTCTTGAATGGAAGTAAATATATGTTTGGCCATCTTTGGTTAGCAATGTAATTACCTTAATCAGTCAATTTGGATTGACTAGATGGTGTTTCCATTCTACTTTTGGCAAGAATATGATAAATATCTCTGCATCAAATTGAAGATTTTGTTAAAATTTTAAGATTTAGTGGTATATTGCAATCAAAATAGCTATCATTAAAGCTATTGTGTTTAAAATTGTATTTCTTTAGATAACATCTAACAGTGGTAATCAAACTATTAAACTCTAAAAAAATTGTGTTTATGTTGTAAACATTCAAAAAAGAATCATAACAATATAAAATACCTTTCTCATCAAACAGATCTGAAATGATTCTAATGTCATTATTAAAGTAATGCTTATAGAAAATAGTGTGCTTATCAATCATAATATCTCTATTATACCAGATTTGAGCATTTAGAATATCACTTATGAGTAAAACAGTTCCAGCTATTGAAACCATTTAACCAAAATTTATTATTCAATTATATGTAAGTTCTGAAAAAGATTCTAGACCTAATTTTAAGATGTTATCAAGTTTACCATTACAAGTAGTTTTTAATAATCTGTACCATTTTGTATTTGTATGTAAAAACCTTCTGATCCATGGCAATAATAATAATAAAATAATAATAATAATAATAATAATAATAATAATAATAATAATAATATTTATTATATAGCAATATATCCCATAACTCTCCTGTTTATTGATGGAATAAAGCGGTGTATTATTTTTCATATCACACAGGTACCCATTTAATATCACTTGATTGTGACGTAATCAGTTCTCACGCTTATGATTGGTTTAAAGCGTGAGAAAATATTCCGATGCCATTTATGTACTTTTGTTTTCACTTTTGCTACATCAGGTCAAAATGACTGCATTTGATGTTGGGAATACCGTAAAAGTAGATGGAAAAGGAATTTGTTTAGTTTAAGAAAAAATTCCCAAAGGGTTTGCTACATTCTATGATGTAATGCTATGTGGAACACAACAGTGACATCATTTACGTAGTGGTCGCGCCTAATGACGTCATATGAAAACTGTGTTAATCTGTTGTTTATTTTTAGACTCGTTCATTAAATAAATATGCAACTCGCCCAGGCTCGTGGCATATTTAATTATTAAACTCGTTTAATAAATTGCATGTTAAACTCTCACTCGTCTATGATCCTCTATATATGCTTCGCATAGAAAAAATCCCGAGGTGTTAGCGTGCAATAATATTAGTTACACAGTCTGTTGGTGACCTAATATGGTTTATACAGGGTCAGTAAATTCCATATCGGGCGAGGGCGAAGCCCGAGCCCAGATATGGAATTTACTGACCCTGTATAAACCATATTAGGTCACCAACAGACTGTGTAACGATTATATCCTACCGATCACCCTGAAGACCAATGGTGGATACCTTTAAACAAACATACAGTACACGGATACGGAGACCGGAGAGTTTAGGATGAGACACTGCTGTATGTTTTAGTAACCTATATAGCTCCAAACAAACCCTTTATAGATCATATTATATCACTAAAACACTGTGTAACTATGATATCATACCGATCATATCAATAAATTATTTACAAAACCAATTTGAATGTATCCACACAACGACATGTGAATGGTGACTGAGTTAGAAATACCATCGTTTGACATTCTGTCTGACAAAATATTGAAAATAATAATGAATTTGACTTACTAGCAGCTTCCGTCAAAGAAATCAATTGCACTGTTATCCTTGGACATCAAATATTTTGTTTCAATATCACAACACCTTTACTAGTGTCTGTATTTGCCGTAAATACTTGTGATAAATATGACGTGTTTACTACGAGGCGGGCGCCATTGACGTTGGTCAGGGGAAATAACTCTCATACTGACTGGATATGAACAGATGGATTATATTAGGTCACCACGTGACCAGCATCGTCGAATGAAATTCACAGAAACTAGTGAGAGGTAGGATATATATTGATATTTGCAAACTAACTTGTTCCAGTCAGAGGTTTCCGAATCAATTTTTTTCATACTGCACTCTTTGTCACATGACGCTGTCGTTTATGACGTCATATGATTGTTGTCGACGTCATCGCTGTGTTGTTGTCATATAAGCCCTTTCAATAATTTATGCACGCATGCGCACTGACGGTCAGGGGTGGCAAGGTAAACAACATGGCGGAGCGCGAAAGTAAGTGCCTGTATGATTCCTCCTGTAGCAGCGCAAGAAGACTGCAAACTGATTCCAACAGTGGTACCGTTAATACCTGGAAAGAAAATGCACCACCATATAACTGCCCGGTTTATGTTAGCGTTCCGCATCCTAGTGTAGACGTCCACAACGTGTCCTTCGACATGATATACCAGTTCATGGTAAAGAAAGAGACCAACAGACGATATGGAAAGTGTCCCGGTAAAGTCCTTCAAGGCATTAGATAGAGCAGTTTTACACTTTCAGGCAGGCGACGTGAGCGAAGTTATGGCAGCAGAGGTAACATATTTTATTTAGTCTAATGAACCACGTGTTTATTGTATACAAACAAATCCCAGTGACCCAGATATCAAGTTTGACGTTTGTCACGTGATTTTACTAGATACACCCACTTGATTTATTTCAAATTAAATACGTTGTTTTCTGAAGACCCCCAGGCAAAATTTTAAAAAATAGTATTATTACTTTTTTGTAAAATAAAAGAAATAATTGTAACGGATAACACTGTGCATTTCAGTTTTTCCAATAAAGCTACTGTTATATATCAATTTCCCCAGTACTGTTTGTAGGCTGTTTGTGAGGCTTATATGTATTTCGTTAAGAAAAAGTCATTATTAAATCTCAAACAAAAGGTTAGCCACATTTATTTATTGTGTTATTAAAAACAAAAAAATATTATTTTATAGGTTGAATGTGATATCATGTATGTTAAAGCTAAAGTAAAAGCATCCATGAAAAAGCAGCAGTACAGTGCTTGGATTTGTTTCTGGATGGAAGACCTATCCATGCATATTGCCAGTGTCCTATTGGGTAATGTTAGATATTAAATTTTTAACAAAATTTCTATTCCTCCAAGATTGTATCATGCATCTTAATGATAACATTGTCAGTATCAGTATTTTCAAAGTCTACTATAAATCTGTAAACACAGTAATTAATTGATTTACTCATACTGGTTTCCAGCTCAAACAGTGAATGACTGATCAAAGTATTACTGACATTAATTTCATTTTCAATTATATACTAGCTAGTATTCATGAAAAAGAATGAATTAGCAGACATGGCAAACATTTCAAGTATAGCATCAATCAATCATTCTGCAGCTAGTTTAGTTGCTGCAACTTGCATATTCCAAAACAATTCAATGACTGCTCAATTAATCATATAATCTATATTTCTAAAATACCAATTAGCAATTAGGATCAGAGATCTGGCTTCTAAAAGTTTATATCTTATTTATATTTTGCAGACTTGCACAATGTTGTAGTCATGTTGGTGGTATTTTGTTTGTCCTAAATGACTACACTAGGCAAAAAACCCAAACAGATATGCAACTGGCATGTACATAAAAACTGGCAGCTTGGAAGAAACCAAGAAAGATGAACCTGGACCCTAAACCTATTAACCAACTAGAATTTACAAAACCTAAATTGTCAACTGTTGATCCTAAGCCAGATAAATCTTCATCAATAGAATTTGATCCTCGCCACACAAATGACAGAAACATTGACGAAGAATACTACCAACAAAAGTTAATGGAACTTAAAAAGATATTTCCTAAAACAGGTACTTTACTTCATTTTAGCATTGAGTAATAATATTACACAATTTAATCTAATAAGGATTACAAGTTCAAGTAAAAGCCATTTAATATCTTTATTTTATATGTTTATGTAATAGTGTATGATGAAATACATACAATCACTAAAATCTTAATCTTTCAGTTTTAGCGGAAATGCTTGCTACCAGGTGAATGACCACCCTTGTGTCTTGTGGTAGAGCATCCACCTTGGGAGTTAATATCAAATAGAAGACAGCTTTCTCACTCGACCCGCAGCATTCATAGGGTGACTGGCTTACCCATTGTCCATATAATCGACCGTGCTTAATGATATGTTAGTACTTAGCTACTATTCCAGTAAACTAGCAACTTAAAGTTGCTCTGAGTACAAGGCAGAGCAGAAAATTCATAGTATATCAAATCACATGCACCTGTACCACAAATACTTGAGTATCTGAATATAAAACTTTCCTTTATTGCAAATAGCTGAAAAATTGCTGATGTGATGTAAAACAACATCTACCTTGGGAAAATGGTATCACCATTGTCTCCATTTTCTTTTGTTAAGTGATTTAAACATCATGTCTCTCCACTAATTTGCAGTTAAAGACACATGTATACTAGTATCATACTTAATGTAATAATTATTAAAACAATGTTATTATCATATTTTGAATGATTATACAATAATCATGAGTGAGATGGGACAGCTAGTTGTAGTACTTAAATTTGTATTTTAGGAATGGGTCATCTGTGCCAAATTTATGAGGAAACCCCACCAGTAGCCAGTGTAGAGGAAATAGAGACATTGATAGATCCCATGGACATTGAAATTAATATGATGATATATTCTACAACAAACAGTATGTATTGGCAAAATGTAATACATGTACATGTACCAGTACTTAAAATTGAAGACTCTTAAAACTCTTTGTTGTTCCACTTTTGTGATCTCTGGCAATACTGTTAAGGAATTGTATTCCAAAATTGCCATCTAGTTTTGTGAAAATAAATGGGTAGAAATAACATTTTCACAAAGCTAGAATTTATTTAAAAGAAAATTACAATGTATGAAGAAATAACTTAAAACAGTGTTTTTCAAATTTAAAACATTTTCAGTTTATTTGCTTCACAAATTTTGATATTTCATTGTAAAATAATTCCATAATTAAAAATATTAAATAACTCTTGTAATTTGTATATGTGCATAAATATAAAATTGTAAATTTTGGTCTGTCTAGGAGGTCTTAACTAATAAAAACTGGTTAAATAAAAAACAGCTGTTATAAAAAATACCGTAATCATATTACCATACTAATTGCATTTGAATTTTTGTAAGTGGTTACTTAAAAAAGATGGTTCAAAATGTAAGTTATAACTTTTTGACACAAAAAAAACATGCAAATATCAAAATTCTATATTAAATTTTATATTTATGCAAATCTCAAGAGATCATTTCAATATATCTCAAAATATGGTAAAATAGCATGTCAGCAAATAGATGTTAATTGCTTGTAAGTTGTAATTCAGTTTTACAATTCAATAATAAAATCAATAACATTTTATATTTCAATTAAAGATATACATATATTTCAAAATTAATAGAAATTGGCATGACAAAACTTGCAGAAAAAAACATATTACCGGTATTTCTAAAAATGAAATTGCATTGTAAAACCTATATCTGTTGAAAATTTGTAGGTACATGTAGTAATATGGTCTTAAAATTGAATAAAAAAATGTACTAAATATTTTAATAGGGCCACCACAGCAGATAGGTCAAGATCTAGTTAATGCCATAGAGAAACGTACAAGGGGACAGAGAAATTGCAGTCTGTGGTTGGACCTTCATAAAGGACTTACAAGTTCGCGATTTGGGGATATCATGTCATCTGGAGAATCTCCCAAAAGGCTTGTCTCAGAAATTATCAATGGATCCTGTCTGGAAAAGTAAGGCATTTAAAACTGTGGTTGGCATTAATTTGACATATTGTTATAACCTACAGTCTGTCATGTGTTTGATATGAGTAACATGGGTAAGTGGCTTGTCCACATAATCATACTCCCTGGTTACATAGTCTCATTACATAAGTATGATTATTTTTCAAATATAACAGAAATAATTTCAAGTTGTTAAAACAATACCAAAATGATGTTGTTGGCCATATGAAATTTAATTTTAAGGCTTGAGTCTAACTTCCTGAATGGAAGGAAGCTGTTCAACATTTTACATTATTTGTAAACCATATTTTCATATTATTTATTATATAAACCAAATGAAAATTAGAATATTGAAGCCTAATTAATCTGAACATAAACATTGATTCTATATTTTGAAGGTATACAAAAATGCCATTGGCAGTACAATGGGGCATAGATAAGGAAGACACAGCAAGAAGGGAATATGTTGACATGATGAGGCAGTTTGGACACCCTATCTCAGTACAAGCAAGTGGGCTATTTCTTATCCCATATGCATCATACATTGGAGCAAGCTGTGATGGCATTATCACTGATAAATCGCTGCCTGAGGATGTTCAAAGAGGTGTATTGGAAATAAAATGTCCCTACAGTATAAACAAAACTCATGTTAATACTATGGATGTTCCATCAATAATTGACCAATACCCATCATTTTATTTAAAAGTTGTAGATGGTGAGCCAGAACTTGACAAATGTTGTAAATATTATGCACAGGTACAAGGAGAAATGGCTGCCACTGGACTGACTTGGTGTGATTTTGTAGTGTGGACTGCATGCAAAAGCAATAACATTTTTATTCAGAGAATACAATTTGATTCAGAATTTGTATCACAAATGTTGCCTTGCTTACAAAATTTCTATGCCAAATTTATTGACTGTCAACACAAATAACCCATCTTAGCTTTACAGTGCTAGCATATTTAAATATATTGCTTTATGTTAGTACTGATTTCCTGTGTCAGTCACAAATACTTTGTTTTTGATAATCAGTATGAACTAGGGTGCAACAAAACTACCAGTTTTAGCGTCTTTAGTATCGACTCTAAGTCTTACCAACCACATGTGGGAGAGGGTTTTTTTCTTGCAGTTAGCCCTTAATGGTTGGCTATGTCAGTATATCACTAACTAATGACATTCATTATTAATCTGTGGCATTATATGATAGTGAAGTAGCACTATAAAAATTGCCATTTTTATATCATTTGTAATAGTGTGTATAGTACAAGGCAGATCATAAATACTTGCATATCACATGACTACCTCAATATAAGTGAAATAATTGCATGAAACAGTATAGCACCATTTAAGAAAGCAATACTGCACTTAAAGATGTTTTCTTCAGTCAACAATAGGGACATCCAAGTTTGTCAACCAGCACACAACTTTAAAGCATTTTGAAGCAACTGGTGCAAGCGACAATGGCATAACACCATCAAAAATATGAAAATCCTTAACCCTTCCTATTTTTCTTTCTACATGAATTCTTAACTGTGCAATTTCTTGTGTATTAAAAACTTCTTCGACAGAGAACTGATCCTTAGTTTTAAATGGGGGTATGTTAAGGGTGCATTTCCTTTGTTCCAGAAGGTCAGATATAGTAAAACCTTTATCAGCCATAACATTATCTCCTGGTTCTAATAGATCAAGAAAACCACTCTTTATAACGAGCTGACGGTCAGATATTCTACCACCCCAAGCCTCTGAAACAAAGGAAATTACACCAGAAGGGGTAATGCCAATTAAAAATTTAAGGGTGTTATGATGTTTGTAATTGGAAAATGTTAAATTTTGTGTTATAAGATTGGATGGTCTTGAATATAAATTTCAGTACAGTCAAGTATAACTCTTAGGTTTTTATATTTCTTAAATGAAGATGGCATACAGTGGTTAACTAATCTCTAGAGGGATATCTATTAATGATACTTAATTCTTCATACATAAGACAAATCCATGTAACAAAAATATTTGAAAAAGTCGAAGTTGAAATAAAAAATCTATCAGCAATATCGTGAACAAAAAGCCCAACTTTTAAACGAATGAGAACTGCCAGAAACTGATCTATAAGGGGGATGTAGGTCTGTAAGGGTCTTTGTCTGTCGAATTCAGAGGTGCTGCTGCCATTCCAATACCTCATTTTTTGTGCTTTTGGAAGAAGAAAGCTAGAAATACAAGTAGAAACAAAAAATAAATAAATAAAATGTAAGAAAGTAACATGGTACTATTTGTCATCAAACTGCTTTTTCTAAATTATCTCCCTTTGGCTAAGAAAAGCCATTTTGCCTGATTTAACATTCATGGAGTATTTTTTATTTACTTTTAGCTGTTTTCATTTGTTTTGATGATGTCATGAGGACCCTCCAAATTTCTGAGCTTTAGGCTGCAAAAAAAAGCATTTAAATTGTAGATGCAATAAATTTATGCAATATACTTACTTAAACAACCATAGAAAAATTGCAAACGATGGCAATCCAGTATAAAGTCTTGTGGCTTTGTCATTGTCTTTTATTTTATTGACCCCCCATTTCAGCTTATTAATCTGTTGCGCAGTTCTTCATTTTCCTTTTTAAGGCAGAAGTTTTCTTTCAATAAGGGGTCAACATCACACTGGACTCCTACAAAAAATAAATAAATTAATTAAATAAATATTAAGAACTACTAAAATGAATCATAAATTTAACTTTATATCTATCATTGGTATTTTTGCACATTGACTGTAACATTTCTGATATTTAATGTTAATATAAATATATGATATGCAGTCAAACCTGTCTATAAAGGCCACCTAAGGGAACCAATAAAAGTGGCCTAATAGCCAGATGGTCTTTATATACAGGTTCAAATGATATGAATAGACAGCAGTTGGGATAAAATTTTACTAGCCTTTATAAGCTGGTGGCCCTTTTATAGAGGTGGCTTTAACACAGGTTTGGTTGTAGTATATAAAGCATGTTTTCGCATGTTATGACATTATTAAATATATTCTATATATTTAAAATAATAGTGATAATTAAAACATATATAGGGCACTTCATGGGCAGAATAAAATAAAATTTTCAAACATGCTTTAGGCCTGGAGAATATTATTGGCATCCAAACAGCTATATTCAGTGAATTGCACACAAACAGTTCCATTAATTTTTATGTACGAGTACAGGTTCTTTTGTGAATTTTTTATTGAATTATAAGAGTTCCTTTTTTCAAACAATTTTTTTTGTATTTTCCTGATGAGTTAAAGTAAACATATAACTTTGTTTGTATCTATTACTGAATGATAACATGTGTAATGCATCTAACATAAATTGTGTTGTTATTTGTTGATGAGAACATTGCTGTATTCACTAGGATTACACATAAATATATAGTTATTTAATATTCTTCAGTTAACTAGTGATATTTTTATGAAATATGGGACAGACAATGGTAATAACAGGTGTCATATACATTCAATTGATATGTATGTGTCTGCAAGTGATATTTCCATTGACCCATATCAGCCCTAGGGCTAAAAACCATATCAGTACCAAGCAGATTTCCCATATTATTATCTTTTGGCCCTCTGGCTGATATGTATGTATACAATTTCAACAGGCAGATTGAAAATAGTACCTGTGTTCTCTGTGAATTTAATATCTATATCGTCCTCAATTACCAAAGTCTGTGTCTCAATATTTTCAGAAGTAGGAGCTAAACAATAACTATGCATGGAATTTGACATTTGCAGCATGCTGTTTTCTGCAATTTTCTTGTTCTTCTCTGCTTCTTGAAATATCTGAAATCAATTGTATGCAAAAAATCATGCTTGCATATATTTAATCCTTTCAGAACACTTTTGTAGATATACTAGTAGACAGTTCACAGATGGTGGAGGAAATCTGAGTACCTGGAAAAGCAAGCAAACCGACAAACTTTCTTACACTAGGTTCTGTTGTGAGGATTCTACTCCAGGCATTTAGAGATTCTGTAGGCCGCTTAATATTAACAAGACTCTCTGAATGTTGGTTGGTGGTCTATGCCCAAATCAAGATTTTTTCATTTATAAATATAAGCAAAATTTATGAAGTATCCAGTTAGCCATAATATATTATGACTTTCTGCATGTTTTATACATGTTTAGAACAGCCAATAACTAATTAAATTTTTTTGCAGAAATTTTTACCAACATCTAACTATTTAAAAATTACAGGACCTTTTTAGGGCTTTGCTGGTAACCAAATTTAGGAATTTTTAGGCTGTATAATCCTTGTCCTTGAATTGAAATTCATACAAATCGCAGTTACCTTTGACAGATCTCTTTTACATGCACGTTCTTCTCTTTCCTGGTCTACTGGATGCTGCTTGTAACTAAAGACTGTAGGTGCATAGTCCTGGTCTTCCCTGTCGTAGGCATGCCACCCGTCAACAAAATGGGACGAACATACATATGAGTTTTCGTTTGGCGTCCAATTCTTCCTGTTCAAGGCCTTGATCCATGCACGTCGTTTGTGGATGGTTTTAGGGAATTTAAAAAACTTAATTCCTTCACCCTTTGCCTTTTCGTTGGCCCGGTTTGTGCAACCAAAAACTGAGCAACTCTTAACCATTTTCGGCACCGGCTGTCAAAAAACCCGGAAGACGTTTACAGTTTCTAATGTAAACAACGTTGACGTCTGGCCTAGTTTTGCCACCCCTGGCGTTCATTGCGCACGCGCTAGAGACTGCTCCGCAGTTACGTTGAAAGGGCTTATTGCACTAGTTCTTATATCCACTCACAAGAACTAGTGTGATATGTATCTATTATACGACAAAATGGTATTTTAGATAAAACTCTTGACGAAAGTAAACGTAATTTATTTTGCAAATGTCGAGTCAACTCGGACAATATTTCACAATATCAGTTCAATAACACTATATAATAATAATAAATAAATATATTAATATGCTTTCATTATTAAATGAATGTCAATTTATGAAAACTAGTTCCTAACGGCTTTTCAGTTCAAGTCATCATCATCATTTATTATCTGTTGCGCATTATGACTTTATGACTATATTTTAATATTAATGCAATAAAATAACAATGTCAAAACAATGGAACATTCTAATATTGATGCCATATCTGTGAGAAATTATTGATATTATTGTATTTAACTACTTTTTGTATTCTTTTTATTAAATAATGCATGCTGCTTTAACATATACCAGTTTTAATGTATTGAATGATTAAATTTTAAAAATGGTATTTGGCTTTCTAAATTTCAGCTAAATAGGATAAAACACAGAAATAAAACTTTAAATATAATTTTAATATAGACGCTAAAAGACAAAATAATCGGCTGCATTTCATCTCTGCGAATTTTTAAAATATGTAATACTGCATCTTTGCGATAAGTGTATACTTTATCTCCGTGAGTAGAATTAAATAAATCATACTTCACCTTCGCCAATTAACTTTTGACCAAATAACACACCGAAACCAATCATTGAAATATATTTGTAATATATTGATGTTTCTCTTTATATACTCAGTCGAAACACTTCCCCGGGAATCCAGACCTATTTCTTGTATCCTCCTCAACCAGGATATAATACAAAAGTATTGTTGTTTGTCACAGTAGGTAATTAAGATTGGCATCACAAATATTATATGATTGTATCATAGTTATAGGTACTTATCAACGTTCAATTTCTTTTCTTCACTCAAAAAACGCTAGAGGTGGTACAAGAAGAATGTGTATTGTATTTATCTTATAAACAGATATGCGTGTTGTTTTGCATGTTATGTGACGTTTTTAAAAAAAGAAACGGTACAAAAATACACCCCTGAGTTATATGACTCATTTAGTATGTACATGTATTCGTGTATTGTCTCTTTATAGATATTATAATATATCACCATAAGTATACAGGTCGGTCCAGAAAGTTTTTAGCACCCTATAAACGTGAATGAAAGTTCATAGCTAGGCACGAGTCTGTTTGCTATAACAAAGTTTGACAAGTTTTAACAATGATTTATTTGATATATAGTTTCTTACATGTAACTTACCATTAAATCTAACCGCAATAAAAGTGCAAAAGACATTTCTCCCTTTAAATTTCAAACACAAAAACTGCTGTACTTTTGCAAAAATGATTTCAGACACTGAGAACAAAGCATATGTTCCAAAAAATAAATAAATATATTTTCTACATAAAATGATGCTATCAAACATATTTTTGCAGCAGGAAATGGACGTTATACGAAATATAAGCTATCGATAAATACACTCACACAAATCCAATTTCACCCTATTTCTAAATATTTTAGTATTTTCAATACAGAATAGATTGTTAGTTATAAAAATTCATATTTAACTACGAAAGTTTTCCGTAAGCACATGAAATTAAGTTTTCATAGCCATTTTCAGTATTTTCTAGTCATTTACTCCATATTTAAAGAAATTGGAAATTCATCCTAATTTTTTCATTTGTTTTTTTTTCACTCGCAGTTTACTAAAACTTAAATTGAACCTTTTATCAATTATAAACATTGGGGAGAAACATTCACAGATCCATGCTTCCAACTATATAGATCGAAACAAAAATAACATTGCTTTATGGTACCTTCTTTGGAGATTTTTTCTGGTGAAAACAAGTTTAAATGGTATTTTTTACAAATACAAAGTAACTAACTCACACCTCTTGATTATGAACATCATTAATTTGTCTTATATTGGGAGTTTAATTTTAATTTATGGCCATAATATGGTAACTACATGTGTTTTATATAGTTACATGCTATATAATGTACATATCTTGCTTTGTATCTTGGTTGTTCCTGTCATTTACAAGTTACATTTTTAACTACAATTATTATATTACAGATTATCCTTCAATCGTGTCCCCTATAACATTTGAACCACTGCGGTAGTTCAGTTGGTAGAGTGCTCGCTCCGTAAGTGGGAGGTCGTGGGTTCGAACCCCGGCCGCGTCTGACCCAAGACTTAAAAGTGGGTAGTGACTGTTCTTTCGCCAAGCACTCGGCATTTCGAAATGAAAGACACGGTTCGTTCGGATGGGAACTTAAAATAAGCGAGGTGCCGTGTCTTGGTAGACTTGACACGATAAAGAACCCTGCTGTATAATGCCACCAGCGCAACGCACAGGCAAAATTTCTGCACATTCGCCTAAAGCTGGCGACGTCTCGATATAAGTGAAATATTTCTTGACTGGGACGTTAAACCTTATTACTCAACTCTCAACTCCCTATAACATTTGTACCTTATTGAAGCGGTCTATATATAGGAAATCATTGTGTGTAAATATGTATAAAAATGAAGTCAGTTGTATTTGTATGGTGAAATAAGAGAATGTTGCTATTCCGATGAATCCAAAGATAAAGTTTGTCCAAAACTACTATTGCCAAAGAAGAAACAGATATGTAAAATTGGTGGTAAAAACAGTCCACATTAAGCAGGTATTAGCAGTCGTAAACAGATGTTGTTGTGCTAGAACTGTCATGACTACATATTCAATATATGTACATACTTTCTACACATTGTAATTAGAGTAAAATCAGAACATATGTGATTGTCATGTGTTATTTGTTATCTCCCTTTCATTAGCTTCTTAAATTTGAAAATCAAATCCATCATAACTATGTGTTTTATAATGTTGTGTAACTGTACTTACCTTGTAAATAAAAAATTATTGGAAAATTGTTTTCTAATGTTTGAGATTGAACATATGACAATTTCTTGTGTTTTGCATAAAATCGAATTTTTGAGTGTTATTTGAGTTTTTTTTACTGTTCAGTTCCAGATGTAAGTTATCAGAAAAAATGACATCTTTTATATATTTTGATATTTTGTAAAGTCAAAAAATGTCTTGTTGTGAATGGGTGTGAAAACCTGACGTCTATTTACCTAAACATGACGTCACTAGTTGGCTAATATCTCAGAAACTACAAAAAATATCACAAAATCTTATTTGGTAATTTTCTAATTCATATCAAGTACTTTTTAAAAATGAGTAAATCTCAAATTTGATTTTCCCTCCTCTATCCCCATTTTTCCGTGTAAGGTCACATTAATCAATAATGATTATTTAACAAATTAACATGTGATGTATTAAATAAAGTATTTGCTGTATTATCCGGTTTGAATTCAAATTTGATTTTCCCTCCTCCGTCCCCATTTTTCCGTGTAAGGTCACATTAATCAATAATGATTATTCAACAAATTAACAAGTGATGTATTAAATAAAGTATTTGCTGTATTATCCGGTTTGAATTTATATTGTCATCTTATTGTAACACGTGGTGAACGCAGCTAACTTGTAACTTACATTAAGTGTATCCTTACCCTTTAGGAGCACCTTGTCTTACTTTCCTGATTGAAGTTCAAGTGTTTAAATCAGTTTGCCACTTTTTGAAGTTTTAGCTATGATTTTTTGTTTGTAATTAGAACATGGATCGTTCTGCCTGTGATTGATTTGTAACGTACTTGTTCCAAGGGATACAAAGTACACTTTTCTGACAAAGGTATTATTTCATCTTTAATTGAAAAAAAATTCGAACTAAAATATTTATTTTTAAAGTTTGAAATACGAAGAAATATTCAATATATTTATAGTTTATACTTAGTACATATTTACACGATATAGTGCAATTCAGATAACCCACATGATACATCGGAGTTGTCTCTCTTAGAATTGTTATTTAACTCAATACTTTCAATAAATATGCAAATATGTCTTAAAACATAGTTGAAAGCCAAAACAACAAACAACAATTGCTATAAGGAAATAATAAACAGTAAATGTATGTTGGGATCATATAACCAGTAGTCTCAGTCAGGATGTGTTTATTTTGTCTTGTATTTAGACAATATAACCAGTAGTCTCAGTCAACATGTGTATATTTTGTCTTGTATTTAGACTATATATCCAGTGGTCTCAGTCAACATGTGTATATTTTGTCATGTATTTAGACTATATAACCAGTAGTCTCAGTCAACTTGTGTATATTTTGTCATGTATTTAGACTATATAACCAGTAGTCTCAGTCAACATGTGTATATTTTGTCATGTATTTAGACTATATAACCAGTAGTCTCAGTCAACATGTGTATATTTTGTCATGTATTTAGACTATATAACCAGTAGTCTCAGTCAACTTGTGTATATTTTGTCATGTATTTAGACTATATAACCAGTAGTCTCAGTCAACATGTGTATATTTTGTCATGTATTTAGACTATATAACCAGTAGTCTCAGTCAACATGTGTATATTTTGTCATGTATTTAGACTATATAACCAGTAGTCTCAGTCAACATGTGTATATTTTGTCATGTATTTAGACTATATAACCAGTAGTCTCAGTCAACTTGTGTATATTTTGTCTTGTATTTAGACTATATAACCAGTGGTCTCAGTCAACATGTGTATATTTTGTCTTGTATTTAGACAATATAACCAGTAGTCTCAGTCAACATGTGTATATTTTGTCTTGTATTTAGACAATATAACCAGTAGTCTCAGTCAACATGTGTATATTTTGTCTTGTATTTAGACTATATAACCAGTAGTCTCAGTCAACATGTGTATATTTTGTCTTGTATTTAGACTATATAACCAGTAGTCTCAGTCAACATGTGTATATTTTGTCTTGTATTTAGACAATATAACCAGTAGTCTCAGTCAACATGTGTATATTTTGTCTTGTATTTAGACTATATAACCAGTAGTCTCAGTCAACATGTGTATATTTTGTCTTGTATTTAGACTATATAACCAGTAGTCTCAGTCAACATGTGTATATTTTGTCTTGTATTTAGACAATATAACCAGTAGTCTCAGTCAACATGTGTATATTTTGTCTTGTATTTAGATTATATAACCAGTGGTCTCAGTCAACTATGTATATTTTGTCTTGTATTTAGACTATATAACCAGTAGTCTCAGTCAACATGTATTTTTTGTCACGTATTTAGACTATATAACCAGTAGCCTCAGTCAACATGTATTTATTTTGTCATGTATTTAGACTATATAACCAGTAGTCTCAGTCAACATATGTATATTTTGTCATGTATTTAGACAATATAACCAGTAGTCTCAGTCAACATATGTATATTTTGTCTTGTATTTAGACAATATAACCAGTAGTCTCAGTCAACATGTGTATATTTTGTCTTGTATTTAGACTATATAACCAGTAGTCTCAGTCAACATGTGTATATTTTGTCTTGTATTTAGACAATATAACCAGTAGTCTCAGTCAACATATGTATATTTTGTCTTGTATTTAGACTATATAACCAGTAGTCTCAGTCAACATGTGTATATTTTGTCATGTATTTAGACTATATAACCATTAGTCTCAGTCAACATGTGTATATTTTGTCATGTATTTAGACTATATAACCATTAGTCTCAGTCAACATGTGTATATTTTGTCACGTATTTAGACTATATAACCAGTAGCCTCAGTCAACATGTATTTATTTTGTCATGTATTTAGACTATATAACCAGTAGTCTCAGTCAACATATGTATATTTTGTCATGTATTTAGACAATATAACCAGTAGTCTCAGTCAACATATGTATATTTTGTCTTGTATTTAGACAATATAACCAGTAGTCTCAGTCAACATGTGTATATTTTGTCTTGTATTTAGACTATATAACCAGTAGTCTCAGTCAACATGTGTATATTTTGTCTTGTATTTAGACAATATAACCAGTAGTCTCAGTCAACATATGTATATTTTGTCTTGTATTTAGACTATATAACCAGTAGTCTCAGTCAACATGTGTATATTTTGTCATGTATTTAGACTATATAACCATTAGTCTCAGTCAACATGTGTATATTTTGTCATGTATTTAGACTATATAACCATTAGTCTCAGTCAACATGTGTATATTTTGTCATGTATTTAGACCATATAACCATTAGTCTCAGTCAACATGTGTATATTTTGTCATGTATTTAGACCATATAACCATTAGTCTCAGTCAACATGTGTATATTTTGTCATGTATTTAGACCATATAACCATTAGTCTCAGTCAACATGTGTATATTTTGTCATGTATTTAGACTATATAACCAGTGGTCTCAGTCAGCATGTGTATATTTTGTCATGTATTTAGACTATATAACCAGTAGTCTCAGTCAACATGTGTATATTTTGTCATGTATATAGACTATATAACCAGTGGTCTCAGTCAACATGTATTTATTTTGTCATGTATTTAGACTATATAACCAGTGGTCTCAGTCAACATGTGTTTATTTTGTCATGTATTTAGACTATATAACCAGTAGTCTCAGTCAACATGTGTATATTTTGTCATGTATTTAGACTATATAACCAGTGGTTTCAGTCAGCATGTGTATATTTTGTCATGTATTTAGACTATATAACCAGTAGTCTCAGTCAGCATGTGTATATTTTGTCATGTATTTAGACTATATAACCAGTAATCTCAGTCAACATGTATTTATTTTGTCATGTATTTAGATTATATAACCAGTGGTCTCAGTCAACATGTGTATATTTTGTCATGTATTTAGACTATATAACCAGTGGTCTCAGTCAACATGTGTATATTTTGTCATGTATTTAGACATATAACCAGTAGTCTCAGTCAACATGTGTATATTGTCATGTATTTAGACTATATAACCAGTAGTCTCAGTCAACATGTGTATATTTTGTCATGTATTTAGACTATATAATCAGTAGTCTCAGTCAACATATGTATATTTTGTCATGTATTTAGACTATATAACCAGTAGTCTCAGTCAACATGTGTATATTTTGTCATGTATTTAGACTATATAACCAGTAGTCTCAGTCAACATGTGTATATTTTGTCATGTATTTAGACTATATAACCAGTAGTCTCAGTCAACATGTGTATATTTTGTCATGTATTTAGACATATAACCAGTAGTCTCAGTCAACATGTGTATATTTTGTCATGTATTTAGACTATATAACCAGTAGTCTCAGTCAACATGTGTTTATTTTGTCACGTATTTAGACTATATAACCAGTAATCTCAGTCAACATGTGTATATTTTGTCATGTATTTAGACTATATAACCAGTAGTCTCAGTCAACATGTGTATATTTTGTCATGTATTTAGATTATATAACCAGTAGTCTCAGTCAACATGTGTATATTTTGTCATGTATTTAGACTATATAACCAGTGGTCTCAGTCAACATGTGTATATTTTGTCATGTATTTAGACTATATAACCAGTAGTCTCAGTCAACATGTGTATATTTTGTCATGTATTTAGACTATATAACCAGTGGTCTCAGTCAGTATGTGTATATTTTGTCATGTATTTAGACTATATAACCAGTAGTCTCAGTCAACATGTGTATATTTTGTCATTTATTTAGACTACGTAACCAGTAGTCTCAGTCAACATATGTATATTTTGTCATGTATTTAGACCATATAACCAGTAGTCTCAGTCAGCATGTGTATATTTTGTCATGTATTTAGACTATATAACCAGTAGTCTCAGTCAACATGTGTATATTTTGTCATGTATTTAGACTATATAACCAGTAGTCTCAGTCAAAATATGTATATTTTGTCATGTATTTAGACTATATAACCAGTAATCTCAGTCAACATGTGTATTTTTTGTCATGTATGTAGACCATATAACCAGTAGTCTCAGTCAACATGTGTATATTTTGTCATGTATTTAGACTATATAACCAGTAGTCTCAGTCAACATGTGTATATTTTGTCATGTATTTAGACTATATAACCAGTGGTCTCAGTCAACATGTGTCACATATAACCAATAGTCTCAGTCAACATATGTATATTTTCTCATGTATTTAGACTATATAACCAGTGGTCTCAGTCAACATGTGTATATTTTGTCATGTATTTAGACTATATAACCAGTAATCTCAGTCAACATGTGTATATTTTGTCATGTATTTAGACTATATAACCAGTGGTCTCAGTCAACATGTGTATATTTTGTCATGTATTTAGACTATATAACCAGTAGTCTCAGTCAACATGTGTATATTTTGTCATGTATTTAGACTATATAACCAGTAGTCTCAGTCAGCATGTGTTTATTTTGTCATGTATTTAGACCATATAACCAGTAGTCTCAGTCAGCATGTGTATATTTTGTCATGTATTTAGACTATATAACCAGTAGTCTCAGTCAACATGTGTATATTTTGTCATGTATTTAGACCATATAACCAGTGGTCTCAGTCAACATGTGTATATTTTGTCATGTATTTAGACTATATAACCAGTAGTCTCAGTCAGCGTGTGTTTATTTTGTCATGTATTTAGACTATATAACCAGTAGTCTCAGTCAACATGTGTATATTTTGTCATGTATTTAGACCATATAACCAGTGGTCTCAGTCAACATGTGTATATTTTGTCATGTATTTAGACCATATAACCAGTAGTCTCAGTCAGCATGTGTATATTTTGTCATGTATTTAGATTATATAACCAGTAGTCTCAGTCTACATGTGTATATTTTGTCATGTATTTAGACTATATAACCAGTAGTCTCAGTCAACATGTGTATATTTTGTCATGTATTTAGACTATATAACCAGTAGTCTCAGTCAACATGTGTATATTTTGTCATGTATTTAGACTATATAACCAGTAGTCTCAGTCAACATGTGTATATTTTGTTATGTATTTAGACTATATAACCAGTAGTCTCAGTCAACATGTGTATATTTTGTCATGTATTTAGACTATATAACCAGTAGTCTCAGTCAACATGTGTATATTTTGTCCTGTATTTAGACTATATAACCAGTAGTCTCAGTCAACATGTGTATATTTTGTTATGTATTTAGACTATATAACCAGTAGTCTCAGTCAACATGTGTATATTTTGTCTTGTATTTAGACTATATAACCAGTAGTCTCAGTCAGCATGTGTATATTTTGTCATGTATTTAGATTATATAACCAGTAGTCTCAGTCAACATGTGTATATTTTGTCATGTATTTAGACTATATAACCAGTGGTCTCAGTCAACATGTGTATATTTTGTCATGTATTTAGACCATATAACCAGTAGTCTCAGTCAACATGTGTATATTTTGTCATGTATTTAGACTATATAACCAGTAATCTCAGTCAACATGTGTATATTTTGTCTTGTATTTAGACTATATAACCAGTAGTCTCAGTCAGCATGTGTATATTTTGTCATGTATTTAGACTATATAACCAGTAGTCTCAGTCAACATGTGTATATTTTGTCATGTATTTAGACTATATAATCAGTGGTCTCAGTCAACATGTGTATATTTTGTCATGTATTTAGACTATATAACCAGTAATCTCAGTCAACATGTGTATATTTTGTCTTGTATTTAGACTATATAACCAGTAGTCTCAGTCACATGTGTATATTTTGTCATGTATTTAGACTATATAACCAGTAGTCTCAGTCAACATGTATATTTTGTATGTATTTAGACTATATAACCAGTAGTCTCAGTCAACATGTGTATATTTTGTCTTGTATTTAGACTATATAACCAGTAGTCTCAGTCAGCATGTGTATATTTTGTCATGTATTTAGATTATATAACCAGTAGTCTCAGTCAACATGTGTATATTTTGTCATGTATTTAGACTATATAACCAGTAGTCTCAGTCAACATGTGTATATTTTGTCTTGTATTTAGACCATATAACCAGTAGTCTCAGTCAACATGTGTATATTTTGTCTTGTATTTAGATTATATAACCAGTGGTCTCAGTCAACATGTGTATATTTTGTCATGTATTTAGACCATATAACCAGTGGTCTCAGTCAGCATGTGTTTATTTTGTCACGTATTTAGACTATATAACCAGTGGTCTCAGTCAGCATGTGTTTATTTTGTCTTGTATTTAGACTATATAACCAGTAGTCTCAGTCAACATGTGTATATTTTGTCTTGTATTTAGACCATATAACCAGTGGTCTCAGTCAACATGTGTATATTTTGTCATGTATTTAGACCATATAACCAGTGGTCTCAGTCAACATGTGTATATATTTTGTCATGTATTTAGACTATATAACCAGGAGTCTCAGTCAGTATGTGTTTATTTTGTCATGTATTTAGACTATATAATCAGGAGTCTTTTGTTTCTTGTTATTTTGTGTTGTAACGTATAAATATATTATCAATTTCCATGCGCTGGTTTTTTTTATATAAAATGCACAAAGATAGGAGATCCCTGTAATACCCTAATACTAGATTAATGTACTTGCAAGGTAACAGACCTAGATATGAACAAAAACATATCATGTCATTTGTTCATTGAGAGTATAGTTGCGGCAACACAAATTCAAAAGATTGAATAAAAATTTTTGAAAACAATTGTACAAATGTCGCCCTAGTATTGTTACTCCGGTAGCACATATGTGACATATATATGTATTTTTATATTATGTGTGCACATGTTACTTTTTACACGTGTTTGTAGTAGTTATTACGTTGTGGAGGTAATAACAAACTGAATAATGAATAGCGCATTATGATTGGTTTGTCGTGCAAAGGTTTGCATTCATATTCAATATGAACGCCATTTTTAAACTGTTTTAAATTGTTATATTTTCATTAAATAATATTTCTTAAAATAATTCTAGAATTTGTTTTTAAGGGTTAATTTGCGTTCAATTCGGTGATTATATTTCCCAGTGTTTCGACCACGAAATTGAACGTGCAACAGTCAGACGAATGTGCACGGCGTAATATGTATACAACGTGACGTAGCTGTGTATAACGTCGCCAATATCGTCCTTGATTAAGTGCATATCCACTGATAAAGCATGTCGAATAATCCTAAAAATTGCAACATGCATTAGGGGAATTATATGATTCGGTGATGAGAATTTTTTTCGATTTACACACGGAAAATTACGATAGACTTTGTGAAGTTGAAAAACGACGCCACTTGTTTACCAAGTTATAGTTCCGCGGGAATGTCTGTTGCCCATATTAATATTCAAACGCATTGATGTGGTCGTTTGGCATTTATAGTCCTATGAATGCCAAAAAGTCTCAAATGGAAGACATACGAAATACGCAAGGATAATAAAAATATACAAAAATACACTCCATGTCACTTCTGTGCTACTGTGATATACCGATGAATAATCAAAAGCGTTTCCAAACAAGGTTTGATAGAGTAAACCCACAAACATATGACTTTTTATCTGCTTTTTAATTGGAAATGTTCTTTTCTGTCACCAGCCCAGCAAATCTTCAATACGCCGTTGGAAATGCATGAACTGAAATCCCTTATGGTAAAAAGACACAGAAATGCCTTGTAACAAGATAACTATTTATTATTAAAATGTGATAATAACAACAAAACAAGAAGACACGGAACTCAGCACCTTTGCTTTCTATTGACGCTTTTATTTCCAACGTTGTATCTGTTTCTTCTGAAGCATTCAGCGGCAATTTTATCACACATACATGTTTGTTTTGGACAGTATTCTGTTGATCCTTAAGAAAAGAGAAGATGTTTTTAATTATGCAATTAATGACAGATCACTGGCCAAGCAAAATAAATTGTATAATTCACATTACGTTTTTTATAATGAGTTTTATTTTAGTTTGGAACATGATGTTAATGTTTCCAATGAATTGGCAGTTATCATGAATACTAGTAATATATAATTTATGTCGTCGTCATATTGTAGGTATTTGTACATGTGGGTGAACACTGTAACCTCAGTTTTCTAATAAAGTTTATCATAATTTATTATTAATATTACTATTATTATTAGTAGTAGTAGCAGTTTTTTGGTCTCGTAGCAGAACCTAACATATAGAGTTTACTATGTTTAATTGTTTATCGTTTGTTGTTCAACTATCTATTGTAATAGAAATATCTTATTTATTTCAATGTCATAATTGAGGGTGTATTCGTGATCACACACAGAGAGAGAGAGAGAGAGAGAGAGAGAGAGAGAGAGAGAGAGAGAGAGAGAGGGCACAGAGACAGAGAGAGAGAGTAGGTGTGTGCTTACTGCAAGTGATGTTTCCTCCTCTAATCCTGTAACTGTATGTGGACCATTTAGGGTTACACCCTTGTCGTTGTATCCGGATGTAGCATTGATCGTGTACTTTACAACACCTACCAGAATAAACATGAATATTTACATCATAAACAGTCGTTTTGTAAGTGTAAATGGTCAACGATCAATGGGATACTAAATAAAATATACAATACACTTATTATAGCGAGTCAACTTTGACCTGATCTTTTGACCTTTAATTTGAATATTCAGACATGCCCATTGTTTAATTTAAGGGCTATATAAATTTGATATATAAGGATATATATGACTCGATTGTCGATGTTTAACACCTACACATGACTACCATCCAATGCGCAGACCATATTGCACTGTCAGAAACAATAAATAGGGAAATAACATAAATACTACTTTAATAACTTCCCATTGACGTCACAAGCCGACATTGTCAAGTATCCTTCTGTTTTACTGACCTGTCTACACCATCCAGGACCTTTCCTCCTCCACCGACTCCACACCAGCAGCCATAGTTATTGTACTTTAGTGCATTTCTACCTGTCAACTTTCTGATCATTCTAGCAAATTGTATCAAATTTCTTTTCTCGCGTTCCTCTGCTAGCCCTAAAACACCAAAAAAAATTTCTTCAATAAATTAATATTCAATATATATATCGCTGTTAATGCTAAAATTAGCTGGCAAGTTCAAACGAATTTGGCACCATTTATTAAATACAAAGCTGAATTCAAAAACTGTGAAACCCCGATGTTCTCCATTAGTGTCAAAGACACTGTATATTTTCATGTAATGAAGAATAAAGCTTAACGGTAATCATTTTTAATATCCCATACTGTTTTTTGAGAAATTCGTGTTTAAACATCCTGCTTAATATAATCATTTGATAATGGAATGTCTACTAATAATTCATTTTAAAAGATTTTATATGAAAAAACACCACCGAAATGAAATAAGATATAATAATATATTATTATTATTATTATTATTATATTATTATTATTATTATTGTACAAAATTTAAAACAATATTGAATTTTTAAAGTGTACCTTGTGAGACAAGGCAAGTCACAACCAATAACACCACTAGCTTCAACATCTGAAATAAATAAATAGATAAATAAATAAATATTATTCATTATTAAATGAATGTCAATTTATAAATTAATGTTTCTTTCGTCTTTTCATAATATCCATTATTTGTTGCAAAATACGACAATATAAACGAACATCGATGGAATAATATTATACGGTTTTAGCCAATATTGCTTTTCTTTTGCCGATAAAACATCTCATTATATAGCAATATGCTTCGCATACAAATTAAACGATAAATCCCGAAGTGTTAGCGTGCAATGAATACCGATATTTGCGCGCTAACTTTGTTCCAGTCCGAATTTTCCCGAATCAATATTTTCATACTGCACGCTTTGTCACATGACGCTGTCGTTTAAGACGTCATACGACTGTTGTCGACGTCATCGCTGTGTTGTTGTCATATTGCACTAGTTCTTATATCCATTTACAAAAACTGGTGTAATATTCATGTATTGTACAACAAAATCGTATTAAAGATGAAATACTTAACGGAAGTAAACGAAATTTATTTTGCTATATAATAAACTATTATTAAACTCATATTAATATTGTGAAAAATTGTCCCTCGTTGACTCAGGACAATATTATAGGGTTATCGAACTGTTATTGTGACTCGAGTTGACTCGACATTTGCACGAACTTTCGAGTGAAAATTTCGAGTCAACGAGGGACAATATTTCACAATATCAGTTCAATAACCCTATTATTATACAGCAACATAAATTTCGTTTTCTTCCGACTAGTATTTCATCTCAAAATATCATTTTTTCTTACACATAAATATTGCACTAATTTTTGTATACGGATATAAGAACTAGTGCAATACGACAACAACACAGTCATGACGTCGTCAGCCATGTAACAACAATCATATGACGTCATTAATGACAGCGTCAAATGACAAAGCGTGCAATATTAAAAATTGATTCGGGAAACCTCTGACTGGAACAAAGTTTCCAACGATGGATTTGAATGGCTTAGTGTAATTTGTTGTTTTATCATGTTACAGAGTGCGATATGATGAAAAACGGTGTTGCGCATGCAAGCAGTTTAACCAATCAAAACAAAGATCTCGGTGTAAAATCATATCACAATGTAGTAAAAAGATAATAAAAACAATACTATGGTATAAAACAATCCGATATTGACACTATATTAAGTGGTCATTCTGTGAGAAATTAAACTCAATATTATTGTCATGCGCTACATTTGATTTTTTATGAAATAATGCATGCCACTTTTCATATATCATTTTTGAATGCATTGAATGATTAAATTTAAAAAGGGGTATATGCCATTATTTTTAAATTTGAACTAAATAGAATTAAAAACAGAAATAGAAACTTTTATATTCAAAATTATTTCAAAGAGACGCTAATTAAAGGACAAAAAATAACCGTGTATGTGCAATGTCTAAGCTACGTATTATTGTCGAGTGATTTTGAAATAGTCTTACTTATCTTGAATTTCATTCTGTTATTAGTATAACATAATTTTTATGTTGACATATTTTTATATTTTACATAATAGATTTAAAAATAAAATTAAAACTAGATTTTATCAGAAGCGCGCACCATGGTGATGATGCTTAATAAAAATTAACAAATTAGCCAATCACGGGTACATATTCAATTTCTTATTTCGTAAGTTAATTACAACTTATTGGATTTACAATATATATAATTACATAATATAAACAATGTTCAGTGAGCAGTATATGTGTATAAACAGCAGTACCAGGAGAGATAATAAATATATAGTATAAATATAATGATATAAAGTTAAACATTATTTCTAATATTTAAAGCAATATATAAAAATTTCGCTAGATTGCATAATTGTTTGACATTGTTGATGCTGAGCAACTGTATAAGTTTGTACATGCTTGGTTTGACCCAGTAGTATGGTTTAATAAATTGTTTTCTAATATTAGTGTATGTTTTACGCTCCAAAATAAAATGATATTCATCTTCAATAACACCGTTACAAAATATACAACATCTTTCATTTCGTTTTTTGTTATTATAACGACCTGTTTCAATGGATAAACAATGAGAAGATAACCTGAATTTAGACAAGATTTTTTTGTAATGACTTGGAATAGGCTTACGTAAATAATATTGTAAAGTAAAATTGTCAGTTAAAAATCTATATATTGAAGACTTTGTAGAGGTTTCTAACATGGAGTATAAATGTTGTTTACAAGTATCTAATCTCACACAAAGCAACATCTACGTTAATTATATTTTGATTATACCAAATGTGGCCAAGACCAAGAGACTCAAGCTCCTTCTTTATAAAATTTGTCCATATAAATCTATTTGAAATGTGTTTATAACCCAACCTTAGTAAAACATTATAACAATTTAATAATATACAATTTTTAGAATTTAGAAGATATACAATTAACGGGAATTGACTCTATTTCATTTGACATATGATACATTGCCAGTGGCAACTGCAATCTAAAATTCCGATTCCTAAAACCTCATTTATTATTATTTGAAATTTAACAACGTGAAAAACAGAATTTTAAAATGTTTTTTTTAAATTTAAAATCAGAGAACAACAGAACAGAGATGAGGCGTTATCAGCCTGAGAGACAATAAAGTTTACGGCGACTCTAGTGACATATACCGTCAATTGAACGCATTTATAATTAAATTCAAAAATGGTATATGACACTTGAATTTATAGATCAACATTAAATACTGTCAAACGTCAGTTGTGAATCCCCGCCACTTGAGATTATAGAGGGCGCGGTGGCCTAATGGATAAGACGTCAGTCTTCAAATCCAGGGTCTCTCACCGCTGTGAGTTCGAGTCCAGCTCGGACCACATGTGGGAAAGTGAATTTTCCTTACCGTTGGCCTTTACTGATTCACCTGGTATCAGTATAATGGACTGGGGGAGTGGTACGCTTGTCTGCGGCGTACTGACTCTGTGAGCTAGCACGGTAAAGTCGCCGTGAGTGCGCGCTAGTACAAGGCAGACCATACAACACACACGCACTTCACATGCATACACAAAAACTGTTCATAGATTAATCCATAGAGATTAATTAAATAGTTCTCGTCGCGAATAGCTGAAAAATTGCTGATGTGACGTTAAGCAACATTCAACAAACCAACCAACTTGAGATTATAACCGACAAGTCAGTAATTAAATATTGTAAGTATTGTGACAGTTTGGCTATACAATGTAAAGACAAAAACGGTCAATGATGATTATAAACTAGTATACTCACGATTGTAGATCTTTGAAAAAAGACGAGGTTTCTGACACAGTTGTTGGAGTGTGAATTGAATTCTACAAGGATTCCATTTGATGTCTCCCTTTATATACCCAGTCGGAACACTTGCCCTACGGAAAATCCAGACCGATTTCAAGAAAGCATCCTCCTCAACCAGGATACAATATATAAGTATTGTTGTTTGTCACAGTGGGTAATTATGATTGGCATCCCGGATCACAGTTACAGCCACTTATCAAAGTTCAATTTCTTTTATCCAATAAAACACTGGAGGTCATACAAGAAACATGATTATTATATTTACCTTATAAACAGATATATAGGCTGTTTTGCATGTTAAGTGAAGTTTAAAAATAAAAAAGTACAAAAATATAGTCCAGAGTTTTATAAAAATTGGCTCATTTATTACGTACATACATGTATTTTCTCTTTACAGATTTAATGATATATTACCATAAGTATGATATATGTGCAAAAAATAATCAAATCAAACATAATATATAGATTATTTAAAAATAAAATAAAATACGTAATATCATATTATACGATGCGTATTAACCAAAGCAAAACTACGCGTACCAGTTACCGTAAATATAATTGAATTAGGCATGTCACCGTATTAGACCCTTTAATAATGATAATAATAATAATTGCACTAAAATAATGAATGATTAAAATATGAGATGTGGCTTCAGACATCCCCTTATAATATGCTAAGTGAGACTACAGGTAATAAACATGCATAACTGACGAAGTATACGTCATCAACGTTTATCATGACTACTTTAAATGAAATCTTTGTGTGATGTAAATGTCTCTTTTATTAAAATTTCTACATTCAAATAAAAAAATGAAATTAATCTCCAATATTGTTTTAACAGATTTCATATTTTCTTTCACTACCGATAGTTCTACAAGAGACATTTAATCATCATCATCTTTATCATCATTGATAGGTTACCCTACGATTTATTAGGATATGAGATCATGGAATTATGTCCCCATTATTACGCAGATAATTGTTTCAAATACCATGCAGTTTTTCTTATATCATATTGCAACGCAGGTTTTTATGGAGCCGTTTTTATTCATATTTTTCGCCGGGGGAACTATGCCGGACCCAATAGAAGTTCCGAGTCTTATGATATTTATACATTACAGACCTGTTGAAAGTTTAACACTGCGCTTAGAATAGAGAGTGATATAGATCCGATAGCCAGTGACCGAATGCTGGTGGTGAGGTATAAATAACGGCTGCTGTAAAGCTATCGAGATATAGACAACGAGAACTGACGAGATGAGCTGCCGATTAGGTACTGATTGGTTAGCTCAGTGTTAAACTTCCGACGGGCCTGTACTGTATACGCCTCTCACTTAAGGTGTATCTATACTTTACAAATCGCCTGAAAACATATACTGATTTTTAAAATGTTTACATGGACCTGGAGTGCAAGCCATCATCATTTGATTGGCAATCTTGTCAAATTTTTAGGGGTGATTTTTAATTTACTAAAGAAGCTATGGCGCGCCACCACTTGGCCATTTTCACGCCATAAATGATAAAACTGTACCCATTGGCGCCATAATTTAGCGTTAATATTTTTTTCTCCCGATTAGATATTTAAAGCGTCTTGAGCTCAAACAAGCTACATGTAGTATTATGACATGGACATTATTTTGACCAACGTAATTTTACTTCCGGTCACTTGGGAATTTTCTACAGCGCTACCTCTCCAGAGAAAACATTTAAATTCATGAAAATTAAAAGTAACACCATTTCGTTAATCTGTAGATTATATTAGAAAAAACTAAGTAGAAAAGACTCTTGATTTTCACATAACTGTGTTGCACATGAATTTACAACTTTGATTTTTGAGAAAGAATAGGGGTCGTAAAGCTACTTTTTTTTAATTGCCTCAAAATACTGAAACATGAGAAGTTACCATGCGTGTACCCGCGTTCCCGCCATAATTTTGTAAGCGCTCAGTGAAGACTACAACTTGTGACGTCATTTAAAAACATTGCGAACGTGCGCTAAAAAAACGAAGACATCACCATGGTATGGATCATGTGTTCATATTATGTAATACGTGACGCTTCCAAAATGATACTTTTTTCATTTTTTCTGAATTCACAAAAATTGATATTGCATGGAATTTTTCACGATGTTTTATTATTCTAAAAATGGGTATAAATTATAGCATTATATTTGATTTAATTATTCACTGTTTAACACTTGTGTTTTTACAGGTCCGCCTACTTGCACTTTATAGTTAAAATCATTCACTTGTATCCTAGCGCATTAATTATCCTATCTTTCTTAGTAGATATCTGTCAGCCCAGAATAAAAACGTAAATTAGCTGATGTGTGTAATACGTCACCAGTTGAAGTAAAAAGACAAACACCATCAGTCATCACAATTTTTACATCTTAAATCACTTGTTTTTGTCAGCCTGATGGAAATCTATACGATTTATTCGTTTCCGGATGTTACTAGGAAATGTGTTTCGTAGTATGGTACATATACTTTGTGGTTGTTTTGTATATAAATATTGACACTTGCTGAATATATTGAATGTCCTTCCGCATGCCGAATTTATATTTACAAACAGGTGTGTGTGTGTGTGTGTGTGTGTGTGTGTGTTCTATCCTTAATCCTCAATGTGCATATCCTAAATTATTACCGCCGAACAATATTTTACCTGTTCCGACCTTGATAATATAAACCTTGACTTGATAGCATACCTATTTTCCATGCGTTTTGTTATAACTTTTTAAAGGATTTTATTCGTTTTCATTTTCAATACAATTTAACATAAATTACATATTCGTCATAGTACACATGTATAAATATATATGGTTAAAAAACAAAAGACGTTGTCAGTTAACATAAACTTATACGATCTCATTGAGAAAATAATAGATAAGAATTAAGTATGTAAAGTTTTACCTGGAAGTCTTACCCAGATCAAACAATGTCTGTTTGTAAATAGGTCAAGTTGCCAGGTCAAAGTTGTGCTATAGGCGACTTCGTTCAAGACGTACTAGGTCAAATTTATTTTCTAATAGTTTCCTGGAAAATTTCTCACATTGATGCAATAGATTCTGCTTTTCCAAGGGGGTGCATATAAACAGAGAAAGGTTCAATACTTCTATAGTATTTAAGAGCGGCTCAGTTGGTAGAATGCGTACTTCGTTCATGTATGTGGGGTCGTTGGTTCAAACCCAAATGAAAGTCAAGGGGCACTTTGGACGATACCTTAAAAGCCGATGCCCCATGTCACGACAGGCAGCTCGCAGGCATGGCATCAAAACCCTCCCTGTGCATTGTCCCGAGAGCACCGAAGAAGTAAAAATTTCTGACTTTCACCTACAGTTATAGCTGGCGACGCTTCGATATAATTGAAATGTTCTTGAATGGGAAGTAAAACCAATTCAATTAATATTTGCTACTTACGTTTGCAGTATTTCATTTTTACCGATGCTTTGTATTATCATTACATTTCAGATTGTTTATTCCCCCAGGTTTTTATTCTTACAGCTGAACACTGGAATCTCAAATACTCTTAACCATTAACATTGACCTGTCCGTTTTAACTTTCATCATTAAGAATATTCATATAGTAGAATTCATCTTATATATACATAGGTAGAAGTAGAATTCGCATTTCGTGTACACAAGATAAGTGATAAGTGTTACTTATTATAAGCAAAATAAACCCATGTGATTACTATATTTGAATGTATTCTTTTATTCATTTTTTTTTTATTTATTTCCTCTATACATGTAGAGATATAAGTATGTTAAGTAACATTATACATATACAAACACATAATAACATGCAAAACACCAAAATAACACATTTACAAGATACAAAATACAGCAGTTAAATGATATTGGAGTTCTTATATAGTATATATAAATATACAAATGGTACTGAAGGGGCACTACGTGTTGTCTTAGAGGAGAATAAAATACAAAATATAAAATAACACATTTACAAGATACAAAATACAGCAGTTAAATGATATTGGAGTTCTTATATAGTATATATAAATATACAAATGGTACTGAAGGGGCACTACGTGTTGTCTTAGAGGAGAATAAAATACAAAATATAAAATAACACATTTACAAGATACAAAATACAGCAGTTAAATGATATTGGAGTTCTTATATAGTATATATAAATATACAAATGGTGCTCAAGGGGCACTACGTGTTGTCTTAGAAGAGAATAAAATACAAAATATAAAATAACACATTTACAAGATACAAAATACAGCAGTTAAATAATCATATTAGAGATTCCAATTATAATTATTATATAGTATAAATAAATATACAAATGGTGCCTAAGGGGCACTACGCTGCTGTCTTAGAAGCGACAAAGTTATGATTTACTGGGACCAACATTTGAATGATAGCAAAAACAACACACAAGTGATTGGGCACTGTCCCTACCAACGAAGAGTTACATTACCTATCATCAGAATGTCGACCGAGAATCGCCTTAAGGTCGGTTGTTTTAGATTTAAGTTCTTTATTCCGTTTTGTACGATTAGGACACGTATTGAGTTTCTAAAGAATCCAACAATTGGCCCAAGTATTAGCGGAAGCATCTTGAATAATCAATTATACACTGTAATTACATGAAGGAGAAAAATCCGTCCGGATGCGGATAAGTAAAGTATTCTGATTGGATGATTAAAACAGGTTCAACATTTAGTTCAGCCATTCAAAACAATCGACACAAATCCTTTGATAATGTAGAAGGATGAAAACGGGTCAGAGGACTATTTTAGGACATTAAATATATTTTAATATACTTTTTATTATTATTTTTTTGTTCGCATTTACTGATTATTAGTTAAAGTTATATCATCAAAAGTAAACAATAAACTTTTGTTGTTATTACTGCAGATAAAGTGAATGCACATTAATAAAAAATAAAAAAATTAATTAATTAATTAAAAATATTTTAATGCTAGTACTTAAAATGTTGAGATTGAAAGGAACCTGGAACTGTGGGACGTCAAATATAATATGCCCTGGACAATTTGGCACAGAGACATCATATTTATCAACATTGCTGTAATAACGGCCATAGGCTCGCAATATATGCCTTACCTCGAGATAAACAAAACATTACATTTATCAATTAAATATAGAAAAGAAGAACAATCTTGTGTATTTCAAAAGTGATTTTATTTAAAAAGTAAACAAACTCAGCATATTTAAACATATTTTTCATAATTAATAATGAAAATGCATACAGCTTTACCGTTTGTGCTTTTGAAAGTTATTGTGATTATATATTTGTCTTGATATGGAGCTCTTTTGAATGTTATTGTGATTATATATTTGTCTTGATATGGAGCTTTTCAAAAGCAAACAAAACATTTACAAGCAAGAATTGAATGACTTTTTAATAATGACTGAATTTTCCTTAACTTAAACACAGAAAGATTTGCCAATCTCTGTACCTTAGTCAGAAGCAGAAGGCGGTCTTCAAAATAACACCTTAAATTCCTGAATATCTTATAAATGAACACAATTATTAAGACCTTGAATTTGTCAGATTTTAGTAAAAATCATGAACCTTGAATCATAAGGATGTCACTGACACAGTATTAAATGCTAGTGTTTTGTGTAGATAGTCGCCGTATGTTTTAATCATGTCCTGTAATACCGAAAATATATATATTATAGATTTGTCTATGTTTAAATCACACCTTGTTGTTATAAATACACGAACAGTTGTATTTAGAAAAAGAATTCGAAGTGAAACTCATGACTGTATTGTGAAAATTTAAGTTTGATATCCAATGGAAGAAAATGTATTTGAAATCTTGCAAAAATGCACATAAAGCAAAACAAATCTATTTTTATCAACAACATTCTATCTAATAAATAAATGATTCGGGTATATAGTAATCATTATTAGTAAAAGGTATGTTTTATGCAAATAAGTCATCTGAGCTTACTTTAATATATGACATTGCTATTTCCACAAAACTTGGAGGACATGTTTGTTCAACGCAAGAATACTTTAACTGACTGAGTTAGTAAAAGTTCCATCCATGGTACATGTATTAACAATTTTCTGGAATATTTGTATTTAAAAAATGTAAATATATTTTGTATCAAGCTAAAGACCCTGCTTTGAAATTATCGCTTTTATAATGATATATCGAATTATATTTATAATGCAATAATGCAAGCCTTTAGCAGCTTACTCTTGAGTATTCCAATAAAAGTATTAACATAAATATAAGACAACAAATCTTTGTATTGCCAACTTAAGATCCTTCGTCAGTCTGCACTTCATCTCCGTATATGAATCTATATCTTTATTTACATGTGTAACTATCACCGGATGCCTTAAAGTTTGTTTTATTGCTGCGACAATAAACAGTCTTTACATCAAATACAAAGAGCGGTAATGTTGTTATGGCAGTATTAGCTCCCTTTAACATTTGATTAGATATATAGTATGAAAACCTGTAAAATGATGGCAGTCCAGCCAACTGCAGATTATTAGCTTCCTTTAAGAACTATTTGTGTATAAATTACATCCACTTAGAAAACACGTTACGATACATATCAAATTTCTGTCATGTAATCTGTAAGCTTTAAAGCCTAAGAACGAATGTTGCATTATTACAATCTATTTTGCTGCTTGCTTGTTCGAGTCATTTCGAATAAAAAATTGACACGATCTTAACTATTTTCATTTTGACTTGCTGGAGTTAGCAGTCATTACCTTTTCAAAACTAGTTTGTTGATATTCTTAAACACTTGAAATCCATTCAAGCTTCGAACACTTCAAGAATATTTCTGAACGACATGTATTGTCTCTTAAATAGACGCTATAGTTGTGCCAGTAACATTTGCTTTGAAAAACTCTGGTATTGTATCTAAGCCAAATATTGGTGAGGCCCATGTATTCATGGCCAAAGCTAAACCTAGAAGTGCTATTATATTCATCATTATTCCTGTTAATGCCTGAAATTGAAGAGAAAAACTAGTCATAGTTATTACCGATACTGTTTTTATTTTTCAACACTAGACAGCCATTGATGAATAAAAAATCTGGTCATAAAGAATTCAAAACATTGTTGCCTTTTGCCTTTACAGAAATAAAACAAAAAATATATGTCGCTATCGACCATGCTATAATCAATGCATTTATTTTGCTGTAAAATTAAGCCAATTGGTGCCCTTTTTAGAAAAGTTCACGTGAAGATGCTTGCATCAAACCGGTAGCAACCATAGATCAACTCATAAACTATGTTACCTTGACGAATGTAGGATTTAATCCTAAATAATGAGAAGAGACATTAGCGGTCCATTACGTTTATTGTATCCATCAACTGTTAAAGCAAATAACAATGTTACATTTTGTATAATCGTCCATCCTTGGAAATGGTACATACTGTATTTCCAGATATACTATCTAGTCGATATATTTGCCCTCAAAGTTTAATTATCAGGAAAATTGAAATAAATTTTATGTTTATGTGTAACCTGTAACCAACCTGTAACCAACCAAATTATTTTTTATTTTGTTTTACAAGTAGTCCAACTATGTTGTTTATAGAGAGGAAAAGACCTTTTTTTAGTTAATTTTACCTTACATATCTCCATTTGCAAATAAAAGTACGGAAGGGTATGAATTAACCCTGAATATTTAAATCATTCACCCAAGATGTGTACCTGTTTACTATATATAGCCGTACTTTTTACAGGTAAGATTTGAGACCATATCCTATTGAAATCATGTAACATAATCAATGTTTGAGGCAACATAAGGTCATATAAACATGATAAAGTTGGAAAAATTAACTTATTATTCTATACGAGGGGCAAATATAAAATCCCTTCACCGGAAAAAATAGAAAAAAATCCTGTTGGGTACAGAAATTGTAAATACTATTTTCATAATTTGAAAGAAAAATGCTTCGTTATAACTAAGTAAAAAATAAAAGATCGACTACATGTATATGGTATTCCTGCAAATACAGTAGTTTTCAGTAGAACAAACTATAACAAAATCAGTTTTGGAGAGCAATCTGAGTCGGATTAAAGAACTGAATGTCATTTTTTAGAAATATTCCGAATCCCTTTTATATTGTTTCATATGGGCGGACATGGCCGAGTGATACTGTCATTGGCTTCCAAAGTCGTGGATTCAAACTTCACCTAGGATTTGGAAATTTTCTGAGATGATTATCATTAGATGTCCATACTAGAGCCGTAAATAGCTCATTACCAGAGAAGTCTTTCGGACGAGACTCAAAACTGAGGTCCCGTGTCTCAGTGCACGCTAAAGACAACTCAAGAGTAGACCACCTGTTGCCGCTACAGAGGACGCTTACAGCTTGAAGCGAATAAAACAGACTCAGCAAGAAGAGATAAGAAATATAATTTGAACACTTAGGATTATTTTACCAAGGTTTTGGAATGGGTGTATTGGAGTACCCAAACCAAAAACAGACACCGATCAATTGTAATACTACAATGTTGTAATGTGACTAATGTTTGGTTACCAACTCAATACTACAATGTTGTAATGTGACTAATGTTTGGTAATTACTCCCGACAGAGTATGTTTTTGTATAAATATGTTTCCATATACAAAGTAATTTTTTCCTACCATATCTGGAATCCGAATGTAGCCGGTAGCAAAGACGATAGCATTTGGAGGTGTTGCCACTGGTAACATAAAGGCAAATGAGCAGGATATTGTCGCTGATATCATTAGGTATAATGGATGGCTTCCAATAGCTATTGCCTGTAAAAAGTGTAGAAAGACACATGGCTGGTTTGATGGAATTTTATTCTAAACAGGACGTTTTAAATCAAAATGCACATATACTTAAATAAAAAAGTATTATTTCATTAAAGTGTTCAAATAGTGGTTTTTACAAAGTACTAATTTATTGTCGATTGTCATGTTTTTATCTTTATTCCCAAGCAGAAATTTGAAAAAAACGAGGTGGTATTCCTGTCTTTGATAATTACTCTCCGCGTGTTGTTCTAGGGAGATAAAAATTAATACTACTCATTCTGAAAATAATTTCAAAATGTAGTGGTGCTTTGAGAAGAAAATAGAAAGTTGGGCCCAGTTGCTCAAACCTTAGTTAAAGTTAATCACTGATAAATAATAATTAGCAAATCATATATCATTGCACTAATTATTCTTTAATAAATAATTGACTGTAATTATGCCGTGTACAACTGAGCCCAGGATTAATCATTCATGTCACTTTATTGACGCATCAAGTAGCGAGATTGTTTGCTGAATTAGTCCAAATCAAGTTGCAATAAATAGTTGTTATTAAATATAAATATCTTATTTTAGGCGAATTTGCTTTTTTATAGATTATATTTTTGTAATTATTTTCTTCTATTTTCTTAAGTTGTTGACAGTTCAAACCATGAATTTTGACAACGAAATAATTACACACATCATGATCAGGGATGATAGTCCAGGTTATTCATCAATCAAGATCTCTATTCAAACACAAACATACTGACCAATGTGCAAACCATAATCTTTTAAAGAAAGTAGACGTCGCGGTGGCCTAATGGTAAAGACGTCAGTCTACAAATCCAGGGTCTCTCACCGCTGTGAGTTCGAGTCCCGCTCAGACTACATGTGGGAAAGTGAATTTTCCTTGCCGTTGGCCTTTACTGGTTCAACCGGTGTCAGTATAATGTGACTGGGGATTGGTATGCTGTGGTGTACTGACTCGGTGAGCTAGCATCTTAAAGATGCCCTAAGTGTGCGCTGGTACAAGGCAGACCATACAACACACTCACACTTCACATGCAGACACGAACTTGTTAGATTATAGAGGCTTATAAAATAGTTATCGTCGCGAATAGTGAAAAATTGCTGCAGTGACGTTGAGCAACGATCTACCAACTAACCTTAAAGAAAGTTATTTAGTGGTTCGTGTTTCTTATACTTTGTCATTCCTACTTTCAGTAAATCGTATGAAGATGAAATTACACCATGACACCATTAGTAAATCGACAAACTTTTAGACCATAATATTTACCAGATTTGCCATTATAGGCATCAACAAAGTAGCTGTGGCCGTGTTACTGGTGACTTCTGTAGCACCTGCTGCAATACAACTCAACACAAAGTTCATTACCCAAGGCTCGAAGTTTGAAAATACCTCCATCTTGTGTCCTACCCATTTTGATAACCCAGATTCCTGTAACATAAAGGTCGGTAATTAAGATAAAAGTTCTGAAAATGTATGATGGACTGTAAACATAAAAAATAATGTAAACAAATAGTACCATCTCTGGTTGGTATGGAGTTATTCATCTAGGCAATGGTCACTGTAAAATCTTAAATACAATCAATCGTAATTCAAAGCATACAATTAAAACATAACTTATATACGTTTTTTAAAAGAGCAGAAAGTTCAACGACACGCTCCTTGAGGAAAATACTGAATGAAACAAAATAACTTCTACTCAGTTACTGAAACTCCGTAAAAAATCACAATAAACACATAACAGGTTCGTAAAGGTCTGGTCTTTTGTTCAGTATACCATTTCAATGCATTATATGTTTACCCTCTTTTATGAAACGCCAAATTTCGAATAATTTACAGATCTTCAGCGAAACCAGTCAATATAACTGATTTGTTTCCCTACATAGGCCTAGTCGTTGCTAAAATCGCATTTATGGTAGGTAACACATTAGTTTTTTACCTCCTTAATGCAGCCAAAAAAGAAATTTCGACGAATGTTTTCAATTTCAAAATCAGTAACGGTGACGATGATTTTTATATGACGCTGCGATGTATAGACATTCCTTATTTACCAAGGAAAGTGCCTTTCATCATCAACATTATTTTTGGTATAACTAGAATTACCAAACTATATTTAATACCGTAATAAGAAAACTTAACATTCGATATTCAGATATAGGTGAAAAGCTCTTTCAACATTATGAAGAATGGTGTGAATGTTTTACATGAATACTACCATACCCAGTCCACTATTTTAAGCTTCCGTCCATTGTACCTTTCACTTAGCTACGTAAATTCTTATGATTACACTAATGACTTCAAAGGTAAAGTCGTTTTGTACTTTTCAAACACCCTGTCATACACTTTTGATAAAACGTATTTAATGGTATGTTTTAGAAAAAAGGTATATGACAACCCTGTAAAATATTTAAAATGCACTGTGTTTTTGACAACGACTCGGTTCCTGCAAGCAGGCGACTAACTACTCTTGACCAGTACTGTTGAAGAACTGTAATATATTTGTATATGTTTTCTTAAAAAATAAGGAAAACAGAATATCTGTAATGTTCTGTTGGCTAAATAATTTTAATATAAAATGTCAGTAGAGTGTACACAGCTTAAATTTGTTATGAGACATATCAAATTATACAACCATATACTATCTTTCTGCACGCCTTACCGTGCTGGCATGGGCCATGGCAAAACCCCCACCAAGAAGGAGCACTACACCCCATGGTACTTTCATTGCGGTTGTTTTCCAGTTTAAAATTGGTGTATATTTTGGTTTTTCGTATGTTCCGTCTTCTACAAGTATACAGAAAATCGACTGTTAATGACCATTTGATATTTATACAAGTTTTGGCTATACTACATTACTATAATGAGGATATATATAGTGGATGGACAATTTTTGTAATTATGCTACTTAGACTTTGATGAAATTTTATAAATATATCGTTCTGGTTTTATATCCCGTTCTGTACATCAACTGTTTATAAAGAGATATCCCTGTCAGTATAAAACATTCTATTTACTAACTGGACTACACATACAGATTGTAACTGTAAAAGCCAATGCAACCACAAACATAGAAAACACATTCATATTTTTACGGGGAAAATATGTATGCAACTGTCTACCACAGTTGTGAGATAATAATACCTGTAAATTGATTCCAGCAGAACACATTTGGTCGTTTTAGCGGTATTATAAACAATAATACTGCGATAAACATGGCGGCTGAAGAATCGCGTGTGAATGGACTTCTGAAATATAAATATGTAAAACATTCATTAATAATAGATTTTGAATCAAATTTACACTGTAGCCCTTAACATTAAATTATAACATTGATAAGATAATTTAAATGAGTAATATACAATTGGGTTTTATAATTATTTCTGTTTAATTTTTAAGCTTTAGAAGGCCTAGTCGGAACATAATTCCTCATCTGTAGTGCTCTGACCAAAATTGTAGAAATCCAAATACCGTACATCTCTTATTTTTTGCGAGTAGAAAATTTCGCGTCAAGACCATATTGGACTTATTTGCGAATATTTGAATTCGCGTTTGGAATCTAATTAAATACAACATATGTATGTCAACATAGAAATATTTGTGTGGTGGAAATATTCGCGTGACATTTGAATTCACGAATGGGACAAGTCGCAAATTTACGCGATAATAAATCAATCGCGAAATAAAAGTGATCTACAGTACTAAAATGTTAAAATGAGAACAACAGAAGGACCAAAATGTAAATTGAGAAATATAGAAGTACCAAAATGTATCTTACCAAATCCAACTAAAGCAATAATTTGATGATTACACATTTTAAGATTTTTGAGCATTAAAAAATTTATGAAGCAGGTAATTTTGATTAACATCGTTTATTTGACAATATTATATATAGTATAATGATCTAAAAAACTAAACCGCACGGTGAATTTACTACTTATCAAACGGATATTTGCCAGAAGAAGAAGGCACTACTGTAACAAGCCTTTTACAGTCCAAAAAATGCTGAAATGTTTTATTGTTTAACTACATTTAATATATTGATAAAATATAAACCATATTAATTACTTGGTTATTATTAAAGGGTTAACTTACCCTTTGGAATCACGAGGAAAACCTTCGCCCCATCCTCCAACTCCCGGAATATCACGGAAAACCCATAAGATAGCCAGGAAGATAAATAGAATAAGTACGACTATCTCACCGAAACTAAAAATAAAACACATTTAATTATTGGCAATATTAGTGAATCTGGCTGAAACATAGTCAGATTTTTTCTCGTTTTTGACTTGTGTATTTTGCGTTCCCTATTGATAATTTATATTTGTAATTACGAAATGATTGTGAAGGATTCAACTCTTAAATTCATTGTATTTAAAGTGAAGTTGTTCGCTTTATCGAATTTTCAGTATGATTTCTAGTAACAATTCACGAAACATGTACTTCTGAAGCAACTAATTTTTAGGCGTATGCGGGAATTAAATTCGTGGATGTTAAACCTTGTTAGCAAGGTTCAACAAGAGCACCGCCGAGCGAAGAATTATACGCCCGTGTTATATTGATCGAGTAGTACTATTTACTGAGAAATATAAGTACAACTAGGATATATGTATGTAAAAATATATTACCAACTCCGTGTTCGGGCCATAACTCGTAACCCAAAAAAGTTGTAATTCAAACTTGCTCGAGATATTACCATGATTAAGGTGTAACTGTATAACAAATTTCATTTAAATCCATGTTTGTATTGTCTACTGAATGGAATACAAACCACATGGTCATACATACAAAATTTTCTAAGTTAAAAAAGGGGCATAACTCCTCCAAAAATAATCGAAAAAGTTGTAATTCGAACTTGCACCAGATATTAACATCGTAAATGTGTATACCAAATTTCATTTGAATCCATAATAGTTGTAGGCTCTAATGATCGGAAACCACATGGTCATACATACAAAATTTCTAAGTTAAAAAAGGACATACTCCTCTAAAAATAACCGGAAAACTTGTAATTCAAACTTGCACCAGATATTAACATCGTAAATGTGTATACCAAATTTCATTTGAATCCATAAATAGTTGTAGGCTCTAATGATCGGAAACCACATGGTCATACATACACAAATTTCTAAGTTAAAAAAGGGGCATAACTCCTCCAAAAATAATCCGAAAAAGTTGTAATTCGAACTTGCACAAGGTATTACCATGGTAAGCTGTATACCAAATTTTATTGAATCCATAAATGTTTGTAGTCTCTATTGAACGGAATACAAATTGTTAACAGACGCCCGCCCGCCCGCCCGGACGGACAGCACCGTAACATAATACGTCCCGTCATATGACGGGCGTATAATAACCAGTGTTGTTAAACGCATCATATATTATGAATTTCATTAGAGTAAATACACTTACCTTATGTTTCCCAGTTTTTTGTATTCTCTGTCTATAATAAGTTTAATAGCTTGTTTCTTCACCGGATCACCTTTTCGCAAATGTCTGAATTTAGTAAATATAAATATCAAAAATTAATTCTTAAGACATCTCCTGAATGCAACTTGTATCCGATACCAACACACTATGAGACCGAATTTACCATCAAGCAGACATTTACACTTCCGGAACTACTGACCTTACTTCCCTAGTGGAAGTTCAACTATTTTACATAATTTGATAGTTTTATCAGTTTCACTTTATTTTTTATTGTGGTTCGAACATAGATCTTTATATTTGTGTTAAAACTGACTACAGCATTTTTGATATAAAATTGTTCCGAGAAATATGCTTTTTCCAATAATATGTTATTACATTTAGAATCATTTCGTCAGCATTTCACATCGTTCATCTCCGTCTCATGTCTATAATTGGTCGAATAGAGATTGACCCAAGATGTTACCTCCACTCTGCAGGGACATGTTGCTTTTAAAATATCCCTTGTTTATGACGACATAAAACATTTTTGTGTTTAATGTATTGATTCGTTCAATTTTTCGTAATAAGGAAATCCAAGCTATTGTTATCGATGACTGTCTGCATGCATATGGTTCAACAAATATAAAAACATTCTTTTTTCCTTCTGTTCAAGAACCAAATATATATTCCTTTATTTCTACAAATAAATTTATTACTTGGTTTGTTATTGTATTGTACTAGGTATTGTATTTTATTCAAAGTTATTTATTCTTCTTAAGTAATGTTTCTGTGAACTCGCTCTATATAAAGTAATAATAGCATACCTGAAGCCAATGAAGACAATTTGTAACCATATCCATGATAATAATAAGATTACTATGGACATTGGCAGTGCAAATCCCATCCATTTTGCGAACGAAATACCAGAATCAGCGGTACCGCCACTCTTTTCTGCATACAATCTAATTAATATTATAAAGGTTTTACGACTCGTGTAACATTTGACTAAAATGCAACATTTATTAGGAAGTCTCGAACATAGCAACTTAATTTATACTACTTAAATGTCTGTTTTTATTTTTGCAGCAGGTTTTGCAATTTAAATAGTTGTCAATATTATTTTTTGGTTCTATTAGTTTAAATAATATTAATTAATCAGTATGGATTACAATGGTTATATACCAAGCAAACTATACACTGGAGTATAGAACATGTTATGTAATTCGTCTCAAAACAAATGCAGAACGTACAGTAAAACAACTTTTATTGCAAACTGTTAAACACAAACAAAATCCATGTTCTACTGTAACGTATATCTGACGATAAACTTTGGTTTAACAGTATTAATAAAACAAATAAAACAATAATGCAATTCATAGTATTTGAACCATAAGTGAGGGAAATAAGTACTTGGTAATTATATAAGTTATTTATTAAGTAACGGCATATTTCATGTATTAAAAATATATTGTCCATTCATCTTGTAAAAAAACAGACAAAAGTGTCACTTCTTCTGAAACAAGTAAACTAATGACGGATTAATATTACCTCTGTGTTCCTAGTTCATTGTCATCCAGAAGATAAAATTGAAAACAATTCGCCCCCGCCTTTACACCAACTTTATTAAAAATAAGGAGGCTTACTCGTTTGCCTGACCCTGTAATACAAGGTTTGGTGGTGTTCCAGTTAGTGTTGCTATCCCTCCTATGTTAGATGCATAGCACACACATAACGCAAATCCCTTACTCATGCGAGACACCTTAGGTTTTGTAGGTTGCCTGTAAAAGTGTCAATATACATATTGAAATAAAATGCGAGGTAATTCAGATAAAGATGAAACATACAAAGTTGTAAAAGATTTGTTTAACTTTTTAACAACACAAATATTTAAATTACCTTAATATATACTTGGAATGAAAAACAAACATACTAACTCACGTCCAATCAAAATTCCAAAGTAAATAAACCGTTGGAGACTGGCAAATTTATTTCATCATTTGAACACGGGGGATCATACCATAAACATATTAAAATGGCATTTTTTGTCCCCATAGATTGTCGTATTGAAATCGATGTTTTAGTCTATTCAGTTTTGCTATGTAACTTTAAGTATTGACGGCGACTTTTGGGATTCGTGCAAAAAATATTAAATATCAAAGGGCATTGGGTAATCCGCATCCGAACCATTGTTTATCAAGTTTTTTATGCTTTCGTTATTCTTACTCGACTGACAACTTATTCAAAAATATAGATTATTGTTTTAAAATACACGTTATTTATGAGATAAAAAAATTTCCATCTAAATAAGGTTCTTCGCATGATTGAATACAATGGCTTTTGTCAAAAGCTAGTGAAAAAGGAGATAAATCCTGATCTCTCAAAATATATAAAACTTTAAACTCGTGTATTAGTGTATACTTAGTTTATACATACTCGTCCGTAGTGTTTTCATCAATTGGTATTTCTGTTGTATTTTCAATTTCGTTTTTGACGTCACCATTTTTCATTTCAACATCTCCATTTTTGTTTGTTACATCTGGCATATAAAATGTTCCGTCAGTGGCATTTGATTCTACAAATTAACAAATATAAGATTATGATTTAACACAAATTAATCAGAAACTTGCACTTAAGTACTTCTTTATAATACCAACAACAGCCTATGCTGCGCAAGACAAATTGAAAACCAAAGAGAAACGGCGAAATTGTATTATTACCAACAATCATTGACTTCTGGAGGCACGCAGATTTTCTTCAGCATCCAAAACACTGACGGCTTCAAAAAAGTAAAATAATATTTACTATGAATCTATTTACTTCATTCGTTATTGTAGAATTAGTGGAAATAAAACCATAAATACTGTTGGAATTTGAGTAAAATATTTTTATATTTTGGCGTCATGACAAAACGTATTTTTACCATGACTAAACACAGCAACTATAAAGGTGATGTATCCGGGTACGAATGAACAGATAAACAAGAAAAAGAAAATATTAAGGCGCTATCGAAAACAAACATACCAATCCATGACCCAAAAGCAAAGCAAAAACTTTAAAAAGAGCAAATTTAGTTGGATACAGAGACATCATACTTATCAACAATATTCTATTGATGACCATAAAACGTTGTTGAGCCTTAATAAACCTAAACGTACTATATGAACAAATTAGACTATAACAATCACTGAAGTGAACACGATTGATATGAACGATATGAACGATATATCATCTTACCGTTATGCTCCATCTTTGTGACTTGATCTGTGATGGCTAATAAAATAGGTAACATCATTGAAGCTGTCGCTGTATTACTGATCCACATTGATAGAAACCATGTCGGTAACATCAAACCCAACATTAACCTGTGTTTATAGGAAAAAATGTGCATGTCCTTTATATCTAAATGTCAAATCGAAAAAAGCAATTTACAAAGACACACATATTGGGGTCATTACTCTCTACCTTTGTCCTGCAAAGGGGAAATATCTGGAATTTATGTAAATGCCACATGTGAATGTGAGCTTGAAATACAAGATCTGACTTCATTCTCTTCAAGTAATGCTTCATATTATACCTGCTTCTCCTGCTAATGGTGTATTTGTTGCAGAATTTATACGCTACGGTAGGGTTTGTTCTCACTACGGGAACCTTTAAAAACGACGCAAGCTGCTAACAGAGAACTTGTTGGAACAGAGGTTTTGCAACCCTAGGCTTATCAAAGTCCTCAAACCGTTTTATGGTCGTCATTACGATGTTGTAGATAAGAGTGATATTCTGTATATATTCTACGTCTCATAATTCCACGTTCCTTTTCTTTTAATTTATGATTTTAAACGTGTTGAACTTAATTTGCAAGTCTCAAATCTTTAAATTTGATTTGGAATTTGACACCAATTGGTTTGGGTTTTTTTAGTTAGTGCTTATACAGTACTTTTAGATAGACATGGACATGATCACGCCTCACAACCAATTGTATATGACATAGACGGTTAAAATATGAAAGAATAACAAAGTCTTGCATGTTGTCCATTCAATCAAAAAGAAAGATACCGGTCCATTTTTAAATCACAATAACAAAACCAAAGTAAACATTTTGACAACTGGCACATTAAGTTAAAAAAGTAAACTTCTACCAAGAATGGACTCTGCGTGCTCAAGAAAGGCAAGCATCTCCTGTTTAGAGAGCTACACCGTTTATCAAGTTACTAGTATTTCTATGTCTTTCAGCTTTTGTGAACATCTCAGTAATATGTAGAAGGTCAAAGCAACAAACCAACTATATAATAAAACATTACCACCTGTGTTTATAAATGAATTTTGACACTTTGGACAATGCAAAATGTATGCATAAAAAGTATTTAGTAAAAAGTAATATTGATATTTGTTAGATTAAGCACTGTCAGTTTGACCACGCTAAGAGAGTTTAGAAACATACTTTTATATATTTTACATGTTTAGATTGATGCACCAACATTTTTTATCAACTTAAAAACTATAAAAACGGTTTACATGTTAGGTTGACCCCCGATTATTTTGATCACACCTAGGGCAATCCTTTTGTGTAAGTTGACCTCTTCAACAGCCACAGCTACAATCATTCCACCAAGTAACAACATGGTTGTATCCTTAAATATACAAAACATGTACAATTCATCAAATAACGGTCGTAAAATTTTAATGAATTGATTGATTCATATCAATGAGTTAGATCATGAGACATTCTGGTGCTGGGTTGTCAAAAACAGTTAAAAATGAACGCGTCATTATACATGCTTAGAAATAGCAGCAACATGGAATCATTCATTGGATTAGGAATGTGAGTTGAACTTATTTAAAATTGTAGTCAAGCCCTCTAGCTATAGCTACACTTATGTGCCAAATTAAAAGTCACAAAATGGCCGACACATAAAAGAAAAAATAGCACTTGCAACTTTTTTCTACATATTACTAGTGTAGTAATAGGTTGATCCCGAAACTTTTATACCAGGGTATAAACTTGGGTAGAACCTACTGACTGGTTAAAAGGAGGTAAGTAATTGTTTACATTAAAGTTGCCGTCTGCTAGGGAAAAGTCATGGGTGCCAGAGGGAAGGATTTGACATTGGAACAAAAAAAGTTGATACTTAAGGTAGTTCCATACTATGGTGACGTCGTCGTTTTGTTCGTACGGTCGAAATGTCAGATTTGACGTCTTTTTTATCTATGACGTCACCAATGTGTGGTCTTCGGCGCTTACAGAATTATGGCGGGAACGCTGTTATGTTATCATTCAATAGTATAATTTTCTGCATTCACAAAGGATTAGAATTCCCAATATCAATTCTGTGCACTATTTTTAAGAAGAAAATGTATATTGTACATAACGGAAATTAGAGAGATCCACACTATTGAGAGTATTATCTAAATAATTGAAAGATTTAGGTACATTGTTTAAATTTTGAAGACTGTATTTTAAATGCCGCTTTATGTTTGTTTTTTTTTTAGTGATTTTAAATACAAATAATAGGACACAAACTGACGATTCTTCAATAAACATGCTGCTTTATCTTTTTTTCGGTGTCAAATTTTAGCAGTTTGACTATGCTCTTGTATTTGCGTTTCATTCAGTGGCCTAAAATCAAAAACGCTTTATCAATATATACGAATCCCCTTTCCACTTTAACTGATCTGTGTTGGGTTACGGTTGCTTTGGGTTTCTATGGGTGACAGACCATATGGAATTTAAATTGGTTTTGTTTTGCACAACCAAATAGCTCACAATCAGTGTTTTTGTTTATTTGATACCAAACGAAAAACATAATAGTATCCTAGGACATTATTGGTAACTTCCTACGTAAGGGATGAGGCTTTTTTCTTGTTTCAGGATTTTGATGCAATTTTATGAAAAAAGTAGCTTGACGACCCCCTATTTTTTTGTTTCCGAAAATCAAACTTATATATTCATGTGCAATATATGTGAAAATTAGGGGTCGTATTCAACTTAGTTTTTTTAAAAAATCTACAAATTAACGAAAGGGTGTTACTTTTAGTTTTACGGAAATTGAATGTTCTCTCTTGATAGGTGGCGCTGTAGAAAAATACCACGTGACCGGAAGTTAAATTCCATTGGTCCAAATAATCTTCATGACATAATGATTAATTGAAATGCAAGAGACTTTTGGTTTCTAAACATGACAAAAAATTTATTAAAGCTTATTTGTTGATAACAGTAGTTATACTTTGATCATTTATGTCGTGAAAATGACCACCAGGTGGCGCTTCAGAACTTCTTAAGCAAGTCGAATACCTGCCCTGAAATTTTGGCATATTGAATGGTTTATGCCCATGTGCAACATATCAAAATTTCAATATGCGTTTTCAGGAGATTTGTAAAGTATGGAACTACCTTAAACTGAAAAATGAAGGAAATGGTGGTGGAAAAATTGGAAAAATACTAGGAATTAACAGGCTTACAGTGTGCCATTTTTTGAAGAGAAGTGAAAATAAGGAAAATGCTAGTTTGTTGACTGAAAGTGCAAGGAAGTCAAAATGTGGCAGAAAGAAACATAGCACTCAAAGGGCTGACCGAAGACTTTTAAATATTGTAAAGTTAAACCGCAGAAAGACTTTATCAGATACAATGATACACCACAAAAGCTATCAAAACGTACAGTTCAAAGGAGATTACATGAAAGTGGCAAAAGAGACCACCACCATTTCCAAGCAGAATAGACAAAAGAGAAGGTTGTTTTGAAGATCTCATTTGCACTAGAGTGTTAATCGGGATTGGTCCAGGGTTATATTCTCTGATGAAACGCAGGTAGTTATAGGAAAAAATAGGAAAGTTTTTGTCTGGAGAAAAAATGAGGAAAAATGGAAACCACGCTGTCTTGGCCCACCACCTCCACAGCTAAGTGTTATGTTTTGGTGGTGTGTCACTTCTGATGCAGTTGGTACCTAAACACCCATAGAGGGCAATATAAATTCACAGAAATATATAGAAATACTGGACCCTTATCTTTGGCCAGTTATTGCAAAATATGAACAAGACAGGGCTGGCCAGTTACCATATATTTTCCAGGAAGATAATGCACCAGTGCATACATCTCGGGAGACTTGTAGATGGAAAACAGACAATCGTATCAACACCATGAATTGGCCCCCACAATTTCCAGACTTAAATATTATTGAAAATGTGTGGAGAACTCTGAAAATAAAACTACAAAAACGTGTTTCTCACATAAAAACTAAACAAGACCTCATTGACAGTGATTTTGAAATCTGGACATCTCTTACTCTAACCTACATAAAATCATTATGTTAGTCACTGCCAAAAAAAATTCGAGCTGTTATAATAGTAAATGGATGTATAACAAAGTACTGACAATTTGGGGTAAGTGACTTTATTGTATTTTTAAAAAAAATACCATTGGATGTTTAATATTGATTCAGGCTTCACGTAACACATCGGCCATTTTGTGACTTTTAATTTGGCACATGACTGTACCTATTATTATGTCCTATAAGTTCAATGAATCCATTAAACATAGGTATCTTTAACAGAAAAACTTTTAATATGTACCCTGTTTATAAAAACTGAAGTATATGAATTATATAAAGTAACATGTACATACCCTAGGCCTGGCACTAAAAGTGACATTGAAAGTTCTTGCAAACATTTGCTGTAATTATAGATGTGCAACTCTCGACATTTTTCGACGCAAGTAGCAAATTCCCTCACAAAAATGATATACCGCCAACCTGTTTTATTAGCCCACCTGAGCCAAAGGCTCAGATGAGCTATTGCAATCTATCACCGTCCGTCGTCCGTCGTCCGTCGTGAGTCGTGTGTCGTGCGTCGTCCGTCGTGCGTCGTGTATAAACTTTACATTTTAATCTTCTCCTCCAAAAACTACTGGGCCATATTTGATGAAACTTAGTGATTATCATGCCTAGGTAACAGCCTTTCAAAATTGTGTTCGAGGTTTGGCCATGCCCAACAAGATGGCCTCTGTTACTAAAAATAGCAAAAATACAAAAAAATCTTCTCTCTGAAACCAAAAGGTGCAGGCAAATTTTGATTGAATATTTGGATCCAGCATACCTGGGACATTAAAATTGTGTTTTTCATGAAAATTGAACGAAAAATAGGTTACGCGTTTTTTTGCGTAAGTTACGTATTTTTAAATGAGACTTTATTGTTATAACTTCATAACGGCTGAAGATAATTGTATGGAGTTTCACTGTTGATTTTGTATTGCAATTTTCTTCCAATTTATGTCAAGGTCGAAGGTCAAGGTCATGTCCCAGTTTTTGACCTTTGATAAAAAATGCTATTTTTTTAACATTTCCTTTGATATGGCGTAGGATTTTCAGTTATTTGTAGGTATTGACATGACGATCATTTTGATACATAGATCAAGGTCATGGGTTCAAAGGTCAAGGTCACAGATGTCCAAGAATACCAAAATAGTTAATTAATATCTGCAAAACTATGATTTTTTTGTATAGGCATGTATATCAGAATAAAGTAGGTAATGGCAAAATGGTCATTTTGATATATGAATAAAGGTCATGGGTTCAAAGGTCAAGGTCACAGATGTAAACAAGTACTGAAATGGTTAATTATCTCAAAAACTATAAACTTTTTATTAGGCATGTATATGGAATATTGTAGGTATTGGCCTAACGATCATTTTGATAATGAATGAAGGTCATAGGTTCAAAGGTCAAGGTCAAAGACGCGAACAAATACTTAAATGGTTAATTATCTCAAAAACTATAAACTTTTTGTATAGGCATGTATATTGGAATATTGTAGGAATTGGCCTAACGATCATTTTGATATATGAATAAAGGTCATAGGTTCAAAGGTCAAGGTCATAGCAGCGAACGAATATTTAAATGGTTAATTATCTCAAAAACTATAAACTTTTTGTATTGGCATGTATATTAGAATATTGTAGGTATTGGCCTAATGCACATTTTAATATACAGATATTTTAGCTGTTTATAAATAATATATTGTAGCTAGACTTTAAATATGTTATATATAGCATACTTATATAATAATTATTATAATAAATTTGCAAAAAATACTTGCATATTATTGGCCCTTACTGTTAAAAATTTTAATATTCTCTATTATTAATGTCATTGACCATTGAACCTCTGCATAAGATATGTACTCTTCCACAGGTGAGCGTTAAGGCCCATAGGCCTCTTGTATATAGATGAGGCTGTCTTATATATAGGCCACCTTTGTATATGAACCACCTGTATATAAAGGCCACTTTTACTAGTGTCCTTTGACGTCCTTTATAGATAGGTTTGACTGTAGGTGTATTTTGATACATTCTATCTGGCCTAATTGTTTCAGTTTAGATTAGGAACTATTTCATTCCATAGGCTTGGTGCACCTACCGTGCACGCCCCCAGGATCCTCCGACACAACTTTCTTCTGTTACCTTAAGGTGTCTAGTAATGGAATCAGGATGTTTTATAAAATATCATTAAAACCATAAAAACATTTTCCTACCCCGACTAGAGAAATGTATTGAAAACTATCAAGTGCCCTTAAATATGGACGTTTAAGATGTATTAGGGCCTCAATTTATTTTTGGAGAACATCCCGATTCCATTACTAGATAGGTAACAGAAAAAATGGTGTCGGAGGATCCTGGGTGTGCACGGTAGGTCCACCAAGACAACGGACTATTTTGCCTTCGATATATGTCCTTAGTAGTTTCTAGTAACAATATTTAACAGTAAAAATTTGTATTTGATTTACTTTCGTGTCTCGTCCTCTGAATTATTGAGAGTAAATCACAAGAAAGACTAATTTTGTTGTGCATGAAACATAGCATGAGGGTTTCAATATCAGTGAAACCTTGATCTATTGTATAACTAGATGTCGGCTACATGCACGGAGATGCACCATTGTGTCTCAAGTCAATTTAATTCAACATTTTACTTTGCACCACAAGTTTAAGATCATAATTAATAGTCATGCGTACCTTTTATACAAAAACCAAAAATACTTATGTAAATAAGTTTTAAAGTAGACATTATTTGAAATACAAAATAAAATATTTAATGAAGTGCTGCATGTGAAAAGCGTGTGTGTCAATACCATGTTTACACAACGTATGGCTATTTTCTGTCTGTTTTACTTCAACAAAAAAAAAGAAAAATAGTTAATATCATTATTACAAAATATCAAGAATATTTTATATCTTTAAGATTAATAAAATATCTGTCTTGACATAAAATTGTATAATCTATACTTGTGTAAGATACCATTTTTTTTAATGTCTTTTATGATAAAATGAAAAAAAAAATGGTATATGACACTTGACATAATTAAGTTGTTTCAAACACCGACGATTTTCCACTATTAATTAATTTAGTTAATATTCTAAAACTAGACACAGAAAAAGCTTTTTAAGACGTAGATGCATGTAGGTAGGTACTTCAATACAATAGATTCTTAGTTATTTTTAGATTTCTTTGGTGGGGACCATGCTATTCGGAATATAGAATTACGATTAAAAAATTGCATGAAAACGGGGGAATTTTAGTTCGGGTTTATAATCACGAAAACCTAAAAAAAACTTCAAAATAAACAAGTCACACTGGACATTATTTGTTTTTGGTCGCTTTCGGTTTATAAACAGGTACATGATGCAAACAATTTAAACTCTGATAAGTAAAATTTTATAAAACCAAGCAATTGCCATTTACATTTTAGCATAACGTTTGCTTACTGGATATTCGGGACTAATTATTATAAATTGATCATAAATTATAATTACGGAATGCAAAAACGTATATATACTCAATACCTCTACTCATATTTATATAATTTGACACGGTATACTGTGCTGGGAATTGCGGTCTAAACTGATCACTTTTGGCTGTGATGTTAGAGACAGAATGCAAAAACGTATAACCCCTGATATATACTATAAAACAATACTCACATTTACATATTTTGAGCATACTGTTTTCCCAGTTAAAACTCCTAACATTGGAAACAAAAATACCGGCAGTAGAGCAGTAACGGGTATAGGTAGAGCTTCTGTAAGCCATAGGATAGCCATCACAATTACCACGTACGCACATTTGAATTCCTGAAGTAAAGACATATGTTTCAAATTTAAAATTAAAAAAAAACAAACAAGACTATATGTTTGTTCCAACCACAATCAAAACACAAAGTAAAATTGGTAAAAACCTACCAAGTTTACATGTAGCTTAACTAGTGAACCTCTATTTGGTAAGTGAGGCCGAGTGATCCGGAAGAGTAAGCATCTACTGACTTGCACGATATTTAAATGATATCGTTTTCAAAGGACATGACTGAGCGGTATTGTCGTGTTTTTGTCAAGATTAGTGGGTTTGAGCCTCACTCAGGGCTAGGTTATGGGGCAATTTTCATCTCTTGCCTAAATTGGAGTTGTAGAAATCTCATCACTAGAGTACTCTTTCATAGAAGACTCAAAACATATATCCATTTGGTCAGTGCAATGTGACACACACCTCTTTAGAGATAAAAAGGTTGGTCACCATTGACTGCTTACAAATGATGTCTAGAAAGCTTTAATCGATTAAAACAGGCTGCTGAACAAAAGAAGAATATTATAAAGAAGTACTGAAAGTAAGGCACAAATAACATTTTCTTTGAAACAACCACCAGCACCGTAGCAACCAATAATATATTACTACAAACTGCTGGAAACAAGATGACAAAGCATATACATATATGCTGGAACAATAAAATGTAAATCACAATATTCATCTTTTACTGAATTAGGTTGCTCTTAATAAATCTGTAACAAATGCAGTATGTTTCATAGACAATAGAATAGTTTAAGACATAATTATAAAAGTAGTGATGTAATCCTGACATTTCGACAATGCGTCTGATTTTATTGCTGATGTCCGTTGAGTCGTACTTTCATAATGAAATGTTGAGGTGACGAAAATATAAGAGAAAATAAAAAAATATTTCATTTGAATCAGCTTTGATTTTACTCTTCTAGAATAACGAGTTGTAATGTGATGCTTTTGGTTTTTATGCAAATAATGTGCTGTTTCTAAGCAGCACATGACAAAAAGCATTACTGTTTATTCTTGAAAATTCAGCACGATAAGGCATTAATGTTGTTTTCTCCACCCGTGCAAAAATTACGATAAAAATTAGAAAGAAAAATAAAATCACCAAATAAGGAGAAGGATTGTAATTTTAATAATCAAATATATTTCTTATCTCGCAGCAAGAACTGTTTAATTGAAAAGCTCATCACGAATTGATACGCGCCTTATATTACACAGTAGCATATATGTGACTATTGCGTTTACAATAAACTAGATTCCCGAGCTTGCTCTTCCGAATCGTACGTATTATTACTTCCCGTAACAGTAATAACCTTTTATAGGTTACTGGGTTATGCTGTAATATTTTTTCCAAAATCTGAAAAAAACATATGCATATAAATATTAAAATGAAAAAAACCTCCATATCCAAGTTTAAGGAACTTTAACCGAATCACATCTTAACGATGATATGTAATTTTTTAATGTTCTTAGCTTTATATCTAGTCTAGACGTTGAAACTTGTTTTGTCTGAACTTTCAATATGGTTATTATAAAAAAGCATGCGATACACTGACATTTTAGTGAATATGTCTTGAAATGTATGTCACAGGATGTTTACCCAATTTATACATTTAACTTGTTCAGTAGAGGGTTACTAAAGCGTGGGTCATAACGAAAAAATTGCGTAATAGATTTATATCATGTTTTATACTTTTTAACCGCGATGATATAATCACGCACATAATGAAATATTCAGTTACACTGGCATACAATCACTTGACGAAAATATCAAAAGTTTTGTTAAAAAGTTCTCATCCTAGGCCCTAGTTTTACAATCCCCCCTCCTTACTTAAGATTGTCCTTAAAATTAAGTAAATTTTGAAACATCAAATACATAAGTTGACAAAACTAACTACAAGTGTAATAAACTCTGAAATTATCTCTCTGATGTTATCTCTCTGAAGTTATCTCTCCAAAATGACACCTTGTCATTTTAATATACAGTATACTTCATAATTAGACTTTTTCAAAATCATACTTTTGCAATCATTCAATAAAAAGATGTCAACTAATATCTTAAACAACAATCAAAAGGGGGTTGATCCTACAACTAAATAACCATTTTCTGCCATGAGAGTTATATCCCTTTGTTTTAGCACTTCCTGTCGTCTGCTAGCTAGCAAATTTGGTGGTTTCAGTCAAACAGACCGTATTTTGAAGTCTATAATGAAAAAATACCTAAACCATAAGTCATAGCTTAAACACTTGAATTGCTTGGTTTTTTTCAGAGAGATAATGGCCCACATTTCGATGTACAGCAGTTATTTTAGGGGTTGGAGTACTTATAGAACCTATAAAGTTTAAGTCCAAAACTTAAACCCTAGTACGAATTTCTAAGACTCTGAGACCAATTTGATTCATTTAAAAAGGGTATAGATTGTATAATTTTGGAACTGTGCGTATGGCATATCCTTCGACTCCTGTGAGGCCCCTATTTTTAAAACCGAGGGTCTGGTAACTGTAAATTGTCTAATATTTCATTAATTTAAACAATTTCCATGTTAATAAAAATGTACTGTTATTGTAATGAAAAAAAATATTAATGGTTTTTCATAATATAGAATTATCAATAAATATGAGGTAAACTTTTCCTGCATTAAAAATCAACAAAATTTTTTTTTCAATTTGCCAGATTTAAGGAAAATGTTAGTTAAGGAAAGGTCGTTATACCGTAAATTTGCTACTTGGTTTAGGAAATACTTCAATCAATATGGCATGGGAAATATCCCTATATCATAATGAACGTTACGGAAAACATTGACATCGTACTTCCCCGGAATAGCATTGTAAGGAACAAGGTCAATTGCACACCCAAAGGAAATTACACTCCCACAAAAACGTTGCAGAGTATCAACCGAACAGATGAAACACATGTCACTTAAACAAAATCCTTAATATCGATGTTGAGGTCCTCTCTAAAATTCTATGGATAACTTTTAAAGGTTATGAGTTTACAGTCTAAGAGCCAAACAGGAATTGGTAATTATTATGAACTGTTTTCAAATAGCGTTCATAGTCAATATAGGGCATTATGATCGGTTTGTCGCACAAAGGTTTATCATTCATATTGAACTGTTTAATTGTTATAATTTCACCCCGTGTCATATACCACTTTTTATTTTTATTTTATGTTTAAATTAAAAAGTGGTATATGGCACCGGGAATGTGTATTGCCGATATTAAGATAGTGGTGCGGTAATTTGGTATTTGGAAGAAATAGGAAATGCACAAGGCTAATTAATATATACATGTACGTTAAAGACAAATGTCATCTTAGTCATGTTTTTGTTTATCGACGACCAGTTCATTGTTTTATTTCATTCTTCATTTTGTGTACTTTGCTGTATTGAATATTTCATAGTAACTGGCAGGATGTTGACCATCTCCAATACAGCTGGAAACCGATAGCTATAGGCTATAGTTTACATAATAAGCTATTGTATAAGCTATTGTATTGTTCTGGTCCATGAAACACTTTTAACAAATATTTTCCTAATTACTTGTTTGTTTTTGCTGATGATTTTCAGACGGCCAGTGCTAGGACAAAAACAGTACAAGTCTTACAACTGTTACTTGTCTAGTTGTCCCGCTGGTTTCATGCAAAATAACAAACTTATTTTACTGTTTAATGTCAACTGCATATTGTAAAGCTTTTCTATTTCTTTTTAGCAATACTTTGATTTTATGAGGGCTGTACCCTCAAAATTACTATAAAAACCAAATAATTCTGGAATCCATTTTAATGTACAGAAGTCAAGTCAACGATGATAACAGGACTTTTCGTGTATGACATTCTTTTACCCCCTGGTATTATCGTCGAGTGATTCTGATGGATCGTTGGTGCTATCGTCAAGAAAAGTTTATTGAACAATATACATACCACATTTCATAGATGTTTACATAACTTTGGCCGGAGCGCTACGCTACTGATGAGGAATTTTTTTCCGAAACGACCGTCTCGTAGAGCAAAATTAAAACAGATTTAGTACTTATTATAGGTAACAAACGCAAAAGTGTATTCGCTAGTCATATCAAGATTGCTACCATACAATGTATATGCGGACAAGTGAATGCATATACATGTATAATAATCATTGAGGGCTTTCCCACTTGTCCAAGTCTGGTTGTTCAACTCGGGAAAGTACACTATAAACACGTCATTTTCAAAAGAACAAAGTCTTTAACCTTTAACCTTAAAACTTTAAATGCATTAAAAAATTACAATCGGTATTTTAAAAAGCAATTCATTAAAAACGGAAAACTTGTTGTATTACATGCGTATTGACTTTTCACATGACTTACCACAGATCCTTCAAGAAGTAACGGTATAGGTACAAGGACTGCTATTACAACTATAATAATGGATCGCAAGGCTAAAAGGTTCCTAAGGAACCATTTGCAGTCCCTTTTCTGATCACTAAATTCATATCCAGTCCTCCCCATGTTTGTTTCTTATTTAAACCCCGTTTTGCACTTATATAACGTATACAAGTGTCATACATACGAAATGCTACCTGTTTTGAGCACACTCAGGTGAACATAATAATTAGGATTTTGTATTGATGTATAGAGAACAGACCTGTCAAAAGTTTAACACTGAGCTACTTAATCAGTAGCTCGTCTCCGTCCTTCTTTAATTAACTTTATCACGACAGCTTCTGACTATCTCTCGGCAGCTCTTCGGGTCACTTGCTATCCGTATCTCGGTCACTCAGCATCCGAACTCCGACTCCTATTTTAGCTCAGTGTTAAACTTTCGACAGGTCTGTACGATAAGGATATAACAGGTAAACATCTTCACGCGTTTGTGATTTAAAGTTAAAGAAAAAGTTTAAATTTATTTTAGTATAACTTGTAAACCGGTAGCTGAACACATTAATATCGTATGTATACGCAATAGTAAAATATATATAAAGATTCTAAAATAATTGATGAGCTAGTACTATATTGTAAATCTAATAACTTATCACCTCAAGTTTAATTAAAGCTGTTACTAGTATCTGATGTATAAACCCATATTATAAATAAATGAATAAATAAATAAATAAATAAATAAAAAATAAATAGCTAAATAAATAAATTAATTAATTAATATCAAAGAAAAAAACAAATTGTAAATACTAGATATTAATCAATATAAATCTTATTAGTTATTTCTCGTACCATGAATTTGGTTGTTACTAATCTATTCTGCAAGATATTGGTCGCAAGTGCCATGTGTTTGTCCTAAAAAACTGTTTAGGCAGTGCCATGTGTTTGTCCAATAATGTTGTTTAGGCAGTGCCACGTGTTTGTCTAAAAAAGTTGTTTAGGCAGTGCCATGTGTTTGTCCAAAAATGTTGTTTATGCGGTGCAATGTGTTTGTCCAAGAAGTTGTTTGCGCGTATCTTAAAAACGAGTTGGTTTGCTCATTTACTGGGAGTTGTGACCCTTTGACTGAAAAATCTATAACAGTTAAATTTTCTGAAATGCATTACTGGAGCTAAAATCTGATTTGATCTTTAGCTTTTCTTTAGTCTGAAACTAATATTTTTTCATTTTGTGAAATTTGCTCAAAAAATAGGTTATGCAGATTTGCGTTATATTTTGAAAAAAAGAAAAAAATGGTTTCTATTCAAAATTTTGTCTATAATATTTTTAAAAGCTATAAAGCACTATTTAACTAAGGGTTAAGGATCCATGTCGATAAGAAAATGTTCATCGTTAATCCGAGTTGGTTTGCTCATTTTCCTGAAAGTTATGTCCCTTTGACTGAAAAATCTATGTCCCTCAAATACATGATTGGAGCCAAAATCTCATGTGATATTAAGCTTCTCTATAGTCTTAACTAACAATTTATTCGTTTGGTGAAATTTTCTCGAAACATGGGTGACGCTTTTTTGCGTTAAATTTTGGCAAAATTAAATAATGCCTTCATAATGTGATGTCCAGACAAAATTCCCCATATTATGAAGCACTATTTCATGAAACTTGGTGCAAAGCATTATAGTTGCATTGATAAAGATACGCATTTTATTAATCCGAATTTGTTTCCTCATTTTTTCCGGGAGTAAGAACACTTTGACTGAAAAATCCAAATAAGTAAAATTCTCTAAAACACATTACTCGGGCCAAAAGTTGATGTTATATTCGGTTTTTATAAAGTCTTAAACTTATACTTCACTTATTTTGTGACATTTAGTTGGGAAATGGGTTACGCATTTTGGCATTACTTTTTTTAATGGGAAATGCCTTAAAATTGCTATGTCTGGAGTAATTTTCCAAATCTATGTAGAACTATATCATGAAACTTGATGCAAAGCATTAAAATTGACAGGAGATGTGCATATCATATTAACCTGAATTTGGTTTCTTATTTTCCTGGAAGGTATTGCCCAAATCACAAAAAGAACCTACTGACGGAGAATCCTAATTCGCTGAATTTGCTTGATTAAAATCATTATGGTTAGCAAATGTAATTTCCTGGAGAAAAACGGTCCTTTCCACTATATATGACGTCAAAGACTTCAACAACAAGTTATTCCGGAGGTTGCTTTGGTTCGACTTGCCGTTTACAAAACGTTCTAGTAAACCGCCGACGAAGTGGATAATAATTAAAAAACAACATACCAATCCATGTCCAAATCAAAATCCTGAGGCAAAGTAAAAACTTAAACACGAGAACTTCCACCGGGGAAGTGAGACTGGGTGCTCTGGAGAGGTAAGCATAAAGGATATATATCAAAATGTTTATTTAAATCTAATGGTGTTAGTCGTATTCGAAACACAAATTCTAGACGATCTGAATCTGATTATTTCCTAGTTTTATGATGAACAGCGTCTTATATGCGCGTATATTAAAAAATCATCAATGGATTTTGCAGATTATGCATATTTTAAGTTAGTTTGAAATCATTTTGAAAAAAAAACAATGTGCTACTTATATGTACTGATTTTTGTGTAATCTACCGGCTATACTTAATACTGATATTAGTACAATCAGTGTCTTCTTTAAAGTGTCACTTGATACTATTTTAACCAGACAAATACCGTGATGACATACAAAGGTGTTTAATTACACTGTTAAACTGGGTCATAGTTTTTGTCCTTTATAGTTTCTTACATAAAGAATATTTCTTTTCAGATTCACTTGTTCTAATCTTCTGACATTATATCATCCCTGACATGGAACGACATCAAGCAGAACAAAGTTACAGTACTATAGTGATAATATGTCTCAAAAGAATATAACACTACAGTGTACAATCGGCACCTGGTTACACTTCAGACTCCTCGATCCCTATCCTCCTTCAACTCTCTGCCGCATGGCCCCTTGATTCCATTTCGGATCTTCGTTAGCCCTTTTTTGCATCTGGGTCCTTTATTACACTATTGGTTCCTCGGGTCTTCGTTATCCTTTTCTTCCACTTGACATATGCTCCCTGACCAATGAACATTGTGGTTTTAAACAAGTTAATTGCAAACTTTTGTCTACAAACTTATGTCAACAGGTAGATGAGATGCTTTTATCCATCATTATCCTCGCAAATAAATTTGTTTACAATCAAATTTTTCATCAATCAGTAAAGGAAGAACGATGTTTATATTGCTGTATATGGGTCTTGAATGTTGGTGTATCTTCTGGCATTGGTTTCTTTTAGAGATGCTGAAATGGGATCTTCAGTCTTAAGATGCTTTATCGGGACTTTCAGTCACGTGGTCGTTGTTCAGCTTGCTCAACTCGTATGTGCATGAACCTATCATTTGATCAATCTTTAGTTCAAACGTATTCTCGTTGGCTTGAGATATCAATGATCGATTGCACGGACAGTGTTTATATAATAACTGTCCATTTACCCTACTTCGGAGAAACTAAAAACGCAAATATTTTATAGATTCGCAAAATACGTGCACAAATATAAATTAATTAACTTACATAGGCCGAGTCGTTGATAAAAATCAAGATTTCGGCTCTGTCCTTGCTTTATATCATTCTACGCGATAAAATATAATTTGGGTAGCAGTGGGTAGATGTTTACAATGGTAACCTTTTTAACAAAACGGCGGAGTATTTTATTTGTCGTAGCTGTCTATTTACGTAGGTTAGTGCAGTCAAGAATTGGTTGAGTTTGGCGTAATTTAGATGATCTAAATTTATTTGATATAAAGCTTTTAGGTATTATCAATTTTGGAAATATGACTTAAACTCACCTAGATCTTTGAACTACCCTTCATTGCCCCCTTACACACCTACGTAAATAGTCACACGGAAGGCGCCGCCAATTTGTCAAACTTTTACCGTTGTAAACACCAATCAAAAATTTTTTTTCATGAATTAAAGTAGATGTGATTCATGGATTATTTTGCTGTCAGGATATTTAGTAACGACTCGGTTCATGCAAGTGGTTAAATTATAGATGTCTGCACGTCCTATTGAAAATCTTCATAATGTTTGTATGTTTGCTGCAATGTCACACTGTGTGTGTGTGTGTGTGTGTGTGTGTGTGTGTGTGTGTGGTTAATTTGGTTTCCGTGCATTTGAAAGAAACCCGTACATCCGATTGAGCTGAAACTTAGTTGATTTATTATGTTGGTGAGTGGTATGAGATTGCCACCACCACGTCATCATTAATGTCACGACCACCGTTTTTGTCGAGATAAAAGCTCTTTTTTACTAGAATGGCGACACCTGGAGGGGTTTCGCGGGAAAGAATGGAACAATCTAGAGGATTCCCATTGTGTTTCAATACACATGCCTGTACAAAAGTTTATAGTTTTCCAGACAATTAACCATTTCAGTATACTTTCGCATCTGTGACCTTGACCTTTCAATCAATGACCTTCACCCTTATAGCAAAATAACCGTTGTATCATACCTACACTATTCCAATATACATGCCTATACAAAACGTTAAATTTCCAGATAATTAACAATTTACACATTTTTTGTATCCATGACCTTGACCTATGAACTCATGACCTTCATTTACATCTCAAATGAACGTTGTACAAATACCTATGACAATCCAATACACATGCCTATATACATGTATATACACATGTATGTATAAAAAATTGATAATTTCAAGATAATTAACCATTTCTCTATGACCTTGACCTTTGAACTCATGACTTTCAATTACATATCAAAATGACACATTGTCTACATGGGGTGTCCAGGTTAGGTTGGTACTTGTATCTACAGTACTTGCCTGTCAAAACTGACAAATGTTTAAAACAGACCTGGTGACGTCTTGATATAAGTGAAATATTCTAGACTAGGAAAAGCTCATTCAATCGATCGATTAAGGTGTGGGGGATTGTGCTCAACAGGTGACCAGGTAGCTCAATGGCATTTAGCATTCTGTTAGTATGGGAAGGGCCCAGATTCAAAGTATAGGTTTTCCATGTGCGTTTGTCTCTGAGTCTCTTTTCTGTTCACAAAGGTATTTACCACTTAGCAACCATTACGCCAGTAAGGCCATGTTGGTTTAATACATCTTAGTGTGAGAAATTTGTTGGTTTGCTTTCCAAAGGTCTGTGGTTTTCTCTTGGCACTCCAGTTTCCTCCATCATTCACAATATAACTGCCTTGATATAAGTGAAAATACTCTTGACTTTAGTCAAGAACTAGAAAAACTGTGAGCCACAAGCTCACGAAAAATACCCCCTGCTCCCAAAAATCCATCGGATCAAATTTTTAAATAGGAAGTGCACATCTACATTATATCACAAAGATTGTGTGAAAGTTTCATGAAAATCCATTGAAGGGTTTAGGAGGAGTTGCGGATAAAGATAGGTACCCTAAGTGTAACGGAAGGACGAACGGACACCCCTATCACTACCGGTATATACCCCCCACTTTTTAAGTGGGAGTATAAAAACAAGTAATATTATACTGGCATGTATCTAGACGATAAGTTCGGGAATGGTGGAATGGATTAAAACTACTTACACCCAAGTCAAGATTCTTTCACTTATATGGAAGGTCAGTTCTGAGATGATGGAAGTCTAGAAATGGTGTTTTACTTCCCAGACAAGATTTTTTTCACTTATACCAAGAGCTGGTGAAGTTGAGTATTGATGCTTCATTACCGTTAAGATTCCAATAACTTATCTTGATGGATTGGAGTAATGGTGTTTCATATTTCATTGCTTCGAAGTCAAGATCCTGTTTTAGGCTGTCAAATTGCTGACATTCAAACCAGCTGTTTATCGATAGGTGGATTGAGTTGATGAGCCATCAAAACTGCAACAGAAAATTAAAACGGACCACAAAGCAACACATTCTTTTGCAGGATAAAAAGATTTAAATAAATAAAAAATTATCTGATTAAATTATAAATAAGATTCATAAAGAATTAAAAATTAAAAAATTCATCACAGCGAACAAAAGCATAATTACACGATCATTTACAGAAAAGTTTATGATGATTGTATTTCAAAATGAGTGAAGTAAACTAATGCTGTTTAAGACCCCACTCAAGATTCCTTTTTTTAAATGCAGTCAGTTAATAGGGTGGTGGAGGAAACCAGAGTACCTGAAAAACCCTAGATTTTAGCTAGTGAGCTGATACTTCGACTTTTTCTTGTTCAAGGATCCTTGACGACCAAGTTTTCTAAAGCACATGCTTACTCAGTTGGAAGTTCATGTGTCTAACCCGACTTGTCAGTTCCAAAGTTTTTACTTTGCTTTTGGATTGTGTTTTAGACATGGATTGGTATGTTTGTTTTTGTTTGATATCAGTGTCTCTCACTACTTGGTATGTTAGAATCCTACTTCAGAAGAAGAAGAAGCTAGCATGAGAAAGTTTGTATTTTCTGAGTGAGATGGACATTGTTCAGTAGGCAAGCTGATAAAATGTTCTTGGAATCAGCAGCATAGGCCCATCAAGTATACACCAATCTTAAGACTAGAAAAAAAGAGAAAAACATGTTTTGACTACAGATTGTGTAATACTGGCTTGGGATACAATGACCGAGTTTCATCTGGGGATTGCAGATTATTTGAATTATTGTCCTCAAAAATACAATTACGTAATTGCTCATTAATTCATCTATAATAGCAATTTTCATAAAAATAATTTGTGGAATGAAAATATATCATATTTTACACATTCTGACCAAATATTGACCTAATAACCCTGTAAATCGTGAGAAATAACGGGCTCGTAGTGTCGTGTACAGGCGGTCGGAGGAGGTCGGAAATCGGTTTTTAATTATTGAATTATATTTGAAAAATCACCCAGGAGGAATATTATGATGAACGCATGTTTTGAATTACATTACACCATGGGTCAATTTGGTTACGGGCCGACTTTGTTATGGGCCATATTGTCATAAGCCGATTTGGAATCGCACGTGTCATGGACAAACTCCCCCCCCCCCTTCAAATTCCTTGATCTGCCTATGAGTTTGTCGTCGATTTCGAATCGTAATCAGCTTAGTACTCAGAATAATCAATTGTCTGGTTATTATACGATGTTTTCATACAAGCAAAATTGTATTCTGACTCACCTGACTTCGTCTTCAATCAAATCAATCTTCCATAAGCAAACCAGCTTGGTGATCCCGTATATTCCGCCGTTGACTTGGAGAACTAACGTTGCTATTTCTTCTAAGCGCACCCTCAACAGACTTTTGCAACCCAGATATTCGTCAGTTTATCGCATATATGTACACTTTCAAGTAGACCGCCGTTTTTTATCTATAAACAAAATGGCTTCTTGTGTAGATATCTCGAGATGCCGAACGCTGATTGGTTAAGTGACGTATTGAACTCTGTTGACCTTGTCATTGAAATCGTACGATTTACCACGTGCATTTCGGCGGACTTTTGTATATTGGAAGACAGGGTTGAATTTAAACATTAATACTGCATTTTTTGCATAAAATAGAAAGAATATAAGAATATCGTTATTTTCTTAATACTTTAAAATATATTTTGACCAATTTTCAAGTTGATAACTAAAGAAATGCCTGCGTTTTTGAGAAAATTCATTCCCCCAGTCTGCACGTGCCGGTTCGCGGATTTTTTTTATTTTTGATAGGGTCGACTTTAAACACTTATTGTGGATTTTGTGTACAAGATAGAAAAAATATAAAAATACGTTTTTTTTGTGAGACCTTAAACTTTTTTCGGTTAATGGACGACTTTTTCGTACAATGAACGGTTATTCAACGGAGTGCGTTAAACTTGACTGTTTTCTGAAAAATCCATTTTTTGCATTTTGACCAAAATTAAGTGTGATACCGATTTTCCCCAAAATTCACCAAGTTAGATAGCTAGATCGCATTAGACTCCATAATCTCAGAAATTTTAGCAAAATCGTATCGAGCAGTTTTCAAGGTCCCAAGATGCAAATATATGCTGCTAAAAAGGGAAAAGTTGTCGCCTTTATCATTTCACATCCAGAGGATGTTCCGAATGAATTCGGAACTAATCCTCTAGATTGTTCCATTCTTTACTAGTATGGCGACACCTTGAGGGGTTTCGCGGGAAAGAATGGAACAATCTAGAGGATTCCCATTGTATTTCAATACACATGCCTGTACAAAAAGTTTATAGTTTTCCAGACAATTAACCATTTCAGTATACTTTCGCATCTGTGACCTTGACCTTTCAATCAATGACCTTCACCCTTACAGCAAATGACCGTTGTATCAATACCTACAATATTCCAATATACATGCCTATATAAAAACTTTAAATTTCCAGATAATTAACAATTTATATATTTTTTGTATCCATGACCTTGACCTATGATCTCATGACCTTCATTTACATCTCAAAATGAACGTTGTACAAATACCTATGACAATCCAATATACATGCCTATATACACATGTATGTATAAAAAATTGATAGTTTTCCAGATAATTAACCATTTCTCTATGACCTTGACCTTTGAACGCATGACCTTCAATTACATATCAAAATGACACATTGTCTACATGGGGTGTCTAGGTTAGGTTGGTACTCGTTTCTACAGTACTTGCCTGTCAAAACTGAAAATGTTTAAAACAGACCTGGTGACGTCTTGATATAAGTAAATATTCTAGACTAGGAAAAACTCATTCAATCGATCGATTAAGGTGTGGGGAATTTTGCTCGACAGGTGACCAGGTAGCTCAATGGCAAAGCATTCTGTTAGTATGGGAAGGGCCCAGGTTTTCAATGTGCGTTTGTCTCCGAGTCTCTTTTCTGTTCACAAAGGTATTTACCACTAAGCAACCATTGCGCCAGTAAGGCCATGTTGGTTTAACACATCTTAGTGTGAGAAAATTTGTTGGTTTGCTTTCCAAAGGTCTGTGGTTTTCTCTTGGCACTCCAGTTTCCTCCATCATTCACGATATAACTGTCTTGATATAAGTGAAAATACTCTTGACTTTAGTTAAGAACTAGAAAAATTGTGAGCCACAAGCTCACAAAAAATACCCCCTGCTCCCAAAAATCCATCGGATCAAATTTTTAAATAGGAAGTGCGCATCTACATTATATCACAAAGATTGTGTGAAGTTTCATGAAAATCCATTGAAGGGTTTAGGAGGAGTTGCGGATATGAGATAGGTACCCTAAGGTGTAACGGAAGGACAAACGGACACCCCTATCACTACCGGTATATACCCCCCACTTTTTAAGTGGGGAGTATAAAAACAAGTTATATTATACTGGCATGTATCTAGACGATAAGTTCAAGAATGGTGGAATGGATTAAAACTACTTACACCCAAGTCAAGATTCTTTCACTTATATGGACGGTCAGTTCTGAGATGATGGGAGTCTAGAAATGGTGTTTTACTTCCCAGACAAGATTTTTTCACTTATACCAAGAGATGGTGAAGTTGAGTATTGATGCTTCATTACCGTTAAGATTCCAATAACTTATCTTGATGGATTGGAGTAATGGTGTTTCATATTTCATTACTTCGAAGTCAAGATTCTTCAAGATCCTGTTTTAGGCTGTCAAATTGCTTACATTCAAACCAGCTGTTTATCGATAGGTGGATTGAGTTGATGAGCCATCAAAACTGCAACAGAAAATTAAAACGGACCACAAAGCAACACATTCAGGATAAAAAGATTTAAATAAATAAAAAATTATTTGATTAAATTATAAATAAGATTCATAAAGAATTAAAAATTAAAAATTCATCGCAGCGAACAAAAGCATAGATACACGATTTCTAGGTTTCCACAAATTTAAAATAATTAGTAGCCAAATTTCCAAAATTTGAGAAATTATAGTCCCTTTTAAAGTATTTTTTCACAAATTTGCTAAAATAGGTTACTTTTTGAAAGAATTTCTCAGAAAGTGGTAGCCAATGGCGATTTTGGCTACCAGGAATGGAAACATAGGATTTACAGAAAAGTTTATAATGATTGTATTTAAAAATGAGTGGCGTAAACTAATGCTGTTTAAGACCCCACTCAAGATTCCTTTTTTAAATGCAGTCAGTTAATAGGGTGGTGGAGGAAACCAGAGTACCCGAAAAACCCTAGATTTTAGCTAGTGAGCTGATACGTCCGACTTTTTCTTGTTCAAGGATCCTTGACGACCAAGTTTTCTAAAGCACATGCTTACTCAGTTGGAAGTTCATGTGTCTAACCCGACTTGTCAGTTCCAAAGTTTTTACTTTGCTTTTGGATTGTGATTCAGACATGGATTGGTATGTTTGTTTTTGTTTGATATCAGTGTCTCTCACTATTTGGTATGTTAGAATCCTACTTCAGAAGAAGAAGAAGCTAGCATGAGAAAGTTTGTATTTTCTGAGTGAGATGGACATTGTTCAGTAGGCAAGCTGATAAAATGTTCTTGGAATCAGCAGCATAGGCCAATCAAGAATACACCAATCTTAAGACTAGAAAAAAGAGAAAAACATGTTTGACTACAGATTGTGTAATACTGGCTTGGGATACAATGACCGAATTTCATCTGGGGATTGCAGATTATTTGAATTATTGTCCTAAAAAATACAATTACGTAATTGCTCATTAATTCATCTATAATAGCAATTTTCATAAAAATAATTTGTGGAATGAAAATATATCATATTTTACACATTCTGACCAAATATTGACCTAATAACCCCTGTAAATCGTGAGAAATAACGGGCTCGTAGTGTCGTGTACAGGCGGTCGGAGGAGGTCGGAAATCGGTTTTTAATTATTGAATTATATTTGAAAAATCACCCAGGAGGAATATTATGATGAACGCATGTTTTGAATTACATTACACCATGGGTCAATTTGGTTACGGGGGCCGACTTTGTTATGGGCCATATTGTCATAAGCCGATTTGGAATCGCACGTGTCATGGACAAACTCCCCCCCCCCCCCCCTTCAAATTCCTTGATCTGCCTATGAGTTTGTCGTCGATTTCGAATCGTAATCAGCTTAGTACTCAGAATAATCAATTGTCTGGTTATTATACGATGTTTTCATACAAGCAAAATTGTATTCTGACTCACCTGACTCCGTCTTCAATCAAATCAATCTTCCATAAGCATAACCAGCTTTTGATCCCGTATATTCCGCCGTTGACTTGGAGAACTAACGTTGCTATTTCTTCTAAGCGCACCCTCAACAGACTTTTGCAACCCAGATATTCGTCAGTTTATCGCATATATGTACACTTTCAAGTAGACCGCCGTTTTTTATCTATAAACAAAATGGCTTCTTGTGTAGATATCTCGAGATGCCGAACGCTGATTGGTTAAGTGACGTATTGAACTCTGTTGACCTTGTCATTGAAATCGTACGATTTACCACGTGCATTTCGGCGGACTTTTGTATATTGGAAGACAGGGTTGAATTTAAACATTAATACTGCATTTTCATAAAATGAAAAAATACAAAAATACGTTATTTTCTTAATACTTTAAAATATATTTTGACCAATTTTCAAGTTGATAACTGAAGTGGTTTCAAAACAAGCTGTTTAATGCGGAAAAAATTCATTCAGCGGCTGCACGTGCCGTTCGCGGATTTTTTTTATTTTTATGATAGGGTCGACTTTAAACACTTATTGTGGATTTTGTGTACAAGATAGAAAAAATATAAAAATACCGTTTTTTCCGTAAGATCTTAAACTTTTTTCGGTCAATGGACGACTTTTTCGTACAATGAACGGTTTTTAACAGGAGTCGTTAAACAAATTCAAACAGATTTTTTTTTGGAAAAATCCGTTTTTTGCATGTTTGACCCCAAAATTAAGTATGATACCGAATTTTCCCAAAATGCAACCAAGTTAGATAGCTAGATCGCATTAGACTCCATAACCTCAGAAATTTTAGCAAAATCTACCGAGCAGTTTTCAAGGTCCTAAAAGTGCAAGAATATGCTGCTAAAAAGGGAAAAGTTGTCGCCTTTATCATTTCACATCCAGAGGATGTTCCGAATGAATTCGGAACTAATCCTCTAGATTGTTCCATTCTTTACTAGTATGGCGACACCTTGAGGGGTTTCGCGGGAAAGAATGGAACAATCTAGAGGATTCCCATTGTATTTCAATACATGCCTGTACAAAAAGTTATAGTTTTCCAGACAATTAACCATTTCAGTATACTTTTGCATCTGTGACCTTGACCTTTCAATCAATGACCTTCACCCTTACAGCAAAATGACCGTTGTATCAATACCTACAATATTCCAATATACATGCCTATATAAAAACTTTAAATTTCCAGATAATTAACAATTTATATTTTTTGTATCCATGACCTTGACCTATGAACTCATGACCTTCATTTACATCTCAAATGAACGTTGTACAAATACCTATGACAATCCAATATACATGCCTATATACACATGTATGTATAAAAATTGATAGTTTTCCAGATAATTAACCATTTCTCTATGACCTTGACCTTTGAACTCATGACTTCAATTACATATCAAAATGACACATTGTCTACATGGGGTGTCCAGGTTAGGTTGGTACTCGTTTCTACAGTACTTGCCTGTCAAAACTGACAAATGTTTAAAACAGACCTGGTGACGTCTTGATATAAGTGAAATATTCTAGACTAGGAAAAACTCATTCAATCGATCGATTAGGGTGTGGGGATTGTGCTCGACAGGTGACCAGGTAGCTCAATGGCAAAGCATTCTGTTAGTATGGGAAGGGCCCAGATTCAAAGTATAGGTTTTCCATGTGCGTTTGTCTCCGAGTCTCTTTTCTGTTCACAAAGGTATTTACCACTAGCAACCATTGCCAGTAAGGCCATGTTGGTTTAATACATCTTAGTGTGAGAAAATTTGTTGGTTTGCTTTCCAAAGGTCTGTGGTTTTCTCTTGGCACTCCAGTTTCCTCCATCATTCACATATTAACTGCCTTGATATAAGTGAAAATACTCTTGACTTTAGTTAAGAACTAGAAAAACTGTGAGCCACAAGCTCACAAAAAATACCCCCTGCTCCAAAAAATCCATCTGGATCAAATTTTTAAATAGAAGTGCACATACATTATATCACAAAGATTGTGTGAAAGTTTCATGAAAATCCATTGAAGGGTTAGGAGGAGTTGCGGATAAGAGATAGGTACCCTAAGGTGTAACGGAAGGACGAACGGACACCCCTATCACTACCGGTATATACCCCCCACTTTTTAAGCGGGGGTATAAAAACCAGTTATATTATACTGGCATGTATCTAGACGATCAGTTCGGGAATGGTGGAATGGATTAAAACTATTTACACCCAAGTCAAGATTCTTTCACTTATATTGAGACGGTCAGTTCTGAGATGATGGGAGTCTAGAAATGGTGTTTTACTTCCCAGACAAGATTTTTTCACTTATACCAAGAGATAGTGAAGTTAAGTATTGATGCTTCATACCCGTTAAGATTCTATTACTTATCTTGATGGGGTGAGTAATGGTGTTTACATTTAATTACTTCACAGTCAAGATTCTTCAAGATCCTGTTTCAGGCTATCAAATTGCTGACATCCAATCCAGCTGTATTGATAGGTGGATTTAGTCGATGAATCTTCAAAGCTGCAACAGAAAATTAAAACGACCACAAAGCAACGCATTCTATTCCAGGATAGAATTTGATTGCGATAAAAAAAATTATCAGATTAAATTATAAATCAGGTACATAAAAATATAAAAAATTAGAATGAATAAACGCACAGTTGAACAATTGAAAAACATGCAGATTTATAATTGTACTCTCTGAAAGAGTGGAACGATTGATTGATTAAATGGTATTTTACGTCTTAGTCAATAATATTTTTATTATATCGAGACATCACCAGCTATAGGTAAAGTGGCAGAAATTTCTACCTTTAATGTGTGCTCAGGGTAGGGTACAGCAAAGTTTTTTATGTGCCACACCTGCTATGACACAGATGATTGCAATCAGTTGAAAGGTCTCTTCTCAAGGACCTTCATTTCTAAATGCTGAATACTTGGCGAAAGAACACTCACAAATTCATTTCACTTATTTTAAAGTATAGATCATACCCAGCTGGGGTTTGAATCCACAACCTCCCATATACTGAGCAGTTGAGCTACCACAGTGTTTGACTACAGATTGTGTAATACTGGCTTGGGATACAATGACCGAATTTCACCTGGGGATTGCAGATTATTTGAATTATTGTCCTCAAAAATACAATTACGTAATTGGTCATTAATTCATCTATAATAGCAATTTTCATAAAAATAATTTGTGGAATGAAAATATATCATATTTTACACATTCTGACCAAATATTGACCTAATAACCCCTGTAAATCGCGAGAAATAACGGGCTCGTAGTGTCGTGTACAGGCGGTCGGAGGAGGTCGGGAAATACCGCGGTTTTTAATTATTGAATTATATAAATTGAAAAATCACCCAGGAGGAATATTATGATGAACGCATGTTTTGAATTACATTACACCATGGGTCAATTTGGTTACGGGCCGACTTTGTTATGGGCCATATTGTCATAAGCCGATTTGGAATCGCACGTGTCATGGACAAACTCCCCCCCTTTAAATTCCTTGATCTGCCTATGAGTTTGTCGTCATTTCGAATCATAATCAGCTTAGTACTCAGAATAATCAATTGTCTAGTTATTATACGATGTTTTCATACAAGCAAAATTGTATTCGGACTCACCTGACTTCGTCTTCAATCAAATCAATCTTCCATAACCAGCTTCTGATCCCGTATATTCCGCCGTTGACTTGGAGAACTAACATTGCTATTTCTTCTAAGCGCACCCTCAACAGACTTTGCAACCCAGATAATCGTCAGTTTATCGCATATATGTACACTTTCAAGTAGACCGCCGTTTTTTTATCTATAAACAAAATGGCTTCTTGTGTAGATATCTCAAGACGCCGAACGCTGATTGGTTGAGTGACGCATGAACTCTGTTGACCTTGTCATTGAAATCGTACGATTTACCACGTGCATTTCGGCGGACTTTTGTATATTGGAAGACAGGGTTGAATTTAAACATTAATTATGATTTTCTACATCAAATAGAAAGAATATAAGAATACTGTTATTTTATTAATACTTTAAAATATATTTTGACCAATTTCAAGTTGATAACTGAAATGGCGTTTAAAAACAAGCTGTTTAATGCGGAAAAATTCATTCAGCGGCTGCACGTGCCGGTTCGCGGATTTTTTTTTAATTTTATGATAGCGTCGACTTTAAACACTTATTGTGGATTTTGTGTACAAGATAGAAAAAATATAAAAATACCGTTTTTTTCGCAGAATCTTAAACTTTTTTGGTCAATGGACGACTTTTTCGTACAATGAACGGTTATTGAACAGGAGTGCGTTAAACTTGATTGTTTTCTGAAAAATCCATTTTTTGCATTTTTGACCCAAAAATTAAGTGTGATCCATATTTTACCCAAAAATTTAACCAAGTTAGATAGCTAGATCGCATTTGACTCCATAAACTCAGAAATTTTTAGCAAAATCTATAGGCGGCTTCACCTTCTTCCCCAGGATGCCACAATACGCGGCAAAAAAGGGGAAAGTTGTCGCCTTTATCATTTCACATCCAGAGGATGTTCCGAATGAATTCGGAACTAATCCTCTAGATTGTTCCATTCTTTATTCGTTAAATTTGGTCCTCTATATGCGTCAAAAAGGCACCCTTGCGCCTCATATAAGCAACACATCTCTATGCGTTGAACGCCGCCACATAAACGTGGCCGACCTCTTTACGCGTTGAAAATCCCTGCATTTAAAACCGTGTCAGGCGTGTTTATGCGGCAACGCCGCTTTGTGTAGTTACAGAGCGGGCTTTCATTTGATACTAGAATGGCGACACCTGGAGGGGTTTCGCGGGAAAGAATGGAACAATCTAGAGGATTCCCATTGTGTTTCAATACACATGCCTGTACAAAAAGTTTATAGTTTTCCAGACAATTAACCATTTCAGTATACTTTCGCATCTGTGACCTTGACCTTTCAATCAATGACCTTCACCCTTATAGCAAAATAACCGTTGTATCAATACCTACACTATTCCAATATACATGCCTATACAAAAACGTTAAATTTCCAGATAATTAACAATTTACACATTTTTTGTATCCATGACCTTGACCTATGAACTCATGACCTTCATTTACATCTCAAAATGAACGTTGTACAAATACCTATGACAATCCAATACACATGCCTATATACATGTATATACACATGTATGTATAAAAAATTGATAATTTCAAGATAATTAACCATTTCTCTATGACCTTGACCTTTGAACTCATGACTTTCAATTACATATCAAAATGACACATTGTCTACATGGGGTGTCCAGGTTAGGTTGGTACTTGTATCTACAGTACTTGCCTGTCAAAACTGACAAATGTTTAAAACAGACCTGGTGACGTCTTGATATAAGTGAAATATTCTAGACTAGGAAAAACTCATTCAATCGATCGATTAAGGTGTGGGGGATTGTGCTCAACAGGTGACCAGGTAGCTCAATGGCATTAGCATTCTGTTAGTATGGAAGGGCCCAGATTCAAAGTATAGGTTTTCCATGTGCGTGTCTCTGAGTCTCTTTTCTGTTCACAAAGGTATTTACCACTTAGCAACCATTACGCCAGTAAGGCCATGTTGGTTTAATACATCTTAGTGTGAGAAATTTGTTGGTTTGCTTTCCAAAGGTCTGTGGTTTTCTCTTGGCACTCCAGTTTCCTCCATCATTCACAATATAACTGCCTTGATATAAGTGAAAATACTCTTGACTTTAGTCAAGAACTAGAAAAACTGTGAGCCACAAGCTCACGAAAAATACCCCTGCTCCAAAAATCCATCGGATCAAATTTTTAAATAGGAAGTGCACATCTACATTATATCACAAAGATTGTGTGAAAGTTTCATGAAAATCCATTGAAGGGTTTAGGAGGAGTTGCGGATAAAAGATAGGTACCCTAAGGTGTAACGGAAGGACGAACGGACACCCCTATCACTACCGGTATATACCCCCACTTTTTAAGTGGGGAGTATAAAAACAAGTAATATTATACTGGCATGTATCTAGACGATAAGTTCGGGAATGGTGGAATGGATTAAAACTACTTACACCCAAGTCAAGATTCTTTCACTTATATGGAAGGTCAGTTCTGAGATGATGGAAGTCTAGAAATGGTGTTTTACTTCCCAGACAAGATTTTTTTCACTTATACCAAGAGCTGGTGAAGTTGAGTATTGATGCTTCATTACCGTTAAGATTCCAATAACTTATCTTGATGGATTGGAGTAATGGTGTTTCATATTTCATTGCTTCGAAGTCAAGATCCTGTTTTAGGCTGTCAAATTGCTGACATTCAAACCAGCTGTTTATCGATAGGTGGATTGAGTTGATGAGCCATCAAAACTGCAACAGAAAATTAAAACGGACCACAAAGCAACACATTCTTTTGCAGGATAAAAAGATTTAAATAAATAAAAATTATCTGATTAAATTATAAATAAGATTCATAAAGAATTAAAAATTAAAAAAATTCATCACAGCGAACAAAAGCATAATTACACGATCATTTACAGAAAAGTTTATGATGATTGTATTCAAAATGAGTGAAGTAAACTAATGCTGTTTAAGACCCACTCAAGATTCCTTTTTTAAATGCAGTCAGTTAATAGGGTGGTGGGGAGGAAACCAGAGTACCTGAAAAACCCTAGATTTTAGCTAGTGAGCTGATACTTCGACTTTTTCTTGTTCAAGGATCCTTGACGACCAAGTTTTCTAAAGCACATGCTTACTCAGTTGGAAGTTCATGTGTCTAACCCGACTTGTCAGTTCCAAAGTTTTTACTTTGCTTTTGGATTGTGTTTTAGACATGGATTGGTATGTTTGTTTTTGTTTGATATCAGTGTCTCTCACTACTTGGTATGTTAGAATCCTACTTCAGAAGAAGAAGAAGCTAGCATGAGAAAGTTTGTATTTTCTGAGTGAGATGGACATTGTTCAGTAGGCAAGCTGATAAAATGTTCTTGGAATCAGCAGCATAGGCCCATCAAGTATACACCAATCTTAAGACTAGAAAAAAAAGAGAAAAACATGTTTGACTACAGATTGTGTAATACTGGCTTGGGATACAATGACCGAGTTTCATCTGGGGATTGCAGATTATTTGAATTATTGTCCTCAAAAATACAATTACGTAATTGCTCATTAATTCATCTATAATAGCAATTTTCATAAAAATAATTTGTGGAATGAAAATATATCATATTTTACACATTCTGACCAAATATTGACCTAATAACCCCTGTAAATCGTGAGAAATAACGGGCTCGTAGTGTCGTGTACAGGCGGTCGGAGGAGGTCGGAAATCGGTTTTTAATTATTGAATTATATTTGAAAAATCACCCAGGAGGAATATTATGATGAACGCATGTTTTGAATTACATTACACCATGGGTCAATTTGGTTACGGGCCGACTTTGTTATGGGCCATATTGTCATAAGCCGATTTGGAATCGCACGTGTCATGGACAAACTCCCCCCCCCCCCCCCCCCCCCCCTTCAAATTCCTTGATCTGCCTATGAGTTTGTCGTCGATTTCGAATCGTAATCAGCTTTGTACTCAGAATAATCAATTGTCTGGTTATTATACGATGTTTTCATACAAGCAAAATTGTATTCTGACTCACCTGACTTCGTCTTCAATCAAAGCATAACCAGCTTGGTGATCCCGTATATTCCGCCGTTGACTTGGAGAACTAACGTTGCTATTTCTTCTAAGCGCACCCTCAACAGACTTTTGCAACCCAGATATTCGTCAGTTTATCGCATATATGTACACTTTCAAGTAGACCGCCGTTTTTATCTATAAACAAAATGGCTTCTTGTGTAGATATCTCGAGATGCCGAACGCTGATTGGTTAAGTGACGTATTGAACTCTGTTGACCTTGTCATTGAAATCGTACGATTTACCACGTGCATTTCGGCGGACTTTTGTATATTGGAAGACAGGGTTGAATTTAAACATTAATACTGCATTTTTTGCATAAAATAGAAAGAATATAAGAATATCGTTATTTTCTTAATACTTTAAAATATATTTTGACCAATTTTCAAGTTGATAACTAAAGAAATGCCTGCGTTTTTGAGAAAATTCATTCCCCCAGTCTGCACGTGCCGGTTCGCGGATTTTTTTTATTTTTATGATAGGGTCGACTTTAAACACTTATTGTGGATTTTGTGTACAAGATAGAAAAAATATAAAAATACGGTTTTTTTTGTGAGACCTTAAACTTTTTTCGGTTAATGGACGACTTTTTCGTACAGTGAACGGTTATTCAACGGGAGTGCGTTAAACTTGACTGTTTTCTGAAAAATCCATTTTTTGCATTTTTGACCATAAAATTAAGTGTGATACCGATTTTTCCCGAAAATTTCACCAAGTTAGATAGCTAGATCGCATTAGACTCCATAATCTCAGAAAGTTTTAGCAAAATCGTTCGAGCAGTTTTCAAGGTCCCCAAGATGCAAATATATGCTGCTAAAAAGGGAAAAGTTGTCGCCTTTATCATTTCACATCCAGAGGATGTTCCGAATGAATTCGGAACTAATCCTCTAGATTGTTCCATTCTTTACTAGTATGGCGACACCTTGAGGGGTTTCGCGGGAAAGAATGGAACAATCTAGAGGATTCCCATTGAATTCCAATACACATGCCTGTACAAAAACATTGTAGTTTTCCAGACAATTAGCCATTTCAGTATACTTTCGCATCTGTGACCTTGACCTTTCAATCAATGACCTTCATCTTTACAGCAAAATGGCAGTTGTATCAATACCTACAATATTCCAATATACATGCCTATAAAAAAGTTTAAGGTTTTCCAGATAATTAACAATTTACCTATTTTTGTATCTATGACCTTGACCTATGAACTCATGACCTTCATTTTCATCTCAAAGTGAACATTGTACAAATACCTACAATAATCCAATATACATGCCTATATACACATGTATGTATAATCAAGAGGGCAATGAGGCCATAGGCACTCACCCGAGAATAATTTAAATTCTACACATTTTTGACATAATGTTAACAGAGTTCATCATTATTTAATATAAACTTAACCTAGCTTTTGTCCCAAACATTGTTCAGGACAAATTATATAAAGATTGGACAAAAAATATGGACTCTAAGAGTGTTAACAAGGTTTTTCTCTGATTTGACCTAGTGACCTACTTATTTACCAAACATAACCCATTTACAATCTTGACCTTGCTTTGGTCATGAACATCATTCTGGACAAATTATATGAAGATTGGACAAAACATATGGACTCTAGAGTGTTAATAAAGTTTTTCTTTAATTTCATGTAGTGACCTACTTATTGAACCAATATGACCCATATATGAACTTGACCCTGCTTTGGTCATGAATATCATTCTGGACAAATTATATGAATATTGGACTAAAATGTGGACTCTAGTGTTAACAAGGTTTTTCTATGATTTGACCCAGTGACCTACTTATTGACCAAACATGACCCATATACAATCTTGACCTTGCTTTGGTCATGAACATTGTTCTGGACAAAATATATCGAGATTGGACAAAAAATATGGACGCTAGTGTGTTAACAAGGTTTTTCTATGATTTGACCTTATAACCTACTTATTGACCCAACATGACCCATATATTAACTTGACCTTGCTTTGGTCATGAAAATTGTTCTGGATAAATTATATGAAGATTGGACAAAACATATGGACTCTTATTTAGTGTTAACAACATTTTTCTTTAATTTGATCTAGTGACCTACTTATTGAACCAATATGACCCATATATGAACTTGACCTTGCTTTGGTCATGAACATCATTCTGAACAAATTATATGACAATTGGACAAAACATATGGACTCTAGAGTGTTAATAAGGTTTTTCTTTAATTTCATGTAGTGACCTACTTATTGAACCAACATGACCCATATATGAACTTGACCCTGCTTTGGTCATGAATATCGTTCTGGACAAATTATATGAAGATTGGACTAAAATGTGAACTCTAGAGTGTTAACAAGGTTTTTCTATGATTTGACCCAGTGACCTACTTATTGACCAAACATGACCAATACAAACTTGACCTTGCTTTGGTCATGAACATTGTTCTGGACAAATTATATCAAGATTGGACAAAAAATATGGACGCTAGTGTGTTAACAAGGTTTTTCTATGATTTGACCTAATAACCTACTTATTGACCCAACATGACCCATATATAAACTTGACCTTGCTTTGGTCATGAAAATTGTTCTGGACAAATTATATGAAGATTGGACAAAACATATGGACTCTAAACTAGTGTTAACAACATTTTTCTTTAATTTGATCTAGTGACCTACTTATTGAACCAATATGACCCATATATAAACTTGACCTTGCTTTGGTCATGAACATCATTCTGGACAAATTATATGACAATTGGACAAAAAATATGGACTCTAAGAGTGTTAACAAGGTTTTTCTATGATTTGACCCAGTGACCTACTTATTGACCAAACATGACCCATTTACAATCTTGACCTTGCTTTTGTCATGTACATTGTTCTGGACAAATTATATGAAGATTGGACAAAACATATGGACTCTAGAGTGTTAATAAGGTTTTTCTTTAATTTCATGTAGTGACCTACTTATTGAACCAATATGACCCATATATGAACTTGACCTTGCTTTGGTCATGAACATTGTTCTGGACCAATTGTATGAAGATTGGATAAAAATATGGACTCTAGAGTGTTAAAAAGGTTTTTCTATGATTTTACCAAGTGACTGACTTTTTGACCCAACATGACCCATATACGAACTTGACTTAGCTTTTATCCTGAACACCATTCTGGACAAGTTTGATGAAGTTATAACTAAACCTGTTGCCTCTCTAGAGTGTTAACAATGAAAAGTTGACGAACAACACAGGACGCACGATGGACAAAGACTGATCACAATAGCTCACTTGAGCACTTTGTGCTCAGGCGAGCTAAAAATTGTTAGATTTCCAGATGATTAACCATTTCGATTTTCTGTTGTTTCTATGACCTTGACCTTTGAACTCATGACCTTCATTTACATATCAAAATGACACATTGTCTACATGGGGTGTTCAGGTTAGGTTGGTACTCGTATCTACAGTACTTGCATTTCAAAACTGACAAATGTTTAAAACAGACCTGGTGACATCTTGATATAAGTGAAATATTCTGGACTAGGAAAAACTCATTCAATCGATCGATTAAGGTGTGGTGGATTGTGCTCAACGTGACCAGGTAGCTCAATGGCAAAGCATTCTGTTAGTATGGGAAGGTCCCAGTTTACCATGTGCATTTGTCTCGGAGTATCTTTTATGTTACAAAGGCAACCATTATCCCATTGAGGCCATGTTGGTTTAATAGATCTTACGTGAGAACGTTTGTTGGTTTGCTTTCCAAAGGTCTGTGGTTTTCTCTTGGCACTGCAGTTTCCTCCATCATTCATCATATAACAGCCTTGATAGTGATACAAGTGAAAATACTCTTGAGAAGATTAAAATGTAAAGTTAACACACAACGCACGACGGACGATTGCAATAGCTCATCTGAGCCTTTGGCTCAGGTCAGCTAAAAACACATTTAAATTATACTGGTATATATCTAGACAATCAGTTCGGGAATGGTGGAATGGATTAAAAGTGTTTTACACCCAAGTCTAGATTCTTTCACTTATATTGAGACGGTCAGTTCTGAGATGATGGAAGTCTTGAAATGGTGTTTTACTTCCCAGACAAGATATTTTTTCACTTATACCAAGAGTTGGTAAAGTTGAGTATTAATGCTTCATACCCGTAAAGATTCTATCACTTATCTTGATGGGTTGGATTAATGGTGTTTTATATTTAATTACTTCCCAGTCAAGATTCTTCAAGATCCTGTTTCAGGCTGCCAAATTGCTGACATCCAAACCAGCTGTATCTTGATAGGTGGATTTAGTCAATGAACCATCAAAGCTGCAACAGAAAATTAAAACAGACCACAAAGCAACACATTCTTTTGCAGGATAAAAAGATTTAAATAAATAAAAAATTATCTGATTAAATTATAAATAAGATTCATAAAGAATTAAAAATTAAAAAATTCATCACAGCGAACAAAAGCATAGATACACAATTAAATCGTGTATCTATGCTTTTGTTCGCTGTGATGAATTTTTTTGTAAATCATTTACAGAAAAGTTTATAATGATTGTATTTCAAAATGAGTGGAGTAAACTAATGCTGTTGAAGACCCCACTCAAGATTCCTTTTTTAAATGCAGTCAGTTAATAGGGTGGTGGAGGAAACCAGAGTACCTGGAAAACCCTAGATTTTAGCTAGTGAGCTGATACTTCCGACTTTTTCTTGTTCAAGGATCCTTGACGACCAAGGTTTCTAAAGCACATGCTTACTCAGTTGGAAGTTCATGTGTCTAACCCGACTTGTCAGTTCCAAAGTTTTTACTTTGCTTTTGGATTGTGATTCAGACATTGATTGGTATGTTTGTTTTTGTTTGATATCAGTGTCTCTCACTACTTGGTATGTTAGAATCCTACTTCAGAAGAAGAAGATAGCATGAGAAAGTTTGTATTTTCTGAGTGAGATGGACATTGTTCAGTAGGCAAGCTGATAAAATGTTCTTGGAAACAGCAGCACAGGTCCATCAAGAATACACCAATCTTAAGACTAGAAAAAAGAGAAAAACATGTTTGACTACAGATTGTGTAATACTGGCTTGCAATACAATGACCGAATTTCACCTGGGGATTGCAGATTATTTGAATTATAATTGTCCTCAAAAATACAATTACGTAATTGCTCATTAATTCATCTATAATAGCAATTTTCATGAAAATAATTTGTGGAATGAAAATATATCATATTTTACAAATTCTGACCAAATATTGACCTAATAACCCCTGTAAATCGTGAGAAATAAGGGGCTCGTAGTGTCGTGTACAGGCGGTCGGAGGAGGTCTGTAAATACCGCGACCGGAAATCGGTTTTTAATTATTGAATTATATTTGAAAAATCACCCAGGAGGAATATTATGATGAACGCATGTTTTGAATTACATTACACCATGGGTCAATTTGGTTACGGGCCGACTTTGTTATGGGACATATTGTCATAGCCGATTTGGAATCGCACGTGTCATGGACAAACTCCCCCCCCCTTCAAATTCCTTGATCTGCCTATGAGTTTGTCGTCGATTTCGAATCGTAATCAGCTTAGTACTCAGAATAATCAATTGTCTGGTTATTATACGATGTTTTTATACAAGCAAAATTGTATTCTGTCTTCTGACTCACCTGACTTCGTCTTGAATCAAATCAACCTTCCATTACCAGCTTTTGATCCCGTATATTCCGCCGTTGACTTGGAGAACTAACGTTGCTATTTCTTCTAAGCGCACCCTCAACAGACTTTTGCAACCCAGATATTCGTCAGTTTATCGCATATATGTACACTTTCAAGTAGACCGCCGTTTTTGATCTATAAACAAAATGGCTTCTTGTGTAGATATCTCGAGATGCCGAACGCTGATTGGTTAAGTGACGCAATGAACTCTGTTGACCTTGTCATTGAAATCGTACGATTTACCACGTGCATTTCGGCGGACTTTTGTATATTGGAAGACAGGGTTGAATTTAAACATTAATTATGAATTTTCTACATAAAATAGAAAGAATATAAGAATACCGTTATTTTATTAATACTTTAAAATATATTTTGACCAATTTTCAAGTTGATAACTGAAATGGCGTTTCAAAACAAGCTGTTTAATGCGGAAAAAATTCATTCAGCGGCTGCACGTGCCGGTTCGCGGATTTTTTTTATTTTTATGATAGGGTCAACTTTAAACACTTATTGTGGATTTTGTGTACAAGATAGAAAAAATATAAAAATACCGTTTTTTTCGCAAGATCTTAAACTTTTTTCGGTCAATGGACGACTTTTTCGTACAATGAACGGTTATTGAACAGGAGTGCGTTAAACTTGATTGTTTTCTGAAAAATTCATTTTTTGCATTTTTGACCCAAAAATTAAGTGTGATCCATATTTTACCCAAAAAATTAAGATAGTTAGATAGCTAGATCGCATTAGACTCCATAAACTCAGAAATTTTTATCAAAATCTATAGGCGGCTTCACATGCCACAATACGCGGCAAAAAAGGGGAAAGTTGTCGCCTTTATCATTTCACATCCAGAGGATGTTCCGAATAAATTCGGAACTAATCCTCTAGATTGTTCCATTCTTTACTAGTATGGCGACACCTTGAGGGGTTTCGCGGGAAAGAATGGAACAATCTAGAAGATTCCCATTGTATTTCAATACATATGCCTGTACAAAAAGTTTATAGTTTTCCAGACAATTAACCATTTCAGTATACTTTCGCATCTGTGACCTTGACCTTTCAATCAATGACCTTCACCCTTACAGCAAAATGACCGTTGTATCAATACCTACAATATTCCAATATACATGCCTATATAAAAAGTTTACATTTCCAGATAATTAACAATTTAGATATTTTTTGTATCCATGACCTTGACCTATGAACTCATGACCTTCATTTACATCTCAAACTGAACGTTGTACAAATACCTATGACAATCCAATATACATGCCTATATACACATGTATGTATAAAAAATTGATAATTTCAAGATATTTAACCATTTCTCTAGGACCTTGACCTTTGAACTCATGACCTTCAATTACATATCAAAATGACACATTGTCTACATGGGGTGTCCAGGTTAGGTTAGTACTTGTATCTACAGTACTTGCCTGTCAAAACTGACAAATGTTTAAAACAGACCTGGTGACGTCTTGATATAAGTGAAATATTCTAGACTAGGAAAAACTCATTCAATCGATCGATTAAGGTGTGGGGGATTGTGCTCGACAGGTGACCAGGTAGCTCAATGGCAAAGCATTCTGTTAGTATGGGAAGGGCCCAAATTCAAAGTATAGGTTTTCCATGTGCGTTTGTCTCCGAGTCTCTTTTCTGTTCACAAAGGTATTTACCACTAAGCAACCATTACACCAGTAAGGCCATGTTGGTTTAATACATCTTAGTGTGAGAAAATTTGTTGGTTTGCTTTCAAGATTCTTTCACTTATATTGAGACGGTCAGTTCTGAGATGATGGGAGTCTAGAAATGGTGTTTTACTTCCCAGACAAGATTTTTTCACTTATACCAAGAGATGGTGAAGTTAAGTATTGATGCTTCATACCCGTTAAGATTCTATTACTTATCTTGATGGGGTGGAGTAATGGTGTTTACATTTAATTACTTCACAGTCAAGATTCTTCAAGATCCTGTTTCAGGCTCTCAAATTGCTGACATCCAATCCAGCTGTATTGATAGGTGGATTTAGTCGATGAATCTTCAAAGCTGCAACAGAAAATTAAAACGGACCACAAAGCAACGCATTCTATTCCAGGATAGAAGTTGATTTCGATAAAAAAAATTATCAGATTAAATTATAAATTAGGTACATAAAAATATAAAAAATTAGAATGAATAAAAGCACAGTTGAACAATTGAAAAACATGCAGATTTATAATTGTACTCTCTGAAAGAGTGGAACGATTGATTGATTAAATGGTATTTTACGTCTTATTCAATAATATTTTTATTATATCGAGACATCACCAGCTATAGGTAAAGTGGCAGAAATTTCTACGTTAAATGTGTGCTCAGGGTAGAGTACAGCAAAGTTATTTTATGTGCCACACCTGCTATGACACAGATGATTGCAATCAGTTGAAAGGTCTCTTCTCAAGGACCTTCATTTCTAAATGCTGAAAACTTGACGAAAGAACACTCACAAATTCATTTCACTTATTTTAAAGTATAGATCATACCCAGCTGGGGTTTGAATCCACAACCTCCCATATACTGAGCAGTTGAGCTACCACAGTGTTTGACTACAGATTGTGTAATACTGGCTTGGGATACAATGACCGAATTTCATCTGGGGATTGAAGATCATTTGAATTATTGTCCTCAAAAATACAATTACGTAATTGCTCATTAATTCATCTATAATAGCAATTTTCATAAAAATAATTTGTGGAATGAAAATATATCATATTTTACACATTCTGACCAAATATTGACCTAATAACCCTTGTAAATCGTGAGAAATAACGGGCTCGTAATGTCGTGTACAGGCGGTCGGAGGAGGTCGGAAATCGGTTTTTAATTATTGAATTATATTTGAAAAATCACCCAGGAGGAATATTATGATGAACACATGTTTTGAATTACATTATACCATGGGTCAATTTGGTTACGGGCCGACTTTGTTATGGGCCATATTGTCACAAGCCGATTTGGAATCGCACGTGTCATGAACAAACCCCCCCCCCCTTCAAATTCCTTGATCTGACTATGAGTTTGTCGTCGATTTCGAATCGTAATCAGCTTAGTACTCAGAATAATCAATTGTCTGGTTATTATACGATGTTTTCATACAAGCAAAATTGTATTCTGACTCACCTGACTTCGTCTTCAATCAAATCAATCTTCCATAAGCGTAACCGGCTTGGTGATCCCGTATATTCCGCCGTTGACTTGGAGAACTAAAGTTGCTATTTCTTCTAAGCGCACCCTCAACAGACTTTTGCAACCCAGATATTCGTCAGTTTATCGCATATATGTACACTTTCAAGTAGACCGCCGTTTTTTATCTATAAACAAAATGGCTTCTTGTGTGGATATCTCGAGATGCCGAACGCTGATTGGTTAAGTGACGTATTGAACTCTGTTGACCTTGGCATTGAAATCGTACGATTTACCACGTGCATTTCGGCGGACTTTTGTATATTGGAAGACAGGGTTGAATTTAAACATTAATACTGCATTTTTGCATAAAATAGAAAGAATAGAAGAATATCGTTATTTTCTTAATACTTTAAAATATATTTTGACCAATTTTCAAGTTGATAACTGAAGTGGCGTTTCAAAACAAGCTGTTTGATGCGGAAAAAATTCATTCAGCGGCTGCACGTGCCGGTTCGCGGATTTTTTTTTATTTTATGATAGGGTCGACTTTAAACACTTATTGTGGATTTCGTGTACAAGATAGAAAAAATATAAAAATACCATTTTTTCCGTAAGATCTTAAACTTTTTTCGGTTAATGGACGACTTTTTCGTACAATGAACGGTTATTGAACAGGAGTCGGTTAAACAAATGTCAAACAGATTTTTTTTGGAAAAATCCGTTTTTTGCATGTTTGACCCCAAAATTAAGTATGACCGAATTTTCCCCAAAATGCAACCAAGTTAGATAGCTAGATCGCATTAGACTCCATAACCTAAGAAATTTTGAGCAAAATCTACCGAGCAGTTTTCAAGGTCCTAAAAGTGCAAGAATATGCTGCTAAAAAGGGAAAAGTTGTCGCCTTTATCATTTCACATCCAGAGGATGTTCCGAATGAATTCGGAACTAATCCTCTAGATTGTTCCATTCTTTACTAGTATGGCGACACCTTGAGGGGTTTCGCGGGAAAGAATGGAACAATCTAGAGGATTCACACACGCCTGTACAAAAAGTTTATAGTTTTCCAGACAATTAACCATTTCAGTATACTTTCGCATCTGTGACCTTGACCTTTCAATCAATTACCTTCACCCTTACAGCAAAATGACCGTTGTATCAATACCTACAATATTCCAATATACATGCCTATATAAAAACTTTAAATTTCCAGATAATTAACAATTTACATATTTTTGTATCCATGACCTTGACCTATGAAGTCATGACCTTCATTTACATCTCAAAATGAACGTTGTACAAATACCTATGACAATCCAATATACATGCCTATATACACGTGTATGTATAAAAAATTGATAGTTTTCCAGATAATTAACCATTTTCGATGACCTTGACCTTTGAACTCATGACCTTCAATTACATATCAAAATGACACATTGCCTATATGGGGTGTCCAGGTTAGGTTGGTAGTCGTATCTACAGTACTTGTCTGTCAAAACTGACAAATGTTTAAAACAGACCTGGTGACGTCTTGATATAAGTGAAATATTCTAGACTAGGAAAAACTCATTCAATCGATCGATTAAGGTGTGGGGGATTGTGCTCGACAGGTGACCAGGTAGCTCAATGGCAAAGCATTCTGTTAGTATGGGAAGGGCCAAGATTCAAAGTACATGTGAATAGGTTTTCCATGTGCGTTTGTCTCTGAGTCTCTTTTCTGTTCACAAAGGTATTAACCACTAAGCAACCATTACGCCAGTAAGGCCATGTTGGTTTAATATATCTTAGTGTGAGAAAATTTGTTTGTTTGCTTTCCAAAGGTCTATGGTTTTCTCTTGGCACTCCAGTTTCCTCCATCATTCACAATATAACTGCCTTGATATAAGTGAAAATACTCTTGACTTTAGTTAAGAACTAGAAAAACTGTGAACCACAAGCTCACAAAAATACCCCCTGCTCCCAAAAATCCATCGGATCAAATTTTTAAATAGGAAGTGCACATCTACATTATATCACAAAGATTGTGTGAAAGTTTCATGAAAATCCATTGAAGGGTTTAGGAGGAGTTGCGGATAAGACATAGGTACCCTAAGGCTAAGGTGTAATGGAAGGACGAACGGACACCCCTATCACTACCGGTATATACCCCCCACTTTTTAAGCGGGGGGTATAAAAACCAGTTATATTATACTGGCATGTATCTAGACGATCAGTTCGGGAATGGTGGAATGGATTAAACCTATTTACGCCCAAGTCAAGATTCTTTCAATTATATTAAGACGGTCAGTTCTGAGATGATGGGAGTCTAGAAATGGTGTTTTACTTCCCAGACAAGATTTTTTCACTTAAACCAAGAGATGGTGAAGTTGAGTATTGATGCTTCATACCCGTTAAGATTCTAGCACTTGTCTTGATGGGGTGGAGTAATGGTGTTTATATTTAATTACTTCACAGTCAAGATTCTTCAAGATCCTGTTTCAGGCTGTCAAACTGCTGACATCCAATCCAGCTGTATTGATAGGTGGATTTAGTCGATGAATCTTCAAAGCTGCAACAGAAAATTAAAACGAACCACAAAGCAACGCATTCTATTCCAGGATAGAAGTTGATTTCGATAAAAAAATTTATCAGATTAAATTATAAATCAGGTACATAAAAATATAAAAAAATTAGAATGAATCAAAGCACAGTTGAACAAATGAAAAACATGCAGATTTATAATTGTACTCTCTGAAAGAGTGGAACGATTGATTGATTAAATGTTTTTTTATTGAAAATGTATCATTTTTGTTATATTTTTTTTTAATTTTATTGGGGAGCTTGCCCCAATACCCCCTAGAAAAACGCGCCTACATGTATACTTCGCATTGACAGTGCATAAATTATTTACCAACAAGTTCAGCTACCCCCCCTCCCTCCCCTGTATCAGGTGCACCGCTTTGTTTCTCCATCTTATTAGAGTACAGGATTGACAGTAAGCTGTACACAAAGTGCCGAGACCCCCGAATTAGTTGCCGAGCTATCGACAACTCCAGATGCTGTGAGATGAACGGCTCAGTGTTAAACTTTCGACAAGCCTGTACTGTAGAAATGACACATTGGGCTATTCCATTTTATAAGTGCGGCCCCCTAAGGAAGGCATGTCAATCCTCATTTAGACACCCCCCTCCATAGCTTTCACATCCCCCCTACATAAAACCTCCAGACACTGTACTCAACCCCCCCCCCTCCATGACACAAACTATATAGCCTGCAACCCCATCAACCTTGGGTAAGGAAGGCATGTGTCACAAATTTTACACCCCCTCCATGGCACTGATAACCCCCCTCCATAAAAGAAATAAAATTCATATACCCCTCCATGGCACCGTTACACCCCCCTACATGACTCCTTCAAGAAATATTTATCTCTTAACATAGCATAAGGAAGGCATGTGTCACAATTTTATACCCCCTCCATGGCACTAAAACACCCCCCTCCAAAAAGAAAAAAATGAATACCCCCCTTCATGGCACTAAAACACCCCCCTACATAAAGAAATAAATGAATACCCCCCTCCATGGCACGGTACACCCCCCTACATGACTCGAAAGAAATTTCAACATACCTCTTTACATAACGTAAGGAAGGCATGTGTCACAAATTTTATACCCCCTCCATGGCACTAAAACACCCCCCTCCATAAAAGAAATAAAATTACTTTCGATATGTCTGTGCATAGTAGCTTTTTATTTTTATTTGTATTTACTCAAAAAATATTTGGTAAAGAAATGGTTTTTACTTTATTATGGGTACGAATTCAAAGCGGTACGTTAAATCCTACCACACAAATATTTAAACTGACGTGCCGTCATTGATCTTGTGAAGTTTAAAATGGATAAGTTGTGTGAAAATAAACGTGTGAAGATCAGAAGACAACCGTCAACTTGTGCGGATCATATGCAATTCAGATATAGAATATAATTGTTAACATAGTTGGACTCGTATACTCGCTAATGATAAATCTCGAAATTACTTCGAGTAATCACTTTGTCTGGTTTCACAAAGTTTACACATAAACAAAATACATGGTCTAACCGTCCTTACCTGATATTTTCATCCTGGTGAATGACAGAATGTCCTGCAGCGATCAAAATCATTGTCTGATGTCTCCAATTTCCTCCGTTTTTGGCGGTTTTTCACTGTATATTCCGCCTATTGACAGGAGAACTAACGTGGCTATTCTAAGCGCACCTTTACAGACTATATTATGTTCGTGTATCCGTAAATCTAAATGGACACATGAATGGGCGTCATGTTTGATCTATGAACAAAATGGCTTCTTTGATAGGTATCTCGAGATGCCGATCACTGATTGGAAAAGAGATGCATTGAACTTTGACCTCAGCGAAATCGTACGACTGAACATTACGTGGAATTTGGCGCGGTTTTTTGCGCATTGGTAGACAGGGTTGAGTTTATACATTTACTATAAATTTTGTACATAAAATAGAAAAAATATAAAAATACCGTTATTTTCTTAATACTTTAAAATATATTTTTACCGACTTTCAAGTTGATACCTGAAGTGGCGTTTTCACACAAGCTGTTTCAAGAGGCTGAATGCAGTGTGGAAAATTTCCGCCAGACTGCACGTGCTTAGACGCGGATTTTTTTTATTTTGAGCAATAGGGTCAACTTTGAACACTTATTGTGGATTTTGTGTACAACATAGAAAAAATATAAAAATACCGTTTTTTCCGCAAGATCTTAAACTTTTTTCGGTCAATGGACGACTTTTTCGTACAATGAACGGTTATTGAGCAGGAGTCGGTTAAACAAATGTCAAATAAATTATTTTTTGGAAAAATCCAATTTTTGCATGTTTGACCATAAAATTAAGTGTGATACCGATTTTTCCCAAAAAATTCACCAAGTTAGATAGCTAGATCGCATTAGACTCCATAAACTCAGAAAATTTTAGCAAAATCTATAAATGGCTTCATAT